>JAMZEH010000064.1:3087500-4375000 GCA_024699665.1 Ostrea denselamellosa | reverse complement strand
GTATCCTAGCAGAGCCCGTTTATTGCACTTAACAGCATAAACCGAGCTGATACTCACGGGTGATTAGTGTTTAAGATAATTGTCACCTAATCTACCAGGGGTTGTGCGTATTTCTCCGTTCATCAAAGTAGGGGTAACGCATAAAAGAAGACTATATACTGGTTAAAACAAATAAATACGGTAAAGTCTGGCTGGGCAGTATGACCTTTTAAAACATATACACAAATCATACAGAAATTACCCATCTAACTGTTCATCACAAGAAACCTAAACTAAAATATTTCCTAAATTCCTGGGGTTGTATTACCATCTGGCTTAGCATCATGTGAGCTAGCCCAATACTTCAGTGACTTATTCATCAATAAAATAGAGTATATAAGAGATGGTATCAATTCAAAGTCTCAGTCTGAAGTATGTACGAACAATCTCCAGGCAGATGTTGACACAACCAATACTCTCCTGGAAGAGTTCACTTCCGTTACAGATGAGGAGGTAACGAGAATAATCAAGAACTCACCCAATAAATCATGCGAACTAGATCCAATACCAACATGGCTTTTAAAATCCTGTTTGCAAGAACTTCTTCCAATTCTTACAAAAATTATTAACCTATCGCTTACAACAGCAGCTGTACCTGCAGAATTCAAAAAGGCACATGTAAGACCTCTATTGAAAAAACAATCTGGATCCAAATACTCTTAAGAACTACACACCGGTGTCCAATTTGCCTTTTGTTTCAAAAGTTCTTGAAAAGGAAGTGAACTCCTGTATTGCTTTGTTTGTTTGTTTGTTTTTTATTTATAGTCGCCTGAGCAATTTTTCAGCTATCCGGCGACTGTTCCTGTATTGCAGATAATTTAACAGTAAATGACCTTCATGAAGAATATCAGTGAGTATATAGGCAGTTTCATTCCACGGAATCTGCACTACTGAAGGTACAAACAGATATACTACAATCTTTAGACCAAAATGATGTGACTATCCTTGTGATGCTGGATCTCCCGCTGCTTTTGACACTATCGAACACTCTATCCTGTTGCACCGACTAGAACATCTTTTCGGAATAACAGGCAAATCACTAGGCTGGATATCATCTTATCTCAATAACCGTCATCAAACGGTCTGCATAGATGGTGCCAAGTCAAAGCCAGTGGAAATGACTTTTAGTGTGCCTCAAGGATCAGTACTGGGTCCCAAATTCTACACAATGTACAAAAAACCAATTGGTTCCATCTGCAGATATCATGGACTTGATCACCATTTTGATACGGATGACTCTCAACTTTACCTGTCTTTCAAGCCTACGGGCATAACTACACAGGTAGAGACATTACATCGTATTGAGCGTTGTCTATACGGCATCGTGTCTTGGATGCATTGCAATATGGTGAAACTCAACACGGATAAGAACCGAGGACATCGTGTTCGCATCCGGTGGTAATGCAAACCTCATTAAAAACATTTCAGTTACAGTGGGTGACTCACAAATTAATCCTTCAATCTGCGTTGGAAATCTTGGTGTCATGTTTGACTCCAAGATGGATATGGAGCTACAAATGAACTCTATTAGTAGATCTTGCTATGCACAGTTGCGGCAAATAGGCCACATCAGAAAATATTTAACAGAAGCAGCGAAATCACTTGTGAACTCCCGAGTTGCACCAAGGTTAGATTACTGTAACGCTCTCCTGGTTGGTATACCAAAGACAGTTCTGAGCAGGCTCCAACAAGTTCAGAACACTGCCGCACGTCTCATATCCAGGACCTCTCGTTACGATCACATCACTTCAATACTACGAGAACTACATTGGTTGCCTGTGCAGCATAGGGCACAGTTTAAGATACTTACTTATTCTTACAAGGCCTTATATGATGAGTGGCCAATTTATATCAAACGATTACTAGAGGTATATAGACCTATCCGAAATCTTAGGTCTATACAACGATCGGTCACTCTAGTAGTTCCTAAAAGTCGAACTGTTACGTACAGGGATCGGTGTTTCATGTCAACAGCTCCGAAACTGTGAAATGTCCTTCCAGAATATGTGAGGGTTTGTAAATCACTGTGCGCCTTCAAGAAGTCATTAAAAACACATTTTTTCCATGAGATTTTCAGTAACTAGCCTCCATCAAGTTGAGATGGTATACATACATACATACAGATGTTTTACACTTATTTAGCATATGTATTGTATCTTATGTTTATATCATTTTATTTCAATGCTTATTTGTTTAATTTATTTGTTTTATGTACTGTAAAGCACCTTTGAGCACACAAATGTATGAAAAGGGTGCTATATAAATGTGGTATTATCATTATTATTATTTATTATTAAATTTTGGCTCTTAAGAAGATGTAGGCCAAAGAACAAGGGCATTAAGAATATTGACATTGAATTACAAGTGCTCAAAATGCTCAATACGGTACGAATAACTAGTAACAAATTTAAATATGCAGGACAGAACACCAAAATTTTGTCAACGCTTTAGAAGCCGTCGACAGAATCATGTACTACACCGTCAAAGCTGTGATATCCTGCTACATATAAATCGTGCCAGAGATAATAATTCGCGTTCCAGGCCCTAACAACGAATTATTTAAAATCTTCTGTGTCAGGGGGACATTTTGGTGTTCATACGAGTGACCTTGACGAGCATTTACAATATAATTATCAGAATTCAGACATAAAATTGAAAATATGATAAAATTTCTAACCTCAACACAGAAATACAAAATCGCTGAAGTGTGTCAATTTACCATAGGGATTTTGAACCAAGAACTCATAGAATTCCATATGATAGTAATGAAGTCCATCTTAACGGTTGTGCAAGGCAGGAGGAGGGGTGGGTATTGTAAAATATGCTTATTATAACAGTGATATGAAATGTTGATAGGTCTTTTGGAATGTGTTAAGTGTTAAAACAGCTAATGTATGCTATATAAATAGGCGTATTTACAAATATTAACGATTTGCTACCTGTTTACGGCAAAAATACGTTGTTCAAAAGTGTGTGTGTGTGTGTGTGTGTGTGTGTGTGTGTGTGTGTGTGTGTGTGTGTCAGATATTAATTACCTATAGTATTGAAATAAATCAATTAATAATAATAATTCTAAAAAAAGATTAAGAACATGATTTCGAGTCAAGAACTCCAGCAAGAAGTGAACTAGGTATAGTTTTGGGTCTTTATCATATTACTCCATTTCTAATTCTAGTTATAATTCTATCGGTATCTTCCAAAATAAAAAAAACAAGGTGGTAGTGAATCATTTCTAAATTGTCATATCTATTGGTGATAGTATTGATGTTCACATTGAAGATTTATCGTTTGCTGTTATATTTTACATTTAATGAACCTGTGAAACTATTATGTATCATTAACTCAAGACACTCAAAATATTGTAGTTTGTTAATTGTTAATAAATACTGCATGAGTTAGCCGAATTTCAGGAATCCCATTAGCAAAAACTTGAGGGCCAAGTACAGGTCTCGGTTTTCTAGGTTTAGGCATTGACACAATATCTGGTTTTGCACATACTTTGCACATACTTTAAAATTTCCATATTCAGGTCATAACACACATCTTTAAAACAGGTAACATCTGCCAAATTGCATTTATGACAGGTTCACAATTTTCCCGACAATTGGTAAAAACTTATTTTGACAAAAAAACAAAAGGCAACCCCCCCCCAAAAAAAACAACCCCAACAACTTTATGGCGCCTCCACTACATTCCAAATAACCGTATATATATATATATATATATATATATATATATATATATATATATTCTGACGGACTTACAACGCAATACACTGGTTTTGTTTTTTTTAATTTATTCATTGAAAACATTACATATAAACTTTTATTGCAAAATTTACCCAACATACAAGTAGTGAATTTTAAAATCCTATATATCTTGCATATCTAGTTGGTCAATTGTCTGGCATATCTGACACTCGCATGCATATGCATCTGTTACATTGTGGGCATATCTGAGAAATGGTTTTGGCATATCACACACACACACACACACACACACACACACACACACACACACACACACACATCTGTAACATTGTGTATCTATCTGGTCAAAGTGTTTGGGTCATAGGTTAGTTGTGTACTGTTTAACGTCCTACTCGGGAATTCTTCACTCATATGGAGATGCCATCATTGACGAATCGAAGTCGAATAAGTTGAGTATGCACAATATCTGAGTTGCTCAATATACAATTAGAAATTGATTGATTGATTGATTATATATTAATTAACGTCCCGCTTTAGAATTTTTCACTCATACGGAGACATGACCATTGCCATTGAAGGGCTGCAAAATTTAGGCCTATGCTCGGCGCTTATGGCCTTTGAGCAGGGAGGGATCTTTATAGTGCCATACCTGCTGTGAAACTGGGTCTAGGTTTTTGCGGTCTCAGCAAAAGAACCGCCCCGTTTAGTCGTCTCTTACGACAAGCAAGGGTTACTATTCTAACATCCCCACGGGGCTGAAATTGAAGTTGCATAATTTGAGTGTGCACAATATTTGAATTGAATATACATTTCAAAATTGAAATTGCTTAACTCGGTAATGCAAATTGTCTAATTTACAAGGGATAATTTCAGTGGTATAGTTTGCGTATGCGCAATATTTGACTTGTAGAATTACATTTGAAAACTGAAGCTGCATAATTTGAAAGTCTGCAAAATTTAGGCAATTCTAGCGTTTATGGCCTTTCAGCAGGGAGGATCTTTATCGTGCCATGCATGCTTAGGCGCGGGACCTCGAATTTTGCGGCCTCGTCAAGAATGACCACCCTCTCTTAGTTGCATATTATGACAAGCAAGGGGTACTAAATACCGATCCTGACCCGGACCCCCATGGGGCAATTGTTTTGTCATATCTGGCACACACATACATGTGCATCTACTTCAGTTTGTTATATATCCGGGCTAGTTGTTTTGGCATATCAAGTACATATATGCACAAATGTGCATCTGTTTCAGAGTAGGTATGTCTAATCAATTGTTTTTGGTATATCAGGTACACGCACACAAGTGCACTTTTCAAAGTGTGGGTATATCAGGTCAGTTGTTTTGCCACATCTTGCACACACACACACACACACACACACACACACACACACACTCGTGCATCTGTCACAGGTGGGTATATCTTGTCAATTGTTTTGGCATATCTGGCACATACACATATGGACATCTCTGTCACAGTGGAGGTATATCTGTTCAATATTGTTCTGCAATATCTGAAGCACGTTCAGATAGGCACCTGTTAGTACGGGTGTTAATTTGAGTGTACTAAGAAGTTAGGGTATAGCGAATTCAGAAATTGCCGCCATTTTTTGTATTCGCGGATGGCTTCCGGGAAATTGCCCCGTGATCCATTTGGCGTAATGTTGATTAAAATATTGTCTCCGGTGTATACTCTCTTTACCAGGCTAATCGGATCAAGATAATAATTCATTTCATAATTGTGTATTTGTCATTTGATTTATGCTGCCAATATTGTATGTTGAACAATCGGTGCATTATTTGTATATTTATACATGTATTATACCTGATTTTGATGCATATGTATCATTTTGTTGGAACAATCTGTCCATGTGTCATGTCTGGACAATTTGTCCATGTGTATGTTGAGACAATCTGTCCATGCATATGTTGGGGGGGGGGGGGTAGTATACATGTTTATCCCTCTAAAACCTCATCACAGAAATTTTAAATCATTCGAAATCAAAAACAAAATTCGCATTAATTAAAATCTTTGTTATTTTACCTCTCAAAACACTGAAATTCAACATACCGTGACAGCTGACTTCGTAACTTGAACAGTCTTGCATGGAACCTCGAGCTTTATTCTTTACCACAGACACAGTACGCTTCTTTTACGCTAGTAATCTTTAACAACAGGTCTTTTTGAATAGTCTTTTAATATTTAATACTAATTTTTCCACAGTAAGTAATATCCCAGTGTATTATCGAAAACGTCATCGCATTAGTTAACCTGAGACAGTCGATATATTTGTTTATCTTCAGAAAGGAAATCTCGCGAAGTCTCGCCGAACACTGTGAACCCTATATTCATGCATGATGACTGCCTTATTGGAAAGGGCAAAATATGAAATGCAGGTTAGACCCGACTAATTTTTTACGTAAATTGAAACACTGTGATATAGACTCCCTATGTCTTCCCTAAATGTATTCATTAGAGCGTCATAATTTCAAATTGTAATGCGTATCGTTCGAAAACTGCAATCATGGTAATAACGTTTGAATTGTGCACGGAATGGGGAAAAGAGATGTTTGCGAATCCTTTTCTCATTTTCCGACGAGCCCATCTGCTCACTATTTTATTCCATTTAAATTACCCATATTGAGTTGGGTTTTTTCTTCCTCATACAATATCACACTACACATTTTAATTCGAAATGAAACACCATTATATTGTTGTATTGATTGTGAAAAAGCATTAACAAGCTGACTTGTCAAACCTGTATCTTTGTCTGGGAAGGTGTGGTCTGTAGTTGGCCCAGTTCCTTGACTATGTGTCATTTCAGCAGCCGTTGTTCTTGTCCAGTCAAAGTAAGAACTGTCCGAATCATCTTGCACCCAACCACACAAATCCGCTGTTTCGAAGTCACACGTTTTCTTTGATTCCTTGTCTGCAATGTTGATGTGTAGCAAGTGTGTGCTTTGATATCACATGCATGCATTAGATAAGAATCTGATATTTTTTACAATACTAGTATACATTTCATAATGATCCAAAAGAACGCTAACATTTACATCGATTAATACTTTTGCGACGCATCATTATGAATCACTTACAAATACACTGGGGTACTTTACTGCTCCACTTAGATCCATTACAATATACCAAGTCTTTTCCCTCTAACATCAAGCCGGGCTTGCAAGAAAATTTTAGCAACCCGTCATTTAGTTGTCTGGAAATTAATAGACCATTTTTTTCTTTTACAGCCGAGCATTTTTTACCTGCCGCTATAAAATAAATCAATAGATGGCTACAAGTTTATAATATATATTATTATGATATCATCATATGGAATTATCTTTGATTTCAATTATTAGATAACACAACTTACCAACACAAACAGGCGTAGGGAAATTCCATTCATCATTAAAACAGAGAGCCACTTTTGCCCCATAAAGTTTGAATCGCTTTTTACAACGAAATTTAATAAGTCTCCCTCTGCTTCGAATTCGAGCTCTGCCATTTCTGAATGATGGTTTCTTGCAGTTATATCTTAGTGCTGTAAACCAATGATAATGATTAATTTTCCTTTCTTTTTTTCTGATGCAAGTGATGTTACCTAGATGAGTTCTGTTTTTCGAACTAAAACTATCAATATTTCATTGAAACAATGGCAAGATTTGTAAAGACAAAGAGAAAATGATTTAAAGAGAGCACACATTTTGTTATTATACATAAACTGAAGATTTTCAGTAAAACAGTAACCAAGAAACAATAATGAAGTTTGAGGGAAAACTGACATTGAAATTGACATACTATAGTTTATTATGATGACTATCCTCGTAATTGCTTCCAATACATTTTGTGACATGTAGCTATTATAATATAAAAATAAACTAATAAAATCCACTAAATCATCACTACATTTTGCCAAAAATTGCTTGGAATCTCTTAGTTTCGGGTGAACTTTTACATTTTCGAGGTGACCACCAGATTGATTCTTTGATTATAATTAGAACTTGTTAACGGGTAATTTTTTACTTACTTCAGTAGAAGATTAAATAAATTACAAGATTGTCAGAAATCTGGGAAATAATACTTTATTTCAAACTTCTGCTCAGTTGCACAAAAGTTAGTTAAGTTTGATTTTTAGTTAACTCTATATAGATATAAGAATTAATGGAACTGTCTGCTAAGTTAACTGGCCTTCGTATATCTGAGTTCAACAGTTCACATTTACAAGCAGTGTTGTGCCATTG
This sequence comes from Ostrea denselamellosa, assembly GCA_024699665.1. Taxonomy (NCBI): domain Eukaryota; kingdom Metazoa; phylum Mollusca; class Bivalvia; order Ostreida; family Ostreidae; genus Ostrea; species Ostrea denselamellosa. The sequence continues at coordinate 4,367,012 of JAMZEH010000064.1, read as the reverse complement.
TATCTTGACATAAGAAATGAAGCATCATGATCATCGAGCGACATGGTAAACTAAACGATTTTATTTCTGATAGTGATGTATATAGTATGTATATGAATCTTGTTCAGGGGAGTTGTTCTATATTTACAGAAGAAAATGGTACAAAAACTTCTTCATTAGATTTTTTCAAAATAATAGAATCTCCGAATTTTACTATAAATAAGATATAATATTATCAGAAAGTTATGCCTACACTATTCAGTTTGATTTAAGAAAATGGAAATCATTTTACTGGGACACAAAGGCTATTACCATTTTATTGCAATTTTTTAAACAGTGAATATAAGTTTAATAAAAAAAAAATGAATTGATTAGACTAATCTTGTTCAATGAATAATATTTCTTCTTCGCCTTTTTGTTTCTTTAGTTTACGAAATCCATGCGATTTGTTTGAAGACGACTATATACGTAGATAGGTCTTAATAAGATTAACTTACCTTCCGAGAATTCTGATACAAGATAAATAGCCAATATAATTATAAAATACGGAATTTTCATATTCATTCTGCAGGAGTAAACGACATTAAAGTACAGTAAAACCTAAGTATATAACAGGAAGTATCCCCTTAAGGAACTGTGGACCTCTATGAGGAGTCAGTCTCTTAGCATGGCTAATTAGGACCGCCTATCATATTGCAACAGGAACGAGACCATCGAAAATGCAAACATTGTTAGAACTAATCTGTCGTTTACTCATTTTTACAATAACTGTCAACCAAAAGGCAAGAGATACATTTATGCATGTACATGTATCTGTCGATATGATTTCAATTATAGATTGAAAGGAATACACATGTATATATTTTGTTGTGTTAGTTTGTTTGCAAATATTAACAAAAATGTGTTGACTAAAATCGGGGTTTTGCAAATTGTTTGTACTACATCACCATTACATATGTATTCATTTTTTTCTTTTGCACTTTGGAGAGAACTGTGGTAATGGTTATTGACTTAAAGCAAACAACATTGCGTTAGTCCTCATCAAACTGAGCAAGTTTGGGTGTATGGGAACAATTTAATGGGTGCAGGTAAATATGATATTCCTCGATTCATCTGTAGCGGTGCTGTAACCCTCCTCATGCAGACAGCTAAATGAAAAAGTACAATATCCATATATAGGATTAGCACTAGAAAGATAAGTCTGAGATTGATTATAATTTATTGAGTACCATTCGGAGTAAGACAAGATATACATATATCGCTCACCCATTAATAACAAAAAAGTCCTTTCTCTGTTCATTATATCTACACACAGGCCATACTTTCATCAGGATCTCTAGATTTGTGTTTCAAGTATACTTTTGTGCTACTCTCTTTTTAGCCTGCGAAAGTCCCGGTGTCTATAGTTCTTATAAACCAGTTCTTGCAAACGTATTTGAAAGTGTTTATATTGCTCTTAAAAATGCTTTATATATATCACTGTTTTATCAACATTTGAGACTCCACTTATCGACAAAAACAATTTTGGTCCGGGAGTCTCGGGGTGGTGATATTTGAATGACATCATTATGTTCACACTAATGTATTTCGTATCATCTAACCTTTAAGTGCCGTGGAAATGTTCTCATTATTTTAATATATTCAAACGCTATCTATACGCATTTGTAGAAAATGTCCTAGAGATACAAAATCGAAATGACATAGATTTCCTGGAGAAAAACGGACAGACAATGGATATACTTTGATTAAAAGAATCTAAGAAAATTATAACAATACAAATAAAGTGGTGAATGGTAGCATTACGTTAACAATGACAATAATTGTATGAGAGAGAATCATTGAATACTTTCATATAATGTAATTTGCAATTAACCCTATGAGAATATTCTTCATGAAAAAGAACAAAACCCGAAGCAACTAAATCGTTCTAGAGTTTCATCAGAGTAATGTGTATGGGTATATACAAAGACCTATATACTAATTATACCAACTGAATTAAAAAGAATAGTATAAGACACAGTTTTGGATTCATCTGTCAGCAGTGCTGACCCAAGCAGCAGCAATGTGCTAATGTGTGAACCATCGTTCTTCATTCAGAATCTTCCTTTTCGGATTCATCATAAACGCATAAGGAATCAGAGGATTCGTTTGGAGAAAGCGGTATGTCAGGTTCGACAGATTCTACTGTCATAGCAATGGATATCTTCCCGTCGACATTTTCTTCTGGTGGCGGCGGTAAGGGTGGGTCGATTTCGTTGTCAGGCATTTGTTTTTCAATACGAAGTGATTTATCATTTTTATCGCGTTCAGCTGGATCTATCTGGTCAATTTCATTTGCTTTATTCCTTGAGTAATGATCTTCATTTTGAGATTTTGACTGGCAGTTGACTTCACTTTTCACATCTATTTCGTTTTCTACCAAAATACTTTTGTCAAGAACTGTTTCTCTCTTATCATTGTTTGTAATCAATTTCTCATCTGGCTGCTTGATGGAAATGAGTTCCCCTTCACCGCTTTGATTTCTCTTTCCTGCAAATTTATTGATGTCCACGGAAGTTACATTTGAATTTATCTTTTCCTCCTTCTGAATTTCGTCTTGTTCCCTCTCCTGTTTACAATTTTTGTCTACAAGGATGACCTCGGTTTCTTTGATAAACGAGGTCAGGATATCAATCGATGTTTGGAATCCATTTTCTGTCTTGTTCATTCTTTCAGTATCGCCTTCCTTTAGAGGCTTTTCCTCCGAAATCTGCGTCTTTTCCGATTTGTCTGCGCTCATAGTATGTGTGTCATTCTCTTCTTTTTGGACTAATTTTGTGGTTCCTGGGGTGCTTAAAGCTTGTTCTAATTCCTTAGTATCCGGTATTTCTACGGTGTCAGCAAGGTCGTTGTCTTCATGAGTTTTACGTTTTTGTTCACAGTCTGTGTCTTCTCGAGCCTTTTCTCCAATATTCTGTTGAATGATTTCTGAGGTTTTTTGATCAGAAATCTGTTCCATATTTTTCTGTTCTTTCACGTCAATAATTTTGCCAATCTTTTCCCCTGTTTTGCTATCAGAAATTTGTCCAACAGTTTCACCCGTCTTTTGATCGGAATCTTGTTCGGTGGTTTCCTGTGGCTTTTGGTCATTACTTTCTTTTTCAGATTCCTCGGATTTACTTTCCTTTTGGTCCTGCTGAGCAGTTTCTTTCTCTGTCTTGTTTTCAATGTCGCCTCCAATCTCTTCATCTAAAAATAGGTACATAAAAAGCGTACGTAGGAATTATACTTCAAGGAACATATGTAATCTAATTTATGAAATAGGCACTCATCATTGTTCCACTTTTGTGAGAGGAAAAAATTGTACACACTTAAAATGACTGAAGTTGTTTTGTTGCATCAAGATAACGCTTCTATACACTTCAACATAAGACGACAATTCAGGAAGAAAATGAATAGCATTACATAACTTACAACAATGCCTATAGATGGTAAAACAAAAAACACAACAACTGCTAATGAATCCTTCAGAATAGTAGAGCTCTATGTGATAATGTAGAAGGAATTCAATAGTTAGACTATTGCTACTTTTAAACAATGTTCACATAAAAAAGTTGCTTTCCATCCAGTTAATGAACCTTATGCAATTCAAAATAGAAATTGATCAGAGAGTTTACTCATTCTAAATTTTTTTTCTGCTACTCAAATTTTGTTACAAGAAGAATATTGATCGGGATTATGGATGGACATATTGTTCACGCAGTATAAAATTGGGCATAAAATGGTGTAGGGTCTGTTTTCTGCATATCCAACATTTTCCCCTAAAGCTTCACTGCTGACAATTTTATATCAAAGGGGTTTCAGCTCCAAATAGACACAAATATGGATTTGTGTCACACACAAATATGGATTTGCGTCACACACAATGAGTTCATATGTTTGTATAACAAATTTCGTGTGTGTGTGTGTGTGTGTGTGTGTGTGTGTGGTGTTTAAGACCATGGTATCAAGTTATCAAAAGTACAACATTTGCTTAAAGGAAATACAAAGAGAAGAGAAGTAAGGGGTAGGGGTTCCAAACTCCAGTCCCGCACTATGTATAAGCGCATGATATTTGTGGTCGTTTCCTCATATTATGTGCATTTACAGTTATCCGTATATTTACCATTGTATCAAATCTTAACAATGACATACCTCTCCTTTTCTCCATGCGTTTTTTTGTCACAAATAACAGGACTGTTGTTATTGTGCACATCAGAACAAAGACCAAACCAATTGGCAGTCCGAGGAAGAACAATTCCAATACCCTTCTATCAGACTCCGACAGTAAGGAAGGCGATTTGTTCCATGCCTTTGTCTTTTGTTCTCTTTCCTGTGGATTGCTGTTTGAAGGACATGATTTTGTTGTTTTCGCATTGTTTGCGCCATGCTCACTTAAAGCATTAGTTACTGTGGTAGGCAATAATGATTTTGTTGATGTGATTGTCGCTGATGTGCTATCCGATGATGTGGTTATCTTCTCAACTGGTGTGCTTGGTGATGTATTTTTATTTGTTTTCGACGTCGATGGTGCTATGGTTGTTGTTAATGTATTTGTTGATCTTGATGTCGGGAAGTTGGTTGTCGGATTTCCATTCAACGTAATGTCTGTCGTACTAGTCTGACCGACACAGCAACAGATTAACCCTAGACCAAACGCTATCACCTGCAATGCTGTTATTTGAAGACAAATAAGGATCTGTATTTAGTATATTCAAATTGTCATCATGGTGTGACATAGCTGCAGAACTGTAGTTCTTTGAGAAAATATTGGGACACTTCATAGATCTACATATCCATCCCTTATTAAAATACTTCGATTTACGACGCAAAACAATGTTCACTATATTTTTCGTCGTCTCTCAGACCCACAGACCTTAACGGTCAATGGAGAATGATAACCCATACATAGACCTGTCGGAGATTCGTATTGTTCAGAAATTGTTACAGGATAAAAACAAAAAACTTGTCGTGTCCTTCAACCATACATATAGATATATCGATGACGTCTGACCAATCAACAATCATAATTTTCATAATTATGTCCATTTGATATATTCCGATGAACTCGAAATAAAGGACGCTACAGAATCTGACGTGTCTGCTTCATATTTGGATATTTTACTTAATATTGACTCTAATGGCAGACTGACAACTACATTATATGGCAAGCGTGATGACTTAAACGTTGCAACCATCAACTTTCCATACCTACGTAGTAATATACCTCTTTCGCCTGCTTGTGGTGTGTATATATCTCCGTTAATTCGATACGCAAAAGCATACCATGGTATGAGGATTTTTTAAAGCGAGGTCAACTACCGACAAAAAATTGATGTTGCAGGGTTATAACGAATCTCGTTTGAAGTTACCATTTCGCAAATTTTACGGTCGCTATAATGACCTTGTTTGCGATAACAAAGTCTCTCTGGGACATATGTTGAATGATTTGTTTCATACCCATTGTTAGACTGTCATTTTCCATACTAACTTTCCACTACGGGTAATCCCGTATACCTAATTTCGACTAAGGGCTCACGGTTGGTGTGACCGGTCAGCAGAGGACGCTTACTCCTCCATGGCACCTGATTCTTCCTTCGATTTGTCGGAGGTCCATATTGCCGTACACTCGAACTTGTATATGTCTTTGGGATTTATGATTACGATTAACACATTGTTAACTTCATCTTCGATATTTGCATTTAAGCCCTATTTTGGAGTCTTTTGTTCACAGCTTTATGATCTTTCTAAATACGCATACAATTCCTATTCAATTACCAAGCGAAGATGAAGTCTGAAGCATTTAAATCAGCAAATATTTCCCTGACCCCGGGGCAATGAATTTCATAATTTTGATAAAGCGCTTCATTGGACATAATAATCATACATCTAGCTTTTTTCTCCCACAACTGTGGGAGTAAATGAAGATTTTTAAAATATTTGCTGTTTTAATTTTTGCCCCAACTATGATTGATTGATTGTTTGTTTGTTTTACGTCCCGTCGAGAATTTTTCACTCATCCTGAGACGTCACCAGCTGTAGGTGAAGTACCACAAATTTAGACCTATGCTTAGCGCTCAGATCCGTAGCAGTGAGGGTTCTTTTACGTGCCAATGCCTACCGTGACACGGGAACTCCGTTTTCAAGGTCATATCTGAAAGACCTGTGATTCTCACTTCTAAAAGCCGAGCATTTGGCGAAGGAGCAATCACTACCTATTTAAGTCTTAGGTTTAACGTGGCCATGACAAAAGCGGGACTCGAACTCACGACCTCCCGGTTACGAAGCGAACGCTCTAACCACTGAGCTACCGTGACCGGTGCCCCAGCTATGAGATCCTTGGGGATCTATGATAATAAATTTCACAATATACATTTCTCTTATCGTCAGAGATTTTGCCCCTCCCCTAGGGTACCAGAAAACCAGAAAATTAGTCCCAAGGATGTTTCATACAAAATTTCGGAGAGATGGTAGTTATCAAGAAGTTGTTAACACATTTAGTCACTGATCATTTTGGTCCCACCCTTATACCAAATCCCCTACCCCAGGGATCACGAAATTTACCATTTTGGTAAAGGGCTACCTACTCTATTCAAATATCCATTTAGTTTCGATTTGGTATCAATAAAATTAAAGAATGTGCGTTTTAAATGCTTTACCTATAAATGCCATATACCAAGTTTGGCCTTCATCTGGGATCAGAACCTCTACCCCGGGAATCATGAAATCTACAATTTTGGTAAAGGTCTTCCTATTCTATATTACTATGCATTTAGTTTTTCTTACAAATCTGCAGTTCTAGAGAAGATTTTTGAAAATTGGTCACTTTTTGGCAGTTTTGGTCCGTCGTCTAAGGCCCAGGGGCGGGAGTCCTGAAATTTACAATTTATGTTCGCCTTGTTCCAAAGATGCTTCATACCAAATTTGAAAGGAATTGGAATAGTGGTTATCAAGAAGTAAAAATGTTCAATTGTTAACGCATGACGGAGGACGGACGAAAACTAATTGCAATAGGTCAAACCTAAGTTTCCTCAATTTATAACATATTTTGCCACCATACTTGTGCCTAAGCTTGTCCTTCAAATATTCATTAAAGCCCCATGCGACCCGAAAACTCACAGCTTTCAATGATTTCGTAGATTGACATAGCCATGTTTGGTAGCCATTCAATTCGAACCCGTTGCTATTTGTGTCTATTCATAATATTCGATGGTCTTCGTTTAGTATAAACACGAATGATTAATAGAAACTTTTATATATATATATATATATATATATATATATATATATATATATATATATATTCTAAATTAAAATGGGCCTCTCTGTGGTCGAATGGTTAGAGCATCGCGCTCATACTCACAAGGCCTCTCACCTCTAGTCGGCGCGAATTCGATTCTCGGTATATGTGAGAAAGTTTGCCAATTTACTTTCGGAAGGTTGGTGGTCTCTTTCCAGATACATTGTATCTGGGTTCTTTCTTCCACCAATAAAAAGCTGAACGCCATCAGATAAATGAAAAATTGTTGAGTGTGACGAAAAACAACAAACAATCACGAAATAAATTAAAATAAGTTCTTGACTATTGAAAATGCTACAAACCCTAATTTGGTCCCTTACACCCTTACACTCTATTTCAATAGAGAATGTAAAATACAGAGTGACAGAGAAGGGATCCGACTAATGAAAGTCGTGAATTTAGTTCAATATTCAAACCTATTTGAATAATTATCATTTGACCGAACTGGGACGATTTCATCCAAGATATTTAACTAAACTATTTGTTGGGAAATTAGTTTATAAACACATTGTTGATTCAAAAAGAGAATGAATGTGGAAATGAACCGGGGTTCGAATTGACTAATTACCTACCATGGATACGTCAACAAACGGAATCGTTTGAAGTTGTGGGGTTTCGGATCATATGGGGCTTTAATGAATATTTGAGTGTATGTTTGGACACAAGTATAGATGAAAAATTGCAATTTTTTTTAAATATTAAATTTATGAGACGACGATGCAAGAATACAGGAATATAAGGCTTCAACCGTACGCATATTTTTCTTTTAAATATATATATATGATGGATCTGTAGCTCCCTGATCTGTCCCAAAATTTTCTCAGAGCTACAGTTCTGAAGCTAGAGGTGACATCCTTGATAATTTTATCTTTTTCAGTGGAATTCCTTGGATATAACCAAAAGACATCTGCTGCCATTAAACATAGAGTGGTAATGAATCTTCTAAGTTTATTTGATAACGCTTTAAAATATTATATTGCTGTAATAATTGCTGTGTTATTTATATAAAACGTCGAAGAACATGTCCTTACCTGATTGAAAAAGCATATTTCGCCTGTCGTTAAAAGGACACGGATTATTGCAGTTATCGTAGCCAAGAAAGATTCCTGACTTGCACGGATTTACAAGACTTATAAGGTTATCTATTCAACTTCCTAGTAGTTCATGGAGAGTTAGTCATTTTAAAATGGGGCTTTGAATATCTAAGTGGTCTCCCAGAGTGGTTTGTCCATATTTTATGTATTCTAAACACATCTTCTCTGAAGGAGAATCTTCAGACGTATTGTGACACAACATATGCGGGAAGTGGTGTAAATCAACTGTGGATTCTCAAAAATTCCAAAGATGATTTAGTATCGCAAAACTTTTCCTGAGGCAACATCATCAAAACGTACCACTTTTCTATACTTTACACCACAATTCTTTACGATAACGTAAAGACTAGGATTTCTGACATCATACACAGGTGCTTTTTCAATGAAAACAGAACTCGGAAATATTTATACCTTTTGATCAGTCAAATGATTACTTTGTCAAACACCACTCTGATTCTACGCAAAAATACTCTGAAGTTTACATTATAGAAATGTTGGACTTCCTGATTGACAATATCTACGGAGTCTTTGTTTATCGGGTCTCCCCATTGACAAGATTCAGCGCTACTAACGTTAATGTTATTTAAATGTACACCATGAGGGTTTTTTGACCCATTGAAAAGTTATGTCAACTTTTACTCTGATTCCCAAGACCTTCCGACATTGAAAAGCCTCGGGAACCAGGCTAGAATTACTTAAAGCACATCCATTTCTAATAAAAATTTCGCCAGGTCTCATTTGTGTTAAAGTCTCGGAAGCAGCGAGATTAGATTTTACTCGGATGATCCTGATTTTATGTTCTACTTCACACCGATAAAGAATACATTCCGAACACGTTAGTAAGGGGTTAGAATTATGTTCCTTAGATTGCTGGCATGGTTTTTGTGTTCTTGCGAGGCAGACTTTAACTAAAAGCTTCTACAGAAGTAGAAAAAAATTCTTTTGTCATTTCCTTCAACTCGACAGTTTGATGCATCGACGACGTTTTACTTACTTTGTATTCACAATACTCACAATACTCACTTTAATTTATATGTCGATTTTACATATACTGGTGACAATTGAAATATTCCTAAATAAATATGGAAAGCTGATGACGGAGAAGCTGACTATAGCCATATAGCTAGTTAAGTTGTTAATGTTCCGTTAACGTCTATGTTCTTTAAAATGTATCTAGATATGAAACAGATATGGAAGACTCTGTAATGTGTTTTGTTTCAAGTTCACTGGGATATGTTTATAATTCTGCATTTTCTGCGTATGATCAATTTTGAAACGAAGGCTGGCTACTGACGAATAATTTAATGTTACAGGAGTTTCAACAGTCTCGTATAAAGTCAGCATTTCGCAAATTCTACGGCCCTTATAACGACTAATTTGCAAATACAACCTGTCATCAGGTCTAATGCTGCCTGTAATCATTCATACCAATTGTTAGGCTGTGCTTTACATATTAATTTTGACTACGGATTGATCCATTTATCTCATTATCATACAGGGCTCACAACTGGTGTGATTAGCCAACAGGGGATGCTTACTCCTCCTAGACACCTTTACAATGCTTCACTTACTTTAAAATATGAACGCCCATTGAGCTAATTTTCATAGGTGAAGAAATATAAACTGGTACCCCTGTTAACTTAAATGAAGTAAACGCTGCTAAGAATATTTGCGTTGTTTGCAACGTAGTTGATTTGCCAAAAGTCTCTTCATGTCTATATTTGTTTCGTTCACTAGTTTTATTTTATTGTCGAAATGTTCCATTTGTAACTAATAATGGTACCTTTAGGAATCTCTCTAGCGTGACAAAAATATATTGACCAATGAGCTCATCAAATTACCGTTGAACTGTTGTTTGTGTTGAGCACCAATCAGCGGGGAACCAATCTTAAAAAATTGCGTAATAATGCGAAACTTTTGCAAATTAACACAAACCCTTCGTGAATTAAGGCGTAACGTTCGCATTATAACACAAACCTTTTGCGAATAAACGCGTAGTTTTGCCGTATAACGAGAAATATTCTATATAAATATACTTAAATCAAACAGAAACATAAGTACATTAAGATTAATACAATGAACGAAGACTGACATTTACACATTATCAAAAAAAACCTTAGAGTACAAAATTATATACACACGCTAACACGCGTACATTTTTGCATTTTACACACGCATACTTCAGAATGTATGTCAAATATGCCATTGGATTCAAATTAGAATTTATAATTGTAATTGATTAATAACAGTGTTGCTTAATTAACAGCCTTTATTACGGGATTTAACATTTCGTCCTCTGACATTAAACCTTAAAATATCACAGAATTTTAAACTGTTGGATTATTAACCATTAAATCTCTGAATTTATGTTATGTTGTTAAGTAAACAATGCTTAATCTACATTTTCTTTTGATTTATTTGATAACCTGAAAACCTATGAGGATAAATCTAGAAAGTACTTGGTAACCTATGTCATTTTCTTCCGACAAATAGACGAATCTACACTTTTCAAAGTTTATGTCCCTTGACTGCCATCTTTTAGAAAAACCCATAGAATTCTCATAGCAACCTTTGTTTACTGATTTATATCTTTGTCATTTGGTATGCTTTTGGTTTTATTTGAATATAATACCTCTCCTATGTGACAATTAATAACATAAAATATGTACAAAAATTTAAGTACGATGCAATCAAATGTTAATAAGATGAACTTCATACATAATGCAGTCAAATTACGAGATATGCATATAGAAAATACAAAGTACAGCTGCTTAACTCCATCGTTATTATTCTTAAATGTAATGAAAAAATTATTTCATGCTACAATTTTAATATTGAGAACATTTAATCGATATATTGGCATTTATGCCAAAGTTTTGTGTTTATAAGTAAAATATAGGCTTAATACATAATAACGTGTAAATTCCGCGTTATATTGCGAAAGTTTTGAGTTTATTCGTGAAAGATTCAAAGCGAAAGTTTCGTGTTAATTCGCTAAATTTTAGCGTTAAAACGCAAAGACTATTTTTTAGCTACGAAAATGAGCTTATTTAAAAAAAATATTGTTAGGTAAGTATTCAAGAAATGAAGAATATATATATATATATATATATATATATATATATATATATATATATATCACGAAATACGTTACTAAAATTGAGTAAAATCTTTGAATTTGAATTAATACCTTTAATTTAGTGAACTAATTAACATAACTATAATAGCTAAGTAAAACGAAATTTCAAAAAATAAATATATGCATTATATGACATTATTGTAAATTGAATATATTTGTTTGGAAAATGGATCTCCGTACTAGTTATTTCAATACACACCTTCGGACATAAATTTATCCTCTAAAAGTTATATTCATCGACGTTTGCTTCACGTATATGTATATATTCTATAAAAAGGGCAGTCATACTTTTCTTTTGAGGTATAAATTCAGGTTTATTGATCAATTGTACAAGTACTTGTTTATTTTGAAGTACATGCACGTACGTGTTTTGAATACGAACGGGTGAAAAATAGTTTTACATTCATACAATTCTTTGTAAATGAAAGAAAACTGTGCTTTACAAGGATCTGAAACTCTAAGCAACATTTATTTAGTAAGGATTAGTGGGAGTTCCATAGATCCACCCCCTCTCTGATTTTTTAAATAAGTGCTTGGATTACTTAGTTCAAATTGAAAAGAAAAAACATTCATTTTTAAATATATCGCTGTAGCAGATATGTTGCAATTTGTTTATAATACTACAATTTTAAATATCTTCTTTATGACAGCAACATACTCCAGTTTATGAAGGCTGGTAAGCGTATACTTATGAATACCAGTGATCATTTGTCTGCTCTGCAGTTACCACAAAGCAGGAAGGAGTCACTCTCTGAAATGAATGCATATGAAATACAATATTGTCTGACAAGCATTCTGAGGTCATTGCATAAGCAATACATTTCCCCTATCCCATTAATTGACGGAGGTAATATTCGAGACAAATTAACCTTCAACTCTGATTTAAACATTGGTACCAAGTCACCATGTTTACCAATATCGAATACACAATTGCCGAGACATAAGGTCTTCTGTAATGCAGGTTCATTCTATACTGGACAAAAAAAAGTTAAGGATCATGATTTCAGAATTATTTTATTCATAACAAAACCAAATAAATTATTTTTAATATATACTTAAAATGTTCAACGACAATCGAACAATACATTTTAAACCTGTTTTTACAAATTCATCAATACGTTAAGCAGCCAGAGCAACCATTGTCAGGTAACCCCCCAAAACAGTTTGAAAATCGGTATGAGCAACAATAACAAATTTCGTTACAAATGATTGAATCTTTATAAAGGCAATATCAATAGGGTGTATGTCCACCCTGAGCCTGTATAACGGCACGACAACGCCTCTGCATACTTCTGATGAGCCTGCGGAACGCAATTTGTGGCAACCTTTCCCATTCCTGCTATAAAGCTAACGTAAGCTCCTGGCAGTTTGTCGGAAGTACAGGGCGTCTGGAAACAGCTTGCTGCAACATGTCCCAGGCATGTTCTATTGGATTAAATCCGGAGAACAACTCGGCCAATCCATACGTTCAATTGTCTCTGTAGCAAGGTAGTCTGTCACTATACGTGCTCCGTGGGGACGAGCATTATCATCCATTAACACAAAGTCGTTGCCTATAGCTCCCGCATAAGGTTTCACAATTGGATGCAGTATCTCGTCCCTGTAAATTGCACCGGTAAGATTTCCATTAATCACGTGCAAGTCAGTACATCCTCCAATACTGATTCCGGCCCAAATCATCACAGAGCCACCTCCAAAACGATCATGCTCTGCTACACAGCAATCAGCGTACCGTTCTCCACGCATGCGCCATACACGCCTACGACCGTCATGAAAGTCCAGGCAGAACTGTGACTCGTCTGTGAAAAGAACAGGCGTCAATGACGCAGTTGCCAGTTTATGTGATTTTGAGCCCAATTGAGTCGTGCTACACGATGTCTTCTCCTCAAAATGGGACGAACAGCAGGTCGATGAGCCCGAAGGTTAGCAGCATGGAGTCTCTGTCTGAGGGTTTGTGGTGTTATGCGCACCCCACTTGCTGCATGAAAGTCAGTATTGAGTTGGACAGCACTATGAAAACCTGTGTCTACGAGCCATAAATGACATATAGCGATCCTGGCGAGCGGTTGTGGACCTTGGACGACCTGATCTCGGTCTCTCAGAAACATTACCTGTCTGCCTAAAACGATTCCACAACCTTGAAATCACACTTTGGGACACATTAAAATGTCTAGAGACAGTTCTCTGGACTTGGCCAGCTTGAAGCATACCTACTGCCTGACCAGCTTCCAGAGCAGTTAAATGGCGCCTCATGGCTTTTAATGTCAAAATTGTTCACCTAAGAGTCGAGCAATAAAAATCCACAATAAAATGAAAATCACAATTTTTCAATTTCAATATACACGTTGGCACACTTTGATTTTGACCCCTTGCTTGTGTTTGGGCGAAAAAATCGTGCACTTATGACGTCAATATGAAACCAGGTAAATCTATTGTGTTAAGGACACATTGGACACATTGGAGAAATTATACATGTTAAATTTGTCAAAATAATTATTTGGTTAATAAAAATTTTTGAGGTCAAAATTATGATCCTTAACTTTTTTTGTCCAGTATATATTCTATTAAATGCTTGGATGGGTACATGGTGTATATTTAAATGATAGACTGGTTATGTAGATGACAATAAATATTTTTGAAAGCTTGTATTTTCTTTATATTAGCCGGCAGTATACATTAAACTGACCAAATCAAGAAGATATTGTTTGAATTTGACTGTTGAATTAAATATGTACTTATTCATTTCCTCTTTGATGTGATCGATACTTTTAACAAAGAAAGATGGTGAGTTTTGTGTTTTCTTTGAGCTATTTTATTATTAAACGCTCACAGACTTATTGAATTTGTGCTTCCATGCGGTTCTGCATAGCAGCTGGTGATCATTATTTCAGCAGTATATGAACGCAGCGATAAGTATTTGTTCCCACCGCGTGTATACTAAAAATATGTTTTGAGTTTCTCAGTACGCAAGAGTTCAACGATGGGAAACAACTGTAGGACATTAGTATAAGGGACCTCCATGAGTGGGTCAACTGGGGTACTTTTGGAGTCAATGACGTGCGCTTTAGAAGAGCACTCGGGAGCGATGTAACGAAAGTGCCAAGCCGGTATGACGTAGGGTTTCTGAGAGTGCTGGGGGAAAACATCGCAGCGCTATGATGTAATAATGCCAATAACTAGGAAAAATCGATAAACCCTGTATAGTTTAGTATCCGATGCCTTGCACTCGGAAAGCCTCGGGTACTAGGCTAAAAGCCGGGAGAGCTATGGCATCAATTGTAACTACTCGGCTATTTCTGTAACCGCAAATAACCTTGTATGTGGATCGATGCCAACAGCGTCTGTTGCTATGTGTACACAAATGTAACTATAACGTCGCATACGTACTTTACGATTTAAACAATTGCAGCTAAGATATCATACATAGTTGTGATATTATACCACGATCAATTTCCACTTGCAAGTTTATGTATTTTAGTGAATAAGACATGTGTTGAGTCTCTCTATGTACGCCCGCACTATATAACCGCTTGCACTAAATGTCCGCCCAATTTTGGACCAAAGTGTCACTATATGTCCGCCTACACTATATGTATGCCTACGTATTTTAGAAACTGTCACAGTATGTCCGTCAACATTTTTATTTATTACTTCATGGTCCATTTGGTGATATTTCTTCATAAAGAAATAGTCAATACGTGAGCATGATATGAGTTCGCTTTCAAAAATCGTAGCAATGTGTTCATCCTCGTATTAAATCTTTACCGATTTGTATTTTTACTGTTCTTATATACATATCGGCACTACTGCGAAAATATTGTAAAAAATTGATAAAATATCTGCTACATATTCAAAATGTCAATATTATCAATTAATTGATTAAATCGAATTTTAATTTTAAAATGAATAACAGATTATCATCTGATCATATAATTGGAAGGTCATAGTGAACACTGGAATCGTGGGGATACCTATATATCAAAGGAAACTGGAATAAACTGTCTTTGATGGTTTCGTTGATAATTGATAATCAGGTACTGATTGAGGTGTCACCGACAGGTGTCAGTTTGGCTATGTATACTACACAGTACGGGTACACCGGAAACAGATCTAGAGATAGAACACTTTAGGATGCCGCTCCGTACTTTTCTGTCATCCCCCGTCTGAATTCAATGAGTGGATATTCGATACTGGTCAATGAAATTACACTAACTTCCATCGACAGGCTACAGGTGTGATTTTAAAACAATCCCTTTGCTGACCCCCCTGAATTTTGACAATAATTTTAATGGCATGTTTTAAAGCCAGTAATTGTTCTTAACTGACATGTTATTTTACTCTATACGGTATTAATCATTTGTATGAAAATTATGTAAACTATAACTATTTCAATTACGTTTTATCATTAAAGGGACATACTTACGATTTGAGCTGAATATTTCAAATTTTAGTTTTACAGTTTAATGTTTGCAACACTTAACGATGCTTAATTTTCAATGGTCAACCAATCGTCGATTTACAAGGAGGTTTACATTGGTTAAATATTCTAGTAAGTTTCAGTAGATTTTGTTCCAGTCTATAAGTTTATTTTGATCACGAACAGTTTTTAATATTTGTCACATCTAATTTTGTTTCAAACATGATATTTTTTCATCAAGCAATCTGTATATGTAACCAAATCATGTCACGAACCTCGTTCATAAAACAAACAATTATGTTGCATCTCACTTGTAACTCAAGAACAGACATTCAAAATGTTGGTTGACCATTAGCCATTAGAAAAATCTTACCAAAGTATTGTGAATATTTATCTTGGGAAAATAAATTTTGAAAATCTTCAGTTCAAATTCTGACCATTCCCTTTTTTTCAAATGTGAAGATCATATAATATTATCGGGAGAGGGAGGATTTAATTTAAAGTGATTAAATTCAAACCAGTAATGCTATCATCATTATAAAGATAAATATATTGAAATCTGAGCTACTAGATACAATGGCAGGAATAGGTGGTGGGGGGGTCTACCTTTTCTGTCAGGAACTACATGCACCTCCTTTTCGCTTAGCTATACTAAAACAATGTAAATGTATTGAATATTCATAATTCCCCTGAACAAATTAGAAAATTGAAGTATGGCGCGATATTGTCAAGATTTTTATGGTGCACCTGCAACAACCATACCCACCCCCTTTCTAAGAAAAAAGCTAACAATTTGTCCTTTTTCGTAACAAAATAATTTTAATACAATGAAAAGGCCAAGATAACTAATAGTATTCAATCTTGTAATTCTTATAGAAAAAACAAATCAGAGAGATGGGCAAACACGGACTCCTGGCCATACCAGAGGAGGGATCAGGTGCCTAGGAGGAGTAAGCATTCCCTGTCGACCTTTCACACCCGCCGTGAGCCCTATATTCCGATCCGTTAAACGGAGCAATCTGTAGTCAGAATCAGTGTGTCAAGAACTATTGGTATGAAACACATCAGACAGCATTAGACTTAATGGTAAGTTGTACTGGCAAACAAGATCGTTATAAAGATCATAAAATTTGGGAAATGCTAACTTTAGACCAGACTGTACAAACCCCTGTAACATCAACATCTTTGTCAGTAGCCCGCCTTGATTTAAAAACTGATCATATGTAGAACAAGCTCCTGCGTATCGAATCAGTTGGGACACAAAATTATACAGCTTTAACTATGTGTTAAATTTTGTTAATCCACATCTTTTTAGGAGATGATCTTGACGTAATGTCATCGGTACTTTGGTAGTTATTGATAAAATGTTGAACAGTTAGAAATATTGCACATATCTTCCATATTCAAGTCAATGGCAATTGTAACATGTAACTTGCACATATAAAAGTGAACTCCTGGATAATGCATCAAAATTTATTCTAATTTAATTTACACATATATAATGTTTATAGACAAGAAAAATACTACATCAAAGGTTTAGAGGCAGATGTGTCGACTCGTTAAAATTTTTTAATTTCATCTTTTGGTGGTTTAGGTTTATTTTGATAGCGGGCGTATCCTGCATTCTGATTGATGGTGCAACAAGATATTCTTCATCAAAATACGTGTCTGATGAACGATTTCAAATTATCTACAGTAATACACACGGATCATCAACATATGATTTGCCAAGTTTTATTTTTGTCGCTTTCACTGATCAGTATCTCATAGGTCCAATGATATATTATGGGTATACCCTTCGTAGTCGGATGTGGATTCACTTCTATGAGGTATGTACTTGGCTTTTTAAGCAGCACCGTCACTAAAATTAATATACCTATCAAGTGACAACAAATTAAAACACTCGATATCTCGAAATTCACGCAAACGTACTTGATATTTATGAACTCTTCGCTTCTTATCCGAACATTCGTTGGTAACGGCAACACAATATTGCCTCAATGACAATACTGTCCGAATTTGTAGCGAAGTATTTGCATTAATCAGGTATATTTGTGTGCATTTCCGGTTATGGATCTACATACTTAATCTAAAATCAGGTTATGACTAGATGGTACCCGTGAAAAGCAGGTTACCCACGAGTTATTTGCTCCCGATCAGAAATAAACATTAAGTCGCACGTGTTATTTTCTAATGTAAAAGAAAGATATATTTTTGCTGTATACCATTTATCGAATTTAAATGTGCCTTTTCCGCAATGCTCTGTCTATGATGTCAAAAAGGCTAGTCTTTAGTTTATCGTGAGATATAGTCGTATAAAGTGTTGCAAAATCATACGTTTTAATGTTATGAATTTGAGAAAAGTTTTGTGATTTCAAATTCACTAAAAGTTTTTTAGAATTTTTAAGAATCCACATTTGATTTACACGACTTCTGGCATATGTAGTGGCACAGTATGTTTCAAGTTTCTCCTTCGTAGCAGTTAATATTTTCGTAAAGAGAAAAGATAGGGGCTTGGTTGAACATTTATTGGATCCAGCATTGTATCTTTCTTTGTAAGGGTTTTTATGTAGTTTGGGGATCCAGTATAGGTAGTCGTATTCATCCGCTTCATTATCTGGGATATTAAATCTATTTAAAACTGAAGCATGATTTTGAAGAATTTCATCTTTTGAAAGGGCAGTTGGAGTATACGTGCGATTGATAAATGTGGAATTAATATATGTTATATACGTAACATTTTTAAACACCAAAACCTAAGAGATTAATTCATTAAGACATTTATTAGTCCCTTATCGGCTTTGCCGAAGGAGACTATTAGTTTACCCTTGATCTTTCCGTCCTCCGTCTGTCTGTTATTCTACGACATAACAACTCCTTACTCTTCAATATAGCATTATATACGTGACGGAGCACAACATCATTGAATCATACACTCGCGCAGATTAAGTCGACAAACCATCATTCTACGACTTAAAATGTCCCACCATACAAGTTTCTTATCATTTACGTTAGACAACACAGCATAATTGCTAATATACTTCTGGAGATCAAATTCATATCGTGTTAAATGTCTCCATATGAGTAAAACATTGTCAAGAGGGTCATTAAATAACATATAATCAATCAATCAGATCGTGTTATTCTACGAAATAACAACGCCTAACATGTACTTACGTCAGCAAACAAACACGGTTGCGTCATATCAACGCCTCACAATTCAAATTTTCATCAATTAACGAGAGAACACAATACTGTCGCGTTACTAGCTTACAAAACTCGCACAGAAAAGAATAATATACCTTGCGTTATTCTATGACGTAACAACGCCCCATACTACAAGTTTCTTATTATTTACATGAGCGAATACAACTTGAACGCAACGCTTGCTCGATCATACATTTGCGTAGAAAAATACCGCACACACCTTCATGACTGCTTGATTGTTTTACGTCCCTTTGAGATTTTTTTCACTCATATTGAGATGTCACCAGCTGTCGGTGAAATACACAAATTTAGACTTATGCTTAGCGCTGAGAGCCATAGCAGTAAGGGTTTTTAACTGCCAACGCCTGCCGCGACACGGGACCTCTGTAAGACTCGTGATGCTCATTTTTTATGCCAAGGGTTTAGCGAAGGAGCAATCACTACCTATGTTTACGTCTTGGGTTTGACCTGGCTATGGTACAAGAGGGGCTCGAACTCACGACCTCTCGCTTACGAAGCGAACGTTCTAACCACTGAGCTACCGCGAATTGACTGTCAAGACAACATTGATATGCCGTCAAGAAAACATTGCATTATTCTACGCCATAGCAACACTTAACACTTCAAATTTCTCAATATTAACGTTAGGAAACACAACATGGTTGCGTCACTAACTGAAATATTCACGGATAACAAGATATTATTCTACGACACAACGGCTCATTATTCACGCTAAGGAACACAATATGGGTGCATCACGAGCTCATTGCGTCTTTCTACGACGTAACAACACCTCACACTTCAAATTTCTCATTAAGTATGTAAGAGAACACAACATAGTTTTGTCACTAGCTCATGAACTCGCAGATAATAAAGTAGCATAGCGTTATTCTGTGACATAACAACGCTTCACTCTTCCAGTATCTCATTATATACTTGAGAGAGAGCACAACATCACTGAATCACATAAGTGAACAAACCGTCATTCTATGATGTAAGAACGCCCCGCCATACAAATTTCGTATTATTTACGATAGGATACACAACATGGGAGCATTTCTAGCTCATAAAATTGCGCAGAAAAATATTAAACATTGAGTCAAGAAAACATTACGTTATTCTACGACATAGCAACACTTAAAACCTCAAGGTTCTCATTATTTACTTTTAGCTAATATATTTCTGGAGAGCAATATCAGATAGTGTTATTCTACGATATAACAACGGCTAACATATGCATGCATGGTTGCGTCATAACAACGCCTCGCACTTCTCATTATTTTAGGAAACACAAAATGGTGTCTTCACTATCTAATAAACTCGCGGATGTTGAGATGTAGAATTACTCTACGACATAACGCATCCTCATTTACGCTATGAATCGCAGCATCGTTGTGTTACTGGCTAATGCACTTGTGGAAATTAAGTTAAGATAGCTTTATTCTACGATATAACAATCTATCTCAATCTGCAATTATCTCATAACATACATTTACGGCAGAAAACAAACAATGCGTCATTATTTACGTTAAGAATCACAACACGTTTCTTATTATTTACAAAAGGAAACAACACAGTCGCGTTACTAGCTCATGTTCTCACGCAGAAAAGTATCGTACATTCAGTCAAGTAAACATTGCTTAATCATAAAACGCAGCAACGCGTCTCACTAAAACTTTTTTCCACTGTTTACGTTAGGAAACACAAAATGATTGCATCACTCGCTCATACGATTGCGGATACTTTAATATAACACAGCTTTGTTCTTCTGTATAACAACGCTTAACTCTTCAAATATCGAATTGCATGTATTCACGTATGAAAACAGCAACGTTGTGTCATATACTCACGGAGATTAAGTTACCATATCGTTATTCTAAAACCTCACACATCAATTTTCTTATTATTTACGTTAGCGAGCACCATTAGCTTATACACTTCCCCTGAAAATATCACACATTCATGCAATCAAAAATAGTCTGTCGTTAATTCTTTAGTTAATTGTTTACATTTATAACGAAAGTATCATGAAACCCATTACTTGATTGGCTAGATTATCAAGTTTAAATTCAGAATGTTCGCTAGGAGTCGCCACTGCGGGTTTTCGTGGCATAATCTCTCAAAGGTCTGTGGGGAGCAGAGTGTACCGAAAACCCTTGGCTTGCGATGATGGTAAACTCGCGGATAATAAGATAATATAATTATATTCTACGACGTAACTTTTCACACTTCCCATTATTTATGCATTGAAATTCGGCATGGTTCCGTCACTAATTCATACACTCGGAGTTACTAAGATAACAGAGTTATTTTGTGATATAACGACGCCTCACTATTCAAGTATCTCATTATGTGAGTGAGAAAGCACAACATCGCTGCGTCATACACTCGTGCAGTGAAAATAGTAATATTTTATGTCATAAGCGCTTCCCATATCACTGGCTCATACACTTGCGCAGAAAAGGATCACAAACTCGGTCAAGAAAACATAGCGTTATTCTACGACATAACACCGTTTTTAAAATCTACGTAGAAAAACTTAACATGGTTGCATCACTTTCATTCAAATAAACACTGCGTTATTTTATGACAAACAATGCCTCATTCTTCATGTTTCTTATTTACTTTAGGGTGCAGAACAATGGCACATCACTAGCTCATAAAATTGGACCGGAAAGTATCAACTACTTAGTCAAAGCATCGTGATAATGTACGATAAAGCAACACCTCACACTTAATATTTACTACGGGAAGCACACCATGACTGTATCACTAGCTCATATGCTCGCATAAAGAATATCACACGGTGAAGTAAGTGTTGCGTTATTTTACGATATAACACTACCTAACTCTCTTCAAGTTTCTCATTATCTTGGCCTATGGGAGAGAACACAACGTCGTTGCGTCATATATTCGCACAGATTAAATCAAAATGCAGACGCAAATTTAAAAAAAAACCATATTGTTTGTCTACCATTTTGTCATATGTAGCATGAACTCCAAACACAACTACACGTAACATGTTGCGGTTGAATAAACATTAACTTATAAATTTAAATAACATGAAATGATAGCAAACACGAACTCGTGCACACACAGCTACAAACAACTCGTCGTTGGTTCAACAATAACGCAACTAAACTCAACATGCAGTGTTTTAACGTAACTGTAAAGAGCACGCTAACGCAACTACATACAGCACATTATGATTTAACGTAACCAAAATCAACACGCAGCCACGCTAAGGATAGTACACAGCATGCAGTCATTTAACGTAAAGAACACAGTTACGCTAACGCAACCACATACAACACACATTCATTTAACGTACAGTTCCGTCACGCACAGGCACGCTAAGGCAGCTACACACAAAACACATTCGGTTAAACGTAATTATAAACCTTACACAGTCCCTCTAAACTAAAGATACCATGTCATTAGTCTAAATATAACATAAAACCTGAACGCTGTCACGCTAACGGAACTACATATAACACGATATAGGTCTATTACACAAAGCACGTCAGACACAACACAAGATGTGGTTGCTTATGTAATTAAACGATTTGCCATTAACCTGACGCACTATTAAGAATATGTATTATAGAAAACCAAATAAGTTATTTAGTTTAGGGAAGCGTAAAGTAAGTATTACTCATTGTCAATTAAGAAACAATGCTAGTAACCTAAATTATGATTTACATTGTCATTTTCTTCGTGAAAATGCTACTTGTGATAAGTGTGGTTATCATACTGAAAATACATTTCATTTCTTCTTTGAATGCGTAAATTTTTCAGAAATAAGATATAATTTATTTGAATCTATAAATGCAATGCAACTGCAAGTTCCTATATCCTTAAAGTTATTACTTTGTGGAAATGAAACTTAGTTTTAAAGAAAATGCAATGATTTTCAAATTTGTTCATAACTACATCTTTCAAAGCAAAAGATTTTAATATTTTTGTATTTGTATTGCATTTATCAAATCTCTTAGTAGTATATGTGTTGAGCCTTGTTGAACCGGTACCCCCTACCCCTTGCTTACTTGTTGTATTTTTTTTTTTTCATGTTTTTGTTGTTGTTGTTTTTGTCATTAATTATCATATACATTGTATAAATACTCATGCCCATAATCATAATACATTCATAAATGTGATCACTTTGTACCTTATTGGAGAAGGCTTAAATAGGCTTATAGCCTGCTGCCTAATCCTATTATGCTTTGTACATAATAAAATACTGTTTAAATTAACCTGACGCACAAAGTCGCACAACAAGTCGACACCGCCATTCGTTCTCAACACACTGTTGCGCTGACACAAAGTACAAAGAATACACGATGATAAATGATGTTGTCTGACCGACACATTTAAAGAACATCCCGCTGTGAGACACTGCTGTAGAGAGCTAGCTAATATCTGTCAGCACAGAATTGCCAACGACATACGCGACGTTTCTCAATAATATATATTCATTCATGAAATTTTACGTACAATTCACTTGCATTCTATCTCGTTTCTATCAATAAATTGGGGTATGTTACCATGTCTGTCTTAGAGTTAGTATATTTTTATAGTTCCTGGTTGTTGCAAGGAAAAATGTCAAGCTGATAAAACTTTACATAACACAATGTAACGTATTCATAGAGCACTTTTTTATTGACATAACTATATATAACATATGTCGACGGTACAAAAAAACTTCATTTAAATAAATAAATGATATACACACAACATACCGCTATGCTTGTGCAACTCACAAAAATTTGTTTTTGAAGTTACATTTGGGTATGTACAACGGCATTTCACATCTGCATACTTAATCTGCAGTTATGTACGCCGACGTGAAGTGTTGCTGTTCATATTTCCATGCATTTTCAAACATGAAATTTATTTATTGTATTTTTTTCTGCTTTGTATTCTATTGGATGTTCCCAGCCGTTAAAAAAGATGTATTTTATTTACAAGATCCATACGCGTAATGTTCACAACTGCAAATCATTTAAGAGGAAATGGCTATTACAGTAAGTAAAAGTATTCAAGGCAAAAATTACAAGTACATACTAACATGTGACTCGGTAAAGATCAAGGCAAAAACATTGAAAATGTATAAATATCGGTTCATACTAACATGGAACCCAAGAATGCCACAGTAGTTGGAAATATCGCAATATCTTTGTTTCCATTTCCCCAAATTATCCGTTTCGGGAATTTTAAGTCGCGCTAAGATATTATATTTCTCATTTCCAATGTGATATAAGAAAATTTGATATAAGAAAATAACGGAAATACCTCTATAATAACAAAAGCCAATTTACGGGAACCATGCAATACACAATCACTGCTGCGTAATTATAAGCTAAACATATAGATACACCTTACTATATAGTAATCAAATTCTTATAGACGGACATATTGTCACAGTTCGTTAAAAAGTAGGCGGACATTTAGTGCGGGCGGACATATAAGGACTCAACAATATTGATGATACCAAAACTTCATATGTGGTGAAAAATAACCATTACTTCTAAATAACACATTATACAGGGATTCGGTTCTAGTCTTTTAACCTCCTACGTGTGCGCGCTTCTTTCCGAGTGTGATCCGATTGCTATGACACAAGACTAGCTCTGGGAGTGTTACGACGTAGGAAAAAAATCGATAAGTCGGTAGCGCTATGACGCAATCCTCAGTGGTAATAATCCTCAGTAAAGAATAACAGATGGTTTTTAGTTGATATTTTTTTTATTGACCAGAACATTCTAAAACAACAAGCTAAAGATAGTTTTTTTTAAACTCCGTATTTTAACACAGTTTTGAACAATGTTGATCACAATTTTTTTTAAGTCCGCAGGAATACAAGTCACACGGTTTTTTTGTTTTTGTTTCTTTTTCTTTTTTTTTTGTTTTGTTTTTTTTTTAATATTAAGTTCACTCTTTCTTTTTGCTCAGCTTCCTCTTCTTTTTAGGGGGTTCTTTGTTGCTCGTCATTTGTCACATTAAAATATATTTGTTTGTTTTCGTTCTTCGGATGAGACCGCAAAAACCGAGGCCCCGTATCACAGCAGGTGTGGCACGATAAAGATCCCTCCCTACTCAAAGGCCCTGAGCGCCGAGCATAGGCCTAAATTTTGCAGCCCTTCACTGGCAATGGTGACGTCTCCATATGAATGAAATATTCTCGAGAGGGACGTTAAACAATATATAATCAATCTTTTAGTTCATTTGTATTTTTACAAATCAAACGCACCTTCATCCTGTTTAGGGCATCTTTTCTTTTTAAATTGTAAATACCCCATTAGTGAACCTCAGCCTATTGGAGCATTAAACCGTCAGTCCGTGCTCTCAGTAAGAACCGGACTGTCCAGCGTGCTTGACGCATTCACCTTCTGAGTTCCGTTTATAGACTTTCAATTACAAACACTTTGACTTTGTTGCAAAGGTTGCCCGTGTTCAGCTTAAAGCATAACAAAAAAAACCAAATGACTCAGAAGTTAAATGTTCTTTAGACTGACATTTTTGTGCATTTTTGAGACGTCATTTTTTTTCTCTACCCAACACAAAGGTTACTCATGACCAAAGGTGATACAATCATCAACCAAATTCATTTCCACGAGATTCAACTTTTAAGCTATATCTGTAGTTGCCCCACAGAAGTATTAGTCCCGTTAGGACAGTTGTAATTCTGTATCAATTAACAATTGATAGTTTGAAGGTTAGGATAGAAAATTTTTGAAGAAATGTTAGTAATTTGAAATTATTTAGTTTTAGCTATGGTAAATGACAGAAAAAAGTTGTATGACCTTTTAAGAAACTGTTGTATAACTGTTACAAGTGATATTTACTGTCCATTCTTTATTACAGCCAGTGATCAGTGCCACACTTGGACCTCTGCAGAAAATGCAGCTTTGCAGAGATAATTTGATATTCTTATAAACTTTGAAAATCCCCACCTCAGGTTGACTGTCTCAATGTCATGAGGAAGAGAAAGTCACTCTCCACTTCAGATGGCGTTATATAAAGTTGGCTGTGAAAAACATTATTACTTCTCAGCCGAGGTGTTGCAAAAAGTAAATCCAATTTTACACGGTTGTGATACAAGTTGCTTATCATTGATAACTGGTTGAGAAGTATTTTTGATAGATATCTCTATCGATCTCTCTCTCTCTCTCTCTCTCTCATATTTTATTGATTGATTGATTGTTGTTTTCCGTCACATTCAACAATTTTTCAGTTACCTGGTGGCGTCCAGTTTTTATTGGTGGAGTAGAGAACCCAGATACAATGTTCCTGGGAAGAGACCACCGACCTTCCGAAAGTAAACTGACAAATTTTCTCACTTATATCGGCGCGAGAGAGAATCGAACCCACGCCGACTAGAGGTGAGAGGTCGTATGATTTTGAGCTCGATACTCTAACCACTCGGCCACGGATATTTTAAGTAAATTTTCTGAAAATTAGATTTTTGAGAAATGGTTGAAATACTTAGTTTCCCGTGTATACCCTAAATCAATCGCTTGACTAAATGTAGTAACTTTCAGAAATGCTTGAAATTCTTGTGAGTGCCGTCAATCAGTCACATGACTACATGTAGTGACTTTCAGGTAATATATGAAGCTTATACACTCAGTAGTGAGTCTCCGGTGTGTGTTCATATTACACGCATCAATTGAATTACTGGTAATAACATCAATATTTCAATTGAGAAAAAGAATAATTAAATTATTGCGGGCCATAATTGAACTGATGCAATTCAATTAAAAATGGTAATAATTAATTTTTTTGCATAACTGAAGTGATGCGCGGAGCAATTGATTGACGTAATGTGAACACACACCGGGAACTCGCTACAGAGTGTATAAACTTCATATGACATCGAAAAGTCACTATATGTTGTCAGGTGGATTGATTGACGGCACTAACAAGAATATCAAGCATATACCAAAAGACAATTTTCATAAAAATATACTTACAATGAGAGAGAGAGAGAGAGAGAGAGAGAGAGAGATTATCTTAAAACTTGCTTTTTGAGAAGTAGTTGAAATACTTCAGTTTTAAGTGAGCGCCCTAAATTATTCGCCTGACTACATGTGACTTTCAGGTAATATATGAAGTTTATACACTCTGTAGTAGGTTTTCGGTCTTTATTCACATTGAGCGTATCAATTGAATCAATGATTTCATTTCAAAATTCAATTTGTTTAGAGACCGATTTTCGTTATTTTAAGTATCAGAACAATATGCAGGTGTCACAGATTACGTAAAAATAAATTGATATTCTAGTTAGCATAACTAGAAGATGATGTAGTGACTTTCAGGTGTAAAGCCTCGTGTCGTGAGTATCGGCATAATGCGTGTGTGTGTTTTCTCTTGCAAAGCATACCATCCAAAACATAAACATTACGTATATACAGTTAATAGTCAATATAAGTTGCTCGTTTTCATCCCACATGCAGACAAATATAGCAATTGTGCAATGATTGATTGGATTGATTGATTGATTATATATTGTTTAACGTCCCGTTCTAGAATCTTTCACTCATGTGCAGGCGTCACCATTACCGGTGAAGGCTGCAAAATTTAGGCCTATGCTCGGTGCTTATGGCCTTTGAGCAGGGAGGGATCTTTAACGTGCCACACATGCTGTGACACGGGGCCTCGGTTTTTGCGGTCTCATCCGAAGGACCGCCCCATTTAGTCGCCTCTTACGACAAGCAAAGGGCACTGAGGATCTATTCTAACAACCCGGATCCCCACGGGTGAATTGTTCAATGACAATCCATTGTGGGTAATAAGTATATCAATATTATCATATTCAAATTTTACATTAAAAGTCTAGAAACCAAAAGAACATTTTGTGTGTACGAAATATGTCGAGCGTATGTGATATGTCGAGCGTATGAGATATGTCGAGAGAATGATTGATTGGTTGATTGTTTTTTCGCCACACTCAACAATTTTTCAGTTGCGTCCAGTTTTGGTAGGTGGAGGAGAGAACCCAGATACAATGTTCCTAGGAAGAGACCACCGACCTTCCCTAAGTAAACTGGCAAACTTTCTCACATATATCGGTGCGAACGAGAATCGAACCCGCGCCGACTAGAGGTGAGAGACCTTGTAATTTTGAGCGCAATGCTCTAACCACTCGACCACTGAGGCCCCTTCGAAAGTATGAGATGCATGTTGAGATTTTGCTCAGTTAAATTATCTTTTTCCTAAATATTCTACCGTTCACTGTAGTTATATACGACATGCACTTTTTTCAATTTTATATAGAATTTCTTATCAGATATACACTATTCACTATTCTGCAGTAAAAAGTGTAGCGCACAGTATATAGCGAACTTCTACTGCCTTGCTAAAGAGCTAACTTTTCTAGTGATGTGGAGAGTCTCGCTGGTGACCACGAAAGTTAAGCTATGGCAATCAGTACTTGGTGACCCCTTCACATTATCTTTGAAAATAAATTATGGTAGAATGGTAATTACGATGTATATATCAATCTGCAAATGTGCACTATTGAACATAACTTCAAGATTATACTGTTATATATTTTCTTCTATAGTGTGTTTCTACAAATAGCTTCAGTTCCTGATATTTGGCACTGTGTAATTTTTGCTGTCTCTTGCAGATACAACCCAGAGCAATAAGAATCACTGTAAACAAACATAGGACAACCAATCCTATACACATATTCACAACGACCTCACCAGCAAATGCTATATCCAATGTCTTGTAGAGTGAACCAAATTCAGATGATGATTTTGGAGTCGTAGAAGCTCGTTCCTTTAAAACGGTGCTATTATTTCGTCCAGCATATTCATTGTTAAAACTAGACTCTGACGATTTATTGATACTTGGAGTGATTGGCTCTGACAATTCATCGGTACCTGGAGTGATTGACGATTCATCGGTACTTGGATTGATTGATGATTTATCGGGGTTTTGTATTAATGTACTGATGGAATTGGACAGAGTCTCGTCTGTAGATGTAGTTACATTATTGCTGGTCAATAACAATGCGTTGTGGGGATTCTCTACAGTTTTGAGAAATGTATCCATAATTGTCGATGAAGTATGATTCGCTTTATTGTTCGTAAACAGCGAAAAATCATAATGCTTTGAAGTAGTTGATGTGTAATTGTAATAATCTGTCACTGAGGTCAATCTCGATGGGATCTTCGCGGTGACAGTGTGTGCTGTAGTGATTTTGGTTGAGTGTTTTACGTTCTTTAGCAAATCAAATTGAGGCGTTGATACTCCTTTGTCACTTGTGATATACCATGCTGACTGCGCAGAAGGATCACGAATAGCTAAAATAAATTATTCTCACATTGCACAAGTTCATATTAAAGGTATAAGAACGTGGTACACTGAAATTGGTTGATTTTGAAATAAGAGGATTTTCTTCCTTTTAAATAACATGCACCAAATAAAGTTCAAATTTCTTATAGAATATTAAATGCATTAAAAACTTATCCTCCTGTCGTTACCTACAGAGTGTAGGGGGGTTACATGGTAACATTTTCCAATCATCCACCGCAATGTCACTCGCATAACTATACCGGCGTATGGCTTCCAGCACGATCTGTTGAATGCGTAATAAAGGCTGTGTGAACGAAATGTAAGAAGTTTGTTAGCTAATAAAGCAAACATAAGCCAGGTATTCGTGTACCTGAAACCTTTCTGTACACGTGGGGATATTGAAGTTTCCATATTTCCAATCCTCTCCTTGATTCCCAGACATTGTAAATAATACCATTTCTTTGAGGTTATTTCCGAATCCGGTCCGAAGCAAAACTTTCAGAGTACCCACAGCTGTAAATATTGTTAATAATGTTGATATTTGATTATGAATTGGTTCTGAATTTTAAGGAAGTAAGCTCCTCAACATTTGAGCATAATTGCACAGGATGCCATAACTGTAAGTACTGGTTCAATGCGTATTCTAATGACCCAGATATTATATACATTTACTACTTAAACCTATTAAGTTGAAAATTTGTATGTCGACTCCATTTTTGAAAGGGTTTGAAAGACTACATTTTGTGGAGGAAAGATTCTTTAATTATTTGCACGATTTTACAGTTTTGTTTTATCCCAAATATTGTCAATAATTATACCCCTAGACGTGAATTTCAATTCTGTAATTTATGATACAAGTAGTGGAGACTTAAAACTATGTGTATTTCAAAAGTTGTAAATTTATTAATTTGGTTGCACAAGAGCTCGACGTTTTAAATATCTATAATAAAAAAGAAAGTCTGACGGTAAACAAACTATTCACAAGGTATATCACGCCGCCATCTTGGTTTTCATTTTTATCAGCTGTATAGCTTGCAATTTTCGGCGGCAAGTTCGATGTAATATTATGATTTGACTCTTGCAGTTTAGAAGCAACTCTGTCAAGGTCTGATCTCTCACATCGCCATAGTAAAGTTCATTTATCGGCTATAATCAACAGTCAAACGTCGTCTACTGCTTCTCAAATGCGAAAAATTGGTAAAAGGGGCACGGACTTTGACATAATTATGCAAATGAGAATTCCCTTGCTGACGTACCCTCTGACGCTTGTGCGGGAGAAAAGTGGATGGCACTGAATGCAGTCCTGCAAACAATATAATTCAGGCACAATTGTGTGGTTTTAGTGCAGCCTGGCACGGGAAGTTTTGTATATCTATCACAATGCCAAAACAACATTGGAAATGCCCCATGCGGAAAGTTGAAACTCTTACTTTGTAATTGAGCTATAAGGCAACGCTTGTATTTATAAGTTCATGTGTAGTGATGCAGTAGGTGAAAACTATGACTTCGTTAACAGATTGTCAGCAACAGTCATATTTTACAGCCTCTACACCTGCATTTCCAGGATGGACAGTTCTATTGCTCTGGCAGTGTATTGTCTGCTTATACGAGAATATCGGAATGCAAACATAATTTGTTTACTTATGTTTGTCGCAGATAGACAGAGTTAATCAGAATTGTTTGCCCTTGGAAATATATATATATATATATATATATATATATATATATATATATATATATATATATATAAACATTTTGTGCTTTAAAAAAACAGAGAAAAGTTAGATAATTGTTGAGTAAGCGAGTTAGAGAGCTGTTGGTAAGCTCCGAATATTGGTACTTATGTTGGAAACAGTACCTAAGTGAACATTGAATGTAAGAGTTGTTGGTAAACTCTGTACTCACACTTTCTTGAATAAAAGTCGTAAAATTAAATTGGACTTGTCTTCCAAAAATCTAAGTAAAGCCTGAAAGATGGTTACACATGGCACTTCTAATTTCTGGAAACGGTTCTTGGATGAATAGGCCTTCCATGACGTCCAATGATTTCTCTCGCCGTGGTCGCAGCAGACGTAAACCTATTGCGTAAATGACGTTGCCGTATGAACGTTTGTTGCCGTTGTAAAAAAAAAAAGGTTGACCAGGTCGTAAGCGATCATTTAGGGATCCTGTCTAATGGAATCGTGACAACAACCGGCTAACTGTGCGAGGATGGACATTAAAACGCCTTGTAACCTCACGCTGCCTAACGCCTGCTTGCAGCATTCCAAGTGCCTGATTGCGTATTTCATTGCTTAAGCGCGGCATAGTATTGGTTTTGAATTTCTTCTATTAATGGTGCCTATGCTTTCACCAACAAAGTTGTTTTATCGTGGAAAAACTCCCCAATTACCTTTCCACGTGATTGGAAAAAAAAAAACCTGAAAATATCGTGCGATGCTACTCACAACGCGCAAACAATGAACACAGGTTAATCGAGAGATGGCTTTTAAAAATCAATACGATATATGGTGGGTAAATTTTGCAATAAAAGTTTTATATGTAATGTTTTCAATGAATAAATCAAAAAACGTGTGTTGTGTTTTTAAAGTCCGTCACTATATTACGTATGACATATACTTTCAACCATTACTTCGCTATCTACATGATCTAGAACATATATTCAGATTTACTGTTAATTATAATATTTACTATTCTTAATTTTATCGACCAATGAAAAAAGGGCTATCCCGAAAATATGCCAATTTCCGTCCCCTTTTTACCAATTTTTGGCATTTGAGAAGCAGTAGACAATGTTTGACGATTGATTATAGCCGATTAATGAACTTTATTTCTAGTTCACCATGGCGATGCGAGAGGTAAGACCTAGACAACGTTGTTTCTAAACGGTAGGGATCTAGTTATCATATAATATCGAATTTTTCGCTGAAAATTGCAAGCTATACAGCTGGTAAAAATGAAAACCAAGATGGCGTCGTGATATACCTTGTGAATAGTTTGTTTACAGAAGACTTTTTTTACTACAGATATTTAAAACGTCGAGCGCCTGTGTTTGGATGATATGTTTTTGTAAACAGAATGCTGCTTCTTTAAATTATCTATGTTGATTTACCCAAAATTTGAATGAAAATTCAGCATTGAACCAATAATTAAAAAAAATTATCTTTAACCCCCCCCCCCCCACACACACACACACTTGCTTTAGTTCCATCGTAAATTTTAAGGCAAAACTTCTTGATTTATATGCAGTTTAAAAAATGACAATACTACTAATATGTTTCTTCGAAGTCTCAAGTTTATGGTTTCCCTATAGGGCCATGTGCAAAAGCGCGTTTCACGTGTTATCACGCTAAAACACAATGCGCTGTAGCGGTATCACACA
The DNA here is from genome assembly GCA_024699665.1 of Ostrea denselamellosa. Taxonomy (NCBI): domain Eukaryota; kingdom Metazoa; phylum Mollusca; class Bivalvia; order Ostreida; family Ostreidae; genus Ostrea; species Ostrea denselamellosa. The sequence goes on along the minus strand of JAMZEH010000064.1, from coordinate 4,334,171 downwards.
ACACACAACACGCCGTCGCGCTTTCACGCTAACATGCCGTCTTGCTATTACGCTAAAACACAACACGCCGTCGTTCTATAACGCTAACACAAAATGCGCCATCGTGCTGTTATGCTAACACGCCATTGCGCTATCACGCTCACACACAACACACCGTCACTCTAACACACCACACGCCGTCGCGCTATCAAGCTAACACAACAAGCCGTCGCATTAGCACACCGTCGCGTAATCACGCTAACACATAACACGTCGTCACGCTAACACACAACACGCATGGTAATTAGGACTTCAAACTTCATTTCCGGTGAAGTGGCATAGTTCTGGACTTCCAATGTAATGGGTTCAAGGAAAAGAAAAAAATGCATTCGTTTTAATTTCGTATTGTTCAAATTTTAATGTACAGAAAATACTACTGACTCATAGGCATACGAGGGACGCTTTTTAACTTCGTAGAGTAGGGCGGTCTTTTTAAAACGCTTGAAATATCAAAATTTTATTTATCTAAGACCTTCAAAATATGCCCCGTCTGCCTCAACACGCATTTTACACTGATCTACCCATTTCCGGAACGCCGAACGGTAGTCCTCTTTAGGTATACTCGTACATGTAGTCAGGGGCTATAGTGCCACATACATTTTTAAAAAAGCTAATTTTGTGTCCCCACTAAAAAAAATCAGCTCTTTATTTTTTAAAATATACAGACACCAGACAATTAGATTTTAATGCAACATTGCAGCACTACAATTGAATATGCATGTAGTTATATATGGAACCTTCACGACGGGGAGTCCCGAACATTACCCCCTCTTATTTTGTGGACAAAATATATACAGCACGAAAGAGTTCATAAGAACATTATTGAATATTGAAAGTCTTCATGTTTGAAGAGAAACCTGAGCGTAATATTTGTCGTGTGTGTGTGTGTGTGTGTGTGTGTGTGTGTGTGTGTGTGTGTGTGTGTGTGTGTGTGTGTGTGTTCTTCATATATTCAGTAAATATTTAAGAATTGATATAAATTACAGTCTATCAAAGTTATCTCACATGCATACGATTGCTTTGATAATCGTTAAAAAAGTATTTGTCAGGTCATTGTTTCAAATCTATTCATGAGTCATATGGTAGTTATCATTCCGAATTTAGAGAGGGAGGCCAGAGTGTATGTGGGGAAGGGGGTGGGGTAGATCACCTTTTCACCACAAATTTACAAGGCATTACTGGCACATATCCATGAAAATCCCGATTTATCACCCAAAATGGCTTAGTATTTTTTCTAATGCTGAATTTTTACATTTTTTCGGAAATCCTGCATCCGCCACCTGTTACATTGCAGACACTACAGAGTAAATCATTGTTAAGTCGTGTGTTTAATTACACATTCTTATACGGAGGATTCCAAATCTTAGACGTGTACCAGGTACTTAAAGTGTATATTATTTCAGTTGATACCCGATTTCAAATTGCGTTCCACTTTCAGTTCAATAATATGAACTATTTCGTGTTGTATATATTTTGTCCATAAAATAAGGGGGAAGTGGTGTTCCAGACTTCCCGTTCTAAAGGTTATGCATATGAGTACATGTATATCCAGCTGTAGTGTTGTATCCAATTTACAGAGTTGGGCTAATGTCTTTATATTTTGAAAAATAAAAAAGATGAAACAATTTATTAGTGGGGCACACAATCAGCTTTGTGGACACTATAGCCCCTGATGCCCCTTCTAGCTTCATGTATACCTATGAGTCAGTAGTATTTTCCATAATATTAAGTGCAATATGTACAATCTATTAGCATTAAACTTTTTTTTATATCTATATTGTTAGAAGACGTAAGTGTGTATTTATTTGATATAATGTTCATGTGTGTTGCTTATGTTGTGTTGAAATGTAGCTCAATAACACGCACATGAGAAGAATGTACAATAAAGAACCTTCTTTGTGCTTATGGTTCTTTTGGCAACTACAGGCCTTCTAACTTGTTAGCCATATTTTGTTTCCAATTTTTCTTACTGGTTCAAAATAGTGAGCCCATGTAACGTCACCAGCAACAATATTTGCAAATTGTCTTTGAATTTAGGAAACATTTTGAGCAATTGATTAGCGCTTTATACCTGTACCCGTTTTTGGTGATGTGTCGATATATGCGGTATCCATCTGGCAGAAATTTTTCGTAGTTTCAAAATACGCTTCAAAATGAAAAGCGATATGCCAACATCTTTGGCAATATCACGTATCGTGTATCTGTCATTACTTTCAATTACTTCCCTGACTTTTGAAACATTTGGCTTGCCTATTACAGTCACAGATCGGCCAGATTTTGCTGCATCTTTGACGGACTCTGTGCCTGTTAGAAATTTCTTTCTCCACCTACGAACTGTTTATAAGATTCCTTATTAGACCGATAAACTTCCCCCAATTCAGTAAAACGCTGCATTACCGAATGTCCGAGTTTTGTGCGAACTTTTATATCAGCTCAAATTTCTTCAATATTCTCAACCGTTTCCCAACCATTTTTACAACAATGGCTAACAACTGGCTCTATATAAATGGATGTAAGGTTAAAACTATGTAGAGCTGAAGGCCCGTGTTTATAACGTTAGAAAGGTATTGCAGAGAGCTATTCAAGAGTATCATCATCTACGAAATCGTGCAAAGCGTTATCGTGCTGTGGTACAATACACATTCCATATCGAATAGCCCTCGTATAGAGGAGTTTTAAACTGACATAGTCAATATCAAATAATACCAAAGAAATTTTTTTGGAATGCAATATACACAAAATTTTAAATGCATCACATAATTTTAGAAATATTTGCTAATCAAATTGAAAACAACTTCAGTTTTACCATTCATTTCATTTGGACCATTCATATGGTACCAAAAATGGAAGCATTGATTCCCACGGTCAGTCGGATACCAGGGTGATAGTAAACGAGCTATATCCCCGGGTTGTCTGGGATTGGATGCTTCAATGTAAATGTAATGACCTGCAAAGGAGACAATAAGCATAGGAACATTAAAAAGTACCAACTGCTACTGAATAACGCATATTGTATTAAAACATAATACAATATAATTTGCAAATTTACTTGATTAAAAGTCCTATAGTGGGTCGAATTGGTAATTTGATATAACATACCAGCTGTATTGTGGGGTCCAAGAGTGTGGTCTGCGAAGGGTCCTGTCCTTCCCGTTGTTGTTTGTCCACTGTGAAGTGTCCAATCAAAATCATCGGTATAGTCTTGGGTCCAACCACAGAACTTATTGGATTCAAAATCACACCTCTCTATCTCAAAAGGTTCTAAATACCAAACAGTAGACACGAAGTACTAGTACTCTGATTGCCGCCCATGCAAATACATGAAATTCTAATAATGCGCATGTGTGCTAAAATTGCACATAAATTACAAAGTCTTGTTTTAATTTAGAACTCAAGCAGGAACGCAAGAAAGAAGGGGCAATCAAACTCACCAACACACTTTGGAATGGCTGAACTCCACCTCTGTCCATCGCAAGTCAATAGCGCTACCCCCTGTATCGTCATTCCATTATGACAGGTGATCTCTACCACAGAACCAGTATGCGATCTTTTGACAATACCGTTCTCAATATTTTCAACAGATGGACACCCAGCGGCTACGAATATATGATAGTGCTACATGTACTTACATAATATTGCTACATTTACTTACATAATATTGCTACATTTACTTACATAATATTGCTACATTTACTTACATAATATTGCTACATGTACTTACATAATATTGCTACATTTACTTACATAATATTGCTACATTTACTTACATAATATTGCTACATTTACTTACATAATATTGCTACATTTACTTACATAATATTGCTACATTTACTTACATAATATTGCTACATTTACTTACATAATATTGCTACATGTACTTACATAATATTGCTACATTTACTTACATAATATTGCTACATTTACTTACATAATATTGCTACATTTACTTACATAATATTGCTACATTTACTTACATAATATTGCTACATTTACTTACATAATATTGCTACATGTACTTACATAATATTGCTACATGTACTTACATAATATTGCTACATGTACTTACATAATATTGCTACATGTACTTACATAATATTGCTACATTTACTTACATAATATTGCTACATTTACTTACATAATATTGCTACATTTACTTACATAATATTGCTACATTTACTTACATAATATTGCTACATTTACTTACATAATATTGCTACATTTACTTACATAATATTGCTACATTTACTTACATAATATTGCTACATTTACTTACATAATATTGCTACATTTACTTACATAATATTGCTACATTTACTTACATAATATTGCTACATTTACTTACATAATATTGCTACATTTACTTACGTAATATTGCTACATTTACTTACACATCTTGTTGTCATTATTGTGTATATTCTATACACTGATTTTACAGAATTCATACATACAGTGAAAGAAGAGAAGTGCCATAATATTACAAATAAATCTTCGTGTATAACAAAAATCTAGACTGCGAACATCGAATAGGAACTTAAAATTAATTATTCTAATGGAATTGTGTTATTCCTAACCATTCAGATTCCTATTCCCATTTCTATCCATTAAAATACATTTGTACTCTGTAATCCAATTTTAGTTAAAACATCCGTATTTCCAAATGGCTAAAATGCAAATATACCGTATTTTGCACAGTAATCATTATCGCAATTTTATTTGTGTCTTGTTCATACCATGTATATACGAGAGCATTCAGTAAAAACTAGATATGCCCACATACGCTATTGACCCCAAAAATCTAAGTTCAAGGGCCATAACGTCTTCAAATATTTGGGGATAGCATTCCCCTAGTAATATGCACATCTGCACACATTGTGATCTTTCTTCGTACCAAGTTTCATCCCCCACCTCCCAAAGGGTTTAGGAGGAGTTGCGAAGACAAAGTTAAGGAGACAGACGGACGACAGCGGTATACCATATTATGCCGGCGTATAAAAATATCGAAGTACTGAAATCCGGGCTCATGTTCAGCACTGGATCAGGGAATGTTTCAAAAGAAAGGAAATTTGAAATGTGTTGTAAATCTTGTCAATATTGTCAATTTTATGCAAGATTCTGTTATATATTTCGTCTTGTCATCTTAATTTAAAGAGAGAGAAAATAACCCTTGAAAGTTTTCATTCGACTCTAAATCAAATGGTGCAGGGAACAGAATATTTTCCCTCCCACTACATGAATTTTGAATTTAATGAACCAGTGTCTGTGGTAAAATTCTCAGAAAATGGAATATTTTTTACTCCCATTACATGTAATATGTAAATTTGATAAACCAGTGTCTGTTGCAGTATTTTCAGTCTCTTCAATTGACTGGAATGGACACTCCGATGTTAGATTTGTTTGTTTGTTTGTTTATAGCCGCCTGAGCAATTTTTCAGCTATCCGGCGGCTGTTCCGATGTTAGATGTTAATTTAATGTGATCAAGGGCTTCTGATGAGACTGCAAATCTAGGACGCTTTCCTCGAATAGGTGTAGATTTTTATCTACAATGGTGTTTCTCCTTTTTATTATCATCAACGACCTAGCTTTGCTGCATTTACGCATTTCATCAAATAAGGAGAAAAGATAACAGAGATTGCACTGTGATCTTTGCGGTAAATTCTCTTTGGTTTCTTTATGACAGTGTGGTGTAAATCATACTGAATTTCTAGAGATAAGAAAGAAGCTGCTAATGTTTATAAATAAACACAAATCTCAGAACAATTGTCAAAAACACGAAGAATATATTTTCCAGACTCTGACAGCAAACGACTGCAATATCTAGCATGAGGATCAAAGAAATAATACTTTGAATCGTGCAATATAATTCCCACTGCTGTTCCAACAGAAATAAATATCGTCAACTTTGAAGCATTTTCAATACAAATGTTGCAATGCAATTACTAATGACAATAATGGCCAACTGCCTGTAAAATCTGGGGAAATTGATCCACTTAATGCCGAGTTTAATTGAAAATTTACAAAAATATTGTGAAGTTTCATATGGCAAGGAATAGATGAGGGATACAAAAATAATGTCTAACTTTCACAAACCCGTGTCACAGTAGGTGACAAAAAATAAATTTATTCAAAAACCGTCACCATATTAAAGGCCTATATAACGTACAGTAGCTTTCAAGATACAAATAGAGTTTATTATTTTGTTCAGTTGATTTATTACAATAAAGATTATCTAACATTTTCGGTAAGAGATCATATCCAGGTAAATAATTTGATGAATTCTTATGCACCTGTTTTTGTAAGAAATGCGTTTTAAATTACATTTTAATTTCTTTGCGTATTTCGCTCTATAACAATATGTAATATTATCAGATGATTTTTGTTTCATGTTATTAACGTGATAACTGCAAACGATTGTACATGCACATGCAAGTAATTAAAAAATAGCCTTTTCGTCTAAATTATCTAAACTTTCAGAATGTTTTACTAATGTGCGATGTGTATCTTGTAATAAGAAGCAATGCATGGTGGTTTGAAACGTGATTTCATTTGTTTCTCATTCCCTATACATTACTACACATTAGTATACATTAGCCAAGGGTTTTCGGTCCACTCCGTCCCCATAGACGCCTGGCCGATAAAACTATTTAACAGTTGGCAATGTTTATATCACGTGATGACTACATCTAATCTATGTTCAGCCTATGATAAGACGTTTCATATAGAGTAATACGGTAACAGCAATGGCAGCCTCTAGTAAAAGTGAAGAAATGTTGACTGGTGATTTGAAGAAAAAAATTTCGAGCGTATTTGGATTATTTAATTTTTCACGCAGTGTTCTAAGAAGTTTGTCCTTTTCCTTTCGAAGCGCACATACTTTGTTTTTTAAGATCGTAGTAAATTTTCCACAAGTGATTTAATTTTGCAAAACAGAATGTGCAAACACACTTATCATCGTGCGAAATAACTTTTGTTCAATACTTCCTGTAATTGTGCTAAAACATGGAAGGCTGGAGAAATAGTAGAATTAGTAACACATTGCTGTTTTGGGGCTATTTCACTAAAACAATAACGACGTGCTCCTGTCATGATCCGCCATTTCAATGTCATTCGGAATGTTATTTACATGCAAATTTCGTTATACTATAAATATTCCGAACGCACAAGGACTCATATGTCAATTTTGTAATTAAGTCGCTGACTGTTTGAGCGCCACTTTTTAAGTACGATCGGGTTCTCCAAATATTGCCAATTTTTAAATAGCTTGAATAGTTCGATCGACAAAGGGTTTATGAGGAGCGGAGTGGATCGAAAACCCTTGGTTAGCGAAGATGATCAACGGCTATCTGAAAGAAAGATGGCGGGTATTTCAAAATTCATGTCAGCTTTAAGGAATACAAATTGTTCTGTTCGTTGTTTTTTCGCGTGTATTTTGTTGTCATTTCGACCTTTCGCGTGCCGGGTTGTACTTTCGATATTTCAAGGAGAAAAGTCGCTATTTATCGTTCTAACAATTTTTAATATTTGATATATATACTTATTTCATATATATATATATATATATATATATATATATATATATATTGTCATCGGTTTTTTTCGCCTTGTAATAACGGCAAGCGAAAAGACGACTAAATTGCTCGCTTGAGATTCTCAGTAGTGTCAATTCTACCTGCCACATTTTTTGTTGGCGTTTGTTGGTGTTGGGTGATAATGTTGCGAATTATTGTTTGTTTCATCAGGATTAAAGACAAAGGAGTTTGTATTTAAGTGATCATGAAATTCTAGGCCTTTTGTAACAAACAGAATGAAGAAAAGGAACATATATTCGAAAAATTAGGAACAGCGTCATTCACGTTTTCCCAAATGTAGGTTGAAATCTTCTTTAAGGAGGAATGCTACACCAGAGAAATTTGATAATGATAAAAAGTGCAGAATATATGCAACAATAATTCGAAATTGAAAACTTTTAAATTTACTTTATTTAGTCAAGAAATGCTATTTCAGTTGAAAGCCCTTTGAAAGAAATATAAAACCCCTGCTGGACTCGAACCTGCTATCCACAGTTCAGCAGTTGACGTGCTATCCTATTGAGTTACTCATCTATGCATTGACATTTGAAATGAATAGACAAATATTACTGATATTTATATTTTCATTCATGTTTTAGAAGGAAGTCATTATGACGATGTAGGGTACCTCCTTAAAGTAGTTACATCCTCCTGTGACGTTATAAGATATTGCAAAATCAATGATCTATTGACATTTATGAGTGATATTTTGTTGGAGTCTTTTCCAATTGTTATTTTAAAAAAAAAAAAAAAAACTTGTTCAAAAGTCTAAGTTATATATGAATAATCAATAATATGTTTCAAAAATATTAAATGCAAGGGCAATAACTCTGTTTCCATTGAATCCTTTATCAAGTTTTTTTTTTCTCTCTCTCTCTCAAATTTTGAATAGTTTTGTAAAGAAACAGTTTTGTGAAATCATTATGAATACTATTATATCGTTTTAGCAGTTTTTATGAAATTTTGCGATTTTCTGACATTGATATATGATCTTATTTTCCGCAGGTATGTCTCGCATCTTAAAACTGTGATGAGCTATATATTTTATTTGATAACTTATTAGTTTTAACTTTAATAAATTGAAATAAATACACATTTTAAATTTTTATCAAATAAAAATGCGAGTATGGAGTTACCTTAATCAGAAGTTTAATGATTTTTTGTGCTTTGTTGGACTTGGAAGGTATTCATTTAGGGTTTTTTTTTCCATCATCAAGTATGTCGCTACAACTTTTAAATTATTTCCCTTGAACAATATCAATATCCCTCCCCAAATTTTACATATGTCTGTTGATACCACAGAGTATTGATTTATATGATACTCTGAAGTATATTTAATAGATATTGATCCCCCCCCCCTCCCTTTTTTCTGCCAAATTATTCCAATCATTACAAAACAAAACTAAATGCAAGAATTCAGCCTCCAATTATCCAAGGTTATAGCACTTTACTGATTCACAAGTAGTGTGAAGTTTCAAACCCCACAGTTTTAAAGAACTATAATGTAAATATAATGATTAAATGATATTATTTTATATCTATTGTACTATACCACGAATTTGCAGATAAATATCCAGAACGCGTCATTGCTGATGCACAGACAACATATCATGCGACGTGATTTAATACATAGCGACGCAATTTAAATGTGACACCTTAATATTGAACGACGCTACATACAAAAATAGGTTAAAATGATACTGAATCTGAGGTCCATATCATACCATTCTGGGTCAATGTGATGCTTCAGAATCTAAGAAGTACAACAGTAACCGACAAGGAAATATTGCATTTCGAGGGTATCTAAAGCATCGTATTGACCAGGAAATTGACAAGAATTGTTTTTATTATACGGCTGAATAATCTAAAACATCTCAAATGCATAGCCTATTCAAAAGTGATCAGAGTCGTGAGTTTTAAATGGACGACTAAATTTTTTCGTATTTATTTTTGACCCGATGTTGGAAAAATCAAATGTAATATTCACTTCATATGTGAGTATAACGTTTCAATTTTTTAGTTTGCTGGATCTAAGGCAATCAGAAAGCTCGGAATTATTCAGTTACATAATAAACCTAAACTATTGGCTAGGAGGACGTCGCAAGTTTATTGTTCTCCTAGACAGACTTAATTCTCCCCAGGCGCAACCGAGGGAAATAGTCGCTTTTGAGTGGAATGATAATCTTGTTCTCGTATCCGGTATATATGTAGTTCATCAATCAGTTAATTAAACTACGAAAACTGTACTAACATTGACTTTCAATGTTGATGGGTAATAAAGGAGGTAATGTGATTTCAACTGACATCTAGCGACATGGAAAATCTGTGCTGCATATCTAGGGCGATTTCGGAGTTTTCTATGGATATAAGTTTCACTAACTAAATTGACTTCTGTACTTACCCACACATCTTGGGGGTGGTTTGCTCCAGAAACCGTTCACACATCTGGCAAAAGCTTCCCCGTACAGGGTGAATTTGTCGTCACATGTGAATGCTATTGTTCTGCCTTTCATTCGAAGATTAGAACTTCCATTTGAAATATCTATCAAATCACAAACACCTAGATAGAAAATAACAACATTTACATTATCTCAAATATGATGTCAAATAATGGCAAAGTAATAGTTTGTCAAAAGATATTTAATAGTGTGCACTTACCAAACACGGACTTTGGACAAATTCCTATGATAATGATAGTCACCGAAAAATGCAATAACATTTCTTGTTTAGGAACGTGCTAAACTGACATTTGGCTTTGCCAAACTCCTAAATATCAATGATCTGAGTGAGACACATGAATAGTGGGTCTGAACTGTTACAATGGAATTTCAACAAAGTGGTCTAAATTAGTTTAATAACACTCGGAAAGACCTATTGATGCTGATCCCCGAGCTGGAAGAAGCCGAGTTTCCGGTTTCTCATGATGACTCCGTCCCTAGGAATGTCATTAGATAAGTATGCCTAACATTTTGCTTTCACTGAGTTAGTGATGAAGGATAAAGTTATGAAAATATTCAAGAGATGGTCTCTACAAAACTGGTTTGTATTTAATTTTTTAAAAATTTTTACACGTAAAGTTTTGTCGATAGAAAGTTGGAAAGCCAAATAATGTATTTTTTAATGGGGAAGGGGGGGTGTAATGTGCTTTATCGGTGCGAAACCGGATAGGCTCATTTTTTAGAAAGTAAATCCAATAAAAAAATACCGAGATAATTTAATTGTGATAACGAGATAATTAATTCGTTATAACAAGTTACCTTAAACAAATATTTCAAGGCTTTCTCTTCTTCCAGCTACAGCAAATTAAGATTAGTTTACAATTTGCAGTTATGTTGCTATTACTTTACGAGGGTTGTCCAAAAGTTCGCGGACAGTAGCATTTTAATCATTTTGAATTGTTTTAGGTCTACATACTACTTGTTAGGTTATTCAAAGTCAAAATAAGTTGATATTGAATCTTTTTACTGACATTAAATGAAAAAAGCGCTTTAAACGGTCACAGTGGGCGCGTTCGTTCTAGCGTAAAAATGTTACAAACTTCGAAATTAAGTTTTTGAGTTCAAATGGATATATTTTTCTTAAAATTTGTCAAAACTAAATCAAATTTAATTATGAGAAAACAAAACCAGTTGACATCACATTCTGCTGTCGTTAGTATCGCTTGTCTGACCAGTATAACAGGTGTCAAGTAAACACTGCGATAGATGAAACCACCTGAAAAAGTAACCTCCTGGATTACAACGGAACAACGTGTAATAAAAAAAATTCGGTATTGAACTGGGAAAACTCCGATACAGATGAAGAAGTAACAGGGAATAAATGGAATGTATCCAAATTGTTGATTTACAAGTGGTCTAAACGGTTTTCCGAGATTTAGGAGATACTGCTAGAAAGGGAAGACCACTATCATATAATGAAAATACTCATGACGTTATTATGAAATACAAGCGCTCTACATTGAGAGAAGTCGAGTCTTTCTGTGATGTTAGTTGATTTTCGGGTTTCATTTGCAATACCCTCACCAAGGACAGTGAATGGTATTCTAGTGTATTTGAGTCATGGTTAAAAAAAGGGCTATTATTGTACCAAAGAATGCTCATTTCAATTTTTAGTTCTATTCCCCACATCCAAATATATTTGTATTAAACGGACGTGTTGCAAAAACTCCAAACAACAATTTACATCAAAATCAAATCTCTGACAGCACCAGCAACAGTACGCAGAAGTAACAAAGAAAAACATTTGTGTGCAGAACATGCGAAATATATGAAACATGAAGTTTCCCGAATTGATATTCAAAGGCTGTCGGGTACAAATGGTGTCCGAATAGACATGCAATATGTTCTTGCACCAAAGTTTAGAGCATTTTGTATATGTCAAAATTTTAGAATAAATAAGCCATAGAAATGCTATGTTTTTACATGTAATCCATGCAAGAATACTTTATTGTGACCTGTAATCCAGGTAACCTATTTGCGGAATCGCTATGCCATATCTTTCCTATTCTTTATCTGAAATAGTAAAAAAAAAAATAAAATAAAAATGCGGTATTGTGACATTGCAACAAAAAAAAAATTGCGGAATCGTAACATTTTTTAATTTGCTGAACCGTGGTACGCCGGGTCCAAGTGAAGAAAGGATGTTCCAAATGGTAGGTAAACCTAATCAGAAAATATATACTATCCCATTCCGTTCCAGCTTTTGAATAACACATCTTCATAACAGCTGACTTCATTTTGAAGCGTGAATTATCAGACATTGTATATTGTATATTCCTATCTAGCTGGGTAGCTCAGTAGGTTAACGTGTCAGCCGCTGATCTGTGTTTTTTTGTTTTGTTTTGGGTTTTTTTGGTTTTGTTTTTTTTGTTTGTTTTTTTTGTTTTTTGTTTTTTTTTTTTGTTTTTTTTTTGCAGATTACTATCTACTAAAACTGCATTTTAAACTAAATGTGGTAAGTTTTTAACTATAAATTAGATTTTAAAGTTTTCAGTTTTGAAAATATTATTCTGCATATAATCCACTTTCCATCAATATCAGATTTCTCCGGTGACTTATTCCCCCTGAAGTCAAATATTGATGGATTGTGTACGACCTTGGCCTTAGACTAAGAGGGGAACAAGTATTTACTTACAATCATGTGTACGTCCACTCGATACTCTAAAGCTGTATTAAGGCAAAGACTATAGCTAATGCTCTCATCGTTATTTTTTTTATAAATTTTGAAGAAGAGCCTAAAGCCATTCAGTTAGATCAAAATTTTATGTCAGAGTTGCTTCAAGAAGCAATATATAAGTTATGTGTTAGGCAGTATATATAATTGGTATATGATTTTGTGGTCAATCAATTATGCCAGTTATTGGTATCATATCATTAGTAAGTATACGCGGTGGTTTCATAATGATAGAATCATATCATTAAGAGCATGTCCATGAGAAAATCATGAAAAATGTTATTCATGACACATTAAGAAACAAGGATCTTTTATACATATTTTAAAAGAGTATTTTTATTAGTATCTGTGGTAAAATTCAATTAATTCAAATATTTTATTGATTCACCAACATGTTGATATACATGATACACAATATGAGATATGTAATGATATATATATATATATATATATATATATATATATATATATATAAAGCACTAAGGATGACTAAACGACACGAACAATCAAAATTGTCAAATTTTCGGGACACCCAGTCCCTTCTTCAGGACAAACTACAGATATATTACATTAAGAAAACATAAAAGAAAAAATAGCACTAAATCTAAAACTACAAATAAAACGAAACTAAACTTTCAAAAAACTACATTTTGGAGTTGATTAGAGAACAGTTTAATGATAAGGTTTATATGTCCGGTCAGTCGGGTGTACTGAGTATGACTGTCCGATTCACACCTAATACGGCTAATTAGGCTAATTTAAAATCCATGTTCGAACTAATAACTAGAGAATTAGAACAAAGGGTGTTAACTCGTACGGGATTGGGGTTGATTAAGCTGATCATGGTAAAGAACATGAATTTTAAAATATGGAATTTAAAATTTAAAAAGGGGGAGGGGAAAAATAGAAGGCTTAAAAGGGAATCAAAGATAGAAACAAACACTAAAAAAGGCTGACAGTGTTACAACTTTTATGGAGAAACAGGTGATGGCTTATGAGGCGTTCATCTTAAGGAAGTCATTTTGTTTGTTCAAGCCATTTGGTCTGAATGATTTGAGTCTGTGCATCCAGAACTTTTCCTTGCTCTTCCTCTCTGAGTCCGTCCAATGGGGGTTATGGTCAATAACAACGGCTGTCATGTCCTCCCATTTGTGACCAGCTAGATTAAAATGTTCCCCGACGGGTTCTTTTAGTTTTTTGGTCTTGATGGTGGAACGGTGGTTGTTGATTCTTCTTCTGAGGTCACCTGTTTCACCTACATATTGCTTAGAACAAACTTTGCAACTGATGAGATAAATGCAGTTGTCTGTGCGGCAAGACGTATTCCCAAAGATTTTATAGGTGTGTCCTGTAATGGGGCTTATGAAGCTGTCTGTGTCAGAGCTGTGCTTGCACATGAGGCATCTGGCATCTGAACAAGTTTTGAAGCCACCATTGGGTAATGGGTTGTCTAGTCTTGCTCTGACCACCATATCCTTCAAGTTCCTTGGGCGTTTAAATGCAGCCATTGGTGGATTCTTGAAAAGCTCCGCCATCCTTTCATTAGCATAAAGAATCGGCAGGTTTTCCTTGAGAATGGTGTTAAGGTTCTTGAGGACAGGATGGTATGTCGTGACAAGTGGAACCCTATTACTGTCTTTCTTTTCGTTGTATTGCAATAAGGTTGTCCTGTCTTTTTTTGAGACCTCATGAAATGCAGTTTGAACTGTGTGGGCTTTATAGCCACGATTACACAAGTGCGTTTTCAATATCTTGCTCTGTTCTTCAAAAAGTTCATCCGAGGAACATATATATATATATATATATATATATATATATATATATATATATATATATCATAGCTTTCTAGTCTCTTATAAGATTTAAATATAGAGATGAGAACGTTAAAACAGACGGGGAATGATCCTAGTTCATATTTAATGCCTAAATTTGAAGCTTTCTTCTGCACATCCAGAATGTCTTTAAATATTAAATGCTGTATTTTTGCAAAGGCCACAATTGTTAATGTTAATATTAAAGTCTGCAATCCAAATTGCAGAACCATATAAAATGATAGGTTCAATAACAGCAGAATAAAGTTTTAAAAGAGTTTTTACAGATAATTTATCATAAAAGGGTAAGGAATGTTTGTTGCATATAACGCTTTTCGTGCACGGTCAGATAGCTGTTTGGCTGCATATTTAAGTTAACCATTATAATTGAAAACAATACCCAAATATATTTATTTCTGTGCGAGATGAATTATTGAGTGATTATAATAAAAACAATGATGAGCTGTGGCAATTTTTATTATTTTAGAAAATCATTGCATTAGTTTTATCAAGGTTAACAGTTAATTTTTCCTTCGTGCAATATTCTGAAAGACAGTCTAACGAGGTTTGAAGACCTTTTTTGTGGTTGAAAGTAGAATTAAATCATCTGCAAAGAATAAATGACCAACTTCAACATTTTTGAAGTTCGGGTGGGTTTGTATTAAAATTTATAAATTGTGAGTAGAAATCATCAATGAACATATTAAAGAGAGTAGGGGAAAGGTTATCACCTTGCTTAACCCCCTGCATGGCCAACAAATGGTTCACTATATCTAGATTAATCTTTGCAGCAATATTTATTGTTTGAATACATGTGTTTTATGAGATTGTAAAATTTTCCACCTATCCCTTTTCGTATAGTTTGGTTAACATAGACGTTCTATCAATCGTATCACAAACTATTATGAAATCAGTAAAACATGCATATATGTTTTGTTTCTTATGTTTTAAATATTTGTTAATGAGAGTTTTAAAATAAATGTTATCCGTAGTGCGATGATTCTTCCAGAATCCAAATTGATAATTGCTAAGTAGATTATTTGTTTCTAAATATGAATTTAGGCGGTACTGTAGAAGCCCATTAAAAAGTTTACCCATATAGCTGGTGACACTTCATCCTCTATAGGTTGTTGGGTTATATGGGTCCCCAGATTTATAAAGTAAAGATATCTATACTAGATGTCAGTCTTCGAGTATTTCTCCAGAGAGAGGGATTTTATTAAGAAGTTTTCTTATTACAGATAAAAATATGTTTGAACTACTTTTAATAAATTCATTGAGTATTAAGTCTTGTCCTGGTGATTTGCCCCATTTTAGGTTTTTAACACCAAGTTTGACTTCACTGTGTGTGACTTCACTATATGTGAATGAATAAGCAAAGGGATTAAGGTTTTGTATTTCAGAGTCAACTACACTTTTATCGGCATCATTGCCTTCAGAGCATAAAAAATTTTTATAGTGGTTCACAAACATATGAAGACTTCGGGGAGAAGAATTTGAGCTTGAGTGGATTTTAGTTTTATTCAACAGAACAATTTGGGACAGTTCATGCCACTACCAATGAACTTGCAGACTGAATGTATTTGATCAAAACAAATTGCTTAAGAACATACATGTATATACAATTTTACATGAACTATATAAGTACAATATACTGTAGCAAATCATATGTACTTCCTTTATTCTTTACTATATCATGCAGGGTTAGACAAATAGATTTTTGAAGTACATGCCCAAGGATAGGTAGAAATGCCAAATTCACTTGCCCTACCACAGAATTTACTTGTCCCACCTTAAATTAAGAAATACATAAATGGAACTATTTGAAATTGTTTACCTTATTTCATTAAGCCAATATATTCAATTCTATTTACCCCGTTATCCGGGTTGTTAGAATAGATCCTCAGTACTCTTTGCTTGTCGTAAGAGGCGACTAAATGAGGCGGTCCTTCGGATGAGACCGCAAAAACCGAGGTCCCATGTCACAGCAGGTGTGGCACGATAAAGATCCCTCTCTGCTCAATGGCCATAAGCGCCAAGCATAGGCCTAAATTTTCCAGCCCTTCACCGGTAATGGTGACGTCTCCATATGAGTGAAAATTTCTCGAACGGGACGTTAAACAATAGATAATCAATCAATCAATTTTATTTCTGTTTGCTCATCATAACAAACATTGACCAAATTTCTTGCCATAATTTGAGATATCCTTGGTTTATCTTCTTTTGCCATACTTTGCATTCTTAGTAGATAAAGATGGTTGATAGTTGTTCTTGCTACATTCTGGGTCTTTTTGTACACTCCCGCTAAATGTCACCAACTTGTCTATGTTTCAATTCATTATTGGCATTATGCGTTCACCTTGACACTTTGTTTCTAAGTAGATTCCACACTTTGCAATCAATTTTTAACTTCTCCGTACATATAAGCGTTTTAATGACCGTGTCATTTCTCGTTAGAGGGAGCTATGTATTTCTTTTAAATCACCGGAAGAATGCTGACATACTTTATCTGTGATCGACGTTGTCAAGGCATTTACATTTGATATTAATATCATATTTTTTTTATTTTACTTTAAAAATTCACTTGCCCATGGACAGGTTCTTTTTGTAATTTTACCTGCCAGACAATAAAACATGGTTGCCTCGGGCGTCGGGCAGCGATATTTGTCTACGCCTGTCTTGTATGTAGTAATTGTTGGAAATGCAATCTTTGAAATACATAAATTATTTTCCAAGGTTTAGAATATGAAACTTATTTGTGTCTCTTTTATGACAAGATTTACTTCTGAAATAACAGTCGCCGGATAGCTGAAAAATTGCTCAGGCGACTATAAATAAAACAAACAAACAAACAAACTTCTGAAATATTTTCCTAGACACCCGATGATTTTGTTGTAGCATGCGACACTTGGGGTGAATTTTGATATAGAACTAGAGTATCAAATGTGTTCAAACATGTTTTCATATATTTCGTCTATTGTCAGGAAAATGAATTGTCTTGATTGTTATACATGTATAATTATATATGAATAGAAAAAAAATTTCATTAATTTTTATTACTGGGGTTTCTCAAGTATTTTACTGTTCAGGTATAGTGCTGCTATGCAAAAAAATTCGGATTGTAAAAGCACTTGTAGCAACATTTCGAATAAGTACAAGTTGAATGCAACCTACAGCAAAGGTGGTTTTATTATTAAATCCCAAAAATATTTTTTAAATGAATTTCAAATATACTGTTAAATATGTTAAATATCCAAACTTTATAGTAGCATGTATGAAATTAACTTCTACATTTCATTTGTATACCAAATTCATTATATAAATATATATATATATATATATATATATATATATATATATATATATATATATATATAAAACATGTTTAGACCAATGTTAACATTTTTAGCTTACCAGAGGTGAGCTTTTCTGTTTACCCGGTGTCCGTCTGTCTGTAAACTTTTCACATTTTCTACTTCTTCTCCAGAACTACTAAGCCAATTTCAACCAAACGTGGTACAAATAACCTTTGGTTAAAGGGAATTCAAGTTTGTTGAAATGAAAAACAACATTCTTTTCCAAGGGGAGATAATAGCGAAAATACACTGACAAATTTTAAAAATCTTCAGAACCAGATGGCCATTTTCAATCAAACTTGATGCAAATCATCCTGAATGTCAGAAGGGAATTTAAGTTTGTTCAAATAAAGGGTCATATCCCTTTCAAAGGGGAGATAATCACAAAAATGGAAAAATAGGTAGGAGTTATTTAAAGAACCACAGGAAAAAAATTATATCTACTTGGAAGCTTCCTGACATAATATACATTATAGATTCAATTTTGTTAAAATCATGGCTCACAGAGATAGTGTGGGGCTACAGTAAGGGATCAATGATTTACAAGCATATATGAAGACAAAATTCTTTTTTAAATCTTCAAGAATCACCGGGCCAGAAAAGTTCAAATTTACATGGTAGCTTCCTGACATAGTGCAGATTCAAGTTTGTTAAGGTCATGACACCCAGAATACGGTGGAGCAATAATAAGGGATCATAGATTTACATGCGAATATTCCAGGAAAATCTTTAAGCATAGGCCTAAATTTGCAGCCCTTCACCGGTAATGGCGACGTCTCCATATGAGTGAAAGATTCTCGAGCGGGGCGTTAAACAATATTTAATCAATCAATAGTATTATTATTTGTTTTCCGAAAAATTCCTATCAACTGAGAAAATTGATGATCTATGATAAATCAATTGATATCTAAGTGGAGATCTTAAAGAAAGACTTTAATAAAGAATTTCTAAACGTTGTATCAGATGATAAGGGTAAAAAAGTTAAGATAGCAAAATTTCTAGTTTTAAAACATTCTAATGTTGTAAGGGTCATCTTCCTTTGCCCCTTTTAAAATTTCTAAACTTTTATGATGGATATGACAGACACTCTTCAAACAAGTATAGATGTGTAATTTATTACGTTTTTTTTCTGAAATCTCTAATAAATGAAATATACGATCTTAAAACCTCAAAATATTCTCTATTATTTGGAGGACTTTAAGATGACGTTGCCATTGACAACCAAATTTAGGCACTGTACACAGTATCGATTGTCAGATTTTGACAGAATTCTCAGAGAAGTCTTAAAATACATTGAAAAGAATAATTATGACAAAAGAAAGTGAAACTGAAAACCTAACATGAATAGCTTTTTGCATGGTTTTCTCGTAGACACGCACTTAATGGATTCAATTTCGTCCATAAGTGTAATATTTAGTTCATGAATTTTGTATGAATGGTTACTTTAACAGCGCGGGTTACCACAATGAATTGTAGGGTTTGAAAAAAAAAATCAAAACCCGCAAATCTATCACCTGTAATTTATCTTTACCACTTTGGCTCTTCCACTTGATTCTAGCCACTTGCTCGCTACTTGACGAGGAGTACTGTGTACATCTTGACAACTTTTTTATTGTTGATGTTTTTTAATTTTAATTTCTCTGAAACCACAGAGTGTACAAGATATTCATTCTATGTTACTATATGATTGGCCATGATGTATCATCATAATCCACATACATCATCACAACGTCAGGGTTCCCGAGTCCACTTGTGACCATGGGATTAGAACACCAGACGTTGTGTGGATGCTTTTGTCATTAATCACTCGTTTATAATTATTCCACTTTAGAATACTGTCTCTATGTATCACCGACACCGCTTATCGTTTGAATCCATTAGAATTACTTAAGAACATAGGCGCAGTACATGCTCGACAATGACATTATGGAAGCAAGTAAAGTGATTGGACTTCACCTTGCATTCTAGTATTAAAACCTGATGCTACTTACCGATTGTGTACTGACTTCAGAAAAGTGAATTCTGTCACAAAAACAGACTTTTATCCGATTCCTAGAATTGATTACTGTATTGACAAAATCGTAAATGCAAAATTTGGCAGTAAATTTGGTTACTGGAAAGTGCCATTAACTGAAAGAGACAGAAATGTCTGAATTTGTGACTCCCAAAGGTCTACTTCAATACAAAGTGATTCCTTTTGGTATGACTTATGCTCCAGAGACATTTCAGAGGATGTTCTCCCTTCATCGTGACCTTCCAGGATGTGAAGCCTACATTGATAATGCTACCGTTCCAAATTTCCAGGATGCACATATGGAAATGACCAACACAATGAGTCCAACATCAAGAAAGAATTGTGTACTACCATTTTTGTACAAACTTCAGCTGATGTGTGCAAAAAGCGTTTTATCTGTAGGAAACTAGCAAATCACAATGTGTGGCGCCAATTGACTATTGTCCAAACTCAACTGTGCATATCCATCGCCATTAACAAATAATTGTTTACTAACCGAAAATGAACCAATACTGCGTTTTATTTGTCAAAACAAATTAACAAAATCAAATAATTTATTTGTTTGCTGTTGTTGAAAGAGAATTGACTATTTTCCAGTGAATTTTTAATGTCCATCCCCGTTTGTCACACTTTCTTCTTCCACAGACTCCTATTTAATTTTAATTAACAACCAGTTAATCTTTATGAATATGAATGGTGGTGTCCTTTAGATGTGTAAACAGGTTTTGGAATTTCCAATTTTACACTGTGGGTAAATTGTGTGTCAAAAAAACAAAATTCCTTTTACATTTTTAGCAGTAGCCAAATCATCTTTTGGAAGGTGATCGGTGGTGCGTTGTAGATGCGTAATAAAGTTTCGAAATTCTCATTTTCACCCTAGGAGCCAAATAGGGTGGAAAATGACGTTTTTCTACAATAACCTGGTTCCAAAAATTCTTCTGGAATTTTTTTTCAGTAGCAAAACAATCTTTTAGAACGTAATTGTTCAAAACACAACGTTTTCTCGATAAAGCAACCCCCAGTTCCCAGAACTCCTTTTACAATTTACGCATTACCCAAACATATTTTGGAAGATAATTTGTGGTAATGAGAGTTGAAACGACGCTTTTCTTTAAAAAAAAAATGGTTCCCAGTATTTCTTACCTATTACATATTACGCATCCTTTGGGAGATGACTGATGGTGCCCTTGAGATGTCCAATAAGTTGTTTACCTTAAGGGGAAAAGGGGGGGTTGAAAAATGACAAACAAAAACCTGGTGTTCAGTATTTTGTCACGTACAGCCAGAATCAAAATATGATGGGGGTTGGGATGAGTCTGGCGCACTTGCCCATCAGAATACTCAGTGCATCTTGACATATGCAGCAATAATATATATGATATAGGTGTTCAGGATTTCATTTGTTTCGAGCATATCACTGAAGGGTTAGGGATCGCCCAGGGTCACTCGAAAAGAAGAATCATTTAGCTTAGTGGTGAGGATCTCCAACTGTTTTAAAGATATTAGAGAAATCATAAAATGAAAGGGTTGGGGATGACACTAGGGCACCTTCCCAACATTATACTCAATGCATCTTAACATGTGCAGAAGGAATATATATATATATATATATATATATATATATATATATATATATATATAATATTTATAATAATTATCATCCTTATAATGTATGTAAACATTATTAATTAATCATAATATGCATACCATTAAATTGGAATGGGTCTTGAAACAGTATATACAATAGCTATAGCTAGCTGACAGGCTGATATCTACAAATCAGTAATTAACAACTTTGTAGATATCTACTAGGCATAAAACAAAATGTTTACTTTTAAAAATATATGAAACAATGAGACATTATGAATTTACTATTTACACCCAACTTTATATTGAAAGTCTTACTCTCACTAATCATTTGCTCCAGGAAAAGTGATTTAAGGAATTAAGTGCATATTAACAGGTTTAACATCTAATAGAGAATTTAGATAATATATTAAACATTAGTATCAAATAACTACTTACCATGCAAGTGGAAATAACTATCACAAATTAAAGGTCTGAAAAAAAGTCGTCAATACTCAAATCTTTGACCATAACTTCCAAAAGCTAGGTAAGGTATGACCCAAAACACAAAGCTAGGTAAGGTATGACCCAAAACACAAAGCTAGGTAAGCTATGACCCAAAACACAAAGCTAGGTAAGGTATGACCCAAAACACAAAGCTAGGTAAGGTATGACCCAAAACACAAAGCTAGGTAAGGTATGACCCAAAACACAAAGCTAGGTAAGCTATGACCCAAAACACAAAGCTAGGTAAGGTATGACCCAAAACACAAAGCTAGGTAAGGTATGACCCAAAACACAAAGCTAGGTAAGGTATGACCCAAAACACAAAGCTAGGTAAGGTATGACCCAAAACACAAAGAACTCGTGGAGGGAAACACAGAAACCAACCTGAAATCATAAGACAAAATAAAACACCAATGAAGTCAGAAGATACCAAATAACTAGGACCAGAATATCATTACAGTCCTGGGGCTAACTCTGGATCTTTATAGAAAATGACTGTTTAAAAACCAATACATTAAACTACAGGTAGATTGAATAAATCTGTAATTCATCTGTAGAGGTGTGATGCAAAGTGTGATGCAAATAAAAATAAATATTAATTACTTAAATGCATAAATGCACATGCAATATGCATATGTGCAATATATATATAAAACACGAGTTCGTCACATAATGATTATATGAAATATAATGACTTAAAATATATTTGCATAAGGGAGATATGCCAACCTTCTATTTTCATTTAAAAACATCTGTCTGCGTCTAAACATGCTAAATATACAGAGTGATAAAATAATAATGATAATAAAAAAATTGACGTTCTTCGTTTCAGGTGGCAATACTGACATAAAGATTACTTCAGAGTTCTAATTATTATAAACCGAATTCTCACAATCCTTCAATAAATGTTCTAGATGATATATAACGAAATTGTTTTAAAATCAGTCAATTCTGTACATCTCAAAAAATAAAAGCAATATATCTTCACATTTGTTTGAACATAAATGACATAATTCAGAGTCTCCTTTTCCAATCCTATATAACTGTTTATAAGTGAAGATAACATTATGAAAAATTTTAAAATCCTTTTTTAATATATCAGGTGCACTAGCGGATCCAAGGGGGGGGGGATCCAGGGAGTCCTGACCCCTTTTGAAATTCACCTATATTTTTTTATATGGCAAAGAAAATATAATGACGTCTCAGGAGGAGGGGGGTCACCTGGACCCCCTCTTTTGATTTTTTACTTATGTATCACATAAAACAACGAGGGTATCTAATTTTACGTTATTTTAATTAGAAACACTCGAAAAAATTCGCGCCTAACTCCGCGGTAATATTAATGACACCCTTGTTATTGTCCCCCCCTTTCCATCTTTCCATATTTCTGGATCCTCCCATGAGGTGGTTTACACGATTGTAACGACTTAATCCATCTTTTCTCAAAATGACTATTGTCTATTGTTCCAAATACATTCTTGCAAAATTCATTTGATACAGGACTTATGAAAATCTTTTCCATAAAAATTTTGTAAAATATTTTCACAGTACATGAATTAAAAATCTTTAAAATCTTAAAATCATGTTTGGCACCAACTCATTTCTCACACTTTCCTGAATATCAAGATGATTTTTCCATTTTTCCGGTATTAGGGACAATAAACATTCATAATTGTCCTTAATTACTTTTTCTTGGATATTAATATCATATTACTGAATAATTTCAATAATACATGATACTGGTAAAAATTTTGGAATTACTTCATATGTAATATCTTTTATGTGAGTAATACCAGCATTCCCAGCATTCATAACTTTTGGATTATAAAACAAACAGAAATTGTTTGTATCACAGTCAACATCATTTAAAACAATAAAATCTTCAATCGCATATCATGCACTGTACATCTCAACATAAAATGATGGTAAACTTTATAGATCCTTTTTGTTGAATTTAACCAAAAATATTTCCAAGTTCGCATTTAATCTACGGACTTTATACAAAAAAGTATCTAAATGTATGTTTCCACAAGAAGTGCTTTTCTGAGCAAAAATATTTTGCTAAATATTTTAGCCTGTATGATAATTGTGTTAATTATATATCTACTATCTTAATACCACCATGAGATTTAATAGTCTTATATGATACCAAGTGAGCACCATATTTATATAAAAAGTGAGTACAATCTTTTGGAAGATTTCTTCTTGCCCATTCTGGAATTGACACTAATGCTGAGGTATACCATTATTTTGACATTAACAATCCATGTGTTGATTACAGTTGTTCTGCCTTGCAACGATTTTTTTTTTATCCATAAGGAAAGAATTTGTATAACACTGTCAAATCTGTATTAAGAGACCGTCTAACGGAGTATGGGAAAAAAGTCACATATGACAGGTGGTCTCTTAATACAGGTTGCTTATTTTCCACTGTAAAGGCATTTAGCAAATAATATACATAAATAATCTGTACAATAGAGAGCTGTTCAGGTATTTGAAATTCGTTATTAAGAATATCAAGTATGGTTTTAACAGTTCTAAATTAAACTAAGTTATGTATACTTGTAACTAAAAAAATGCATCATGCTTCTCTGGTCGTAAAAGATTATGATTGATTGATTATATATTGTTTAACGTCCCGCTCGAGAATATTTCACTCATATGGAGACGTCACCATTACCGGTGAAGGGCTGGAAAATTTAGGCCTATCTCGGCACTTATGGCCTTTGAGCAGGAAAGGATCTTTAACGTGCCACACCTGCTGTGACACGGGGCCTCGACTTTTGCGGTCTCATCCGAAGGACCACCCCATTTAGTCGTCTCTTACGACAAGCTAGGGGTGCTGAGGATCTGTTCTAACAATTCGGATCCCCACAGGCAAAAAAAGAAAGTAAGTGAAGAAATGTTGCCTCTCCTTTTGTACAACAATGCCGGAAATCTGTTATTCAATTTGAAAGACATTAAATAAATCACAATAGCCATTGTACACAGTAAATCTTTTTAAGTTTTGACTCGGATGTGTCAAATACTCGGGATATGTCAAAGTGAGCCGCTACTAGCGTCACTAATCCCAGTCATTTCTATACTCGGATACCTTGGATACTTCTTACAGGAAAATCGCGAATACTACAGTTATCTATATATCCCCCAGTATTTACACGATTTAAATTGCAATCAGGATAATTTTCCACTCTGTTGAACATAATGGTATAGCAGATGCTAGATTTTTACTTCCGATCAATTCTGTACACCTCTAAGTCCGTCGCAATTCACACCTTTGAAAACTACGCTCTTATTTCATTGAACTTTAATTTTGTTAAATAAACAATAACTCGGCTTTAGTTAATTAACCCAACACGACCCTGCATGTTGATTAGATTTAGTCTCACTTGAATGAAAAAAAAATCAGTCTCATTTATACAACATTGCTAATTACTATCCAGGTAAATGTTTTGGTTATAGTCTTTTTCATGAAAGCTATGATGTAATATAATACGAAAGTATTTAATATCAAAATATATATCAAGTTTATCTATTATTGAATTATGTAAACACAGCTTAACAATTAAGGAATTTATACAAGTTGCGTTTTCAATCATAAAGGAGATTAGAGATTAATTAAAGTGTCCAAACTAATCTTTGAAAACAATTCTCTTTGATGTTTCTTCCAATGAGTTGATTGATGCTTTGGTGTTTCGTCGAATGAGTTGCTGGGAATTCGATGGCTTCAGTTATGTAGCTATATAATTTCTGGGCAAAGTAAGAATGGTGAATGCCCACGTGCAGATAGATTTCCTAGATAATGGCAGAGGGCGTCATGTTTTACCTCACAATGGCTATACTTTCTCAGTTGGAACAAGTAGGAACAGCCGTCGCTACTGGAGTTGTGTTGTTCGCGAATGTGGTTCCACATTAGTCACTGAAAACAACATTCCCATCAATTGTGGTAAGGATCACAACCATTACCATACCGCTTTGGCTGCTGAGGCATTCTTATCTGCTGTCAAGAAACGATGTAGAGATGAATTATGCCCAGTGCCTACAATATATCACGAAGAACTTGCCAAGCATTGTTGAGTTGTGTTGTTGAAATTATGGAGCGTATTAATTTTAAATATGTTTATAATTATTTTCACTAAAATGATCTCTTTTACAAATATCAGGCTGGATTTTTACTTGGCAATTCAGTTGTCTATCAGCTTATTGAAACATATGATTATACAGCTAAATTCATAGATGAAGGTAAATTCTGTTGTATGGTATTTTGTGGTTTGTCAAAAGCCTTTGATCGTGTATGGCACAAGGAACTTATTTTTAAGCTACAAACTTATGGAGTAAGTGGTAACTTATTACAATGGTTTCAAAGTTATTTGAATTTCAGAACACAAAGGGTTTTATACAGAAACGCTATGTCTAATTCCAAACCTTTACGTGTTGGAGTCTCTTAAGGGTCTGTATTAGGTCCTTTTTTATTTTTGATATATGTCAAGAATGTTGTTGAAAACATGTCAAGCCTATGTAGGCTTTTTGCTGATGATGATTCTTTGCAAAATTGTTCTACCAATATTTCTGATATCCAATTCAAACTGAATAACGATTTATTTCAGCTTGAACGAGGGTCCAAACAATGGTTGTTAAATTTAATCCTTCTAAAAACAAAAGCTGTCTTCTTTAGTGCAAAGAAAAATACACATTTCCCTCGTCTAAATTTTCCAAATTGCATCTTAGATTTTGAGTCAACACACAGACATCTGGTCATCATTATTTCACATGATCTCACATGGTCCACTTATATTGATTCGCTATTAGTCAATGCTTATAAGAAACTAGAACTGCTTAAAGAATTACAGTTCAAAATTAGTTCTAAAACTTTAGATATTTTATATACTACTTTCATTAAACCTCCGCTGGAGTTTGCCTCTGAAGTATGGGGTGGGTGTTCAAGTCAGGATTCTGAAAAACTTGAAAAATTACAGTTAGCAGCGGCAAGAATAGTCACTGGTCTAACTTCATTGGATTCAAGGGAATCTCTTTATTTCCAAAAAATGGGTGGGAACCACTTTTTGTCAGAAGAATGGCAAAATTAAAAATAATTATGTATAAAATTCACCACGATATGGTACCCGAGTATCTGAAAGAAATCATACCAAACATTCGTTTACATGAATCAAATTACGTTACCAGACAATAATTAATGCATCTCTCAGTGCAGATTAAACATCTATACATGATCTTTTGTAACAAGAGCGATACGTGAATGAAATTTCTTGCCCCTAGAAATAAGACAATCCACGACACTAAGTTCATTTAAACACTGCTTACATCTCAAATAATCACCCCTCCATCCTTTTTTTCTTTCAGTCAATCTATTGGAATGTAATTCATACGAGACTAACACACAACTGTGCATTGAATATATACTGGAAAAAAAAGTTAAGGATCATAATTTTGACCTCAAAAATTTTTATTAACCAAATAATTATTTTGACAAATTTTAACATGTATAGTTTCTCCAATGTGTCCTTAACACAATAGATTTACCTGGTTTCATATTGACGTCATAAGTGCACGATTTTTTCGCCCAAACACAAGCAAGGGGTCAAAATCAAAGTGTGCCAACGTGTATATTGAAATAGAAAAATTGTGATTTTCATTTTATTGTGGGTATTTATTGCTCTAATCGACTCTTAGGTGAACAATTATTGACATTAAAAGCCATGAGGCGCCATTTAACTGCTCTGGAAGCTGGTCAGGCAGTAGGTATGCTTCAAGCTGGCCAAGTCCAGAGAACTGTCTCTAGACATTTTAATGTGTCCCAAAGTGTGATTTCAAGGTTGTGGAATCGTTTTAGGCAGACAGGTAATGTTTCTGAGAGACCGATATCAGGTCGTCCAAGGTCCACAACCGCTCGCCAGGATCGCTATATGTCACTTATGGCTCGTAGACACAGGTTTCAGAGTGCTGTCCAACTCAATACTGACTTTCATGCAGCAAGTGGGTTGCGCATAACACCACAAACTCTCAGACAGAAACTTCATGCTGCTAACCTTCGGGCTCATCCACCTGCTGTTCGTCCCATTTTGAGGAGAAGACATCGTGTAGCACGACTCAATTGGGCTCAAAATCACATAAACTGGCAACTGCGTCATTGGACGCCTGTTCTTTTCACAGACGAGTCACGGTTCTGCGTGGACTTTCATGACGGTCGTAGGCTTGTATGGCGCATGCGTGGAGAGCGGTACGCTGATTGCTGTGTACGGAGCATGATCGTTTTGGAGGTGGCTCTGTGGTGATTTGGGCCGGAATCAGTATTGGTGGATGTACTGACTTGCACGTGATTAATGGCAATCTTACCGGTGCAATTTACAGGGACGAGATACTGCATCTAATTGTGAGACCTTAGCAACGACTTTGTGTTGATGGATGATAATGCTCGTCCCCACAGAGTACGTATAGTGACAGACTACCTTGCTACAGAGACAATTGAACGTATGGATTGGACATACCTGGGACATGTTGCAGCAAGCTGTTTCCAGACGCCCTGTACTTCCGACAAACCGCCAGGAGGTTACGTTAGCTTTACAGCAGGAATGGGCAAGGTTGCCACAAATTGCGTTCCGCAGGCTCATCAGAAGTATGCAGAGGCGTTGTCGTGCCGTTATACAGGCTCAGGGTGGACATACACCCTATTGATATTGCCTTTATAAAGATTCAATCATTTGTAATGAAATTTGTTATTGTTGCTCATACCGATTTTCAAACTGTTTTGGGGGGTTACCTGACAATGGTTGCTCTGACTGCTTAACGCATTGATGAATTTGTAAAAACAGGTTTAAAATGTATTGTTCGATTGTCGTTGAACATTTTAAGTATATATTTAACATAATTTATTTGGTTTCGTTATAAATAAAATAATTCTGAAATCATGATCCTTAACTTTTTTTGTCCAGTATATTATGTTTTGTACATGCATATTTACTGATATGATTTGTTATATACTTGTTTATGCAATTAATCTAATCATATTTTGACCTTCCATACGATTGTGTTTCATTTCTTGAACATTATTTTGTATAATTGATTATCATAGGAGAGGGCGTCCTAAGTTTTAAGAACTTGTACCTAATCCTTTTGTTACACCTATGCAATAAAATATGTTCAAATCAAACAATTTCACATATTTTCACGTCATTTTCATCTAGCTTTTTGTCAACGAGATGAATATAATCTCAAGTAAAAATCATGTTGTATATCTAATATAAAATAAATATCGTTTTTAATTGTATTAGAATTTTCATCTATGAATTCTTTTATAGCGTGGGACTTGTCTTTTTTTCTCTATATTAAGAAAATATTTTGTACACGTACAACCCCTCTACACTTTTTATTTTCATACTTCGAGAAATCGTTTTCCAAAGCTTCATATCTCTCAAAATCCACACAGTCGCCATTAGCAATATTTTGTGAGAGAATTGTTGTGCATCCACAATCCTGACCTGTTCCTGACATATTCGTATCTAGGTAAAATATCACTCTTAACGTATTTGTGTGAAGTTACCTACCACAAAAGATACTAATATGTAGTCAATTCTACTTTGTATAAGTTAATTTTCAACAACTTTCCTAGAACAATACTTGTTTATTTCTATTTCTTTTTCTCCATGCATCAACAATGCCACATTTATTCATCACATCAACCAACATTCTGTAACCTTCATCATACACATGTTTTGTTTTACTACGCCGATCTATTTCACCAAGTGTGTAATTAAAATCACCCAGTATAATATTTTACCCTAATAAATGAATCCTTTCTAACAGATTTCTTAAAAACATAAGCATCTATCTTTGGCGCTGTTTGGAGCATATAAATCAATGATATCCGGATTTTCATCATTTTTTAAATATCTAATTTGTAAAAACCTGCCATCTTTACCATCAATAAATTCAACATTTGATTTAATATAATTTCTAATCAGAAATGCAACTCCTTTAGATGCAGTATCAAAATATACATCTCTGCCCCATAAGTGTTTGTAATTTTCAATGAAATCATCTTTCCAATGTGTCTCTTGTAAACCTATAATATCAAATATTTTTTAATGTAATAAACTGATTACCACTTTCATTTTGTTTATATCACACAAACCGTTACAAACGTGACTCATGCGTGAGCGAACAGCTGAAAAGGTTTTGCAGCTCGGACAATTAGACCCCAAAATCAACTACAGCATTCTGTGAATTTAAGGGTAGTAAGTCTATTACGTGTAACCCATACCACTGATCTTTTCTACGAAGCTAGCAGTCATTTGATGTAATTTCAACAATGTAATCAGTCTGATAAATCCCAACCTCGGTATTCTCATGGCAACCATTTTGGTTGTTTACATTTGTTTCACAACTGATCGAACACAACCTCAAACGTTCCATTATGAACTGGTGTTTGTACATAAACATTATCACCTGCATTATTGTATGCAAGACTAATCACGACCAAGGACCCACTGAACCAACTAGTAATGTAAGCGTAGAGCATGTTCATAGTGATTTGGACACAATTTATAGGTGGTTAATGAACAAGAACCCCACGGATTTCAACCATGCATACAGCTCCAACCCAAACGTGTTATCCAGCTCCTGCTACTATTGAGCGGTCAAGTTGAGCATAATCCTGGCCCATACACACCCAAATTCCCGTGCATGATCTTCTCCAAAATGGTGAAGTGGGGCCAACGCGCACTGGCGTGTGACAGTTGTGACAAATGGTACTACATCTCGTGTATGACCATGTCAACTGCAGATTATTACCAACTTGCAAACTCGTCCACCACAAGTAACTCATGTAACATCTCAAACTCTACAACTCCATCTCTGTATACGACAATAGTTTCTCGTGCTTAAACTCGACATCCATGGATTCTACGGCACTTAGCAGTCCTACACTTTCATCAATAGGTAGCCCATCAGCATCCTCCAAATACCAAGAGAACCGGACTCACTTAAACCCCGCAGAGAATTGCGAAGCATTGACGTTAACTTCCAAAGCATGAAGAACAAAGTGCCGGAAACTCTGGTTCTTATTGACAATGCGGATCCCGATGTGATCTTGGGCACTGAGACCTGGTTAAACAGCAATGTGTTCTCTTCTGAAGTCCTGCCTCCGGGACGACGGCTATGGAGGAGTCCTAATCGCTGTGAAGGACGACCTGGTCTGCACTCCATTCCACACTAGTAGTGATTCGGAACTCTTAAGTGTGAACGTTAAGTGCAATAAATCAAAATCAAGTATTATAACATCCTTTTACAAACCCCCAAATGAAACATCGGAGGAACACGCTAAACAGGTTACATAGGATCTTACTAAGCTTCGTCACGAGAATGAGAAATTCAGTTTTAGGATAGGAGGCGATTTTAATCTGCCAGATATAGATTGGACATTAACCATCAACTCGCACCAGTATCCAGCCAGTATGTCCAACTGTTATTTAATCATCCCAAAACAGCGTGGAGTCAACCAAATTGTAGAAACAGCTACTCTAAGCGACAAGATCCTTGGTCTCTTTTTTACCAGCAACCCATCATTAGTGGCTAAATGTAAACTTATTCCCGGCATTGGAGATCATGACGTGGATCTAGTCAACACCCTCATTAGACCACGTAGAGTGAAAGCCACAACGAGGAAAATTCACCTGTGGGGGAAAAGCCGATATTCATTTCCATCTGTTAACTCCATGTGGATATTCTTCAGAGACAATATCCTGAGAATGCTGGACAACCATGTACCACACAAGCTTACCCGCTCTAGGCACTCCAACCCCTGGATAAGCACCACTATTAGACGGCTGACTAGGTAGAAGCGAAGGGCATTGCTTAAAGCACAGGCTACTGGAAGCCAGCGTTACAAAAAGCGGTATAGGCGTCTCATGACTTCATGCTAGAGATCCATCCGTAAGGATCATGATAACTACATTAGCCCAAAGGCATAGATGAACCCGAAAACGTCATTCTTGAAGGGGAAGAAGCGGGAATCATCCGGGGTGGAGCCTCTCCACAACTCGGACGGCCTCATTCACAGTGACTCTGGGACTAAAGCCAACATCTTGAATGCCCAGTTTAAGTCCTTATTCACTAAAACGGACCTGAGCAGCATGCCCCAGACCGTTTGATACAATGGATCCCATGATCATTACTGCGCCAGGGGTAGAGAAGCTGCTGCAAAATCTTCAACCCCACAAAGCCACTGGATCAGACTTGATTCCATCCCGACTTCTGAAGGAACTCTCATGCAAACTGGCACCGGCTCTTGTTTATCTCTAGTAGAGCTCATTAACATCAGGAACCGTCCCCGATGACTGGAAAATGGCACACGTCGTCCCCATATTTAAGAAAGGCGACAAGTCCAACGCAGCGAACTACCGTCCTGTATCGCTGACTGTCATCTGTTCCAAGATCATGGAGCATATCCTCCACTCAAACATCAGCGTTTTCATCAGCCAGGACCTGTCTTGGCGTGACCACATCAACCAGACGACAGTCAAAGCTTACAGGTCAGTTGGATTCTTACGACGCAATCTAACGAGCTACCCACGAGACGTCAAGGCACAGGCTTACACCATACTAGTCCGACCTGTCCTTAAATATGCCTCATCAGTTTGGAACCACCACCAGCAGATCCAACAACTTGAAAATGTACAATACCAGACAGCCAGATTCTTCACAGGAAACTATCAATCAAGGGATCCTGGTTGTGTTACTAGCATGCTAAACCAGCTGGCATGGGAGCCACTACAGCACCGGAGTCCTTCTGCTCTGCAAGGTTCCTGTGCACCACCTGATCCAGTATACCACCAACAGGACACGTGGCTCCTCCGCCAATAACATGAGGCAAATCACCACCAGGATTGACGTGTATAAATGCTCCTTCTTGCCAGCAACGATCAAGATCTGAAACAATATCCCACCTGCTGTGAGGGCATCCACCTCATTGGATAGATTCCGGAACACCAAGTGTACCATCGATATTTTGGGACTACTTCCAAAATATTAGGCCACACAGTATTTTAACTTTTTAAAATTTTAATGCTGTAAATAGAACTTTTAGCTGTTCGTTCACGCTAGAGTATAAAACACTCAATCCTGAGTAAATTCCTTACCAGAAGAAGAAGAATTCCATGAAGAGATTATAACCATTGCAATGTTTAGGAGAAAGACTGTTATTTCCAAATCCATTTTATTTATATTTCTTTGCTTTATTCCTTTTCCTGTTTTTCTTCTTTTGTTTCGTTTTTCCATTGACTGTTATTTCAACCTCGGCATCTGATTTCGTTTCTGTTTTGTCTCCCTTTGCCAAGTTATACGATACGTGTTCCATGTCTTACTCTAAATCTGTTTTAATTTCATCTTCTTTTGATCCACCTTGTAAATCTTGAGGGTCTCTATTAAGGGTTTTCTCACACGTGTTTTCCACTTTCTTCAGTTATCGTCACATCTCTTGTATCTTCCGGAATTTTACTCACATCCTCGGAATTGTTTTCTGGCGTTGGATATCCTACATGTATGATTCCTATCTCATTTTCTTTGTTTTGATCTGTGGAGCCTACACAAGAGTCATTTGTTTTGTTTTTCTAGTCACTATGACCCGTTTCCCATTCTCTATCTGAGTATTCTTGTTCACTCATCCGACTCGAACACATTGTGTGTCCATTCAAAACATTCTTCGCATTGTTTATTTTTACACGTTCTTGCAGTGACCTTGTTGTTTACATTTGAAACATACAAATCTAGGACATTCTCTGAAAAGGTGATCAGCAGAATAACATAAATGACACACTTTTAACTATCCATTGTTTATACATCGATAATATTCTTTGTGAAATTTCATTATGTATGGGAATGAACTCATTCGGTGGAAGTTTCAAACGTACATATCTAGTAACACCTGGTATTGTAGTTCCTGGGTAGAATCTTCTGTTGATTGATGGAAACAATTCTACACCTAACTCACGCAAAGAGTGTTCGATTTCTTCGTCATCAATATAAGCTGGTAGATGCAAGAAGCTAATTATAAGGGATGAACTACTTCATGAACTTTGAATGTTGTATTTCCAACTTTGATCCCTTCAAGTAAATACTGCACAGGGGCTTTTCTATCCATTGTAATTTCATACAGATTTCCAGACTTGTGAACGCGCATGCATAAAGCGTACATGTACCCAGTCCACAATTTCCATGCACATATGCAATTATAGTACCTGGCTTCACAGCAGAATTGTCCAGTATATTTACAGTAAGAGAGTGTTCACGTCGATACTTGCTATGTTTGACTCGACGATCATATTCACCAAGATGACTGCCACTCCAAGTGGCTGCCATCCTGAACTGAGTGTTTTTTCTAATCACTAGATTTTCAAAATGTCAAGCAAAAACAAAAAAAATAGATTATAACAGATACATGAGAGTCTCTGTGAGTAGCAGGGGACATTGGTTCTTAACTTACAGACTCTACAAAAGTATAATCCACGATATCGGAAAGACCTCGTGCTCACCCTGCAAGTCCAAACCGGAAGTCCACGAAGCGAGCGCTCTACCACTGAGCTACAGCGATCGGTCAAGAAACGAAGGTAAACTCACATGATTTTAAATTGTTATCTGTAGTATATATTTGAGTGTGTATTGCTGTGCATCGTATATATTTGTGTGTGTATGGTTGTGCATCGTATATATTTGTGTGTGTATGGCTGTGTGTAGTATAAATTTGTTGCTTTGTGTAGTATTTTGTGTCTGTGTGTATCGCTTTTTGTGGTATTTATTTGCATATACTAACACTCATCCATTCTATCAATATGTGTGGTCTTTGTTTTATTTTGAAATTCACATATTTTGTTAAAAATGTCTGTGTGTATTACCTGCATATATTTTTCTTTCTCCTCAATTCTATTTATCCTACTGTTGAAGCTTGTTATGTTGACAACATTATGCTCCATAACAGCACATGCATTTTATTTCATTATTTCATTTTATTTTCCTGCTTTGCTCATATGCAAATAATCATGCACATAAATTAATCCACCTTTAATTATAGAAATTATGGATTTTGGACGAAACTATATGCCAACTGTATGATTTTTATACAAAAGTACTAGTCTGTTTGGGTCTAGCTATTTTAGGAAAGATAACTTTTCCATCTGGAATTCTGAACCAACATTTTTAATAAATTTTTATATGGCTGTATAGAAACTTTTTTTTTCAATTTGGCCTTTCATA
Source organism: Ostrea denselamellosa (assembly GCA_024699665.1). Classification (NCBI taxonomy): domain Eukaryota; kingdom Metazoa; phylum Mollusca; class Bivalvia; order Ostreida; family Ostreidae; genus Ostrea; species Ostrea denselamellosa. The sequence continues at coordinate 4,298,877 of JAMZEH010000064.1, read as the reverse complement.
TCATTAATATACATATGCACTTTCTGTTTACAGAATTTGGTACAGGTTTAACCGCCAGTTTTCAAGAAATTGAAGTTTTTTGTTAAAAAACCCTCTTTTACCAGAAGCAATTAAAGAAATATAGTTAAAAATATTGTTTTGTTATATTTTAATTCATACATGGTGAACAGCAATATCTCTAAGGACAAAATGAAGAAACTGGAGTATGCAATTCATTACGAAATTCAATTTTGTTTAAAAAATGAATTAAAAATTGTGAAAAATGAACGACACATAATTGTGATCTGGGGTTATTACAGATGTTTCTATAAATATATGAGGAATTGGTTCAAATAAAATCACCAGGTGTATCATTCCACCTTAAGCGGATTATTCTCGACTGATTCCTCTACACATCATACAATGGGTCAGGTGTATCATTCCACCTTAAGCGGATTATTCTCGAATGATTCCTCTACACATCATACAATGGGTCAGGTGTATCATTCCACCTTAAGCGGATTATTCTCGAATGATTCCTCTACACATCATACAATGGGTCAGGTGTATCATTCCACCTTAAGCGGATTATTCTCGAATGATTCCTCTACACATCATACAATGGGTCAGGTGTATCATTCCACCTTAAGCGGATTATTCTCGAATGATTCCTCTACACATCATACAATGGGTCAGGTGTATCATTCCACCTTAAGCGGATTATTCTCGACTGATTCCTCTACACATCATACAATGGGTCAGGTGTATCATTCCACCTTAAGCGGATTATTCTCGAATGATTCCTCTACACATCATACAATGGGTCAGGTGTATCATTCCACCTTAAGCGGATTATTCTCGAATGATTCCTCTACACATCATACAATGGGTCAGGTGTATCATTCCACCTTAAGCGGATTATTCTCGAATGATTCCTCTACACATCATACAATGGGTCAGGTGTATCATTCCACCTTAAGCGGATTATTCTCGAATGATTCCTCTACACATCATACAATGGGTCAGGTGTATCATTCCACCTTAAGCGGATTATTCTCGAATGATTCCTCTACACATCATACAATGGGTCAGGTGTATCATTCCACCTTAAGCGGATTATTCTCGAATGATTCCTCTACACATCATACAATGGGTCAGGTGTATCATTCCACCTTAAGCGGATTATTCTCGAATGATTCCTCTACACATCATACAATGGGTCAGGTGTATCATTCCACCTTAAGCGGATTATTCTCGAATGATTCCTCTACACATCATACAATGGGTCTGGTGTATCATTCCACCTTAAGCGGATTATTCTGGAATGATTCCTCTACACATCATACAATGGGTCTGGTGTATCATTCCACCTTAAGCGGATTATTCTCGACTGATTCCTCTACACATCATACAATGGGTCTGAATAAGGTTGTTTATTCCATCCCCGGACAGGGATTTGTGGGTAATGTGCTGGAGGCTAAGGGTGGGGTGTTCGCAACAGCTGATGGTGAGATCTGTCCTATTTCCCTCTTCTAAGGACTGTGCATATTTGGATGCAAGTGGGGCTTGCCCTCTCGGTTTGCACGGGTGTTTTGACCTTCGACTTTGGCATAATTCCGTCGATATTCCATTAAAATTAAACAAGAAATTTTAAAATAGATTATTAACTGTTTGTCATCATCATGCAAAATCTGTAGTAGCATTATATCGTAATGAATTAACAGTTAGTTGCAATTTCACTACAAATTGGTTCAAAATACACATGGCGGAGGCATGGATATAATTCAATTTATTCAAATTATCAACAATCGCCTGGCAATTTATACTTTAGATTAATAAATGCAAACTGAAACACATAAAAAATGACTTTCCGATAAAATTTATCTTTTCTTTCAAAATTTTAATATAATATGACTGATCTATCTGACAATTTTCTAGTAACCTAAGCAATGAAAGAACGACGTAAAGATTTGTAACGTATTATATATATTATATATATTATGCCCCCAAAAGATGGTTTATCAAAACAATAAGCTCAGTGGTAGAGCGTTTGCTTTTGTAACCTGGAGGTTCTGAGTTAGAGATCCGTTCGTTTCATGTCCTCGTCAAATCTAAGAGGTAAACATAGGTAGTTATTGCGCTCTGCACTTGGAAGTAAGAATCATGAGAATTTCGGATATAAACTTAAGATCGGAGGTCCCGTGTCGAAGCAGGAGTTAACACGTTAAAGAACTGTCACTGCTACGGTCGTAATCTGTGGTACTTCACCTATAATTGGTCTCATTGTGAGTGAAAAATTCTCGACGGAACATACAAATAAACAAAACATCCAAAAATCAGTATAATTATATAAAAGAGCTGCGCCCTTGTGGAATACATGTAATTTAGTTATTGTCTCGGGGAACAAAAAATATTTTTGCTGTCGTAGCCATTGAATACTTTGTATATTTTCGTTTACTAATTCACAATTTTATAACATGACAAATATTGGCATTAGTAAAGACAATATCATAAAACAGTATAATCAAAACACACAACTCGTCACATAAACAATTTCGGGGATCCTACATTTGTTTATTATCAATTTTACTGTGTAATGTATCTATAAATCTGAAAATATGATATTGGTGACATATTTCAGCTAACGTGCCCCATCTCTCTCTCTCTCTCTCTCTCACACACACACACACACACACACACACACACACACACACACACACACAATACGGTATGTCTGAGCATGAGCATAGACTGGTCACCAAGGACGTCAAAGAGTGGCCTTGGGAGCGCTTGATTTGTCTACACCGTCCACTAAGTGTACACCTTTCCGCAATCAAGTGTAAAGGTGTACACTTTTTGATATACACATTCTACACCCTGTATAGGGCATGTGTTGGTAAATGCACAGAAAAATTCAATATGGTTGAAAAATTGTGCAAATTTCTCTCTCCGTATTTTGTTGGATATGAAGCTTATAAGAGGGTATTCCAGTGTACTGTATGTAGTTATTTACAAGAGTTTAAAATGTGTTTCAAAGAATAAACAAAGAAAATCAACTTGACGCAAGCGTGTAAGGTATCAGGCCACAGAAGACACGAATATAAATCAAATAAATTCAACTACAAACAAACTATAATGTTTATTTTAAAATTTTAAATACGCTTGATTTATATCTAGAGATTATACAAATCGAACACTAAAATTAATAATAATTTCAATTTCATAATTATATTATGTTAATCCCGCAGAAACTCTTGTACATTTGAAAACATATATCAGAACAGATCGCGCTCTTGCGATGAAAATGAAAATGAATGATATTTCGTACAAACAAAAAAAACAAGTTGGGCGATAATAAATCAACAATATTTTGAAGTATGACCTGGTATTTTTCAGATGTATGTAGGCATTTATAAATGCACATTAAAATACAAAACAAAAATTCCTGAATTAAGTTAATTATTCATTTTGCATTATGCATTAAAATAGTTAATTAATATAAGGTGTAAATCAACTACACTGGGGCTCAGGATCATGAAACATCTTAAACATCAGTCAGAATCTTGAATATTGTGATGAAATAATTGAGAAGTCAGTCATTCTAAAATAAAACTATTATTCTATATTGTTTCATCAAATTTCAAATGTCTGCATATTAAGAGTTCCAGTTCAAAATTAATGAACATCTTACAGGTAATTGAAATTTTTACTCAAGTCTGAGTTTGTTACACGATCTCGTGGCCTGATGAACAACGGTGTAGACCTTTAACTCGTCCAATACTAGCATTTAGGGCTTGGTGTATTCCTCGTAACGAAAAGCAAAATACACCGGACCAAGTTTTGGGGTACAGGTATTACCTGTTTTGAACTTAACGAAGTGGCCAACAATCAAGGACTAAATGTTTGCAAGGAAAAAGCCCAAAACTCGTTACAATGAATTGCAATTTTACAACACTATGAAACAAATGACGAAAACAATATCTAAGAGGTAGACAACTTCAACTGTCTTTGCAGTGTTATTAGTAACAACAACAGAACAGCAAAAAACATATAAACAAGAGTAAACAAAACCAGATATGTCTTTAGTCATGATCAACTATGGGTAGTTTCAAGTGGTCGAGTAGTCATGTGCCCGTGGAGCCTCCAAGGCTGTCAACCTGGTTTCAAATTGATATCGAGTTATTATCGGCGTCACCTTCGAAATGTTATATTTTATATCATTTAGAAATCAATTTTTATTTAAGGTAATGGTGCTAATGTCCATACGGAAGCTGAGACGTTCCACTTCTGTAACGTTTGAACCTGGCTGCATAAAATGCCTACAGAAAGCTAATTACTGCAATTTATCGATCCAACGAAGAATTTAATTATGGTGCAAAACATTGTTTATTAAGTGTTTGTGAATTTTAAAATCGTAAATGCGACTTCATGAGATTTTTTAATGAGGACGAGTATTGCCGTGGTCGCGGTATTTAGTTATCGTTGGCAGTTATGGGATAAACGCAAATGAAAGAAATTATGTGATGCCAGAAATTATCTAAGGGTTTCTCCATAGGTCGCTTTACTACAGAGATGATAGGAACATTACAGGTTGATATACGATAAATTTCATCCATTGTTCACCAGTTAACCGCATTCAATTTGTAAAGTAAACGGTTGATCAACCGAAATCAAACATCTATTATAATGTGAAAGAATCCCTATCGTCGTAACCTTTTTCTCCAAGACGTTTTGCTTCGCCATTGACCTTACGTGACATTCTTGTTCATAATGGGAAATTATACTAGCACATTCAATATATTTAAAATTAGCTGTTTTTAATCCGCTACTGCTTCTCATGATAAACAATAGTGGGTTAAAACAGTTCGTTTTAATTAAATTTATGGTATATGTAACTGCAAGCTTCGACTCCTTTTAATGTATTTACCACAGGTGAGAAAAGGTCCTCATAATGACATAATTATCTCGTTATTACGAAAGGATTGTGTACGTCAGTCCACTTCATATCACTAAAAACTGATATTAGTCTGTATACATCATTTTGGGGGATTGTGCATTCGTATAACAAACGTACAAATAACTTTCTTTTTTGTTCTTTTACAGGTTTTATTTTGTATGGTTTGCCTCGATGATTCAAAATTGTGGTAATTTATTTAAACTGCAAACCATTTTGATAATCCCTTTTCCATATATGTTAACTGAATGTACAATTCTTTTAATGCTTATCAATTTATTTTAGGTTGTAGGTCTAACTGCACCACCCCATTAAATATCAGAGACAAGTGGTATTTCCGGGATGAGCCCGGCTCAATGTTACGAGTGAGAAAGAAGAATATCGTTTTCAAACACACTGGACAAAAAACCATGCGCTTTAAGTGCCTGGAGGCCAAGGGGCAAACTTTTATGCTCAGGTCATTTTTTGATTGTCAAACTTACATTTTGAAATTTGTGTTACCAGCTCACATGAGCCAAAGGCTCATATGAAATTTTCTAGTCAAAGGTATCCTTCTTCGTTGTTAGGTAAACTGAGTTATTCAGGTGACCTATTACCCTCTGGTCATAGTGCGTCGTCCGTTGACAATTCTATAATTTTTAACATTTTGAATGCTACAGGCCCAGTTGTTACCACTTTTGGTATGAAGCTTCTTTAGGATAAGAGGAATGTAAATTAGTAAAATCATTACCTTACCTCCCCCGGGACATCATGGGTGGGATCAAAACTGCAAACAAAAATGCAAATTTTCAAAAATACTCTTCTCTACTCCCACACATATGGGAGAAAAGCCAAATGTATGGTGATGACGTCCATGAACCATTTTACCAAATTTGTGAAATCATAGTCCCTTGGGAAGGAGTTCAGTCTCTAGGGTGGGGCCAATATAACCATATACAACTTGTAGTAAAGATATATTAAATCTTAGAAATGTTATCTGCTTTTATACATGTCGGAGGAAAACTAAATCCATGATTAAAAATGCCCATGAAGATCTCTACCTAAATTGTGAAAATCATGTTCCCTGGGTCAGAGGGTTAAACCCTAGGGTGGAGTCATTATGGCTCTCTAGTGAAAATGTATTAAACTTGGGAAATCTTCTCCATGTGTGAGGAAAAACTAAATGCATGGTTGTGATGTCCATAAAGCTCTCTACCTAAATTACGAAAATCAAGACTCCTGGGTTAGGGATTTAGGCCCTGGGGTGGACTAGTATGGCTCTCTAGTGAAATGTATGAAATCTTAGAAAAATCTTTTCTTCTCTCATGTACATGTACGTGTGAGAAAAACTAAATGCATGGTTATGATTTCCCAAGAATGTAGGTAAATTGTGAAATCCATAACCTTTGGGTCAAGGATTCACGCACTAGGACCAGTAGGACCATATAGTGAGATGTTTTGCATGTAAATCTTATAAAATTTCCTCTCTTCCCACATATGTATGAGAAAAACTAAATGCATAGCTAATGATGTCCACGATACCTCCTACCTAAGTTGTGAAAATCATGGCACCCGGGTTACAGTGTAGGCCCTGGGGTGTAGCCAGTATGGCCATATACAGTTAAAATGCATTAAATCTTAGAAAGAAATCAGTTTCTTTATTTTCACAGTAGTGGAAGATAAACTCAGTGCATGGATATGATGTCCATGAAGTAATCTACGTGCACTTAAATTGTGAAATGCATTGCCCCTGGCCTGGTTAGGGGTTCAGACTATAGGTGGGGCCAATAGTGAAAATGTATTAAATCTTAGAAAATAGTTTTTAAAATAAAAATAGAATGATATGTTTAAAGAATTAACGTCTCAAGAACAATTGCACCAGAAAAGCTAAGACTTGCATGGAAACTTTCTTTTGCAATGAAGATCCAAGTCTGTTTACACCATGACCCCGGCACTAGGGCAAAGATCCATGTTTCACATATGAATATAACAATTTCTACACAGACTCCATACACTCACATATACCTATGTTAATGACTTAGGCGACGTTTCTGACATTTTCTCTAAAATTATTTTTTCATATCCTTGATATGAAGAGTTCTTGTACGATTTCCGATATAGTTCTAAAATTTTATGATGTTTTGTAATATTACCAAATCTTTCCAAACCGGCCTGGGTAGCTCAATGGTCAGATTATCTAACTTGTAATGGAAGGGACCCAGCTTCGATACCCGATTGTTCTAAAGATTTTCCTCTGCTTCTTCACTATGGTATTGCCGATTTATACAATGTATACATTTATACAGTAAATCTGAATTTTAATATTTTACTTGCAACAACCAGGAACTATCAAAATATGCTAACTCGAAAACTCGAAAGCCCCAATTTTTTTGTATATCTTATTAAGGAACGTCGCATTGCCCTTAATTAACGATTCTAGGGTTTTTCAAGATTCTTGTAAAACAATAAGAGTGTTCAAATATAAAATACGGTTTCGACTTCAGTTGCAAAACTCAGTATTTATCTTATGAAAAATCTTTCTGTGACAGAATAAGCATTAAATTGTGTTGAAACGTTGATTTTGTTCGATTACACTGTATAAGCATCTTAACTCTCCACGGTGTTTCTCTCTACAGAAACACTGTGAAGCGTCATCCTTGGCTAGCGAAGATGCTGTGCGAGTAGATATGCATCATGATGAGAAATAAAAATTATACAATAAGCTTCTTGCCCTACATGTTCCTGATATTTCATAATCTAGTTCTTAGTTTTATTTTATTATTTTTGCTAACCGAGAAAACGTGGATTTACACGTGGAATAACATTTCTAATTTTGAAACATTGACTGAGGTATATGGGAGTGTAAAGAACGGCAACTTTGGGTAGAGATTGACGAATATGAAAGAATATCTTCTAAGAATCGCAGGGGCACAATTTGTCAAATTAGTATGCAAGTTGTATATTTCATTAGACTTTGAGTGGATCCATACTGGTGGGAAAGGGGTTAGAGATTTATACATTTTTAATGTAAGAGATATAGATATTTGTTAAACTGAATCAAGATGCCTTGGACTAGAATTGACATACAAGAAATCTAAAGATTGCTGAGAAACTCTTTTAGAATATTTCCAACCTCAAATGCTCTACGAACTGCAGAGTATGTAATGGTAAAATAGAGCGTGCGCGCGCGTGTGTGTGTGTGAAATTTTCAAGATAATGAATCTAAAATGGCAAAAGATTTCAGAACTATAAAAAAACAGCTGAAGATTTATGTATCTACATAAAGTGTATCTACGTTTACCTATGTACTTTTACTTATCTGTATTTACGCATTTACATATTCAGAACTCGTGTTAACGAAGATGCAGCCCAAGGCATAGTGTGTATAGCGTTTGTTTCTGTTGCCGAATCTGACGCCGATTTTAGTCTATGGAGACTCTCTCGTAAGAAACGAATTGCCTTTATCACTTAATCTTTGAGACTTTAATTTGGGGAAGGGGGAGTCAAATCAATAATTTGTATATCAAATTGCTATGTTTACGAATGATTTATTAATTTGATGCTTACCATTTTCAAGAAAAAGTGCCGGGTCACCCTCTGATGGCGCCTCGCTCGATTCCAGCCATAATAACTCCTAGCATTAACAATATGTGCAACGGAGCTGAGACGCAAACACGATACTTCATTCAACGGGCTAGTATGTATTTCTTGCTGCAAAACCTCTGATTATCTTATTTTTCATTATTATAATGGTAATTTCGTATTGTAACTGGTTTCTTTCCCTTCAAATAAAGTTTCAACAATACTTATTGAGAACCCTGGAGAAAGTACGTACTGAATATAGAAAATACATTGGTGGCTAACTATGATAAAGTTTTATCGCTATCCTTTTGGTGAGGTCAGTGAATGTTGTGCGGAGCTGAAATCATAAATGTAGTTTTTGTATTTACACCCACCCAGTAAAAAAATCACAATATGCTCAATGAGAGGTGGCTTTTTTTCACATTATCACCAGTGTGAGACCGACATTACTCATGTGAGACAGCCATGCAAGATTTTTCTTTCTCTCATATCTATTCATTGATATACAAATATGTTCTATCTTTCATATTATGTGAATAGTGCCAAAACAATTAGAACAAAAAATACAAAATGAAAAATTTGTAACGGCGATATCTGATCATCATCTGTGGTCAATAGTGCGAAAAAGTGTGAACGCTAATATAGTTTCCACAAACGCAAAATTGTTATATGTACCCGGCGTGTATAAACAATAAATAGGGTGAAACAAGGTTTATGATTTAATGTGGGAGTTTAATTTGCTGAATTTGCATAACTTCCTTAATAGGTCTTATTTTAAAAATGTTTGAATTAAAGTGTACCAACTTTTTTTTTTAATCAGGTGGCGTATTTCCCCAATGTCCAATACTTGCTGACGGCCTTAGGATTCATAATTTTAATTCGTCTGCTTGTTATAAAAACAACAATCATGACAAAATCTTCGAGGTTTGGGTGTTTAAATTAAGAGGTTAATAAAACAGTAGAATATATTGGTGTAAACAGCTAGTCATCCTATATCACTATATCTTCAAAGTAAGAGAGAAAATAGTGCTATCTATTAAATACCTCATCCCCATGAACTTTATGCTTATTCATCTAATTATATCTCATAAACTCAACTAATTCTACCTTTGCATTCTATCTCCCAACGTCCACATGTGTCTCTGATATCCATGACACTCGAGCCCTTGTTGATTGGAAAACAAAGTAATTTCAGGTCTATCCATTATATACCTTCCAAAAATACCACTTAGAATCTATGTTTACACAACTGTACATTGATATCAGTATCAATGTTCCTTTGAAAAGAAAATGTGCGATTTTGAAGGTATTAGCAATTCGTGGATAAATTCATACAATCCTGTCTCTTTGTGGGGTTTCAAATATATGGCAAGAGCAAAATTCTTTAGACAAAAATTTTACCATTGCTATTGTTAAACAACGTCTGAGTGGTCAATTTATTCAAAAATGGGAAAGTGACATTAACTCATCAAAAAGTCAAATATACCGAATCTTTAAGTCCAACTTTGGTTGTGAAAAATATCTTGAAAATTTACCTGCTAAACTACATTTATCAAATTCAGAACCTCAAATCACCGACTCCTAATAGAAATGGCAGATGAGCAAATATTCCCTTCTGTCAAAGCTTTTGTACAGCTTGTAATGCAGGCCAAATTGTAGACGAGTTCCATTACATTTTAGAATGCAAATCACTGTGTGCCATTAGAAAAGAATTTTTACACTCAAGGTATTGTACAAATCGAAATGTAGATAAATTTTCTGAAATAAGTATTAAAAATTGAGAAACCTATGTATATCTACAACAAAAATATACGATATAATTTGTCCTTCATAACTCATGCCTACTTATCTGCATATCGTATCTATCTATGTATATATGTATGTACAGGGTGTCCCAAAATATATGATACCATTTGAAATAACCATAAAAAGCAAATACCTTAACCAATTTCTTTGATTTTTGTCTAAGTTATAAATTGAATAAATACAATTTTATAGCACCACAATATGGCGGGAAAATATCTCACTTTTTTTGGAATTGTGATGTCACAAAATTACCTCATAATATTGCATTGAAAACTGTCTTATCAACTTTGAATAAAAATGGATTTATCAAAGGAACGAGCTACCCTTATATATATATATATATATATATATATATATATATATATATATATATAGGGGGGGGAGGTGGGTGGGTGTTTACCTGTTTCCTCTTTTCCTTTTTTCCCCCTCTAGACTTTGTATGATTGCATTTATTTTTTCCATTGTAATATATTGACCTTATATACCTTTAATTAATGGTGTAAGTGAATAAAGAAACTTGAAACTTGAACTCGAGACTAGAAGATCTAAAGATTTCGCGCTGCACTGGAAGGCGTACTCCATGACGAATGACGTCACACGTCAACGATTTAGGCGCAATGTTTACTTCCAAAAGTCTTATTTTTAATACGTGTTGGTTTTCTGTACTCTAGTACTAAAACTACTGTAACTAAATTTTTAAATATGATATGTATATACGGTGTGACCGTTAGACCGAGCGAAGCTTCAAATGGTAACTGGCATATCACAATTGATAATTATTATAAGAATAGGTGTGATAAATTAGAAGTAGATAGATTTCATACAGTCATAATCCAATATATTGGTTGTATGTTTAACACAGATCATCAACAACAACACAATTTTAAAAAAATAATAAAAATAATAATAATTGATTCCAGCAGGTGTCAAACCTATCCTTCTCACCACTTTATAAGCAATATATTTTTGTGTTTCATAAAATTTAGTCACTAGCGATATCGCGGCATCTAGAACATATTTATGATTAAATTATTACATATTACATATATTAGGAAACAGCATCTTTTCGAATATTCAAAGGATATTTCTTAAAACTTTGCCCTTTGAGTCTAACAAGAAAACTCAGTGCTCCCCGTCCTTTTTTTCCTGCCTATCCTTAAGCAACCTTTCTTATCCAGATTTGAACAAACATTCAGGAATGATACTTTGCATACAGATCTTAGTTTTAATTGGTTTTCAAGGTCAAATGTATGCAAAACGTCAAGGTCACTGATAGTTTTATGTACAATGATAATTCAAATTTTCTCAGACTTCATGGAAAGTCCGTGGTTCCTTTTGGTTTTCATTGTTACATGTAAAATATTAACACCACTCGAAGGAAAATGGGAAATTCCTCATATACAAGATTTTAACTGTATTTCTCATTCCACCCCCACCCACCCACCCCCCTCCCCCACTCACCCCTCCAGTAGCCTTGGAAACCAATTAGAACTTAGGTTTTATCTTTATGCAAGGTATCATTCCTGGATATCTTCCTGAAAGAGAGAGAGAGTTAATCCTTGTACATGTATATAAGAACATTTTTGGAATTTCTTTGACTCGTGCATTTTTTGGACAGAGAAGACATGCCGGTTCCCGCCAGCCATTCGCTTGATGTGGCAGACGACAATCCAGGGAGCATGGCGTTTATCTTTCACAAAATACCACATGTACTTTATTACCACAAATCGAACTATGCTGAATTTTAGCTGTGACACTAGAGACAAGGACAACTTCCTATTAAGGTAGAGTATGCGTTTACTTCAGTAAATGACAGGCCGTGATAACTGTGTCTGTATTTTCATGTTACCTGGGTCGCATTTAATTTTTCTTAATTATCTTCAATGATCGAACCCATTTTTTTTCTTTCATTTTAAGCCGGGCTCATTGCTCGAAGAGCAAATTATTGGTGTAAAAAAGAATAATGACCCCTATAGAATAATGATTGGACGTCGAAAATTGACTTCCTGTCATTATTCGACGTAGAAAAATGACCCTTTCGCCCGTAGAAAAAGTCGTCATTTTCACTAAAAGCAGTCCATTCTACATGAAGAAAAATGCTCTTATAAAATAATAACCCTTGAAAATTTTATCAAGGGTTTTTTTTTTCTCTGGTAATGCCTAAAAGAGACTGTTCAATGTGACAGTAAATGTTACGTATATTTATCATTTCTATTAAAAAAACCAAAAATGATTACGAAAGGCAAGCTTGTTTTATTTATTTATTTATTCATTTTTTGAACTAGTTGTAACAAGACACTAACTAATTGAACCAAGATATTTATCTAATCTTATCGAGTTATCTCGTTATTACGAGTGAATACATGTATATAGATATATCGAGAAAATAGTAATTATACTTTCGATTATAATTCTGAGTTAAGAGAAGAGTGTAACCATTACAACTTTGCCCTCTGCCGCCACCCACCCCCCAAATTACACTAATTGACCAATGTTCAGATTCTGGGCTCACGAAGTGAAGGGGACCTTATGCTATACCCCTGCGTCGGTGTTTTTGGAGCAGGTCCCATATCTAGGTTTGGTCCTAACTTCACAAAACGTGCCTGGATTGTGCATCTGGGGATACTTAAGGACTTAACACACTTAGATGTTGAATCTGAGCCATAAATTTCAGATGCTGGAGGAGGACAAAGTTTTTAAAGCAGGTATCCTGTGATGGCCATATCCAAATTATTACTGTTCTTTACCAAACTTGGACAGATGATGCATCTTGTGATACTAATAGACTTCACGGGCTTGTGTGCTAAATCTGAGTCATAGGTTTCGGATGCTGGATGAGGTTGAAGTTTTTAAAACAGGTTAAAGCATTTGGAGCTGGTAACATATCTAGTAACTACTAGTCCTAACCTATTCAGATCTGAGTTGATGTAACTATGTATATGAAGTACAGAGCTAGCTTCAGATATGGAGCTTAAATAATATGTTCTGCTACGACAGGTTAAAGTTTTCTGGAGTAGTTCAAAGCGATGCAGAGACTTGGAGCTGGTTACACATTGAAGTACAGTGTAACTACTAACTACTGTGTCTAACCCATTCAGACTTGCATGGTTAATGCAGCTATGGATATGTAACAAAGAGCTAACTCCAGACACGAAGTCTGATCTCGGTTATCAGGATGCTTCAAAAACACAAACTAAACCAGACAAGAAAATATTACATCAGACTTGCATGGTCAATGTTGTTATAAATATATAGCATAAAGCTAGCTTCAGATACAGAGCCTGATCCTGATTTTCCCAACGCTACCTCACTCAATCTTACTTGGTTGATGTGACTGTATATATGACATATCATATGATACCATTATGTTATGACATTGTATTATATGGAATAATTATATACTATTTTATTACCCATATCTTTACAACTCGTATCATCCCCTTTTAAATATCACTCGGGTCATTTTTTTCTGGTGTAAAATGTAGAAAACTGACCCCTATTTTCTACGAAATAATCCAATTTTTCAACGTCGAAAATGACCCCCGGTCATTATTCTATGGAGGAGGTCATTATTCTTTAAACCGGGTTCAAGCCGGATGTTGACCACACAGCCGCCAAGTTAAATTACGCATCCTAATGCAGACCTACTTCCAATCGCCATTGAAACAACACTATATCTTTATCAAGCACAAAAAAATAACAAGTTGATAAATTGAATTAAATTTAAAAACAAAACAAAATTTAATCAAAGTACTGAAAGCAGGGCTTTTATGATGACATATTACACTGCAGAGTCGAGGTGAATAATAGCAAAGTTTATTACCTCTTCATCGTTCGGGTTTCTTAATTCAGTAGTACAACACACACCAGGATATATACTAAGCACAATATTATATGTTGTATTGAGATCCAGATATACATTTTAAAGGTTACATTTACAATTAATGTTACAATAGCAATTTTTATTATGAATTAGTATATGTTGAAATAGAACCAAGAAATAAAATTGCAATTTTGTGAATTTATGTCCATGATTTTTAATTAAATTCACGGTACTTTAAATCCCATAGTAATTACTAATAGATATATTTATATGTAAACAGTTTTTATATGCAACAATTATACATTGTAAAACAATGTACTGGGGGGGGGGGGATTTAAACAGAGTAACAGCATCCATAAAGAGTTCAGATTCTTTAAGTACTATTTACGCATTAAAAATTCAAGTTTCATGAGCGAGATACTTGCCTATTTCTTATATGGTGTAGAAACTCTTTAATTTGCAAAGAGATTTGACTTTGAAATGAAGTGTCAAATTGTACGCAATATGTATTACAGTTACGTTGAATAGATAAACTTTCATAGTATTTAGCATAATATACATGTGCTTTTGAAATTGGAAAGAAACCAATGGAAGAAACTCTAGGATAAAAAGAAAAATAATCATAAAAGTATAATTACCAGCAACATTTTTTCAGTCGTGCCTTTCAACAACACCTACCTAACTGAAATTGTCTTTGGTATAAAAATCCATGTATGCAATATAAATATATGTGTACCAATATTAATCTATTTTGTCATGAATATTTGGACTATTAAAATAATTTTCAAAGAGAAATACCAGAAAAACCCCCCAAATATGTTCAAATGCTCATTCCAATAGATCAATGTTAATATTAACCATTATACAAAGTACATCCATCTGTCATTAGTGTGAGATTGTAATACCAAAATAATACATGTATGAAAACTACTTCATCTCCATATAGCATAAAAATTAATACTCTACAAAGTTAGTAAACATGATGTTGATAAGATTCCGAGGAAAAATTATACATGAACAGCTAGTAGACCTTCAGCACAATTTTCTTCCATAGGCTTGTTATCTGTATAATTAAGTACACATGGTGTTAAACTGCATTACAATCTAAATTCTCCTTCTCTACTTTGTTTTGACCATATTTTATTGTTGATACATAGAGATGGATTGGATACAAGTTCTTACAATTTAATAATCCTTTCCATTATACCATATACAATATATTTTAATTTAGAAGACTGTCATACAAACTTTTTAAAATTAAACTAAATTTATGAAAATTATTATTATTTCAAAACCTAAAAGATTCTCTAATGTGCTTTGGTACAGCGTGAACTAATCTGTTCAAATCATCAGATAGTGCGTCTTTTCCCCATAACAAGCACTGAGTATCTACGATATGAAATTGCTCAATTTGTTTAAAAGATTGTTTCTCGCACCTTTATACGAAAAGAAAAATAATGGTAGCTATCCTCCATTAAACCACAAGAACAAAGAGGAGGATCTATGATGTTTCTTCGAAATAAGTAATTCTGAGTATGGACAATGAATTTTAAAAAACAAATGTTGTTCTTAAAAGAGATACAGCCGATCACTATGTGGATACCTTTACAACAACATAGTTTGTGAAAAGTTTTGACACTTTGCAGAAAGCAAGAACATGTTTAATTAATCATCACACAAAAAAATTTCAACATATAAATAAATATTTCCTGGATGTTTTTAATACATTATGACCTAGTTAATTGTGAGATAGAAAAACCTATCAAAATAACAATGTTAAAGTAAAAGATGATTGGGTTTTACAAAAACAACCATACAACTTCGTTGATAATAATTCATTGTCCTTATATATACATTCAACATGCAAGATGGACAACAAAGAGATTCGTGATATATTTCTAAGTTTTCTTCCTTACAAGCTGAGACAGCAAGGTCTGTATAGGGACAGTCGCGTTTTTGTCGTTCTTAGGTAAGGGGGTAGCAGTGTTGTTCTCGATACAAACCAATTCAATTTCCCATTTTTCTGTATTATAAAAAGGACTTTAAAATCCAAACAATTCTTTGTAAATATTGTGAAATTCATTTAATCAGCAAAATTAAAAATAAATCACTTAATTCAAACATAATGAAAGACATGTCCTTACTGTTCAGTGGCGGATCCAAGATTTATTTTTAGAAAAGGGGGGTATTAGGCTGAGTATCGAGGCTCCAGGATTTGGGGACTTTTTAGGTTACTTCTATGGTTTATTTTAGCTATACTTTATACATATAAAATCAGCAAATAACAACAAATAATTGATTTGTTATTTTGGTGCATGTTTGTGTGTATAATGTCGATCTTGTACGTTTGTTGTTTTTCTGCAATCTTTTAATTTTTGGTCATAAAAACGGGGAAAGGGTTTTAATCCTGCCACTGCTTTCATTACGAATTGTTTACTTGTATTTTTATTTACATATAAATAATCTTATACCTCCACCAAACTAGTTTTCCAGAGAAAATTAAAATTTTTAATGTTTCTTTCAATACAACAATCTTTTTTCCTTATTATACGACTACCGTCTTGAAAATTTACAAACAATTTTTATTTCCAAGAAATTAAAACTCCAAGATGAAGATTTTTTAAATGCTTAGCTCAAACAAAATTCACTCTTTCAGTTCTCTAAATATGTTGAATTCCAAGATAATTCAAACTTCAGGACTGTTCAAAATACATGAAAGTTAAACTCCAAATATGTTCAATTTCTATAGCAGATTCAACTCCAAGAAAAGTGATGTTAAAAAAATGTTACAGTATAATCATGGGAAGTGAAATAACAAGAAAACTACCGGTATATAAGATTAAGATAATGAGGTAAGAAAACTACCGGTATATAAGATTAAGATAATGAGGTAAGAAAACTACCGGTATATAAGATTAAGAAAATGAGATAACAAAACTACCGGTATATAAGATTAAGATAATGAGGTAAGAAAACTACCGGTATATAAGATTAAGAAAATGAGATAAGAAAACTACCGGTATATAAGATTAAGAAAATGAGATAAGAAAACTACCGGTATATAAGATTAAGAAAATGAGATAAGAAAACTACCGGTATATAAGATTAAGAAAATGAGATAAGAAAACTACCGGTATATAAGATTATTGTTTGATTGATTGTTTGTTTGTTTTAAGTCCCGTCGAGAATTTTTCACTCATATTGAGACGTCATCAGCTGTAGGTGAAGTACCACAAATTCAGACCTATGCTTAGCGCTCAGGGCCGTAGCAGTGAGGGTTCTTTAACGTGCCAATGCCTACCGTTTTTAAGGTCATATCCGAAAGACCCGTGATTCTCACTTCTAAATGTCGAGCGTATGGCGAAGGAGCAATCACTACCTATTTTTACGTCTTAGGTTTGACGCGGCCATGGCACAAGCGGGGCTCTAACTCAAGACCTCCCGGTTACGAAGCGAACGCTCTAACCACTGAGCTACCGCGACCGGTCTATATAAGATTAAGATAATGAGATAAGAAAACTACCGGTATATAAGATTAAGATAATGAGATAAGAAAACTACCGGTATATAAGATTAAGATAATGAGATAAGCAGATCAAAGAGAGATAGTGAAGTACACTGCATGAGTACAAAAGTTATGTGAATTTTTATGGAATGTAAGTGTTCTTGTACGAATGAGTAAATATAGTGTTTGATTTTATCGTATAGGAGATTGAAGAACATCTAATCCTCTAGAATGTTTAGAGTGTTTGTTCCCCCACCTCCTTGGCGTCCCCCTTGGACTCCGAACTCGACTAGACTAGACCTTTTTCCCACGATATTATTCGGACATTGTTATTGTGGACAATTTTTTTTTCAGAATTTTTTTAGGAAATTATTTGTGCAAGAGATGATTCATTAGTTTTTCTTGTAGGAGTTTGTTAACCTCTTCCTGGTTTTCATCAAGTATGTTAGAAATTGATCTTCAAGAAAACACCTTCCTTCATGAAAAGGTCAAGATAACTAACAGTATTCAATCTCGTAATTCCTATAAAAAATACAAATCAGGGAGATGGGCAAACACCGACCCCTGGTCATACCAGAGGTGGGATCAGGTGTCTAGGAGGAGTAATCATCCCCTGTCGACCTGTTACACCGGCTGTCAGCCCTATATTCCGATCAGGTAAACGGAGCAATCCGTAGTCAGAATCAGAGTGTCAAGAACGGCCTAACAATTGGTATGAAACACATCAGACAACATTTGACTTAATGGTCACGCGTTGAGAAACGCACATATTGTGAAATAGAACACAGCTTATGGTGATGTCACATGCTTTGCGTGGACAATACAGAAGACTTCCTCCACTTGCGTCTAGACAGCGGAGGCGTGATTTAAGAACTCCAAAAGCTCTTTCAACAGAATTCCGGGTGCGGATATGCGCTGCGTTGTAACGCTCTTCTACATTTGTTGATGGATTACTTGCAGGAGTAAGTAACCAAGGACGCAGTGGATAACCGCTATCCCCCAGTAACCACCTTTCTGCAATCCGTCCAGTTTCAAATAAGTGACTCAAAGCTGAATTTGACCATATGAAAGCATCATGCGTTCTACCAGGCCACTTGGCCACAATGTTAATAGATTTTAAATTTGCATCCCAAACCCCCTGAATATTTATTGAATGGTAATTTTTGCGATTGATATATAAATGTTCATCAACGCTTGGAGATTTGACCCTAATATGTGTTCCATCGATGCATCCAATGGTGTTTGGCATATTTGCTATCAAACTAAATTTCTTCATGTTTTTGGCCAATTCATTGGAACTAAGAGGTATTGTAATGTGTGTATTGGCCATATCTACAAGGCACTGGGTTACATCTTTTACTATTTTGCATACATTGGGTCTTAAAAAATGTTATGTACATAGCCAACAACTGCCTGAAAACTCCTTGATGCATAGAATCGCATTGCAACCGTTGTCTGCAGTGACACAGGAAATGCATGAGATCTCATTGTAGGCCGTTGGAGTTCATTACAAAATTGTTCACACAAACCATGGATAAGGGGTCTTATGATAGCTTCATCATCAAGATAATCAAGAGGGTTATCAATGTCCCTGAACACTCTTTCACGCCTGATACGTCGATTTCGTCGAACTAGCAACAACATGGGTGCAGCCATTTTTTCCTAAGGTAGACTTAAGACACATCTTAGCCTGTCCTAACTTTAAGAAAATTCTTAGGAACTTTCCGAAGATAGGATACTTTAGAAAACTTCACTTAGACTTAAGAATTGTCGTAACTATAACTTAAGACATTTTTTAGTCTTAAGATAGCTTCGTAAACATGCCTGCAGAGTTTTGCTTTCGGGTGATTTGGGAACGTAACTTGTCATCCTGTGTGATAATGAAGAAATTTACTAGAGTTCGTAGTATATATTAGATACACAAACACTGTTAAATATTATTGATAAAAGTATTCTCTAAAAATAAAATAAAAATATTAGCTGATTTGGATACCTCGAATTCCGTTATCCATGTTTCCGGACACCTCGAATTCCGGTATTCATGTTTCCGGACACCTCGAGTTCCGGAGTTCAAGGAGTTCCGGAGTTCCAAGGACTCCGGAGAAGTAGAGTAAGCAATCTAAACATTCTAGAGGATTCGATGTCTTTTAATCCCCAATATGATAAAGTAAACAATAATACAATATTTACTCATTCGTACAAGAACAATTACATCCCATTAATATTCACGCATCTTTTATATAAGTACTCATTCATTCGCGGCAATGTACTTCATTATCTCCCATTGATCTTCTTATCTCATTATCTTAATCGGTAAAATTAGCATAATTTACACATAAAAGGTGGGGGGCAGCGGGCAGGTATACAGGCAGCATCACTTATTTAAAAGAAACGTGTGTCTGTGTTAGTAACTTTGAATGTAGGTGATTCTGTATGGTTTCATTGACCAGTGTAGCTAGTCTTACACACTTCCGGTTAAGTGGTAGCAGTCTTCCTCTACAGGGTCCCAAACTTACGAACAGGAATAGATGGCGTTCTCTGTCTTCGTATTACACAGCTGACTGGAGATCCTTACTACAAATTTCAAATTTCCAGGACCAATTGTACGTATCTTTCTAGCATGTTTCATATTAGAAATCTTAATTTATTCAAAATTTCGTTACAATACTTAGTACTCTGCATGATGTCAGTCTTGGAATATTTTAACTTTGTTTTAATTTTATGCATCTAATTTCTTCTGTTTGTGGGACACTACTCAAAACAGGATAACTTATCAACACTTGTTACAAACTTTTAAAAAAATTATGTAATAAAAACTAAATTTGAGCCAGTGTATGAGAAAGGGGTCTTATGACAAACGTCACAATACTTAGAAAACGTCACAATACGTAGAAAACGTCAGGAACATTGCGCGACGTCTGCATTTTTAGTGACACTCCATTTCTGTGAAGCATGCTCTAGAATTGCAATAGCACATGCTATGGGAAAAAATCAAATAGGGTTTTCAGGGATGTATATTACTCCTTACGTGTACTAACTAGCATACTGATGCATGAAAATAATTTGTTAATTGATTATATGTTGGCTTAAAACTATGAGACCTGTCTTCAACATTCCATTGCGGATATTATCACACGGTGTTATATAATCAAAGTCAAAGTCCATGTAATATGCATGTACATGTACTTAAGTTTTAAAAACAAATGAATTTAAAATTAAAGTAATTTGAAAATAGAGTAAATAAAAAATGTACTGGTACAAAGTATGAATAGATGAATGTGGAAGTCACATTATTGCAGAGAGATGTCATACAGCTTACCCAGCGAGTGATTGATTGATTGTTGTTTTTCGCCACACTCAACAATTTTTCAGTTATCTGGTGGCGTCCAGTTTTTATAGGCAGAGAAGAGAACCCAGATACGATGTATCCGGGAAGAGACCACCGACCTTTCGAAAGGAAATTGGCAAACTTTCTCACATATATCGGCGCGAGCGACAATTGAACCCACGACGACTAGAGGTGAGAGGCCTTGTGATTTTGAGCGTGATGCTCTAACCACTCGGCGAGTGGGACGACTAGGTTTTACAATATAAAAAGAAATACTCAGAACTATAGTTAATTCTTAATTCTCTTCCTTTTTTACCTTTAAAACAACGGGAAAACCTGTGATACTCTAGTGACATGTACACGAAACGAAACGGGAAAACCTGTGACACATTATTCTAGTGACATGTACACGAAACAAAACACCGGTCGCGGTAGCTCAGAGGTTAGAGCGTACGCTTCGTAACCGGGAGGTCGTGAGTTCGAGCCCCACTCGTGCCAAACCTAAGACGAAAAATAGGTAGTGATTGCTCCTTCGCCAAACGCTCGGCATTTAGAAGTGAGAATCACGGGTCTTTCGGATATGACCTTAAAAACGGAGGTCCCGTGTCACGGTAGGCGTTGGCACGTTAAAGAACCCTCACTGTTACGGCCCTGCGCGCTAAGCATAGATCTAAATTTGTGGTATTTCACTTATAGCTGGTGACGTCTCAATATGAGTGAAAAATTCTCGACAGGACGTAAAACAAACAAACGAAACGAAACCGGGTGAATATATTTACCTATCACAACTTAAAACAAAATGTGTATTTCATATACTGAATTCCGAATTCCTCATTGTTTAGATTTAGGGACCTCCGTGGCCGAGTGGTTAGAGCATCGGGCTCAAAATCACAAAGCCTCTCACCTCTGTCGGCGCGTGTTTAAATCTCGGCCTCGGCGTTATGTAAGCAAGTTTGCCAGTTTACTTGCGGAAGGTCGGTGGTCTCTTCTCAGGTACATTGTATCTGGGTTCTCTCCTCCACCAACAAAAACTGGACGCCACCAGTTAACTGAAAACTTGTTGAGTGTGGCGGAAAGCAATAAATAATCAATCAATCATTGTTTAGATTAAGCAACAGTGTAATTGAATGCTCAAATTACCGACAGCTTGTATCGTTCGATATATATATATATATATATATATATATATATATATGTATACTTGGGGTTTTTTTTTTCATAAAAAGCACTAGATACTTGTCGGATTTATCAGGCTATAAATTGATTGATTGATTATATATTGTTTAACGTCCCGCTCGAGATTTTTCACTCATATGGAGACGTCACCATTGCCGGTGAAGGGCTGCAAAATTTAGGCCTATGCTCGGCGCTCAGGGCCTTTGAGCAGGGAGGGATCTTTATCGTGCCACACCTACTGTTACACGGGACCTCGTTTTTTGCGGTCTCATCCGAAGGACCGCCCCATTTAGTCGCCTCTTACGACAAGCAAGTGGGTACTGAGGATCTATTCTAACCCGGATCCCCACGGGGTCAGGCTATAAATCCGATGGTATTCATACAATAATAATAATAAATTTATTTTGTAAAGCGTAAAGTCCATACTGCTCTAAACGCTATTTAAACAACAATAAAATGAGTGAAATGAGGTATATAAAAACAGATCATAGTAGGTCCCAGATTAGTTGTAGCATGTGAACAGATGAGTCTTTAATTTAGATTTGAAGGTACAGAGACTAGTGGCAGTTCTGATATCATACGGAAGAGCGTTCCACAGTTTAGGGCCAGCAACACTAAAGGCTCGAGTTTGAATCACCGTTGAGGTGGTAAATGGCACTCGTAGTAGGCTCTGGTCACTGGACCGCAGTATTCTGGAGGGAGCATAAGGTGTTATGAGTTCTTGCAGATAGGATGGGGCTGTGTTATGTACTGTTTTGTACACCAACACCAATGTCTTGAAGATGACTCTTTGCTGAACTGGAAGCCAATGGAGAGAGCGTAGTACAGGTGTAATTCTATCATATTTGCTGGTGCCTGAGATGATTCTGGCAGCAGCATTTTGGATAGATTGAAGCCGCTGGATCTGCGTTGATGGTAAGCCGCAAAAGAGAGAGTTACAGTAGTCCAGCTTTGTTGTTATAAAGGCATGGACAACATATTCTAACGATTCCCTGTCTAGATATCTTCTCAGCTGGCTCAGGTTCTTAAGGTGGATGAAGGCACCTCTGCACACTGATGATACATGTGCCTCCATGGTTAAGTGTTGGTCAATTGTTACACCAACTCCCTTGGCCTTAGCAACAGGAGTGATAGAATCGTTTCCTACTTGCAGTGATGGTATGTGCAGCTTAGATGCCATTTGTTTTGAGGATATTACTAGCACCTCGGTCTTGTCTGTGTTGATCTTGAGGTGATGTTGAGCCATCCAGGTTTGAACTGACCTCAAGCAAGACTCCATCTGACTGACTGCAAGAGCAACCTTTTGAACTTTAAAGCTGATATACAATTCATTGTCGTCAGCATACATGTGGTACAAGACATTGTTCTTTCTGAGAAGGGTCCCCAGGGATGATGTGTAGATGTTGAATAGGACAGGCCCAAGGACCGATCCCTGGGGGACACCGCAGCCCAACTCAGTGGCACCAGATTTTGCCCCCTTCACTTTGACAATCTGGGTCCGATTGGTAAGATAGGACGCGAACCACATGAGCACAGTGTCCTTAATTCCAAGGTCCTTGAGTATTTGTAGCAAGCGTGAATGATCCACAGTATCAAAGGCAGCCGATAGGTCCAACTGCACTAGCAAGACTGCTTTCTGCTCTCCAATGGCACAAACCACATCATTGTGAACTCGCAGAAGTGCCGTCTCAGTACTATGTCCCTGACGGTAAGCACTTTGGAATGGCTCGAGTAGATCATTCTCACTGAGGTAGGTATGTATCTGTGCTGCTACAACCTTCTCAATTAACTTGGATACATATGCAAGGTTGGACACTGGCCGGTAGTTCTTTGGTACATCAGGGTCTAGTGAAGCCTTTTTCAGAGTGCTGGTAGTTCTACAAGTGGATGGTGGTAGTCGCATGTAATGGAGCTGCGAATACGTGAAATTTTCTGTACAAAAAAGTCACTAAACATGACAGCCAGATCTGATGGTAATTTGTCAGCAGGCAATGGAGTGACTGAGTTTCTACCAAGCAGCTTGTTGACCACCCTGAAAAGCTGCTTACTGTCACCTTTGTTATCATGCACCAAGGTCCTGTAATGCTGGAGCTTAGCCGTATCTATGAGCATGTTCACCTCTTCCCTGCGCTGAATGTAAATCTCTCTGTGTACCGCGAGTCCTGATTTGCGCCACATTTTCTCAGCTTGTCTGCGTCTCTGCTTCGCCTCTCTGATAGAGCTGTTGTACCACTCAGATTCTGGCCTGATGGTGATAATGCGAGTTCTGAGTGGTGCAAGCTTTTCCATAATGGATGAGAGTTCACTGCTATAGAGATCTGTGAGGTCAGTGAGTGACATCTCAGTTGCAGCCGATGTGCAAAGAGAAGAGCTGATGACAGCTTGACTGAAAGTACTGGGATTAATGGTCTTGACCTTGCGATAAGTCACTGACTGTTTAGGCAGCTCGGATTTGTACAAGGAGAGATTCACAAACACAGGGAAATGATCCGGGAATCCATGGTCCTCAGCAAGGGTGGTAAGCACAAGTGAGTCTACTGATCGGGATAAAACAAGGTCCAGTGTGTGACCACCGCGATGGGTACTCTGAGTGACATGTTGCTGGAAGCCAAAAGACGTCACCATAGAGAGAAATGCAGCAGCATCAGCATCACTAGAATTCTCCATGTGGAAGTTGAAATCACCCACGATGAGTAGAGATGTAGTGCACGAAACCAATTGTTCAAGGTAAGCAGAAAACTCACTGAAAAACTGTTTTACTGTGTAGTTGTTGCCTCTGGAAGAGGGTGGGCGATATACAACGCACAAACGCAACCTCTTAGTAGCAATCACACTACAGTCCATTACCTCAAATGACTCCATAGAATGAGTGTCTGGTGTAGGTTTAACATTGAGGTTAGACTTGTGAATAACAGCTGTTCCTCCACCACGGGACATGCGAGGATTGTGTTTGATGTTGTAACCCGGTGGAAGAAGTGCACTAATGATAGGATTGTCTCTTTCTGAACCAGTGAGCCAAGTCTCTGTGACGGCCATTATGTCTAAGTCCTGATCTATAATGAAATCATTTAGACTAGCGGTTTTGTTGCACACTGACCAGGGATTAAGTATACAGATGTTAAAATGTCTCACTTTGGCATTGAAGGTGTTATATTGGGAATCTCTAGATGGTTTGCTTTGATCGCCATGTTGGCAGGCCTGAGAGGAATCCCCTTGTGATGTCATGTTTAAGCCAGCCAGCAGAACCAGATTGTTATAGTCTGCCTTACGTTTCATGTTCGGCTTACCCTCCCATTTACACCTCAACCATCTAACACACACTGTGTTGATATGTCTGGCAAACCTTCGTCCTGCTTTTGTGCCTCTTCTTCCTCTGGAATTATTCGTACGACTTGCCAAAGACAGGTCTCTTGGTTTTGCAAAGCACATTACTATATACCAAATGTACGAAAATCTATAGAACGACTCTTCAATATACGTCTAAACAACGAACGACAATGTGTACGAGTAAAGGCACGTGCACGAAATGTTATGGAATGGACTATCAATAAAAAGCGAACACAGGAAATAATTCGTACTAGTAAAAGCCACTTGCACGAAATGATACGGAGCAACTTATCAATACAGAGAAAATACAGAGAAAAGACAATTCGTACAACTAAAATTCTCAGAAAGTCACGGATCAATGATCACAATAGATGAAACTATCGACTAAAATTTTGCCTAAAATACAAGATTTTAAGAAAAAAAAATGTCCTTAGTTATAACCAAAAGGTTCTTATATAAGAGCTTAACAAAACTTAAAACTAAAGCTTTCGTAATTAAAGAGAAATTTGGTTAAATAGTCAGAGGTGGAGCAGCCATTACATAGCGCTAACACACTCAATTGTATGTCCTAATCATGCACTTTCAACTTGCAGAAATAAACATGGTGGTAATAGACCGGATGCGCCTACGCCGAATGTGTATTCTTGTTTAAATCTTTGAATTATTTTAAATGCTTAATCATCATTAAAACTCTTAAACTTGATCATTTTTAATCTTTTATTTTAAAGAAATGAAGCAGTAGGGAAGTTACAATATTTTACTTCGTGGACTATTTTCTTATGCTGTTCCAATACTTGAACTTCTAAATCCACGATGAGAAATTTGAAATTCATAATAAAAATTAGGGCTGCATGAAAAATTTTATAATGTATATATCAGCATTAAATGTTACTTTTCTGAAACATAGAGTGATTAATCAGACGGTGTGTGCAAACGGTGAATAACGTTTGCACACGCCGTCTGATTTATTACACCATATTTCACAAAAAGTAACAATTTATTGCTTATATATATATATATATATATATATATATATATATATATATATATATATATACTGCTCCGTGGGGATCCGGGTTGTTAGAATAGATCCTCAGTACCCCTTGCTAGTCGTAAGTGGTGACTAAATGAGGTGGTCCTTCGGATGAGATCGCAAAAACTGAGGCCCCGTGTCACAGCAGGTGTGGCACGATAAAGATGCCTCCCTGCTCAAAGGCCTTGAGCGCCGAGCATAGGCCTAAATTTTGCAGCCCTTCACCGGCAATGGTGACGTCTCCATATGAGTGAAAAATTCTCGAACGGGACGTTAAACAATATATAATCAATCAATCAATTATATACTCACTAAAATATATGTATAGTAAATATCCACACAAGTGGATATATATATATAATATAACAAAAAATCCATCGCACACATGAACAATGCATAAATTGGCAGATATAAATATCTAAAGGTACATGTAGATAATTTGAAATTGATTGCTACATGTATCTAAAGAACATCAAACAAAAAAAGTTGGGTTTTGCTTCTGATTCAAATTATGCATATTTGGAAGAAAAACACACAAAAAGCGATCAATAGGATACAGCCAACGGTGAAGCTCCACATTGAAGTGTGTGTGTGTTGGGGGGGGGGGGGGACACATAACTCCTTTGAAATTAATTTTTTTTTAAAATAAAATGCGAACATGAATTAAAACACGTTCATAGGGAGACAGCCGGAGCAGAAATTACCAATTAGCAACATGCTATCCTGACTGTAATGCCACCTAAAGTAGAGGAAGATGTTCCATACACAACCTTCATGCCATTTATTATTTCACCTGCAGGTAAAAGAAAACGATTATATTATATAAATTTAACTTTTCCTTTAAAAAAAAACAACAACAACAACAAAAAAAACCAAAAACAAAAACAAAAAAAAAAACCAAAAAAACAAAAAAACAAAAAAAAAAGCAAAACCAAAAAATCAAAATTAAAAAAAAAAAAAAACAACAACAAAAAACAAAAAAAAAAAACCCAAAAAAAACCCACCATCGTTGAGTTATAGGGGAACGTTTTTGCGCAGAGACGCAGGTATTGAATCAATTGTTGGATTTCATATCAAATTACCCAAATTAAAACTACTTCAAATCTAGCAGCTATGTTTCTATATATATTTCAATATGTCAAAGCTGCAGAAATAGGCAAAGTATACAATTTGCGTGATTCAATGACATGATCTTATATTATTTAGTATCATTTAAGCATAATATAAATTATAACTGATATCATTCAAAAAGTGAAAGTGAGATTGACTCTTCTTCAGAGTCATTAAACAAAACTGTAAGTGCGGACAGAAATGTTTTTCAGAGTTTAAGGATTCATTAATTCTGAATCATGTATTTAACGCTATATAGAAAAATGGGGGGAAATTCAAAAGATCATGCTCTTTTAGTATTGTTTGATCTCCTTGTAGCTTTAAAGTATAGACCTACAATATTTCGACGTCAAAATAAAAATGCACAACATTTTTTAACATTAAACTTTGACAATAAATCAGTTAGAAAAATAATTTTAATATTTTCTGAATCCTCGTATTTTTCTCTGTAAGAATCAACCAAAACCCAATTTTGTGAGTTTTATGTAAGAAGACCCCTTTTCTCATACACTGGCTTATTTATACTTTTATATTTAAAATGAATACAATCTAATATATGGAATGGAATTCATAAATTCCCTTTTCATAAGTCCAAAACAGTGTGGAAATATGTACAGATATATTCTGGGAAGGATGATTTATTTCAACTTTTTAACCCAGACCTTTACAAGTCCCTCTAAAGAGACACTACAGCTCATTTTCCACATTTGGATCGAGTGTTTTTTATAACACATATGGATAAAATAATAACAATCATAGCAATACCGATAATTTTGAACATTAGGAATACATTAATTTGCTCTCAACTGCGCTTTAAAGATCATCCGGAATCCAATGATTCCCATGCTTATTCGGACATTTTACATCATGTGAGTAAGTATGACAACACACGTGCTGTGTAAAAACTTATTTATATACCCCCTTTAAAGGGGTCCACACTCGCTTATCGAGTATGGGATTATTTTCTGCTTCTTATAATTAAGTAATTATAAATCATTATTAAAACGGAAAACCTGTCATATCCCTATTAACCAAACAATGTTTAAAACACACACACACACACACACACACACACACACACACACACAAAACATAAAAAAAAATCAAAAACAAAAAAACAAAACAAATCGAAACCCAAGTCACGTGTTCTGATAAAAATAGCAATTACTTTTAAAGCCTCGTATCTAGAGGGTCATAGTAATATCACCACATAAATTCTAGTTTGCGTATGAGTTGTATCTCATTCTGTTTTAACCCTTTTCTCGCATAATCTGTCAAAATTCTGGTTTAGCCATTGTACGCTTCCTCTCACTGGATTGTTTACCGTCCGTGCATGCGTCCGAAGACCGAAAGGAGAAGTCTCAATGTTTTTAAAAAGGGCCTTCAATAACTATAAATATTTTTCATTTAAACGAGAATTTTTAACTTTAGAAATGTGTTATTTTCGCAAAGTGTATACATTCAACTATGCAACAAAATTAGAGAAAGCTCTGGGAAAATTGTCGTTTTACGATTTTTGAGCAGAATGAGCTATAGCGTCTCTTTAAAGGAATATTTGTCCTTTAACGCCGGCTAATCGGGAGGGAGGTGTTTTTTGCTTTTAATATGAATGTAATAAACATAGTACCTTACTGTAGTTTTCATATTTGAACTTTTTTAAAAAATCCATTACGGTTAATTGATTAATAAATCGGCAAAAATGACAAAACAATTCGGAATTTTAAACATCGATAATTTGAATTTTATAATCAGCACGTGCGCGTGCGCAAACCTAAGAGTAAAGTAAAGTACCGGTAGTGATGCTCCTTCGCCAAATGTTCGGCATTTAGAAGTGAGAATCACGGGTCTTTCGGATATAACCTTTAAAATGGAGATCCCGTGTCCTGAGTATGGAGTTACCTTGGGCACCGTTTTTGACATGAATTTTTAAGTTCTTGAAGGAAGGCAGGCCTGTCCCTAAGATTTCTTTGATATTTTGATATCTTGAGAACAATTTACAATAGAATTTGTTAGGGGCACCTCTACCTTGGGGTCGAAATTCACGAAAAACCGACAACTAAATAAGGAAAGTGTTTTTGAAAACATGCTTCATATTTACACAGGTATTAGTTGTATCTTATGATAATCATAATATTGTTGAAATTCTGAAAACACTCAGATATGTGTCATAAGTCAATTCGAAACATGGCGGCAGCCTATGTTTTGATAAAAAAAATTGGCAAATTATCCCGAGTGAACATGTATTAAAGGACAAAAACAACCTACTAGACTACATGGAGGATATAGACGTAATTGACCAGTTTCGTTCGCTGGACAATTGATCTTTGAACTGTGTTATAGACTGAGTATTAGATTAGAACATCAAACAAAGAGATCCTATGCTCTACCTACTTCTCTGCAAGTAGCGATTGCTTCTCAATTTTATCTAGTGGACATTTCCAAACTACATGGTGTTAGTAAAGCATGTGTTTCTATAGTTAATTATGATGTGTCATCATCTTTGGTTTCGTTGAACCCTACCTACATAAAAATTTACTGATACAGAAATTAACAATACAATATTTGGATTTGCTGGAATTTGTAATTTTCCAAATGTCATAAGAGTGATAGACGGGACACATCAAAGCTCCATCCACGGATGAATACTTCTTTATTAACAGGAAAAATGTTCATTACTTTCAAATGTGCTACATCGTCATAATGGCTGACTTCCTTTTGAAAGATGAATGAAAATATAAATGTCTGTTACTTTCAGATTTAATTGCATAGCCGAGTAGCTCAGTAGGTTAGTTGGTCAACTGCAAAGCTATCAGTCGCGGGTTCTAGTCCGGCAGGGGGTTTTTTTCACATTATTTTCAACTAAAACTGCGGTTTATTATTATTTTCTTAATAAAGTAAAATTGAAAGTTTTTTACTTCAAAAAATTGTTGTACATATCCTCATCAATACGTCGTACTGCGAGTAACAATGGGGAGAGAAGTGAGTTATCGTTCATGGTGTAGAGGCGCTACGTGTCCTGGTCGAAATGATAACTTCCGCATTATAGTAAACTCTTGTGAAACAATAACGTTATACTGTCATTAGCTGAACTTTGAGTTAAATAAGATGACAAAACAATGCCAAGCAATAGATTCGACACAAATCAAATCCTGGATTTTAAAACATACACTAAACCCATCAACACGCGTACGTGCCAACCTTCGGTTTTTAAAGGAGTTAAAAGGTGGAAGGGGCGGATTTTAGGAAGATTGAATGCAAGTATCGTACATTTTTGCACAAAATTTTGTTAATTCTACCAGTGTCATCAATAAAGATTTCATTTCACCTATTATGAAGCGCAGTTATTTGCGATATAAACATCAAAATTGTGCAAGATAAACAGATCTGTAGTGATTTAACTTCATTGTTATGTTCTCTAAGATTTTAACTGTCCAGTTTGGTGATGCTTGGAATAAGTAAATCTATCGAGAGTATTTGAAATTAAAACTGTCTGATTTCTGAGAATAAGCAGCAAAGTAAGACTGACCAGGCTATCATCGTTCATAGTAGACCTGTTTCAATGCTTTAAGACGTCTCATTGTATCTAAAATGATCTTGGCAAGGCAAGTAACCAGCTGGTATAGTAATGTAGATTCGGTTTCGTAAACTTATTAAAATGCCTGTCACTATTTTCAGACTTCTCTTCTATTTTCCTTTTCTTCAAAAAATTATGACAA
Organism: Ostrea denselamellosa; assembly: GCA_024699665.1. Classification (NCBI taxonomy): domain Eukaryota; kingdom Metazoa; phylum Mollusca; class Bivalvia; order Ostreida; family Ostreidae; genus Ostrea; species Ostrea denselamellosa. The sequence goes on along the minus strand of JAMZEH010000064.1, from coordinate 4,267,559 downwards.
TTTTGTTTATTTACTTTAGTTATCTATTTAGAGCTTTATCTCTTTTAAGTTAACATAATACTGAACTTTTTTGAAACATTAATTGCTATACGTGTATTTCATTGATTGAAACCAGTCAGTGAGGAAAGCGTTCGCTTCGTAACCGGGAGGTCGCGAATTCGAACCCACTCATGCTCAAACCTAAGACGTAAATATAGCTAGTGACTGCTCCTTCGCCAAACGCTCGGCATTTTGAAGTGAATCACGGGCCTTTCGAATATGACCTTAAAATGGAGGTCCTGTGTGGCGGCAGGCATTGGCACGTTAAAGAACACTCACTGCTACGGCCCAGAGCGCTACGCAAATGTCTAAATTTGTGGTACTTTATCTACAGCTGGTGACGTCTAAATATGAGTGAAAAATTCTCGAAGGGACGTAAAACAAACAAACAAGCATTCAAGTATTTTCGTTACATACATGTATGTACAGTATTTATTGTGATGAAAAGGGGGAGGGTGTGTGCCGTCGCCTCTGTTGAGGCAGTTGCCACAAGCAAGTGACACAAACTTCTTATTATATTTACCCTAGTGGGGATCCAGGTTATAATAGATCCTCAGTACCCCTTGCTTGTAACAGGCGACTAAATGACTGTCCTTCGGATGAGATTACAAAAACCAAGGTCCCGTGTCACAGCAAGTGTGGCACAATAAAGATCTCTTCCTGCTGAAAAGCCATAAGCGCCGAGCATAGACCTAAATTTTGCAGCCCTTCACCGACAATAGCGACGACTATGATTGAAAGATTCTCGAGAGGGACGTTAAAAAATATAGAAGTCTTATATCTTATCATATTTATGCATTGTACCAATAGTCAAATCACAGAATGTGGTATCTGAATTGACGTCCAAATATGTATCGTTATCATGCAGACAGTGTCATATAGAGTATGCTTCAAGTCTTTTGGGGAAATATACAACACGTTTATATTATACCCCTGCAAAAAGTTATGTGTGTGGGGGGTATCCTGGAATCAAGTTGTCCGTCCGTCTGTAGAGGCAATGGTTTCCGGGCTCTAAAGTGATATCCTTTTCACCTAGAGTCACCATATCAAACATGCAGACTCCCAATGGGACGAAGATGATCCCTACCGATTTTGGAGACAGAAGGTCAAGTGTACTGGACATTGAAAAAATAGTAATGATTTCTGGGTTCTTACGTGTTATCCTTTTCACCTTGAGTCACAATCTCAAACATACAGACTCCCCATGGGACGAAGATGATCCTTATCGATTTTGGAGTCAAAAAGTCAAGTGTACTGTATATTGAAATAGCAAACTGGTTTCCGGACTCTTACGAGTTATCTTTAATAATAATAATAATAATAATAAATTTATTTTGTAAAGCGTAAAGTCCATACTGCTCTAAACGCCATTTAAACAACAATAAAATGAGTGAAATGAGGTATATAAAAACAGATCATAGTAGGTCCCAGATTAGTTGTAGCATGTGAACAGATGAGTCTTTAATTTAGATTTGAAGGTACAGAGACTAGTGGCAGTTCTGATATCATACGGAAGAGCGTTCCACAGTTTAGGGCCAGCAACACTAAAGGCTCGAGTTTGAATCACCGTTGAGGTGGTAAATGGCACTCGTAGTAGGCTCTGGTCACTGGACCGCAGTATTCTGGAGGGAGCATAAGGTGTTATGAGTTCTTGCAGATAGGATGGGGCTGTGTTATGTACTGTTTTGTACACCAACACCAATGTCTTGAAGATGACTCTTTGCTGAACTGGAAGCCAATGGAGAGAGCGTAGTACAGGTGTAATTCTGTCATATTTGCTGGTGCCTGAGATGACTCTGGCAGCAGCATTTTGGATAGATTGAAGCCGCTGGATCTGCGTTGATGGTAAGCCGCAAAAGAGAGAGTTACAGTAGTCCAGCTTTGTTGTTATAAAGGCATGGACAACATATTCTAACGATTCCCTGTCTAGATATCTTCTCAGCTGGCTCAGGTTCTTAAGGTGGATGAAGGCACCTCTGCACACTGATGATATATGTGCCTCCATGGTTAAGTGTTGGTCAATTGTTACACCAACTCCCTTGGCCTTAGCAACAGGAGTGATAGAATCGTTTCCTACTTGCAGTGATGGTATGTGCAGCTTAGATGCCATTTGGTTTTTTTTTTCTTTTTCACCTAGATTCACCATATCATACAAATGGACTACTCATGGGACGAAGATCGTCCCTATCGATTTTGGATAAATATGTTAAAGGTCAAGGATATTGTACATTGAAATAGCAAAATGGTTTCCAGGCTCACACGTGTTATCCCTTCTTTCACCTAGAGTCACCATACATGTACCACATATGTGGGACGAAAATGATTCCTACTGATTTTGAGGTCAAAGTGTCAAAGAAGGACCACCATTTGGATTTGGCAGATTGGGGTGAGCAGGGGGATATTCTTAGTGAGCAGTGCTCACAAATACTTTTTGTTGTTGCTGCTGCTGTTTCACGCAAAGATAACGCTTGAATGTGAATCAGCAGTTTTGAGTATCGAATTAGTTGTCGACAAGTTCGCTTCTCCCACATGAGATTTTCGCATTTTTTTCTTAATTCGTTTTTTTAAACTGAACTAAATTCATTAAATCATATTTTAGTTATTTTCCAAAATCTACTAAACCAATTGAAAATATAAGCAAAGAAAAATATCCTTAAACTGTACTGCCGTTATCTCGCATCCAATGTAAACGAGATGTTCTGGGACCATGACAAGTATCGCCTCCTATCGGGAAACAGGGGGAAGCAACTCATTACCACCTCGCCTATGTAAGGAAAAATAATTACCCCCATAGAATAAAGACCGGGGATCATTTTTCGATTTTGAAAAATGGCCCCCAAGCCGTAGAAAAGTTGGGGGTTTTTTGTAGAAAACAGACACAGGGGTTTTCTACATGTCATACCTGAAAAAAATTTACTCCCGTAAAAAAAATTACCCCTGTCCTAGCAGAGTAATATAGTATTTAAAAGGCGTTGATACGAGTTGTCAAGATATGGGTAATAGAATAATATTTGATTATTCCATATCATGTAATGTGATTTCATACCATAATGGTATACGTGGCGGATCCAAGATTTCCAAAATGAGGAGTGGGGGGTGGGGGAGGGGGTGGAGAGGCATGTGAAAGTCAAGTATCAGCCAAATTTTTAAGCTATTCTGTGTGCCAAATTGGGAGTTATACTTACATAATTTTGTAAATCTTTGGCGGAAAAAGGAGCTAGGTAGCGTCGAGAAAATCAAGATCAGGCGCCGTATCTGAAGCTAGCTTTATGCTATATATCTATAGAAACATTAACCATGCAAGTCTGATGTGAGATTTTCTTGTCTGATTTTATTTGTTTGTTTGTGTTTTAAGCATCCTGATAACTGAGATCAGACTCCGTATCTGACGCTAGCTCTTTTTACATATCTCTTAGTTACATTAACCACTGAAGTCTGAATGAATTAGGATTAGTAGTTACTTCAGTATAATCAGGTCCAAGTCTTTGTCTCGATTTGAACTACCCCAAAAAGTTTACCTGTCGTAGAAGAACATATTGTTTAGGCTTCGTATCTGAAGCTAGCTCTGTACTACACATATACATAGTTACATCAACCATGCAAGTCTGAATATGTTAGGACTAGTAGTTACTAGATATGTGACCTGCTCCAAAACTTTAACCTGCTGTACTGTAAAAAGGAAAAGGTACAGATAACAAACAATGATCACTCTCATATATATATATATATATATATATATATATATATCTGTGTGTGTATTCATATATACACACACACACACACACACACACACACACACACACACACACACACACACACATATATATATATACATTTGTATATATATATATATATATATATATATATATATATATATGTATAAATACAAAATAAAAAGTTGAGCAAGCACGGACCCCTGGATATACCAGAGGTGGGATCAGGTGCCTAGGAGGAGTAAGCATCCCCTGTCGATCAGTCACACCCGCCGTGATTCCTATATCTTGATCAGGTAAACGGAACGATCTATAGTCAAAATGAGAATGCCGAGAACGGCCTAGCAGTTGGTATGAAACACGTCAGACATCATTTGACCCAATGACAGATCGTATTAGCAAACTAGATGGTTATAACGACCATAGAATTTGTGAAAAGCTTACTTTAAACGAGAGCGTTTAAACCTCTTGTAACAACAACTTGTTTATCATGGCATGTAAAAATCCCGTTGGTTATCTTTTGAATAAATGTTGTGCAAATTAAAAAAGAAAGTTTGTTAGTAGCCTGCCTCGAATGAAAACTGGTAATACGCAGAATAAGCTCTTGCATGTCGAATTATCTGAGAAACATAAACACCACATACAGGTGATATTGGAATAATTGCTACACAAATATGGGAAGTTGACAATGGAGAATCTGAAATTATCCCGTTTGTCATAAAGTTGAGTTGTTAGTTAGCCGTTAATATCTATTTTCAATAGAATATTTAAATACGAAGCAGATGTGGAAGACTTTGTTGTGGTGTATTTTATTTCTAGTACATTGGGATATATCAAATCGACATACGAATGAACATGAACATGAACATTATTAATAGATAAAACGTCGTCGATATCTCTAAATATCGAGTTCAAGGCCACAGCAAGATATTTTTTTTGTTCTCGTGTAGAAGATTTTGAATAAATTCTGACTTATAAGAATACAAAAACAGGTCAGCTAACAAAGGAGCACAATTCATGCCCATGGGAATTCCAATATACTGTTGGAAGACCTGATCACCAAAGATTACGAAGATATTATCAGTGAGGAACTCCAGAATCTTTTTAATTTCAATTTCAATCTACTTGTGCGTGGAATGAAATTGGTGTTTATCAAAATAATTTTTCGGATGACTGATCACTTGATATGAATATTTCCTTTTCCCATTTTTTGTTGCAGAAGCAACTATCTATGATTTAAACTTCTCCATTGTCATCCTCCCATATTTATGTATTACCACCTGCATATGGTGTTTATATCTCTCAACTGATTCGATACGTTAGAGCTTGTTCTGCGTAAGATCAATTTTTAAATCGAGATAGGCTACTGACAAACAAGTTCATGCTACGAGGGTTGGATTTGAAGGTTCTCGTTTAAAATCAGCGTTTCGCAAAGTCTATGGTCGTTATAACGATCTAGGTTGCAAATACAACCTGCGAGTGGGTAATATGCCGTCTGATGTGTTTCACACCAATTGTTAGGCCGTTCTTGGCATTCTGATTCTGACTACGGATTGCTACGTTTACCTGATCAAGATATAGGGTTCACGGCGGGTGTGACTGCTCGACAGGGGATGCTTACTCCTCTTAGGCACCTGATCCCACCTCTGGTATATCCAGGCGGTCCGCGTTTGTCCAACTCTCTATTTTGTATTTCTTTTAGGAGTTATGAGATTGATCACTGTTCGTAATCTTTATCTCCTTTTCATATGGGACCTACTCCAAAAACGCCAACGGCAGGGGTATAATATAAGCTCCCCCGGATTCGTCTTGGTGAGCTAAAAATGAGTTCAAAATCAGAACATTGGTCAATAATTGCAATTTGTGGGATAGAGTGAAGGGTGGGGATGTAATGTTTAAACTCTTCTTTTAACTCAGAATTATGATCGAAAGTATAGTTACATTTTAAAGTATAAATAGAGCCCGCCCTAATACCAAATCCCACAAATTTCACAACTTTGATAGAGGAATCCTTGCTCATACCAAACGGGCATTCATTTCATCTGCTAAATGTTCAGTAATAGAAAAGAAAATTTAAAAGAATAATAATAATGCATGTCAACTAGTAATATATGACCCGTAGAGCCTCCTATACCACCAAAACCCCCAACATAAGGGCCAAGAATTTCACAATTTTGCTAGAGGCTACATTGTTCATCTTGTGCATCTGTTTGCATGCTCTTTACCAAGTAGTAGAAAACAATTATCAGATTTTTAAATATCAATGCATGTTCACAATATGACCAATAGAGCCCCTCCCACCCTTCCAACGTCACAACCAAGAATCTCTTTATAACGAGACTATTATCTCGATATAACTATATACATGACTAGATAAGTATCCCAGTACAACGAGTCAGTATCTTGTTATAACAAGTAAATTCTTTTTTCTTTTTCTTTTTAAATGCCTTTCTTAATAGTTTTTTATTTGGTTGATCTTTTTAGTTAAAAAGTTGATATAAATATAAATATAAATGATAAATTCACTTAGTGTTTACTGTCATTAATGCGACAATATTGAGTAGTCTCTAAAATTTACCAATGGTCAGTACTCTATGGGAATCATTTTACTTCACGTAGAATAAGTTAATTTCAACGAAATGACACTTTTTCTACGAGAAAAAGGGCGATTTTGCCTCGTCGAATAATGACTAGGGGTCGAAAACTCCTGGTCATTATTCATCTTTACCGGACCTGAATTAATACATATTGCTAAGTTGTTTCATAAAATCAACATTTATGGAGTATGACTTATTTCATTGTAGACATTATTCAATATTATGAATATACTTGGAAACAGTGAAATAAATTCAATAGAATTTATTTATAAACCCCCCCCCCCCCCAAAAAAAAACAGAGGACGACCTCTCACTTTTACAGGTACTAGTCGCTTAATTTCAAGGTATAAAACGAAATCCACATTATTTTTATCTTATTAAAATTTTTTAAAGGTCTTATTTAAAATTATTTGCATATAAAATTGACTTTTTTGCAAATTAACACAGTAGGTAACAAAACTAAATTTGTGAGACAGAATTGAATTTGAACACAAAATGTTGATTTCGAAACGCCAAATTAATGAGAATTTAGTGATTTGTACTCAAAATCCATTTTTGTGTGCACAAAATTGAATTTTGTTCGAAAAAAGTGAACATTAAATTCAATGTCAATTTTGTCTAACAGAAGTCAATTTTATATGCAAATTAACTTACAGAATCCAAATATGGATATACACATAAAAACTCTCATGGCAATTTTATAAGAAGGCCTTTCATGGCAGTCCAAAAAATATTCGTTTACTATCATACCTTTCACGTTCGATTAACACTATATTTTCAAGAGAATGAAGTTAATGTTCCGGTACGCGTTTCAACTGATCGGTGAGCAGCTTAAAAATAAAGGTCAAACATGGGCTTATTTGCATATCAATAAGTGAAAAAATGTTCATATCATTTGTTGCCCGGAGAAATTAAAGTGTCAACTTTTTGTTAAAAGGAATATTCAGTGAAATAAAAGACCCATCACCCATATCGCTCACCTGATTCATATTTTTCAACATATTCCCCTGCAATATTGCCAGCGATGTGTAAGGGCCTCAATGCCATGCAGTGGAGGACTTCCTGAACGTCAAGAAAAGGACTTCTTTAAAAATGGCATTGAGGCCCTTACACATCGCTGGCAATATTGCAGGGGAATATGTTGAAAAATAATGCAATATGTCCGGCAAAATTCAAAACCTTACATATGAGACTCGCAACATATCAATCAGCCCTCTTATCAAGAAGTTGCGATCGAATTTAATGCTTGATTCAATAAGTTTTCTTGTTGCTGCCGTCAAATGCTTTCGGAAATAGCACGTGGTAAGGAATTCCAAGTAAAAAATATTTAGATGATAGCTACAATATTTCGTGTCAAAAGTGTGATATTTAATGGAATGATACTTTAAATAAAACAGCTTATTAATTCAATAGCAACAAATTGTATGATAAAGTGATAAATTACTGCAACATATATACTATTTTGTACGTCGAAAAAATTGAAACAAAAATCTTTAAAAGAGGGATCTGTCATAGTACGGATACACAGATATCCTCAAATATCTAATATTATTACTCCTAAGATGATGTACACATTTTCTTACCACGGAGCACCAGCATTATATTTCTAGAAATGGTTTGAATTCTCAATTATGACTTTTAGCATTCATGATTGCTTCTCCCGTCGAATTCCCCAATCACAGTCTCGCAAACTTATAGCACACACACACACACACACATATATATATATATATCACTTGTCGTAAGAGGCGACTAAATGGGGTGGTCCCCCCATATATATATAGTCGTAAATTAGTCCAATTATCTGAACTGCTGAAATATCAAAATATCTCAACTGAAAGGGTGCAAATAGCCGATTTCCTTAAGCGAGACATCTGAAAACTGATGGCATAGTAGGATAACCATTGTCACTCCTTGTCATGTGCATAGTCGTAAATTAGTAACATATATAGGTTATACACACAGTTCCTTAAGGTATTAACGAAAACCTTAAAACATCAGGCTTTAGTTAAAAGTTATAAGTAAATTATTTCCTTAAGCGAAATATCTAAAAATTGATGGCACATTAATATACCCAATATGACTTCTCTTGTGTACAGTCACAAATTAGTTAAATATCTAACACAGAGTTTCTTATGGTAGTCATACAAATGTTGAACTTTCAGGGTACCTAGAATCAAAATGTAGAGGTAGCCGGTATCTCAAAGTGGATAGCTCATGAAATGTATGAAGGTCTGAAATTCAATTTGTGTGATTTTCAAAGGAAATACTCTGCTGGAAAAGTTACATTGCAAAGTTCTGGAAGTTTGGAATTGCATACGACTCCTCGTCACCTAAATAAACCCCAATAGATAATTCTATTCAAAACTTTATCTTTTAGCTGGCTATCGTAATTAAAACTTTTATACACCTGGTTACTACTAGCTAACTTTGGTCTTTACAAGAACTAATAGCGATCTTTACCGATCTTAAAATTGGTAACCTTAGTGTCTTGGGCGAGTTGAAATATACTGCCTTTGCAGCAATCCACACTCCACTTAGTATGCAAACTTATGAATTTTATTTCTTTCTTTGCAGCTGGAAAAGACGATTCAGTTTTTCACATGATCACACATGTATCCAGTGGTAGAAATATTCGCCTATACAGAGGTTGTGACTTAACAGACAGTCCAGCACGGCCACATTTTCTGTATCTTTAAGCACTGTGTAAAACAGAAATTATGGACCAGGATTCACTGGTCAAAATATATGTACAAATTAGCTTAAGCTGACATTTCACAAGATGTGCATTAAATTAGCAGAATCCATTCTTTCCTGTTTGACAAAATCCAAGCTAATCTGCTTTTGATCATACTCAGTAGGAAATTAGTTTAACATCCGACTCAAAGGCAGTAGTGTGGATTACAAGAGTCACTGCTGAGTCCAGTTTGCAACAATACTTATCAAACTGGTTACATTAAAAGTTGAAATAAAGCAAGATAAAAGTTGTTGCTTAAAACATTTAATGTTATATTGTCCGATGTTAAAATCCAGGTTGAGGGTTTCGCTGTTCCTTAACAGACCTCCTCAGTATTTTCTGTGTATACAATGGCAGTCAATGCCCAATACATTGTAAACAATCAACTAAAACAAGGGAACAATTACTGAATGATGTTTGGAGAAGAACCATTAACATTTACCTCTGATCTAATCTTGGAAATAGCAACAAGTTTAGGATTCCATCATGAACTGTTTAAAAATGAAATAATAAATATCCGTAAATTAACACACATTCAAATTCAATTACATGTGCATTACAAAATATCAGAAAGTTGACCAAATCGATGAATTGTTCTATGCAGTAAACAATGAGTTTGTAACAAGACACTTTCATGAAACACAAATGCCTCCTGTAGTGGTTTTATTTCTTCACTACCACTGATGTACAATAAAATGGAATTCCCAACACCCAATTATTTTATCAACAGTCTCCAATTCCAAGATTAAAGAAAATGAAAACTTAAGATCTTCATGTGTAACAAAGGCAGGTTTTACCATAGTTTTGGAATCTGAATCAAATTTGATTGAGGATCCTCTTGAGCAGAATTGGTGACATGCCTCACCCAGCAAAAACAAGACACTCACTGGAGTATCACTAGACCCAAGGGCTATGAAATCTAGAATATATTTCTTGTTCTACATATCTAAGGTAAATTGTAATATTATACCTCAGTATGATAATTCAGAACAATGTGTTATTTCATTGGTCAAGACAGTCACATGCAAGGAAGGATAAAACTTCACATCTCCCTCAAATATCATATTTCCCCCTTCAGCAGCTTTGTGTGTTTTCCATATGTGAAGGTAAACAAAGTTTATAGTGATGTCCCAATCAGTCAGAGTCATTACTAGTTTTCATAGGAACAGGTGTTGCATGTAAACAATGTCTTAACAGTTTCATCTTCCCAGCTCTGATGAAATAATCCATCCCTTCTGTTTGTTAATTTGTAATATCTATTGCAGATGGTAACTTGTTTTAATCATTCATCTATGATTCTGCATAATTTAATCATATGAATAAAAGTTTTCTTTGACAACTTGTTGTCTTATAAAATACTATCATAAGTCTTTGTTTCAGTATAATAAACAATTTATTTAAAGATTTATTCACCCATTCCCCTCAGGTGTTGCCTTCAGGGAATGTGATTTTAAATCTTCATATCTCCCTCATCATGCAATATACGAATAAAATTCAACAGTATATAACATGATCAGTTCTTAAAACTTAAAATGCCCCTGAAAGTGTCTATACTAATATAAGACTTTACATAATATAATGTATGTAACATTAACATGAATACTACCATATCAGCAAACTTAACGAAGTCTTCCAAATGACAAAGACAATAACCACTATAAAAATTTTGGTCCCACCCTGAAACCAAAAACCTTACGCTCTGGGTTCAAGAAATTTACAATTTTGGTGAAGAACTACCTACTGCTTCTAAATACAATGTTTCTATTTAGTTTCACTTTAGTATCAATGACAAGAAAGAATATATATATATATACACACACACACCAAGTTTGGCCCTGCTCTTGAGTTGGAACCTCAATATTTACAATTTTGGTAGAGGCTTTCCTGCTCTAAATCACTGCATGTTTAGTTTTTCTTAAAGATATGCAGTTGTAGCAAAGATTTCTGAAAATTTGTCAATTTTTGTGAATTAGAAAGCATTATGCAAGTTTTTTTTTTCTCTTAAATATACATGTAGCTGTCCTAAGAGAAGGAAATGACCTCTCATTGTACACACTCAAAATGAGTCATTACAAAGTTATCACTTGACCAAAAATAGATTTATTTCTAATGTGAAAACTTGGCAAAATGATCCTGGTTCAAGACCATCACAAAATGTCTTCTATGCTTCCATTTGCATTAGCCATTTCTTCCTTGCAAAGTTACATATGACCTAGGCATGAAGTAGGATAGATAGAATAGTATTTAATATCTTTCCCTTAAAGTCTCTTTCCCCTGGTGGAATTGGTTGTTTGCATAGATATATTTAATTTCTTAAAACACACACATTAATCTCAGAAATACTAACAACATTCACAAACTCTTGATTTTAATTTTGTTCCTTATTTTCCATGCCAGTTGATTTCATACTCGATAACACTGTGATGATATCATGGGGTTAATACAGATAAAACAAGGGTATATTCAATGGGCTATGTAGCAACCACTAATGATAAATGTTGCATTAACAAATGCATTTGAGTTCGCTAATGAAAAATTCATATCACTGCACCATCATATCTATTGATGATAAACTGTCTGTTAATGAAACATTTTCATTAGCAAATGACTTTAAACTTTGCAGAATACATGTATTTGCTCAGTACATGCCATATAACTGAGAATCCTACAATTGAAAAGTGAAGGGAGCCCTTTTCATCCTCTATGGTATTTCTCGCAACGATTACTATCATAAATGCCCATGAGGTTATGTAGTGTATTTTTATTACATTTATTTTGTGACATTCATTAGGAAACACAGCAAAAACACCAGAAGTTGTAAAATTTTACTAAAGGTAGTATAAGCCATTATTAAGTTGTGACATACTTTGTTTTGTAATATATGAATAAAGGAGGCCAGCAATTAATTACCTGGTTTTCTATTCAGGGTAGCTTATTCAATATATGGTTAACCTATAAATTTATGAATCACAGGTTTGAATCTCACAGAATTTGAATTTTTTAATGGAACAACAAAATGTACTTTTACAAGAGTTTATGCAAAATCTATTACATCATATTATATAAATGCAATACTTTCCTTTTAGAATGAATTTCTTGGTTTCTCAAAACTCCTTAAACCTGCCTCAACAACCCATCCATTTGTTGAGAATCAGGATCTTTGCAATACACACATCTTCAATTTTTTTACAAAGGCCCTAGCTTTAAAACTGTGTGAGGAATCACAAGGACAAACTCACTTTCCTCAAAACTCACCAAGTTCAACAACTTGCAATTTCTCAAAAATTGAAGAAAATCAAAATCCTCATCATATGAAAATCCCCATACAGACACTCTTTAAAATAATGTCTTCACTTGTTAGACGGACAAATATATTTCCTCAAAACTGACTATATTTAACAATGTGTAATTTTCTCAAAAATTAGAAGAAAATCAAAATACTTGCCACAAGCACATCTTCAATACCCATACAAATACTCCACAAAATAAGAAGGTCCTCACTTGAAAACTGTGCAGTGTGTTAGCTGGACAAACTCATCTGTGTTTCATTAAGTACATCTATGATATAATACAACTTTTTGTCTTTTCTATAGAAAGTGGGTTGCAATTTTGTGCAAAGTAGGGGGAAAGAATAATTAATGGGAAACCTTGAGTATCTCAAATATTCAGAGATCATGTGAACTGATGACCTTTAGGATATTATTTGGAAACCTGGATATTACAGACAGAAGGATCCAAATCACTATCCCCTGTGAGGGACAACTAGCAATAAAATATACAATGTCAAAATAACTGAGTGATCCAGGAAATAATGATTAACCTTCTATAATTGTTGTCCAGTTTTCTTAAAATGATCACCAAATTACAAAAAATTTAACTATACTCACTGTCCTCATATAACAATCAATGACTGCAAGTCTTATCACAGCAAGATGATCAGAGGTAAAAGTGGAATACAATTCTTGTTCACACTACCCTGACTAAAATTTACGTTACATTAATTTAAAAGAATGTCTACTGCTTGATCAATGTTCTAGTATATAGTCTTTTTCCAATGACTGTTTCAAACAGGTGTATAGGTTTAACATGAGTCTCAGGAGGGGAGGATTCTGTCAGGGTCCAATTTTGCAGGTTTACTGTAGACCTTCAAAAGAAATAAATATTCATATTGCAATTTGTTAATAAACTAATGCAAGGAGTTGACAATAAATACATTACATGTAATTGATTACTAGCAATGGGGAAAAAAACTTTTGCAAAGAATTACAAGCTGAACAACACATGCACATTTTCCTGGTACATAACAACCAATATTTGTGAAACAGAGGCCTATAGGCCACAGTGCTCACATGAATTAACCTGGTCCTGTTGTTCTTCAGAAGATTTTAAGAATATTTTTACCATTTTTCATCCCATGAAAATTTTTAACCCATATTATGACCTAAGCTAAATGGGATTATAACTTATTACCTTGAATCCACACAAATTACAATGTTCTTCCCCTTTATTCATTTATCATGTAAAATTTTATCCCCAGTTTTAGCCCTACCCTGACTCCATGGTGCATATCTTTTGGAAAAAAATATTACATCTTCCCCTTACACTCTCTGTACTGTGAACCAAACCTACCCCAAGGGCATTAATTTGAAGAAACTTGAATCTGCACTACCCAAGGGTGATTGCATACTAATGTGATTAATCCTGGTCCAGACCTGCTGCTCTTGAGTTAAGATTTTTTAAAGATTTATTTTTGCATAAAACTTTGATCCCTATTGTGAGGCTTCATCTCATCCTAAACTAAAATTTGAACAAATTTAAACTGGGGATGCTGCATACTAATATCACTTATAATGGCCCTGCTACTCCTGATGAAAAGACTTTACACCAAATGAGGATGTTTGTATAGTACAGGGGGTCCCAGCTTAATCCAATAGCTTATTTGTCAGTAAAAAAAACTACTAGATTAGCTGAACGCCCAGTTTACCATATGAGTAGATTTTATAAACCCCTCTCACCTCTATTTGAATACTTTGAACGGTACAAGTGACTCTTGATGGAAATTGCATCATTTCCACAAAGATTACATCATTTCCACTAATATTTCTATTGAAGAATATGGTCAAGAATACCAATTGGTCAGAATTTTTGCTGCATATTATACACACAAATCTGTGATTTCCCCCCAATTTTCTGGCCCAAAAAGGGGGGATGGGTGCCATATTAAATACCAATCATATTACTTTCAGCAAATATGGTAAAGCATAGAAAAGAAATGTGTTACAGTTTACTAAATTGTTTATAATCTGAATGCAAAAACACAAAAACCTGGATAAGGATGAAAAAATGTCCATGATATACAGTGGAACCCTATCATTTTATTCACAAAAAATACTGCGATACCTGGGGCAATGTAATAAATGTTGTAAGTGAATTCCAGTTAAAACATCACTTGGAAAACATGTGTTCTCTATAATAGAGTGTATGTGTGTGTGAATACTTTTTTATTCCATTCCCTTAACATGCTATCTTTTTTCACCGCTTATCTTAAATGTTCATATTTCTTCATTTCCTTATCCTCTCTTTTCTTCATTACTAGTGTAGGATCTGAATAAACTTTGGTTATCTGCACAATCTGCATCTAAAGACCAAAATAATACATTCCGTTTTCTTGCATGATGCATTCTTATAAATTTCACCCACAAACTTGTTTGTACTCAACAATAGTATATCAAACTGTACAAAAGAAAAGTCAAAAGATATATCTTTTTTAAATATATATTGATAACTATTATTTAGCTCTTATGCATATACACAAAATTGTATTGTTTATTAAATAACATAGATCCGCACCTCGCATGCTTAAACATACAACTATGTGCACGTGATGATACAATAGCTGGATTACATGTAAATGCTATATGTCTAGTGTCATTGCTTGAAAAAATAAAACTTTTTGATTTGTAATCAGTGTGCCTTGACTTTATTTTCTGCCAGTGAACCCCCCCCCCATTGAACACACAAATTTACCAGAAGTGCAATGTTTATTTATGTCACTGGAGGGATTGAAGTTATATTGTTTAAACTACTGCCCATGTTTGTGGATAACCAAGCTGTTTGTTGAAGTCAACTTTAAATTGTTTAAGGATGGGAATTTTAAATGAACAACAATTACATATAATTGTTTATCAATGGTTTTGATGCAAGGGACCCAGCTAGATCTGTCAAAGCTTGATCAGTCAAATGTCACCTATCTCCTAACAGACTAGGAAATTTTCACAATGATAGCTTGGGGCAGCCCAGGTGCATGAACATACTAATTATAGGGTGATTATCTTAATCAAAAGTGATCATGTAAGGATTTTTTGTCAGATTTTTAAAAAATAAAATAACACTGAATCCTGGCATCTTGGAACAACATGATAACCATGTTTATTTTAAGTATGTTTGTTAAGAAATGGTTTTGTGTTTTAATATTCCAACGTGATAAGCCTTCCAATGTAATGAACCATGAACATAATTAATTAATTATATATTGTTTAATGTCCAGCTCAAGAATTTTTCACTCATATGGAGATGTCACCATTGCCAATGAAGGGCTGCAAAATTTAGGCCTATGCTCGGGGCTTATGGCCTTTGAGCAAGGAGGGATCTTTATTGTGCCACACCTGCTGTGACATGGGGCCTCGGTTTTATCCGAAGGACCGCCCCATTTAGTTGCCTCTTTATACAAGCAAGAGGTACTGAGGATCTATTCTAACAACCTGGATCCCCGCTGGGCAACCATGAACATAAAAAATGAGATTCCACTGAACAGGCATTCTTTGTCTTGCTAACATGAGGTGTACTGTACATGGCATCTTGGAAATAGTCACATAATCCAGGTTTTTCATACACTTGATGAGGCCTCAACAGGAAGTATGACTCGTTCTAATAAACCAATACCATTTTCAAATATTGACCATGCATTTCAACCAAAGAAAGTGAGATGTTTACTTTCTTTACTATAAAATATTTATCTAAAAAAATCATAGCATTATTTGTTTCATGTTTATGGATTTATTTAGTTTTTGTAGTTGATATATTTATACACATGTCACAGGTTTAATAAACAAGATAAGCATAGAAAATCTATGAAACAAAAGTCTATGACACATGTCCAGAAACACATAATTTTCATACATCATGTATTCATGCACTGTCTATCTATCTATAATATCCATCCACACACACACACACACACACACACATGGAAGTGGACAAAACCTGCTGGGGAATCTCATATTTGCATTTAAGCCTCATTCTGGAGGGTTTTCTTCACAGCTTTATGATTTTTCTAAATATGCGTACAATTCCCATTCAATTACAACAGAAGGAAAGATTAAGTTTAAAGCATCTAAACCCCGTAGGGATCTGGGTTAGAATAGGTCCTCAGTACCCCTTGCATGTCGTAAGAGGCAACTAAATGGGGCAGTCCTTCGGATGAAAACATAAAAACTGAGGCCCCTTGTCACAGCAGGTGTGGCACGATAAAGATCTCTTCCTGCTCAATGGTCTTAAGTGCCGTGCATAGGCCTAAATTTTGCAGTCCTTCACCAGCAATGATGACGTCTCCATATGAGTGAAAAATCTCAAGAGAGACATTAAAAAATATACAATCATTAAAGCAGCCCATATTTTTCTGTCTTGCAAGCTGCAATGAATTTCACAATTTTAGTAAAGTGCTTCATGGACATAATAACTATGCATTTGCTTTTTCTCCTACATGTGTGGGAGATTTTTAAAACTTCACTTTTCTTTCCCAGTTTTGGCCCAAACCATGAAGCCCTGGGGGAGCTACATGAATGATCATAAATTTCACAATATCCAACAGTTTTTGTCCCACTACTAGGGCCCAAGAGAAGCAGGAGTCCTGAAAATTACGGTCTCTGTCCCCTTTGTCCCCAAGATGTTTCATACAAAATTTTGGAGGAATTGGAATGGTAGTTATTTTGAAGTTTAAAATGTTCAATTATTAACACTTTCAGTCTCTTATCATTTTGGCCCCATTCTCATACCAAAACCCCTACCCTTGGGGTAATGAAATTTACAATTTTGCTTATTCTAAATATCCATTTTGTCTCAATTTGGTATCAATAGCATTAAAGATGTTTTGTGGATGTTTCACACTTGAAAACTATATACCAAGTTTGGACCCACCCTGGGGTCAGAACCTCTACCCTGGGGATCATGAAATTCAAATTTTGGCAGAAGTCTTCCTACTCTACATTACTATGCAATTAGTTTTCTTACAAATGTGTAGTTCTAGAAAAGATTTTTGACAATTGGTCACATTTTGGCCCCACCCCTAGGGCCCCAGGGGGACAGGAATCCTAAGTTTTACAGTGAAAAATATTCAGTTTTTACCGCACGATGGATGCAGACCAATCGCAATAGGTCACTTGACTTTATCAAAACAAAAAACAAAAAAAAACAACCCAGAAAAGTTTGTGAGCCACTAGAAATCTGTGTAGAGGCAGCGGTGACAGCAAGGATCATATCACTTCACAGGCTGACTAAACATCATGGTATGGCATATTAATATGAATATTCATGGCCCTGTTGTTATTGAGAAGAACATATTTCCTATATAATCATATGGGAAACTTTGATACCCTAATGTGGCCTCAACTATCCTTAGGGACCACAATTTGTGCAAAGTTGAACCAGCATTATCTGGGAATGGTTGCGTATTACAAGAGTAATCATGGCCCTGTTCTCCTTGAGAAGACACTTTTTAAAGATTTATCCTATATATCTCCTTTTAAAACTTTGATCCCCTATAGTGGCCTCATCCTACCCCTGGGGGCCATGATTTGAACGAAATTCAAACTGCAGTACCTGGGAATGATTGCATATCAATATGAGTATTCATGGTCCTGGTGCAAATTTTTTAAAAGATATTTCATATTTATCACATATTTATGCCTTTATCCCATGGATATCACTCATAGGATAAATTTTTCGTAATCCATAGTATGTCTTCCTACACCACATGACATAATGTAAATAAACAAATGCACGTGCAAATTACATAAAGAAAAGCAACCCGATTATTATTCAAAACTGAACGACTCATTTTATTTAGCAACACATACTCATCAACACATAATGTCATTCCCAAGTCCATGGTTTAAATGACAACCAGTTGGTGTCAACAAACTAGCATTTATGATGAATGCCAAATGCAGCAGGTATTGGTGTTGACAAGAAAATAACAAACCACAGCGCAAGAAAACACCTTGTACAAAAATTAAGCAAAATAATGTACTTCCAAATCAGATCAGGCAGATAACCAGTCATAAAAACATCCAGTCCATTAACAATTAACAGTAGCATCAATAGAAATCAACACAGGAGTATTTCTGGCATTCTCTCCAATTCTACACATCAAATGAACCTGGGATATGCATCATTCCATTTAACATAAATAATTCAATCACTAATACTGCTGTAAGAAACACAACCACATCTAACGCTGAAAATTCCACGACTGTCAATGTCATAGGAGGCGTAGGAAATTTCTTGAATGGCGATGTATATGGTGGGACATTTATCTTCAACATCCACACATGTGAAAACAAATAACAAAAAAGACCGCATGTCATCTATGACATCATTTCTGATGACTGACATTTTTCATAAATATTCATATAATTTCACTGCAAAACATTCTAAAATGTAATTATCTCATATTAGATCACTCTTTCATTAATTAAATATTGTGTCGGTCAATATTTATCTTCTTTTATATTTTCTGAATGAACTATTTGTAGCAGCATAATGTTGGTGTTCAGCTTAAGGTGATCAAAGGGAAATTTCGAATTGTAAATTATATAGTCAGTAAGGATTAAATATGTGCTAAAAAGAATCTCCCATGGTTTGTGACTAGATATGATTATTATCCAACTCGTTGTGTGCTTTTTAGAAAACAAACAACTCGTTGGATAATAATCATATCCAGCCACAAACCATGGGAGACCCTATATATATTCCTATGTAAAACTTTGCTCCCCTATTGTGGCCCCACTCTACCCCCAGTGACCACAATTTGAACAACCATTCTGAGTGTATTGCAGGCAATACAAAGTCCCTACTGTAGGATAATTCATTCAAAAGTGCATCAAGCATAACAAAACCCCAACTTGATCTGGAACTATCCAAGACAAAGCCACAAATCAAATTTCAATTGAATATTTTTATCCAACGTGGACAAAAGTTCGGAAAACTGATTCTTGCAATTCAAGGACATGATTCTGTCAAAAGTAAGTCAATCACAACAAAATGCAAACTTGATCTGTAACTATACAAGACAAAAGTCACATATCAAATTTCAATTAATGGGGGCCTCTGTGGCCTAGTGGTTAGAGCATCGCATTCAAAATCACAAGGCCTCTCACCTCTAGTCGGCGTGGGTTCGATTCCCCGATTTTTGTGAGAAAGTTTGCCAGTTTACTTTCGGAAGGTCTGTGGTCTTTTCAATGTGCAATATTGTATTTGGGTTCTCCCACCAATAAAAACTAGATGCCACCAGATAACTTAAAAATTGTTGAGTGTGGCAGAAAACAACAATCAATCAATTAATCAACAAATTTCAAATGAATATCTTTATCCAATGTGGAGAAAAGTCTGGAAAACTGATTCTTGCAAATTATCAAGGGCATAATTCAGTTAAAAGTAGGTCAAGCATAATGAAAATCAAACTTGATCTGTAACTATCCAAGACAAAGCCATATATAACATTTCATTTGAATATCTTCATCCAATGTGGAGAAACCCATGGAGATCCAGGTTTGAATATATCCTCAGTATCCCTTGCTTGTCGTAAGAGGCAACTAAATGGGACAGTCCTTTGGATGAGACCACAAAAACCAAGGCACCATGTCATAGCAGGTGCGGCACGATAGAGATCCCTCCCTGCTCAAAGGCTGTAAGCGCCGAGCAAGGCCTAAATTTTGCAGCCCTTCACCGGCAATGGTGATGTCTCCATATGAGTGAAAGATTCTCAAGAGGGACATTAAACAGTATACAATCAATCAATCCAAAGTGGAGAAATTTCATAAAAATCTCAAGCATTCATAAAGGGGTATAATTCAATCAAAAGTGGGACTCACACTTGATCTTAATTATTCAAGACAAAGTCCTACATAAAATTTCTGTAGAACACCTTCATCCAATGTGGAGAAAAATCCAGAAAACTGATTGGGAATGACAGACAGACAGACGGATGGACAGACCAAGGGTAAACTAATAGTGTCCTTCAGCAAAGCCTGTAGGGGATTAACAAACTTGAACCAGCACTACCTGCAAATGCTTGCACATTAATATGATTAATCATGGCCTGGTTGTCCTTTATCAGAAGATTTTTAAAGATTTATCCTATATATCACAATTGAAAACTCTGATCCCCTATTGTGGTCCCACCTTACCCTGGGGGTCATGATTTGAACAAACTGAATCAACACTATGTCAGGGAGAATTCATAAAAATTTAAACTTTTCTGGTCCAGTCATTCTTAATAAGATTTTTAAATGACCCCACCCTATTTTT
The DNA here is from genome assembly GCA_024699665.1 of Ostrea denselamellosa. Classification (NCBI taxonomy): domain Eukaryota; kingdom Metazoa; phylum Mollusca; class Bivalvia; order Ostreida; family Ostreidae; genus Ostrea; species Ostrea denselamellosa. The sequence continues at coordinate 4,246,887 of JAMZEH010000064.1, read as the reverse complement.
GCTTTTCTTGATTACCTCCCCTTTGAAGTTAGCAACAAACTTAAATCCCTCTCACCCACGGTTGATTTGTGCCAAGTTTGATAGAAATTGGCCTAGTGGTTCTTGAGAAGATTTTTAAAAGATGCCACAAAATCTTTTATTGATTCTTATTATTTTCACTTCAAAAAGGTGTTGCATTTCCATTTCAACAAACTTGAATCCTTTTTACCCAAGCATGCTTTGTGGCAAGTTGAAATTAGCCCTGTGGTTCTGGAGAAGTAAAAAATATCAAATGTTTACGAACAGACAGGAGGAGGACAGATGGACTGACACCAGGCAAAAAGTGACCAGAATACCTTAAGCTTTCAGCTAATAGTATATGTACCACTAACCCAATTTGACTATAGTCAAAACTTTGGGGATGCAACATTCACAATTTTGGTACATCTTTTTCTGCTTTTCCTAAATATGCAGTTAGTGTTTCCACTGTATCAGCAAACTTCAAGAAGTCTTTCAAATGACAGACAATAATCACTATAATAATTTTAGCCCCGTTCTGGAACCAAAACTCTTAACCCCTACGATCATGGAATTCACAATTTTGGTAAAGAACTACCTACTCCTTCTAAATATCTACTTAGTTTCAATTTAACATCAATAGCATTAAGAAAAATATCTAATGTTTTACACATATACACTATATATACCAAGTTTGGTCCCACCCTGAAGTAAGAAATTTTAGCCAGGGAGTCATGAAATTTACAATTTTGGTAGAGGCCTTCCACTTCTACATTACTATGCATTTAGTTTTTCTTAAAGAAATGTGGATGTAGAGAAGATTTTTAATATTTGGTCAAATTTATGTAGTTTTTGTCCTGTCCTAAGAACCTGGGGTGCAGAAGTCCTGAAATGCACAAATCAAGTTCCCCTTATCTCAAAGATGCTTCATGTCAAATTTGAGAAGAACTGGAATGGTAGTTATGAAGAAGTTAAAAATGTTTAATTGTTAATGCTTGGTGCTGGAAGCTGACAAATTGCATTCAAAAATCATGCAGCTTGAGCATACCATCTGAGATTTTGTGTAATTCTGGGTTCTGTGTTGTGGGATGAACTGTTGACTGAAATCCTGGAGGTGGATTCTGTGTAGTCGGCCACCCAGCTGAATCTGAAATTCATTGTAATGTAAATTCATAGTAAAAGTCAATTGAAAAAAAATTGAATATAGCTGTCATGTTTTCAAAAATCTAAGTCACTGTAAATATTGGTATCAATGTGCAATTTCTATCCATGGTCCACATAAAATTCTGGTTAAATACCAAGCAAAATCCTACCAATCACTCATGTGAATTAAGATTAAAAAGTTATACTACCAATTTTTTTCCCACAGTGTAAATTTCGATGTATACAAATAACTTCAGCAGAATACATTCTGGTGGACATGTAGTTTCAAAACATGAAAATTATTAAGTTGTGCAGACCTAATTACTAATCTGTAAAACGTCTTGCTGTTATCAGAAACAAATGACATAAAAACCTACCAAGTTAAAGATTGTTACAAATTGCACCTTTGACATAATAAAGTGCACTGCCATGGCACATGATACGCATATGTTTATTTATTATAGACAGATAAAAGTGCATGACAAAACCATGTCAACTTTAATTAGTGCAAAGCTTTTAAGTCTTGGGTAACATGAAGATTATCCCTTGTAATGTGTCAGTTGCATATTGCAATTGACTTGATAATATAACTCTTGAATTGTTCAATTAACTACAGAAATATTGCAAAACATACTTTAATTTTATTACATATATTTAGATAATTTCTTTCACATGGTATGAATTGCTTATTTTGGGTTGTACAAAGAAAAGCTCCAGACAACCTTCTTACATTATACTCATTAATTAATCTTTAACTGGACAGATGTAATTTAGTTCTTATCAAAATGATCTTTGAATTTCCAGCTGAACTCTGAAATACAAGGGCTGATTGATATGTTGTGAGCCTTGTATTGACAACAGTCAGTATCAACGTCCTTTTTCAGCCCTACTATTCCCAGACTATTTAAGGCTGTGTACCTGAAGACATGTCATTTGGTCAGTTCATATCGTTGAGGTAGCACTCTAAAGTAAACAAGGCAAGTGACTTTCCAAAAAGGGACAAAATTGGTGAAAGAGCAGTGATCCAATATTTGCATAAGAAAGGTTTAGCACCTAAGGATATTCATACTGATATAGTAGCAACACTATGGAAAGATGCCCCTTCATATGCTACAGTAAAAAGGTGGGTGGTAGAATTTAAATGCAGCAGGCAGAGCCTTGAGGATGACCCTCATCCTGGTAGGCTTGTCACTGTTGCAACCCCAAAAAAGGTCTATGGTATTGTAATGACTGAAAGACATATAGCCAGTACAGTTGCCATTTCACAGGAATGAGTACATGCCATTCTGACAGAGGATCTTGCAATGAGAAAGCTTTCAGCCAAGACTTCTGACAGTTGGATCAGAAGCACACCAGGTGCACTTTGTCATGTGCTAATCTAAACCTTTTAGAGGTAGATCCTGCTAAGTTTCTTCCGAGATTTGTTACTATGAATGAAACATGAGTCCACCATTTACCCCAGAGGCCAAACAACAGTCTAAACAATGGAAGCAACACTTGGTTCACCCTCACCAAAGAAGGCAAAGTCTGTTCCATCAGCTGGCAAGGTTATGGCCTCAGATTTCTGGGATACTGATGGTATTCTGATAGTAGATTATCTCCGAAAGGGACAAACAATCAACGGCACATACTTTGCATCACTTCTGAGGTAGTCACAGGAAAATATTAAACTCGAGCGCTGCAGAAAACTCTGTAAAGGTCTGTTGTTCCACTAGGGCCTTGTTCACAATTCTGTCATTGCTATGGCTGCCATTAACAATTGTGGCTTTAAATTGATTGAGCATCTGCCTTATTTGCCCGATTTTGCTCAATCAGACTTTCATCTATTTCCAAAACTGAAAATGAGCATTCCCGGTACCCACTTTCAGTCAGATGATGACGTCATACATGCAGTGAAGGACTTTCTGAACTGTCAAGGGAAGGAAATCTTTAAAAGTGGCATTAGAGCTCTTAAACATCACTGGCAAAAGTGTATAGATACTGAAGATTATGTTGAAAAATAATGCAGTATGTCCACCAAAATTCAAACCCTTAAATATGAGGCTCAAATCATATCAATCAGCCCTGGTACCATGGCTTACTTACAGATTAAACTGCTGAAACACAGCTAAAATAATCATTCCCATGAGATAATCCCTATGTTTTGTGATGTGCTTGTTAAGTCTGCAATTTTTGTAGTGTACGATACTGCATACATTTATATCATTAATATTGGAAACAAAAGAAGTATTCATGTTAATTGTTATGTAGCCACATTTTATGAAAAAATGTGTATTATTTCGACGTTGAGAAATGAAAAGTCGTATGTGAATTTTTCATACTTTTCAGGAGACACAATAAACTGTTTATCAAATTATACATTATTTACCTGTAAGAATAAACTTCATGTTTGTTTTTTCCTTTTTAAAATTACAACATAACATGAATATTTAGATACAATCAACACTTTAACATGAATAAAACAAGCAGATTTTTTCAGATATGACCTTTTCATTTTGTATAACTAAATATGAATACTCGTAACTACCACTTACGACCTTCTAGCAGGAAGATTTTTCATCAAAATACAAAAGTATAATGTTGTAACTGCCATTTACAACATTTCAACATGTTCTATAACTAATGTTTATTAAAGATAAGGCACCCACTTATAGTTTAAAAATATTTATTCAAAGCGCACAAGAAAAATTTGGGAAATATGAACATTTAAGAAAAAAAAGTAAATGATAAAATTTTATTATAACATGAATAAACTTTGAAAGAATGTAACAAATTTTATTATAACGTGAATAAACTTTGAAAGAATGTAACAAATTTTATTATAACGTGAATAAACTTTGAAAGAATGTAACAACATAACAGCAGAAATCCATAACTTTCCAAATCAAATAATAATAAAAATTGTCTAATTTGGAATTTGAAACTGTCTAATGTTCCATGACTATCGATATGTCCAAGTTGTACACTACTTCAATCATCTACATCTAAATACAATCTCTCCATTCACATCTTTTCTTCTGTTGGATACAACAGATGAAACGCATTCTTTGAAGTCCAGAATCATGAGCTGTTCGATATCTAAAACGCCATATTTTGGTTGTAATTGCCACAACCCAATCGTCAGGACTATACAATTCCATGCATTTAGTTGTAACTACTGACTAGAGTAAATGCACCACTCTTTAATATATATGTATGATTACCTTCCTTGAAACATAGTATTTCATGTTTACATACTTACCATTTTAAAAGTTTGAATGACCTGATTTTAAACTGCAAATTTACATTTCTTTACAGATGCACAAATTAACAAAGTTTGTTGATTCTAGGACTCAAATCTACCAGAACGCGATATAGGGTTATGCCATACATGGCCATATCATCTTAATTATTGGTCAAAGTGACCTTGATTTAGAGCTTGACACAACTTCTTCCAAAGATGCATTAACTGACCAAGTTTTATGATTATAGACCAAATAATTGTTCAGTTATGAGTCTAACAGGATTTAGCCATATTTGGCCATATCATCTTAACCATACATCACATTGACCTAACGTTAAAGTGTAACCCACCCTCTGCCCAAGATGTATCATCTCACAAAATTTGAATATTCTAGGTCTCGTAGTATTGAAGTTACAAGCCAGAGATGAAATGGTTTATTTTTAAGCACTGAATATGACGGTTCAGAATTTTAATTTATTCGTAACAAATTAACAGTTCTCTATTTTTTGACCACACAGGATTAAACTTCTTTATAAATTTTCTTGTAGAATTCAGTGGCACCAGTCAAAATGACTTTGATATGTGAAAGTGGAGATGGTTTTACAATTTTCAGTCACTTGAAGCTATTCAATTTAAAAATATCTAATGTTGCATATTCTATGTAATTACTTGTTGCAATGCATAAACATTCTGTTTAGTTGTACAGTGCCAGTGGCCCAGCTAAAACTTGACCCCAAAATAATAGGCAATTTTCTGAATTCATTTCTGCACATCTTGGGAAGTATATGGAATTTCTGTATAAACATTGGCAGTAATGAAGATTGGTTATGTGTGGTCATTTTAGAATACAGGGTAGAATTTTATACCATTTGGTTTACTGATTTTTCATTGGCAAACTTTGGTATCCTATATTTAGAGTTCTATACCTTTACTCTTTAATAGTGAATTCGAACCCAAGCGATATAATTGCCTGTGGTCATCAATAATTTCAAAGTGCTGATGAAAAAGGCTAAAAGAATATCACTGCTTCAGAATGAGACTACTTGTTTATAAAAAAATCTTCTGTTCAGATATGATGTAACAATTATATGGTATTAACTCTCTGTTTTCAATAACATTTAACAATTCAAAAGTTCAACGTAATATGTAGAAAGGTTATTGGAAATCTGAACAAGATTCAACTCACAATGAATGTCATTCTTCATGAAATAACCTGTTATTTCTACACTACTTTCGTTTTGTTTACCAGAAAATCAGGATTGGTATTACCAAACACAAAAACGGAAATAGACTGTCTTTTTTGGAATAGCAACTGAACCATGACATTGCGCAAAATTAATTTACCATCACAATTTCAACACTTAAGTATTTATCTGTTTCTGCTGATTTGAAATAAGGATTTTTGATGAAACTACTATACTACAGACATAAATGAAAAACAAATTTGAGCAGGTTATTCTATAAGTATTTAGGCCTGATAGATATCATGCAATACAAATTACATGGGAAAATCTGTTTCATAGTAAATCCATCCGCAAATAATGAAGTTCTCTTACAAAACAATCGTTACTTAACTATTGGACAATGATATAATAATAAACAATGACATCTACAATGGAATTCAAATTCTGCCTTTCAAATATTAAATAAATTCAGTGTTTCAAAGTCTTGAATCATAAAAAATGTTCAAAACCAATAGGCACTAGTTTGATTTAGCCCACTGAGACTGGCTGAATGGCGGCGTGTGGCAAAATCCTGCATGATCGCTAGAAGGCTCATGAGCAAGCTTGACGCCTTAAAAAAAAACCCCGAATTTAGTTCATCATACCATGCATATTCCCTTAAAGTTTCATTAAATTCTATTGAACCATTTATGAGAAATTGTGTGCACAAAATTGGTAAGAAAAAAAAAAAAATAATAAAAGAGGAAATGAAACATAAGAATCACTATATGGGCTTTCGTTGGAAATGAAGACCTTGATAATAGAGGAAAAGAAACACAAGAATAACAAAAAGGTCTTCCATTGGAGACGGAGGACTTTAAATATAAAGAACTACTGTTGATCTGTTTGCTGGCTCTTGGCACAAATTTGACTGTACACTGACATCTGTAATAAATATATTGGATAAAATTTATTGTAAATCTACCTACATGAATTTCTAGGTGGGAAATGCTGCATGAATGGTGAGCTTTCCACTTCTGTCAGTTGATGAATTGACTTTAACCAATGTGGAGCATTTTCTGATAGGCCATTGTTTGCTGCAAAAGAAAAGAAAATCTTTACATGTCTGACTTCTGTGCAAAAGTTATACTATTTACTTTCCATTCATCTGTACCAAGTATACTGAATATTAGCAACATCTGCAATACTGGGACCACCTTTAATATCTTTTGACTCTATATAAAAAGTTTGGGTTTATGTAGATAAGCCAAAAATGTATTATTTCTTTCAAAAGACATTTTCAGTTACATTTCTCCAAATGGGCTCCAAATAGTGAAGTCAAATTCATTTATTGGAAACTACACAAACATAAAACCTTTTGATAAACAGGCTTATAAGAAAAATTCATGAATGCTCTCCAACTTCATCTAAAAAATGAATTACTTGAACAATGATTGAAATATTGTCAAAATGAAGATTTTTCCAAATATAAGATATTTCTTGAGTCACCATGGCCTTCACAAAATGACCTTGAATGATATTTGTATGAAAGCCATTTGTATATCACTGCATATACTCACCTATAAAGTAGATTTTTGGGAGTTAAATTTTAGTCTAAAGCTCTATGACTGACTTGCTGGTGAGTCCTAAGATGACTGGTATTTTTTTGGACATCATAATGTTTAGTATTTTTTAAATAACTCCAATGATTATCATGAATATTATATCATTTATGTATTCTATTCACATATTTATGCATTTTATTTACATATTAATGTATTTTATTTACATATTTCAATAATTGGACATACTTAGTTCCAAGAATAATCTTTGGATTGGACATTGCATCCGAAATGCTGACTATATATATTTTTTATACAGTACAATTCAAATCTTAACATAACACCAGTGGATATGATTTGTTATGATGGTGACAACACACATAACCCCGTGGGGATCCGGGTTGTTAGAATAGATCCTCAGTACCCCTTGCTTGTCGCAAGAGGCGACTAAATGGGGCGGTCCTTCGGATGAGACCGCAAAAACCGAGGTCCCGTGTCACAGCAGGTGTGGCACGTAAAAGATCCCTCCCTGCTCAAAGGCCAAAAGCGCCAAGCATAGGCCTAAATTTGCAGCCCTTCACCGGCAATGGTGACGTCTCAATATGAGTGAAAAATTCTCAAATATAATTTGAACATGGGTTAATATATCAAAGTATTAATATGGGATTGATTTGTTGAGTATCGGTTTCATTTCTCAAAATATTATTTCAAACAGAGGTAAAAACATTTGAGCATTGATTTGATCCCCTATGCTTTTAACAAAATTGAATCTGCACCAAGTCAGAAAGCTGTAAATTTGAACTTTTCTGACACGGTAGTTCTTGAAAAGATTTTTAAAGATTTTTTCCTACATTTCCACCTATAAAACTTTGATTCCCTATTGTGGCCCCACCCTATCCTCGGGGCCATGAATGGAAAAAAAACTTGAATCTGCACTATGTCAGGAAGCTTCATTGTAAATTTGAACTTTTCTGGCCCAGTGATTCTTGAGAATAAAATTTTTAAATGACCCCACCATGTTTTCATTTGTGTGATATATCCCCTTTAAAGAGGGCATGGCTCTTCATATGAACAAACCTGAATCCCCTTCACCCAAAGATGATTTTTACCAAGTTTGATTGAAATTGGCCCTGTGGTTCTGGAGAAGATTTTTTCCTATATTTTCACATATAAAACTTTGATCCCCTATTGTGGCTCCACCCTACCCCCAGGGACCATGATTTTAACAAACTTGAATCTGCACTATGTAAGAAAGCTTCCATATAAATTTGAACTTTACTGGCCCAGTGATTCTGGAGGAGATTTTTAAATGATCTAACCCTATTTTTACATTTTTGTGATCATCTCCCCTTTGAACAATGTTGCATTCCCTCCACCCAAGGATGATTTGTACCAAGTTTGATTGACATTGGCCTGCTGGTTCTGGAGAAGAAGATTTTCAAAATTTGTCAGTATTTTCACACTATATTGCTATTACCTCCCCTTGGAGAAGGACCTATCATTTGAACAAATTTAAAAATGGGGTTGACTTGTTTGACATATCGTTCTATTTGGTAAATCTGTATTTGCTAGGTGTTCATGAGGTGTTTTGAGGCTGGCTACTGTTAAAACTAGTGGCCATACGTGGGGAAACATGACTTTTTCCATGGAAATTCTCTAGGGCAGAGGTAGTAAAGCACTTGTGCAGAGCTCTCAAGTTCAAATGACACCATGTATTCTTTGATAGATACTGTCATAACTGATTATATGCGAGCTACAAAATCTAATTTTCATGAAAAAAGATATCCTGAGGAACAATAATCAGGTGACAGATGGAAGACATCTGGTTTATCATTCAAAACTGACTTCGAGCAAAAGGAGAAATAAAGTACTGGATTATTTCTTTTTTTTTTTTTCTTTTTTAAGTCTATGAATGATGAATGCACAGATATTTATAGACTTACTTATTTATAAGTATATATATTAACCTTATTCATAATATAAAAATATTTTACTACACAGGAATTTCACATCAATTTCTCTTGTGACAACATTGCTACTGCTGTGGAACCATAAAGCATGATTCAGAGGGTTTTCCATCTGAGATTAGAAATCCAGACCTAACAAGAGGAGAAACCATGCAAATGCAACATAATCAACTTATTGCCACTACATGGAAGGTCAAAAAGATGGTAAAAGATGTATCTCATCATATGAAAAAATATCTGAATGTAATGAATACAAAACATGCATTCTTGCAATACTTGTCATTATACAGAGCATTATCTAGTTTTATCACTCATTTATAGGTACTTATTCTGAGTACAAAATCAAGCTCATTTCGTGATGGACCTGTTATTAGATGAATCAGAAGACGCAATTTTGTCGAGGTTATGTGACCCCTGCCTGTTGCGACAAAGATATTTGAGTGGCGTAGACAGATGAATGCAATATTGTGTGAAAAATCCTGTTGGCTGGCCTTCAAAAAAGTTCTGGAAATATTCTTTAACCTTTTCACTATATCTATGACAACTGTATCATCTTTGGAATATTTTTGCTTCATGAAGTGTCCCCACAACACTTTCCAAAATATATAGACCATGAAGCATACTACTACACCACTTGTGGAACGGAATGAAACAATTCTTGCAAAAAACGCTTATTTCTTGAATGGTTTGCACGAAATAGTAGGCGGGGCTTGCACACTTTGTGAATGCTTGAGATGATATGGTAGGTGAGGCCTGAACGCCTTGATATTCGAGTCTTTATGGAGCCATTAAATGATGAAAAAAAAATAATAATAAACTTGGGGGAAAATGGTTAAAAATAGAAAAGATCTTTTTCTTAAAATGAATATTATACCTGCTTGACATGGTACTGTTTTTACCATTTTTTTTTTTTCAGGTGAAACTCCGCATTATAAGGTTTCACTCAGAGACATAGCCTTCATTCATGCTGTTCATATCTTTAAAAGCAAAAAAACCTATCGCAAGAAAATTAGTACAGAAATGTGAAATTGTAGAAAATGTGGCGTGGCACTTACAATATGTACACATTGAATTATTTTGAAACAGATGATTAAAATTTGTACTGCACCTCGTATGCCACCATTCAATGGCATGTCACATACTAAAATAAATGAAGATAAGTTAGACAATGATTTACCACTAAACAGTTGATTCCTATATTTAAAATTCAGTAATATTTTTTAAATGGAATGCTAATGTGAGATTTTGAAACAACTTTTCTTGCATAAAAGAAATAATGAGACAGCAACTCTGCACTTGTACCTTAATTTTAGCAGATACTCCCTCTGGGTAAAGAAATACCCTCCAGTAGTTTTTTTCTCACATATTTTATTAAGTGAAAATTAAAATGGTGCAGAATGTCTCATTTTCATGAGTCGCACCGGTATTGATATTTTTTGCCATAAATAACTGGTAACAGGGTATATGTTACCCATCCTCATGCAATTTTTTATTTCTCTAGACATTGTTTTATAGGTAGAGAACTCAATATTTATAGCACCTTTTAATGTCTTTGATCACACGCATTTCTATAATTAATGAGGGGGTCGATAAATTGCAACGTCGTACCTCACATGTGGTATGTATGTTGATTATAAATTAAACACTAGTTTAAAGGACACATCATGTTTCTGAACTTTTAAAACTTTTTTAATTCTTTCCATGCCCAAAATGACTTCAAATGTGTTTTAAATGAAAAATTTTGAGTTTGAAAGTGACAAAATTCAAATCTTAACGATATGTATATTTACTTTTGATATTTTATGCGCCATTATGTGTGACATCACATTTTCTCTCATGCGAGAAGTTTTTAAAAAATTGTTAACCATTTATCAACAAAAAGTCCAATTATCAAGTTCACAGCTTGTAGATAACATTCCATTAAGGGTGTTTTGCACCATTTAAGGGTGTATTAACTATCAGAAGAAACAATGTAGATGGATTTTTTTCTCTCTCAATTTATCTTAAGAAGGTGTGAAGAAAAGATGTGGATAATTCTTTGTCGGCACTGGGATTTTGCCATATAAAAAGAAACGTCAAGAAACAGTCTTTTGTCTTTGTTCACCTACTTTTCTAAAAAGCAGTTGGACAGAGACCCTGTGAGAAAATGGTTATATACATATTGAAGCTAGGCGCAGTATATTAATTTGTTCTGGACGTAATCATTTAAAAAAATACATGCCTGCACCTTGGGAATAAAAACTGACCTTGTAACTACATATATTTGTGGTACCTGTTTCTTACAACTCATAGATTAAAAAAATATATATATAAAAAAATATAAAAAAAATAATTGAACTTGCAATTATACATAATAAAATGTTGCAAGTCCTAACTTTAATTGAACTATAATGCTTTACATGTTTTAAATCAAGTTCAGTACATATATATTGGCATGTTCCCACTTCCTAATGATATGTAGATTAGAATTTACATAATAAATTTTAAAAATAAACAAAATCAAAAGAATATAATATTGCATTCTTAAAGTATTGTGATTTCTTCTTAAAAATTTGATTTTTTTTCCTTTTAATTTATTCATATTTTTCGAAATGCACCTGTGACGTACAGTAGAATTAATTGTCAACGATGTAGCATTTGCATCATATGCATTTTATTTTTTCTAATTAAAAAATAAATAATAATTGCACAGTTTATTATACAAACCATGCTAATTATAGACATTTTTAAAGGAATAACCGTACCAAATGTTTAGACACCATGTTATAAGCATTAGGAAGACAAAATGCATACAATTTTGTATACTTTGGAAACATGCAATGCGAAGTGTGCTTTAATATTTTGATTCTATTTTTATAACGTCAACTGTTCAATTGATTTTAATTAAGTTTCAACAGAGGAAATATTGAGGCTGTTAAAACTTTAAAGCTACAAAATCTTGCACTTTGCTGAAATATTATATTCAGCAAAATACAGTATTACATTTTAGGTCATTTTTGGGATGAAGTGAATTTATATTTTTTTTTTTAATTAATTCTTATAAAATAATTGAAGAAAGAATTTGATAAAGAAAACCAAAATATGTTAGCATTTATTGGATTTGCAAGCTCTGTAAGTTTGTAGAGGCATGGCTTGAATGGTTCAAGCACACGAAATGTTTCTTGCACGAAGCAGTTTGCACAGAACAATATGATTTTTGCATGAAATGATTCTTGTACGGAACAGCGATTGGTCTGTACGAAATGTTGAATGGTTTGCACTGAATGCTGAATGATTTCCATGGAATGAAACAAAACTCTTTGGAGGTGTAGTAGCATGCTTTCAGGGTCTGTATCTATGCATTTGATAATATTGATCTGATTTCATTATCACCATTTATTTCATATCTATAGAAAAAGTTTAGAATTAAGGTATCAAGAGGAATTTCTACATTATTACTGTTGCCATGGTGACAAAAAAAAAACCAAACCTTTTGGATGTCCTGATCTAACCTTTTAGGTTTTTTCCCTACCTTTTTAGGAAATGTATACTTTATTATTTATTATATACTTTCAATTTTATATCTTCTTTTTTCTTTAAAAGTTTGCGGGCATATATCATATGATATATGCTTGGAAACTTTCCAACCCACAAACATGACATCACAATAGTAGACTACTACACCATTAATTTTCAAATTCTTCATGTTTTTATTCCTTTACTCAGTTAAATCAATAAAGAAACTGTTAAAAATAAAGATTATTGTGAGTTTCCAAATGAAAGTATATAAAGGTTATAGATTTTGTATGGAAAATATGATGACGTCATTTTTTGTTGCAGATGGACCTTGCAAACTCGGTCTGTCTATATGCCAAAAAATTTGGTCATCATATTTTCCCATACAAAGTCTATAACCTATAATTATATAGGTAAATAAGACAAAAACTACAAAGAAGTGTTGTTAATTTAAAGGAAATACATAGATTTCTTTGCCATGTAAGGGATTAAACAAGAAAACTAAATATATGAGTTTAAAATGTAATACTCACTGAAACAATATTGCTTTCATGTCTCTTAACCCTGATTGTGTGTTTTGTATTGCTGTTAAATGTAGACCTATTTCATCATTCTTCTGCAATCGTACCTATTGTTTTCATACTTTGTGTTTTGCATATACAACAATAAAATGCACAACTATTTCTACTACCCTAAATATTAATCAATTTAAGTCACAAACAAATATATATATATCATTGAAGGATATTTGATATTCAACAACAACAAACCAAAAAACAAGAAAAAAAACAAAACAAAAAACAAAACCAAACAATTGTCTGCATTCTGAGATCAATACACATGCAAACAATTATGCTAAGACAAATTGACCTTCTTTCATGTCAGGGATTTTTTAAAACTTTTATTTCAAAGGCCAGGGCCATTTACATGGAAACAAGGTAAAAAATTATGGTACAAAAGGAGATGTCTTCTCACAAGGAATACAGATTTGAAATATGAAAGCCCCACTACTAACAATTAATCAAAGGCCTGAAGAGCCACAAAGGTGTCGAGTGTAATATCATATACATCATTGGGTTCTCATTAAATTCAGAGGGCAGGTAAACTGGAAAAAGTAAGAGAAAAAATGTCTGAGTGCCACTGGAGACATTTCCTCGTGTTTAAGTACATAAATAAAGCATTTGTAAAATGTCAGCAAATTATGTTTATTTACATAAAAAGAAAACAAGAAGAGATCTTAGGCTGAAGTTGCTTTTCCTAACAAGTTCATACATGTACCCTCGTCTAGTTAGATAATATCCCCTCAAGACTAGTTACTTTACAAAGACTATAATAAATAAATTGAAATTGCAGACGAAAAATGCTGAAAAGAATATAACTGCTTCAGAGTAAGACTACTTGTTTATAGAAGTTGTATCTTCGGTTGATGTATGATGTAACAATTATACAGTATTAACTCCGTTTTCAATAATGTCTAACAATTTAAAACTTCAATATGTGTAGAAAGGTTATTGGAATTCTGAACAAAATTCAATTCCCAACAAATACTACCTAGCCTGGGTTTCTTCACAAAATAACCTGTTATTTTCGTCACGATGTACATGCTACTCTCGTTTTGCTTAACTGAGAATCGGGATTGGGATTACCAAAAACAAAACTGGAAATACTCTTTGTGTTTTGGAATAGGAACCTAACTGTGACAATTCAGAAAATCAGGATTGGTATTACCAAACACAAAAACGGAAATAGACTGTCTTTTTTGGAATAGTAACTAAACCATGACATTGCCCAAAATTTATTTACCATCACAATTTCAACACTTTAGTATTTATCTGTTTCTACTGATCTGAAATAAGGATTCTTGGTGAAACTACGAGACTATAGATATGAATGATTGATTGATTATTTATTGCTTTCCACCACACTCAACAATTTTTCAGTTATCTGGTGGCGTCCAGTTTTTTGTTGGTGGAGGAGAGAAGCCAGATACAATGTACCTGGGAAGAGACCACCGATCTTCCGCAAGTAAACTGGCAAACTTGCTCACATAACGCCGTGGCCGAGATTCGAACACGTGCCTCTCAGAGGATATAAATGAAAACCAAATTTGAGCAGGTTGTTTTGTAAGTACTTAATGATATCTTGTGACACAAATTTCATGGGAAAATCTGTTTCGTATTAAATTCATCTGCAAATAATGAACTTTTCTTGCCAAACAATCGTTACTTAGCTATTGAACAAAGATATAATAATAAACAACGACATCAACAACGGAAATGGCATTGTGCCTTTCAAATATCAATTAAATTCAATGTTTCAAAGTCTTGAATCATAAGAAATGTTCAATACCAATAGGCACTATTTTATTTCACACATTGAGATCGGAAAGACTGGGTAGAGGCAAAATTCTGCATGATCGCTAGAAGGCTCTCAAGCAAGCTCGACGCCTTAAAAAAGTTATGACCAAAAGTTTTTCAAAAATAGGCCAAACTCCAAGGTCAAAACATTTTGGTACCAAAAGAAAAATAATGTCACAAGAAATATACATGTGAATGAAAGCTCTATCATTTTCATTCAAAAGTTATGACCAAAACTGATCAAAACACTATCAGACAGACAGATCAAAACCTATATACTGCTGAATTTTGGAATAAGGTAGCATAAACAGCCAAATTTGGTTGAAATTGGGAAAACACACACTTTTTTTTTTTTTAACGCTAAAGTAATTGATTTATCTAGTGAGTTAATTTCAATATATTGTTTTGGTAGGAAAGAAAGATGGAAATGTACCAGTAAAGACATGACCCAAGCTCAGTAAGAGTCAGATTTTACCCTAAAAATTAGCATCAATCTTCAGTGCAAGTGATGTCTGAAGATTTTTACCTCATCTGAATTAACAGAACTTCAATCAAAAACATTTTGAATACTTTCATTTTTATTTATTTTTTTTTATCATTAACAGAAATTGAAGAAATTTGTTTCCATTGACCATGTTTAATCTCTTATTGATTATCCACCTGGTCATTTGGATTGTTCACTTGAAGATCTATCTTTAGTTTTGAAATATGAAAATGTATGCTTCTTGTTTTTGATATCTTCTTATCTAACTTTAGGATGATAGTATTTTCAGTATATGACATTTTTTGGTCACACTAACAATGACAGATTTATTAAATACCAATCCCGAGCTGATATACAATAAAGCATCTAAAATAGGAAACTACCCAAAGTATCCCAAGTAATAAGTTTATAACACAAGAGGCCCATGGGCCACATAACTCGCCTGAGTCACCCTGGCCCTTCCATTGTTCAGCTGATGTGATTTTTAAAAGATTTTTTGTATTAATATTTAATCCCATAAAAAATTTTGACACCATCTTGTGGCCACAAAGAATCACAACAGAAAATATTCACACAACAAAGAGATGCCTCAACACCAATGACTACTAACATGATCTTTATGTTCTGAATAAGACCAAGTCACACATCATGGTATGATCTGAACAACATTGACATAATATATATATATATATATATATACACACACACACACACACATAAAAGTGTAAAAGGGCCTTTCAAGAGAGCTTGGCCTTTCATTGAATTAACCTGAATCCCCTTCAATCAAGGATGATTTGTACCAAGTATGATTGAAGTTGACCCAGTGGTTCTGGAGAAGATGAACACGTGAAAAGTTTAGGACACAACGATGCTTACGACAGACAATAGAAAGTTTTGATCAGAAAAACTAACTTGGGCCTTCATCATAGGTGAGCTAAAAAGCATGTTTTCCATTTTGGAAGCTGCTGCGATGTCACAAATGGACCTAATTCATAGCTGAGCCACAGTACAATAGAAACAGTTCATATTTTTGTGGATGATGCAGGATAACCTCCTCAGTATGTTGTTTGAAATATTAAAGCCTCCATTAACACTTCTTGTCTTCTAATATTTCAAAATAACATTTCTCAACCTTGAAGGTTATCCTGCAACATCCACGAAAATGTGCACATGATCTTAACTATACTCTGTTTCTTTTAATACTATTTATGTGAAGCTTAGGACTGCAATAATAATCACGACCCCAACTTCCAATGCAAGGGGAGCTATTAAAAAAATGTTAAGCCATTGTATGTGGAGTTGCATGCAAGGTGATATTTTCCAGATGAACAAAGGATAATAAACATCATAGAATCTACATCCACAAAATTCTGCTGCTTACAGCTCCTATTGCTGTAAGATTAAACCCAAACAAGAGGCCTTCATATCATATATTGGGGTATACAAGCTGACAACCATTCACAAAATTTTTCCTGATAATGGTTTATGAGGTCGCATAGTGAAGCATAACTCTGGTCATGTATTTCCAAGAAAAAACCACCATGGAGCAGAAGCACTACCCTGCATGGCATATGGACTGCACAATTTTTGTAGACTGTTTGCTTGATATCATTTGAAGGAGAGAAAGACAACATTGTGTAAACTGTTTCCTACAACCCTACCTACTTTACTGGGTTCTAATTGTGATACAAACTTAAAATATATGTGGATATACTTTGAAAATGACAAGCAAGATGAGCTTATGACTCTCATGATAGATGTACCCACCAAGAGATCCTGATGAAAGAATCGCTGGGTCATTTGTCATCCAACTTTGAGATGGTGTAGAAACCCCCCATTCTGTAAAGCGGACAAGATTATAACTTAAAAAAAAAAAAAGAACTTGTCACAATTACAGTTGTGTAGTTTGGGTAAGATAGGCACTTAAGAAGGTGGATTCTATTTAAAACTGTAATTCTGTTATTTTATATTCCAGTGATAATCAGAAAACTACACCAATACTAACATAAAAAAGATTTTTTTTTTTACAACAGCAATCTACTGCACCAGAACAAAACAACATGTATTCTGCATCAAAATGTGTTGTGTGATGGTTAGTCATCTTGACTTACTTTTCTGTTGTTGACAATTGGATTTGGTTGTTGGGTTTGTGGGAGGGGCACCAAAGCTGATGTTGATGTTTGGTAGTAATGCCCGGAGTCCATCCTGCCAATCTTTTGTGCTGAATACATCATTCTATAAACCAAAGAAACTCTAAATGTACAATTTTGTCTCTTCACTTTCAGCAAAATACACATGTAAAGTGTGTTAAGAAAATTTGTTTTTAATTTACACTATGCCTTAAAATATTTACAAGCAACTCCAGCAAAATCCAGAATTTGTAATCGATGCATCGAACCGAAATTTCTGTGCAATGCCACAGCCCTACTGGTCACACTCACTGTGAGCCGTATATCTTGATCAGGTAAACAGGATAATCCATAGTCAGAATCAGTGTTCCAAGAATGGCCTAACAATTTGTATGAAAAATTTCAGACAGCATTTGACCCAATGTAAGGTTGCATTGGCAAACTAGATCATTAAAATGACCTACACAACTTGCAAAATGCTGACTTTAAAACAAGACTGTTGAAAGCCCTGTAACACCAACTTGTTTGTCAGTAGCCTGCCTTGATTAAAAAAAATATATGATCATACTTAGAAAAAGTTCTTGTGTATTGAAATCAGTTGAGAGATATAAAAACTATATGCAGGTGATAATGGAATATTGATACATAAAAATGGGAAGTTGACAATAGAGAAGCTGAAATCATCCCTTTTTCATAAAGTTGTACATGTTTTTCATTTCTTAACCTTTTGCAAATAATAATCAAAGGCCTGAAGGGCTACAAAGGCGTCGAGTGCAATATCATATACATTATAGGGTTCTTAATAAATTCAGAGGGCAGGTAAATTAGACAAAGTAAGGAAAAAATGTTTGAGTGCCACTGGAGACATTTCCTCGTGTTTAAGTACATAAATAAAGCATTGCAATCATTTGTAAAATGTCAGCAAATTATGTTCATTTACATAAAAAGAAAACAAGAAGAGATCTTGGGCTGAAGTTGCTTTTCCTAACAAGTTCATACATGTACCCTCCTCTTGTTAGATAATATCCCCTCATAATAAATAAATTGAAATTGCAGACGAAAAATGCTGAAAAGAATATAACTGCTTCAGAGTGAGACTAATTGTTTATAAAAGTTATCTTCTGTTCATGTATCATGTAACAATTATACAGTATTAACTCTCTGTTTTCAATAATGTTTAACAATTCAAAAGTTCAACGTAATATGTAGAAAGGTTATTGGAATTCTGAACAAGATTCAATTTCCAATGAATGCTACCTAGCCTGGGTTTCTTCACAAAATATCCTGTTATTTTTGTCACAATGCACTTGCTACTCTCGTTTTGCTTAATTGAGAATCGGGATCAGGATTACTGAAAACAAAACTGGAAATACTCTTTGTGTTTTGGAATAGGAACCAAACCGTGACAATGCGCAATCCAATTTAGTATTTATCTGTTTCTACTGATCTGAAATAAGGATTCTTGGTGAAACTATGAGACTATAGATATAAATGAAAACCAAATTTGAGCAGTGGTTTTAATAGCAGACGCAAAACATTAGCACATGACAAGAGACATCATTATAAAGTCAGGTGACCCTAGTGAGAAGAGAGATAACTCTAATGTGTGTGTTACTAATTATTGAAGTGCAGCACTCAAGGTATCACACCAGAAATTGTCCAATCAAAATGAACTTAGTCAATTATAGTTCCATATATTTAAAAGAATAATTTTTTTAATGTGTGATTTTTCTCATTTCCCCTTCTTCGTTATTCTTATTTTTGGTACCCCTGATTAGGAAATTTTGTGTAATTTGTAGAAATAATCAGTTGTTTTCAGTGGAACTATTTGATGTTGGTAGCTGAGACTACTTCCTGAGGAGCACTCGAGGTGTTTACACATATGTGAAAAACATGTGGATTTGAGGGTAATCTTGTTTGTGGGTAATTTTTTTTTTAGAAAATGCCGTGTAGGGTGTCTTTTTTTCTGGTGTCAGCAGATGAAAGAGGTAACAGAACATTTCCGAGAGCGTTATTTGGTATCAATTTTGTAAACTGATTTTTAATGATTTTTTTCCCTCTATAGTAATATATAGTGAAAATAATTACCAGTGTGATACCTCAAGACTGTACAATACTTACATGTTGATTGATTACCTCTCACAGTTGTCTCCACTTTGTTACCCACCTCTCACTTTTACCCAATTGTTTAGCCACATCCCTAATGCTCAACCCTAAATCTAATGAAGCTACAACTTACACTCTTCTGTTTTTAACTGAACTTCTCAATTTGATTGATGATGTAATAGACATTCTGTTTACATCAGTCCATAGTAACATAAGAGAGTGCATATAAGGAAAGACAACTGCTGATATGATTAGACAAAGTGCTTGACTATTAGCTACGGCCTCTTTCAATTTATTTTCTAAAATTTACATACTGAAACAAATTTTCTGAACACTCTTCACCTACCATATTTTCAAAGGGATTATCACTATTGATAATTGCATTAAAAAGTGGACAGTGAATTTTTGCTTAAAATGATGAAAAAATAATTCATTTCTAAGTAATTTATATAGTTTACTTCATCAATTTTAGATATAAAGAACATTAGGTTTAACTCTCCTAGTCGGTGCATATTCAATTCTTGCTCGCGCTGATATATATGAGAAAGTTTGCCAGTTTACTTTCGGAAGGTCTGTGGTCTCTCCCCAGGTACATTGTATATGGGTTCTCTCCACCACCAATAAAAACTGGATACCACCAGATAACTGAGAAATTGTTGAGTGTGGCGGAAAACAATAAACAATCAATCAACCAATAACAAACTGGATAGATTTATCCTGTTTGCCCTAGATGTGGATAGAGAATTGTAGCTCTCTTGAGAGAAAATGGCATAAACCAGAGAGCTATACATCTATTCTATACCATTTTTTAAAATTCCTTTATTTTATATATCTATTTTTTGTTTTTTTGGAGAAAGGGAAAGCTACAATTCTGCAGTTACCCAAACTGAAAATGTAGATATGGGTTCATGCATTTAACAAAACCATATTTGCAAAAGAGATTTTAAAAATTTTCCAGAACAACATTGCAGCAAGTTTCACCTTGCTTGCATGCAATTAACAGATACCTAATGATACATTTCATATATTAAGGATAATAAAAAATTACTGATGCACCTGAGACTTCAAATTTACTTGAAATTTGTTGACATGCTACTTTAATCATTATTTGATGAATGCAATTTAATTTCTTGATACAATGTCACAAACCTGCTTTTGAACTTTATTACTTTCTTGTGTTTCTTTGTTATAAGAATTGTACATAGGAGGTGGTTGTAGAAAATTCATCATACGACTTCCTGCCAGATCTGCAATCAAAACAATTTGATAATATTGGTTTTTGCACTCAAAACTTACTCATTCAGTCTTACCATATGTTAATGAAAGGCACTTTCTTCATTATACACAAACCATATAAATGCTACAAAGCCCTATGAATTATATAAATTTTTCAAATATGTACAATATCAGGTGTCAAAATTAACTAATAAAATCCACAGGCTAAAATGAAAACCTACAAGCTAAAATAAAACAGAATGAAGCAATGCCTGTATTTTATCTAAGCCAATGATTTTTCCCACGATTCCTCAGCCTAGTGGGTCAACAGGCATTGTCTGGACAAGTCACTGATGTAGGTCACATGGTGCAATGTTGGGTCTCTTGACCTTGGCACCTCTAATCCATCACCTGTTTATTGCAGGTCTAGATTCAAAGTCTTCCAGTTTTATACCACATTAGGGTTATCAGTGGGGATTTTTCAAAAGCAAGACCCAGACTCATGATTTAAAAGCAGCATGAGTCCCATGAAAATTTGACAAGTCCCAAGGAAATTTCATGAATCCTTTTTGTATCAAAAAAAAAAAGTCAACTGAGTAGTAATTAGTATGATAAATTAGCGTAGATAGGACACATTGGAATAAGTAATTATTGTGATGGAATAGCTAGATTTGTTGTTTGCCATGATCTGTAGATGACAAATGACATTACTTTTCATTCTGATAAAAATAACTACTGGAAAATTGGAAAATGAAAATTTGACAAAACATAGACTCCAGGTTATTTTATTATTATTGCTATTTTTTTTTTCTCGATAAATGAATAACAATACTTGGAAATCAATTTAAACATCCTTCTAAGTAATATATGTGTGTGTGTGTGTCTGTGGAGAGAGAGAGAGAGAGAGAGAGAGAGAGAAGGAAAAAGAAAGATAGAAATAGCTGTTGAAATCACTTATTAGTGTGAATGCAAGTTTAAGAAAAGTAAATTACATATCACCATAAAAAAAAAACACGGATACAAGACGATCATGGTTTGTAAACCTCCACTTGCTTCAAGTGTTTTCACTCAGTTTTTTTAAATTTACATGCATTTTGCAAGAATTTCTCGCCAATTTTGAGTCCTAAATATAGACAATTTACGATAACAGTCTGCTGTATCAAAGTAATGAAAAGGTATTTGTAAGACACTAGGGGTATCTAAGCAAACAGCATAAAATTACAATTCATTAAAAGTATTTAGAGTGTATTCAATTAAAAAATTTATCTGATCAGATACCATATAAGTGAAATTTTTAGTGAGGCACAAATCTAGCGATTTTCCCATAATAACAGGTATTTATATTTAAACTAGAGCTAATTTTAGCAATTTTAAAATTTCAAGAAAGATTACTATAATCTCCGATATGGAATAAATTGCTAATAATGCCAAAATTAAATCCTTGCTAAAAATTCTGCTTATACTGCATACGAGTAATTTTGACCACCATTCAGAAAATGACTATATTTACCTTAATACTTGTTTAGGTACCCCAGTTACTAAAACAATAGATCATGATTTGAACAAACTATGTCAGGAATTATTCATATAAATTTGAACTTTTTTTGCATATATTCTCAAGATTTTTTAATGACCCACCTTATTTTGACCTTTTCTTGACTACCTCCCCTTTGGAGGGAGCATGGCCTTTCACTACACAAGAGGCCCATGGGCCTTAATGGTCACTTGACTATTATAGCCAATACATAGTCCATAAGGGGAGTCTCATATTTCCATCTAAGCCTCAATATGGAATCTTCTGTGCACATGTTTATGATCTTTCAAAATACATACAATTCCTATTCATTTACAGAAG
This sequence comes from Ostrea denselamellosa, assembly GCA_024699665.1. NCBI lineage: Eukaryota > Metazoa > Mollusca > Bivalvia > Ostreida > Ostreidae > Ostrea > Ostrea denselamellosa. The sequence goes on along the minus strand of JAMZEH010000064.1, from coordinate 4,224,191 downwards.
AAAGAAAAATGGAAGTTTGAAGCATAGAAATCATTTTAACACTCCCTAATTAATTTTAAACATTTTCATTATGTGGCCATATTGGCCCTGCACAAGGAGGAGTTATGAATTTCACAAATTAGGTAGAAAGAAGACGATTTTCTAAGATTTAATACATTTTCATTATATGACCAGTCGTGGTAGCTCAGTGGTTAGAGCGTTCGCTTTGTAACTGGAAGGTTGTGTGTTTGAGCCCTGCTTGCATCAAACCTTAGATGTAAAAATAGGTAGTGATTGCTCCTTCGTCAACTGCTCAGCATTCAGAAATGAGAATCACGGGTCTTTCGGATATGACCTTAATAAGGGAGGTCCTGTGTCACGGTAGGTGTTGGCACGTTAAAAAACCCTCACTGCTACTGCATTGAGAACTAAGCATTGGTCTAAATTTGTGGTAGTTCACCTACAACTGGTGACTTCTCAATATTAATGAAAAATTCTTGACGGGATGTAAAAACAAACAAACATTATATGGCCCTATTGGCCCCACCCTGATCCCCTCACCAAGGAGTCATGAATTTCACAATTTAGATAGAGAGCTTCATGGACATCATAATCATGCATTTAGTTTTCCTCAAACATATATGGGAGTAGAGTTGATTGATTTATTGATTGTTTATTGCTCTCTGCCATACTCAACAATTTTTCAGTTATCTGGTGGTGTCCAGTTTGGTGGAGGAGAGAACCCATATACAATGTACCTGGGAAGTCTCCATCGACCTTCCGAAAGTAAACTGGCAAACTTTCTCACATATATCGGATCGAGTGAGAATTGAACCTGCGCCAACTAGAGGTGAGAGGCCTTGTGATACTGAGCACAATGCTCTAACCACTTGGCCATTGAGGCCCCCGGGAGTAGAGAAGATTTTCTAAGAATTAATTATGCATTTTCATTATATGGCCATATTACCCCCACCCTAAGGCCTGAACCTTTGGCTCAGAAGCCAAGAATTTCACAATTCATGGACATCATTATCATGCATGTAGTTTTTCTCAAATATATATGGAAATAGAGAAGATTTTCTAAGATTTAATGCATTTTCACTATATGACCAAATCAGCCTCAACCATGGGGCCTGAACCCCTGACCAAGGGGCTATGAAATTCACAATTTTGATGGAGGGCTTCATAGATATCATAACCATGCATTTAGAAGATTTTTGAAAATATTGTCTTTTCAGCATATTTGGCCCTGCCCCTGAGGCCCCAGGGGTGGTAAGGTAATCAATTTCACAATTTAAATTCCTCTTAGCCCAAAGAAGCTTCACATCAAGAATGGTAACAATTGGCCTTCTAGTTTTTCAAGAAGTTAAAAATGTGAAATCGTTAACGGCCGACACATGATGACATACGAGACCAACAGCAATAAGTCACCTTTGTGACTCAGGTGACCTAATAAACGTGAATCCCCTTCATCCAAGATGATTTGTTTCAACTATGATTGAAATTGGTCCAGTTGTTCTTGAGAAGACCTTTAAAAGATGCCAATTTTTTTTTTTACTAATTCTTAATTATCCGCACTTCAAAAAAAGGGTGTGACACTTCATTTGAACAAACTAGAATCCTCTATTCTCAAGCATGCTTTGTGACAAGTCTGGTGAAATTAGCTCTGTGGTTCTGGAGAAGAAAAAAAATGATAAAAGTTTTCATACTGACACCGGACAACAAGCGATCAATATAACTCACTTTAGCTTTCAGTTCATTTGAGCTAAAAGAACAATTACAATAATGCCTAATCATACATAAAATTACACATGTACTTAACTATGATGCCCAAATAAATTCACATGTACCAAATCATTAACTTTATGACTAGACCATTCATGTATTGGGAGCATGTGTATCTGAACAACTAGGTCACGTTGACTATTAAAGTAAATCAGATGATAGTCATGTTGACTATTAAAGTAAATCAGATGAGACATATTAAGAATTCTCTGTCTGACATTAAGCATTTCGATCAAACTTCATACATCTTAAAATTAGTGTTTACTTAAATAATGTCGGGCCAGTTTGGCAACATGGTGCCATGGCACTAGCATAGATTTGTTGGCGAGTGCAGATTTTGGTTTTCTATAGACTTAATATTTATAGAAATATGATGATTTTAGTGTGGGACGATTCCCAAGTGATAAAGTGAATGTATTATTGATGTGAAAATAAATATAAAATAAACAGCAGACATTTTTCTTTTGTGAGGAAAAATGTTGAAATAAGCACACTTTACAATCCATTAATCCATTATAGGAACCAGTGTACCTGTCTTGGACTATGTTTTTCTTGATTTTATCTGTTTTGGACTATGTTTTTCGTGCTTTTATATCTATAAGTATATTCTAAACAGTATAATGGGAAATTGAAAAGCAATTTCTCTCTCTCCCCCCCCCCCCCCCCCTCCCCCATGAGCCACATCACTCACCACATTAACCTTGACCCATATTCACAGATCTTCCCTGTATACAGACCCTGAAGCATACTACTACATCACTTGCATGGAACAAAACGATTTTTGCATGGAACGCTAAATGGTCTGCATGGAACGAAATGATTCTTGTATGGAACACTAAATGGTTTGCACGAAAAGCTTCCCATTTCTTAAATGGTCTGCATGAAACGGTAGACGGGGCTTGCACACTTTGTGAATGGTTGATATGAAATGGTAGGTGTGGCCTGCACACTTCAATATTCGGGTCTTTACAGTGCCATTAATCCATGGGGGGAAAAAAAAAAAATATAGGAATAAACTTTGGGAAAATGGTAAAGATAAAAAAATGCCTTTCTTTAAAATGAATATTATACCTGCTTGTTTGGTATTGTTTTTGTTTTGACTTTTTTTTTTTCAGGTAAAACCCAGTGTTATAATGCTTTACGCAGAGACACAGCCTTTATTCACACTGTTCACCTCTTTAAAAGTGAAAAAATCTATTGAGAGAAAATTACTATAGAAGCTGAAAATTGTAGAAAATTTGACACTTAAGATGTATATACATTGAATTATTTTGAAACAAAAAATTAAAATTCGCAATGCACTTCGTATGCTTGATTGATTAAATATTGTTTAACGTCCCGCTCAAGAATCTTTCACTCATATGGAGACGTTACCATTGTTGGTGAAGGGCTGCAAATTTAGGCCTATGCTTGGCGCTTATGGCCTTTGAGCAGGGAGGGATCTTTTACGTGCCACACCTGCTGTGACACGGGACCTTGGTTTTTGCGGTCTCATCCAAAGGACCGCCCCATTTAGTTGCCTCTTACAACAAGCAAGGGGTACTGAGAATCTATTCTAACAACCCGGATCCCCACGGGGTCATGCCACCATACAATGCCATGTCACGCGCTAAAATAAACGAAGGTAGGTTAGACAATTATCTGCCATTAAAAAGTTAGTTTTCTACCCTTAATGTTTATAAAGATTTTTCTAATGAAATGCTAATGCGAGTTTTTGAAACAACTTTTCTTGCGTAAAAGAAATAATGAAACAGGACAGCGACCACCACGTTTTATGAAGTCATTGTTGTGTATACTGCACTTGTACCTTGGGCAGATACCCCTCACGGTAAAGAAATACCCTAGAGTATTTTTGTCTCACATAATTCATTAGTTGAAAAAAAAATCATGCAGAATGTTTCAGACATAAATTGACATGGTGCCCAATTTTCAAGAGCTGGTATTTATATTTTTTGTCATAAATAAATGCTATCAGGGTATACGTTACCCATCCTCATGCATTATTTTCTTTTATTTCTCCAAGCTTTGTTTTTACAGACAGAACACTTAATATTTATAGCACCAATTAATGCATGTCTTTGATCATTATCATTTTTGTATTTAAGAAGGGGGTCGATAAATCTCACTTTTGTACATTACATGCAGTATTTGTATTAATTACAATAAATTAAACAATTGTTTATTATTTTGATTTTATTTTTTTATGTCGTCTGAAATTGATTTTAGTTGAGTTTTAAGTTTTATTGAGTCTGTTAAAACTTCAACACCACAAAATCTCATACTTTGTAAAAATTCACACGATGATTAGACATGTATTCCCCCCCCCCCCCCCCCCCCCCCCGAAGACATGCAGTGAAGATTACCACAGATGACTGTTACCTCAAAACTATAGCTGCAGAGATTGCAAATTCTTATTCTTTGTTTAGAATACATTACTTCCACAAATATATTCAGTGAAAATTACAGCACATTACCACTTAGATAGATTTTTTTGCTTTTAAATAGGTGAACAGCATGAATGAAGGCTGTGTCTCTGAGTGAAACATTATAACACTGAATTTCACCTGAAAAAATTGTTAAAACAAAAACAATACCATGTCGAGCAGGTAAAATATTCATTTTAAAAAAGACATTTTTTCATCTTTACCATTTTCCCCAAGTTTATTATTATATTGAATCTTTTTTTTTTTTTAATGAATGAATGGCAACATAGAGACCCGAATATTGAAGTGTGCAGGCCATGCCTACCATTTCATCTAAACCATTCACAAAGCATGCAAGCCCCGCCTACTGTTTCATGCAAACCATTCAAGAAATGGGGAGCATTTCGTGCAAACCATTCAGTGTTCTGTTCAAGAAGGATTCTTGATGAAACTATGAGACTACAGATATATATGAAAACCAAATTTGAGCAGGTTATTTTGTAAGTATTTAATGACATCATGTGGCACAAATTCTGTGGGCTAGCTGTTTTGTAGTAACTCCATTCACAAATAATGAAGTTCTCTTACCAAACAATCGTTACTTAACTATTGGACAATGAAATAATAATAAACAATGACATCAAGAATGGAAATGGTATTCTGCTTTTCAAATATCAATTAAATTCAACGTTTCAAAGTCTTGAATCATGAGAAACATTCAAAACCAAAAGGCACAATTCTGATTTCACCCACTGAGATTGAATGAATGGCGGTGTAGCGGCAAAATCCTGTGTGATTGCTAGTAGGCTCTTGATCTAGCTCAATGCATTAAAAATGAATTTTTAGCTCAAATCAAGTTCTTGGTTTTTTTTTTTTTAAATTGCCAATGAGAATCAGAGAAAAAAGAATCAGTGTATACACAAAAGATAGACACAGTGAAAGCTCGTTGGGATATAGCCACCTTTGCAGCAGTGAAATCCAACTTCAATGAAAGTATAATAGGAAATCCAACATAAAAGGCTGTAAACTATGTCTGAAAGGCCATGATACAATTACAACAGACATTAAAGTGTTGATCAGGAACAGCATTTTAATAAATATACATAATCATCTTAATGTCTTGTTGAATAATTTTTATTCCATCGTTGATATGTTAAAAGTAAATGTAACTTTATATGTAATAATAAACTGATCCACACCTTATTATTGGCAAAAATGTTTACACAGTGATCTATGTGTATGGGTTTCTGCTAATGAAATATATATACAACATATATGATAAAGTTTTAACCTAAAAAATAACTGAATTGTTATGCTCTTCAAATATTTTATGAGTTATAGACAATGCAACACTTTTCAGAACACATATCAGTGTCATACATTGTATGCACATAGAACGTCAACATGAAAGCTATGAAAATCAAAGGCCTGTGTCGTTGAGTGCAATATCATATACATTAGGGTTCTCAATAAATTTAGAAGGTAGGTAAATTAGAAAAAGTAAAAGAAATGTTTGAGTGTCACTGGAGGCATTTCCTCATGTATAAGTACATAAATAAAGCATTACAATCATTTGTAAAATGTCAGCAATGTGTCTATTTACATAAAAAGAAAGCTTCGGTTGAAGTTACTTATCCTAACAAGTTCATACATGTACCCTCCTCTTGCTAGATAATATCCCCTCAAGACTACTTACTTTACAAAGGCTATAATAAATAACTTGAAATTGCAGACGAAAAATGCTGAAAAGAATATAACTGCTTCAGAGTGAGACTACTTGTTTATAGAAGTTGTATCTTCTGTTCATGTATCATGTAACAAATATACAGTATTAACTCTCTGTTTTCAATAATGTCTAACAATTCAAAAGTTCAATGTAACATGTAGAAAGGTTATTGGAATTCTGAACAAGATTCAATTCCCAATGAATGATACCTAGCCTGGGTTTCTTCACAAAATAACCTGTTATTTTCGTCATGATGCACATGCTACTCTCGTTTTGCTTAATTGAGAATCGGGATCGGGATTACCAAAAACAAAACTGAAAATACTCTTTGTGTTTTTGGAATAGGAACCGAACCGTGACCATTCTAGTTTCATCTGTTTCTACTGATCTGAAATAAGGATTCTTGGTGCAACTACAAGACTATAGATATAAATGAAAACCAAATTTGAGCAAGTTGTTTTGTTTTATAAGTACTTAATGATATTGTATGACACAAATTTCGTGGGAAAATCTGTTTCATAGTAAATCAATCCACAAATAATGGATTTCTCTTACCAAACAATCATTATTTAACTATTGGACAAAGATATAATAATAAACAATGACATCAACAACAGAAATGGTATTGTGCCTTTCAAATATCAATTAAATTCAATGTTTCAAAGTCTTCAATCGTAAGAGACATTCAAAACCAATAGGCACTATTTGATTTCACCCATTGAGATGAAAGGTGGTGTTAAGGCAAAAGTTTGCATGATCGCTAGAAGGCTCTCGAGGAAGGTCAATGCCTTAAAAATGCGCTTCATGAAAGGTTTTTATGCTGATTATGCATCTCTGACTTTATGAGTAAGATAAATATTATATTAATGTAGATTTTCACTGTTAATTTATTAGGGATTTAATTTTAGCTTTGAACGAGACCTAAAAGTAAGCTTACAATATATAGTTGTTTGGCAAAGATTGATTAAAACTTACAATCCTGCCTTATTTATGTTTACATTCACTGTGTGTATTCTCATTAAATTCTATTGAAATCCACTGCTAGTCATTTGCAACCATGAAGACACATTTTGTTTTAATCTAGTTAGATCTGATTTTTTAGTGCTGTCTGCTTGTGAATATACATATTATACAAACTCGGCAACCAACTATTTCACAGCATTGTTGAGAAAATGTTCATTGTTTATTTCTTACCCTTAATTTGAATTTAGAATAATAAATAACACTTACCTATATGATATGATGGTTTATTTTATGAATTTAAGAGTTTATCCTACTTGGACTATTTCCCTTTACCACCGTTCAAATATGGAATTCATTACCAAATATGGAGACAAGTCAAAGTCAGGCGATTTTCAGCTGTTACATTTAAATGACATACAGGTCAAAAATATCTATATTTCACAATTGAAAGTATTTATATCTTAAAAAAATTCAGAGAAATATAAATAATAAAATTTTTTCTTTGGTTTGTTTTTTATGGGAGATGAATGTTGCACACACCGCAGAAAATAAAACCCAGGTTATACATTTTTTCTGCAATGTTTGCGACCTTCATATCTTGTTTAACTAACTAAAGAAAACATTTTATTATTCAAGTAAACCAAGATTACCATATGCATCTACGAAGAGTTGCACATAGCTGTGAAAAAAGTTGTGAGATAGCTTCGAGCAGTTTTAGAATTGTGAGTGTTGTAAGTCCCCATAATCCAATCTGGTGAATTCATAAATATATCTGGTTTTGTGATTGTTTGAAACAAACTAATTTTATCTTACAAATGTTGGGTACTGTAACAGATGTTTTACCCACCTTGTCTTACGAATGCTGGGTGCTGTGCATGTTGCTGTTGCTGCTGTATATGGCTAAGTGAAAAACCTGTCAAGAAATTTATGTTAAAATTAAGTATACCCTAAAATATCTCTATCTTGAAGCCCTGAGGACTTCCACAAAACTTTGAGTTATCCTGGGCTTTGACGAAGTTGTTTTCTGATTTCACTACAGTGTTTTCCCCTATGTTTATATATGCTCATTTGATGCATAAAACCTTCAAGATTCGCAACCACAGCAGATACCTATGAGCCTCCTACCAAACAAATGAGGACCCCTGCTAGTCTCCCATTTCTCAATCTAAATCTTCTGACAACTACAGTAATATGTGCATAAATTACCTGGCTCAAAATTCATAGCTGTTTTTTCTAACTTCATCTTAATGTATATTTGAGGAAGGGCATTGTAGTCTCAGCTGGAGTAAATGCATGGGTGATTAAATGAGTCAATTTTGCTGTGTTTGACAAAATAGCATTTTAGTTTTTAATTTCACAGTTAATTAAAACCAGATAAAATTTTCCTTTATTTTATACATTTATTTCAATATTCCATTTAGAACTGGAAAATTCTAACCCATTTAATTGAAAAGGTAGAGAAGTAAACCATAATGATTAATCCCTGCACATAATCTTTTTGCTTGTCACTTTTCTAAAACAATGTCAATAAACATCGATGTCATGACGTAATCTGTGGTTTTTTGTGAGAAACAATGCTATGTTTAACTTACTTTTAAAAGAATACGAAGAAAATTTAATGTGTTCTGACAGGAGAAGGTTGTGGACATCTTACATATTCAACTTCATGAAATTTGAAACAGGGTTGATTTTGATGCTTACACTACCTTGCTCTTTCACAATTTACATTTCTCTTATCCTATAGAAGCTTCACAACAAAAATAGAAACAACTGGCCTTGCAGTTTTCAAGAAGTTAGCAAAAATGAAGTAACTAGAGCTGAATCAATATATTGATTATCAATATAAATCAGAAAATTTGAGCAATATGATAATTGATACAGTGAGCCCCATTCATTTAATATACTAAGAGTTGTTATTACATATTTTACAGCAAGATTTCATCAATGATTTAACAAATAAATTGGAAATACATGAATGAACTACCTAAATGTCATTTGCTCTGTGACTGCATACCAATGCAAACAGATGTCGAAGTGTACCATAGTGACAGTACCATGGTCTTAGTTTTCAAAAATTAGCTTGAAAAAACCAAAGTGTAATGTTTGTGGAACTTATGTTGCAAGCTCTGGTAAATCAACTTGTTTAGCACACATTTGCAATGACACCATAAAACTATCTGTCAGAAAGATGGCAAAAAATCTATTGATCAATGGTATTGTCAAATGTGATCTGCAGTCACAAGTTTGCTAATATTTTGTATGAATATATTCGAAGAAATATATGATCAAATAAATGAATTTCTCAAAATTCATCCCCCCCCCCCCAAAAAAAACCCATAACAACAACAACAACAAAAAACAACAAAATAATTTCCCCTACTGCTTCAGACTTGCACTCACAGCAGGTTTTCAGTACAAAGAAGATTACTAGAGAACTTGGGCCTGTTAAAGCCAGAGCAAGTGGATGCACTTGTTTTTGTAAAAAAATAAAAAAATAAAATGTTAACAATATTGATAAAAGCGACAGAATAAACCCATGCACAATTGCCTTTTGTGATGAAATAATTCAAGTTAACAATAGAATATGCAAATGAAACAAAAAGAAAAGGTAAAGTTTTACTTTTGTTACTATTTATTTATCTTAATTTTCAAAATTAAGTGTAAATGTAATTATATTGTATCATCAAATACTTATTGCATATTGTTCTGTGACATAAAATGTATTGTATAAAATTTTTCAAAAGATACCCAGCCCTAGAGGTGACCTAAAAATTTTTGCCTTTAGTATATCAAAACTCATCAATGTTTAGCTTACCTGGGGGTAAATTTTGTGGATTTGGCTGAGAAAAACTTGTTCTTTGAGGTTGTGATGATTGTGAAGAGTTTTCCTTTTCTAGTAAATCTGCAAGGCCTTTAGAGGATTCATCCCATGGATCAAAACCTAAAAACAGACAAACACTTTATGGACTCAACACACTGCTGTTTTAATATTATCCATATTTGATAAATACATGAAAGACTGAAAAATTGGCAAGAGGTCTGGTGCAGAAGTAGAGATGTATGCTGAAACTTCTGTAGCAATACTGAGAAAGTGATGTCATTTTCATTTTGTTTACCTTTTAACAGCAATACTTTAAGGTTTAAAAGCTATGGTTTATATCAAAACTTTTTAAAAGTAGGTCAAAAGTCAATGTAAAGATCACCTGGTCACAGATTTTGGTACTAATGGAAAGGTCTTGCCAAAAGGAATACACATGCCAAATATAAAGGATTTACCTCTTAAGGTGTAAAAAATGTGACCAAGGTTACAGTTTTTTGACAATTTCCAAAAAATAAGTAATATGTCAATGTTATGGTCAAAAAACCTGGTATCATTGGAAAGGTTGGTTGTATATTGTTTAAAGTCCTGCTCGAGTATTTTTCACTCATATGGCGATGTCACCATTGACAGAGTCATATTGAACCCCACAATATTTGAACACAGGTTCAAATTTTGCTCTGAAATTTTGAACCCCCTATAAAATATTTAACCCATTACTGCCATAGTATTTTAATCCCCTTCAATACATTCACATTCAAAAGACCTGGGATTCAGAATATTACAGCTACGAAATGTTGAACCCCCTAAATTTATTTGTAGGGTTGGGGGTGTTTCAAGATATTATAGCTGTAAAATATTGAACCCACCTACATTCTTTCAATGGGGTGGGTGTCAAGATATGTGTGAATTTTTTATATTTTCAAAAAAAAAGGTTTGGATTGGAAATCTTTTATTGCAATTTTTATTATCTAGTTGAATTTATAAGAGTACTTATACATCCACTCATTAACACAATCAGAGAGTAACAAGATGTGAAACACTCATGCCCCCTGATTACAACAAAGTGAACTGTAATACACTAGCTTTTTTCTAAAAAAAATTCTGAAAACTAGATCAATGTCACAATCAGAAGGTCAACAAATCTGTTATCACTGGAAATGTCTTCTCAAAAGAAATATATTCAATTTTCAAACATAGGTCAAGGGTCAATGTTAGGTCACCAGGCCAAGTTTTGGTGTCAATAGAAGATCTTGCTACAAAGAATACACATGGTGTAAAAATATGACCAAGGTTACAGTTTTTTAAAACTTTCCAAAAACTACGTCAAAGGTCAAGGTCACTAGGTCAACAAATCTGGTATCACTGGAAAGTTCTTCTCTGAAGAAATGCACATGCTTCATATACAAACAGAACCTCCTACGGTTTGAAACATATAGCTTTTATTCAAATTCTTTAAAAGTACCTCAAAGGTCAATGTTAAGGTCATCAGTTCAAAGATTTTGGTGTCAGTAGAAAGGTCTTGCCACAAGGAATACACACACCATATATAACAAGAAGCACAAGGGCCACATCACTTACCTTGACCCACATTTAACCCCTTTGTGCTCAACCCGCCCAAATCTACTCCCCGCCCGTGCGTGCTTAAGCCGCCTGAAACCAGCCTTGTTTACCTGTGCTATTCAATGAGCAACAGGTATTGATTAGATGGCAAAAATAGTGTATGACGTTTACATATGGGTTTGGTAAACATTCATTCGGATTTTTTCTAGGTTTTACATTATTACCAATTAGATATAAATAGAAAATTGGAATACTCTGAGAGTAGTTATAGCATGGGCGAAAAATGGTGTCGGACACATCTAGTGAAAGCAAGTTTGGTGGTTTTAATGAAGAACAAGTGCTATCAGCAATCGAGAAGGACAAAGAAGTTCGAGAGAGAGTTCAGAGAGTAATCAACAATGAAGCTGATATCGATGTTTCATCAGAGGAAAGCAAGGATTCATTAGAAAGTTCCAACGAAAACGAGGCATGCAGTGACATTTATGAAATTTGAATGCTGATTGGGAGTACGAACTTTCGAAAGTGAACTTACCGGCATTTGAGGAAGAAACTGGCGTTAATCATACCCTAAGTGCAGATGCTAGACCCATTGACTATTTCTTTAGATTTTTACCCTAGGATTTTTTTTTCGAGACTTTATCCACAGAGACAAATCGTTATGCTACTCAGAAAGGACCAGATCCAAAATGGAGTCCCAACTAATGCCAACGAGATGCATGCATTTGTTAGCACCAACATTTTCATGGGAGTTCGACAATTATCTTGTATTAGTAATTATTGGAGTACCGATGAATGACATGCAGACCCATTTATTGCTTCAATCATGCCAAAAACCAGATTCATGAAGCTGAACCAGTATCTTCACCTGTGGGATATGTCTCGCACACCTGGACAGAACGACCCTGCGTATGATCCCTGCAGTGTGATAGATTCTATCCAGCCAAGACAGGGAAAATTATAGGCCAGGACAGAACCTGTCTGTGGACGAAGGTATGATTGGTTTAGAGGAAGAGTCCACTTTTGACAATACATGCCAGCGAAATCAATGAAATGGGGGACAACAGTGTGGAAGATTTGCGAGTCACACACTGGATACTGATGTGGGTTTGAGATATACACTGGGAAAAAGCAAGGAGGAAGACAGTATGGCTTAGGATATGATGTTGTGTGGACACTATCCCAACACTATCACCACCAAAACAGGCATTTATACGTCAATCAATTTTTCTCCTCGATAACTCTTGCCAAACACCTGGAGCTTGTTGGAACTTATGTGTGTGGTACAATCGTTTCTAACAGGAAAGGACTTCACGATAATGTGAAGAAAGCTAAATTGAGGAATCAAGGAGAAATTGTTCAGATGCAGAGAGGAAATCTAATTGCGACTGCATACAAAGACAAGTGCCAGATAAAATTCCTTTCATCGTTTGCACCGCTGCAACTTGATGACACTACAGGAAAACCGCATGTGAATGTACTGTACAACAAGCATATGGGTGGAGTAGATAAATTTGATCAGTTGGCCTCGTACTGTCCTGTTGGTAGACCTGGAACAAAGTGGTGGAGATATATTCTATGGTATGTTAACTTGTCCGTATTGAATGCCTGGGTCATGTATCAAAAGTACGAGAAGAATCCCCCACCCCCGAATGGATATGACCACCTCAGTTCAGAATGGATGTTGCAGATAAATTGCGAGCAGGATGTACATCCAGGAAACACAGGATTGGGAGAAAATCCAAGAGCTGCAACAAGGTAAATTGCTATCCAATCCATCAAGCATCATGAGCTTCTGAAAATCGAAGGACAAAAATAAATTTGTCTCGAGTGTTCATTGTTCAATAGAAAGACTCTCTCAGGTCGTCCAGTGGAAACAACATTCAAATGTGGGTTTTTGTGACATTCCTCTGTGTTTGATTGTTTTGCCTCCTTCTATGACAGACACTTAAATTAAGTAACTTATAATGACTGTGATAGTAATTTTCTGACTTTTAGACATTTTTACCTGTGTTACCTGTATATACCTGTTTGCATTATTGTAAAAGTTGTGTATGATTTTCTTGTGATTAACAGACACTTTGTCCAGTTTCATTTTCCATGCTGATATTTGTTAAAGTACATTTTTTCTTGAGTCAGTAATTTCTTGTTTTCATGTCCTTTCCTTACCTATTAAATTACCTGGATATTTTTCAGTTTATAAGCATAGCATCAATAAAAAAATCACAATATATCCTTGTCCATTTTTCCAGTATCTCAGTGTTATACTTTTGCTTGAGTAGCAAAAAAAAAAAAAAGAAAAAAAAAAAAAAAAGAAAAAAAAAAAAAGGGAATTAAGTTTGTTTTATTGAATTTCTTTTACATTGGTTGGGTTTTTACCTGATAATTACCTGTTAAATGATGACTTACACGAAAAATAAAAGTTACATTTCAAAGAGTAGTGTCTATACTATATCTGGGTGAAATTCCATTGCAATACATTGATAAATAAAAAAGTTGTGATATTAAAAAATGATGGGGAAAATTCCCATGAAATATTGGGAGATTGAGAAACTCTATGCTATGAATGACACAGATATGTAGTCACAAAAGGGTTAGAGATTTTCCTGATATATTTGCACCCTGGGCCATGATTTTAACATAATTGAATCTACACTATGTCAGAAAGCTGCTATGTAAACTTGACTAACTTTTCTGACTTTGAGGTTTTTTGAGAAGATTTTTAAAAAAAATTCCCTATATTTTCCTATGTAAAAATTTGATTCCTTATTGTGGTTCCATCCTACCTCCAGAGGCCATGATTTTATCAAACTTGAATCTGCAGCTGTATCAGGAAGTTTCCATGTAAATTTGAACTTTTCTGACCCAGTGGTTCTTGATAAGATTTTTAAATGACCCCACCCTGTTTTCACATTTTTGTGATTACTTACACTTTGAAGAGGGCAAGGCTCTTCATTTGAACAAACTAGATTCCCCTTCACCCAAGGATGATTTGTACTAAGTTTGATTGAAATTATTCCAGTGGTTCTGGAGAAGATTTTTAAAGATATTTTCCTACATTTCCACATTAAAAATATTGACCCCTTATTGTAGCCCTACCCTACCCATGGGGGCCATGATTTTCACAAACTTGAATCTGCACTGTTAGGATTGATTGACTGATTGTTTGTTTTACGTCCTGTTGAGAATTTTTCACTCATATTGAGATATTTTTCACTCATATTGAGATGTTGCCTGTTGTAGTACCACAAATTTAGACCAATGCTTAGTGCCAAGGGCCATAGCAGAGAGGGTTCTTTAACATGCCATTGTTGCCTGCAGCAACATGGGACCTCTGTTTTTAAGGTCATATCTGAAAGACCCATGATTTTCACTTTTAAATGCCAACCATTTGGTGAAGAAGCAATCGTTACCTATGTTTATGTCAGCAATAGCATGAGGAGGACTTGAACTCAAGATCTCAAGATCAAGTTGAGAAGCAAATGCTCTAACCACTGAGCAACTGTAACCAGTCATTATGCCAAGCAGCTTCAATGTATATTTGAACTTTACTAGTCCAGTGGTTCTCGAGAAGATTTTTAAATGATCCCACCATATTTTTGTGATTATTTCCCCTTTGAATGGAGCATGGCCCTTCATTTGAACAACTTGAATTCCCTTCATCCTAGGATAATTTGCACCAAGTTTAACTGAAATTGGACCTGTGGTTCTGGAGAAGAATATATTCCTATATTTTTGCATATAAAACTTTGATCCCCTATGGTGGTCCCCTAAACCCTACCCTCAGGGACCATGATTTTTGCACTATGTCCGAAAACTTCCATATAAATTTGGGCAGGGCACTTCATTTGAATAGACTTGAATTCCCTCACCCAACGATGATTTATACCACGTTTGATTCGCATTGGCCTTCTGGTTCTGGAAATTTTCAAAATTTGTCAGTGTTTTTTTTTTCTTTTTTTTTTTCTTCACTTTTTCGCTATTATCTCCCCTTAGACAAGGATGTTGCCCTTTATTTGAACCCCTTTGTCATGTGTCTCTGGACTCAAGAAGTCATCGAGGGATGGGGGAGGTGTTCCTCATGGTCAGTCCTGGGAAGATGCAGTTACTTGCATGGTTCTAGATATACTGACACTCTCTATATGAGTAGTTGCAGGAGCGCTGATCTATTTGTAGTTGTGTTTGAAAGTGTGCATGGGGAATTGAGAAATAATTTTTTATTGTTTTGGTAGAATAATTCCTTTTCAATAACATGTATAAAGATTTTTAAAAATATCTAAATATAAGTCTTTATTACTGTAATTGATAGGTTTCATTTTTATTAATTATTAAACAAAGATTATGAATTTACAATTTTATTCGAAGGTTTTACAACACATACTTCCCTGAATGGCTCTGTATAAAATATAGAATCAATTCTTTATGGGTTTTCAGATATCAATAAATCCATTGATAAAAAAGAAAAATTAATTTTGATTCTTTGCATCAAAATTATCATGTTTTTATTTTTTTATTTCATTATTTTTATTGATCAAGCCTTAATTGTTTAGCAAAGAAGAGGACACTTTGCCATTAACCATCAGGTCTATTGGTCATTCTTTGGAATAGTGCACTGGCTTGAAAGAATATTAATGATATATCTTTAATGATACACTATAAACATTCAATATGCATAATGCAGAAAATTACTTCATACAATTATATCTTTGTTATTAAATAGCATAATAGTATAGATTTTACAAAACATTCTAAATGCTGTTTATGGAATTCTTTTGGTCCCCGTTACAAGAGTAACTTTTAAAAATACTTTTGAAATAATAAAAAAAAATTGTGTTGCATTTATTTTTGGTCTTCTTCAATTTATCATAAATTTATATTTGGCAACATTTCTAGAATGATTAATTAATCGACATAGTCCTCTGAAGTCGTTTTAGATAGGCCCTTCTGATACACCTTAAACAATGCATATTGGTTATGCACAAAAATTATAAAATATGATATAAGAGACATTACTGAGTATTTACCAATCAGACTAGTTTATAATTTACTATGGGCCAAAAATTGGTCTTACTGAAGCCATCTTTCATGTTGCACAAGACCTGATTTTCTAAACAGCATTGTAGCAATATTTCAATGTAATAACTGTAATTATTGACCTAAGTCATCATCCTGGATATCTCTGGATTTGGAGCTGAATCCAAATGCTGCTTGCCAGTCTTCACAACTGGACACTGGGATTGAGTCAGCTATTTCTGTACTAGGAACATCAGGAACATCTGAAATTATAAAACAAAATCAATCACAAAAACCAATAAAGTTTGGATTAATTTCCTAATCATAAGCAAGAAATTCAAACCAGTGTATAATCAGGAGAAGCTACCTTAGTAGATTTTAAATCTTGCTTTTATTTGCAATGCAAATCATACTATTTATGAAAAAATATGCATATAATAGAACAAAACTTCCAGACTTCCTAGTAAATGCCTCACGTGTAACAATTTCAAATTGCACTACTTCTAATTGTAATGAGGACTGTTACAGGTGTTCCCCGAATTCCCCCAATTTACAAAGTGGTACCAGTTTGTTCAAGTTTCATTGAATCGTTTAAAATACACTTTAAATAAGAACAGTATAACTTCCACTTTCTTTCCTTGAGTTATAATAAGACAGTTAGTAATGTAAGTTATAGCATTATCCAATGAAAATCAACTGAGTGTGCATGCATTTTCTGGCTAGTAATTTTGATCATATCAATCTGTTATGTCCACTGTATAATTTTCAAACTAATTCATTAAAAAATGAGGAAGTTTTAGACCTTTTAGACCTCCAATCAAAAGTGTGCTTTGTGCTTTGGAATAAGTGATTTTGTATGGAAAGCCCACCAGGTTCAAAATTCTATCCCTGTAAAGTGTATTTGTAACTACGTAATGCATATTAAATGTAAATGTAGAAAGGTAAACGTGAATGTAGAAATGTTAAATAACTGACAATTGCAGTACATATTATATTAGTGCAATGTCAATCCAGTGGGTTGGAATGAATGACTGTAAATGTTCTTATGCAATGTATTATCTGTTCAATGTTTAGACTGAAATGCGTATTTGAAACTTTTTAAGTTGTCGATGTGTAACTTGTTCTCTGATAAACCTAAATGCAAAATTTGTTTGAAATATAGGTAAATCCACCATTTGTTCTATCAATTTTAAAAGCCGAATTCTCCTGGTTGATAATCAATGTCTACATAATTCAAAATGTGTTACATTATCATTCATTCAATGAAAATTCAACATTTATAAGCTGTAGTGCCTTATTATGATGACAAGGGTTCGTGGTGCATCAGAATTGCACTATGACTTTGCAAACTCCTCTAGCCTTAGTAATACTTGCATATCAGTGATCTTGAGTAAAGGTGAGATTAAAAAAAAAAAAAAAAATACAAGTAGCACATTTTGCTAAACAAAATCCTAAATCAGGCATACCACCTAAAAATTTTAAAGTTTAATGTGATTATGTAACCTCATATTAAATAAAATGTAATTCATCAAGTTTTTGGAATACCTCTAAATAAATATAACTAAAGCAATTCAACTCAATAAATTATCGCAGAGGAAAAAAAAATATCAAAACGTGTTATCTTTTTCTAAATAGGTATTTTTAATCCTTATGTCACTATTTCTATGCCATATTCATATTGTAAAATCCTGTGAGGATCTGAGTTAGAATAGGTCCTCAGTACCCTTTGCTTGTCGCAAGATGCGATTAAATGGGGCAGTCCTTTGGATGAGACCACAAAAACTGAGGTCCCATGTCACAGCAGGTGTGGCACTATAAAGATCTCTCCCTGCTCAAAGGCCTTAAGCAACAAGCATTCTAAATTTTGCAGCCCTTCACCGGCAATGGTGACATCTCCATATAAGTGAAAAATTCTTCAGAGAGACATTAACATACAATCAATCAATCCTATTGTAAACCTTTGCCCATAGAATATCTGCTGAAAGACCTGCTACATAGATATGTTCCTCTATGGGGGAAGCATTTCTACTAGGATTTACTCTGCATAGTAGATATTTCAACCTAACTGTAAATGATTGAATTTTACACAGTAATAGCAATAGGGGGTATTTGCTATCATATCAGATGTTTGGAACTCCTATACAATGAATGAAAATTTTGTCTACTTGAATTCCTCCAGCACCACTCAAATATTTCTTCTCCTACTTTCTCTAATTTCGCCTGTTACCTTCTAAATTTATTGAGAACCCTGATGTAATGAACCACTGGGCCAGTAAAGTATAAATTTACATGGACGGTTTCTGCCATAGTAAGGGAGGGGCCTCCATGGCCGAGTGATCAGAGCATTGCGCTCAAAATCACAAGGCCTCTCACCTCTAGTTGGCACAGGTTCGAATCTCGCTCGCACAGATATATGTGAGAAAGCTTGCCAGTTTACATTTGGAAGGTCGGTGTTCTCTTCCCGGGTACATTGTATCTGGGTTCTCTCCTCCACCACTAAAAACTGGACGCCACCAGATAACCTGCTATTTTCTTCACTATGCATACACTACTTTCATTTTGCTTAATACAAAATCAGGATTGGGATTACTGAAAATAAAACCAGAAATAGTCTCTGGTTTACTGCGAATAATGACCTTCTCTTACCAAACAATCGTTATTTAACTATTGGACAATGATATAATTTTAAAAAACATCAACAACAGAATTAAATTCAATGTTTCAAAGTCTAGAATCATAAGAAACATTCAAAACCAATTGGCACTATTTTGATTTTGCCCACTGAGATTGGCTGAAAGGCAAAATCCAGCATGATCACTAAAAGGCTCTTGAGCAAGCTCAACGCCTTAACAAAAAAATAGATATATTCATGACTGGGTCCAAGTGGCAAGATTTAAAGTGCAGGGTAGGGGTAATTTAACTATGAAAAAAAAAAAATTCCCCATGTTTAATTAAAATAAAAGATGAAGTCATAAAATCCTGCATATATGATAAAAAGGTTACAATAAATAATGAAAGGCCTCAAGGGCCTCAGTGTGAACTCGCCCAAAATTTCCATCAAGGTAAGGTTTATGCAGCACCATCTATGAGTTTCAATTCTATATCTTAAAAGATTTAGATGCATCTGAGGAATGCCATGGTCACAAACCAGGAGCATGACAACATAAAAGTTATCTACCCATAAAATCTCACACACAAACACACACACACACACAGAGAGAGAGAGAGAGAGAGAGAGAGAGAGAGAGAGAGAGAGAGAGAGAGAGAGAGAGAGAGAGAGAGAGAGCGAGAGAGCGAGAGAGAGCGAGAGAGAGAGAGAGAGAGAGAGAGAGAGAGAGAGAGAGAGAGCGAGAGAGAGAGAGAGAGAGAGAGAGAGAGCTGTGATAAACACATATTGGTAGTTCAAACATATGGACTGTGGTTCAAAGTCCCAAGAATAAACTATCCATGTTACCCAACATATCAGCACAAGACGATCACTAACTGGTATATGCCAAATATCAAAAGCCTAATACAAAAGATAAAAAAATTAACAGCCCGGACACAGTTTGTAGTTGGTATCCATACAAATCATTCTTTTGAAGTCTTCAAATAACTTGTTCCTTTGTCCTATTTACATGAAGTACTTCCATGCAAATGAATCATGTGTATATGTTAAAGATGTTATCTCATTCATTGTATATGTCTTTACAATAAGCAATATAGAAATTGTTCATCACTTAAGATATACATCATCAGAATTCTGTTAGAATAGTTCAAAATCGCTATATTATTCATTTTCAAGTTAAATGCAATACATTTCAAGGTATACAAAGTCCACAGTCCTTATTCTCCTAACATCCCTCCATATATTCATGTGTGACTAATATTATTACTTTAATATACTGCACAAGTGTTTGGCTATAAATTAAATATACATACAAAACTATGTTCTTGATAAACAATGCATTTCTTCCGTTTACATTATTAGGAATTTAATGTGCATGGCAATGAAACAATTAACATACACTGTCAGTTGAACTTTATTCAGTTGCATATGCAATGCCAAGGAGTCAGCTGATTGTGCAAGTCAACTTAAAATTTAACACTGCCAATTTGCACATTCCAAAAATCATTTGTGATTTCTAGATTAAGGTTGAAAATTTACTCTGTAGTAAAATATGAGGGGGTTGTTGTTGTTATGCATGGGGAAAACGTTTGTGCCAGACTCAGGTAGCCAAATGTACTATCAAAGATAATTGAATGAAATTAATCATCCTATAATATAAATATTGGTTGGGGCCACAGCACGGGAT
Source organism: Ostrea denselamellosa (assembly GCA_024699665.1). Taxonomy (NCBI): domain Eukaryota; kingdom Metazoa; phylum Mollusca; class Bivalvia; order Ostreida; family Ostreidae; genus Ostrea; species Ostrea denselamellosa. Next base: position 4,203,629 of record JAMZEH010000064.1, on the reverse strand, counting down.
CAAATTTTTACATGCAAATATATAGGGAAAATCTTTAAATATGGACCAAAGTGACTTCGGTGTTACCAACCAGGAAAATTCAACTTCTAAAGTTAATAGAAGAGGCTCATGGGCCACATTGGTCACCTGAGTCACTTTGGCCCATATTTAAAGATTTTCCCTATATATTTCCATGTAAAATTTTGATTCCCTACTGTGCAACAAATGATGGATTTACCTCAAAATAAATTTTGCATTTATACTTATCAACAAACAAACTACACATTGACAAATTAAAAGTTTCAAATACACATTTCTAAAAATAAATGGATAATATACTGGGCAAAAAAAGTTAAGGATCATAATTTTGACCTAAAAAATTTTTATTAACCAAATAATTATTTTGACAAATTTTAACATGTATAGTTTCTCCAATGTGTCCTTAACACAATAGATTTACCTGGTTTCATATTGATGTCATGAGTGCACGATTTTTTCAACCAAACACAAGCAAGGGGTCAAAATCAAAGTGTGCCAACGTGTATATTGAAATTGAAAAATTGTGATTTTCATTTTATTGTGGGTATTTATTGCTCTAATCGACTCTTAGGTGAACAATTATTGACATTAAAAGCCATGAGGCGCCATTTAACTGCTCTGGAAGCTGGTCAGGCAGTAGGTATGCTTCAAGCTGGCCAAGTCCAGAGAACTGTCACTAGACATTTTAATGTGTCCCAAAGTGTGATTTCAAGGTTGTGGTATCATTTTAAGCAGACAGGTAATGTTTCTGAGAGATCGAGATCAGGTTGTCCAAGGTCCACAACCTGTCGCCAGGATCGCTATATGTCACTTATGGCTCGTAGACATAGGTTTCAGAGTGCTGTCCAACTCAATACTGACTTTCATGCAGCAAGTGGGGTGCGCACAACACCACAAACTCTCAGACAGAGACTTCATGCTGCTAACCTTCGGGCTCATCGACCTACTGTTCGTCCCATTTTGAGGAGAAGACATCGTGTAGCACGACTCAATTGGGCTCAAAATCACATAAACTGGCAACCGTGTCATTGGACGCCTGTTCTTTTCACAGACGAGTCACGGTTCTGCGTGGACTTTCATGACGGTCGTAGACGTGTATGGCGCATGCGTGGAGAGCGGTACGCTGATTGCTGTGTAGCAGAGCATGATCGTTTTGGAGGTGGCTCTGTGATGATTTGGGCCAGAATCAGTATTGGTGGATGTACTGACTTGCACATGATTAATGGCAATCTTACCAGTGCAATTTACAGGGACGAGATACTGCATCCAATTGTGAGACCTTATGCGGGAGCTATAGGCAACGACTTTGTGTTAATGGATGATAATGCTCGTCCCCACAGAGCACGTATAGTGACAGACTACCTTGCTACAGAGACAATTGAACGTATGGATTGGCCGAGTTGTTCTCCGGATTTAAATCCAATAGAACATGCCTGGGACATGTTGCAGCAAGCTGTTTCCAGATGCCCTGTACTTCCGACAAACCGCCAGGAGCTTACGTTAGCTTTACAGCAGGAATGGGCAAGGTTGCCATAAATTGCGTTCCGCAGGCTCATCAGAAGTATGCAAAGGCGTTGTCGTGCCGTTATACAGGCTCAGGGTGGACATACACCCTATTGATATTGCCTTTATAAAGATTCAATCATTTGTAATGAAATTTGTTATTGTTGCTCATACCAATTTTCAAACTGTTTTGGGGGGTTACCTGACAATGGTTGCTCTGGCTGCTTAACGTATTGATGAATTTGTAAAAACAGGTTTAAAATGTATTGTTCGATTGTCGTTGAAATTTTAAGTATATATTTATGCTAATTTATTTGGTTTCGTTATGAATAAAATAATTCTGAAATCATGATCCTTAACTTTTTTTGTCCAGTACATTATGTCAATATCATCAATAAGAGATTTAGAAATTTTAGTATATGTAATAAAAATGAAGTGAACACATATGCCTGTGCAGTTTGGTGATTTTGTCCATGCAAATCAGTTTAGAGTCTCAAGATATACCTATGATATAAATTTCAAATGATTTATATGAAGAAAAAAAAACCAAAAACAATAGAACCATAGGCCTCATCAGTCATCCGAGTATTAGTTAACAGCATCACTACAGCCCAATGGTTATAAATTCTCTGTATTTTGTTCTGCATATCTAAGCTAAATTCTAATCAGCAGCAGTAAAAAACAAAATGTATACTTTAAACAAAAATGCCCCTGAAAGTGTCTATTATGATGAAGGACTTCACATAATATATGTTAAAAACAAATGTCTACCCTGCTCCCCAAATTGAAAGTGCTCCAAATTACAATCTTCTCCCATGGAGATCCAGTTAAACTACAGTCACTCTCTAAATATTGCCACTTAATTCATTGCCATTTTCATGGTAATGCCGCATTTTCCTAGGAACAATCTTCCTGTTACTTAAAATTCTCATTAAAATGCCAAATTCACTATCCAGTCTTTTCATAACAAAAGTCTACTTCAAAATGTTAATTATCTAGATAAACCATCACAAGGTTATTGCTGCTATTTTTACAAAGAAAAATATTTCAGTTTAGCTATGCCTTCGCCACTACTCTGTTGAGTTTACAAGAAAATAAGCAAATTATTAGGTACCACAGAAACTATCTGAAATGTACACAACAGAAACTGTAAATCATTTCAATTTTTATAAGTCCATAAAAAGAGGTAATATGATATTTTGACTGCAAAGGATGAATTTTTTGTTGACCCTAGTTCAGTTAATGATGGTTCACCTGCCAGGAAACAAGCACCACAGTGTGCTAAACAAGGATTTTAAACACATTGGAACATACTCTGCAAATGTTTTAAAATAAAGCCTTATTATTGATAAAACTACATGTATGCTAATAATGTTAGAAAATTTTAAAATAACTTTTACATTATCATAATTACATAAATATTATAATTAACATTAAGAGAACTCTTAAATATGTGAGAATAGTAATTCTTTCTCCCCAGTATGGTGGAAATTCAATTCATCGCCAAAAAAATTATAATGCCATAAATTCAAAAGAACAAAAGATGGCAGTTTATCGAGAGTTGACTGTAGGTCCTTGGTACCCCTTGCTTGTCATAAGAGGCAACTAAATGGAGTGGTCCTTCAGATGAGGCTGCAAAAAACTGAGGCCCCTTGACACAATAGAATCCCTCCCTGCTCAAAGACTGTATGCGCTGAGCATATGCCTAAATTTTGCAACCCTTCACAAGCAATGGTGACATCTCCATATGAGTGAAATATTCTCAAGCGGGACGTTTAACAATATACAACCAACCACCTTCCTTCCCTTAACATACTACATGGTATGGAAGAGAAAGCATGAGCAGGAATACAAACATTATGAAGTGCACTTTGTGCATTAGGGAAAACAAATATTTAACATTGATGCAACCAATTTCAATGTAATATATAATACGAAGATAATTGCTAAAAAACCAGTAGGAATGTGCATGCCCTTGTACATTAAAATAAAAAGCTATCAAACACACCTCTTTGATCCACTGTAAATTGTAGGAAAATATTAAATCCCTGGGTCAGTACCAATATAAAAATCAAAAAATCATAATAAAGTACTGTAAAAATTTAAAATCTATCCCATAAGTCATACAGGAGAAGCATTCACAAAATTTTGAAAACAGACAGACAAACATATGGAAAGTACAAATACAATATGTTCTTCCTTAAAAGAAAGAAGACATAATTAACACTATCTGACTATTTCCGACCCACCCTAAAATCTCTAACCCTGGGTTTGCGGAATTCACGATATTCATACATCCCTTTTGCTCTTCCTAAATATGCATTAAAATTTCAATTAAGTATCATCAAAATTAAAGAAGCCTTTCAAATCATATCAAATATATCAAATATCATTTCAAATCATAACTATGATCATTGACCATTTTGGCCCCACATATCTCTAGAGTTAACATCAATTATTTTTAAAATTCACTTCCAGTCATCAGTTCCAAATCACCTGTATTTCTTTGTCCACCCATTTTTGATTAGGTTTGCTTTTGAATGTGTGAGAAGTTTAAAATTGTTATCAATGTGTTTGTTCATGTGCACATGCATGGAAGACAGCAACTTAAATCTTTGTGGGCTTTTTCTCTCTCTCTCTTTATAATTTCTTGGAAACTATTTGAGACTGAATTATGAAACTTGTGTAAGGATGAGAGACTATTATTGTCTGTAGACTTCTGATAATGGTCTGACATGTATGTATGTCACTTCTGGTTGTCACAGTAAGTGATGGAATATAATTGTTGTTAATTCAATTCAGTTATTTAATCAATATGAAATTTTCAGAGATGATCAAATAGTATTGTGCTTGTTGTTTCTCCTCACATATGTATAAAAATTCACTTTCAGTCAGCAGGTTCATACTAAATCACGCTTAAGCATAACTACATAATAAGAAATAGGGAATATTTTATAATTTAGGGTGAAAATTGGTACTCAAAAACAAGATAGTTCAGATACTAAATGAAGCATTGCTAAAAAAAACCATGTCAATATTTTTTTTTTTTTTGGTTGTTGTTGCAAACACTGCAATTAAAAGCTATTTATATACCTAACTTCCTGTAGAAATATGAAGTGATAAAGCTACCTTAATTTAAGTTCTACATCAATATGTCCACTTGTATTGTATTTGTGACAAGTAATTCCACTTAGTCGGTGACTTCTTAAACCTTCTTGCATCATTCATTTCATGGTCATGTGGACTGACTGATTTTCTCTCTCTCATCCAAGCAATATTATTGCCACTGGGTGGGTGGGGGGGGGGGGGGGTGCTTGGAGTCTACTATACTGTTAACAAGAGGCCCATAGGCCATAACCTCACCAAAGTCATGTTGGCTTAGCTGTTGAGGTTTTTTCTCTTTGAAAACTTTGACCTCAATGGCCCTTTATTTGAACAAACTTGAATCCCCTTCACCCATGGATGATTTGTACCAAGTTTGATTGAAATTGGCCCAGTGGTTCTGGAGAAGATAAAAACGTGAAAAGTTTACAAGCAGATGGACAGATGACAGACAACAGACACAAGATAATCAGAAAAGCTCACTTGTGCTTTCAGATCTGATGAGTTAAAAACAAACATTTCAAATGTGTAACAAATTAGTTTTCATTCATTAACTCCATAAAACAGTGTAATTCTTCATTTTATAAATTTTCAATCCTCTTTACCTAGGGATGTTTTATGGCTAGTGTGGTTAGAACTGTCCTGTGATTTTTGAGAAGAGGTCAAAAATATTAAAGAAGGGTGAAAAATGATCAGAAAACCTCACTTGATCTTTCAGCTCAGGTGAGCTAAAAGTGAAATTTTAGTAAATCATTACACTGGCATGTAACTTGAGTACTGTTAGGGATTGATTGATTATATATTGTTTTACATCCCGCTCAAGAATTTTCACTCACATGGAGACATCATCACCATTGCAGGTGAAGGGCTGAAAAATTTAGGCTATGCTCGGTGCTTACGGCCTTTGAGCAGGGAGGGATCTTTAACATGCCACACCTGCTGTGACACAGTCTCATCCAAAGGACCGCCCCATTTAGTCACCTCTTACGACAAGCTAGGGGTGCTGAGGACCTATTCGAAACCCGGATCCTCACGGTAAGGAAGGCAACTCATACTTTTTATGATAGATGTTGTAATTTATAGGAAAAATTATCAGCTTTACCAAATAGAAATGTGATTTACCTGATTCACCTGACCAACTCTCATACTTCTATTTATTCTGCGATAGAATGCAGTAAATAGGCATTTGGATGAACTTTATATGTCATCATACTGACAGAATAGCAATTTCCAAAACTGCAGCTTAACTACTGTATTCACATAATAAAATGAATTGTTATACCTGTGGGTGTTGGCACAGGGATTTTCTGATTTCTGTGAAAACCATTTCCACTGAACAATGAAAGACTAGTAGCTGGATTCTCAAATGGCTTAAGGGGCACTCCTAGGGGTAATCTGGGAGGCGCTTTAAAGGGAGGTAACGTGGATGACAATGGACTTTCTGTTGACTTCTGTGAAGAACTACAAAGAAAGTTGCATCATGTAAGTCATTCCAAAGCATTCATTCACACTAATTATCTTTACCACAATAGCAGTCAATAAAAATGAAAGGGTGATTCTTTTTTTCAGCTCCAATATTGTGGCTACTCAAGCAAAACATGGAAAGCAGGACAACAGGTTTGGTTTTGGTTTTTTTTGTGAGGGATTTTATAAGACCACCACTCATATTACCAAATTTTCTTTGTTCAACCCCAATTTGGTAACAACAAAACCACCTTTATAACTACTTTAGTTGACATTACTCTAAAGTACCAAAATAGCAAGAGTTCCATGGACCACAACACTCACTTGAGTTACCTTAGCCATGCTGCTCATCACAAGATTTCAAACCAATTTTACCCTCTTTATTACCATGACAAATATTGCCACCATATTATAACCCTAACCTTGCTCCATGGGGTTATCATTTAACTGAAGTTGAATGCACACAATATGGGGAAGCTTCAACATCCATATGACTAACATAACCATGCTGTTCTTTAGAATACGTGTCCCTCTATATTCATGAATTTTGTAAAAGGACTATAAGTGGTATGAATGGTACATGCCAGTTTATGTCGGAATGTGAACTTAAAGATTTATGCTATTTCTATATTCAATGAACAAAACAGGACTCATTCTAAATATCTATGGGCTTAATTTACATTTTCAGGTATCGAAACAATGCAATTCAGAGTCCAGAACGTTGCAATGTTTTGGAAATTATCAAAATTTATAATTTTCCTCAGTGATTATTTGATCAATTAGGTATGAGCGCATGCTAGTTCAAAATCCTGCACATTTTATTATTAAACGACAATGAATGAATAGTGTATCAAACACTATATTACAGCACCTTGCTTTTTTATGGATATACTAGTAAGCAACAGTGAATATTTTTCTAAGTACAACTGTAATAGCTTTTTACAAACTTTTAAACAAATTGTTAATAAAATAAGTGAAAGACATAAACAAGAGCTTGGGTAAGAGGATCAAAGGTCAATAACAAAACCTCTTTGTACTTTTTGTTTTATACATAGAATAAATTATACTGACAAGAGTATGGGATAAATGAATTAGGATTAACTTCATACCTCTCATATCAATTAAGTAGAAGCCAGTTAATTTGATGTCTACTGATAATTATTCATGATGGCAATTTTATTTAGGTCTAGATCTTGAGGATCATAGACGTTATGAACTGCACTTTGTGCATTAAGGAAAAAGATGGAGAAAAGATTCAAAATCGATGCAACCAATTTTATAGTAGTATATGACACAATAAACTGCACTGCCATGGCACATGATACGCCCCTCAGATGTTTATTCATTACAAACAGACAAAAGTGCATGATACAAAATTATGTCATCTTAATTGGTGCAAATATTGCTTTTAGGTCTGAGGTAAAATCAAAGTTATTCCTAGTAAATGTCTTTTGCACATTGTAATTGACTTGTCAATATATCTATTGAATTGTTCAAATAACTACAGAAAAAATATTCTGAAACATATTTTATTACATATATTTAGATAATTTCTTTCACAAGGTATGAGTTACTTATTTTGGGTTGTACAAAGAAAAGGAATGAGTACTCCACAGCCTTCTTACATTATACTCATTAATTAATTTTAAACTGGACAGATGCAACTTAGCTCTTATCAAAAGTGAAGTTCGAATCTCCAGTTGAACTCTGAAACACCATAGCTTACTCCCAATGGGCTAATGGAATCTTAATTGGTTGATTGATTGATTGTATATTGTTTTATGTCCTGCTTGAGAATTCTTCTTTCATATGAAGATGTCACCATTGCCGGTGAAGGGCTGCAAAATTTAGGTCTATGCTTGGTATGAGCAGGGAGGGATCTTTATCGTGCTACACCTACTGTGACATGGGGCCTCGGTTTTCGCAGTCTCATCTGAAGGACCACCCCATTTAGTCACCTCTTATCACAAGCAAGGGGTACTAAGAACATATTCTAACTCGGGTCCTCAATCTTAATTAGAGAGACAGATGAAACTACTAGAAAAATTATCATTCGCATGAGACAGATTCCTCTGTTATGTGATGTGCTTGGTAAGTCTTTGCAAATTTTGTAGTACAATACTGCATATATTTATATCATTAATGTTAGAAACAAAACAAGTATTCACATTTATTGCTATGTAGCTACATTTTGTTACAAAAAAAAAAAAAGTGTATTGATGTAATGTGTATTGACGTAAGTAATAGCATTACTCTGTAACATATGTAGGGATTAATTCCCTTAAAACATTGGATTTTTTTTTTTAAATACTTATTATTTTAAAAGTTTTGATGACCTGATTTTAAGCTACAATTTACATTTCTAAATAAATGCATAAATTGACAAAGTTCATGGATTCTAAGACTCAACTCTGCATGAGCTCAAAAAGGGCTATGCCATATCATCTTAATTATAGGTCACAGTGACCTTGATTTAGGGTGCAACACACTTTCTTCCAAAGATGCATTAACTGACCAAGTTTGATGATTCTTGACCAAATAATTGTCCAGTTACAAGTCACACAAAATTTCCCCATATTTACCCATAGTCTTAACCATGTCACAGTGACCTAACATTAAAGTGCAACCCACCCTCTGCCCAAGATGTATCATCTGACAAAGTTTGATTATTCTAGGTTTCATAGTATTTAAGTTATGAGCCAGACATGAAATGTGACAGACAGACGGACATGAATATCATAACATAATACATCCCATCTTAGATGGGCATATAAAAATAATTACTGAATGCTGAAGTACCAGTAGGAAAGTGTATATGAAAAAGGAGGCCCATAGGCCACATCACTCACCCGAGTCACTGGGCCCATACTTTTTCCCTATACATTTGCAAGTAAAACTGATCCCTTACCCCCGTGTCACAGCAGGTGTGGCACGATCAAGATCCCTCCCTGCTCAAAGGCCCTAAGCGCCGAGCATAGGCCTAAATTTTGCAGCCCTTCACCGGCAATGGTGACGTCTCCATATGAGTGAAAGATTCTCGAGCGTCCGGGACGTTAAACAATATATAATCAATCAATTGATTCCTTACTGTGGCCCCATCCTACCTCCTAAGGCTATGATTTTAATAAAATTGAAGCTGCACTATGTCAGAAAGCTGCCATGTAGACTTGAAATTTTCTTGTTCTTGAGAAGAAGATTACTGAAGATTTTTACCTATATTTTCAAATATAAAACTTGAATCTGCACTTTATCAAGAAGCTTCCATGCAAATTTGAATTTTTCTGGCCAAGTGGTTCTTGAGAAGAATATTTTTAAATGACCCAATCCTATTTTTGCATTTTGCATGGCCATTCATTTGAACAAATTTAAATCGCATTCATCCAAGGATGATTTGTACCAAGTTTGATTGAAATTAGCCCTATGGTTCTGGAAAAGATTTTTAAATTTTTTTCCCTAATATTTCTGCATGTGAAACTCTGATCCCTTATTGGCCCCATCATTCCCCCAGGGCCATGATTTTAACAAACTTGAATCTGTATTATGTCAGGAAGCTTCCATGTAAATTTGAACTTTACTGGCTCAAGGGTTCATTTTCAAATGACCCCACCCTATTTTTGCATTTTTGTGATTATCTCCCTGTTGAATGGGACCATGGTCCTTCATTGAACAAACTTGAATCCCCTTCACTCAAGGATGATTTGTAGCAAGTTTGATTGATTAGGGGGCTCTGGAGATTTTTAAAATTGTCAATATATTTTTGCTATTATCAATTAGAAAAGGGATGTTACTCTTCATTTCAACGAACTTGAAACTCCTTTACCCAAGGATACTCTCTGCCAAATTTGGTTGAAATTGGCCCAGTTATTCTGGTGAAATAAAAAATATGAAAAGTTTACAGACAGATATATGACAGACAATGGGTGATCAGAAAAGCTCACTTAAGCTTTCAGCTCAGGTGGGCTATAAACTATAAAACAATCCTCTTTGATCCACTGTAAATTGAAGGAAAACATTAGATCCCTGGGTTAGAACAATGTGAACATCATTGAATGATAATGAAGTATTGTACAAAATTTCAAGCTGTATAGAAGGGGATGTATTCTCAAGTTATTTTACCCTCCACTCCTCTAGATCTGCTATAACTTTTAAGGATAACAAATGGTTCTTCCTGTCCCAACAATATGCACATCTGCAAATGGCAATGAAATATTGTACATAAAGTTCATCAGATAAGCCATAGAGAAGAAGTGTTCACAAGCTATCTGATATCCTCCACCCCTCTAAAATCCACTATAACTTTTGGAAAAACTATTGGATCCTCATGTCCCGACAATATACAAATCTATAAATGGCAATGAAGCACTGTACAAAGTTTCAAGTCTATCTGATAAGCCATATAGGAGAAGACATACTGTTCAGAAGATTTTGTGTCAGACAGACAGATGGACTGAAAGTACAAACACAATATGTCTCCACATGGAAGTGAGGAAGCATAATTTACAGAACTACCCATCTAATTTTATAAAGGGAAAGCAATCACCAGGGCGGTAGCATTATCACAAGTTACTTTACACTCTCCACTTCCTTTAGATCCACTATAACTTTAAGGATAACAATTGAATCTTCCTGTCCCAACAATATGCAAATCTATGACATTGAAGTATTTTACCAAATTTCAAGTCTATCGGATAAGCCATACAGTAGTTCACAAGCTATTTTACATACTCTACCCCTCTTAGATCCACTATAACTTTTAGGAAAATAATTGGATCCTCAAATCCCGACAATATGCACATCCACAAATGGCAAAGAAGCATTGCACAAAGCTATGTGATAAGCCATATTGGAGAAGTGTTCACAAGATTTTGTGACAGACAGACAGATGAACAGAAAGTACAAATTTAGTATGTCTCCCCTTGGAAGTAGAGAGACACAATTTACACAACTGCCCATCTAATTTTATAAAGGGAATACAATCACCAGGACAGTAGCATTTCCTAAAGCATAATAACCCATGTGGCTACTGCCTTCTTCCACCAGCTTTTGCTGGTATGAGCAGATTAGTTATAGACTTCCCCCAAGATAAACATCAGTCCAGACCAGTGTTTGACCTTGTAGCCTGTCCATCTGCTCAATATTGACAAACAGTCAGAAGGATCGAGTGGATTTAAAAGTGTGTTTCTACAGTGTCGTAGTTCAGGAGATACTTCATGTTACATTTTCTTAAAAGTAGGCCTAACTTCGAGGTCAAAAGGTTAGAAACTTTGATATGAAAAAAGGCTCTGTCACAAGGAATGTACTGATGACATGTAAGAGCACCATCACTCACTACTTAAAGTTGAAAGTATGTCATCAATCATGTATGAAATGTAAGGCCTTTACCATAATGAATCTTGATGCATATTATGGAAGCCTACCTTAAATAGTTCAGGGATATTGAGTACATAAGTTTTCTTTAAAGTAGGTCAAACTCCCTTGGTCAAAGGTTAAAATCTCTGATACCAAAGAAATGGTCATTTCACAAGGAATGTGCATAACAAATATGATTGATTGATTGATTGTCTATTGTTTAACGTCTCACTCGAGAATTTTTCACTCATATAGAGACGTCACCATTGCCAGTGAAGGGCTGCAAAATTTAGGCCTATGCTCAGCGCTCAGGGCCTTTGAGCAGGGAGGGATCTATGAAAGCCCACTTACATTCAAAACATTATGAACAAGGTTAAAGTTTCAGACAGACAGGACAAAATATGACCTCGACAATAGTTACAGGGGCATAAAAAAAATTTTGAATCCACACAACTTGGGAATTTCATTTAATGTGGCCCTGCTACTCTGGAAAAAAAATTATTTCATTTGTTGTATATTCCCACATGAAACTGACCTCCTACACATGTGGCCCCACCGTACCCCCCGGTATGGCAGACGAAATGGTTTATAAATGGTGTGTGTATTATAACAGTATTAAAGCAAGTTATGACTGCAGATATACTTCGTAAGCATAATAGCACATAATATGTCATTTTTAAGTGATCAAAACAACAAAAATTAATCCACATGAAATCATCTTCCCTACAAAAATGAAGAAATTTTTCCCAACGAAATTGAGTAAGTCTACAGTAGTAAAAGTTCAGTAATACATTACATTTTAGTACGAGTCACCAGAAGGACAGCTGCATCTGGTACAGGAACAGCAATTTTATAAATATGATGAAAATGTTAAGCTATAAATATGATTAAAATGCTGGTCCAGACTGGTTCAAATGTACAATGGTGGGCTGAAATAACACAGATGGAGTCCCACACTCCATTAATTTACCTATTATCTGCATCTGTTAGAAGTACATGGTTTGGTTTACAGGTTTCTGGTTTGTGGTTAGGTCGACTGCCCTCTATTTTGCCCTGCTGTAGATATGGCCACACCTCTTTGTTTGATGTGTTGGGTGGAGTTGAATTGGTAGGCGGTGTTGCACTCCGAGGAGAATGTGTTTGTACAGGCGTGGGAGGCGTTTCTGAAGGTGTGGTAACTGTTAATGGGGAAGTAGCTTTTTTCCTACAATTGAAAGTACATTAGTTTTATTTACATTCCTTGTTTATAAAATTCTGCAAAATATTTAAGGACAGCACTTATAGCACTGGTATTTAAGTCCACACTATTTATTTCACTGTTTCAATAAATCAGTATTTGAAAAATTTCAAGTACATGTATTTTAGTCTTGAAATTTTACAGCCCACTGAACTGATAATGTTCTGCTTTCCACAAGTTTATACCAGGAAAGTAAAAGACAGAATAAACAAAGCCCACATAGCTCATCTCAATGAAGGCCTCTAATAATTGGGGCTTAGACTTGCCATAGAAACAATCAACATGGGTCCTATTGGTTATCAAAGTATTAGTTAAAAATATCACTAGCCCTTCTTCTCCTGAAAAACAGGGCCAATTAGCTAGTTAATTAGATATGTGTCAGGCTAGTATGTGTATGTGTGTCCAGGTTTTTAGGACATGCAAAATAATTTTGTTGATTTCACTTTTATTAAGTTGTACTATGAAGAAACAGATTTTCTGTTAATGCAAATGTCTGCGCAATTTAGGCATAAAAAATCGGTCACCATGATGCAGAATGAAAAATACAAAGTTCACATTTTGCAATCGGGCTCAATGTTCTTTATAAGAATAAAGTTGCAACATGGTGACTAACATTTACACTAAGAAAACAACCCCATACATGATCAGGCTGTACATGGTCTCACCAACAGAAGATAGCAGTTTCATCAGTAAAGGTCTGCAACATAAGAAACAACCAAAAGTTTGGTGGTTGTTGTTCACATTGTAGGCCTTCACGAGATATAACTGCCAGCTCCTGTGACTTGATTTAAATCATAATGATGGCACGTATAAATGTGCAAAAAGGTCCATATTATTTAATGACTATATTTTCTAACATTGATTAGATATACATGATGATGTATAAGAGAGACATAAAGACACGATCTTCAAAATATATTAATAAATTATGAAGGTATTGATTTCATATGCACTGAACCAATATTTTTTCATTTCATGTGCAAAACACTGTAGCGTACCTATACAGTGTAGATCAAAATTAAATGCTTTAAATCAATTTTTTTTTTTTAAAAAAAGCTTGACCCTAAAAAAACCTTTTAACTCCCAGAATTCTGCCACAGAGGGTCACCATAACCCCTACAATTCAAAATGCTCAAAAATTCTGAGTAACACAATTTAGATCAATTCATGAATTTTTCTAAGAATGAGTTGTCTTCAGCAGAGTATACAATCTGCAACCCTCGGATGAATCCTTCTACACTTTTACACAAAGGCATGAGCCACAGGAGGAGTTCCGAGTTAATATACCTAGGAACGTGTCTTCAGCTACAAGTTTCTTTGAATGAGCTGTCTCATTTGTTACATAATTGTAATCCAGTGACATTACAATTTCATAAATAACGAAAAAGGTGAAGATGATGACAACTATTTTCTAAATTTTATGTGAAAAACAAGGATAAAAATAGCAAGATTACAATGCTTTATAATCTGCAGTCTACACTAGTTTGAATAAACAAGACATCTGGCCTAATCATGAAAATATTTCTTTATTCAGACCTGATTTTGCAAGCAAATAAAAAAAAAAGCTGATTTAAATATTGCCCACTATTGGTTGGGGGGGTCTGGGGGCCTACGCAGCCCAAAAAAAGCTCTGGGGTAAATGTTGCCAAAATCATGCAACTTGAGCATTTCCTGGCACTTCTTTTCCACTTTCAAATTGTCTATTTATTAAACAAAACTTTCATGTTACATATACTTTTTAAAGAATTCTTTATATGTTTATTTCCCCTTGGCCATAGGTTATTACGGCAATAATAATTAATATGACTTCATGTAATAATGTACAAGGGGATTTTGATAAACATCCTTTATTCATAGACAAAACAATGTACATGCATTTACATATATACATGTAGTAATTCTTGCAGTAATCCAGTTCTTCATTCACTTTATATTTCGTTTCCTAATTTCAACTACTGATCTTTTATGTTTGATGCGAGTCAGTCTAGCTTTTTCGCAGCTTTGCCATAGAGTTCTTTAGTTTTCCTCTTGGTTTATAAAACTCTTAAGTTAACCTAGAAAGTAAAACTATCTACATAGCAATGACCATAACAGAGGAAATGAAGGAAATTCGGACTATAAAAATTGGGGATGTTAATATACTGCCTTCAGAAACATATCAATCATGAAGTACTGCTAAATGAGTTGAATAAGGGAGAAATTATGGATGATATAACCCTTTTACTTGTTTTCCCAAGAAAGGAACTGTTTACTTGCTGGAGGGGAAAATACAACTTTAAAAAATGACTAGGGGGCTGAATTTCAGTCTCTCAGAAGGTACTTATAAATCCCTGTTTACTGTTATTGTAAATCGATGGAAATTATAGTTACCAGAAAAGCTTTGATTTCATACAATTTTCTTGCTGATGTGGTATTCCAGTGCCAACCATTTTCATGAGGAGTGATTGATTTCTTTGTGGCATCTGACAAAAGGCCTTCCCATTAACATATAACTTCAGTTTAAGATTTGTCTAGTTTTTACTGTGTGAGTTGTTTGATACAATGACAGGTATATTTTATGTAAAACACCCTGCATTTATAAAGATTTTAGTCAAGAAGTTTAGGCATCGTGCTCACTGATGCATGACTTTACCGCCCCTTTTCCTTGTACGAATTAATTTCATTTTGTTTCTTACTGTTTTATCAAGCCATTCTATGAAATTTCGTATTAGGTATTAAGATGTCGTACGACTTGATTTAATTCTGTCTTATATTGTAGTATTAAGTCGACCTGAAAATGTGTTATGAAAAATCGAACGGCCTACCCTTGATAGGTCATGCTAAAAATGCTCATGTTAGAAGAGGAACAAAAGCTGGACGCAGGTTTATTAGACATATCAAAACAGTGTGTGTCGGGCGGTACAGACCTACGGGTAGTCAGCAATTTGGAGTAAATGAAATAACCTAGTGCATATACCTATCAAAACCAAATACAAGACCGCAGATAATCTTATCAGTTTGCAACTGATCAATGGAAGATCTGTGGTAAAGAAAGCTCTCTGAACATATCACTAAAAATTGTGTCAACATCTTGTGAACAACTGAAACCTGGTTGTGTGAAGGAGATGATTGTCATATAAACGACCTATGACCCGCTGGATACAAATACATTGGTGTTCCAAGACCAACATCCAAAGGAACTAGAGGTAGAGGGGTTGGATCTGTAATCAGGGCCAACATTAACATCACATATGTTCCTGAACCATATTACAAAACATTTGAAATTTGCATGATCAGGCTAAATGGCAGTCATCCTGTCACCCTGGTTCTTGTGTATCGTCCTCCTCCCTCGCGACGAAATTGTCTCACAATTACTCAATTTCTCAACAAATGGGAACAGTTCTTGTCACACTTGCACACCGTTACTCCATCCCAACTGTGCATCCTTGGTGATATGAACATCCACTATGACAACATCGACATACCAAGCACCATACAAATGAAAAATATAGCGGCTGACTTTGACCTCAAACAACATGTTGATGTCCCAACTCACAAAGCTGGACATACTCTCAACCTAGTATTTACAAGAGATGACACTTTGTACCCACTAGTAAACTCAATTTCTGTGACAGATCTAGGAATATCAGATCATTATGCTGTTACATGCCAGCTCCATACCTGCCCATGAAACCTGGCAAACAAAACTCAACTAGCAAGGCCTTTGAAGTGTATCTCTGTGGAAATATTAGCAGAACAACTAGAGGAATCGCTGTCTTCCATGTTAGAGAGGAGCAATGTCAACGATTTGCTATTAGATCTCGACTCCAGAACTACAGATGTTCTAGACAACATAGCACCCCTTCAAACAATCACCATCAAAGGCGATTCCCTGAAACCATGGTACAATGACTCGATCCATAAAGCTAGACAACGGAGAAGACAGTTGGAGTGTAAGACCAAGAGCTCTGGCCTAGAGGTACATCGACAAATGCTTGTGGAGCAAACTCAAGTCTTGGTGCATATGATCAGCACCGCCAAGTCCCGCTATTACAATGAAAAGCTTACCACAGCTGATATTAAGTAGAGAGACTTTCAGAGTTGTCAGCCGTTTAATGAATTATAATGCAGGAACTCCCCTACCATTGGCAACCAGTGACAAGACCCTAGCCAACGAGTTTGTGCAGTTCTTTCACAACAAAGTTCAGAAGATCAGACAGGGTCTTGATAGTTCAGATCTCCTTGGAAATACAGGTTCTCCAGAATGGGACAACACAGTGCCTGAATTTGGTATGAAAGATGCAGGAAGAAGTTGGCAAAATTATCAAAAGCTGTGCTAGTAAGACCTGCTCATTAGATGCCATCCCAACAGCGCTCTTAAAGAACAGCACTGTTCTCCCTGCAGTGCTGCTGATTCATTACTGACCTTGTGAATACATCACTCGTAACTGGGAACTTTCCAGATAAACTGAAACGTGCACTTGTCACACCATGTCTGAAAAACACTGGACTCAACATAAATACGTTCAATAACTATAGACCAGTTTCAATATCCCGTTTCTCAGCAAGGTCATCGAGCGTATTGTTGCTCAGCAACTCAATAACCATCTTACTAGAAATGATCTGCATGATAACCTGCAATCAACCTACAAGCGTGGTACCAGCACTGAGACAGCCATCCTACGAATAAAAGCAGACATAGAAGCAGTACTGAATGAAGGTGACGCCATGCTCTTAGTCCTTCTTGATCTAAGTGCAGCATTCGACACCATCGATCATACCCTTTTGCTTGAGAGACTAAGAGAAGAAGCTGGCTTGACGGACACGGCACTTTGTTGGATACAATCTTACATAAATGGTTGCACCCAAGCAGTAAAGATCAACACCAGCGTATCCTCAGATGTGCCATTGTCTATAGGAGTGCCACAAGGGTCTGTTCTTGGCCCTCTTCTCTTTCTGGTATACCTTCTCCCACTCAAAAGAGTCATAAACCAGTATGCCATAAGCCATCATGGGTTTGCAGATGACACTCAACTTTACAGCCGGTTGAACATAAAAGACACAGCCATGCGCAACTCTCAAGTCAACACCATGGAGACGTATATAGCAAGTGTCCGAAACTGGATGCCTGTAAACAAACTTAAACTGAATGATTCCAAAACTGTGGTAATAGTGATTGCTAGCATCCACAACCAGTGCCGTCTAATGATGTCTGACTTAAGATAGGTGAGGTGATAGTGACACCTAGGTCTGATGAAAAAACCTCGGCGCTGTCCTAGACACCACCTTATCATGGAGAAACAAGTCAGACCTGTGGTGAGAAAGATGTACTACAACATCAGAAGAATCTCGAAAGTCGAAAAGCTTGCACAAATGCCATCAATGCAACAGTCATCTTGACTTCCACAATGCCCTTCTCCTTGACGTAACAGACCGACCCATACATCAGTTACAACTGGCTCAGAACAATGTGGCACGATGTCTCACAGGAACAAGCTACAGACAACATATTACGCCAGTGTTACAACAGCTGCACTGGCTGCCTGTGAGACAGCGTGTCGTGTTTAAAGTGTTGACAACCATCCACAAGTCACTCCACTCCTCCTCATCACCAGCTTACATGAGAGAGTTATTTCCTTTATACCAGCCACGCAGGACATTGAGATCATCAGCGGACCAGTGGAAACTGGTAGGGGAGAAATCTTCAAACAAATACAGTGCAAGAGCCATAAACAATCTATGTGTACAATTATGGAATAATCTACTGTTGGAACTTTGCAATCTTGAATCACAGAGAACATTCCACAACAAAGTCAAAACACTGCTGTTCAAATGTGAATATATTTTAGCATAAATCAATATCACATCATAGACTACGTATGTATTTCTTGTTCGACATCCGACTGCCATACTTTTAGACAGCATTTTGGTGTCTTATCGCTATTTTAGTAATAATTTGTCAATTTTATTCTTAACAGTTCTTTTTATAAGTGTTTCGTCTTCATTAGGACAACCTCTGTAAAGCGCATAGAAACTAAAAGTAATTTTGCGCTATATAAGTGAATATAATAATAATAATAATAATAATATAATCATTGTTTACCTTTTTCTTCAGCTTTTAATTCTGAATACTTTTGTTCTCCAACCAACAAGGTAGGATTTTAGCATCCATTACAGATTTACCACGACCTATGTCCTCTGTTAAACTACCAATGATTGGTTCAATATACATTACTAGCTTCCAAGAACCAATGAATTTGCATGTTATGTCAATTCATTAAAGAATCTAAAATAGATTTACCAGACAAAAAATGTCATTTATGGTTTTTTTAATTCATAAAAAAAAAAATCAAAGGCCTGAAGGACCACAAAGGCATTGAATGCAATATCATATACATCAGGGCTCTCAATAAATTTAGAGGGTAGCAGGTGAAATTAGAGAAAGAAGGAGAGGAAATGTTTGAGTGCTGCAGTAGGCATTTCCTTAATTTTTGGTACTTAAAGCATTAAAATCATTTGTAAAATGTTAGCCAAATGTGTTTATTTATATGAAAAGAAATAAAGAAGAGAGCTTGGACTAAAGTTCCTTACTGTAACAAGTTCATACCTTCCTCTTGCTAGATAGCTTCCCCTCAAGCCTAGTTACTTTACAAAGGCTATAATCAATAACTTCAAATTGCAGACAAAAAATGCTGAAAAGAATATTACTGCTTCAGAGTGAGACTACTTATCTTCTGTTCATGTATGATGTAACAATTATACAGTATTAACTGTTTTACAAAGTCTAACAATTCAAACGTTCCATGTATTATGTAGAAAGGTTATTGGATCACTTCCAAATGAATGCTACCTAGCCTGCGTTTCTTTGCGAAATAACCTGTTATTTCCTTCATACTTTTGTTTTGCTTAATTGAAATTCGAGTTGAGATTAATGAAAACAAAACTGAAAATAATCTGTCTTTTTGGAATAGCAATCGAACCATGACATTGCGCAATTTCACCACTTCAGCATTTATCTCTTTCTGCTGATCCAAAAGAAGTATTCTTGATGAAACTATGATATAAATGAAAACCAAATTTGAGCAGATTATTTTTCAAGTATTTAATAATATCATGTGTCACAAATCTAGTGGGGAAAATCTATTTAACTGTGAATAATGAACTTCTCTTACCAAACTATCATTATTTAACTACTGGACAATGGTATAATAATAAACAATGACATCAACAATGGATTGATATTCTGCCTTTCAAATATCAATTAAATTCAATGTTTCAAAGTCTTGAATCGTAAGAAACGCTCAAAACTAATAGGCACTATTTTGATTTTGCCCATTGGGATTGGATGAATGGCAGTTAGCAGCAAAAACCATGTATGATCGCTAGAAGGCTCTTGAGCAAGCTTGATGCCATAAAAAAAGAATGCAAATTTAGAAATGGATGCACAAATTTGAGGTGGAAGAAAGTCAGGTCTGAATTGAATATAGAATTTGGGCTAGTCATTTTCATATCCACTTGTCTGAAAGGACAGTAAAAGTTACGAATTTAAATTGATAACCCAATTAACCAGTGACTACATATAATTAGTTCTAGCCTTGAATATAGTCAAAATAATCATGTTGATGAGACAGTTATTGCATTTTATTGTGCTGTGGATGAGAAGGAACTATATATCATTTTACAAATTTTAAATGAGAAGAAAATAATGAAGAATTCATCTCAGCTTTTTGCCTGCATATGATCGTGATATTAACCTTCATTAGATGGAATAATTTAAATTCGAAGACATCATGTCGTAAAGTTAAAATTTTACTGAAAGTTCTGGACTCCAAAGAATTTTTCATGGGAGCTTTTCCTCTTTGAACTTTCCTTGTTTTTCACAGACCTTTTAAAAAAAGTGGATGGATAAAATGCATAGACATTGTTTGTTCAATAAATACATTTTATCAATGTTTTGAATAGATTTGCTTTAAAATTTCAGATTTTACCAGGTGAGTGCTTTTTCATACCTGATTTACTTGCAAATTAATCTGTGATGACCTTGCAAACAGTATGAATATACCCCTGGATATGTTCTCTATCAACTTACAAAATTTCAATACTATATCTTATTTCATTAAAAATTATGATATTTTAAACATAAGACCAATTCAACTTATTAGTAGACTATCATCCTTGCTTACCAAAAAATATGGGGTGAGCGGGAGGATTTTAAATTTGATTTTTATTTCCTAAGAAACAATATTAATGACAAAAGTGTTTTTGTCAACAGATGGGCATCACTTAATGACCTTATTTCCGATGGATGTCAAGCTAATAGCATACTTCATTCACTGATGAATTCCTGGTTAGGTTTTCATTTTAAACACAAACACCAAACTTCTACAAGACATGAAGGACATTTACTAGAGTAATAAGATTTAAAATGAAAAACAAGAGGTCCATGGGCCACATCACTCACCTGAGTCACCTTGGCCCATATTAAAGATTTTCACTACATATTTGCATATAAAATGTCAATCCTCTATTGTGCCTCCTCCCCGTTTACTCCTGGGGGGCCATGATTTTAACAAACTTGAATCTGCACTATGTCAGAAAGCTGTCATGTAAATTTGAACTTTTCTGGCTTTGTGTTCTTGAGAAGATTTTTTTCCTATATTTTCACATCTAAAACTTTGATCAGCTATAGTGGCCTCATTCTACCCCTGGGGGCCATGATTTTAAAAAAGATTGAATCTGCACTATGTCAGGAAGCTGCAATGTAAATTGGAACTTATCTAGCCCAGTGATTCTTGAGAAAAAGATTTTTGAATGACTCCACCCTATATTTGCATTTTTGTGATTATCTCCACTTTGAAGAGGGCATGGCCCTTCATCAGAACAAACTTGAATCACCTTCACCCAAGGATGATTTGTACCAAGTTTGATTGACATTAGCCTGCTGGTTCTGGAGAAGATTTTCAAAATGTTTTAACTATTTTTTCACTTTTTTTGCTATTACCTCCCCTTGGAGAAGGGCACTGCCCTTCATCTGAACAAAATTAAATCCCATAAGTATGCTTTTTGTCAAGTTTGATTGAAACTGAAAGAAGAAGAGAATGTGGAAAGTTTATGACAATGCCAATGACAACAACAGAAAGTTTTGATCAGAGAAGTTCACTTGTGCCTTTGGCTTTGGTGAACTAAAAAATGCAGTAACCCACCTGTTTATTTCAGAATAAATGAAAATCAAAACAAAAATAAACCTTATGGGTTTGAACGCGATGCTCTAACCACTCAGCCACGGAGGCCATTCGAACTCTGAGAGTGACATTTTTTGCCACTGCATGATGTGGAGTTTTAGTTTTTTCTAATCTATCATGCTTATTATACACAAGTATGAATAGAAAACTTAAATTTCATAGGCATTCAAAAATTGACATCACTCACTGTATACTATATGAAACAAGGCTTGCAACTACCCTGGCCCCTTCCATACCCCATGAGAAGAAATCGGCCTGAAAACTCACTAAATTGCCACTTATCCGTCAAAAAGTGAGTTGATCCAATTCCGAAAAATCCAACACAATCATCCATATCCATTTACTACCAAATTTCGCAACATTTGTATTTTTTCCAACAGCTTTTCCATCTGATTGTAAAACACTATCAACTGTTGAATTATATCTGAAATGATATTGACCATTCCAGACTAATAGGAGAGTTCAAAGTTGATGTACCCCCCCCCCCCCCCCACCCCCGTAGATCTGCGTTTGCAAGGTCGATTAAACAATGACACATTCGGTCAATTAAACACACCTGCAAACCACATACTTTGACACACAAAGTCATTTAAACACATTGACAAACATAGTCAAATAAAAAACTCCAACATACACGACCAATTAAACACTCTTACACACAAGGTGAATTAAACACTCTGACACACTGGCAAACCAAATACTTTGACACACAAGACCAATCAAACAGTCTGACACACATGATCAAATAAACAGTCTGACACACACAGTCAATTAAACAGTCTGACACGCATGGTCTCTCCATTTACACTACACATATTTGCTTTTGTTTTGTAAGACTGCATTAATTTCCTTTTCAATGTATTAGTTTATAATTTATTGCAAGAAATTAAGCATCAATTTGATCAATCAGCGTTCTTGAAATTTACCACTCCAAAGAATTTGATTGGTTAAATTTGCTTTGAATTGGAAAAGTTGGATTTAATTGGTTAAAATTGCTTTGGACCAGAAAAGTTGACATTGCATTTCATTATTCAAACTGATGAAAATCTTCGGTGTTTGAAATAGATTCCAAGAACTCTGGTTAATCAAATACCCTGAAACTCCCAGTCAACCAAACCACACACATTCTGACACACGCGCTGTTAATAAACCACCCTGTTGAAGACACAACCCCCCCCCCCCCCCCCCCCCTCCCATATATTTAATCAAACATGACTGACATATACAGTTTACCAAACAAGTAGCAAGACAATCAAGCACATGAGAAAAATACTGTTGATGCATGTTTTTATTGTAATATTGTTTAAAATAGTCCAAAAGCAAACAGTCTGCAAAAAGGGGTAGATGTTTGACTTGTACCAAAATTGGTTTTATTTTCATGTTTTTTGGTTACTGTTGTATTTTTTCCTATTTTCCATGAGTATTTGCATTAGATATATTGTTTCCTAACAAGGAGTGGGGGGTCACCACATTTTCCCCTGTTTTTACTTGCAAACTTAGTTGTTTTCATATGTAAAGTAAGACATATTGGCTAACTGGCCCTCTGCTTTTAAAGACTAAGAAGAATATAAGATGGAGTGATGAATCTTACCCATTAAATGAAGAATGAATGTAACCCCCCTCCCCCTTCCCCCCTTAAGATTTTGAGTTCAAAGTTATGGATTGATAACATCATAAAGTTTCATTTCTTATTAATTGCATTTGTTTATCATTATTATTATTATTTTTTTGGTGGGTGCTTGTCAAAAATTGTTCAAAAATAAAAAAAATAAAAAAAATTGTGAGGTCAAATTCTTCTCCCATTACTTGATTTTAGTTTCAAAGGAATTTATAAAACCATAAAGCAATATCAATCCCAAATATTCATCAATATCAACATATTACAAAGATCTGCACTGCATAACTTCAAATCTGTTGATATGATGAGTAATTGTTTGATAAGTTCACGATCTTTTTGTATTTGGTTACATTAACACATCATATTTTCCCTTTGGGTACCCCAGCAGCTAGGTTACTGTCAAAGAGTTATCTCTCTTAGATTTATAAATTGATTACAGCTGTACAAAATTTTTCATATAGAATCTACTAAACCACAAAATATTCAAGTTTTTTCAGGACTTTCTTTTATTACACTGTCACAGTATATTTTGTATAGTAAATAATGATTTATATTAGTGTATAATAATAATAATAATAAACTAATAAATTGTAAATAGATAACAAATCATTGGCTTGGCAGTGTAAACATTGCCCAAAAAAAAAAAGAAAAAAAAAGGTGGATTTTGCATTTTTAAAACATGATTCAATACTTAATCTTTAAAAAAGTGGATTCAACTTTTGTATTGATAATTATGAAATTGTTTTTACTTCAGACTCGTCCATGATTAATTGTTCAAAGAAATAATCATAATCATAGATAAGAATTCATGGAGTTAATATTTATATGCTTAAATTTTGTCCGTAGGCCTATAGAAAAACCAATGCAGAATAATTAAGATTTTGTATATCATAAAAATCAATGAATAATTCTATTAACATTTCATTCAAACATAATACTGCTTCCAAATTGACTTTCTGGTTTGGTTTAAAGCATAGATTTTATTCTGCATTATTAGATCTAACACGTGGTGTTGAATCATGACTGCATACATCTTTACGGCACAACATAACGTCAAATCTTTGTGATGTTATTTCTCTGTTCTGTTGAATATGCCTTAAGGACCTTTTGTCAAGGGTGCGATCAAATATGTAAGCTCAAATAAGCTCAAATGTACAATTACAAGTAAGGCTATTTTTAACAAAAACACTTCTTAGAATATGATCTTCATTACGATCTAAATTGTCAAATGTAATCCCATACAAGTACCAAATTTCTTCCAAAGAATTTTGCAATTGTGTTCTCTTTGTACCTCTGACTACTCTTTTGGCATACAGCACCCTTGGCAGAGAACAACCATTTCAACATTTTTAGCATAATGAGGTGGTGAAAAACAAAGTCCGAGCACTTGAGGGTTTCTTAATGTATGAAGGACGAAATTTTTCTGAGCTTTCCTTACCATTTAACTCTTCAAATGGTTTGCATTTATCAGCAATGTATGAGGACGAAATTTTTCTGAGCTTTCCTTACCATTTAACTCTTCAAATGGTTTGCATTTATCAGCATTGAGATGTTCAGGGTCTGGAAGATGGTGGAGATTTTCAAACATTTGGTCTGGTAACCAAGGTTCTTTTTTTACAAACTGAGCATGAACTTTTCCCATACTTTTTAAACTAATATAAACTGTGCAATTTTGCAATGATCATTCAAGAACTTTGTAAACATATTTCTATTTTTCTTTATGTGTAGTGTCAGAGGCTTTCAATTCTTGGTCTATCTTCAAAATCTCACATCTCAAGTCAAAAACGAACACTTCTTGTAAATATGTCATTGACCTATAGCGCTGGTATTGATTTCAGTCTTTACAAAAAGCTTTTTGATTTTCGTTCCGGTTGAAGACTAGGCTACATGCATATAGTTATTTGTTTCACATGCATCACTTTAGTTCTAGTCAATACAAGTAACTTGTAGAGATAGAAAAAACCATTTCACAGTCGTTATCCGAGCAGCATGAATTGTGGATGCATTTTTATTTCCCTATCTTGAAATTTCATTCAGTATTTCTCAGTTTACTTTTAACAATGCAATTACTTCATGTGTGTTTTCTTACAACTCATTTCTTTGGAAATAACATTTTAAAAAGTCATTGGTGTAAGAAATACAAATTATAAAAATGAAATTCAAGAAGTTGAGTACTGTTACTGAAATGTAGCCCTACAGCTTAAAAACCTGATCAGAGTATAGAGTCTTCAAGGTATACAATTTTTAAATGTAATTTTAATGTATTTAGCACCTTGTCATAACCTGGTGAGGGCCCTGTTCTGTTTTATGTTTTGCATATTTTGATTGTTTTCATTGATGTTGATATTTACATGCTATTCAATATATTGTCAAAGGCATGGAATAGCATCGCCAAGCTTTGTGCAAGGGTTTATTTCTGTTGACATTTTTTGTGTGTGTCAGATTTTGACATTAAATCTTACAGTCTGAATGTCCAGCTGAGGTGGTTTGCTGTCAACTTCCAAAATCATTGTAGAAATCTTTAATTGTCTTTTCATCACTAAAATTTCCAGCAAACCACACCTCCTTTTGTTCATGACTAAGAATGCGTGATATAATAAAATCCATCTTTCGTCTTCTCATTTCTAAACTAGAAATATAATCGAAATTATAAATACCTGACTCACACACAAATTCTTTTAGATACTTAGATAACTGGAATATTCGCGATTTTCCTGTACAAGATATCCAAGGTTTCAGAGTGCAAATATGACCGGGACTAATGGTTACTTCGACATATCCTGAGTATTTGACACATCCCAGTCAAAACTTAAATAGATTTGCTGTGTACAATGGATATTGTGATTTAATTAATGTCTTTCAAATTGAATAACAGATTTTCAGCATTACTGTACAAAAGGAGAAACAACACTTCCTTGCTTACTTTCTTTTACGACCAGAGAAGCATTGATGCAGTTATTTAGCTACAAGTATACATAAATGATCCATACAACGAAATGTTTTCAAGATTTAGAAAATTTGTATCCATTTCATATATGAGATTCTTGAACAGATTAAATGTAATATTTGATGAATAATAAATTATAAGACAACATATTGCATTTCAGATGTTTTGCTGTTATTTTATTTTATAGCTGTTAAAGCCATACTTGGATAATGTTAAAAACGAATTCCAAATATGTGCAAGTTCTTTATTGTACAAATTATTTAGGTATATTATTTGCTAAATGCCTTTACAGCAGAAAATAAACAACCTGTATTAGGAGACCACCTGTCATATGTGACCTTTTTTCCATTCTCTGTTGGATGGTCTCTTAATACAGGTGTCATATGTGACCTTTTTTCCATTCTCTGTTGGACGGTCTCTTAATACAGGTGTCATATGTGACCTTTTTTCCATTCTCTGTTGGATGGTCTCTTAATACAGGTGTCATATGTGACCTTTTTTCCTTTCTCTGTTGGACGGTCTCTTAATACAGGTTTGACTATATTATCAATTTTATTTTAAAACTGTTAAAAGCATACTTGATATTCTTAATAAAATACATGCAGTTATTTTCTCCTTTCTACAAACTATTTCTTTATATCATTTGCTAAATGACTTTAAAGGTTACATATGGTACACACAATTTACAACAGTTGATAGTAGTTTTATGTATATGAACGACATTTAATCTCTCTGTTGTTTAGGTGTGGCCATTCTAATGGACAATTTCAAAGACATTTGTTGACTCTAAAATGAATTTTATTCAAGCTATTATCATAATTACTTAAACTTGCCTCTTCTTGGAATGCACTAAATTTAACTTCATTATGAATCACTACAAAGTACAAAGGATTAGACCTATCCCATATAATTATGGCTTGGCAGGTGACCCTGGTATGTTGGAATCTGTTATAGGTGGATGTATAAAGGTAATGTATAAAATCGTTAAAATGATATTAATGATTGATTGTATATTTTATTTTTAACATCCCTCTCCAGAATCTTTCACTCTATGGAGATGTCACCAATGCCGGTGAAGGGCCTATGCTGGGCACTTATGGCCTTTGACAAGGGAGGGAGTGATCTTTATCGTGCCACACCTGCTGTGACACAGGGTCTCATTTTTGCTGTCTCATCCAAAAGACTGCCCCACTTAGTCGCCTCTTGCGACAAGCAAGGGGTACTGAGGATCTATTCTGACCCGGATCCCCATGGATAAAATGATATTGATCCACATAAACCATATCATGTGTACCATATGTAACCTTGTACCTGAAAATTGGTGGGAAATGGCGATAGATGAGTTGGTCTTAAACTCATTTTTTAGCACCCATTCTACACATTTTGACAGTATGGTAGTACAGGTGGTGAAGTACAGAAGTGACACTGTATCTTCATTGATACTGAACATTGGTAAAAATTGTATTTTGTTAAACTGCAATATATCCAGAGTCAGCTATAAATTATCATAATACTTACTGTATGGGGATAGATTTACTACAATTTAACTGGCTGTTGGCTGTGTTCTGTGAATTCATGTACTGCTCCAGAAGTTTTTGTTCATATTCTTGATGCTTACTGTTAAGGAAAAGAGAATAAAAATTAAGAATCTGAAATCTGTATTAATAAGATACAACCCCCCCCCCGGTTATTCTGTAAAAGACATTTTTTTCCCTGGGAAGCTAAAATAAAGAGGTCCATGGGCCATGATGTTCACCCAAGTCACCTTGGCCCTGATGCTCTTCTTCAGAAGATTTAAAACAAAAAAAGGCGTGCCCTACACTCTTTGATATTCGGGTCTTTATGATGACATTAATCAATATCAAAGGCCTGAAGGGCCACAAAGATGTCGAGTGTAATATCATATATACTACTCAAAGTTTGATAAGGATCATATTTTTCAGCACTTGTAAAACTTTCAACAAAGGTGAATGACATCCAACACAGAGTGATTTATGTTCAGAAATGTTTACTTCAAGAAATTGTGACAGAAAAATTTGGCAAACATGACATTTCATCACATACTCCTAAGGTAAAGGGAGAGTACCCTGAAAAGCATTGTAATTTCATGATCACGGAATTGTTTAAACTCTGCACATTCCATTTCACACTGCACAAACAAGTGTCAATAGCGGGTATGGCCTCCGTTAGCTCCAATGACAGCTTGGCAACGTCGTCTCATGCTTCCAACGGGGTTTTGAATGGACGCAAGAGAGATATTGTTCCATTCTTGGATCAGAACATTTTCAAGTTCCTGGAGGGTGGCTGGTTGTACAGGACGACGTGAAATCGCTACCTGAAGCATATTCCAGACATGCTCGATAGGGTTGAGGTCTGGAGAACGAGCTGGCCAGTCCATACGAACAATTGTCTCAAGTTCCAGGTACTCGTCCACCACCCTAGCACGATGTGGACGTGCATTATCGTCCATGAGGATGAAGTCAGGACCAACAGCACCAGCATATGGTCTCACGTACACATCCAGGACTTCATCCCTGTAGCGCACTCCGGTCATCGTGCCTCGCCTTAGGACATGGAGATCAGTTTGTCCAGCTCGACTGATTCCTCCCCAAATCATCAACGACCCACCACCATATCTGTCATGTTCAGCAACATTAGCGTCCTGATATCGTTCTCCTGCCCTTCTCCACACTCGTGCACGACGATCTGTGAAGTCAACACAAAACCTCGACTCGTCTGTGAAAAGTACAGGGGCCCAATCAGCAACCCTCCAATTCACATGAGCCCTGGCCCAATTCAAACGATCTTGTCTGTGTCGCTGAGTAAGAGGGATGCGAATACAGGCTCTCCGGGAACGAAGACCACCTTCATGAAGACGATTACGCACGGTTTGCGTGGAAATGTTAACTCCAGTTGCATTCAGAAGATCATTTCTAAGCGCAGTCGCCGTTGCAAACCGATGACGTCGTGCTGAAATCAAGAGAAAACGGTCATCTTGCTGCGTGGTGGACCTTTCTCTGCCGCCTCCATGTCGATGAGAAGCTGAATCATGAGCTTGATACTGGTTCCAAGCTCTGCAAACAACGCTCTGACTGACACCCAATAGCTCTGCAACGTGACGTTGTCTTGCACCATTTTCGAGCATTCCTATGCATCTGGCCAATTCTTCAATAGTCAAACGACGTCTTTGACGTTGTGGAGGCATTTTCATAGAGTAACAGTGACTTAAACGAGGTCAGATGTAAAGACAATGGCCAAATTCAAATCAACGACAAGCACTCAGAAATGTGAATAATGTGGGTACCATGCTTCACGTGCTACTCATGATCACTGCAGCATGCATTTCCCTACCTAACCTGTGTTTTGAGGCTCAAGAGGGGTCAGTCCAACACTATGATGAAATTTGCGTGTCTTATCAATTCATATATTGATTTTATAATGTAAGAACTATATGATCCTTATCAAACTTTGAGTAGTATACATTACAGGGTTCTCAATAAATTCATAGGGCAGGTAAATTGACAAAGTAGGAGAAGAAATGAGTGCCACAAGAGACATTTCCTCATATTTAAGTACATAAACAAAGCATTACAATCATTTGTAAAATGTCAGCAAACTGTGTTTATTTACATAAAAAGAAATAAAAAAGAGAGTTTGGGCTGAAGTTGCTTATCCTAACAAGTTCATACACATATCCTCCTCTTGCTAGATAATATCTCCTCAAGACCAGTTACTATACAAAGGCTATAATAAATAAATTGAAATTGCAGGTGAAAAATGCTGAAAAGAATATAACTGCTTCAGAGTGAAACTACTGTTTATAAAAGTTATATCTTTTGTTCATGTATGATGCAACAATTATATGGTATTTACTCTGTTTTCAATAATGTCTCACAATTCAAAAGTAGAAAGGTTATGGGAATTCTAAACAAGATTCAATTCACAAAATAACCTGTTATTTTTGTTGCGATGCTCATGCTACTTTCGCTTTGCTTAATTGAGAATCAGGATTACTGAAAACAAAACTGGAAACGGTCTCTGTGTTTTTGGAATAGGAAACGAACCGTGACAATGCACAATCCAATTTAGTATTTATCTGTTTCTACTGATCTGAAATAAGGATTCTTGGAGAAAATAAGAGTCTATACATATAAATGAAAACCATATTTCAGCAGGTTATTTTGTAAGTACTTATGATATCGTGTGACACAAATTTCGTGGGAAAATCTGTTTCGTAGTAAATCCATCTGCAAATAATGAATTTCTCTTACCAAACAGTCGTTATTAAACTATTGAACAAAGATACAATAATAAACAACGACATCAACAATGGATATGGTATTGCGCCTTTTAAATATCAATTAAATTCAATGTTTCAAAGTCTTGAATCATAACAAACGTTCAATACCAATAGCCACTATTTGATTTCGCCCATTGAGATGGGATAGGCGGTGTAGAGGCAAAATTTTGCATGATTGCTATAAGGCTCTCGAGCAACCTCGATGCCTTAAAAAAACATAAATATAATAAGAAAATTGGGGGAAATGTAAAGATAAAATATGTCCTTTTTTAAAATGAATATTATACCTGCTCAACATGTTATTGTTTTTGTTTTGATATTTTTTTTTCAGGTGAAACTTGGCGTTATAGTATTTCACTCGAAGACACAGCCTTCATTCACACTGTTCATATCTTTAAAAGCTAAAAACTCTATGTCAAGAAAATTACTATAGAAGTGGAAATTGTAGAAAATGTGACACTTAAAATATGTACACTTTGAATTATTTTGAAACAGAAAATCAAAATTCGTACTGCACCTCCTATGCCACCATTCAATGCCATGACACGTGCTAAAATACATGAAGATAGGTTAGACAATGATTTCCTACTGAAAGGTTAGTTTTCTATACTGAACATTTATTAATATTTTTTTTAATGAAATGCAAATGCGAGATTTTGAAAAAATGTTTCTTGCATAAATGAAATAATGAGATGGGATGCAACCACCAAATGTTTTACAAAGCCATTGTTGTGTGTACTGCATTTTTACCTTGATTTTGGCAGATAAACCCTCATGGCAAAGAAATACTCTAGAGTATTTTTGTCTCACACATTTTATTAAGTGAAAAAAAAAATTGTGCAGAATGTCTCCGACACATATTGACATGCTGCCCGATTTTCACGAACTGGTACTTATATTTTTTGCCGCA
Source organism: Ostrea denselamellosa (assembly GCA_024699665.1). Lineage (NCBI taxonomy): Eukaryota > Metazoa > Mollusca > Bivalvia > Ostreida > Ostreidae > Ostrea > Ostrea denselamellosa. The sequence goes on along the minus strand of JAMZEH010000064.1, from coordinate 4,171,960 downwards.
AATAACTGGTATCAGGGTATACATTACTCATCCTCATTCTACTTTTCATTTCTCTAAACACTGTTTTTACAGGCAGAGCACTCAATATTTATAGAACCTATTACTGTCTTTGATCACAATCATTTTTATAATTAAAGAGGGGTAGATAAATTGCACCTTTGTACATCACATGTGGTACTTGTGTTGATTACAGTAAATTAAACACTAGTTAAATATTTTGATTTTATTTTTATAATGTTGACTATTTAATTGACTTGAATTAAGTTTCAACACAGGAAATATTGAGTCTGTTAAAACTTTAACGCTACAAAATCTCATACTTTGCTGAAATATACATGATGATTACCCATGTATTTCCCCTGAGGCATGCAGTGAAGATCACCACAGATGACTATTACCTCAGAACTATAGTTGCAGAGATTGCAAATTCTTTTTTTGTTTATAAGTCATTATTTCCACCAAAATATTCAGTGAAAATTACTGCAGATAACTGCTTGGTCAGGGTTTGATATTAACACTTATCCGCTTGTCTGGTACTAATGGAAAAAAAATTCAGACAAGTGAATATTACTGGGTAATTGGAAAAGCGCTTTTTTATGTAAAGAAATCTCCAAATAATAAAAAGAACAATTGATGAAAAGTTCACCGGTAGTTCAGAGTCGGTAGCAATGCATGAAAAATGAACTTTGATCCCAATATCAATCGCTATGTAAACAAAATGAGTCACACTCGATCGGGATCTATGTTCACTCATTGTGTATTACTTTCAATCTTGTAAAGAGGAATGGATTTTACGAACTTTGGATTCTCTATATCATTATCAAGCAAACAAAGTCATTGATGAGATAACATTTTGTTTTATATGTTTGTTGCTTTCATCAATTTAATAAGATAAAAAAATCAATCAAGCAAGCATAAAATGGACTATACTTTAATTAATACAGTTTTCATGTTGACAATATTGGATCTTCTTTGAAAATATTTTGGACAAGTGAAGTTGAAGTTTGGACAAGTAAATATCTTTGTCCCTTGTCCGAATGGACAATTAGGAAAAAAAGTTAATGTAGAGTCCTATTAGTCAAAATTGTTGCTGCCTATTACACACAATTTTCAGGGGGGGGTGGGAAGAAGGAAGAATGAAGAAGTTGTATATTATACATAAGTATGTATTATATTCCGCTTTAGATTATAGGTCATTTTTGGGATGAAGTAAGGTTAGATTTTTAAAAATAATTCTTATAAAATAATTGACGAAAAAATTTTTGATAAAGAAAACCAAAATCTGTTAGCATTTATCGGACTTGCATGCTCTGTAAGTTTGTAGGGCATGGCTTGAACACTTCTATTGCATGAAATGTTTCTTGCATGGAACTATTCTTGCACGAAACACTTTGCATGGTTTGCAGGAACAAAAATGATTCTTGCATGGAATGGTGAACAGTCTGCACAAAACGCTGAATGGTTTGCACAGAACGCTGAATGATTTGCATGGAACAAAACGAAATGCTTTGGAGGTGTAGTAGCATGCTTCAGGGTCTGTACGTCCCATCTAAAGACGAGCATATAAAAATAACTAAGGAAATTATGTACGCTGTCATACCATTTGCCTACTTTCAATGCAGTTCAAAGTCATGAATGAAATCTGGGTCATCATTTTTGCATAAAATATGTGGGGGAAACACAAAACAACACACTGATACAACATTCATATCTGCATTTCACATACATACAAAAGACTTCTGAACCAACTTACTATCAAATGTTTGAAACCCATTATTTCAGTCAGATTGCAGTAAATTGAGTATTGCCAACTGATCAGACTTTGCTCACTGATTTCAGAAAAATAATACCATATGGTTTCTTTACAGATCACTGGATGTGGGTGGAACTTTATCTATCTAACACTAAATATCTAATAGCAACAAAAATACTAATATTCACCCCATTTGCATTTCCTCTTTGGTAAAACTTGCTGCTTCCTCGCCTAATTCATGCAAGTACATACAATCCTAAAAAGTAAAGAAATCAAAATGATAAATAATTATCTATTAACACAACAAATCAAATTATAAGATAATATTTATTTTAAACAATTGAACAATGGGAAAGGGTTCAAATAAGCTTATTAGTATGCTGTTTCACCCTATTCAATATGCAATATATATATATGTGTGTGTGTGTGTGTAATAAAAATATCACAAAGCCGATTGAGTACATACTAGACTAGTTTCTTCAATTCTTCAGGAGTATATATATATATATAAAAATATATATAAAACTATATATTATATGCATGTGTGTGTGTGTGTGTGTGTAAACAGGCAGGCACATGCACACCCATGTGACAATATTGAAAAGGATTAATGTTTGTACTAAAACAGTCCTACAGAACTAACACCCACCCACCCAACCCAAGGCACACTAGATGGTGAGAAATACTGAATTTGTTCTTCTTAAATAAAAATTGGTTTTTATGATATACTCTGGACACTGACAACATAACACACACCTCAAATGGAAAAAAAAATAACCATAACTTCCTCAAATATTAAAAGGCCCACAGACCTTATTGGTCACACGAGCTTCAAATTTTTAGTTAAAAGTATCACTTATTGGTCACATGAGCTTCAAACTTTTAGTTAAAAGTATCACTAACTCAAAGGGCTATGAAATCCATGGGGTTATGAAATTCACAATTTTGGTACTTTCCTTCATGTAAATGGGTCATTCTACAATACTGGTGACAAATGATGGGACAAATACAGTGACTTTTAAATAAGACCCTCTCAGTGTTACTTTCAATGTTAATTTGTAGATCAGAGATTGGAATTAATAAGTATCATAACAAAAAAAAAATCAGCAAGAGCTTTATTACAGGCCTTGCTAGAGCGTGGCCTGTTCTGATATGGGTTTTCAAAATGTACACAACTTTCTGTGTCATTAACGGTTAATGTATTTTCATGATCTTCCCAAAATTAATGCACTTAATTAGGGATTCAAGTTTTTGTCAATTTAACATTCATGTTGTATAATCTCTAGATATAAATCAAGCATATTTAACATCAACTTTAAAATGCAATAAATATTATAGTTGTCAATTTGTACTGTATTTGTTTCAGGTTCAATTTATTTCTTTTTTATGAAATACAGAAAAGGGTGTACAGTGTTTTGTGGATTCAAGATTGCTTTTGCGTATTCTCACAGCTAGTAATATATCCAAGTGGTCTTGAGGTGATAAGTCCAGATAAGTGCAAGAAAATTCCATTTAAAGTCATTTATCCTTCTCCTTAACTTGTTTCTACTAACAAAATTTGCTTACTATAGCAACTGAAATTCTTCATCAAAGTATGACTTCACAATTAACTCTACATCCTGAAGGGGTGTACATACAAATTGCATATCATCAGTACGGTCTGATCAGCATAATAATAATAGAATATAATTTCTTTTGTATCATCTGCAGCCCGATACCTTTGACATTTGTGTCAAATTGATTTCTTGTTCAACCTTCGTACATAGTGCCCATTCTTCTGTCATAATTTGGTGCAAATCTGTTTTTTGCAATTTATTTTTGCATAAAATCATTAAATAAATGTGCAAGTATTTTAATGTATGCATACGTACAGTTATATAAGAAAGTGTAAAAAATTGAGCACCGCTAAACTGGTACAAGACACTCACGAGACTGACCCAGGGACTTGAACAAGTCTCTCGAATAGAAAAATCCATGGCCAAGGACAATAAATACTGGTAAAATTCTGGATCGATGCAAAAAGTGTAATTGAAATCCACAGAATTGGGGCCTACATGGCCCTGTGGTTTGAGCATAGTGCTCAAAATCACAAGACCTCTCACCTCTTGTTGGTGCAGGTTCAATTCTCGTTCACACTGATATATGTAAGAAAGTTTGCCAATTTACTTTCAGAAGGTCAGTGATCTCTTTCTGGATACATTGTATCTGGGTTCTCTCCACCACCAATAAAAAAAAAACTGGATGCCACCAGATAACTGAAAGTTGAATGTGGCAGAAAACTACAATCAAACAAATTGATAGAATGACTTCCAATGAGTTGCAAATTCAAGGTATTTTGTATAGAAAATTTTAAGTCCATGGGCCATAACTCCTTCAAAACTATGGCAAAGGTTAAATTTTTCCAGACAAACAAACAGAACTTCAAAAATTTTGGGGCAGCATTCCCCTTGTAATATGCATATCTACACATTGTGATCTTTCTTTCACTAAAATCCCTCCCCTCAAGGGTTTAGGAGTTGTGCAGTCAAAGTATTTTGCACAGAAAAGAGGCCCATGGGCCTTAATGATCACTTAAGTATCATATTCCATACATAGCCCATGCAGGGAGTCTCATATTTCCTTGCAAGCCTCAATTGGAGTCTTCTGTGCACATGTTTATGATCTTTCAAAATACATACAATTCCTATTCAATTACAGAAGAAGGAAAAAAGGAAGTTTAAAGCATATAAATCATTTTAACATTCTTTAATTATTTTTATACATTTTCAATATGTGGCAATATTGGCCTTACTCAACAGCCTAAACCCTGACCCTGGAGCCACGAATTTCACATTTTAGGTAGAAAGCTTCATTGATGTTATAATCATGGACTTAGTTTTTCTGAAATATACTGCATAACGGGTATTTTCTGTGGTTGTCCATTTTCTCACAAAGTCACAAAAAATGTATCAATGCATATATGCATAGATAGGTATTATGCAATCGCAGAAATTGGAAACGCACTTAGTTTTACTTAAATATATATGGTAGTATATTGGCCCCACCCTAGTGCCTGAATCCCCACTTCAGTAGTCATGAATTTCACAATTTGGGTAAAGAGCTTCAAGGACATCATAATCATGCATTTAATTTTTCTCAAATACATGTGGGAGCAGAGAACAAGATTTTTTAAGATTTAATAAATACATGTTCAATAAAAGGCCATATTGGCATAACCATATGGCCTGAACCCCTTACCCCTCACCCAAGGGCCATGAATTTTACAATTTTTATAGAGGACTTCATGGACATCATACCCAAGCATTTAGTCTTTCTCCCACATGTGTGGAAGTAGGGAAGAAGATTTTTGAAAATATAGCCCTTTTTAAAGCATACCTGGCCCTGCCCTTGAGGCCCCATTGGTGGTAAGGTCATAAATTTCGAAATTTATATTCCTCTTATCCTAGACATGCTTCACACCAAAAATGGGAACAATTGGCCTTGTAGTTTTTAAGAAGTTAAAAATGTAAAATTGCTAACAGATGAAAACCAACGGCACAGTGTTTCCCTTGTAATATGCACATCTACACATTGTGATCTTTCTTTTACCAAGTTTCATTAAAATCCCCCTCAAAGAGTTAAGAGGAGTTGCTATGACAAAGTTAAGGGACAGGTGAACATATGGACAGATGGTAATGGTATAGCATAGTATGCATTTTTATCCATTAAAGTGAGGGCGTATAAAAACTGGACTCCTAATTGCTGAATTTTGAAACTTTCGAATTTGCAAAATCTGAAGAAGTATTCATGTATTTTCAAAAGTAACAAGCAAAGATGATAAAATCTTCACATTGATCATAACTTTTTGTATTTTATATATATGAAATAAACTGAACCCGAAACAACATAATGCATATTGACAACCATATTATGTTTACTGCATTTTAAAGTTAACTTTAAATACCATGATTTATATCTAGAGATTACATAACTTGAACGTTAATATTAACAGTAACTTCAATCCCTGACTAAGGAGTTATATTACATTAATTTGGGGGGAAATCATGAAAAATACATTAAATATTAATCCCGCAGAAATGCATGTACATTTTGAAAACCCATATCAGAACAAATGTACTCTTGCGCACCCTGTAATAATCGTGTCAAAGATTCCAGATCTCTGTGTACACAGTATCTTCAATGCAAACCATCTGATGTTTTATGAAATTGAATGTGCTTTACATATGGATATTATTTATTCATTAAACTCATATATATGGATTCCATTAATGTTGAAATTTGTATTACAGATGAACACAGTTAATGGTTTACATTAAATATGATAGTCTGCACTTTTATCAACCTCATTGAAATTTTGCCCATTACTGATGTTCAACATGATTTATTGCACATAAAACATTTTTATGATTAATGCAGGTTGAAGAGGTGAGCTAAAAATGGTAATAGGAAAAACTCATGTAACCAATCAGCTCAGGTGACCTCAGGTGAGATAAAAAGGGGATAACTACTTCTTCTGAGAAATCAGTCTACCAAGTTTGATGTCCATCAAGCAAAGAGTTCTCAAATTATTGAGCAGATATTAGAGATGATTGACCCTTGACCTTGAGACCTCCAAATCAGCAGGGGTCATGTACTTTTTGGGGGGAACTAGTGTACCAAGTTTGATGTTTGTCATGCAAATGGTTCTCAAAATATTGAGCAGATAATATCTTCCTGTGTCATGAGTAGATGTGATCTCAAATTCAATAGGTATTATTTACTTCTCTGGGGAACCAGTGTACCAAGAAGCAAAGTGTTCTTATGATAATACCCAAACAACACCCGGTCTATCAACCAACCAACCAACATACCAACTGACAGGTGCTCTATTTTTTTTTCAAGGGGGCATAAAAAAGTTGAACAAAAAACTCATGGACTAAAATACGCATATAAATCACTTCATTCTTAAAGAGATGTGACTTGTCTGGTCCCTAATTTCTGAACAAATGAACATTATACTGCTTGAGATTTATTTTTGTCTAACTATAACCCTCTTCTTATGATAAGAATGTTTCATTTGTAGCCATGATTTTAACATAAGGAAGATATAACCTTAATATGTTTTACCAGTGAAGACTCATCCTTTTTTCACAAATCTTCATTCCTTCTCCTCATGACAAGAGATGAAGAAATTAATCTACTACAAGTACCTAAGAGAGCCTCTTGCCAATTTTGGTTGAATTTGAATCTGCAGTACTTGAAAGAAATTGAAAATTAAACTTTATAGACATACACTGGCTATTTGAAGATGGGGAAACAACAGAAAACTTTGATCAGAAAAGTTCACTTGAGTTGTCTTTGGCTCAGGTGAGCTAATTACCAGACTACTGTAAAGCACACCTTAATTACAAGAGCATTACTTATGCAAGTCTAGCTATTCATGAAAATTTAATTCTTGCCAAAGAAACTCCAACAAGACTTACGCAAAAGTTCTGTCACTCTCAAAATTAAATACATCATCATATAGATACAAAATAAAGTCTGGAGAAATAAAAGTGATCTACAGAATCTTTAAGTTAGATGCAATCAAATAATATTACTATTACACTCCTGTAACTTCATTAAGTTTAAAAGGTGAAATGGTTAAATCCAGCAACCAACCTGCTTTTGGCATTGAGCCCCTCTCAAGAAATGACTACAATACTTTGTTGTTCCTAGAGAGGCTTTTAACGTTCTTCCATCCACATGAACATTGTTAACTGCTAGAATTGCCTTCAGGGCATCATCACAGCGATTATATGTTACATATGCACTTGCACTTGGACCCTGTTTTCATAAGAAACAAACAAATTCAGTGAATTTACGTCTCCTTCACATTTATATTGTCAAATACCAGAAAATCATTTTAAAAAGTAGCCCATGGGCCAAATTGTTCACCTAGATCACCTTGGCCCTGCTGTTGTTCAGCTATTGTGATTTTTAAAGGATTTTTATCAATCCTTATTCTCATTGAAATTTTTTCACCCCATATTGTGACCCCAACCTAGCCCCAAAGGATAATAACTAAATACGATTTCACAATTAACAGAAATGCCTCAACACCAATATGACCAACATGATTTTGCTGTTCTGGATGACATCAAGATTATAGATCATGACATATGATATGAAAGACCTAGCCATAAGAAATATATATATATATATATATATATATATATATATATATATATATATATATATATATATCTTAAATAGTTCAGGAGACAATGACTAGGTCATATTTTTATTAAAAGTATGTCAAACTTTCAAATCAAGGTAACAAGGTGTCAAACATCATGAAATAAGAAAGTCTTGCCATGAATCTATACACCAAATGTAAAAATCCTACATTGAATAGTTCAGGAGATATCAAATAGGTCAGGGGTGTTTTAAAAAGTAGGTCAAACTCCAAGGTCAAAAGATCAAACACCATTGTGTACATAAACAATATACATACAAAATATCAAAAGCCTTTCCTAATATAGTTCCAGATATAATCAATAGGTTATGTTTTCAGTAACTTAATTTAAATACAAATCTTATAAGAATGCAATGCTACTTTACTTTGAAGTTGCTTAATAATTCAATGCCACTCATTACAAGATTACAACAATCATTGGAGATAAAATTCACATGTTTCCTGATCTTGAACTACCTATCTAAATCCAAAATACTCCCATTCTCTGGATTTTAGCCTTTGAACACTTGTTTGTTTTAGTGATCTTTTGTTTTAGTTCATTGGATGCTTTCTAGTTAGAGGCATTGTTGAAAGTTACAGGAAGTGCATAGATAACTTATATACATTTTATTCTTTTATACTGAATCAGACCACCTTAGTTGTGAATTGAAAATCGATTCAGCTGACAAAATCCAAGTTTTTTATGCATTGTGGTGAATAGTTGTACCTCTAACTTTAAACATTGAAAACTTTATCTTTGCTAGTATAAATAAACAAACCTGTGATCCTGCATATGAAGTACTCTGATTTATCACAACTTTATGAATTTTTCCAAACTTTCCAAAGTACTCTTGCTTTTTTAACGTCTCTGGGTCTGCCAGCTTTTTGGATAAACCAACAACAAACACTAAATTCTTCTGTACTACTCTGAAAAAGACATTGCATGCTGCAAAATATCAAGTGTAGATGATGTAAATACTTTGCAACAACAGGCCCACAGGCCTAATCAGTCAGCTAAGTATTAGTTAATAGGACCACTACACCTATTGTCTACGAAACCTGCAATGGTAGTGCTATCATGTGGTATTAAAAGATTTAGAAGTTCTATCTTTTCTCCAACTACTTATATCAATTGCTGATATATCGAAATCAAAACAAGACATTGAACATCAATTTAGCAAATTTACTCACTGACTGATATCACTCACATTCTGAATAGAAAAGTCTTAAGGTAAGGTGGTTCACCAATCTATCGATATGTTAACTGATTATGTATTTCTCTGAGAGAGAGAGAGAGAGAGAGAGAGAGAGAGAGAGAGAGAGAGAGAGAGAGAGAGAGAGAGAGAGAGAGAGAGAGAGGTTGTAGGAAAATGTCAGAGCTATATCTGTATCCATGATGAGAAAAAGTCCAGGAAAGTATTTTACCTACTTTTTAGCCTTAAAGTGCACCAATCACATTTAATTATGAACTGATTATGTATTCCTCTAAGAGGGAGGTTGTGACGATAAATTTCAGGGCAATACATATATCCATGATGAAAAAAATTATGGAAAACTTTCTGACCTACTTATAACCCAAAATATGTCATGGAGCACCAATCCAACTGAAATGCAAACTCACTCTTCCACTTCTTGAGGGAGAAATTGTGGCCAAAATTCAACACTGCAAATGCATACATTATGGAAATTAATTACGTGTTCAGAACACTGCAGCTCGTGTTGTATCGAGAACTAAAAAACACGAGCATATCACCCCCACTCTTGTTAATCTCCATTGGTTACCTGTGCCCTTCCGGTGCCAGTATAAAATTCTTGTGTACGTCTTCAAATGTCTTCACGGCAGTGCACCAACGTATTTGCAAGACATCGTTCGTGCTTACCAACCAACACGTTCGCTGCGATCAGAGGACTGTACACTACTAGTGCAACCTCGAATCCGCACCAAAATATACGGTGAGAGACGCTTGGACAAATCTGCGGCCACTCTCTGGAACAACTTGCCCAGATATTTGAGAGATAAACAATCCATGTGGGCTTTTAAGAAATCTCTCAAAACACACCTTTTTAGACTTGGATACGGAAATATTTAACTCACTTTTACCATGCATGAATTACTTTTAAAACTCATTTCTATTATTGTTCTTTTAAGTTATGTGTATTTCTTTTTACATGTATCGGTCATATTAAAAAAAAACAAAAAACAAAAAACGTATGTATGTATGTGTACGTATGCAAGTGTATGTATATATGCGATGTGTGTGTGTGTGGTGTTTTAGTGTGCTATATTAGTCTTTTATGTAGTTAGCGTAACTAAATATAATTTGTGTTTTAAAATACCCCATTTAGTCCTTTTCTTAATTTCTCTATGTTGTATGTATGTTTGGCGATATATTAATTGTGTATGTTGTAAAGCGCTTAGAGTAACATTTATAATGTTAGATAATATAAATGCCTTGTAATAATAATAATAATAATGGAAAAAAGTCTGGAAAACATGACATTGAAAGGGCACACAGATGGACAGACCAATCCAGCTGAAATGCAAACTGAACTTGTGTTCCTCCGAGAGGAAGCTTGTGACTTAATTTCTGCAATATCTGCATCCATAATGAAAAACATTCAGAAAACAATTTTGTGTACTTTTAGACCTAAAGTAGGTCATGGTGTACCAATCCAGCTGAAATCTAAACTCACTCTTATTCTCTTTGAGAAAGAAGTTGTGACAAAATTTCAATACTGTACATGCATTCATTACCGAAAAAAATTCCAGAAAATATTACCTCTGACAGATGGCACCATAACATAACATGTCCCATCTAGTGATGGACATATCAAAATCAATCACTGTACTACATGCACTTCACATCCACATTATGATTGAAAGGTACACACAAAAATATAGAAAGTCACTCAAAACTTGTAATTAATATATCCTCGAAAATTCTTAACTCCAAACAGACATTTAAAACCTGTCATAATCCCATCTATGACAGGGATAAATTACAAATCAAATGATGTTTCTTGAAGATTTTAGCTGTAGATTTAACAAAAAACCATTTCAATTTTCATATTCAGCAGATTATAAATCATAAACTGACCAAAACCAGATTATACTAGCCTAATATGACCCAGAATTAAAGTCAATCCTTAAACAAGAGGCCCAGAGGCTTTAACGGTCACCTGAGTGCCATAGCCCATACACAGAACTGTCAGGGAGTCTCATATTTGCATTTAAGTCTTTTTCTGAGGTCTTTTCTTTACAGCTTTATGATCTTTCTACATATGCATACATTTCTCATTCAATTACTATAGAATAAAAGATGAGGTTTGAATTCCCTTTCAGAGGGACCCTCAATGACAATATATATGAGCATACGTAGCATGTCTGGCTGTAGAGTACTTCTCCAATCATTCTTTATTCTTTTCACGGCAGAGAATCCTCTTTCACAAGCTGCCGAAGAGAGTGGGAAAACCAAGCAGATTTCAAAAATTTGAAGAACATTTTTGAACCTGTCTTTTACTTGTGTAAACAGATGATTTTGAGAGGGCCTGTGTCAATAGACATATGCTTTCAAATACTTCCATTCATTTTGAATTTCTGCTCATATTACAGTTAGCACTTGTCAACAGGATTCTGAAATGCTCTGAAAGGATTCTCAATTCATCATTTCCATGAGTTGCAAGAGAATCTAGGTCTTTTGGATAATCTGGGATTTCCAAAATTACTGTTGCCGCTTTGATTACTTCATCTTTCTCTGATTCACCAAACCTTGTTGACAAAGTTTCTGTTACTATTCCAACAATCTCTTCCTTTGAGTTTCTGTATGCTTCATTGTCCTGTATGTGTTCTAGGTTGACACTTTGTAAGAGTTATTTTCAACTGCTTGCAGGAACATTGACAGCTTTGGACCATCAATATGTTTGAGTTCAATGAGAGACAAATGAGCTGTTGTCAAGGCATCAATCATTTTTGACAGGGTCAATTCATCTTTTTTACTAAGAATGCTGAGAACTCCTAGCACGTCAAGAGTAAAATAGACAAAATACATGAATCTGTAATCTCTTAGCAACTTTGTGATAAATTTGGCTCACCCTTGCACCTCTGCAGTACCACTTCTGCTTGAAATGATGTGCTCAAAATGAGCAACAATTACTGCATAATTCCTTCCCAACCTTTCCAGTGCTCTTTCTACATGCAGAAGCCATCGTGTGCCACCAAGGTTACCTGGTTTTAAAACCTTCTGCTCCAAAGCCTCTCCAATCTCTTTTAATTCTTAATTTTTTAATGCTCTAGGAGTGGTATGATTTCTTTGATACCACTTTGTTTTTTAATCAATGTATAAAGTATGCATGTTTATCTAGAGTCAAAGGGGAAAAAAATCCATAGGATCCCCAGTGTCTGTCCTAGTTTCCCTAACATCTGTCCTTTATCAAACACAAACCACTGAAATTTTAACCTAGATAGGGCTATCTGCAGGGGTAGACAAATTGCATTGCCCGACACCCAAGACAACCACTTCTTTAAGTCAGGCAGGTGGAATTTAATGGGGAACTTTTGTCCGTCGGGCAAAGTGAATCTTCAAAGTGAAAAAAAAATATTTACAGGCGTTTGATGATCATTGGTAAACCGAAAGTAGATTTGACCAGCAAGAGAATAGCAATACGCATACCCCTCTAGGGAGAAATGATAGGAATTTCTAAAATGCTTGCATGCAAAGGATGAATTTAAATAGATAGCAAAGCACTGAATCTACATAGATCCTATGCAAGGTCATGGTTAGTACAAATCGTCACATGGAACGATGGACAAGTTTGTGACGTTTCACGGGAAAAGGAAGAACACAACGATAGACTGTAATAATAACAATGATCAATCAGCATCTACCTCAAAGCATACAAAATATGACCAAAGCAAGAGAAGTAGAGGATATCTCAAGTCATGGGAAGGTATTTGGCCATGGTTGTTCTACAACGAAGAATAACATGTGATGTTTTGTTCTTACTGCAGAATGTTTTCATCGATCGCTAACTCTTCAAAAAAAACAAAAAAAAAAACAAAGGCAAATTCAGTTTTCGATGTCTGTAAAATGTTTAGAATGGAATCTATGAAAGCCCACCAAATCAGTGAATCTCATTTACTTTGTACAACTTATAATAATCAGAAGAAAGGAAAACCTCAGTTGTGTACACCAGTAGTAAATGCCCCTATTTTGAATGTGATGAATAAACTTAACACTTTGCAAAAAAAAAAATTCTGCTCTACTTAATATTGCCTACAAAATGGGAAAATTTTGAAAACCATATTCAGATTTTGAGATCAACTGCCAGTTAGTTATGAAGCTTGGAGTTGATTTGGGCACAAACTACTTAAATGCAAACTGATGTAAAGATTTTAAGGCCATCTTTGACGCAATGCAAGACTCAGTTAAGGAGGAATTAAAAAATTCTCACTTTGTATCCATTTTGGCTGATGGAACTAAGATTTTAGTACACAAGAGCAAGAAAATGTATGCATCAGATTCATTTCACCAAAGCTCATAAGTGACTGTAATTTCCATTTGGTGTATTGCACATAAATTGCAATAAGCAGTTATGGATGCCATCAAAGATGTAGGTGCCTTGAAAAAATTAGAAACAACCCTGAAAGGAATTTATAAATACTGCAGTGGCTCACCCAAACGGAGACAAGAAGTCAAAGAAGTAGCATTGTTTCTTGATGAGGATTTAAGTCATATTCCAGATTTAAAAAAGATAGGTACTGATTAAATTATTCGATAAATGAGCTAAAAGAATTTGTTTTGCAAATGATGAGTAAAAATATAATTATTCCATTGTAAATCAGGCTAAGACTGTTACTGTCATTGAAGATCTTCTTTAATTGATAAATTTATTTAAAATGCATATTGCAGGTCTGATGGGTAGCTAGTCAAACCACTGCACTGATGGCCATAAAGAACAATTTGCTTGTGATTACAACTCATCTTGGAGAAGCTGCATCATGTAAAGATCTATATGCAGGCACAGCCAAAACTGACTTGAAGGACCTTTCCTATCCATACATTCTGAAAACCATGTTTTCCTGCTGGATATACTTACAGTGATAGTAGATTTAACCAGAGTAAGCAGATTCACAAATTAAAGTTAAACTAGGATTGAAAGGGGTGAAAACACATCTGTTTAAAGACATCTATTCATTGAAATTATACAGGAAACTGTACAATATTGACTAATTTTATTTCCAGTTTTTCCAAACAGAGGACTTGTTAGTTCTTGAAGTCCTTCCCAAGTTGGAAGCAACTGCTTTGAAGCTGACAGCACTGAAGTTTCACCCTGGTCAAAACATGCAAGAGTTTCTGGAGAAATATAACCCAGAATTGGGCTACTTTGGTAGAGTAAAATTGAGCGGACCATGCCCCAATATTGATTTCAAGGATGAATCAACCCAATCAGTTTTGAAAAACATCATAGATTTTCTAGATGAAAGGTGAATGAATAAATAAACTACTTGATGTAAATAACTATTTAATGATGCATTGCACTTTAGTAAATGTTTAGTAAACAAAGACTGTGTGATTGCTATTGTACGTTTCATAGGTCTGTTTTTTAATATTCCTAATTCCAGGTTTTCAGCGTTCAGAGAGAGCCCAATCAAAGATTCTGATGATGCTTTCAAACTTCCAGGCATATCCCTTGGACAGAGAATCTCCAAGTGTTTACGGGAGGAAGCAGCTTGAAAACATTCTTGATTATTTTACCCCTTCATTTAATGAACAAAGAGAAAACATTCTTATTGAATATCAAAGTTTAAAAGCTAACATTAATTCCGTTGTTTGAAGCTTACCTCTCAGTTATGCATACCAAATCTCCAAGTCTTGTAAATATTACAAAGGTGATAGAGCTCATACTTTGCCTCAGTTGCAGCAAAGCTAAGTGTGAACGTGTGTTTTCTAGTTTGAAGCTATTGAAAACTAGACTAAGGTCTAGGCTGACCCAAGACAATTTGAATGCTAAACTCAGCATCATGGTTGAAGGACCTTCATTTCAAGTGTTTAAGCCTGATTTGGCTATTGAGAAATGACTATATACTGCCAATGCTGGAAAGGGTCGCCACATTGCAAGTCATCAGACCAAAACAAAGAATGTTGAAACGGATCACACTGTTGATGACATAAATGTCTGTGTCTCTGTTCAGAAATGAGATATATGTACATGTATTAATGGCAGAAATAATCATGTTCGTGTATTTGTATATTTGAAAATTCTTTATTACGAGGGACACTTTTCAAGTTTGTAGAGTAAGCCTATAATTTGATTATGAAGTTGTACGATTTTTTTTACACAGAACTTGCATAATCATTCCTCTCTCAAACGGTATCACAATATGCGGCGCACGAGGTCCACGTGCGCGCTGCGCTGGGTATTTTCAACATGTGGTTTTATACACTATAGTAAAATATAGCGTTCAATATGGATGGAAAAATCTATGAACACAGGGTATATTGTAAGATTCGGGCACACCTCGGGTTTCCGTCAACGGAAATTCATCCTGATTTGCAAAAGGTTTATGGGAATGGTGCTTTAAAATATGCCACAATTTGCAACTGGGTACGTCGTTTTAATGATGGTCGGGAATCAATTGAAAATTGAAATTGAAATTGGGTAGGCCGGTTTCCGTTTTGAAGGAAAAGAACGTTGCTACTGTGAAAACATTAATTGAGGAAGACGCACGTTATACCATGCAAGAGATAGAAGAATTAAGTGGCATTCATTTGTCAAGCGTTTTGAAGATCTTACGTGAACGACTTGGACTACGTAAGATCTGCGCACGCTGGGTGTCCCATTTGCTCACTGACGAGTGAAAACAAAGTCGGGCTAGACTTGCACCGCAAGTTATAAAAAAAATATGACAAATGTAACCCACGTCTTTTGGAATAGATAGTTACAGGTGATGAAACCTGGATCTATCATTTTCAACCCGATTCTAAGGCTAAAAATAAGGTTAGGGTTTCATCTGAGGGCGACAGACCTGTCATTGCACACCGTTGCAAAACATCAAATCACATGATGTATGCGATATTCTTTGATTCAAAAGGTCCATTCCTTCAAATTCCAGTCCCAAAAGGTAGTTCTGTCACTGGAAAGTTTTACAGAGAAAGTGTTCTTACTCAACTTGTTGATTTCGATCAGAAACGCAGACCGTGCACCAATGTCCGTGCCATCAAATTACTCCACGATAACACTCCGGCCCATAAATCCACTACGGTACAGGAATATCTGAAAGAATATGGGCTCGATGTTTTAGATCATCCCCCATACAGCCCTGACCTGTCCCCCTGTAATTTCTGGTTGTTCCCAAGACTAAAGGAAATGCTGGCAGGGCACCGTTTTGAATCCTGTTGTCGTATAGGCAGTGCGGTCTACCAGTGTCTGCAACATATACCTAAAGAGGAGTACCAGGCGGCGTTCCGGAAATAGGTAGATTGGTGTAAAATGTGTGTTGAGGTAGAGGGGGCATATTTCGAAGGTCTTAGATAAATAAAATTTTGATATTTCAAGCGGTTTTAAAAAGACCGCCCTACTCTACGTACACTAGTCACTTAATAATTTTCAGTATTTTAATCTCATTTCTTTTTTAAAGTTATGGTGGGGCAAGTGAATTTTGTAGTAGGGCAAGTGAATTGGCTGGTCCCACTTGTCCTTGGGCAAGTGCATCAAAAATCTATTTGTCTACCCCTGCTATGTGCCTGTCTCCGTTTTTCCTACACTTTATCACTATTTTTTTTAATTTTAACAGATTTTTATAATTTTTTAATCATACGAGGACTGATTGGTATGTTGTGAGTCTTGTATTGAAGGAGTTTAATATCAATGTCCTTTTTCAGCCCTACTATTCCCAGACTATTTAAGGCTGTATACCCAAAGACTGGTGTCATTTGCTCAGTTTATATTTACGAAGTAGCACTCTAACATAAACAAGGCATGTGATTTTGCAAAATGGACAAAACTGGTGAAAGAGCAGTGATCCAATATTTGCATAAGAAAGGTTAAGCATCTAAGGATATCCGTTCTTACATGGTAGCAACACTTGGAAAGATGCCTCTTCATATGCTACAGTAAAAAGGTGAGTGTCAGAATTGTCCTTGAAGGCCTGTCACTGTTGCAACCACAGAAATGGTCAATAAAGTCCATGATATTATTTTGACTGACAGGAGAGTTACAGAAAGATGTATAGACAGTAACAGTTGGCACTTCACAAGAAAGACTACATTCCATTCTGACAGAGGATCTTGCAATGAGAAAGCTTTCAGCCTGTTGGGTATCAAGACTTGACAGTTGATCAGAAGCACACAAGGCACTCTTTGTCACATTCTAATCTAAACCTTTTAAAGGTAGATCCTGCTAACTTTCTTCAGAGATTTGTTACTATCGATGAAACAAGGGTCCATCATTTCACCCCAGAGGCCAAACAACAGTCTAAGCAATAAAAGCACCCTGGTTCATCCCTGCCAAAGAAAGCAGTCTGTTCCATCAGCTGGAAAGATTATGGCCTCAGTATTCTGGGATGCTGATGGTATTCCGATATGGGTGTGTTAGCACTATGCTTCACCTGACTCTTTAACCCAGTTTCTCTTTAGTTACAAAAGTTCTAGTTTTAAGATTTATTGAGTTCTTACATAACACCTTATTAAATACAACTGTGGAATTTTTATTTTTTTTTTTTGTCTTAAAAATTTGCATTTTAAAAAAATTTCAGTTAATGGTTTTATTCATTGTGTTTACTGATCCATGACTTTTATTTGTTCAAATGGTCTTTCATTTGTTTTGACTTTCATTGAGGAGGCATTCCATGAATTTGTCATACATGAAATTTTTAGCTGTCATATAATGTATTTTGTAACATCAATTGACCTACCTTGTGCAGATTGTATGAAAAATTTTCATGTGCGAAGAAGTACAAAAGCGGGACTTCAGTTCATTATATGTATCCACACAGTGTGTGTTGGGCAGTTTAGATATGTGAAACAAATACTTGTGGTCAACATAGATAACCTACTTTGTATCTTATGCAGTCCCGTATCTACCGCAATAGTTACTGATTAGCCATGGAACGCTCTCCCAATTCCAACATTGATACAACACTTGACAGCAAAGAAAATCGCCAATCCAATTTGTCAAAATGATTTTAATTTACACAAGTTCACACAGTTGACATTCCAAAAATTAAAATGTTTGGAACTGTCTCATCGTACCCCGTAGATAAAATAAATAAATAGCTTGGAAAGTACCACAAACGTTTTTAAATTCCAGACAATACCTTCATATATTTTGTTGTTGATAATATTGCTTGGTTTGAAGAATAAATCAAAGGCCTAAAGGACCACAAAGGTGTCAAGTGCAATATATTCATTGGGGTTCTCAATAAATTTAGAGGGTAGCAGGTAAAATTAGAGAAAATACGTGGAAAAATATTTAAGTGGCGCTGTAGGCATTTCCTTGTGTTTAAGCATTTAAATCTAGCATTAAAATCAATGTAAAATGTCAGTAAAATGTGTTTATTTACATGAAAAGAAATGAGGAGAGCTTGGGCTAAATTTGCTTATCCTAAGAAGTTCATAGCCTCCTCCTGCTAAATAGTATCCCCTCAAGCCTAGTTACCTTACAAAGGTTATAATCAATAACTTCAAAATTATGACAAAAGTCATATCTTCTGTTTCATTATGATGTAACAATTTTAGTATCAACTCTGTTTTCAAAATTCAAAAGTTCAATGTAATATGAAAAAAGGTTATTGTAGATTTGAACTAGATTTAACTCCCACTGAATGTTACCTAGCCTGGGTTTCTTCTTGGATGAATATGCTGTAATTTTCTTTGCGATACACATGCTACTTTCGTTTTGCTTCATAGAAAATCGGGATCAGGATTACCGAAAACAAAACCGGAAATACTCTCTTATTTAGTGTTTTTGTAGAATAGCAACTGAACTGTGACGTTGCACAAAATGTTACCACTTTAGTATTTATCCGTTCTTCTAATCTGAAATAAGGATTCTCCATGAAACTATGAGACTTTAGATATAAATAAAATTTGAGGAGGTTATTTTGATAGTTTTAATGATATTCATGAGCCACATATTTCGCGGGGAAAATTTCTCATTGATTATTCCTACAATATCCCATTCGTGCACTATTTACATTAGCGACGGTAATTGTGGTAAAGGGGACCAGGCTACTCACTTATCTGTTTTGTAGAAAATTCATCCGCAATAATGAACTTCTATTACCAACAAACAGTCATTATTCAATTACTAAAAATGATATAAAAAAGACACTAACAACATAATTGCTATTCTGCCATTAGAATATCAATTAAATCTAATGTTTCAAAGTCTTGAATCATAAGAAACTTTCAAAAACAGTAGGCACTATTTTGATTTCGCCCTTTGATATTAACTGCAAGCCCAATGCCTTAAAACTGCAGCTAACATGATATCACAATACACTGTTTACATCAACTGGACACTATATTTCTCCAAGTTAAATGAATAGGCGGATTAATTGCCTAAAATCATGTAACAAAATGTTATGGGTCTTCGCTCATCTCAACGGTCACACCGTAAAACGTATTAATCATGAAAATGATAATGTATTTTATGCTTTATCATTAACATGAGAAATAGAGAAAATACGATTCAGGGTGAACTAAAATTAAACAACTACAATGACAGCTGCATCTAATAGGAGGCATAGAAATTTTCAACACTATAATGACAAGCTTTGACGTGAAACCAGCTTCAAGCAATTGCTGATATTTAGAAGAACAGACAGTAAGTACAGTGTATAATATTTAAAACATTGTTGATGTAGTGTTAAATAATTTTCTTTTAAAATTCATCCTTTCCTTTTCTTATGAAATAAGTTCTTTACCTACAACGCAATAGCTTTTTACCTGTACAGTTAGAGAGCATAGATATTAAATGTATTTCAATCCAAAAGTTGCGGTAATCTTTTTTTCTTGAGTGAATGTCACACTAATGAATGTCACCGTATTGAAAACTTGGCCTTATTTCTAATACAATACCAAGAGGCAAGTTTGATAAATTGTCATAGTACATTCATGTCAATGACTCCACCAAAAGTCCATTTAGAGGAGAATCAAGCCATGACAAGCTTTACCAAGTTTGACTAATTATCAATATTGTATCAGAGAAGTATCTTGAGAAATATCTACCCATCAAAATGCAAGTGTTGATGAGGCAATGATTGCATTTTGAGCCAGGCTTGGATTTCGACAGTACCTTCGTTCCAAGCCAACTAAGCATGGGATCAAAGCGTGTGTGCATGTTGATTTCTGCAATGAATTTCCAATTTATACTGGGAAACAAAACGACAGAAACACTGAAAAACAATGACTTTCAACATGTGTAGTTCTTAACTTGACAAACAAAATAGAAAAACTGCAATCATATTGTGAATATATTTAACTTTTTCACCAGTTTTGACATCTTTGAAATTCTACGAAAACGTAAAAACTTTGCAAGAGGCATTGCAAGACTCAATAGAAAAAAGTTCCCCAAAAAACATCCTGACCCCAAAATGTGTCAAACACCAAGGTGATTTGAAAATTGTTCAAAGAGGAAATATTGTTGCATATTTTTGGAAGGATAAGAAAGTCATCAACATTTAACATTTTCTGTCATCAGCCTATGATTCAAATAACAGACCTTCAAGTACATTGACAGCAAAAGGATGGTGATCAGAGGCAAGTACCATGTATTGTGAATTATAATATCAAAAGAACAGAGTTGACAAATCTGACCAAACCAGAAAAGAATACCCCACATTTCAAATGTGCAAATGGTAGTGGACATAAGTGTTTTACTTTTACTGGATCTGGCAATTGCTAACCCCTATATTCTGATGAAGAAATATTGTGAACATATTTAACTTTCTCACCAGTTTTGACATCTTTGAAATTCTACAAAAATGTAAAACCTTTTTACTTAACTACCTAATGAACTACCCAACTACCTAATGTTTATGAAATGTGAGAAAAGGAAAGAAAGATTGTTCCTGAGTTTCCCTATCAATTTGGAAAAAAACACCGAAGTGCAACTTTCGGATAACAAGGAAAAGAAAACTAGAATCAAATGTTGGTCCTAAGGGAGTAGGACATTGGCCCTCACAGTCCCAGTAGGGGAAGGTGCACACAGTGTTCAAAAAACACTTATGATCTGAGGTTAAATGTGTACTGTTTTGAAATTTACCATAATGAATTACAACAATGGATATGAAATAGTTGGATTTTTTTCAGAACTTTGGAATTATGCAAATGAAATAAAGATTAGTAAATATTAAATCCATTTTGAGATTTTCCATTGGATATGAAATATTTACCATATTATTTAAGTTGGTTTTGACCTATGACTTTAAATATTATGAGCAGAAAGTCTGCTAGCAACTTAGTTTTAATGATAAATATAAAATGACCATTACCAGGCATTTTAATTCAGGGAGAGCAATGAGAGCATCATCACTGTTACAGGGGCTGATAAAGAATGTTACAGCTGGCAATGAGTTAAACACCACATAACATTTTCTTATTTCCTAATCACCCCCCTTACAAGGAGATGTTGCCCTCCATTTCAAAAATAAACTTAATTCAAGGGTTCTTTGTTCGAAATTTTGTAGAAATTGACCCAGTTGTTACAAATAAATGATGGTGAGGTAATAATCACTACTAAACAACAAATTTAAAAACTGGGGGTGGAAGTGTCATCATCTGACTTTGTCACACTTGTATTTGCTAGAAAAACCATTCAATCTTCATTTTCTTTCTGGTTTTACCTGACATTAGCTAGGTGTTTCCTGTTCTCTGCAGCCTTCTGCTTTCTCTGCAAATCTTTCTGCTTTCTTTCTTTCCTTATTCTCTGTAATCTGTAAAATTATCCAGAAATTAGTGTATCTGATAATAAACCAAATCATGTTACATCTGTTGTAAAATAATATCACAGAATCAATTTAGAACACGTTTGACAAGGAAAGGATCTTTATTGTGACACAGGTCCTCGCTTTTTTGGGTTTCATCCAAAGGACCACCCAATTTAGTCACCTCTTAGGACAATCAAGGGGTACCAAGGACCTATTCTAATCTGGATCCCCATAGGGTGATAAAAGTAAACGGATTTTACATTAAATGAAAACAAGAAGCCAACAGGCCTCATCAGTCACCTGAGTATTAGTTAAAAGTATCACTAGTTTCAACAGCTATGAAATGTAGAAAAATTTCATGCTTTTCTCAATTATCTCCCCTTTGGTGGGAACATGGCCTTTTATTTGAACAATCCTGAACCCCCTTAACCCAAGGATTACTTCTGCCAAATTTGATTGAAATTGTTCCTGTAGTTCTTGGGAAGAAATTTTTTTTAAAATGCCACTGTCAAACCTTTTGCTAATTCTTAGTTACATCTATCTACACTTCAAAATGGGTTGCACTTCATTTCAACAAACTTGAATCTTCTTAACTCAAGCATGCTTTGTGGCAAGTTCAGATGAAATTAGCCTTGTAGTTTTAGAGAAGTCAACATGAGGGGCCTTATCAGTCAACTGATCATTAGTTAAAAGCATCACTAGTCCTAATTATAGAAAAAAAATTCCTGGTTTGAATATCTTTGCTAAATTATAATATTCAGCAAAAGTAAAATTGTAAAACAAGTTGTTCTTAAAACTTAAATGCCTTAGAAAGGCTCTGCATAATATAATACATGTAACATTAAAATCAAAATGATTACAGAGACACTACAGTTCATTTTCCACATTTTAATAGAGCGTTTTTTAAAACACGCATCAATAAAATAATAAAAATCATAACAATTTTGAATATTAAATTGATCTCAACTGTGCTTTAAAGCTCATCCTTAATTCAATGGTTTCCTCATGCTGACTCGGACATTTTACATCATGCGACTCAGTATGACAATACACGTGTTGTGTAAAAACTTATTTAAATACCTCTTTAAAGGGGTCCACACTCCCTTTTCGAGTATGGGATTATTTCCTGCTTCTTGTGATTAAGTAATTATAAATCATTACTATAACAGAAAACTTTTCATGTCCCTATTAACCAACCAATGCTTTTTTTTTTTTTTTTTTTTTTTTAAATGTCACGTTTTGATAAAAATAGTACTTACTCTTAAAGCCCTGTGTGTCTCATAGACAAAGGGTCATAGTAATATCACCACATAAATTCTAGTTCACATGACTTGTATCTTGTTCTATTTTAACCCTTTTCTTGCATAATCTTTGAAAATTCTGGTTTTAGCCATTGTACACTTCCTCTCACTGGATTGTTCACTGTCCATGCACATGCATCCAAAGACCAAGAGGAGAAGTTTCAATGTATTTAAAAAAGGACCTTCAAAAACTATTAATTTTTGCACTTAAATAAGAAAATTCAATTTAGAATAGTTATTTTCACAAAATTGATTATTTAACTATGCAACAAAATTAGAGATAGCTCTAGGAAAATTGTCATTTTACGATTTTTGAGCAAAACAAGCTGAAGTGTCTCTTTAATTTTGACCTGTCCTAGAGTCAAAATTTTGGGGTTGCAAAATTCACAATTTCATAATTTTTTGCTTTTCCCAAATATGCATTTCATTTTTATACTGTATCAGCAAACTCCACTATAATCACTAAACTCCACTATAATCACTTCAATAATATGGTTCCACCCTGGAATTAACCTTTACCTCCTAGTAGTGTTCGAGAATCGTAAGAAATTTACCATCGATTATCAAATCGAATCTGAGGTATCATTTTGACTCATAATTGGAAAATCACGATTATATACAAAATTCAATTTAGTTACTTCATTCATTCAAATGAATAAATCAAACACTGGTGTTACTTAATTTAGTTGTTTAATAGTATTAAATAGCAAACAACAAGGAAACAGTTACATTTCAATACCTTTAATTTCTAAATTAAAGTTTTCAATTGAACCATCAGTGTTTTGACTTTTATTTTTACCCACATTATCAATTTCTTAGCCCTGAAGTTTGTAGAGATGGAATTCTCAGTTGGTCGTATTTCCTACGCCAAAAGAAATATAAATAAATATATATAAGAAAAATCGTAAGAAACTCCAAACACCCGATTTTGGAATAGAAATTATACATGTATACAATCAAATTCATTCAAACTAAAACTAAAAATATTGATTAAATTGCATCATGCATGAAAATAACTGGTGCAAATGTCAATTTTCTGTTTAAGCTTGCCTTTATTTGCATGCGTCTTTCTGCATATTGTCCACATCTTAAGTTATGTTTGCTAGGTGGTTCTTTGATCCAAAATACTTTCAGAAAACAGAACACATTAAATTGTCAGCTATTTTATGTTATTTAGAGTTACCACCCATTCCAGAAATTAAAAAAAAATAATAAAAATTAAAACTGGCACAATAAATGTTTACCAGCTATCAATGTCAGATTTTAGCTTTTGTTTGTTGCCATCAGTAGCAATCTAGCAACAATTTTTTGATGATCTGTGACTATCACTGAATCACTACTCCCAAGGATCATGAAATTTAGAATTTTGATAAAGGACTACGGACTACATACTCCTTCTAAACATCTATCCAGTTTCAATTTAGTATCAATAGCATTAAAGAATATCTTCTTTGAATGTTTTACAAATATGAACTATATGTACCAAGTTTGGTCCCACCCTGGGGTCAGAACCTCTACCCCGTGGATCATTAAATTTACAAGTTTGGTTGAGGTCTTCCTACTCTACATCACTATGCATTTCACTTTTGTTCTTACACATGTGCAGTTGTAGAGAAGAAATGTTTTGAAAAATGGTCAATTTTTGGCAACCCCAAGTTCCCTGGGGTGCAGGAGTCTTGAAATTTATAATTTATGTCCCCCTTGTCTCAAAGATGCTTCATACCAAATCTGAATTGAAATTATAGGTATCAAGAGGAAGTTAAATTTTTTCAATTGTACATCTAACCCTTTCGTGCTCAACCTGCCCTAATCCGCCCCCGCCCGTATGTGCTTAACCCGCCTGAAACCGGCCTTGTTTACCTGTTCTATTTAAAGAGCAAAAAGGTATTGATTGGATGACAGATATAATGTATGACGTTTACATACGGGTTTCGTTAATATTACATTCGGATTATTTCTAGGTTTTAACTTGTGTTTACTTAGATATACATAAAAAATCGAAAGATTCCGAAAGTATTTATAGCGTGGGTGAAAAATGGCGTCGGAGAGTTCAAGTGAAAGCGAGTTCGATGGATTTGATGAGGAACAAGTGCAATCTGCGATCGAGAGGGACAGAGGAATTCAAGAGAGAGTTCAGAGAATTGTTGATGGTGAATCTGATGTTGATATTTCCGCTTGTTGTGGCAAAAAAATAAAATGATATTCATTTGATTGATTTTTTTTTACCTTTATCAGGTTTTTACCTGATAATTAACTGTAAAATGATGACATACACAGGAAAGAATAGTTGCATCCCAAAAAGTGATGTCTATACTATATCTGGGTGAAATTTCATCACAATGCCTTGATAAATAAAAAAGTTGTGCTTTTGAGAAAGTGATGCATAAATTTCCATGAAAACTTGAAGATTAATTGAGAATCTGTGTGCTATGAATGGTATAGATATATAGTCACGAAAGGGTTAATCACTGACCACATTGGCTCCTTCCTAATACCAAAATCCCTGGGATTATGAAATTTACAATTTTGGTAAAGGGCTACCTGCTCATTCTAAATATTCATTTAGTTTCAATTTAAAATCAATAGCATTAAAGTAGATATCTTTTAAATTTTTTTAAAATAAACTTTATATGCCAAGTTTACCCTCGCCTTGGAGTAGGAACCTGAGGATTATGAAAATTACAATTTTAGTAGTGGCTTTCCTGATCTACATCACTATGCATTTAGTTTTTCTTATACATGTGTGGTTCTAGAAAAGAAGATACTTAAATTTTTGAAAATTGGTCAATTTTTGGCAAGTTTTGCACAACCCATAAGGCCCCAGGGATACAAGAGTCTTGAAATTTACAATTTATGCCAGCCTTGTCCCAAAGATGCTTCATACCAAATCTGAAATGAATTGGAACTATAGTTATCAAGAAATTAAGTGTTCAATTTGTAACACACATCAAACGAAGCATGATGCAATATGACAGACTCTGACCAATTGCAATATAGGTCACTTGGTAACCTAAAAAGGCTAAAAGATTAAGGAGATGGACAGACACCAGAAAAAAAGTCACCTGAAAAGCTCACTTGAGCTTTTAGCTGATGTGAGTTGAAAATGAAGGACTCTTTGAAGTCGACCTGCAAATTTCATGGAGTATGGGCATCTATCCATGAAATGTCAGCTAATGTTAGAACATTAGTTTTGTGTAGCATTACCAAGAGGCAGAAAATGAAAATATCATAAATACTGTCATTTAAATACTTACTCATCCTCTGTCAAGGGTTTAAATTCTGCAGGATCTTCTGGATATTGCTGAAAATATGGTAGATCCATGAGGTAAAATCTATCAATTTTTATTTTTTTCTCACAACTTCAAACAGAACTGTCCTAATATGGGACTAATACCTCTGCAGGACACAATAAATGGTGGGAAATAGTAAATATGTGCTCATGAAGAAGATATCCTATGAACAATACTAGCTTGATTTATCACAAAAGCAATTGTGTATGGGTTTATTTATTTGCTTTTATAAATATTGTTAACATATTTTTTATGAAAAAAATGGTATTCTCTTGCTCTAGCTTTAAACAAGCACTAATTCTCTGTTAATTTACTGTTGTACTGAAAACCCACTATGAGCTCGAGTCTGAGGAAACAGAGATTTTTTTTTAAGGATGAATATTGACAAATAAATGATAAATTCATTTATTCAATAGGGGCCTCCGTGGCCGAGTGGATAGAGCATCGCGCTCAAAATCACAAGGCCTCTCACTTCTAGTCAGAACAGGTTCGATTCTCACTCGCGCCGATATATGTGAGAGAGTTTGCCAGTTTACTTTCGGAAGGTCGGTGGTCTCTTCCCGTGTACATTGTATCTGGGGTCTCTCCTCCACCAATAAAACTGGACACCACCAGATAACTGAAAAATTGTTGAGTGTCGTGGAAAACAACAAATAATCAATTGATCGATCATTTATTCAATCATATTTCTTTAAATTTATTCATATGAAATTTGGAAAATCGTAACTGCAGATTACTTTCTACTATACCAATCATTATTATATTTTTCGCCACCTTTTTGACAGTTGGCTTTATGGTGTCATCACAAATGTGTTGCTAAATTAGTTGAACCATCAAAGCTTGCGACCTCTGTTCCAAAAATGTTACACTTTGTTTTAATCAAGC
This sequence comes from Ostrea denselamellosa, assembly GCA_024699665.1. NCBI lineage: Eukaryota > Metazoa > Mollusca > Bivalvia > Ostreida > Ostreidae > Ostrea > Ostrea denselamellosa. The sequence continues at coordinate 4,144,605 of JAMZEH010000064.1, read as the reverse complement.
TAATTTTTGAAAACTGAGGCCATGGTACCGTCACCACAGCACACCTTCAACATAATACGTTTGCTTTGGTATGCAGTCACGTAGCAAATGACATTTAGATAGTTCATTCGTATATTTTCAATTTATTTGTTAACTTGTTCATGAAATCTCACAGTAAGAAACATTAACAACACCTTAAAATATTAAATGATAAGGGACTTGCTGTATCGGTTATCGTATCACTCAAAAGTACTGACTTATATCGATAATCGATATATTGATCCAGCTCTAGGTTTGATATAATGTGGTGCTGGCTGAGAAAATAAAGATTTTTTTGGTCTAATTCTTTATTATTTCTACTTCAACAAACTTGAATCCTCTTTTCTTAAGCATGTTTTGTGTCATGTTTTAACTGAAATTACCTTGTGGTTCTCGAGAAATTTGAAATGTTTTTGGACCAATAGATGCCAGACAATACATGAACAGAAAAGCTCACTTGAGGTTTCAGCTTTGGTGAACTAAAATTTTGTTTAATTTTGGCAGTTTTTCCCCCGCTCCTAAGACCACTGGGGTGCAGGAGGCCTAAAATTTACATTTCATGTCTCCTCTTGTCCCAAATATGTGTCATACCAAATTTCAAAAGAACTGGAATGGTCAAAAAGTTAAAAATATTCAGTTGTTGATACACAATGACAGACAACAGTCACCTGAATCATTTGGGGGATATAAAAATTATCACAACTAACCAATCTGCAGTATTTATAACTGAATACCATTTCAATTGAGTAAACAGTATAAAATTGACATACTTAAAAAAAAAATTAACTTATTTGTATTTTTAAAATATCTATCAAATACTCTGTATTTTTTTTTTAAATTCATTTTACTAAACATGTTACAATGCATTTAATATTGAAATTGTACTAAATAACTGATAGCAAACCTTTCTACAGGCAGGACACAATCCATTTTCATCTGTTCTAATTCTATGCCAACAAAATCTGCAGATCTGTAAAATTAAGTTTCATTGTAGGAATAATTAATACCTTTCTATGGTAAGATACAGAAATTTAATCTTTAATAGCTGTACATTAACAGACATACCTGATACCCACAAGTGCAAGGGAAGAAATTAACATCATCTATCTCTAATGGTTCCATACACAATGGACACTAAAATGTTCACATAAAAATATTAATACAAGATCATAGCTGTTAAAAGCATGAAACATTAGCATTTTTGGTTTCCACTACTGATTAAGATTTCAGCAAGGTTTTCGACAACATTCATAAATCAGAATTTCAAATAATATTTCACTATCAAACAGGAGGACTGTAGTGTACTTAAAGAGTTGCCAGTGTTTTTTCATCTCAATGTGTGTGATATAGTATTATGCACCCCCTCCAAACATTTTTCTTGATCTGCCCCTGTATTCCTGGTCATGTAACTGTAACCATGCTAATGCCAATGCAGTTTGGTTCACTGAACCAGGACCAATCAATTATTACAAAGCTACCATGTTTATTTCACATACAATATTTTATAAATGTTGGATGAAATCCTTTTAAATGACTATCAATTAAATATACCTCAACTGGTTCTTCTGAAGACATTTCTGCAAGGACTTGGTACTGCAAGGACTTGGTATTTCTATATGCAAAAATAATCAAAACATAGTTTACCACAGCAAAATTTATTTCAGTGGTGAAAGTTATTGAAAGTAAAAAATACGTGTGAAATCCCCAAGCCCATAGAATGTCAGTCAGGGGCATAACTGAAAATAGTTATGGAAAAATATAATGTAAAACCGTTATTTTTGTATTTTGCCAACGATCACTGAAGGGTCCACTTTTGACACATTTTATTCATATTCCGTGCTATTTTTTGCAAAGGCCTCTGGTATACCCATGTTTCAATTTACTAAAAGTTTCACTACATCTGCAAAGATGGAGACTAGTGTTTGCGGAAAAATATAATTTACTTTTTTGATGCAAAATCAGTGGCCCACTTTTAATTGGAAATTAACCATGCTTGACGTCTCAATTTGAGTGAAATTCTCGACGGGACGTAAAACAAACAAACAAACATAACCATGCTTGCAGAATTTTCACATGGGATGTTATAATTTTTCTGAATTCAGGAGACATTAAAGAATAAATTATCAAAATTTTGTATCTGTGCATTGATTAGAATTGTGCAAGTGGTTTGAAAAAAGTGAAGTTACGAGAAAAGTAACTAAAATTTGTTATACTTCAATTTTTTTTTTTTTTTAAAATCAAGATGAATCTTGTTCCATTTCCATACACATGGTTAGAGCATTCGCTTCGTAACCGGGAGGTCGTGAGGTCGAGCCCCGGTCGTGTCATGGCCGCATCAAACCTAAGACGAAAAATAGGTAGTGATTGCTCCTTCGCCAAACGCTCGGCATTTAGAAGTGAGAATCATGGGTCTTTCGGGTATGACCTTAAAAACAGAAGTCCCGTGTCATGGTAGGCGTTGGCACGTTGAAGAACCCTCACTGCTACGGCCCTGAGCGCTAAGCATAGGTCTAAATTTGTAGTACTTCACCTACAGCTGGTGACGTCTCAATATGAGTGAAAAATTCTCAACAGGTTGTAAAACAAACAAACAATCAATCATTTTACACAAGGAATTTAAATTTAGGCTTAATTTGGCAATTTTTAGATGTTTAATGGTTTTACTGATCACTCACTGGAATTTCCAAGGAAAAACAACTCTTGCAAGAACAATTTGTTACCAATTTTAGTTGTATTTTCGGTAACTCATATCAGTTATACCTCTGACTGAATATTGCTTCATGAGCATTCCTCGTCACATTTAAAGAGACACTACAGCTCATTTTGCACAAAAATGATTAAATTCCCCTGAGCTTTCTTAAATCTTTTTGCATAGTTGAATTTATAAACTTTGCAAAAATAACACATTTCTAAAGTTGAAATTTTTTGTTTAAATGCATAAAGGCCCTTTAACATAGGTCTCAGGTTTATAGTCATTTTTTTTAAACCCATAACCCCACCTGAAAATTTGATATATATATCTTAACAATGTATACACAGTGAAAATTGGTTTTTGTTGAACAGCAGTTTTTTAATAATCATGTCTTAAACATACCATTGTTTTAACAGTAGCAAAACTGTTTTCTATTGAATTATATAGAAAATGAGTGTTCGACTTCACTCATTGCATAATTCAACTTAAAATAGATAGAATTTGGTGGTGAAGATCTTGATGATATTGATATCAAAACAAAACAAAAATAATTTGAAAAATATTTACGAAAAAAAATTATGGGGTAATTAAGCTCATCATTTTTTAAGAAAAAAATGTCAAAGTTCAATAAAGTTATCAAAACAGCAGTTTCAACAAATAACGTTACGAATATCCACAACATCATTCAACATTATTCATTTACTTTTCATGCACAACTTCAAAAAGAACTCAGAACAATTGTCTCTTTGTATTAAGGGGAAATAAAATGCATGGACAAAATAATCAATCACTTACAAAATATCAATAAATATTTTCACTAAAATTTGCCAAAAATTCTCTGTGTGTGTGTACTTTTGCTGCGCTATACTATACATCTTATTTTTATTATTTATTTGTTTTTTACATATATCTAATACATACATACATTACATACCATACACACACTTCTCCCCCTCACACTAATTCATTCATATAATATAATATTCAGCCCATGGTTACTTGCTGTACAAATAATAATAATATAATTATAAGAAAACTAAATTCATATAATTGGTAATTAACAAATTATTCAAAAATGTTTTTCCACTTAATCCACATTTTGTCAAAATTATTAATTTGAAATTTTTGGATTGCAGCATATTTCTCAACATGATATTTGAATTTTAAGTGACATAATAGTCTAACAAGGTTAGGTTCCTTATTCTGCATCAAACAAGTAAACATGTATTAACATACAGGATTATAAAATTAATAATTTTGTTATGGAATTTCACCAAATATGATATCCAACACATTAAAACCAATTCTTTCTGAAGTTTTTCTGTATACATGAAGAATTAACTCACTCCACAGTGTTCGAGTTTTGTCACATGAAGTATTGTCTCTACATCTTTTTTACAAAGTCTACAATTGTCACAACTTTTGACATTTATTTTTTTCAAATAATAGCAGACAGGAAGGATTCTATGTAAAATTCTGAACTGTAGCCACTGAGCGGAAGAATCAGTTGTAGTTTTGAAACAAATTTTAAAAATATCATCTACTCCATATGGGGTTAATTCTGCTTTCCACTTGCTAACAGAAGATGGGTATACTATACATCTTAATTAACCCTGTGGGGATCCGGGTTGTTAGAATAAATCCTCAGCACCCCTAGCTTGTCATAAGAGGCGACTAAATGGGGCGATCCTTTGAGTGAGACTGCAAAATCTGAGGCCCCGTGTGTCACGTTAAAGATCCCTCCTTGCTTAAAGGCCATCAGCGCTGAGCATAGGCCTAAATTTTGCAGCCCTTCACTGGCAATGGTGACGTCTCCATGTAAGTGAAAGATTCTCAAGCGGGACGTTAAACAATATATACTGAAAGGATAAAGAAACGCAAGTTTTGCATTGGAACTTGATATTTTTCATTTTTGTAAAGGATTATACATGTTGCGATATGCATCATCAACATAGATTTTTCAGGAACACGTGTACAAATTTTCATGTCTGTATCACAAAGGGTTCAGCTGTAACAAAGTCCAAGTGATGTAACCCCGATTGTCTTGAAACTCAAGTTGGTTGGCCACTGAAGACATCAGTATTTGGTGTGTCCTCCTCGTGCCAGTTAGACTGCCCTGATCCGTCTGTGCATAGAATTCATCAGAGTGTTCATCACTCTCATCGGAACTGCATTTCACTCCTCTGTCAGAACTGCCGCGAGCTGAGCAAGCGTGTGTGGACGATTGGGACGATTTCTCACTCTTCTGTCGAGTTCGTCCCAAAGGTGTTCAATTGGGGACAAGTAGGGGCTATAGGGAGGCCAATCGAGAGGGATAATGTTGTTTGCAGCAAAAACGTCCCGGCAGATTCTTGCGACAAGGGGCCTGGCGTTATCCTGTTGAAAAGTCAGATTGTGCTGCTGGACGAAGGGAACTGCGCATGGCTGGAGGACCTCATCCATGTATCTGACAGCAGTCAGATTCCCAGCGATGACAATGAGGGGCATCTTTAGTCCATGGGAGATCCCTCCCCAAACCATCACTGATCCTCCTCCGAAATCTGTCCTTCTCCACAATGCAAGCATCATGGAAGCGTTCTCCAGGTCGGCGGTAGACACGATGGTGGCCGTCGGCTCGAAACAGGGCGAATCTTGATTCATCTGTGAACAGCACCCGTCGCCACCGTCTCATGGTGAAGCGCCGTTGAGCAGGTGCGTTTGTCCAGTTCATTCGACGAAGTCGGCGTTGGGGAGTCAGGCATGGGCCAACGTGTGGTCGACGAGCTCTCAGATGTCCTTCTTTCAGTCGATTCCGCACGGTTTTCGGATGGATTGGGCGATTGTGGACACCCAGGGTGTTGGATGCGGTTTCTGATGCAGTGAGATGTCGATTACGCAAGTGTGACAGTTGAATAAATCTGTCCTGACGTTGGGTCGTCACACGTGGTCGTCCCGATCGAGGCCGATCTTGGAGTCTTCCAGTGGCTTGCAGACGCTGAATAAGGCAGGAAATCGTCGATTCATGCACTCTTAGGCGCTGGGCAACACGTCTCTGTGACTGGCCTTGCATAAGGAAGGCAAGGGCACACCCTCTCTCTACTTCATTTAGCCGTGGCATTCTTGGTTTTACAGAAATGGTGTTATGAATGATGGAGAAAGGCTAGTGTTTGTCCAGCGCACACTGTGTGATCACTTTCAGACAGTTCAGGCAATTCATTCGCCCAGCGCACATGCATGCGCTATTTTCGCTTCGACCCATTTTACTCACTGTTTGTCACGGTTCATCGAATCTCATCCTGCAGCAATAATGGGACTGCTTTAGCAAACCATTTCTCGCAGTTACAACATTTGCTGACTTTGTGGGATCAAATGTTAGCAAAAAGAAGAACTTGCGTTTCTTAATCCCTTCAGTATACAATCAATCATCTTAATTATGTTGTATGGTTAAATATAGAAATTCTTTCTTCTTTTGCAATCACATGATTGCAGTGAAAATGAATAAAATAACATAATGGTAAATAATGGTTTTTACCAAATCTTGCTGGTAATAATAAAAAGTTATGTTTAATACCCCACCCACATTTTGGGCCTGAAAATTAGGGAAAAAACACACTACTTGACTTTATACTTTGCGACAATTTTACTGAATAGTTCTGCAGAAATAATGAATTCTAACAAAGAATCTGCAAATGTTTCAAGACATTACCATAAAAAATTTGCTTTATAGCGCATCCCTAACAAGCATGTCATTTTTTAAGTGTTAACTGATATCCATGAATTTGTATGAGGTAGTTGAGGATGGGGATTAAAATCATAACTTGCCGATGGGAATTAAAATTGTAACTCGCCATTTTCAAATGGCTGCCAAAAATGAGTCATATATCTCTCCAAGCTGTTCTTTGTTAGACATTATTATTATTTAAAAATAAAAAATGAAAATAAAAGGAAGATTTAAATCCTGAACCACCTCGATATAATAACTGTCGTTAATATCTATATGATATTGGTAAAGAATTCATCTCTAATATTTATATGATATCGGTAAAGAATTCATCATCACAAGCCCCAGTTGAAATGTACACTCCACTCCCTTTTTGAAAAGGGAAAAGAGAGTACATTTCAGCCATGACTTGCGACAATGTAAAACTTATTAGATAACTGTTACGTAACAATCAATTGTGCAAATAAAAAGACATCGAATCGTAGTATTTGTGTACCAAAAAATGGTGATGTAAGCAAACCCCAACCTGCATTAAACAAGATGCCCATGGGCTACATTGCTCACCTGAGTCATCTTTTCCCATACTAAAGATTTTCACTACATATTCACATGTAAAAGTTTACCCCTGGGGGCTATGATTTTAATAAACTTGAATCTGCACTAAGTCTGAAACCTGTCATGTAAATTTGAACATTTCCAGCTTAGTGGTTCTTGAGATGAAGATTCTTAAAGATTTTTTCCTATATTTCCGCATATAAAACTTTGATCCCATATTGTGGTGACACCCTACTCCTGGGGGCCATGATTAAAAACAAACAAACTTGAATCTACACTATGTCAGGAAGTTTCAATTAAAATGGTTCTTCAGAACAAGATTTTTAATGACCCCATCCTATTTTTGCATTTTTGTGATTCTTTCACAATGTATTTGAGGTGAAGTGGAAATTTACATTGTTGGCAAAACATTTATTTAGCTAGGTAGACTCATTGTGTGTGCTTTTTATTTAACTCACTGGAGTGAGATATTACTTGTGTCATGTCTGATTCTTCTGCTTGATTTATGATTTTAACAGGGATTTCAGTAAGCACCAGCACCTGGCGAAATGTCATTTTTTCGATTGATAGAAATCACCAGCCATTATTCTCCAATATTGACACTTGCCGACCAATGCTGAATGTATTACTGATGAATATATTAACACAGGGTCTTCAATAAGAAATAAGTGAGCAGGTGAATTTCAATTTTGAGACGGATCAAGATGAACGCCATAGACTATGCATTTCGTTAGAGTGCATCACATTAGAGGAAATTCGAGTATGAACTTGTGTGTGCCACTGAAGAAACTTATAAATGAAATACATGTATGTCATAATTTTTTACATTCATATAAAATCCCCCAGTATATACATCCAAAGCAAATTTAATGAGTTTACATGCTATGTATAGAACTTTTACTGAATACAAATTATGGATATAATGAGGGTGTATGTGTGTGTGTGTGTCAGGGTGCTCATTGTTGTTCATTTCACAGGTAGATTTTAAAAGAACTTGTAGAGATGGGGGATGGGGTAAAAAATACACTGATTAATGCTGGGTTCAAATAGATACAAAAAGTAAAATAAAGAATGATATTTAAAACAATACATTGGCATAGAATTTAACTTCTCATTGATCAAAAGGGGAAGGGAGGGTTGTAAAATGCTTGTTAAAATGAAATCCCTACATTGAATTTTTGTAATATTCTTATTGTTGAATCTTTATGTCTTGAAATGTCACCTGTTAGTTTTTCTTTAAAACTAAATTATAGATTCTTTTTTTTATACAGTACTAAGTACGACAAATAGCTAGCAAATTTGACCTTCGTACATATCTTCAAGTGTGATTAAATAATTACAAAAATTAATTGGTGATTCTAATCATTACTTTGTTTTTTTATATTTCATTTACCTCTTGTTAATAAACTTTTTTTCATAAAATCTACATTTTTTTGCCCAACTTATTTTTCAAAATGTGTACTTCAATGAAAACTAGTGGATTTAACTGAGGGTGTCATACAGACACCCTATCTGAGTACCATTGTTTTTATTACATTCAAGGTCCTTTCTTTTCCTGACAAATGTCACAAACTTGCCCATGTTTCAATTCATCAACACACTGCACTTTCATTTTAACATTGCATCTATGAAGATTCGATACTTTGCAACTGATTTTAACTTTGCTATACACTGAAGCATTTTAGTGGTCCATGTCATTTCTTAGGTGTATATCACCACATGAATATCGACATACTTTTGTTTTATCCATGATCGAAACTGTCAATGCATTTACATGTTATTAATTCATATTTTTATTTTATAAATTCACTTTTCAAAAGACAAGTTCATCTTATAATTTAAACAGCCCAACTCTAAAATATGGTTGCCCCTGGCATCGGGCACTGCTATTTGTCTACCCTGAAAAGAAATAATTTACATACTATCACTGAAGATTCTGCAAGTCAAATGTGTGCTACCATTTTGTTCAACTATCGGTATCCTCAGCTGTCTCCGGTCATGATTTATACTAAGCCACACACGGTGTTTCAAGTAATTACTTCACTCAACAGTTATCGAGTTTAAAATTTGATTACCAAAGAATACACCCTGACATACAACTTGTGATTAAGCACTCAATTTGTTCTAATTACTAAATTCTAACTGAATCAGAGTTGGCTAAAGAGCATAAAAACTACCACACATTATGTCCTATAGATCAAGGATAATTTAGAAAATCTACCAGACAAGTTAAAAATTTGCATGACAGAAGAAAAAAAAAACACTGAAATTTTGTTTTCAAATTTGTTAATTTCCAAGCAAATTTCCCACCCATTTGATGTAACAGTACAGAATATTAATTTATTCTCAACAAGTTAACAGCTCTCTATTTTTTGACCACACAGGATTAAATTTATTTTGATGTAGATTGATTTTAATCCTTTTTTGCCCACAGATGCTAGTGGACATAATCAAATTAACACACACACCCATCTTCAAGTCTACAAAAACATTTATAGAGCAAACATAATGTTAACATTTTATTACCCCATTTACTATGTATTTGTGCACCAATAAACGTAAAATTTGCCATTTTTATCACTTTTGATGTATCTTCAAAATAAATTACTTACTACAGACGATATCGTAAACTTTAATACACCAATATAGTACTATTTAAGACAAGAATTATGATGTGATGTATTTGTTTACTTACTCAACCTTATAATAAATTTTCTTCAACTATGCAACATTATACCAGCCAATATTTACATGTTTCATAAAACTGATGACAATCAGTGCTGACTGCCATGGAAGTGAATTGTTATATTTATTTTATTAATATTTTTTGTAAACTAAGGGGAAGGGGATTTGCAATCATGTTCAAACCTGTATTTGATCATTTATGCTTTTAGCTTTCTTTTCTTTTTCTTTGAGAAATTGTTCAACAATTTTATAGGCCACATAATCAGAAGTAGAAAGACATGTAATATTGAAAACATTGGCCTTACAATTTCTGGGAATTCAAGTTGTTGACAGTCATAATGAAAATGCAACTTATCTTTATCAGACTTAGTTTTGTTTACATAAATGGCAACAAATAATACAAATATGATAATTTATTTTTACATTTGTCTGCCAATATATATCGGAGATCTGGCTCTAAGTTTTACTGGACAATTTGAAAAGTTACCAGAGATCTCCAGTAGTCTGGCATTATTTGCCAGCTCTGCTGCATTGTAAATATTACTGTAACTGTATTTAGAGAAAACAGTGATATGACTATATACATGAACAAGTCCACGTTTCTATAAATATTCCAGTGCGAGGATATTTCTAAACCTTACTTTACTGAATGATTATCACTTGGCACATCAATGAACATTTCATGCTTCGACCAACGGTCAAACCGTTATTTACATATCAGATCATTAATTATTAGTACCTGTTTAAGATGCAAGACAGTATATATTACATTCTAATACGCATAGGACATGGAAAGGAAAATTTTTTTTGGCAATTTTCCAAATTCCATTCATTCAGCATTTACGTGTTCTCATAAATATAATTTGATTTAAATCCATACACCTAGTGAAAGAATAATTATGTGCATGATACTAATATCACGACAGAGTCGTACTCTAACAGGGGAAAATGTCCGAAGAAAAGTTGCATCGGGCGTTTCTACGACCATTCCTACAACTCTCAGAAAAGATTCACCGAACAAAATCAAACGACAGAAAACTTTGGGGTTTGTAATAAAGCTTTCACATTCATGATTGATATACTTACATAAATAAATAAAATTACAACTTTGGATACCCCTTGTAAATGACACAAATTTATCACTGCGCAATCCAATTCACGCACAAACGACCCGGATGTTCGTGGAGATGAAATCGAGGTTATGAAAATGTTTTATTCTAAATTCCAATTCAAAACGTGTACTTTCTTGGCACGTTTATGTATAATACAGGATCAACTAACACGTATACCATCGAAGGTATACAAAATATCCCTGTCATCATTAATATGTTGACCGTGCTACTGTTAAGCTAGTGCAGCTATTATGGGAAATAGTAAATTTAATAGAGATCTCTCAATATCATACTTCTCCTGATATGATGTATTCCTTCTTATCTGATATATTATCCCGTTCACCCCCTCCCATTTTTCGCTCACTTGAGCTGAAACCGCAAGTGAGCTTTTGTGTGTCGTATCTGTAGGTTGTCGCGTTCCGGCCGGAACTTGAAGGTGGCTCAATGACTTATTAAAACACCTCGTATAACTTATGAGAGTGACACTTGTATGATTTTTTTTTGTGATTTTTTTCCGGAAAGATAAAAAAAAAAATGTTTTGTTTGCAAATAAGATATTTTAAATTCCAAGTTTAGCAGTGGTTTGATATATAATGTGAATATTTAATTTATTTATGAAAAAATTGAAAAAGTTATTTGCTAATGTTTAATTCAGGCCTATATATACACACACATACACCGAACTAAAATCTTTAAATAATTTGTCCGTTAGAAAAAAGATATATCAGAATTCAATTAAGCTATTTTCCAAGACCAATCGGAATTATAAACAAGTGTCCCATAAATCGCATAGCTCACGTGAGTCATCATGGCCCATATTGAAACATTTTCTCTATATATGCCCATATAAAATTTTGATTCCCTGTTGTGGCCCCCAACCTACCCTAGGGGGATCATGATTTTAACAGACTTGGATCTGCATTATGTCGGAAAGCTGCGATGTGAATTTGAATTTTTCTGGCTCAGTGGTTCTTTAACAAGATTTTTTCCTATATTTTTGCATGTAAAATTTTGATCCACTATTGTGGCCCCACCCTACCTCCAAGAGCAGTGAATTTAACAAACTTGTGAGGAAGCTTCCCTGTGAATTTGAACTTTTCTGGCCCAGTGGTTCTTGAGAAGAATTTAAATGACTCCACCCTATTATTTGTGATTGTCTTCCTCATTGAAGTGGTCATGGCCCTTCATTTGAACAAACTTGAATCCCTTCACCCTAGAATGATTTGTACCAAGTTTAATTGAAATTGGCCCAGTGGTTCTGGAGAAAAAGATTTTAAAAGTTTTTTTCCTGTATTTTTTTATTTTTTTTCCATGTAAAAGTTTGATTCCCTATAGACCGCTTCACAGTAACTGCGGAGCTGCACTCCACTCATGCACATGAATACTTCTGAAGGGCAAGTTTCATTTTATGGAGAATATTTCTTTTGTTTTGATCAACACATTGATCCTGTAATGGCAAGTAGTTGCAGTGTATATAGGTGTACTAATCAAGACAATGAGAGAGGAAAAGAAAAGGAGATGAGATTTTTCAGGTGAACTGAAGGATATTTGCTTCATTTTTATTGAAATTCATTTCAAAAATGATGCCATATCAAAGAGGCCTGCATGACAATGTAATCATAAAATTAATATCACTTTGTAAATAAGTCAGATGACATTTTCATAGTTGCCGAACAATACAGATCTTAAATATAATGAATTCTGTGTAGGGGAGATTGCTTTATATTTTTTATCATACATACAGAGGCAAAATATACACTGTTTACTGATATATAGATGTAGTAATTTTGACTTTGCATATATATTTAATCTTAGGATTTCCTAAAGATGAACATAAATGTTGAGGGCACTGAATCGAAATGAATTTGTACCCAGTGAACTTTCTGAGCACTTTGTTTTTGGTTGGTACAGTGATGATGTCTTAGATGAGAGTATTCTCATTATGAGATGCCTGTTGATGCCGAGAGACACAACCGAGAAACAGAAGGAATATTCAGAAGGTAAAAAGCATATTATTAGAGAAACTAATCAATTTAAAAAACATATTTAATTTAATTATTAATACATGTATTTCAAAAATATCATGATTTAAATTAGCATCTGATTATACAGGGGACCTCCGTGGCCAAGTGGTTAGAGCATCAGGCTCAAAATCACAAAGCCTCTCACCTCTGTCGGCACGTGTTCAAATCTCGGCCGCGGCGTTATGTGAGCAAGTTTGCCAGTTTACTTGCGGAAGGTCGGTGGTCTCTTCCCAGGTACATTGTATCTGGGTTCTCTCCTCCACCAACAAAAACTGGACGCCACCAGATAACTGAAAAATTGTTGAGTGTGGCGGAAAGCAATGAATAATAATAATAAAAATAACATAGTCTTGTCTGCTCATTATCTTAATCCTTTGTTTGACAACCACTGGGACATCTTAAAGATGATCCTATTGATTTTGAAATCAAATGATCAAAGGCCAGTCTACTCTGGACAAATGAAAATATTGTCTGCTCAATATCTCAAAGTGTTTTGGCACAACTATCAATTAAATGATACATGTGTATAATGTATAACCTTTTTCAGTTCTGAACTGGGAAGGGGGGGGGGGGGGGTCATACATGTTTCTGAAACAGTGTTTCTGAAATGTTGAATTTATATATGCAGCTACTTCATGCCAAGTGAGAGAAGATTGTGTACTGGAGAGGTACTTCTGCTACACCTGGTGAGAGGGCACAACATATATGTCTGATGCCATTGAAGCCTATAGATCAGTTACTAGCCACACTGATGAAAATAAAATTTGGATTGTATGTTGAAGATTTGACTGAATGCTTTGGTATATGTTAAAGTTAAGAACATTGTAGTAATGAAATTTTTTATTTTTTTTTCCAAAAAGAATTAGATACATTACATAGTAGGATTTATACATAACTATCATATCGAATGGTGAAGTTAATCATAACCATAAATTCCAACGACATATACAAGTTCGAGTGTAGGGCAACATGAACCTCCGACAAAGCGAAGGTAGGATCAGGTGCCATGGAGGAGTAAGCATCCTCTGCTGACTTATCACACCTGCCATGAGCCCTTAGTCGAAATTAAATATACGGGATTACCCGTAGTCAAAGTTAGTATGAAAAATGACAGTCAAACAAAGGGTATAAAACAAATCATTCAACATATGTCCCAGAGACACTTTGTAATCACAATCAAGGTCATTATAGCGACTGTAAAATTTCGAAATGACGACTTCAAACGAGATTCGTTATAACCCTCCAACATCAACTTTTTTGTCAGCAGTTGACCTCGCTTTAAAAAATTCTCATATGCATGGCATGCTCTCACATATTGAATCAACTGGGAGATATACACACCATAAGCAGGCGAAAGTGGTATATTACTACATGGATATGGAAAGTTGATGATTGCAAAGTTGAAGTCATCATGCTTGTTGTATAATGTAGTTGTCAGTCTGCCATTAGAGTCAATAATAAGTAAAATATCCAAATATGAAGCAGACACGTCAGATTCTGTAGTGTCCTTTATTTCGAGTTTATCGGGATATATCCAATGGACATAATTATGAAAATTATGATTGTTGATTGATAAGATGTCATCGATATATCTATATGTATGGTTGAAGGACACAGCAAAGTATTTTGTTTTTATCCTGTAACAGTTTCTGAACAAATTCCACTTCATATGAATATAAAAATGCCAATAAGGGAGCACAATTAGTGCCCATGGAGATGCCAATGGATTTTTGGAAGACTTGGTCTCCAAACACTATGTAAATGTTATCTACAAGAAAGCCAAGCATACTCTTAATGTCAGCTTTAAAGTACTTGTGCAGGCTATCGGAGTGGTGTCTAACAAAATATGTACCTTCTTTTCCAATCATTAGAAATTTGTATTTTCGAGTGCCATTTTTATTCAAAAAGCAATTATTTATTATCTGAAAAAGTCTACATTTTAATTTATTGTGAGGATTTGTTGTATAAAGTGTGGAGAAATCATACGTTTTGATGTGTCAATTTTAGAAAAATCCTGAGACTTCAGATTTTCCAAAGTTCCGTAGAGTTTTTGAGAATCCATCCACATCTATTGTTCAATTATGATATGATAGATTTGAGAATGTAAGATACAGATAAAGTAACTCCACAGAAATACAATAGTTACTGTGTATGTTTTAGGTGTTCATAATCTGAGTGTGTCTGCTGTTTCAGAAGCTGAGACCATTGAACCTCTTTTTCTTCTCAGAACATCATTCAAAGGAACAAAAAGAATACACCTTCTTGTTTTCATTATTTTCCCAAATTATTTTGGATTGTACTGAAATATTTGTTGAGAAATCAAGCAGTCTCGTTAATCATAATCTATCTGACTTTTCACATTTTAAACAGACTGTTCTTCAGACAAGAACAGAGATTTTATCTTTTTTTTTTCCGACAGGATTCTCAGTCGCACTTACTTCCACCTCACTTTCCATGTCAGGATATTCCACAACTGAAACCTGAACATCCATGAATTATCAATTTTGTGTGCATATATTTTGCACTTTAAATGATTAAGTGTTTGTCATTAGATATGTTTTAAATAAATAAATTGTAAAGTGACATTTAACATGTTTAATAAGTATTGTATAGGCTTTTATATTCAGTGATATTGATGGAATTCAAAAATATGGGTAACAACTCTTTTAGCAACATTAATTGCTTCATGGAGCTGGCCAAGTCAAAAGACTTTTGATCAGGATGGCATAGATCAAAGTTGATTTGTTTCCTCTCCCTGAACTCCATCTCTCCTTTCTCACTCAGTTTGGTAAAAGCTTCCCTCATCTAAATAATGAGCATAGGCCATCTTCATAGGTCTTGGTACACGCCATTGGCATGCTTTAGATGTTGAGTTGTTGGAACACAAGACGTGGCTTAGCTGGAGATGATTGAAGTACATAAGTAGCGCATTGGTGTGGCTACACAACTGTGCTAGTCTATATTGAATCAAAAAAGTTTTAAAATTTAAATGTATTGGTATATACTGTTGGGTTTTGATACAAAATATGTTAAATAGGATCCAGATCAAAACTTATCTCTTGCCCGTAACGAAAAAAATAGCATGCTTTTTTCCTCTCCAAGAGGTGTGTGTTTTGTTCATCTTGTTTTAATTCATTTTCTTTATTCACTTTACAGTGTCTGGCATTTTATAGACTATAATATATATACATACACTTAATCACTATAATAAAGGTAGGAGTCAAACAACATTCAAGATGAAACTAAGTTACATTTTATAACAATTATATTGGTTTTAATAGGGTACATTGGTCTATTATTTTTACTATTATTATTTTTTATTCACTGTACGCGCCAATATATATCTTATTTTTGCCAAGTTAAATAATCATAAGAATATTAAACTGATATTGATACCTGGGCTGTCAATATTTGAGACAAATCACCAGCTTTAAAGTTCTTCACAGCCTCATCTAGCCCTCTATGGTTGTCAATCCGTTCCCCTTTTTCCGTAATCTCAAAATCATGTGTCTGTATTTTTTAAACGACAATATGAGCGTTGATAATGTCGAATGTAAAACTAAATGGGGGGGGGGGTTCATGGCCTAAAATATCTGGGATGATTCCTTCATACGCGGTTATTCTGAGCTTTACCGGTATTTCAGCTATAGGAACGTAGGTAGTTTTCCGCTTTTGAGAGTTTAAAATCACCCGGTTTGCCATTCTCATTGTCAACGTAAACACGGAAGTCGCGAATAGAGTAACGAGTTCAATGCTAATTTTTAAAAATATTATGATTGATTGATTATATACTGGACAAAAAAAGTTAAGGATCATAATTTTGACCTCAAAAATTTTCATTAACCAAATAATTATTTTGACAAATTTTAACATGTATAGTTTCTCCAATGTGTCCTTAACACAATAGAATTACCTGGTTTCATATTGACGTCATGAGTGCACGATTTTTTCGCCCAAACACAAGCATGCGGTCAAAATCAAAGTGTGCCAACGTGTATATTGAAATTGAAAAAATTGTGATTTTTATTTTATTGTGGGTATTTATTGCTCTAATCGACTCTAAGGTGAACAATTATTGACATTAAAAGCCATGAGGCGCCATTTAACTGCTCTGGAAGCTGGTCAGGCAGTAGGTATGCTTCAAGCTGGCCAAGTCCAGAGATCTGTCTCTAGACATTTTAATGTGTCCCAAAGTGTGATTTCAAGGTTGTGGAATCGTTTTAGGCAGACAGGTAATGTTTCTGAGAGACCGAGATCAGGTCGTCCAAGGTCCACAACCGCTCGCCAGGATCGCTATATGTCACAGAGGGTCTGTTATGTTACATAATAAATCCGCTTTGAATGATTCATCGTTTGTGCAGACATATATAGAAAAACTATCGAAGAAAGGTAGTATTTCATGTGTCGCGTGCAAACCAAAAGTTGTTAACCCACTGACTGTAGCCTAAAACAAATGGTAAGCTGCGTTTGGTTTTGGATTGTAGTCGTGTAAATCCTTATTTGCAAAAGTTTAAATAAAGGTATGAAGACGCTATTGTTGGTAGAGAAATGTTTAAAAAGTGTTATTTCAAGTTTACATTTGAATTAAAGTCAGCATATCATCATACTGAGATTCTTTAAGGACATCGGCAGTATTTGGGTTTTTCATGGCAAAACAAAGGGCAAAGGGGATACCTAATTGAAGACCTACGGGCAATCGAAGACCGACAAAAATATGGACTATATACATCAAAACTAATATGATTTTCCGAAATAAGCTTGTTTAAAATAAATAATAAACACAAAAAACTTTGACAAAAGTAAGTTTTAAAGTGTAATTTTAAAGCTCGGCATGAAGAACTTTTCACTTAGAAGACCAAGCTCAAGAACGAAAACTCGCATAAATATGTCATACATGCAAATCAGCTGTTCAATTGTTAATCATTTCATTTACTAATATGTTTTTCTTTGTAACAAGATCAGTAGAAAAAATGTTTTAAAATTGTATATTAAACCGAACAGCTGATTTGTATGCATGCCAAATTTATGCGAGTTATCGTTCTTGTGCTAGGTCTTCAAAGTGAAAAATAGTTCCCCACACCGAGCTTTAAAAATACACGTTAAAACCTATTTTTATCAATCTTTATAGTGTTTATCAGATATTTGAAACATGCTTAATCAGAAAATCAAATTAATTTTGATATATATATCCTAGATTTTTGTACCTGTAGGTCTTCAATTAGACAAGCCGAGGGGCAAATTCTCTACTGTTTTCAATGTGCTTCCTTTTGGTTTATCAACTGCGGGATACATTTTAGCAAAGTATTGCGGGACCCTGTAAATATTTTTCGACCAAAAGGAGCTAGGCTTATTACATTTTAAGATGATGGAGTAGGAGGTTTTGTTTCATATGGGAAAAAAACATATGAAGTTGGCATGCCTATCGAAAAATCAATTTCAACTCTGCCTTTTGTTTGCAATGAAAAGTGTGAATGGAGTTCAAGTCAAGAGAGGGCTTGGCTAGATTTATATTGGAACACTAAAGAAGATGAGATCTCATTCGGTGAAGACAGGGTGAAAGGTTTTAAAAATCAGTTGGATGTTATTCAGAAAGGCATAGTATATTTTCACGCAAAAAAACAAAAAAAAATACATGGGTTATAGAAACCAAGATATAAAAATAAAAAAGCTGATTATTGAAGTCGAATTACTTTCAGAGATGTTGGGGAGGTAAGTAACAATGTTTATCAATTCTATGACAGATTGTAGGGTTTCAACATGGTTGATAGATTCGCCACTCCGTACAATAACAAATGTGCCAGATTTAATCCTAAATATTGGTGCCCAAGTACTGAGGGAATAGATGCTTTTAATCAGTAATAATAATAAATTTATTTTGTAAAACATAAAATCCATACTGCTCTAAACGCTATTTAAATAACAATAAAGTCAGTTGTATAAGAACGAATAACTTAATAGGTGAAGATAAGGAGTCCGTTATGACTACAACCAACATAGTAATCTTGACTTGCAGTTCATCAGCACAGACTAGTTGTAATGAATTGCAAACAGATGAGTCTTTAATTTAGATTTAAAGATACAGAGACTAGCGGCAGTTCTGATATCATGTGGTAGAGCATTCCACAGTTTAGGGCCAGCCACACTAAAGGATTGAGTTTGAATCACAATGAGGTGGTAAATGGCACTTGTAGTAGGCTTTGATCACTGGACCGCAGACTTTTAGAGGGAGCATAGGGTGTAATGAGTTCCTGCAGATAGGATGGAGACATTTTGTTGACTTTGTACACTAACACCAAGGTCTTCAAGATGACTCTTTGTCGAATTAGTAGCCAATGGAGGGAGCATAGTACTGGTGTAATGCTGTCATATTTGCGGGTGCCTGAGATGATTCTGGCTGCAGCGTTTGGGATGGATGGGAGCCGCTAGATTTGATGGTAAGCTATAGAAGAGAGTTACAGTAGTCCAGCTTTGTTGTTATGAAGGCATTGACAACGCATTCCACTATTCCCTATCCAGAAATTTTACCTGGCTCAAGTTCTTAAGGTGGATGAAGGCACCCCTACACACTGATGATACATGTGTCTTCATGGTCATGTGACAGTCAATGGTTACACCAACATCCTTGGCCTTAGTAACAGGAGTGATAGTCATCTCCTACTTGCAGTGATGGTATGTAAAGCTTAGAGGTCAGTTGTTTGGAGGATATCACTAGCACCTCAGTCTTGTCTGTGTTGATCTTGAGGTGAAGCTGAGCCATCCAGGTTTGAACTGGCCTCAAGCAAGACTCCATCTAACCAACTGCAAGAGCGGCTTGTTGGACTTTGAACCTGATATACAGTTCATTATCGTTAGCATACATGTGGTACAAGACATTGTTTTTTCTGAGAAGGGCTCCCAGGGATGTTATGTAGATGTTGAACGGAACAGTCCCGAGGACCGTTCCCTGGGGGACACCACAGCCCAACTCAGTGGCACCATACTTCGCTCTCTTCACTTTGACAATCTGGGTCCGATTGGTAAGATAGGACACGAACCGCATGATCACAGTGTCCTTAATTCCAAGGTCCTTGAGTATTTACGCAAGCGTGAACGATCTACACTGTCAAAGGCAGCCAATAGGTCCAGCTGCACTAGCAAGACAGCCTTCTGCTCTCCAATAACGCGAACCACATCGTTGTGAATTCGCAGAAGTGCCGTATCAGTACTATGTCCCTGACTGTAAGCACTTTGAAATGGCTCCATTAGATCATTCTCACTGAGGTAGGTATGTATCTGTACTGCTACAATCTTCTCAATCAACTTGGATCGATATGTTGGCCGGTAGTTCTTTAGTATTTCAGGATCTAGTGAAGCCTTTTTTAGAAGTGTCACAATAGCAACTTTGAAGGATGTCGAGAAGGAACCACTCTCAAGTAACTTACTTCTGATATAAGTAATGATGGGAGCAAGAGCTACGACCTCTTGCTTCACAAAGGATGTAGACAGAGTGTCCAGTTTACAGCTGTTGTTGGCATATGACCTAATCAACTTTGTGACCTCGTCCACAGTAACATGTTGAAAATGGCTGAGTTCGGTTTCATCGCCGAGTGCTTGTGGTCAACGAGTGGATGTGATTGTCATATGTAATAGAGCTGCGAATTTGTGTAATTTTCTGCACAAAAAGTCACTAAACATGTCGGCCAAAATCCTGTAATGCTGGAGTTTAGCCGCATCAATAAGTATGTTCACCTCTTCCATGCGCTGTGTACGGTGAGTCCTGATTTGCGGCTCAGTCTCTCAGCCTGTCTGCGTTTCTGCTCCGACCCTCTGATAGAGCTGTTGTACCACACATATTCTGGTCTGATGGCGATTGTGTGAGTTCTGAGTGGTGCGAATGAATCCATAATGAAAGAAAGTTCACTGCTGTAGAGTTCTGTGAGGTCAGTGAGTGACATTCAGTTTGCAGTCGATAAACACAGAGTTGAGCTGGTGACAGCTTGACAGAGAGCGCTGGGGTCAATGGTCTTGACTTTGCGATAAGTCACTGACTGTTTAGGCAGCAGGGATTTGGACATCGAGAGTTTCACAAACACAGTTAAATGATCCGAGAAGCCATGGTCCTCGGCAAGAGTGGTAAGCTCAAGAAAGTCTACTGACCTGGACAGAACAAAGACCAGTGTGTGGCCACCGCGATGGTTACTCTGAGTGACATGTTGCTGGAAGTCAAAGGATGTCACTAGAGAGAGAATTCTCAATGTGGAAGTTGAAATCACCCACGAAAAGTAGAGAGGTAGTGCAAGAAATCAATTGTTCAAGGTAAACTCACTGAAAAACTGCTTCACTGTGAAGTTGTTGCCTCTGGAAGGGGGTGGGCGATTTACAACAAACAAACGCAATCTCTGAGTAGCAATACCTAAAATGACTCCATAGAATAAGTGTCTAATGTAGGCTTAACACTGAGGTTAGAACCAGTGAATGACAGCTGTTCCTCCACCAAGGGACATGCGAGGATTATGTTTGATGTTGTAACCAGGGAGTACGAAGTGCACTGATAATAGGATTGTCTCTGTCTGAACCTGTGAGACCCATAATGTTTAAGTTCTGGCTTCGGGATTTTCTCAAATCTGAGATTTTCTCACCCAACTGTGCCACCAAATAAACATTTTCTCAAACTCAGACACATTGAGTTTTTTCTCATACTTAAGAATTTTGTCAAATGTGCGTGCCACCAAAATATTTCTGAATTCAGCTGAGAAAAACATTTAAGTTTTCTCAGAAAATCCTGAGATTGGTAAATAGCAACCTCAAATAAAATATCAAGTGTATTTACTCGCAAAAAAGGGCTACCAGACGACTTCGTCAACGCAGATGTCGTAGGAATTTTAACTAATCTCGGCTGAGATTCGGCTGGGCTGGATATTCACCAGTGAAGAGATAGAATCTATACAACGATTGTGAGGACAATGAGGATCTTTGACAGGTTCATTTCTTTGGAAGGGTTGAGTGATGGAGATATTTTCGACATGTTTCGTTTTTTCTTCGTCATCATTTTCTTCAAATCTGCTGAATAACAATCGTGATTCGTGAATAAATCCTTTAACAACACCTTCCCTCCACCTTTCAAGTTTTGGTTTTTGCAATGATTTTTTTTTATATTGCGACGGGCAACACTCCCGATGTTGACAAACCCAAAGAACTAGAAATATCAAGACAGCATTTCACAAGATGCCGGTAAAGAAATTCCACGTCAAGATAAAATGATGTCTGCTACAGAAATGAGAGTACCAAACCCCTGGATGCGTAACCCGGACGCAGTTTACCCAAGATTGAGCGGAGGTATACGTGTTTAAATTTGCCTTGATTTGCTAATATCAAGAGTGAAATTATTTGAAATTGAGAGAAATAATATAGAATTTTAAATTAATTGTTGGAATGAAAAATTATCGGACAAATTCGAGAAATGACAGAGGAAATTACAATGGTAGGGTTTGTTTGAAGTGAAAGGTGTAATTTACTGCAGATTGCTATGTGTTGTAAAAAACGAAAGAAAAAAAAAGTAAGTACAAATATGACCTATAAAAGCAACGGGACCCTATATAATTTTTGTCATTTTTCATTAGCACTTGGAATGAACTTTGAAATCTTGGCGGTCATTTATCTATAATTAATTTCGTTAATTAGTGAGAGGACCAAATGTTAGTATTGAGGTCTATGGGAAATGAATTGGTACTCCCCCGTGGGGATCCGGGGTGTTAGAATAGATCCTCAGTACCCCTTGCTTGTCGTAAGAGGCGACTAATTGGGGCGGTCCTTCGGATGAGACCGCAAAAACCGAGGTCCCGTGTCACAGCAGGTGTGGCACGTAAAAGATCCCTCCCTGCTCAAAGGCCATAAGCGCCGAGCATAGGCCTAAATTTGCAGCCCTTCGCCGGCAATGGTGACGTCTCCATATGAGTGAAAGATTCTCGAGCGGGACGTTAAACAATATTTAATCAATCAATCAATCATGAATTGGTACTCTTTTCCCTACACTCAACATGTACCTAGTGATCATAACTTTTATATTAATGCGTATCTTGAGCTCGAGTTCAGTAACACCCTACTGTAGATTTACACGTAATATAAACTAATACATAAATAATGTCCATGACAGTCATATTACATTTAGTTTCTCTATAAATGATGAAAAAATACTAGGATATATCGTATATCATAAACAACTGTACGCGATAAATTATAACTGTGTCATTATGATTAATCGGAAATTCAGGAGTGGGTCTAACTTTTCCCATTTTTGTGAAACACAAATAACCACGGAAAAAAATCAGTAAAATTCAATCCCGATTAGTCATAATATATGTACCCAGTCATAAGCATATCAATAAATGAGTGTTCTAATTTGCATCATTTTCGATTTCCAGAGAGACCTCGTAGTACGATGTGATGATGGATAGTGAAACTACAGACGACTTCTACATACGACGTCACAGAATGATAAAAAAAATAAGTAAAGTACATTCTAAAGCGTTTCAAATATTGTAAACAACAAAGTGAAATTGGATTTTATTTAAAGTAAGGCCCCATGTAACAATAAAAACAAGCTGAGTTTTTTCTCAAATCTTAACTCGCGTGAGGTCACTCTGAGAAAGTTTGGTGGCACGGTAATTTAGCAAAATTTCTGCTGAGGTGAAAAATGTGTGTTTGAGGCAGAGTTTGAAATTTATATGTTGGAGGCCCCGAAGCGCTCGATGATGAAGTCATTTAGGCTAGTGGTCTTGTTGCACATTGATCAGGGATTCAGTAAACAAAAGTTAAAATGTCTCTCTTCAGCTTTGGAGGTATGGTATGGGGAACCCCTAGATTGTACCCAAAATAATTGGGCAGTTCTTCTTCCAAGTTTGATACCTAACGTTATAAACAAAATTTTGCGGGAAAAGGCAAGCAGTACTTTGGTTTTCAGGAGTGGAGGTCAAGTTTTATTTTGCAGTGGTTATATTTACCTAATAAGAAATTATAACGCATAGCAAAAGCAAAAAAATTGTGTTTGTTGAGTTTCCAAGAATATTTCAAATATTAGCTTTGAGGATTGATTTTAAATAATCATAATCAGATTTTCGTCATATTCCAGGCCTGAAATTACGGGATCATGTAAATGAAGCAATCGAGAGAAGTGGTGTTAGTTTGAATACAGATCTGGGGCGGCTAAACTCGCGTATGTCGCAGTATTTAATGTGTTCCAGATTTGGCAGTACAACCAAGTCTTTGCATGCATAATTTTAATCATTGGAGAAAATTCATTCTTTAACTTGGTCATAGTGACATTCTAGCTCAGCCAGTGCACATACATACTTTATACATTTCATATTTATTGGATTACGGTAGTTCATATTCTACTGTCAATTCTGCTATTTACGCAATTAAATGGATACATGAAATCAGTGGATTTAATGATCTGGCTGATCATTCTTTTGTGAAATCACTTCAAGAATCTTCCAAGAGAGTAACTGGTAAACCGGTGCAAAGAAAAGACCCTGTTGACAATAAAACATTGCAGGCATTGTGTGAATTGTACAAAGATAGTACTGATTTGTTAGTTTTGGGAAATCTTACCATGATATTGATTGTGTTTTTGAGGTTTTCTAAGATATGATGAGCTTAGTTCCTTAAACTGTAGAGATGTTAAAGTTGAAGCAGATTATTTAAAAACCATTATTCATCGATCTAAAACAAATCAGTTTCGAGAGGGTTCCGAAATACTTGTAACTAAGGGTTTTACTTGAGCCTGTCCTGTTTTGCGCTTTGTGTTTATAACAAAGATTGATTTGTTATCTGATCATTTTCAAAACAATTTTCAGATCGTCTGGCATTGCAAAGTTTATATATATATATATATATATATATATATATATATATATATATATCAGTTACACGTCAACTACACAAAATGTAGTTGATTGATTGATTATTTAGTGTTTAGAGCCGCTTGAGCAATTTTTCAGCTATCCTGCGGCTGACTCTATATAAATGAAAAGGTATGATATAAAAATAGAAATGTATTTAAAACAAAAACTCATTTGCAAACATGTTTAAATATAGCACTAAAATGTCACTATTACTGTGTATATAAAACCATCCTCACATAATTATAATTTCGTACAATCAACTTCAAAACTTTTGATAAAAGCCAGTCTCACGAAGAAATTCTAAGATTTTATTCAAATCAACATTTGTTAAAAGATCTCTCATAGATCGTGTATCAAAATAATTATATCTAATAAGAGCCGTATCTCCACATTCTAATAAAATATGTTTGACTGTTAAAGGACATTGACAGAAAACACAATCGGGTGGATCTTCCCTTTGTAGAAGAAACGAGTGTGTAATCCGCGAATGTCCTATTCTACATTTTATAATAACGACTTCGTCTCGACGTTTAAGATTTACATTCAGCGTTTTATTAACAAAAGGGTTGATATCATGTAGTTTGTTATTTATTTTTTTGTTCCAATCAGTTTGCCAAAAATGTATAACATATTCTCTAATTAAAGATTTAAAGTCTGTGTAGGGAATTTTAAAATCTGTAATTGGTAATTTTAAAGCCTGTTTTGCGGCATTATCAACTTTCGTGTACCACGTATGTCAATATGGCTTGGTATCTAACAAAACACTATGTTATATCCTCGACTTTTCAGCAAAATATATTCTTTCAAAATGTTATAGATATAAGGATGGTCAATTTTACAGTTTTTGATTGCTTGAAGACAAGAGAGAGAATCGGAATAAATAACATGTTTCTTGTATTCTGAAAGTTTTATGAAATTAATTGCTAATTGAAGAGCTTTTGCTTCAGCAGTAAAAATTGAACTGTTGTCCGGTAAACGTACTGAAAGAGTATCATTTCCATGGACAGCGGCGGAAGCAACTTTAGTTTTATCTTTTGATTCATCTGTGTAAATTTCACTCTGTGCTGAAAAACTGTCTTTCAATTCTTTAAATTCAAGTGAATCTGTGTCTGACTTTTTATCTTTCGATAAATCTAAATTAACAACAGGTTTTGATAGTTCCCAAAGTGGGATATTAGGATAATTTGTAAGTCAGAAATAACATTTAAATCTATTTTAGAATCTTTAATGTTTCTGAAGTCTCAATCCAAGTGGTTTAATAACTTTAGTCTTTTCATTATATTTTGTTTGAAATTTCGGATTGAATACACAGTTATATGACGGATGTTTTGGATTGGAACGAAGTTTAATTATATACCGAAGACTTTATTAATTTTATACGTCTGTTTTTAAGTGAAGGTTCATTTGCCTCTACATAGAGGCTATCTATAGGAGAGGTTGGAAAAGCTCCTAAACAGATACGTATACCTTGATTGTGAATTGCATCTAAGGCTTGGAGATACGGTTTTCTAGCAGATCCATAAACTATGCATCCACAATCTAACTTGGATCTAACTAGAGATCTATAAAGTTGAAGTAAAACTTTTTTCTCTGCACCCCAATGAGTATTGCCGACAACCTTTAAAATATCAAGTGTTTTAGAACATTTAGTTTTAAGCATCTTAATATGTGGGACAAAGGATAATTTACTATTAAAGATGATTCCTAAAAATTTAAATTCTTTTACTATTTTGATTGGAGTTGCATTTAATTTGAGTTCTGGATCATTATGATGTTTGCGTTTTTGACAAAAATAAACGCCTGTTGTTTTTTATTTCCAAAATTTAAAACCATTATTATCTGCCCAGTCTTGGATTTTATTTAAGCAAAGTTGTAGTTGTCTTATCTGATACTTGACATATTTTTTGAACGATATGAAATGCCGAAGTCATCTACAAACAAACAACCTTCGACATCATTTCTAAGTAACTGAGCTAAACTATTAATTTTTATACTGAATAATGTTACTGATATAATACTTCCTTGTGGAACACCATTTTCTTGGTTGCACAAGTTGGAGTTTGTGGAACCCAAGCGAACCTTAAATTGACGTTCTTTCAAAAAGTTCGATATAAATATTGGTAAATTACCCTTTAATCCCATATTGTGGAGATCTTTTAAAATCCTATATCTCCATGTTGTATCATATGCTTTTTCTAAATCGAAGAAAATTGATACAGCATGTTCATTATTAATAAAAGCATCACGAATAAATGTTTCAAGTTTGACAAGATGGTCTAATGTACTTCTCTGGCTTCTGAAGCCGCACTGAATGTCAGCAAGTAGGTGTTTTGACTCCAGAAACCAGACAAGTCTGTCATTAATCATTCTTTTCATGGTTTTACATATACAACTTGTTAGAGCAATTGGGCGATAATTAAATGGATCACTGTGATCTTTCCCCGGTTTTGGAATTGGAATAATGATAGCTTCTTTCCAAGATTTTGGAAAATTGCCTGTTTCCCAATTTTATTAAATATTGATAGAAGACATTTGAGACTGCTCTCTGGAAGATGTGTAAGTATTTGATAGTGTATTTCGTCTGGACCTACAACAGTGTCATGCGATTTTGACACAGAGCGTTCTAATTCATCGATGGAGAATGGTTTGTTGTAATTTTCTAAATTATCCGAAGTAGAATTCAGATATTTTCTTTCTTGTCTATTTTTCACATCAATAAATTTTGCAGACATATGTTCTGTTGACGAGTTTTTAGATATAGCATTTGCAATGCTATTAGATATGTCTGTAATATCAGTAATTGTGACATTATTGATTTTCAAATGGTGGAATTGTTTATTTGTGTTTTTGCCTTTAATCTTTTTAATTGTATTCCAGACTTTATTAATAGGGTTGTGTGAATTTAATTTGGAAACAAAGTTTCTCCATGAATTTTTCCTGCTTGTGTTACAGGTTCTACGGGCTTTTGCTTTAAATTTCCTATAATTATCTAAATTTATGTTGGAAGGAGATAAATTAAAACGTTTTTCAGCCCTTTTTTCTGTCTTTTATCGCCTCATTACAGGCATCATTAAACCATGGCTTTTTAATTTTCTTCGGATTTGTCGAGGTTTTTGGAATAGCTTTCTCGCTATTCTCTAAAGCAATATTTGTAAATTTTAAAATTGGATCATTTTCGTTGATTAATATGTTTTCTTTTAGTGTATCAATACAAAGTTTGTTGAATATATTCCAATCTGCTTTATTTAGCTTCCACTTTTGGTTTTGATTATTATTGGAAGGGATTACATCTTCATTTAAAATGGGGAAATGGTCACTGCCACACAAGTCGTCGTGGACAGTCCATGAAAGGTCACAAGCTAAAGTAGGATCTGTTAAAGAGATGTCGATAGATGTATAAGAACCATTTCCAGGATGAAGATAGGTATTGGAACCATCATTTGAAATACAAAGATTATTTTGATTTGCAAAATCCTCCAGCTTTTTGCCTTTATAAGTTAACTTATCACTACCCCATAAGGGATTATGACCATTAAAATCTCCCATAATGAGATAAGGAAAAGGAAGTTGATTGATTAAATGGTTTAACTCTTGTTATTCTAATTTGTATTGTGGGGGAATAGAAATTGAACACAGTGTAATGGTTTTATGAAGAGAAACACGAACTGCTGTAGCCTGTAAATTAGTTTTAAGTTTAATTTCACTCTGCAAGATATTGTTTCTTACACATACAGTTGATCCACCCTTTGCTCGATCTTCACTTGTGTCATAGTGATTATATAAGGAGTAATATTTTAAAGTTATATTGTCAGTTTGTTTTAGGTGTGTTTCTTGAAGACAAAAATCTACTGGATTAAATTTTTGTATAAGAAGTGATATTTCATTAAAATTAATTTTAAAATCTCGACAATTCCATTGAATGATTTTAGATGGAAGCATGATTAAATAATTCTGATCCTTGTTCTGGATCTTGATGGAGAGAGGCTGTGGCTTCTGGACTGAGAGGACGAAGTGTCCATCTTCTCATCCAGAATGCTATATCTGTTATCCCTTTTGGGATTCTATCACTTCTTGTAACTGATTTAGCTGGTTTTGGTGATTACTCTGAGTCTTTGTTATTCTTTTGTTCTGATTGTTTACTCAATCGTTTTGGAACATTGGTCTCTTGGTTTTGGAGGAACTTGTGGCTTGGAGGAAGCAGAAGAAGTAGAAGATGTTTCGACAGTTCCATTCGAGTTGTTTTGTTTGGAAGATATTACTGGATCCGTTTGGCAAGAAATCTCTTTCGTATTTTTCTTTTTTAAAGCAACTTCATATGAAACATTTGGATGTTGAGATTGATAGAGTTTTCTCGCATCCGGGTAGCTAAGGTGTTTTTGAACTTTTAATTTCTAAATCTCTTTTTCTTTTAACCATACACAACATTGTTTTGATGAAGATGGGTGCTTTTCCCCGCAATTGACACATTTTGGTTCTTCTTTGCAACGATCTTCTACGCAATCTTCAGAACCACATCTGAAACATACATTTTCATTTTTGCATCGATCTGATGAATGGCCAAACTTTTGTCAATTAAAACAACGCAAAGGATTTGGTATAAATGTTTCAACCTTCAAACAGTAATAGCCAATCTTGATTTTGTCAGGGTGATTTGGTATGTCAAAATCAAGAATGTAGGTGTTAGTTGGAATAAAAGTTCCATTTTTCTTGATTTGGTTTGAAGGACACCTTGAGATTTCAACTCATTTGTAATTTCTGTTTCCTCCAAGTCACACAGTCCACGTCCTTTGTCTCGAATGACTCCTTTGCTTCGGTTTAATCTGAAGCTTGGTGTTCCAATGACCTTTATTCCACTAAATTTGATAGCTGGCCAACCTTGGTATATTTTGTGTATGTGTAAAACATTTAGAAAATATTTTCTTTAATGCTATTGATATCAAATAGAAACTAAATAGAGGTTTAGAAGGAGTAAGTAGTCCTGTACCAAAATTGAAAATTTACTGATCCCAGGGGAAGGGGTTTTGGTTCCCGAAACGATCATGCTCAGCAACACAGCAGTCTGCATAACGCTCGACCGTCGTGCGCCAAACTCGCCTACGACCGTCATGAAAGTCTACACAAAAGCGTGACTCATCTGTAAAAAGAACAGGGGTCCAGTGATGCAGTTGCCAATTGACATGGTTTTGTGCGCATTGCTGTCTGGCTGTTCTGTGTCTCGTGGTCAATTTGGGATGGACTGTTGGTCGAAATGCGGAGAGATTAGCTGCATGGAATCTGCTACGAACTGTTTGTAGTGTTACACGCACTCTTTTTGCTGTTTGAAAGTCTATATTTAGCCTAACAGCACTCTGGAACCTCTGCCCCTTTGCCATATTGACCAGATAACGGTCTTGGCGAGCCGTGGTTGACCTCGGACGACCAGAACGTGGTCTCTCAGCAACGGTACCAGTATATTGGAATCGATTCCATAATCGCGAAATGACACTTTGGGACACATTAAAGTGTACAGCAACAGTTCTTTGAGTATTGCCAGATTGAAGAATACCTACAGCTTGGGCTGCCTCAAAGCCGGTTAAGTGGCGTCTCATGGCTTGAAATGCCACAGGATCATTAACAAATATCCACAACTTCACACACGTGTTCAAATAACCAATTTCGTTAACTTTGTGTATACCCTGAATCACTTTGTTTTTTACCCTGTGTCGGCATTCAATTAAACATGGATTGCGCAACCCTACAGTTAACAATTTCCGATCAATAACATGTTAAAGATCGATTGATCAATTGATTGATTGTTTATTGTTTTACGCCACACTCAACAATTTTTCAGTTATCTGGTGGCGTCCAGTTTTTATTAGTGGAGGAGAGGACCCAGATACAATGTACCCAGGAAGAGAGCACTGATCTTCCGAAAGTAAACTAGCAAACTTTCTCACATACATCGCCGCGAGCGAGAATCGAACCCGCGCCAACTAGAGGTAAGAGGCCTTGTGATTTTGAGCGCAGTGCTCTAACCACTCGGCCACAGAAGCCCAACATATTAAAGAAGGTATGGATGAACTATAACGTAAAAAATATATTACAAATTTTTTTGGAAGGGGGGGGGGGGACATATCAAAATCATAATCCCTAACTTTTTTTCAAATCATAATTCCACACTTTTTTTGTCCAGTATATATAGATATATTGTGTTGCACGCCACAAAATTATGCATCCCAAGTAGTCATTTTTACTGTTTTCTGTCATTTTCAAACAAGTAAAATTAATACAAACTTTAAGGGTTTTGAAATAAAATATATTAAGTTTTAACGAATAAAGTAACCTGGGATGCATCGAGGAATCAAAGTTATGGGGCTCAACGTCATAAGGCAGAAGGTCTGGTAGCCGCCTTAAGCTCCTGGATATTTTAGATTTTATAGAGCTTGAAACATGTCTCCTAAGCCATTTTTAATGTTTGTGTCATTTTTAATGAGATGAATTAAGAAAATGACAAATTTTAAGGGTTTTCGGAATGAATTATAAGTTCTCACAACAAAAGTAACAATACACCAAAAGCTCTATTCTGATCATTATTTTTTTATGTTTTATTTTTTCTAAACAAGAGACCATGATTTACTTTCAATCTGCAAATTTTAGAGGGGCGCGCGCCGGGTGTGTTCCCCATTGAATCTGCCAATGGTAACAATAAATCAAAAGATTTCTCACTTATTCCTCCAAGAGTGAAAAAAGTGATTACTTTTATCGTTTATCAGTTTATTTATTTTCTAAACAAGAGACCATGATTTACCTTAGATTTGAAAATCTCCATAAATTCTCTACTGCTCCATGTGAGTGATTTTCTGTCAGAATCTGGATCTTATTCTTTTACATTCACAAAATTTAATGTAATTTGAAACATGCAATAAATATATCTACTTTTATGTTTGTATATATTATAAAAAATTTGTCTGACAAGAAATATATATACTATGGTATATCCGGGTAACTCCGGAGAGAACTCACTCCCGCTTTAATAATTTCTTCCTTCTATGAACAGTTAGTAATAAGAAGATTTGTAATATATATATGTGTGTGTGTGTGTGTGTAAGAAAACATCTTTCGAGTGTAAAATACGGTTTTCTTATAGTTGATAACATTGAAATTCACCATGCTCTTCGATATAAGAGGACAGCTCAAAGTCGGGGAATTCCGGACAAGCATCAGGTAAATCCGAACACCTGTTGTATGTAACAGGTAAAAATATTTTTTCTTAGCTTAAATACTTTGAGGCGAAGGTTTTGGATGTTTGAAAACTTTCTTTCCTCTTTGTTATGTATTATATTTTAATATCCTATGCAGAGAGTCAACCTGATATGTCATCTTGAAGAGACTTAGCAGATCGCAGAGAGTGTCGGAGGTCTCCTTGCTAAGTTTTCCACATTGCCGCTTCCAATCTTTCAACTCCTTCTCCAAGCCCCTTACTGACGACAAGGCAAGTCGTCCACCCAAAACTGTAGCTCTGAAGCCAGTCTAAACAATCCATCGTCGGAAAGACAGGTAATATTTCCAGAGCATACCGAATTTGCCACTTGGTCTTGTTTTTTAAACCTAGAGTCCAATTCCTGGAGAAAATAGTCTAGAAATGGAGTGGCCACGGCTACCTGATAATATTCCTTTATGTTGTCTCTAGATATGTATGCTCTGTGTTATTGCATGGTGCAATCCTTGGAACCGACACAGTAATATCTAGTTCCTCTGCAATTTTCTTTGCATCACCAAAGCAAGCTTCGAATTTGGCATCAATCTCTCCACGAATTTCCTTCACTTTCTTCACATGTTCCATAATTAATTTGTTTGTGTTGGAAACGTCTACGTCCCTTTTTTTAAGTTTACCGTAAGTGGTTTGATAGTATCGAGGACATACCTGGTAAACACAAAGGTGACCAGAGTGGAGAAAACATTCATCGACATCACTTTAGTTTGTCTGTCCCAAGATCAGCCTTTATCGCTCTTCTCGCGAAGGTTTGGGTTAAGCATATACTGGAGACACTTCACTACTTATACGTACAGATTGTAGAAGACATCGAATCAAACATGGCGCTCTACCCACCTGGTCTTGCAAAGCCCTACAAGTTTCTTTCGGGAAGACTCCGAACTTTCACCCTTTAGGACGCTTTCAAGAAACCCCTCTCTTTTAGGGGATGTATCAAAGAAAATGAACACTGAACTGAGAATATTTATCATATTCCTTACCGCTGGTAATTGGCATGCTGACGCAATGCTTACATTTAACACGTGGCTGCGGCAGTGTGTAAAGAAGCTATAGCTGAGGCACCGTCGTAG
Organism: Ostrea denselamellosa; assembly: GCA_024699665.1. Lineage (NCBI taxonomy): Eukaryota > Metazoa > Mollusca > Bivalvia > Ostreida > Ostreidae > Ostrea > Ostrea denselamellosa. The sequence continues at coordinate 4,111,615 of JAMZEH010000064.1, read as the reverse complement.
GCTTGTCCGCGCATGTACTCAATCGGAACCTCGATTCTTTGGAGATCTCTAAGAACTTATTTGCAATCACTTCGCCAGTGGTCCTCCCTAAATTTGCAAAGTCAATGAATTCCTCCTTGATGTCGCCAGGGTGCTCTCTGGTATACAGAAATCTAAGACACAAAACAAGCACCACTTTGTGAATTTGTAGGTTACTTCATCGCCTATAATGGAATAGAAAATCCTACCATGTAAACTTTCCAGAATTTGCTGATGATGTGATTCCGTAATACTTGTGTATTTTGTTGTTGTTATTTTTAGTGATAATGTACATGTGTAAATATATTATGTATAAATGTCTTATGATTTTCTATCCTTTCATTTAATCTGTCTGTAAATATGTTTTTACACAGGACCACAATGTGAACTAGTATGTAATACTAATTGTGCTATCCTGTCTAAATAAAGAATTTATTATTATTAATTTATTATTATTATTGTGTATAACCTCGTTCTGAATTGTTTTGCTTGTGTGTGAGGCATTCGTTTTCGCCGATTGTATATTAGAGGAGAGCTGTTAATCGTGCTTTGCTAAGAGTTGTAGTATTGCCTTTATTCGAGGCGTCACTTGTGGTGTCGTCTCTGTGCCCTCGAAGGGGAATATTCTGTTTCCCTCAGAGAACGGCTGTCCATAATTGGTCAAGGATCTTGACATTGTGGTCGTAAATAGCTTGATTTTGCTTATTTAGCCTGTATGGAAGTGACAATGATTATATTTCTGATTATGTTAATATTGTTTTATACTCAACTTTGGTATTCCTGTGATGTTCTGAATTACGAGGGACACTTTTTAAGTTCGTAGAGTAAGCCTATAACTTTTTAACGCGAGTATGAAGTTGCACAATTTTTTACAAAGAACTTGCATAATCATTCCTCTCTCGAACGGTATCACGGTATGCGGCGCACGAGGTCCATGTGCGCGCTGCGCTGGGTATTTTCAACACGTGGTTTTATACACTATAGTAAAATATAGCGTTCAATATGGATGGAAAAATCTCTGAACAGAGGGTATATTGTAAGATTCGGGCACACCTCGGGTTTCCGTCAACGGAAACCCATGCTGATTTGCAAAAGGTTTATGGGAATGGTGCTTTAAAATATGCTACAGTTTGCAAGTGAGTACGTCGTTTTAATGATGGTCGGGAGTCAATTGAAAATGACCCTCGAGTTGGTCGGCCGGTTTCCGTTTTGACGGAAAAGAACGTTGCTACTGTGAAAACGTTAATTGAGGAAGACGCACGTTATACCGTGCAAGAGATAGAAGAATTAAGTGGCATTCATTCGTCAAGTGTTTTGAAGATCTTACGTGAACGACTTGGGCTACGCAAGATCTGCGCGCACTGGGTGCCCCATTTGCTCACTGACGAGCAGAAACAAGGTCGGGTTAGACTTGCATCGCAAGTTATAAAAAAAATATGATAAATGTGACCCACGTCGTTTGGAAGACATAGTTAAAGGTGATGAAACCTGGATCTATCATTTTCAACCCGATTCTAAGGCTAAAAATAAGGTTTGGGTTTCATCTAAGGGTGACAGACCTGTCATTGCACGCCGTTGCACAGCACCAAATCGCATGTTGTATGCGATATTCTTTTGATCCGTTACAAAACATCAAATCGCATGTTGTATGCGATATTCTTTAATTCGAAAGGTCAAGTCCTTCAAATTCCAGTCCCGAAAGGTAGTTCTGTCACTGGAAAGTTTTACAGAGAAAGTGTTCTTACTCAACTTGTTAATTTCAATCAGAAACGCAGACCGCGCACCGGTGTCCGCGGCATCAAATTACTCCCATGATAACGCACCGGCCCATAAATCCGCTACGGTACAGGAATATCTTAAAGAATCTGGGCTCAATGTCTTAGATCACCCACCCACCCACCCCCTACAGCCCTGACCTGTCCCCTGTGACGTTTGGTTGTTCCCAAGACTAAAGGAAATGCTGGCAGGACATCGTTTTGAATCCCGTTGTCGTATAGGCAGTGCGGTCTACCAGTGTCTGCAACATATACCTAAAGAGGAATACCGGGCGGCGTTCCGGAAATGGGTAGATCGGTGTAAAATGTGTGTTGAGGCAGACAGGGCATATTTCGAAGGTCTTAGATAAATAAAATTTTGATATTTCAAGCGGTTTTAAAAAGACCGCCCTACTCTACGAACTTAAAAAGTGTCCCTCGTATGGTGCTTCAAATAGGATAGCTTCTTCCCAAGCGCCTATTTGTAAGCGGTGAAAGGTTGTGTTACAAACGTATGTTGATGTTGAATATTGAGCTGAAGAAATATGACGCAAAACTTGCAAATGCTACCATTTAGAAGTTTGTTGAAACTTAGTCATAGAAACTGTTTCATCCATGAGGGTGAAATGAAAATGCTTTTGGCTTTTGTGCATTACTTTTAGTCACTGTACGATCAGTTTGTAATTTGCCAATGGCGTCCGGGAAGGGTTGATTCTTGATGTAGTTAATTTTTTTCAGCTGGTGACATCAAGCTAAGTTTGACTGTACCGTTTACGATTTTCCCAAGATCAAACTTATCTATGGGATCTTCAATATGTTCTCCATTTTCGTTTTCCTTGGCTTTTGACACATTTGTCTTTTTGAAGGTCTGTTCATCAGAATCAACATTTGCCTCCACGTTTTCAGATTGACAATGAAATCCATAGACGTCTACTTACTCTCTTTTGCTTTTTTCTTGACAGGTTCATTTACATCAGATTCGATGGATGAAATCGGGAAACAAACAACAAAGTGATTGGGTGCCCGGTTGTTTTTGTCACTGTTTTCAGTGTGTGACCACATGAGATATATAGGCGACCCTAGAATTTTATTATCTAATGTATTAGGAAGATTGTTGTTATTGTTTATTGTTTTCCGCCACACTCAACAATTTTTTAGTTATCAGGTGGCTTCCAGTTTTTATATTAGTGGAGGAGAGAACCCAGATACAATGTACCCGGGTAGAGACCACCGACCTTTCGAAAGTACACTGGCAAACTTTCTCACATATAACAGCGCGAGCGAGATCGAGCTCGCGCCGACTAGAGGTGAGAGGCCTTGTGATTTTGAGCGTAATGCTCTAACCACTCGGCCACGGGGGCCCCCCGTATTAGGAAGAAGCTTTATTTCTTGAGAGAACATTTCTGTTCATAGTCGCATTTTGGAATGATGGGTAAACACTGTAAATTGGGTGATTTAACGCATCTGCGCTGCAAATATGTGAATGAGAGAACGCATTTCCCACTCTTGATAGATTTAAGTGTCTCATTCTGAATCGATTTCAGATAATTCTGTCGTACTGAGGATTCTTATACGTGCTGTACGCTGGGTGGATAGGAACACATGCCATCATACGTTGCCTATGACTCGTACTTTTTGGAAATTTTGACAAGCTCAAACACTGTCATAACACGAAGTTCAATATGCCTCCCTCCGTGACTAAAAAGGGCTTTTGACAGCGCCCTGTAGAAACAGTTCCGACCCCCCATAGACCCTGACAGGAGATATATGCACAGGGCCGTCCCTAGGGTAGAGCGTCTCGACAATCATGTCACGCACAGCATTTTGGTTCCATAATTCAGCTCTCTCTACGCTGCAATATGTGTAATCTGTTTTGAATTGTGCAGATCTCAAGGACACGTCAAAAAATAAAGCCCGCCACCCCTTACTTGCTGATTTCAGCAGAGATGCATTCAAAAGATCAAAATCTCTTTCCCCCATCATCAAAAAACACAAACTGAAATTATTACAAATATTTATATTGATTGTTTGTTTTACGTCCCGTCGAAAATTTTTCACTCATATTGAATCGTCACCAGCTGTAGGTGAAGTTCATCAAATTTAGACATATGCTTAGCGCTCAGGGCCGTAGCAGTGAAGGTTCTTAAACGTGCTAACACCTTTTGTGACACGGGACCGCCGTTTTTAAGGTCATATCCGAAAGACCCGTGATTCTCACTTCTAAATGCTGAGCGTTTGGCGAAGGAGCAATCACTACCTATGTTCACGTCTTAGGTTTGACGCGGTCATGGTACGAGCAGGGCTCCCGGTTACGATGTGAATGCTATAACATTTGAGCTACCGCGACCAGTTCAAATATTTATAATTATCAATATCAAAGTAATGGTTATCTCCACCATCACCTGCATATGGTGTTTATATCTCCCAACTGATTCGATACGCAAGAGCTTGTTCATTTTCTAAATCGAGGCGGTCTACTGACAAGGAAGTTGTTACAGGGGTTTGTACAGTCTCGTCTAAAGTCAGCATTTCGCAAATTTTATGGTCGTTATAACAATCTAGTTTGCCAGTACAACTTACCATTACGTCAAATGCTGTCTGATATGTTTCATACCAATTGTTAGGCCGTTCTTGACACACTGATTCTGACTAAGGATTGCATCGTTTACCTGATCGGAATATAGGGCGGGTGTGACCGGTCGACAGGGGATGCTTACTCCTCCTAGGCACCTGATCCCACCTCTGGTATGACCAGGGGTCCGTGTTTGCGCATCTCTCTGATTTGTATTTTCTATAGGAATCACGAGGTTGAATACAGTCATTGGACAAAAGTATTCGTCGCTGACGTCAAAATGGCGACGATTTGTTTACATTAACTACTTCATAAAAATTACTCTCCTGGTTTTAATATTCGTTGTCTTACCTTAAAATTTTGTGAGATTACCCTTCATTTTGATTACTTCTTGTAGTCGGGTTGGAATTGTGGCATACAGCTGGCGAACATAATCTACCGATAGATTTTGCCAGAAACGTGTAACTACCGTGATCAACTGATCTTTAGAATCGATGGTGTTTCTTGTAGATTGTAGGTGTCTTTTAAGTTTTAACCAAATATTTTCAATTATGTTAATATCGGGAGATTGGGCTGGCCATGATGTAGTGTTTATATTATGTTCTTCCATATATAGGCTCTGAGTAATCGCGATCTATGTACGGGGGCATTGTTATCTTGAAATACATAATTTCCATGAGGAAAATGCCGAACAATAACTGGCCACAAATTGTTTTCTAGTATCTCAATATATTTTTCAGAGTTTATATTACCGTTAACACTGGTCAATGTTCCAACACCATCGTAACAAATACAACCCCAGATCATAACAGACAGCTTGCGTTTCGATGGCGCGCACACAAGATGGGGGTTGTCAACTTCGTCGGTCTTTCGCCAGATATATACGCGATTGTTGTTACCTATTTCTACTTGACACTCTTCACTAAATATCCAGTTCTTCCAGTGATCATCAACAGTCCAGTTTTTTTCGTTCTCTGCACCATGAAACACGTTTTTTCCTGTTACATACTCTGACGATCATTTTCTTTTTCTGCACCCGTCTATTGTACCCCATTTCAAATAATTTTCTTCTGACAGTCTTTGAACAAAATGTAGAATCCTTTGCTTTATTTATTTCATTTGTTATATCATCCAATGTTCCGCTCCTGTTACTTTTCATGATTCTTGAAAGTTGGACTTCATCGCGCACGGTGAATTTTGGCTTCCGGCCGGTTCGACGTCTGTTTTCCACACTTCCATGAACTTCAAATTTTTTAATAATACTGACAATAGTAGTCCTAGGTATTCCTAACAACCTCCCAATTTTAGCCTTATTCTTCTCTGTCTTGTAAGCTTCAATAACTTTTAGTCTCACGGCCACCGGAAATTCCTCTGACTTACGAGGGGGCATTTTCCCGAGCTTTCTTTATAAAATATTTTGACAGTCGACAAAAATTGTAAACAATGACGTAATCTAAAAACTATGACGTATTCATGGGAAGAATTGCTGAACCCGACATGCTTTCTATAAATAGCGCAATACAAAAATAGCCGTGACGAGTTTACAACACCAGAGAAATTTTGACGTCAGCGACGAATACTTTTGTCCAATGACTGTACATTTAGTTATATTGGCCTTTTCATGACGTCACAATATACGCCACGGTGTATATGTCACTAGTTTGTATCGCGGGAATTGTCTATGCCCGTTGGAATCCGGGCTAGAATATGTCCTCAGTACCCCTTGCATAAGCCTAAATTGACAGTGAAGTCTCCATATAAATCAAAAATTCTCGAGCGGGACGTTAAACAGTAAACAATCAATCAATTATGTATAAGTCTAAATCCGATCTGTGTGTCAAATGGTTTTCAAAGGATCCGGTATAGAATAGGCTGGTGCGGTTCTTTGGATGAGACTGCAAAAGTCGAGGCCCAGGCCATATCACAGTTGGTGTGGCACAATAAAGATACCTCCCTGCTCAAAGGCCATAGGTGCCGAGCATAGGCCTAAATTTTGCAACCCTCCACTGGCAATGGTGACGTCCCCATATGCACGCGGGTTGTAAACAATATATAATAAACCAATCATTTTTAAAAAAAAAAATTATCAGTTAGTCTCCCATCCAAATGACCTTGAATTTCGAAATCGTCCCAAGTGAGCGAATAAAGTCGATCGAGGGAGTTGATGAAGCAATATTAAACGCGATGCTAGGGTGAAAGATGACTATATTTTCTTTCAGTTGGAAATTCCAGACCCACCCCCCTTCTAGATCCGCACTTGTTAATAGAATGATTCGAAAAGAACCCGCGTTATCTGGTTACGATAAGTCGTAAAACATAATAGCAAAAATTTATTTCAAATATTTGCTCTGCGATGTGTTTATTTGTAATACATATATTTTGGTGATGCTTATAAGTGTTGGAATTTATCTTAACGCTATCAATATGAGATCTATTTTTATGACATCAAGACTGACTTCCGTTTTAAATGTATAACTCATGAATAATTCATAAGGGCTGGAAGGGAGGCTTTGGCTGTACAGGAAGGGTTGCACTATGTCGGATCGTGAGAGTGGTGACGAGCTGCAGGCTCAGGGTACTTTTCACAATATTACTGCTTCAGTTAATACTTATTTTTGTTGTTGTGTATTTGCCAATTGCTTTATTTCTCTCATGATCTTTGCGGAAATGCAGAATCTGTCGAGCTGTCGTTTGCATGTTGAAGCTGATGAAGTGCACTTCCCCCTAAATATCCATTTTTTGAAAAGCTAAGCCATATATGTGTAAAAATATCCATTTCCATCAAACTCTAGAGCTAAAATCTTGCATTAAATTGACTTCGTTCTATATTTTTTTATTTGTAATATGCTGATTCAGTCAATCACAAGTACGGGAAAATCCAACATGGCGTATCTTGACGTTTCAATTGTAACATTTAAAACAGGGATATAGCAGTCTTTCTGTTAGATTCTGTAGCATATAGCATCTAACAAGGAGGTAGTAAGCATTTATCGCACACAAGTATTAACTAGAAAATTCTCAACTCAATATTACTATGCCGGCGATAATGGTTATGACCTTAATGACGAAAGGAAGTGAACGTCTGCTGGTAATTTTCTAACCTAAATAAAGGACTTGTTACTTTCAGTGTGATCAGCCATGCAAATCAAACATACGATGTAGAATTGATTCCTTTTCAAACATCATTTAACCATGTTTGAAATAAATGAACAATTTTTATTCCATAACTTTTGTATGAAAACCCTCCCACCTCTTACTGGAACTCTTTTCATAGGTGCAATAATAAAAAAAAAAAAAAAAAGCATGTTCCTGATGCAAGAGTTTTCGAAACCAAAAATTTGTGTCAGTCCTTGGGACTGATGACTTTGAGAATATTACTGATCTGAAAGACATTCTAAATAAATTCAGCTAGTAATAAGTGTAGATCTGTTCTGTTAAAGGGACTGATTCATGATCTTCCCCCAAATTTTGTTTTTCACATTTTACTATTAAAATTTCCTGTCTAATGTATTTAAAAGGTTTCACAAAAAGTTAAGGTTATACATTATGACATAGTTCATTGAAGAGTTTATTTGTTTTGTAAACAAAGATTGAGGGATGTTATTGTTTACAGTTTTCAAAATAAATGGATATCAATCTAAGTTTGTGATATGTATCGCATTTCAAGTATTATTTAAGTAAAATGTGTCATGTGAAAGTAAAAATTTGTAAAAGTGCAAAATTAACATACTTTAAATTACAAAGTCAACATTCCACTGGTTTCTTTGTAAACATAACAAGAGTGTTTGCTTACTTAACACAGAGCTAAAGTCAAAATATTGCTCATATCCTTGCATTGAGAAGGACCAAATTTTGGTCGTCAATATTAAATAAGCTGTATTTTTAATGTTTAGCATCCAAAATAAAAAGTACAAAAACTGTGAACAAGTCCCTTTAGAGAGGCAATATCGCTCATTTTCCACATTTTAATCGAGTGTTTTTTAAAACATGTATTGATAAAATAATAAAAATCATAATCGAGTATGGGATTATTTCCGGCTTCTTATAATTAAATAATTATAAATCATTATTATAATGGAAAACCTTCCATGTCCCTATTAACCAAACAATGTTTTTAAAAACGTGCCACATGTTCTGATAAAAATAGAACTTACTTTTAAAGCCCTACATGTGTGTCTCGTAGCTTAAGGGTCATAGTAATAACTCCATGTAAATTCTAATTTTAACCTTTTTCTTGCGTAATCAGTAAAAATTTTGGGATTAGCCATTGTACATTTCCTCTCACTGGATTGTTTGCCATCCAAGTGCATGCATCCAAGGACCGAAAGGTGGGCCTCTTGCTTTTCATCTGCATTTTGTCAGGGTTTTTTTTAATTTTAAGTGTTGGGGCTGGTTATGCATAAGGCCAAAATAAAATATATGTGAGTTTCCTGTTTCCAGACGTTACAAATGTTTTTGCTGCTGACCCTAAATATTTTATTGGCGATATGTATAAATAAAATAAAAATTTGCAATTTTCAAACTGGAACTTTTTTTCTTTTCACGTTTTGGTTTCTCTGCTTTACATTTTGACTACTATTGATCTTCAAAATGTTTAAAAATTTAGTATTTGTAATGTATATAGACCTGTATCCAAAGCATATCGAAAACTAAGATTTGAATAAAATGTTTCAATAAATTAAAATGTTTTACCTACTTATCATACCTAATTATTGGGGGGAGTGAAATAGAAAACAGACCGATTTTATTTTTGCCTATGCAGTCATTCTGGTAACTTTCCAATTTATTGAACTTAGGCCATCCTCAAAAAGTGTTTGTTTGGAATTGCAGTCTGGAATTTAAGCCCCAGGAGGGAGGAAGAGATTTTTTTATTGAAGTTGATTTTGAAATGAATAATAAAAATCACAATATGAAACAGTGTGAGTATTTTGGTTTTCAGATTTTTTTATGCCCGTCTAAGATGGGGCGTATAATATGATGATCATGTTTGTGTTTTGGATTATTTCTGTTGTAATTTGAACAATTCAAGAGATATATTGGCAAGTAAATTGAAGTGTACAATAGACACATTACAAGGAATAATCTTGATTTTACCCGAGACCTAAAAGCAAAGATATTGGTGTGATCTTTGCACCAATTAAGATTGATATGATTTTGTGTCATACACTTCGATCTGTTTATAATGAATACACATTTGACTGACATATCATGTGCTATGGCGATGCACTTTATTTTCTTTATTTCTAAAACAAACAAAATCAAAGAAATTTGATAAAAATGACTGTTCAAAAATTTATGATAAAACACTAAAAATTTTGATAAAGGTGACTGTTCTAATCAATAGTTTGATTACTATTGCAAAGATCGCTTTCCACATATTCTGAATATCAAAACTGTAACTTTGTGTACAGAAACACACTTTCAAGTCCATCTGACATATTGGCAGCTGCTGCTTGTTAATGATGATCTTCTAAATGTTTTATTACCAATAGCAAAAAAAGCATTTTACTGATCCAAATGGTTAAATAAATGTGGATGTCAAACCCAATGTTAATAAAGTGAGTAATTTGATGAGCAAAGAATTTACCCATACCAAACTAAAGTACACCAAAGCATACTTTAATGATATTTTTATACCATATAAAATTGTACTTTTTAGAAAAGGGTCAGAAAAAGTATACTTTTTTTATACAAAGGATGAGGCTTAAATGCAAATATGAGACTCCCTGACATATGATACTCACGTGACTGTTAAGGCCTATGAGCCTCTTGTTACTAGGCCTAACCATACATCCATTAACCCTGACCAAACTTTCCAGTAAAAAATTAAGACAGTCTGATGGTTTAACTCAAATGACAAACAACACTTTCCCTGTTTAGTTTGAAATAAAACTTTTTCAGTTGTATCATTAAAAAAAACCCCAAAGGTTTGGTCTCATTGATGCTTTTATTTCTTTCATAACTTAAAATAGATCGCAACTTCGATTGTTTTTCGTTTTGATAAGCCAGATATTATACCTTTTCTTTTTTTTTCTCTGGGACACAAGAAGCCATGTTCACACATGTTTGTGTCAACAATGAAAAATGCTGTTTACAATGCAATTTGATAAAAACTTTCTCACATTTATTTCAAGTGAACTGTTTTTAAATTGAAATGAATTCAATTTATATCTAATTATCTAAAACAAAACTTTACAGGCATTCACATTTTTGATTAACAATTAGTGGATGTCGTAAAACATAGCTCGGACTGCGAACTGTCTATTACAACTAAAAATAGAGATTATGTCATCACAGTTTAAAATTATTCACAAAGGTGTTGTTAAGACATAAGATAAGGAGTCTTGACTGAGATAATTTGATTGGTGAAGAACAACTACTGATGAAAGGAATAAGCATTTGAATTTTTCAAAAGAACAAAAAACATGTTAGAGATGACATTTGACAATTTTAAACAACTTCCTTTTCGTTCTTTAAGGCATCCAGCTTGCTCGAGAGCATTCGAATGATTGTGCAGGATTTTGCCGCTATTTTCAATGGGTGAAATCAAAATAGTGCCTATTTGTTTTGAATGTTTCTTATGATTCAAGACTTTGAAACATTGAATGAATCTATTTGAATGACAGAAATACCAATTCCATTGTTGATGCCATTGTTTACTATTGTATCATTGTCTAGTAGTTAAATAATGATTGTTTGGTAAGAGAACATCATTATTTGCTAATGGATATACTACAAAACAGATTTTCTTTCAAAATTTGTAGCGCACGATGTCATTAGATATTTACAAAATAACCTCCTCAAATATTTGTTTGTCATTTATATCTATAGTCTCATAGTTTCATCAAAAATCCTTATTTCGGATCAGCAGAAACAGATAAATACTAAAGTGGTGAAATTGCAATGGTAGGTAAATTTTTTCACACTGCTGAAAAGAAGGGAGACCATTTCCGTTTTTTTTTTTCGATAATCCCTATTCCAGTTTTCTATTAAGCAAAGCGAAAGTAGCATGCACATTGTGAAGAAAATAACAGGTTATTTTGTGAAGAAACCCAGGCTAGGTAGCATTCATTAGGAGTTGAATCTTGTGCAGATTTCCAATACAGGGATGTGGTTAACTTTTGTAACCTTAGGAGCCATGTGGGCCCCTGACTTTTATAAGTTTACGGGCCCACAATTGAAATTATGGGCCCACAAAAAAAAATATATAGTCACTTCAAAGCTTTTTTATTGAAGTTATTCATCCTCAAATTCCATCTCCATCTCTCTTATTCGTTCATACACACTCTCTTCACTCTCACTTTCATTCTCACTAACATCCTGACTTTTGAGGCTTGGAAACTCCTTCGATATAACGCCACATTTTATTTACACGTGGATGCAATCATGATCACATAAATGTTTGACGTAACGTGTGCAAAACACGTACTCAACACATGTTTTGCACACGGCACAAACAATCATGGCTAGTACAGCGTTTTATAACGAGAAATCGACCGAGGTTATCCAAGAGGGAAATCGTAAACAATGAGAAGTTTCAGAAAAAAATTCAGTCGCCATGTGGGCGAGTCGAATATTTAAATGTAATCGCCCACAGCAAATATTACTCGCATTGGCGAGTGGTTATCCACAACCCTGCAATAACTTTTAAACATATTACATTGAACTTTTGAATTGTAAGATATTATTGAAAAGAGAGAGTTAATACTGTATAATTGTTACATCATACATGAACAGAAGATGTAACTTTTATAAACTAGAAGTCTCACTCTGAAGCATTGATATTCTTTTCAGCATTTTTGTCTGCAATTTGAAGTTATTGAAGCCTTTGTAAAGTAACTAGTCTTGAGGGGATACTATCTAGCAAGAAAGGGATATGAACTTGTCAGGATAAGCAACTTCAGCCCAAGCTCTCCTCTTTATTCTTTTCATGTAAATAAACACAGTTTACTAACATTTTACAAACGATTTTATTGCTTTATGTAAGTACCTATAAATAGAGAAATTCCTCCTGTGGCACTCAAATATTTTTTTTCCCACTTTCTTTAATTTCATCTGATACCCTCTAAATTTGTTGAGAAACCTGATATATATGGTATTGCACTCAACATCTTTATGGCCCTTTGGGCCTTTGATATTCACTTTTGATATTTTGGAAGTCCTTCAAAGAACTGAAAATTCCACATTGAGCATACAAGATAGGTCTTTGAAACTTTCAAAAACTTTTTTAAAAAACCAAAACATTTTTAGGTTACTTGAGTCACTCAGGTGACTGATTTCCATTGATCTTCATCAATCATTGTGTGTCGTCCATGAACAATTTTTCATTTTTGACTTCTTGAAAACTACAAGACTAATTGTTACCACTTTTGGTGTGAGGCATCTCCAGGATAAGAGGAATAGATATTGTGAAATCTATGACCTTACCACCCCTTGGGCCTCATGGGCAAGGTGAAATATGTTTTAAAAGGCTATATTTTCAAAAAAGCTTCTTCTCAACTGCCACACATGTGGGAGAAGAAGTAAATGCATGGTTTTGATGTCCATGAAGCCCTCTATCAAAATTATGAAATTCATGGTCCCTGAGTCAGGGGTTCAGGCCCTAGGGTGTGGTCAGTATGGCCATGTAGTGAGAAAGTATTAGATCATGGAAAATCTTCTATATTCCCATATATATATTTGAAAAAAACTAAATATATGATTATGATGCCCATGAAGCTCTCTACCTAAATTGTGAAATTCATGACTCCTGGGCTAGAGGGTCAGGGCCATATGCAAGGCCAATGTGGCCACATATTGAAAATGTATAAAAATAATGAGAATGTTAAAATGATTTATATGCTTTAAATTTTCACTTTTCCTTCTTCTGTAATTGAATAGGAATTGTATGTATTTTAAAACATCATAAACATGTGCACAGAAGATTCCATATTGAGGGTTATATGGAAATATGAGACTCTCTGTATGGACTATGTAAGTCACGTGACCATTAAGGTCCATGGTCCTCTTATTAAACTACTTTCAGTGGATGATGGTAGTGATGGCAACAAAATTGAAACATGAATGTCACATCTACAAGTCACCATCTATCCTCTATGGAAGTTTCATGATTTAATCTTTAATAGTTTATGAGAAAACACCTGCACAAAATATCTTTCTAAAAAACGGAAATTGGACGTATCTCATGAACGCAAGTGAATTTTAAAGAAAGTATTTGACATTATTCTAGAGAATGATAATGTAAAAAATATATGTGAAAATCATATCAAACACCTGATTTATAAGTGAAATGTATGAGGACAAAGGCTAATTTTTCAAAGTTTTTAGATCACCTGAGTAGACTCGGGTAACCTATTCCAATTGGTCTGCATCAATGGTCTTGCATTGTTTGTCATGTGTTAACAACTGAACATTTTTAACTTATTCTTAATAACTACATTCCAGTTCTTTTCAAATTTGATATGAAACACATTTGGGACAAGGCAGAAGAAATTTCAGGACTACCAAAAAGTGACCAATTCTCAGTTATCTTTAGAACTGCACATTTATAAGAAAAACTAAATGCATAATGTAGAGCAAGAAGGCCTCTACCAAATTTTGGCCTCAACCATGATACCCTGGTGAGCTATGATAAAAAATTTCACAATTTACATTCCTCTTGCCCCTAATATTTTTTGCCCCACCTCTAAGGGAGCAGGAGACCTGAAATTTACAATTTGTGTCCCCCTTATCCCAGAGATGCTCCATACAAAATTTTGAAGGAATTGGAATGGTAGTTATCAAGAAAATGTTCAGTTGTTAACACATTTAGCTACTGATCATTTTGGCACCACCCTCATACCAAACCCCTACTCCTGGGATCCCAGAATATATGATTTTGGTTAAAGGACTATCATGATCCCCGGGGTAGAGACTCTGACCTCAGGGTGGGGCCAAACTTGGTATATGGTGTTTATGGGTAAAACAATTAAAAAATTCTTTGATGCAATTGATACCAAATTGAAACGAAATGGATATTTGGATACAGCAGATAGTTCTTTAACCAAATGAGGAATGTAAATTTTGAAATATTTTATCATAGCTCACCAGGGTCTCGTAGTTGAGGCCAAAACAAGCAAAAGTTTTTGGTTTTTTTTAAAAATGCAAGGATATTATGTTCAATGAAGCCCTTCACCAAAATTGTGAAATTCATTGCACCTTGGTTGGGGAAATATGGGCTGATTTAAATCCTTCAACCATCATCTTTCTTTCTGCTGCAGTTCAGTGGGAATTGTATACATATTTAAAAAGATCATAAAATTGTGGACAAAAGACTCCAGAATGAGGCTTAAATGCTATTATACAAGATTCCCTGACAGGTCTATGTATTGGCTATGATACTTAGATGACTGTTGTGGCCTGTGGACCTCTTATTTGTAATCTGGGGGCATCAGTGTTTTACTAAAAATCTTGTTCATTGAAAAAGAGTTTTAGAGTGTGAGGAAGTACATGTATATTTCTGTTGTAGGATCAGGGGAACAGGAGCTGGCAACAAGGACTCTCCAGATACAGTCGAAGAGATTCTACCTGGATGTCAAGCAGAACAGACGAGGCCGCTTCATTAAAATTGCAGAGGTTTGTCCTGTTTCACACAACTGTGAGCCTTGTAAATACGGATACAAGTCATCATTTAAAAACCCAAAGAATTGATCCCACGAGAAAGTTGTGGCAAAACATTTACATTTGTCCAATTGTTCTTGTCCAGTTCATTTTATGATCAAACAAGTCGATCTCCATTAACACTTATCGGATTGGACAAGTCACATTTTAGGTCACCTGAGTAAACTCAGGTGACCTGCTCCAAGTGGTTTGTGTCCATCATGATGTGTTGTCTGTCATGTTCAGCATTTTTAACTTCTTGGTAACTACCATTCCAATTCTTTTCAGATTTGGTATGGAGCATCTTTGAGACAAGGGAGACCTAAATTTTAAATTTCAGGACTCCTACACCCCTGGGGCCTTAGGGGTGGGACAAAAAGTGACCAATTTTCAAAAGTCTTCTTCACAACCACACATGTATAAGAAAAACTAAATGCATAGTAATGTAGAGCAAGAAAACCTCTACCAAAGTTGTAAATTTCATGATCCCTGTGGTAGAGGTTCTGACCCCAGGATGGGGCCAAATTTGGTATATAGTGTTTATGTGTAAACTACTTAAATGACATCTTTAGTGCTATTGATACTAAATTGAAACGAAATGAATATTTAGGAAGAACAGGTAGTCCTATACCAAACTGTATATTTGATGATCCCATGGGTAGGGGTTTTGAGATAGCACTCACAATTCTTTGTTATGTAAACAAGGTCCGTGCCTTGTTTTTGTTTACATGTAGATGTTTGATAGAAAGAACCATGTTTAAAACAAAATGAGATTTGACAAACACTAGAAATTGTTTAATTGTGTTCAGAATTAACTTGTAAATTGAAAAAAAAAAAATCTGCTTTAAACGAATTTTTTACTAGTATATTTAATCTATGTAAACAAAAACATGGCATGAGCCTTGTTTACATAACAAGGAATTGTAAGCTCTGTATCTCTCATGTAACTTGACAACTGACATTCAAAATTTTTGCTGACCATTAGAAATACCTTAGTTAAGTATTTTAAACATTAAAAATGGAAGAATAGAATCAGCTCAAATCATGTCCATGTAGCTTTAAGGCCTGTTGTTTTAGAGAGGGGTGAGGTCTCTGATTTTGTATTGATTATGAATGAATACACACACACACACATATACATATATATCAATGCTTTTCTGAGCGATCATTAAAAAGCATCAAAGCATAATACTTTTCAAATTTTCCCAATTTGAAGATTTGTCAATTTTTCCAATTCTACGGACCATGGACCCAATGTCAAAATGGTAGGAAAACTCCTGATGTATTGCAATCCTATTTCAAAATTGCTGGATTCTGCATTTATAAATGAACATCAATTTTCAGCCATTCACCGGTAATGGTGACATCTCCATATGAGTGAAAGATTCTTGAGTGGGACGTTAAACAATATAAATCAATCAATCAATCTGACCAATTAATCAGATACCTATTGTCATACTATTAAAATTACAGTTATCATTAAGGAATTTGCGTTTTCAGGTTGGAGCTGGAGGGAAGAAAAGTCGCCTTCTTCTTGCTATGTCTACAGCAGCAGAATTCCGAGACTACTTGACAGAATTCAGTGAACATTATGCATCCCTTGGTAACAAACAGTCAATGTTGTATTTTAAAGCTGTATGGTCCTTATTTCTTGTCAAAGATAAATTTCATGGCAAAGATGTGTAGTAATATTTTGTCCATAATGGCCTAGATTTTTGCAGTTATTTAGTCCCCTACTGGCTTTGCAGATGGTGACTATTAGTTTACCCTCGGTCTGTCTTTTCCTTTACTCAAGAAATTTTTGGGCATGCTTATTGTTGCAGTCCTAAGCTTCACATAAATATTAACAATGGTTTATTGTCACTGCTTACTTTATTAAGTCCCCCAAACAAAGTTCGATAGCATACTGTTTTTACTCTTGTTTCTTGTAGTCATGTCCTCGAACACATGGTGTTGAGGACATATTCTTTTGCACCTGTCAGTGTATAGACTAAGTTTTATGTGCTCAATATCTTAAGAACTTTTGGTGAAGTAACATGATCAAAGGTCAACATGCTTCTGAAACATTTCTTGTTCTTATTAGGGTTTTGATCCACCTTTCTGTGGAAAGACTCTTTGGTATTGTAAAGTCTGTTTATGAAGGTCTTTTGTTCCATAGGGAAGACCTTACAGGGCTCTACATTAACTTTTTTTCGTACTTGTCCATTCGGACAAGGAACAAAGATATTTACTTGTCCGCACTTCAACTTCACTTGTCCAAAAAATTTTCAAAGAAGATTTGATATTGTCGGCTTGAAAACTATTGATTTATGATATTCAATTGATAAAGCATAAAACAAACTTTTATCTAGACTTCCTGTTTTGAATTAATGACCATGTTTGCTTGATGATGATCTAGAGAATCCGAATTTTATAAGGTCCATGCCTCTTTACAAAATTGAAAGTAGTACACAATAAGTGAACACTGATCCCAATTGGTTAGTTTACTCAATTAGCCAATGACTCATTTAGTCTACGTAGTGATTGATATCGGGATCAAAGTTCATTTTTCATACATTGCTTCCGACTTTGAACCACTGATAAACTTTTCACCAATCGTTCTTTTTATTATATGGAGACTTCTCTACATAAAAAAGCACTTTTCCAATTGGACAAGTGCTCAGCAATATTCACTTGTCTGAATTTTTTTTCCACTAGTACTGAACAAGCATTAATGTTGAACCCTGTGTGTGTGTGTACTCTTTTTTTCATATGTTTCACTCATCATAAAACTTCATTGGCATCGTAATTAGCAAAATGAAAATAAAACTTTTGAAAATCCTATATGTACCACAAAAGCAGCTTGCTCTCTCTTTCTCTCTCTCTATATATATATATCTATATCTGTGGGTGTGGGTTGTTATATATATATATATATATATATATATATATATGCTTGCTCTCTCTTTCTCTCTCTTTCTCTCTCTCTCTATATATACATATCTATATCTGTGGGTGTGGGTTGTTTTATATATATATATATATAATTATTTAATTGATATATAGATTGATTTTATTGTGGTTCAATTTCAATTTCCTCAGTCATAGTTCCTCTTCAATTCTCAATCATTGTATGTTTACCATTAGACTTCGCCCAAGCATAATATATGTTTATCATTCAGCATCCTTTGAAAGTACTTCTGTTGTGATAATTATCAATGGCATCCTGGGCAAGCTTGCTCTACTCTCGTAGGATTACTCTGCTCCTTACACAGGTGCTACTGGATATAGCTCATATATTCAAGCATTCCTTGTCCTTAGCCTTCGTGTATCAGGTGCTAGTGAGTATGTTT
Source organism: Ostrea denselamellosa (assembly GCA_024699665.1). NCBI lineage: Eukaryota > Metazoa > Mollusca > Bivalvia > Ostreida > Ostreidae > Ostrea > Ostrea denselamellosa. Next base: position 4,093,301 of record JAMZEH010000064.1, on the reverse strand, counting down.
CACATAGACAAGCTTCATTTGCATTCAGCCTGCAGTGTATCCAATTCCACAGAGTAATTTCTATCTTGTGTCAGTCAATACTCGAGTTGTCTTTTTCAGTGTTGCTGATAAATACTCATTTTGTGTAGATTACTTAGCTGCATGAGCCCTAAAGGCATGTTTTTAGTATTAGATCAGCAGGCCTAAAATAAAAAATTCTTTGTTTCCAGTAATGTCTTTATAATGCAAAAATGCTGCACAGTGGTCAGAAATAGGTCAAATGGGTGTTTTGTTTTAAGAAGTATGTGAACCATCATGTCATTGCTAATGGACATATTTTAAATTTCATTTCATGCCAAATGCATTCATTAAAGTTAACAAATTAAAAGCAATTTATATTTTTGTAACTGTAGGCTATCTAGACATCATAATTATGAAGATAAAAAGGTCACTTTCCAAGAAAACCTCTTTTATTGCTTTAGAACTTTAAAATCTTATTTTTCAAATGTTATGTTGAAACAATCAATGAAAAATCTATGATCACTTTAATTGTAAGTTGATTGTGTCATCAAATGTGATCACCCGAATTTTCTGTCCTTGCAACTGCAATGTATGCATATAAGAATAAAATTAGACACGATAAATATTTAAGGTCTCAACAACAATCAAATAGATAACATTAGATGCTTTCTGTTTTACTACCATTTATGTGAAGATATCTTCCAGCATAATTAATGTACATTTCAAATTATCTATAGAGGTGCATAAAACCATTTTGGGATTGATATGCACAGCTTTTTGTGTATAGATTTTTCACTCAAAAGCACATTTTTAAAGCCAAATTTGCGTTTGAAAAATTATCACATATATGAAGATGGTTGTCATGAAATATTACAGTCTTATCATTCATCTTTGTTGGATGTTGATAGAGTTTTTGTTGTTTTCATTCTGCTTGCAGGAAAACCATTAATGCATTTTTTTATTTATTTTTTTGTTTGTTTTTTTTTGTAAGTTTAATTTGCTTTAATAAACTATTGTAATTTTGGACTAATGAATTTTTTTTCAGGCTAGTAAATATTACATTCTGGACTGGACTGGTAGCTTGAAATGTTTTTGACCTAGACTGGGTCCATGAGTTTTACCTTTAATTGTCACATTTTCTACAATTTTATGTTTCTGTAGCAATTTAATTTTTTTTTTTTTTATTTATTTTTTTTTTTTTTTTTTTTGCTTTTAAATAGGTAAACAACATGGAAAACATAGTATCTTTGATGGCTATGTCTTTGAGTGAAACATTTAACACAGAGTTTCTATCTAGATGCAAGTGTTTCACCTGGAAAAAAAAGATGGTCAAAACCTTATTGTGGTATATAATATGCACCCCTTTCTCACATCCAAAAAAAAAAAAAATCTTGAAAAGTGCAACAAATTATGATAATTACATTTTACAGTTTTGATTGCAATTAAACTGATCAGAGATTCTTCCTTTTTTTTACTACTTTGACACTGATTGGAATTTTGTGTGTGTGCTGACGTCATATGGAAAGAACTTGAATGATGACGTGATGCTTCATTTCTTGGCATTGGAGTCATTTAAGCAACAGTAACATCATATTAGTTATAATCAACTCATAGAATAATCATCTAAATATTGAATTCTTAAGTCTTGAGAACAATTCAATATGGAGTCTGCTCTGAATCTCCCCCACACATTTCACTTTATAATAGCAATGGTAAGAGTGAGAGGAATCTCAGATTAGTATTAAGTTGGCAATGGCCATGCCGTTTGTTTTATATTAATTTCAACACTCCACATCAGAAACATTATAAATCACTGTTTTAAAAAAAACCAGACAAATTATGGAGGGTTTTGGGGGGGGGGTGTGATTTTGTTTTGGGGGTTTTTTTTGCCGATGGACTCAAAAATAGTTTTGGTTGGGTTACCAGAAACACTTTTTTGTTGTTTTGGGGTAATAAAAACGTGATTATTATTTATAGTGCAAGTATTATGCATCAAATGAACGTATATATAGAATCAAAGGGGGATTCACTAAGACATGTTCGGATATCTCAACCCCCAGAATATCTCGAAATTTTGTTGAAGTCCCTTGAATTTTGAGATACAGATACTGTATTTATTATCCTTGGCCATGGATTTTCGTATGTGATAGAATTGTTCATGTCCCTGGATCAATAACGTGGGCGTACCATGTACTGGTTTATCGGTGCTCTAATTTTTTCATACTATCTAAGTGTTTGCAATGGAATATACCAAATTGAAGTTTAAGTGAAGTTTGAAGTTTCTATGTGTTTGTATTCATACACATGCATTCGAGATGGCAACTTAAAATGATGTGTTTAATTCTTCTTGCTATGTCTCAGAAACTATACGAGATTGAATTATGAAACTTGTTCTAATGACAGATTATATTGTCACAGAAAGTGATGAAATATACATAATGAGACGATTTCTCATCTATGAAACATGTTAATCAAAGTGAAATTTTAGGGATAATAAAAACTATTGTGCTTGATACTTTGCCCGAGGTATGTCAAAATTAACATTTCCATTTGGTAGGTCTTAACAACGTTTTGCTTTAATTTTGTCTTCTGATTTTTGTCCTAAACACTTTTAGATGCACAAATGAAGTTTTCATGAATTATAGTCAGTAAAGTGTATGTGATTTTGATGGTAAATGCATCTTGATATTACATCCGGTCATCACCAGAAGTTACAGAAAATGAGTAAAATTTTCAAAATATGATACAAGGGCTAGTCAATAAGTAACCAGCCTAACTTATTTCCGGTTGAGATCCACCTCTTCATTTTTTATGTAATTGCCCTCAAGTGTGATGCACTTGGACCAGCTGTGTTCAAGTGCCATCAGCCCAGAACTGAAAACGTCAGGGTCCTTTCCATTGACCCACTCCTCAACTGATGTCATGACTTCTTCGTCAGACCAGAAGTGAAGTCCATGGATATCCTTTTTCAAGTTTGGGAATAGGAAGAAGTCACTAGGAGCTAGGTCAGGTGAATAGGCAGGATGTGGTATTAATTCGTACCTGTTTTGCTGTTCAGCATCTATTGCAACCTTGCAAGTGTGGACTTTTGCATTGTCCAGTTGCAGCAAAACACCTTTAGAGAGTTTACCTCAGCATTTTTCATGGATGGTGGTTCTAGCAAGTTTGAATAGTACACACCAGTTATTGTACTTCTTGGGTAAAAAGTCCAACATAATAACGCCTTTTGCATCCCAAAATACTGTGGCATCAGCTAACTTGCCTGTTACTTTTTAAATACATGTAGTTAATTGCAGCATGGTACTCAACTTTAGATGAAAAGCATGCCTTTGCATCACAAGCTATGTTTGACATTCAGTAACAAGAATGACTTGATACACATGCAATTTTGTACCCAGGTATGAAATGTATTGAAACGGGCATGAAAATCGTGACTGTCTTGGTCAATCTGAAATGGGATAAGCTGGATACTAATAGACTTGCCCCCATACTTTGCATATAAATCAGAGAATTGTTTTGGTATAAGTGACGATATACAAAACTAAGTTTAAAGTTGATTTCTGTGTATGTTTTTACTTGTGTGCATGCATGGGAAATGGCAACTTCAAATTTTAGGATCTTTTTCTCTTTAGTATATCTCAGAAATTATTTGAAATTGAATAGATTTTTGATTTTGGTCTGACAATTTTCTATGTCACTTCTGGTCCTCACAGGAAGTAATGGAATTCAATTTCTGCTGATATAATTTATGAAAAAAACCTCTTCTAATCAACATGAAATTTTCAGAGATGATCAAAGAGTATTGAGATTGTTTTATTTCTTGATGCAGGTACTTAATTCACTTCCAGTCAGCATGTCCACAACAACGTTTTTGTAGAACACTTTTAGATAAAGACATGAAACTTTTAAAACTTATAGTCAGTAAGGAGGCAATGACATTTAAGTGTAAAACATCACCAGAAGTGTTCATTCACACCAGAAGTTGTTATAGATATTACTTTCCCATTGAAATTTCAATTGTTTTTCCAGTTTTTTAGCGAGACACTTTCTTAGCTTCATTTATTAATCAGAATAAATTTTCAAACAAATGTAAATTGACACTCTCTGTGACATTATGGAAAAAAAAATAATAAAATGGATATCATTGTGTGACTGCTGAGTGTTCATTTCAAAATGACTGCAATATGTGTTCATGTCTCAACCTCCGACTCAGTCAGCCTCTTCAGTTTCCATGAAATCCTTTGGGTTGAAACCTGGACGCTTCTTCCTTCCAGTTGTCCACCATCTGTTCACAGTTGACTGTGGGTTAAATTCCCTTTCAGAGGGACCCTCAATGACAATATATATGAGCATGCGTAGCATGTCTGGCTGTAGAGTACTTCTCCAATCATTTTTATTCTTTTCATGGCAGAGAATCCTCTTTCACAAGCTGCCGAAGAGAGTGGAAAAACCAAGCAGATTTCAAAAATTTGAAGAACATTTTTGAACCTGTCTTTTACTTGTGTAAACAGATGATTTTGAGAGGGCCTGTGTCAATAGACATATGCTTTCAAATCCTTCCATTCATTTTGAATTTCTGCTCATATTACAGTTAGCGCTTGTCAACAGGATTCTGAAAGGATTCTCAATTCATCATTTCCATAAGAATCTAGATCTTTTGGATTTCCAAAACTACTGTTGCCACTTTGATTACTTCATCTTTCTCTGATTCTCCAAACCTTGTTGACAAAGTTTCTGTTACTATTCCAACAATCTCTTCCTTTGAGTTTCTGTATGCTTCATTGTCCTGTATGTGTTCTAGGTTGACACTTTGTAAGAGTTATTTTCAACTGCTTGCAGGAACATTGACAGCTTTGGACCATCAATATGTTTGAGTTCAATGAGAGACAAATGAGCTGTTGTCAAGGCATCAATCATTTTTGACAGGGTCAATTCATCTTTTTTACTAAGAATGCTGAGAACTCCTAGCACGTCAAGAGTAAAATAGACAAAATACATGAATCTGTAATCTCTTAGCAACTTTGTGATAAATTTGGCTCGCCCTTGCACCTCTGCAGTACCACTTCTGCTTGAAATGATGTGCTCAAAATGAGCAACAATTACTGCATAATTCCTTCCCAACTTTTCCAGTGCTCTTTCTACATGCGGAAGCCATCGTGTGCCACCAAGGTTACCTGGTTTTAAAACCTTCTGCTCCAAAGCCTCTCCAATCTCTTTTAATTCCCTCATTGCTTTAGGAGAGTAATGATAATGCTTGTAGATATGTTGTAAAACATCTTGCACTTTTTTCATTGCTGAATGATTTTTTATGGCAGTGTTGGCAGCCAACTCTAACCTGTGAGCAACACAGTGCATTTTGACGAGATGTGGAACACTCTCCTTTAACTTGGCACCCACTCCACCCCTTTTACCCATATTAACAGAAGTCTGAACCAAAACCCATCAAGTGATCTTTCCATTCTGGATAATCTATTTTTTCAAATGTAGCTTCGATGGCATCAACTATTCCATTTGCATCGGCATGTTGAAGATCTTCAATATTGATATAATGGTTTTCTGGGAATCCGTTTTCATTAAGATTTAGATATCTTGCATAAACTAACTCATTTTCTGTAACTGAAGAATCTATTGCACCATCGATAAGAATTGAAAAAAATGACTTGTCCTTTAGCTGTGTTGCTGATGTTGTTTGAAGCTCATCAAAAATGTATTTAACAAACCTAACACAAAAAATCAAAAATGTTTTATTATGTCTTGTAATAAAATATCATTTATGAGTTATGATATAAGAATATCTAATTATTTTGATTTATGGTCACGTTTAACACATTGTTAACTTTGCCATTCGATATGTCTATGAAACAGTCATGTTTAAATTGTTATTGCTTTATTTATGAATTCATAACTCAACAATACTGATAAGTAATAATACAGTAGCATGGTTACTGTTTTAATAAGATTTAATTTACCTTTTGCATGCCATGTCACTCCGATAAAAACCTCCTAAATCTACACCATTGATTTCTTGAAGAAGCAAAAGTTTTGGGTAGTGCGTAAATGGCCATTCGTTTTTAGAAAGAAAGTAAACAGTAGAAATAAGTTTCTTGATTTCTGTTTCATTTTTTCATCAATTTTATTGATCATTTCTACTATTGGGCCAATCTGCTGAATGTTTCCACCTACTTTTTCAGCCCACTCACGCAAGCTTTCTTTTTCGGCACATTGCCTGTGACTTTTGCTTTTCCAGTGAGCTATTAACGCATCTTTTCTGAATTTTGATGTTCCTGTGAAAATTGAGCAAAATTTGTCGACGCATTCTTTATTGTTACGACATATTTGACAAAACATTACATCTATGCTCACTTGACGCCTGTCAGAGCTACTGGAAGGACCACATGTATCTTCACCCTCGTATGCCAATCCAGGAAATTCAGATTTCCAGCTCTCTTGAAACAATCTTTCCCTTTTTTGTTCATACTTTCTCTTTTGACCTATTTCTTTTATTTTACATTCTTCATTGGAATCAGACTCTTTCTTACTTTTTCTTGTAGACGTGAATTCAAACTTACTCTCAAGTCCATACTTTTCTTGACTGGTTCTTGTAGACCAGTTTACATCATTGTGTTGTATTGGTTACAGACAAAGTTTCGTATTTAGAAGGAAAAAAACAACAAATTACTGAAAACAACCCCAAAAATGTCAATGTTTGTTTGATTGTTTATATTTGTTATTATTTTTAAGTCACATAGTTTTACAAATAATATATAACAAGCACAAGCTTAAAAAAGTTACTTGTCCGATTGGACAAGTGCGTGTAGAGATTAACTTGTCCGGTCACAAAATGGACTGGAAACGGACAAACGTTAATGTTGAGCCCTGCTTCAAAAAAATGTTTTTGTCTGAATCGTAATATTTCACTTTTTTGAAAAACAATCATATAACACCCTTTGTGATTGAACTTTGACCCCTATGGAGTTATTGGATCTTACACAAAAATTCTTGTTATCTCTACTCTTCTATAACTGTAAATGATGGGAAGATGAAAAATTTGTTGAACCATTTAGGTCATTGAGTAGATTTGACATGCACACTAAACAAAAGGATTCACTTGTGGCTAAAGTTTAGGTTTCATGATTTCTATGTCAACTTGAGAATGCTTTGTCATACATAAACTGCAGATATGGCATGATAAAGGTCTCTCCCTGCTCAAAGGCCATAAATACTGAGGATAGGCCAAAATTTTACAGCCCTTCATTGGCAATGGTGACATCTCCTATATGAGTGAAAAATTCTCAAGCAGGATAATAAACCAATCAGATTTAAAGGTTAAAGGAAATTGCATGAAAGGATGTCATCTTCAGCTGTATCCATCACATGAGACCTGGAGAAAAATTATCTTTGCAAGATCGTCTTCCAGTACATATGAATTATTTAAATCATCAGGATTATTTTTTTAAGCCCCTGAGCCTCTTGCATTGAATTTATCTTTCATCGCATCGTGAGTAAATGCTCACATTTATTATTTTGAGCAGGCCCTCCAAACCCTGATAACTTGCCAGAGGATGGAAAATTGAAAAGTGAGCAGATGGTGAAAGAAAACAGACGTTACTATCTAGACCTTAAAGAAAACCAGAGGGGTCGGTTTCTGAGGGTAAGTACGGTACGTATCACCCTGCATTTCTCATTTTCATGCTTCACTTGTCAAAGGTATATATTTTGATAGTCTGAATTTATATGAATTGAATAATTTTTAGAAACCTATCAAATAATTTTTGTGCCCCTGCCATGAAATGGCAGGTGCATTTTTATGGCTGGGGCTTAGTGTTACCCCTATCTGTCCTTCATCTGTCCCTCGATCCGTGAAATTAAGTTTCCATTCATAATTTGTGAGTTTTGACAAAGTTGTTCCTTTTGGAGTTAGAAAATTTTAAATCATAGTTTTCAGTCATTGAAGATAACGGATAGAGATCAATCTCATAATTCCTATAAAGAATACATAATCAAGAGTAAGGCAAAAACACACTGACATTTAAATCAAGAAAACAACCCTGTGGGTGATCAGGATGGACATGGTCTCGACCACAGGAGTCAGCAGTTTCATCTGTAAAGGTCTACAATGTAAGCAAACAACCACTGAGCTTTGCGAGTTCTCATGAAGCTCAGTGATGGTTGTTAATATTGTTCACATATGTAACTGCCAGTTCCTGTAACTCGATGTAAATTATAACAGCGGCATGAAATTTGCAAAAAGATCCATATTATTTAATGACTATATCTTCTAACATTGATCAGATATACATGATGATGTATAAGAGAGACATATGATCTTCAAAGTATATTAATTAAGAAGGTATTCATTTCATGAGCAGTCATTGAACCAATATTTTTTCATTTCATGCACAAAACACTGTAGTGTACCTATACAGTGTAGATCAGAATTAAATACTTTAAATTAATTTAATTTTTTTTTTAAGTGTGACCCTCAAAAAAGAATTTTGACTTCCAGAAGTGCCACAGAGGGCCACCATGACATTTACAACTCAAAAAGTTAAAAAAAAAAAACAAACAAACAAACAAAAAACATATATTTAAAAGTGAAAATAAATCTTTAGAAAATTATTGTAGGAACATAAAATTGTAGAAATTGTGATACTTATAATTTGTAGATGATTGTGTTCTCCAAATGGAGTTTGGGAACATTGGTTTCACTCTTTATTATTATCTATACAACTAATGATAATAATTGACTCAATTTTTGGTCCTTTAGTGTTGGCTAATCAGGAGAGAGCAGTCTTTTAGTGTTAATATAATAAACATTGTATCTTACTGTAGCTTTCAAATTTGAATTATTTTATTTATTATCATTAATGAATTAATAAAAGTGACAAAACAATGTGGGATTTTTAATTGAGTAAACTTGATTTTTTTAAAATCAGCACATTTTGGGAAATAAAAGGAATGGATCTCAAAAGGACCATCAATAATACATGTGGTAGGCCTACATGCTTTTGTTCACATGGGTTCCCATAATATATCTATGTTTTACCTTTTAAATACAAGTACTGAATTACAGCACGATACTGAACTGTAGATAAGCATGCCTTTGCATTACAAGCCATGTTTGACATTCAATATCTTATTAAAGAATGACTCGATACACGTGCAATTTTGTACCCAGGTATAAAACATGTATTGAAACAAGGCATGAAAATCATGACTGTTTCCGTCAATCGGAAATGGAATAGGCTTGTTACTTATTGACTCACCCTCATACATGATCACTCTATAACACGTTTAAGAGTGATTGATGGTTTTAGGAGTTGTTATCAGTCTATTCTTATTTCACACAGGTGGGAAAGGTCTATTTTAATTGACATGGGGATTTCACATGGTTTGGGATAGTCCTGTTTTTAAGGTGTCAGGCTTGCTCACGAGCCTTCTAGAAATCATGCAAAATTTTGCTTCTGTCCCGCTTTTCCGATCTCAATGGGTGAAATCAAATAGTGCCTATTAGTATTGAATGTTTCTTACTATTCAAGAATTTGAAACATTGAATTTGATATTTGAAAGGCACAATACCATTCCGTTGTTGATATCGTTGTATATTATTGTATAATAATAATAATAATAATAACCTTTATTTACCCAGGATAACACAATTAGCATACTACTAGTTTTCTTATTCAATAGTTAAATAACGATTGTTTGGCAAGAAAAGTTCATTATTCGCAGATGAATTTACTACGGAACAGATTTTCCCGCAAAATTTGTGTTTGCATGATATCATTAAGTATTTACAAAATAACCTGCTCAAATTTGGTTTTCATTTATATCTATAGTCTCGTAGTTTCACCAAGAATCTTTATTTCAGATCAGTAGAAACAGATAAATACTAAATTGGATGGATGGCACATTGTCACGGTTCGGTTCCTATTCGAAAAACACAAAGACTATTTCCAGTTTTGTTATCGGTAATCCCAATCCCGATTCTCAATTAAGCAAAACGAAAGTAGCATGTGCATTGCGAGAAAAATAACAGGTTATTTTGCGAAGAAACCCAGGCTAGGTAGCATTCATTGGCAATTGAATCTTGTTCAAAATTCCAATAACCTTTCTACATATTATGTTGAACTTTTGAATTGTTAGACATTATTGAAAGCAGAAGCAGTTATGTTCTTTTCAGCATTTTTCGTTTGCAGTTTCAATTTATTTATTATAGCCTTTGTAAAGTAACTAGTCTTGAGAGGATATTATCTAGCAAGAGGAGGGTACATGTATGAACTTTTTAGTATAAGCAACATCAGCCCAAACTCTCTTCTTTATATCTTTTTATGTAAATAAACACAGTTTGTGGGCATTTTACGAATGATAGTAATGCTTTATTTTTGTACATAAACATGAGGAAATATCTCCTTTGGCACTCAATCATTTCTTCTCTTACTTTGTCTAATTTACCTGCCCTCTGAATTTATTAAGAACCCTATAATGTATATGATATTGCACTCGACGCCTTTGTAGCCCTTCAGGCCTTTGATTATTTAATTCATATGGGGGTGGTCGGGAAAGGAAGTGGGGGGGGGGGGGGGGGATAAGTACTAAAGATCGAAAAGTAGCATGTCTTGGCATCATGAATATTTTTGGTAAATAACACATAGAAATAATATATATCTTTACAGATAGTATAAATATATTTTCATTCAAACATTTCAAATAGTCCTGTTTGGTTGGTCTAGTTTTAATTCACAATGGGATTTCATAGGGGTGGGAGTAGGTTTCTTATGGGATGGTGGTGTGTGGTATAAGATCTATACATGCTATGCTTTCTGTATTTTTATTGTGATTCTCTTCAAAATACACATTTTGCAAACTTCCATGGGTTATCATGTCAAACAATTCTGAAGATTCCATGAATTCTTAAAGTTATCCCATAGGTACTCTGAAAGCCTGCTTTCCAAACCAATTCATGCATTCAGTTATTTGTCATATTGTATCAATTTTCAGTTACTGTTACATTCACATTTGTGTTTTGTTTGCATACTTTAGACTGCAAACCTACATCTCAATTACACTGCATGCATTACATACATGTACAATGAATTATGAAAACAAAACCAGCAACTCCCCTTTTATATACAATATCCTATCTCTTAATCAATTAAAGAAAGAGTCAAATTCTATTAAGGATGTGACCTATTTCTAATTTGATTGAATCAATTTATATTTATTTATAGAATTTAACCAATCTTTAATTTGTTTAGGGATATAGTGTTCAATATTTCAAGGCAGGTCTTAATTTGAAAGGATAGCTTAATAAAATTTCAAAACTATTTCACTTATATGGAAACATCACATGCATTATTCAGTGTACAACTTCCACTTTTAAACAAAAACAATCACAACAAACCCTATATATTTAATAATGATTCATGTACTTTTTACTTTTCTTCAGTTAGGGCTTCAAAATTCCATTGTCTGACTTTTATTAGGTCAATCAAGTCACTTAGGTGACCTGTTGTCATTGGTCTTAGTCCATCGTTGTATGTTGTACATTAACAATTTTACATTTTTAACTTCTTGAAAACTGCAAGGCCAATTGTTAGGCCAAATAAGAATAATAATAAAAAAAAAAGTATGTATGTTCCCAGTTACTGAAGATTTTAAGGAAGGGTCAGTAGATCAGCTTTTTATTTTCTTGCATATTTTGTATTATTATTTTCTTTTACTAGTTTACATATAATGCAAGACGTTCTGAAGTGTATTTATTGAATTAAAGTTAAACTGATGCCAATGCCAATTATGATTTGGTACATTGTGTTAATGTACAAATGATTATACATTGGCACTCTAATCTATTCAGGAAAACAACAAAGAAAAAAACGCACCCGCTATGAGAAGAAAGTATCATTAAAACTAAAAAGTACATGCGGTAAACTATGTGAATAATGAACACTGTATTTTTTTTAAAATACCATATTCAGGGTTCCGGCTGGTAAATTTTTCCCCAGACTATCTGAATATCATTTATAAGTAGTCCGGTTGACTACCCTTAAATCATCAAAGTACTTTCTTTTGGTCATCAAATTTTCATCCATTTATCGCAAAATGCATGATTTTGCTTCTAAAATTTTGCAAAATTTACTAGAAATGCATGACTTTGCTTCTAAAATTGAAAATTTTCTTGGGGATCTCCCCAGCAGGAGGGAGAAAACTCCCTTCCATCATTCGGTGTCAGTTAAAACATCTACACAACAATGACTTCATAAAACATGTGCTGGTTACTATCATGTATTCAATTAAAAAAATAACGAAAAATGTTAAGCATTCCATTGTTGTCTGTGACAATAGTCACATATTAATGTGGTGAAGAAATCACACTGAATAATAATTTTTAAAAAAAAAAACTTACTATATTTTGTGTACAAGTAAAATGTTGGGATGAAAAGTGTGTATCACACATGAAAAGTTTCTTATATATTAGTTAACATTGGATTTACGAGAGTTCTGGTGCTTAGATTTGAAATTTTATCACCCAGTTCATTGAATTGTTGAATTCAGAGCTGTGTATCACAGATTTGCAAATTTGAACTTCAGTAAAAAAGATAGGGTTGGTGGGGGGGGGGGGGGGGGGATAGGGTCTGTTGTGTAACTGGAAACAAAAGTATTCTTTATTTTGGCCTTACCATTTTTGGTGTGAAGCATTTCTAGGATAAGAGGAATATGAATTATGAAATTAATGACCTTACCACCCATGAGGCCTCATGGACAGGACCAAATATGCTAAAAATTGCTATATTTTCAAAAATCATCTTCTCTACTCACACACATATGGGAGAAAAACTAAATGCATGGTCATGATGTCCATGAAGCCCTCTATCAAAATTGTGAAAATCATGACCATTGGGGTAAGGGGTTCAGGTCCTGAGTGTGGCCAATATGGCCATGTAGTGAAAATGCATTAAATCAGAGAAAATCATCTTATCTACTTCCATATATATAATTCAGAAAAACTGCATGCATGATAATGATGCTCATAAAGTTCTTGCCCTTATTTGTGAAATTTGTGACTCCCGTGTCGGGGATTCAAGGCCGTAGGGTGGGACCAATATGACCATATAGTGAAAATGTATTAAATCTTAGAAAATCATCTCTACTTCGATATATATTTAAGAAAAACTGAATGGATGATTATGATGTCCATGAAGCTTTCTTCCTAAATTGTGAAATTTGTGGCCCCTGGGTCAGGGGTTCAGGCCCTAAGGTGATGCCAATATGGCCACATAGTAAAAATACATAATTAAATCATAGAAAATCTTCTCTATTCTTATCATATATTTGAGTGCATGATTATGAAACTCTCTGCCTAAATTGTGAAATTGTCAGGGGTTCAGGCCCTAGGGTGAGGCCAATATGGTCATATAGTGAAAATGTATTAAATCTTTAAAAATCTTCTTCTCCACTACTCTAAATATTTGAGTAATTTAAATGCATGATTGTAATGTCCATGAAGCTTTCTACCTGAATTGTGAAATTAGTGGCTCTTGGGTCACAGATTTAGGCCTTAGGGTAATTGTAATTCAATAGATTTATATAGCGCTCTATTGACCTGAGTCTTCTAAAGCGCTTTACAGATAATATAATATGTGTGAACATACGTTATACATGTGAATAGAATAAAATTTAGCGCCTTATGTAATGAAATGATTACCATGCATAATAACATATAAAATGATTTAAAACAACCCTTAAGAGTAATTCAATACAGGATATCATCATAATACTAAACTACAGGGGGGGGGGGGGGGGGTGTTATTATTATTATTTTTTTTTTTTAGTAAAGTAATTCATTTGAGTAAAACAATCACAAATTAAAAGCTAATCTAAAAAAATACATTTTGAGATTAACTTTAACACTTGACAGTGAAGTACATTGAGTTTAAAAGGCAAAGAGTTCCACAAGGTGGTGCCAATATGGTCATATAGTGATATATGTCTATTTGAGATAGTTTAGAAATATTCCAATTTTAAATTGTATGAAGGTGTGGTTTATGATATTAAAACCTGGATTTTTAAATAATACACATTAACCATTTGGCAGTATTCTTGAATCTGGAATTTTCTGTGAAGTAATAGCGGTTGTTTTAAAGCTTAAAATCAGAAAAGCTGCAGGGCATAGTTATTTTGTAAGTTGACATTTTTCATCAACTTTCTCTGTGTACAAAGTTTGTTTTTTTTTCCAAATTATTATTTTTGAACTGTCAGTTAAAGATTCATGCAGCTACAAAGCTTTTTCACATCTTTCAACTTGATGAACGGCCGCGGCGTTATGTGAGCAAGTTTGCCACTTGCGGAAGGTCGGTGGTCTCTTCCCAGGTACATTGTATCTGAGTTCTCTCCTCCACCAACAAAAACTGGACGCCACCAGATAACTGAAAAATTGTTGAGTGTGGCGGAAAGCAATAAATAATCAATCAATCAATCAACTTGATGAACAGAATTATACATTTTCTGTTTTTCGGAAACCCATACTATGAAATTACTTTCTTTTTCAATTAGGCAGCATTGACTATAAATGTGATGTGTTCAACTTTGTATACAAATAATGAAGAACTGAAAAGTGAGTTTTTATAAACATTAATCAGTCAAATATTATGGAAAATAAATTGAATCGTTACACACGAGTTCCATGTGCTTCAGTTGTCAATCAGATGCTTGAAAATTTGGTCACACTTTTTATGCATGGAAATATATTGCAACATTGCTGTACATTGACCACACAATCATCTGTGCATCATTTTTTTGATTTAAGGATATAATGATACTGGGAAAAAAAATTTTGCTGTAGAATTTTGTAAAAACTACTTGCAAAGCTTTCAAATATTCAATGATTCTCTCTCTCTCTCTCTCTCTCTTTCTCTCTCTCTCTCTCTCTCTCTCTCTCTCTCTCTCTCTCTCTCATTAATATAAGGAATCTAAATGATTCTATATACAAAATAAAATATGTTTATAATCGATAGTGTATTATATGGATAGAAGCAAATGATATGCAAATCATTATTTTTGTCTTCATAAGAATCTTCCTTCTATTGACTTGTTGCATTTGATCAAGATTTTACATCCTTCCTTATTGATTGCAGGAATGTAGAATTAACTGAGGGTTTGCCTCTTACTATATGTTTTTTACAACAATCATTATGCAAATATATAAAAAGATGTATTAGACCCCCCACCTATTTTGATACATGTAATAGCAGTGATTGAGTGAGAGAAGAATACATGTACTATGGTTGCAAGCTTGGAAGTTACAAATTTAATCCATGTAGTGACCTACCAACTTTACAATTTAAGAAGTTGAAGTTTGGAGAGGGATTGAGACAGTTTTAGTTGAATACCCCCACACTCCCCTCACCCCCTGACACACTATTTTGGGCTTTTAAGTTCAGATGAAAAACATTATATTTTGTTTTATTTCTATTTTTTTAAGGTGTCGAGCTTGCTCGAGAGCCTTCTAGTGATCATGCAGATTTTGCCTCTACACCACCTTTCCCATCTCAATGGGCAAAAATTGATATTGAACATTTCTTACGATTCAAGATTTTGAGACATTGAATTTAATTGATATTTGAAAGGCACAATACCATTTCCGTTGTTGATGTGATTGTTTATTATTGTATCTTTGCTCAATAGTTAAATAATGATTGTTTGGCAAGAAAAGTTCATTATTCGCGGATGGATTTACTACAAAACAGATTTTCTGTGAAATTTTTGTCACATGGTATCATTAAGTACTTACAAAATAACCTGCTCAAAGAGCTAGGTACGCTATGCAGCAAAATCGGCTGTGTCGTCAAATTTCATCAAATTAAATACATAATATGCCAAAGATATGCCAGTGTCAGAACACATTAATTTTTCCATATATCTCATGTCATTTTCTTGTAAGAGTTAGTTGAACACAGCTTTGTTTCTTACAAAAATGCAGATGACATCGACGTTTATGAACGTTTTGGAGAGCAAGAAAACTACTTCAAAATGCTTCTTTAGCATAGGTATTCAATGTTTTATATAAATGCCCCTTACCATCTCAGTTAATGTGTCAGAATATATCCAATACTGAACGGAATATTAAAAGATATTTGTCTATAGAATAGAGGAAAGTTTTGTTTAGTTTAAACCTTAGAATATATGCTTTGTTTTGATTGATTATTTGTTGCTTTCCGCCACACTTAACAATTTTTCAGTTATCTGGTGGCGTCCAGTTTTTGTTGGTGGAGGAGAGAACCCAGATACAATGTACCTGGGAAGAGACCACCGACCTTCTGCATGTAAACTGGCAAACTTGCTCACATAACGCCGCAGCCGAGATTCGAACACTCGCCGATAGAGGTGAGAGGCCTTGTGATTTTGAGCCCGATGCTCTAACCACTCGGCCACGGAGGCCCCTCTTTGTTTTGAACATATTTTATTGATCAAATAAAAAGGATTGGGAACAAGTTCCAACAACTTACTAGTCCCTCTCCTAAAGTATTATAAATACAAAATGTCATGCAAGCTAATAATTAACAGGTAAAAATGTACAATATTGGTCTAAAGAATGGAGGAAAGTTTTGTTTTGTTTAAACCATAGAATTAAGAAATAGACCACAATTTGTCAAATACAAAGAAAATGGTTCAATTATCCATGCATTTACTTCAGCCGGGACCATTATATTCTGCTCTAATTGAGATTTCATTCAACAAGTCAATTTCTTCTCCAGCTGCCCCCACCCTTAAAAAAACACACACACAATGTAAACTCCGCTTGTTTCATACGGAGTACAGACACATTTTCGATGTTTCATTATTTCTGATGAAAACTTGATCGATTTTCGAACTTTCATTGTGATTATGTTGACCATACCACTTTTTAGTGTGCACTTACAATAGAATTTTTTAATGAATATGTATTATCTGTAAATTTTCCAATTTTTTTTGCAAAACAAATGATAATCTTCTTTGATTTAGAGAAATGTTTTTAAAAAGTCTTAATTCTATTTGTTCTTACTTCAGTAAAAAGTATTGAGGAATAAAATATTTTATTTCATGATGTTTTCTGTTGAAATCATATGATATTTTCATGAAGTCAGTAAAACTGTCTTATGCTATGTACTATTAGCCATTCTGTATTTGTAACTTATCAGTACCCATTACTAAAATAAATTTGCGAAATTTGAACCGATTTATGCAGAAATAAAATAAATGTTAGGTATTGTTACGCATATTTTTTAGAAAATGAGTTTCATTTAATTTTCATAAATTCATTTTGAAATATTTCTTCCGCTTGATGTACGTTGCGTTGGTCTTCTATATTTGATCTATATTCACAAATCATGTCATACACTTTTATTCATTTGAAAGATACATTTAAAAGGAATGGGACAGGGATTAATATGGTGTCTGTAACTCTTTAAAAATGTTTTATATTTAACAAGTTGAATTTAGTTGAAAGAATGAAAAGTTTTCATTTGTCATGTGGCGGATTGTTCCATATATTGAAAAGAATATTTTTCCCATGCGAGATCTAATTCTTCGTACCCATGATAAGGAATTTTTTTTTTTTAAATGTAATTTGTAGATACTATTTTGATGTTGGAAACCGAGCTTGGATATATCTACTACCTGAGGAACATTTAGGCTGTTTACACACGCATGAAAAATATTGTACCATTTCAGGGAGGGGAGTAAGAAAAAAATGTGTTGGGTGTTGAGACAGGTAACATTTCTGTCTGTGTTATTTGGCATCAATGTAGCAGACTGATTCATAATGGATTATTTTCTTCTCGTACATAGTAGGCCAAATATACAGTAAACATTTTTAATTTACTATTACTGGGTCAAATTTTAATTAGCATTTGGGGTCAACTTTACAAATAAAAAGTAGGCCTAATCAACAGTGTAATGTGTAAAATGTATAACCCTGGATCTTGATTGAAATATTGCACAAAGTACACATACTTTAGTGTTTCAATCATGACACCTTTAAAAATGTCCTTTGATCCGCCTCCGTGACTCAAAATGGTGGACATCGTCTTCATGTGATGTGTGCTGATTTTAGTGGCAAATTAAGTAAAGGATTTATTGTATGACTGGATATAAACATCAAATTACAAAGTAAGTTAAAGTTTTATATATGCCATAGCTGTGAAGCTATGTTATGATACAACAATGCTGAAATTTTTGCACATCATGTGATCATGAAAACGTGTGCGGAACACATGAAAACAAGTGTGCGGAACAATCTTTTTATAGGCCTACTTTTGAGGTTTATGGTGGTCATATTTCCTTAATATTTGGTAAAAATCATGGGTGATTCACTAGCATTGCAACAATAATTTTGATGAGGAAAAAATCACACACTATTTATGAAATGTTGGCTGTTTTGTAAATATCGACAAAACTTGACAATATTCAATGTTGGTATAGGCACATCTACTATTTAAAAAAAAATCATAGTATTTCGGACCTTAACCTGGCATCCTAATAAAATATTTCATTTTAAATATTAAAAATTTCATAAAAGTCTCTCTCTCTCTCTATCTCTCTCTCTGTTTATGTGTACCTGAATCTGTCTGTCTGTCCTGAATTTCATCTTCATAATAGGTGCCATATTTTTAAATCAAATACTTGGCAATATTGGTTCTCATTTAAGTTAAAAATGCACAACATGAACTTCATGGTCATTAAAAAAATTTGATATAAGCACATTTTACAAACAATATTGGAAGTATGGTCAATGACCTGGCTGTTATTATCTAGATACCCTCTCCCCTCTTTGAAAAAGATGCTGTATAGCTGTTTGAATTGGATAATATGTGTGTATAGATACATATATTCATCAAGTCGGAGATAACGTATACATGATATTTAAAGTAAAATTATAACTCTTGATTATCTGTTAATTAGTTACACTATCTAATTAGACTTGAACATTCCAATTCATTCATTACATTAAAAATCATATATTTATTAAATTTATCATTAATTCTAGTATTCTTTTATTTGAGATATTATTTGTTTATTTGTGCAACATACTGAATGATCTAGCAAATGGATACATTTTTTGGCCCATGCTGTATGTTGTTATTGTAAACAATGTTCAATACTATTTTAGATGATGCATATGCTAATGCCAGATTAAGCTGTATAACCTTATAATTACAATTATTATTGCATAATTTTGGTTTTATCAGTAATAAGCACATTTCATTTTTACATATTTATAGTTATACATGTTATAAGACATTATTTGGGTGTATAACTGTGCATCATAGGCCTACCACATTTGATTCGGCCCAGTCATCACCTGCATATTAATCATTCGATAAACTGATATCTTTCAAAATGTAATTATCAATAAAATTATTATATAATTTTGGTTGCTAAAACAATCACAAGTTCCAAAAGTTGTAATTAATTTTTTTTATATCACATTACATCTCGTTATACGACATCGCAATCCATTCACAAACGAAACGTCGAAAGCAGACGATTGATAATTAGAATTTAAAAAAAAATTAATTGGCCACAAGCAAGGGCCAGAATGAAACATGCATAAATCACTTCTTTTTAAGATAATTGATCTCTAATATATTGCTTTTTGTGGCCCATGTATGTGGCCACGTCGAATTTTCTCCTGAAAGATGGAGAAAGTGAAGAAAATTGCTTATTTTCCGGATTCTGGATAGGTTTGAATAGTACACACCACCATATGAGACCTAGATCTGCTGATATACTTGCATATATAAATACTTGGGATCGTCATCATCATAAATATACATGATATGTATTGATAATCATTCTTTAATTTTTAAGTATTTTACAGGGCCTAGTTATGTTAACAAATGTACCTAGCTCTTTGGTTTTCATTTATATCTATAGTCTTGTAGTTTCACCAAGAATCCTTATTTCAGATCAGTAGAAACATATAAATACCAAATTGACAAAATTGCGCATTGTCACGGTTCGGTTCCTATTCCAAAAACACAGACTATTTCCAGTTTTGTTTTTGGTAATCCCAATCCCAATTCTCAATTAAGCAAAACAAAAGTAGCGTGTGTATCGCAAAATAACAGGTTATTTTGCAAAGAAACCCAGGCTAGGTAGCATTCATTGGGAATTGAACCTTGTTCAGAATTCCATAACCTTTCTACATATTGTGTTGAACTTTTGAATTGTTAGACATTATTGAAAACAGAGTTAATACTGTATGATTGTTACATCATACATTAACAGAAGATATAACTTTTATAAACAGATAGTCTCACTCTGAAGCAGTTATATTCTTTTCAGCATTTTTCGCCTGCAATTTCAATTTATGTATTATAGCCTTTGTAAAGTAACTAGTCTTGAGGGGATATTATCTAACAAGAGGAGGGTACATGTATGAACTTGTCAGGATAAGCAACTTCAGCCTAAGCTCTCTTCTTTAATTCTTTTAATGTAAATAAGCACAATTTGCTGACATTTTACAAATGATTGTAATGTTTTATTTATGTACTAAAACATGAGGAATTGTCTCCTGTTCACTCAAATATTTCTTCTCTTACTTTCTCTAATTTACCTGCTCTCTGAATTTAATGAGAACCATATAATGTATATGATATTGCACTCGATGCCTTTGTGGCCCTTCAGGCCTTTGATTTTTTGTCAAGAATTTTGGACAGGTCAACATGCAACATGCCTCCTCACATACTAAGAAAATATAAATAATGCTAGCACAGTGCTCTATAAAGTTCAATCTGCAGGTTGGTCAATGTTTCGTCATTCGATAGTTTTATATTTTTTTTTAATTATTGGGGCTGTCTGGATAATACAGTAGTCTATGTGTAACTTGTATATTCCATGCAAATTGGAAGGTTTTTTCACCACTATAGAACTAGTGGGGATCAGCTAATCCAGGTATATGGAATTAACTTCTAGTAATAGATGTAAAATATACTGGGTCTGTGCGATAGGAGGATCGAGATCATGTGTATCTGGTGCTGACCCAATTTCACACCAAATGATTCTGTTAGTTTCAGATTCCCCGGATTAGCTAACCATGATTTAGTTCTATTGTGGTAAAGACCCTTGGAATTTAAATGGAATATATAAATAATACATAGATCAATTTATTATCCAGACACTCCTGATGACCAATTTTTGTTGAAAACATCAAAGTAATTCATGATTTAATTTTTGTAATTATTTGATAGATTGTAATTTGCTTCTATTGATATATTGTTATGAATTCATTCCAATTTATTAGAGAGAGAGAGGTAGTCATTGAATATCCCTTTTACATACATAGTATGCTTTTCATTCATTCAATACTAATTCACATTCAAAACACAAATTATTCATTAGTATTACAATGTATCAAACAGTTATTTTAAATTATTTATCTTGTTAGTGCTATTGGTGTTGAGGCAGCTCTGTGTTTTGTGAATTAATTTTCAGTTAATGTTTTGATCCATTGGTACTGTGTTGGGGCCACAATATGGAATAAAAATTTTACATGGGAATCGAGATAAATTAAAAAAAAAAATCTTTTAAAAATTACAACAGCTAAACAATGGCAGGATGAAGATGACTCAGGTGAGCGATGTGGCCCATGGGCCTCATATTTTGGTTTTATCAGTATTTGATGTAAAGATATTAGGCTAAAACTTATTCAGATGCATTATGCTAGTCATTTATTGCTTACAACCTGCTTTTTCATGCACATGGTCATTGTCACTGAACCTTTGGAAAAGAATTTGAAAGTTATAATTATTAAAGTACTTATTTTCAGTGGGAACTTTAAAAATACTTTATAAATTCTTTGCAATTTGTGTTCAAATGTTTTAAAATGTGTCAGATCTAATCTTTTAATATCAAGTGTTTTGTTTGAATTAGGTGGCACAGACCAGGCCACGTGGTGGTCCTCGTTCTCAAATTGCTATTCCTGCTCAGGGAATGATTGAGTTTCGAGATGCCCTCACTGATCTTTTGGATGAATTTGGGACAGATGACCATGGTGAGTCAGATAATGGTAAATATATCAAGGTATTTTTTCTTTGAAGAATAACATTCATGTAACATATAAGTGGTAAAGTAGCACACCTTTGAATGTGCTTCTATAGCATTCGACACAAGCACAATTCATGACTGCACAAATAGTTCATACCTACAACTGTTACTTATAAGTGGTGCCATTCCTAATGTCAAATTCTATAAAATAAAATTCCTAATTTGGAGGTTAAAAAATGCTCAGTAACAAACCACTATGACATAGTAATTCGAGGCTTGCTTTGTATGACATATTGCAATTGGTTTGTGTGCATTGTGTGTTAACGACATTTTTGTCTTCTTCTAGATAACTACCAATTGTGAAAAATAGCATTAAAATAGAATTGAGTATTTTCTTTCATATCCTTTATGCAGTGGGTTTGAGAATCAAACGATTAATCTTATCAAGCCATATTAGGGCTATAGCAAAGGCATATATTTAGGTCACCTGAGTCACTCAGGTGACCTATTGCCATTGGTCTTTGTCCGTCATTGTCCTTTAACAATTTCACATTTTAACTTCTTGAAAACTACATGGCTAATTGTTTCCATTTTTGGTCTGAAGCATCTTTAGGCTAAGAGGAACATGAATTGTAAAATTTATAACCTTGCCACCCTGGTGGCTTCAGGAGGACCAAATGTGTTTTTAAAAAAAAGCTATTTCAAAAATCCTTTCTACTCCCACAGATGTGGGAGAAAAACTAAATGCATGATTGTGATGTATATGAAGCTCTCTACCTAAATTGTGAAATTCATAACTCCTGAATCAGGGATCCAGTTTCTAAGGTGGGATCAATGTGGCTATACAGTAAAAATGTATTAACCCTTCAGCTGCTATTGGCAACAAAAGTCGTTTGACTACTGCATTCGTCCAGTGCTATATGCGACAATTGTCGTTATCGCAGATTGTACATTGCAATGGGACTGGTCTCAAAACATGATGTTCAAAACTATTGGTCAGTGCAGGAAATCAAAGAAACTTCATTTTTTTGGGAAAACAATGTCCCATGATCGCTTCCTACCAATTCTCAGCAATTTACACGTTAGGGATAACAATGAGTTCTTTGCATGTGGAAAGGTTGGATTTGATGCTCTATTTAAGGTTTGTCCATTCAGTACCAAAATCAAGTCAGCATTTTCTGATGTATATCAGCCAGAATAAAACATCAGTTTTAATGAAGCAACTTGTCGATGGAAAGGTAGACTTCAATTCAAGGTTTATAACCCAGCTAAACGAAACAAATTTGGTATAAAACTGTATTAGGCACGTGAAGCTTCATCAGGTTATACCCTCGGATTTGATGTGTACAAGGGTAGTACTGACTGTACAGAATATGCTGAGGAACAAGACTCTGGAAACAGTCATATTTGCCAGACATGACCGAAATTTTGGTCAAAATAACCGGAACAAAATGTCCAAAATTGAACCCAAAAAATTTTTTGTAGGAAAAAGACTGAATTAGATGGAGGTAAAAGTTTGATTGTTTTTACAGTAATAAAATGTTATTATACACTAATAAAACAATCAACTGTGACCAAGGATGTCAATTACTCTGATTATGGCTTGTTATTGAATGATTGAACCCATACAGATGAATGATTAGTGCACACCTGTAGGACCTGTTTGTCTGTTCACTGACTCTTTACTTGTGTGTACACAACAATGTCAATCAATATTGATCTTGGACATTCCACATCTATTCCAATGATTATGCACAATGTACAGAAGTGTAATTGAATGAAACAAATAGAAGAACAAAACTCCCAATTTTATTTGAATCCATCTACAGTACACGTTTTCCTCTCAGATCATTCAAATGATCTATAAATAACCACATTAATGTTTTACAGAGTCTGCACATATAGATAAGGGGCTCTTGTGGGATAAATGTAACATGTATCAATTTGAATATTGGAGAATTGTATGAAAAATAATCTCGGTGTAAGAAAAAGTCAATGTTTTTAAATTTATCTAAGTGAACTATAAATAATCTTGCTGACAGCTTTCTTTACTGCATAGAAAATACGTTCAGTTTAAAAAAACGCGAGTATAGCTGTAGTCATTGTGTGCGACTAAGAGAGAGATTAAAAAGACCATTATGACTAAGAAAAAACATATCAGCAAAATATTTGTGATGTAATTTAGTTTCTATTTAACTTTGTTCATGTTATGCTGTATTAAAATATTTTAATAATTCGTCAGTTAATCGGAATTGAATAACTTTCAGTTTTTCTGAAGAGGACTTTACCGATTTATTTTTTTGTAAATACACATGATAACAATGGTTAGTCTCAAAATTAGGGTATGGAGACATCAAAAGTAGGGATCAGTGGTCTTACTACTCTTATACATTATGAAAAATCCTTCTCCTTGTCAGTTTCCTGAATGGTCCAGCTGACATGCATTTTTGAGGGTTCATGAAAATGATGGAAATCAGTCGGATTATTTTCCGAAGCCTTGCTGAGGAAGTTGGTGTAAACAGAGACTACTACAACAACCAAACTTGTGATTGGATTCTTGGCAAGATATGGTTTGCTGAATAAAGGTCACCATATATATATGGACAATTACTATACCTCACCTGAACTTTCTGATGAACTAAATTTACTCAAGACATGCTTATGGAACTGTGCAAGTTTCATGACAAAAGAGATGTGCAGTTGCTGTCCACAATTCATGCCACAACCATGGCTATTCTCAATAAACGAGATCATGCTACGCGCCAATACAAGATGATTCCAACTTGCACTGCAGATTGCATTCATTTCATGGGAAGAGTAGACCTTTCTGACCATATAAATCAAAATTACTCATGTCTCAGGAAAATGCTGAAGTTGTACAAGAAACTATTCTTCCATTTATTCAACTGGCTATAGTAAATGCATACCTGCTATACAGGAAGTTCTCACCTACACTTGTAAAGTTAGACAACCACCACTTCAGGCTTGCACTGTGCAAAGTATTGTTCAATGAAGTTCCAAATGCTTCAAAACCCCAAGCCAGTAGGAGAAGACACATGGTGGAGGAAAAGCCTAGCCGTCTTACAGAAAGCAACTTCCCTGCTCATATACTTGATGCACCGGGTGGGAAAAGAAAAAGGCCAGCACGGGACTATACAGAATGCAATTCCTCCAAATGCATGCAAAATGGACACAAAAGAAAGCAAACAACATACTAGTGTCCTGATTGCAAAAAAGCTTTATGTGTACCTGGTTGTTTTCATATGTATCACACTAAAGAGAATTATAGGGCTTACCTGTTACCTGAGGCCATAGGCGAAAATGAAGAGTGACTCTGAAAGTGACTAAGTAACTTCTAATTATTGACTGATGAATTTATGAACAATTCAAATGAATTTAAGATCTGTAGAATTCAGTAAGAATGCTTTGTTTTCATTTTATTCTGTTGTGAAACTTTGAACTTACCTACAAGACTTGCTTTTGATAACCTCTCATAATGATATTTTTTTTGTGCTTGTCATGGTTGGAAATTAAATGGTTTAATTATTTTAAATAAATTTTATCTTTAAAGCAGTGTTTTCTTTCAGAAAGTATAATAAAATGAATAACCTGCATATTTTCTTCATTTCTTAGCCTTTATACTCACCTGTACAGGTAACAGTATAACAAATTGTAATACTGAATGAAGAAAATGAAACTTCAATATATATTCTACATTTTTGTTCTGGTTTTGATAACAAAATGTTTGTAGATTTTAAGATACAAAGGTTTAAACAACACCTTCCAATTTTTTTCGATTTCCTAAAAACAATTCAGCACTGGAGACGAGCAATGCAAAAAATGATATAGCAGCTGAAGGGTTAAATTTTAGAAAAAAGGCTAAGGTAGCAAATAGTACTCAATCTCATAATTCCAATAGAAAATACAATCAGAGAGATGGGCAAACATGGACACATGGAATACCGGAGGTGGGATCAGGTGACTAGGAGGAGTAAGCATTCCC
Source organism: Ostrea denselamellosa (assembly GCA_024699665.1). Classification (NCBI taxonomy): domain Eukaryota; kingdom Metazoa; phylum Mollusca; class Bivalvia; order Ostreida; family Ostreidae; genus Ostrea; species Ostrea denselamellosa. The sequence goes on along the minus strand of JAMZEH010000064.1, from coordinate 4,067,272 downwards.
TGTCAACCGATCAAATCTACTGTGAGCCCTATATTTAATCAGGTTAATGTAGCAATCCACAGTCAGAATCCGTGTGCCAAGAATGGCCTAACAATTGGTATGAACACATCAGACAGCATTTGACATAATGGAAGGTTGTACTGGCAAACTAGATCGTTATAACAACAATAGAATTTGCAAGTGCTGACTTTTAGACAAGGCTGTACAAACCCCTGTAATATCAACTTGTTTGTCAGTAGCCTGTCTCAATTTAAAAACTGATCATGTGCAGAACAAGCTCTTGTGCATCAAGTGAGCGATATGAACACCATTTGAGGGTGGCAGTGGAATATGCTACATAGATAAGGGAAGTTGACAATAGAGAAATTGAAATCATTCCATCTGTCATACATTTGAGTTGTTCATTTGCCATCACCATCTATTTTCAGTAAAATATATAAATACGAAGCAGATTTGGAAGAATCTGTGGTGTCTTTTATTTCAAGTTCACTGGGATATATCGAATCAACATATCACCGGTCGCTGTAGCTCAGTGGTTAGACCGTTCACTACGTAACCGGGAGGTCGTGAGTTCGAGCCCCACTTGTGCCATGGCCGCATCAAACCTAAGACGTAAAAATAGGTAATGATTGCTCCTTTGCCACACGTTTGGCATTCAGAAGTGAGAATCACAGGTCTTTCGGATATGACCTTAAGAATGGAGGTCCTGTGTCACGGTAGGCGTTTGCACATTAAAAGAACCCTCACTGGTATGGCCCTGAGTGCTAAGCATAGGTCTAAATTGTGGTACTTCACTTATAGCTGGCGAGAGGGGCCTCCGTGGCCGAGTGGTTAGAGCATCGGGCTCAAAATCACAAAGCCTCTCGCCTCTGTCGGCGCGTGTTCGAATCTCGGCGTTATGTGAGCAAGTTTGCCAGTTTACTTGCGGAAGGTCGGTGGTCTCTTCCTAGGTACATTGTATCTGGGTTCTCTCCTCCACCAACAAAAACTGGACGCCACCAGATAACTGAAAAATTGTTGAGTGTGGCAGAAAGCAATAAATAATCAATCAATCAATATAGCTGGTGACGTCTGAATATGAGTAAAAAATTCTCAACGGGACATAAAACAAACAAACGAACAAAACATGTGAATGAAAATACATAAAATGTTGATATATCTAAATGTTGAATTAAAGGCCTCAGCAAGAGATTTATTCTTCTCATGTAGAAGCTTTTGAATGAATTCTGCTTCATAAGAATATGAAAACAGGTCAGCTAACAAAGGAGCACAATTTATGCTCATAGGAATTCCAACAGACTGTTGGAAGACCCTATCACCAATGACTACAAAGATATTGTCAATGAGGAACTCTACTATCTTTTCAATATCAACTTCAGAGTGCTTGTCAGAGTAATGTTTAACAAAATAATTTTTGAATGACTGATTACTATATATGAATATTTCCTTTTACCATTTTTGTTGAAGTAGCAACTGTCTATGATGTCTCCCCAAAAAAATTGTCAAATATATACATGAGAAAAACTAATGCATGATTATGATGTCCATGAAACTCTCTACCTAATTTGTGAAATATGTGGCTCCTGGATTAGGGTTCAGGCTCTGGGGCAGGGCCAATATGGCCATATAGTGACGTAATTAAATCTTAGAAAATCTTATTTATTCCCATATATATTTGAGTGAAGCTAAATGCAGAATAATGATGCCCATGAAGTTCTCTACCTAAATTTTGAAATTCTTGGCTTCTGGGTCAAGGGTTCAGGCCCTAGGTTGGGGCCAGTATGGTTATATAATGAAAAAGTATGGAAATAATTAGGGAATGTTAACATGATTTATATGCTTCAAACTTCCATTTTCCTTTGTTTGTAATTAAATAGAAAATATATGTATTTTGAAAGATCATAAGCATGTGCACATGAGACTCCCTGTATGAGCTATGTATGGGCTATGATACTCAGGTAACTGCTAATGCCCATGGGCCTTTGTTTTATACAAGTTAAAATGCAATTGCTCAAGTACATGATCATGCCTTTAGGCCTATTGTTTGAAAAAAAACCTCATGTAATTCTTTTTTCTGGTAGGCATATGATACATGTTTATGAAAATTGATTTTGCACTGCATTTTGATGCTGAAGTGAAATAATTTTGATTCATCAAAGAATTTACAACATTTCATAAAAGTAAGGTGACCAGCTTTGTAATTGAAACCATCAATGCTGGCATGATTTTTTTTTTCAGAGGGACAGAATGAATTACCAGAGAGTAAATACTTGAGAGTAGAGAACAAAGTTTTCTATTTTGATGTTGGATCAAACAGACGTGGTGTTTACCTCAGAATTTCTGAAGTAAGTTGAGTTCTTTTATTATGACATTGGCAATGTGAGAAACTGTTTCTGCATTAGCATCATTATCTTAAATATACTGTAAGCCTTAAACCTTGGTCACACCACACTTGCAACCAAGATATGACCTAGTTACAACTGGAAATGTAAAAAATTACTAATAATGCATCAAATTAAGAGGTCTTGGATAAATCAATCGCAACGAGGTCTTTGTTCATGTTCAAAACTTCTAGTAAGTGGTGGTCGCAGACAAAGTCATACTACCAGTTTTGCAAGGTCGCATTACCAATCGTGCACGATTTTGGGCCCTATAGTCATAACCAAATTGTATCTCTAATTGCAATACTAAGTGATTGATGATGTGATTGATTGTGCAATATCTCAATGAATCATACAACTGTTCAAGATCACCCTGTGGGGATCCAAGTTAGTATAGGTCCTCAGCACCCCTTGCCTGTTGAAAGAGTCAACTAAATGGGGCGGTCCTTTAGATGAGACCACAAAAACCGAAGTCCCTTGTCACAGCAGGTGTGGTGTGATAAAGATCCCTCCCTGCTCAAAGGCCATGAGCGCCAAGCATAGGCCTAAATTTTGCAGCCCTTCACCAGCAATGGTGACATCTCCATATGAGTGAAATATTCTCAAGAGGGACATTAAACAATATACAACCAACCAACTACTCAAGATCTATTTTGACTGGCTGTACATCCTTAAGACCAATGTTACTATCAGTCTTTTGCTTTTCACATGTACAAAACTAACATATCAACATGGCTGGAATGCAAATTCAGCAGTGAAGATTTTAGGTAGAAATGCAAATTCATATGCAACATATGTTGCAGCCACAATTCTGCAAGTGTTCAAAATCTGGAGAAATGTCTGATTCTTTATTGTCATTCTTTTACCTTCTTGAGCTTGTTTTTTTTGGGTGGAATGCCAAACTATCAACAGCCTTATGAAAATTCCAGATCGATGTGGCTGTGATAGGTCCTAGGTTGCAGTGATGTATTTTTATGATCAAACACATGTCATAATGATTAATCAAAAGTCACTAAGACTGATCGCTCAATTAGTCACTGCCACCAATTCCACGATATAATATGACTAATCTTGTGATTCATCTTTTGTGAATTCATGACTAGTCATACCATCAATCGCATGATGATCTAAAACAATCGCAGCTTGCGACGAACATTTGAAGTTGTAGAAATGAACTCTGATGGGTCAGACACTCTAGCCCAATGACACTTCCACCCAGATGTTTCAGCCCAAAAAGTTGGACACTTCAGCCCAATTGCAGTTGGTCAGAATCTGGTGTCATCCATTGTGCATGTACAATGCAAGATATATAACTTCTTGATGACTACCATTTCAGTTCTTTTCAAATTTGGTATGAACAGGGGTTTTCCTGACATTTTCACACTGGGTCCAGGGTCTTTAGAATTGGGAATATTGATGCATAAAGTGTTTAAATTGGGAAAATTATTTTGTGCTCAAATAATAAAAAAAAGTGAAGAAAATAATGCTTTGATGTATTTTGATAATCATTCAAAAAATATATATTCACTGCAAAATCTTTGTCAAAGATCTTACCCCTCTCTGTCTTGAATGCATTCAAATTCTACATATGTTGAACACAGTAACCATTCTATAACATTATTTTTGTAAGGTAAGTTTCTTTATATTGTTGTTTCATTTAGTAAAGCATGTTCATTCGGAATAAATAAAATAAAATGTATTTAGGTGTAATTGCGTATGTTTCAATTTAAACATAATTAGTGAGAGACTGAAATTTCTGGGTATGACTTTTCTTGATCCACACAGTGCACTTTACCGCTTATCAAGGAAATTCGAACACCAAATGGTTTCATCCTTGTGTGAGAACTGCTTCTTGAAACCAAATTCCTCAAGTTTGAGGTGTTTTGAACTATCTCTTTCCAATACTTCGAGTCACTTAGGTGACCAGGTCATATTGCAGTTGGTCAGTGTCTTTCATGAACAATTGAACATTTAGAACTTCTTAATAACTACCATTCCAATTCTTTTCAAATTTGGTGTGAAGCATCTTTGGGCAAGGGAGAAGTAATTTTGGGACTCCTGCACCCCTGGGGTTTTAGGGGTGGGACAAAAACTGCTAAAAATTTGCCTATTTTAAACAATCTTTTAAAACTAAATGCATAATGATGTGGAATAGGAAGGCCTCTACCAAAATTGTAAATTTCAGGATCCCACAGGTAGGGATTCTGACTACATGGTGAAATCTAACTTGGTATATAGGGTTTTTATGTGTAAAACATCGGAGGGGAAACATCTTTAATGCTGTTGACTACCTTTCTAATTCCTTTTAAATTTGATATGAAGCATCTTTGGGATAAAGGTGACGTAAGTTGTAAATTTCATAACTCTTGCACTCCCGGGACATATGGGGTGGGGCAAAAACTGCCAAATTGACCAATTATCAAAAATCTTCTCCACAACCATACATCTGTAAGAAAAAATAAATGCATGGTGATGTAGAGAAGGAAGACCAAAATTGTAAATATTGTGATCTCTGGATAGAAATTCAGACTCCATGTAGGGGCCAAACTTGGTATACAGTGTTTATGTGTAGAACATTTGAATAACATCTTTCATGCTATTGATACTGAATTTAAACTAAATGGATATTTAGGAAAAGCAGATAGTCCTTTACCAAAATTGTATATTTGATGATCCTAGGGGTATGGGTTTTGGTATCAGGGTGGGACCAAAATGGTCAGAGATAAATGTGTTAACAATTGAACATTTTCAAACTTCTTGATAACTACCATTCCAATTCTTTTCAAATTTGGTATGAAGCATCTTTGGGACAAGGGAGACATAAATTGTAAATTTCATTTAAAAGTGAAAACCTGGGAAGAAAAATGTGTATAATTTATATCCTCTATTATTAACAGGTCCGAGCTAATTATAGGACTGCAGTTACCATTCCAGAGAGGTCATGGGGCAGGTTTCGGGACATGCTATGTGAGTTCTGTGACAGTTCATCAGCCAGTAAAGATAGTACAGGAGGAGGAGGAGGAGGGGGTGGTGGAGAAAGTCAGTAAGCCGTTACAGTCGAGGAAAGGAAATGTGCTTTACGCGGATCAGAGGACATGCACCATGAAAGCTTAACATTGTGAAAGTGACCAGTTTATTTATTTGTAAGTTGGATTGTCAACTGAATTTTGTCAGATTGAGTGTTGTGAGTAAAGAGACAGACCAGAAATAAGCAGCTTCTAGTTAAAGTTGGATACTGCATCCAGTGGATAAGGATTAACACAAAGGCAAAGAGAACCTAGTCTTTCATGTACTGTTACATAGTAATTTAAAATTATTTCAATATGTGATTTTGTATTATTTATATCATGACAGGTCCAAAGGACTTGTGAACAATTCAGTCCATTAATCATGTAAGACAAGTAAACCTAGACAAAGGAAAGTCAGGCAAAATATTCATTGTATATCTTATAAAGCACATTTCCTTTGTCGCTATTATCTCCCTGGAGAGGCTGTATGGAAAGATTTTATCTCATTGTAAAGAACAATGTTGGGTGTTTTTTGACAACTAGTGTTATAGTTGTGATTTGCGTAGTGCGGTGTATGGATATTTATGATAAAAGTTTAAGTATGTTCTTTGTTCTGCACATTTAGTGCACATATTATGTTGTATGGTTAATTAATAATGTGGTCATAAAACACACCCTCTGAATTAATAGATATACATTGACGAAATTTTAAATTGTGTATTGGTGCACCAAAGATTGTATTGTTTTAGTTGATATTGTTTGCTCCTTGTTAGAGAAGGTTTATGTATATTTATCTTATTTCTGTCAGATTGTTGAAATCATATTTTTCCTGTTATTGGCTGAGCTACAACAGATAGTTGTTAAATTATAATGTTAAGATTTTATCAATTAAAATCATCAAGGGAGAGTTCTAAAGTTGTTATCAACAAATGTGTAACAGTTGAAAAATCATTTACTGGCACATGTACCAAGTACTGTTATTCAGAAGTTATTTGTGCAAGCCAAAATACAGATGCACTACTTGTTGGTAATGGATGTGGCAATAAGTTGTAATCTAGCTGCATTGCTTTCACAACCCGGTAAACACTTCTTGTATCTTTTTGTGTGGATGCAACTTTACTGAACACATATCTTACGTACCTGTTGAAATGTTGTGAAATGCAGTTATCTAAATAATGCGGTTAAAAATATCTGTCTTGATCGACACATCTGTTTCATATATTTTCCTGTAAATGATTTTTCAGTTGAGGTTGCAAATTTTACTACTCAGGTACAGCACTAAGAGCAGAAAGAGAAAGCAAACATGTGGCCTTTTCAGATGTTAAGTGTTTAATGTTAGTTACTGTAAAGTAACTCAGTGTTATAAGTATTGAATTATTGGAATACTACATATAATTATTTATTCAGTTTTAGGGGGTTGTGGATCTGTGTTTAATGCAGCAGCAAAGTACTATACTTAATGTATTGAAAGGAACAAGACATGTTTGTTAATGATTCAAGTTTGTCAATGGAATTTTGACATTGCTGAAAATGAAACGGCCATTGAAAACAAAATGCAGAATTCAAATGTGCAGATATATTTCAAGTTCTTTGTAAAAGAAAGGTACATATGTACATACTGTTTTTAATTTGGGCTGAAATCAGCAGTTCATCTTCAAGTTTGTGGAGGCAGTAAAAACTATATTTTTGTCGTTTTTGTAATGCAGAGTATTTGATAATTCCACTTAAGACTAAAATCTGAATGTGAAGCGGGATACATCATGTAGCAGTAGATAATAGAATAGATTTTATGACTAAAAGCACTGGACTGCCGTACTAGAGCGAAGTGATACAGCGAGATGACTCTTCTCAGGTCCATAGATAGATTTGTGATCCAGTTTTACCCAGATTAAGTTTGTCAGTGTCTGTTGTCATCACATCAACACTAAAATGATGCTTGTAAATGAGATAATACTTTCTCTGCTGTGCTATTTATTTGCATCTGTGGTAACTTTATTCTGGGTAAAATGAAGTGGCATTTTGATTGTTATTTGTACTAAATTTGAGTACAAACTTCACTCTATTTTAAAAAGTAACAATATGGTTACTATATGACATATAATCTGATAGATGGAAAGCTTAATTTTTCAATTCAGTTTTTAAGAAGGCATGGTATTGTATTTTGACTGAAAACTGGTATATCTGTTGAAGTTTTTGCACGAAACATTATTAGAGGAGGGACTTCAAAGTCAATGGTAAATTTCTATTTTAATACATTTAAAATATGTACGATGTCATCCATTGATTTTTACTCCATTTGTTTTTCACTTAAATGAAAAACATGTTGACATCTGTACATTTTATTAGAAGTATTCATGTATTAAAATAGTACAACTAACAGTTTTGTGTCTTAATTATGATAAAAACTAAATCTGCAAACAATAGAAGAATATCAGTGTTTATTTGGTTTCTTTTTATATACACCTTTGGATGGCATCTAGACATGAATTTTGATTGAATAATGTTCTATCTTATTCATTATCATCTTGTTGTACAAGTATTAAACATTCAGCATGTTTTAGACAGGGTCTGTATTCATTGAAAGTTCAGGATTAAGTATTTAACACACAATTTGTTGAATAAATTGTCCTAGTACGAAAGCCTTTTAGGATATATATATATAATCATGCGAATAAAAGGCTTTATAATGCAAAACAAAGGCATAGTAATGCAAAACAGAGGTGCAATTACGTGATTGAAAGGCGTAGTAATACAAATCTAAGGTGTATTGACGCGAAAGAAAAGTGTGTAAACAGTGTATGTTGAAGATTGTGTTGTATATTGGAACTTTCTTTCTTGCAACCTCATTTTACTTGCATAAATAGTGCATATATTTGAGGGTATCATCGAAAATTTTCACTCCTAGAAAACCATTGTCAATCGAAGGAGGGGGGGGGGGGGGGGGGGGGGGGCAGAATTCGGCACTAAAGGGTGAATGGAGTGACATTCATTTTCTCTTATTTTCATGAAGAGTTCTCGCCCTCAAAAATTGTTAAAATACTCATATATTTCGTGTAAATTTTTAGGTCACCTGAGTCTCTAGTGACATATTGCCGTTGATCTGCGTGCGTCACCCGTTACCAATTGTACATTTTTAACTTGAAAACTACAAGGCTAATTACCATTTTTGATGTAAAGCATCTCTAGTATAAGAGGAATGTAAATTGTGAAGTTTTTGTCTCTACAATCCCTGCTGTCTCGTGGGCGAAGCTAAATGTGCTTTTAAAAGGCCATATTTTCAAACACTTTCACGTGGGAGAAAAACCAAATGTATTGTTATGATGTGCATGAAGCCCTCTCAAAATTCTTGGCGCCTGGATATAGGGTGGGGCCAATATGACCGTATAATAAAATTGCATTTTTAGAAAATCCTCTTCCCTACACCCTTGTATATTTGAGAACTAAATACATGATTATGGTGTCCATGAAGCTCTCAACCTAAAATGTGAATGTCAGGAGTTCAAGCCATTGGGCAGGGTCAATACAGCCATGAAAAGGCTGCGGTAATGAACAGTATTCAATCTCGTAATTCCTTTAAAAAAAAATGCATATCGGAGAGATAGACAAACACTGGACATCCAGAGGTGGGATCAAGTGCCTGGGAGGAGTAAGTGTCCCCTGTCGACCGGTTACACCCACCGTTAGCCCTGTATTTTGATCAGGTAAATGGATTAATCCGCAATCGAAATCAATGTGCCAAGAACGGTCTAAAATAGGTATGAAACAGTTCAGACAGCATTTGAGGTAATGGAAGGTTGTGCTGGCAAACTAGATCGTTATAACGACCATAGAATTTGAGAAATGCCGACCTTGGAAGAGACTGTAGAAACCACTGTAACATCAACTTGTTGGTCAGCAGCCTGCCTCGATTTAAAAAGTGATCTTATGCAGAACAAGCTCTTGCGTATCGAATCAGTTGAGAGATGTAAACACCATATGCAGGTGATATTGGAATATTGCTACATAGATAAGGAGGTTGACGACAGAGAAATTGGAATCATCCACTTTGTTATAAAGTTGAGTTGTTAGTTTGCTTTCAGCTTCTATTCTCAATAAAATGTCTAAATACGAAGCAGATGTGGAAGACTGGTGTCTTATTTCAAGTTCACCATATATTGAAAGTGTATTAAATCTTTACTCCCATATATATTTGAGAAAAACAAATGTATGATTGTGGTAGTGTTAGATACTTGGCCTTCCTACTAGGTCGGGCTAGTAGGTTAACCCTTTAGCTCGATCGGTAGAGCACTGGAAAGACGTGCCAGAGGTCCCGGGTTCGATTCTCAGCAGAGGCACAAACCAGTCTCTGTTGCATTTGCACACACGATGGGACCCGAGTAATCTCTGGCACGACTGTCCAGTGCTCTACCGATCGAGCTAAAGGGTTAACCCACTAGCTTGAGCTAGTAGGAAGGCCATGTATCTAACACTACCACATGATGTCCATGAAGCTCCATCTAAATTGTGAAATTGATGGCTCCTGGGACAGGGTTCATGTCCTTGTGCAGGGCCAATATGGCCACATAATGAAAATATATAAAAATAATTAGGGAATGTTAAATTGATTTAAATGCTTTAAACTTCCGTGGTTTGTTTTTTTTCCCTGTAATTGAATAGGAATTGCATATATTTCGAAAGATCATAAGATTACATATGGAGGCTTGTATGCAGATATGAGAGTCTCTATATGGGCTACGATACTCGGGTAACCGGTAAGGCCCGTGGGTCATCTCTGTTATTTCTTACAATTATCAAAGTAGAAAAAACTATATTATGTACTAAAATAGGAGGCACATCCCAATCACTAAACGTATAAATAGCCTTGAATCCGCATTATTACACCTTGCAACTTCGCGTTATTACGCCTTTTTTTCACGTTATAACGCCTTTTTTTCACGTTATAACGCCTTTTAAATCTGCATTTTTACGCCCCTTTTTTATTTTAATTTCATTATTGCGTTATTACGTCTTTGCTTTGCATCGTCACACCTTTCATTTGCTTTATAATGCGTAATAATTAATAATTCCTCTACTAAATGTTTTAAAAATGTGTAATTCTGCATAAAATTCCTTTAGTTATCACATTCCTGGAATAAATGTAGTGAGACTTTTATGATGTAAATATGATATATGATATATATTTTATAGTAAAAGTATATGACTTACAAGATATAGATTTCATAATTAATTGATATATCAGACCAGTTTGGTATCGTCTGTAAATTTTCAGTACAGCCCATTCCCACAGAATGGGTTTCAATGGACAATTTGTTTCACATCTACAAGGTACCAACTGAATAAACATTCGATCGTTAGGTGTTCCTATTAATAATGGAGGAGAATTTTGTTACAATTACGCCTTTCTTTCAGGTTCGTTCTCCTTTCTTTTGTATTATAATGCCTTGATTTGTCGTTTTTATGCCTTTGTTTTCACCATTACACCTTTCTTTCGCAGTATTACGCCTTTAAAAATATTTTCTTTTGTTTGAAATGACCCTAGTAGACTTTCGTAGCCCCAGTGTCAACATAGCCATATTATATTCATGTCAAAATATGGTAACTCTATTAAGAGGAGGTGAGCATGGAAAAAAATGTTACATAGTAACAAAACAGTGTGGTCTGAAACTAATTTGTTTCTCACGAGACTTGGTCAGTTAAGAAGGATTGCTACACCTGAAAAATTGGATGTGGAGTGGAGGATACATACAGCAATGTTTTGAAATTGAAAACTTGATCAATTTACTTTATTTACTGCTTGCGGGTAAATGCTGGGTGTTGTTTTTCTGGTGTCGACAGATGAGACAGGTAACATGGAACATTTCCGACTGCGTTATTTGACATCAACTTTGTAAACTGATTGTTTAATGATTTTTCCCCCTCTATAGTAATATATAGTGAAAATATTACCAGTGTGATACCTTAAACACTTCAAGTGAAAGGTTTACGGAGGTCATCCAATATGCATCTGTGCTCTGGCATAGATGCTGTTAATGACTTTGTCATTGTAACATCAGAAGTATATGGGTAAGATTTTGGAGCAAAAAGAATTGAAATCAACATCAAGAAAAAAGAAAATACTCCCACAGAATATCTCTATGCAGCTCGATCCTCCATCTTTTAAACTTACTGACGCACTATATGTATATATTTCAGGATTCAAAATCAATTTTATTAGAATTTTAAAATATTTGAAGATAGTTAAGGTGACTGCGTAATTTAAAAGTACTACAGTATTGTCCTGTAATTTATACACTGATAATAAAAGTACTACAGTATTGTCCTGTAATTTATACACTGATAATAAAAGTACTACAGTATTGTCCTGTAATTTATACATTGATAATAAAAGTACTACAGTATTGTCCTGTAATTTATACATTGATAATAAAAGTACTACAGTATTGTCCTGTAATTTATACATTGATAATAAAAGTACTACAGTATTGTCCTGTAATTTATACACTGATAATAAAAGTACTACAGTATTGTCCTGTAATTTATACATTGATAATAAAAGTACTACAGTATTGTCCTGTAATTTATACATTGATAATAAAAGTACTACAGTATTGTCCTGTAATTTATACATTGATAATAAAAGTACTACAGTATTGTCCTGTAATTTATATATTGATAATAAAAGTACGACAGTATTGTCCTGTAATTTATACATTGATAATAAAAGTACTACAGTATTGTCCTGTAATTTATACATTGATAATAAATGTACTACAGTATTGTCCTGTAATTTATACATTGATAATAAAAGTACTACAGTATTGTCCTGTAATTTATACATTGATAATAAATGGATGTTCATGAACTACAGATAAATTTTGATGATACAACTTACAATTAATTTTGTTTACACTGAAAAAAAAATTATTCAAAATCTATATCAGAGTCTGAGGTTTCATGAAAGCCTTCATAATTGCATGTTCATCAGGAAATGATTCCTTAAAAAACGAGAGTAAAACTATTCACTCCCCGAGACTGACCCAGTTGATAAACTGTTTGTGGGCCGTAAGTCTTATTAGAATTCTTATTACTGCATGAAATATGTGCAATTGGAAATGTTATTAGATACAGAATATATTTTTCACTTTGTGTTTTTCGCACTTGTTATTCAAGTCCCCTTGTGCTCATCCTCTGTCAGATAGATGTATAAAATTTTAACAGAATTTGCACAGTGTCAAAAACGGATGTAGAGAACTGCACTTACGTGTATAAAATCAACCACTGGCGAAGAAGCATCATGCTGAAAAACAATGTCGGGTTCAAACTGATATCCCACATTTAATTCACTTTCTGATTAAGACATTTTAACTGTGTTAATAAGCGTAGATGCTGTACAATGTGCCAACAATACAATGTGTGGTACTGAAGTCTTCGTGAGCCAAAGGTTTTCAGTCCACTCCGCTGCCCATGAGTGGGGAGCGGAGTGGACCGACAACCTTGATGCTAAGAGGTAGCCCAACTGGGGGGTAATTATTTTATCAATATGGCAGCTCCCAGGGATTGAAAAGTTTCGTCATTTCCCCACTGAAGAAAGCTGCATCTTAATGACTATATGCATCCAGATGACAATGTTTGACCTTTTGTCACATTTTATGTTCACTTCTTTTGATTGTCACTAGGAGGGAATAAGTTTTGTTTTTATACCCACAAATCAAAATTTTCTATGAACAGGAAAATGTTATTTACAGTAATGAATGACCTCTTCAAACATGGAAATGGATATTTTTAAGGTAATTTGATATTTCAAATGAGTTTCTGTGACATGCCTATTGTACATTATTCTTTCTTTCTTTTTAGCTCACCTGAGCTGAACACTCAAGTGAGCTTTTCTGATTAAGATTTGTTCGGCGTCTGAGGCAGAAAAGTTAAACCTTACATAATGTAGATTCAAGTTAGTTCAAAACATGGCCCCCACGGGTAGGTCGAGGCTACAATAGGGAATCAGAGTTTTATATGGGGACAAATAGAAAAAAATCTTTTCAATGACAGCAGGGCCATGATTACTCATATTAATATGCAAACATCCCCAGGTCGTTTCCCGTACGAAACTTTGAGACGTAATTCGCCCGGGAATGAGTAGTAAAACACCAGGAATGCATATTTTATAGTTGTATTAGGGGAAGGATAAAATTCTACCCGCAACTACCCCAGAAACCGATGGTAAGCTGTATCATTGTTAAATCAACACTTGGATGTTTTACATACGGAAATCTTGATGTGACACGGCATTTAAAACTTTGTAATTTGGTGAGCAGAAATTTTGTTACTTAGAAATTTTCCTGAATCAGAAATGTGGGACTTAAAGATATTTTATACACTGAAGTTGAATGATCCAAATTTCGACACATTTTGACCACCTTGTAAAAACACTATTATGTTTTCGCATGCTTGTATTTATTAGGCTATGAGACATGTAACAAATTTATCATACATTATTTCACCTGTTTTAACCAGAATTATTTGGTTTCAAATCGGCGTTTACAAACAACGTTCTGTCACCCCACCATTCAAACATCAAGTGTTAGCCAAGCAGGTATATCAGGCCCAAGTGTGTTACGGCTTAAAGCTGTGTATTTTGTTAATGTGTCATAAGTTAAGAGAAAATAAAAATACCAATACCTCTTAGGCAGTTCTTGGGATTCTCCAGCTCATGCACGTGGGGCTATTTTTAGACGCCAAACAGACTTAATTAACTTAACAAGCTATAGGTTCCCACTTTCTCTTTGGATAATCTTCTCGCGTGGTTTTGTATTTTTTAAATTTTATTTTATTTATTTATTAATTATTATTATTTTTACAATTCCAAAAGGAAAGTTAATAGATTCATCTGTTTCTAATTTAATTCAGTTTTTTCCTTTTTAGTTTTTTGTAAGGTCCTTTTCGCTTGCCCATTTTGAATGGATATTATAATGATGTTCAATTTAGGGTAAAACCACAGGTGCTTTCCAAATAACATGCATCAGTTGATTTAATTATTTTTTGTTGAAAATCCCTCTAAAGCAAAACCCAAAAGTCCAAAATAAACCCTTTTAAAAAAAAATTACCCTCACTGGATATCCAGTGATTACAATTGATGATCATAATTGATATTTCTCTTATACTTTCTATCCATTATCCAAGGTATTAGATTTTTCTTTCATATTTAGTCCATCGTTTGGGTTGATCTCCGACAGAATTCATAATAGAGATGAAGTTCTGTCTCGATCGTAATAAACCTATACCATTTTCAAATATTTATCATGCTTTTTCAACCCAAGAAAGCTATTAAATATTTACCCAAAACAATTTACCTAAAACAATCATTGCACTACACGCATTTGTAACATGCTTACGGAAGGGGTGGTGGGTTTTTTTTAAATTATTTATTTTTTGTTTGGTAGTTGATATATTTAAACAACATACGTCACTGGCCTGAATTTGAATCTGAAAGGAAGTTTGGTCACAAATAATGTTGGAATATATGTAAGGAATTTTAGGTATTAAATTTATGAGACAGCAGTGCTATAATTAGGCCATATAAGGTCTCGATTGTGCACACGAAAACGTGCGCCGTAAGTTGAAGGTTTTCTAAGGGGTGGATCTCTAGCTCTCTGATTTGTTCCAATATTTTATCAGAGAGCTACAGTTCTGTAACTAGTCAAATCCCAAAGTCACATGTTCAAAAATCAGGGTATGAAATGAAAGGTCTTGCAATAAGAAATATATACATAAAATATGAAAGTTCTACTTTAAATAGTACAAGAGATATTGAATAGGCCATTTTATCTTAAAAGTAATTCAAATTTCAAGGTCAAGCTCTTAAGTTCAAACACCATGACATCACATGAAGGGTTTTGCCATAAAGAATCCACACAATATCACAATATGACAGCCCCACCCTAACTAGTTCAGGAGATAGGTTACATTTTTTTTAAAAGTAGGTCAAACTTCAAGTTCAAGATCATATGTTTAGAACCTTACTATGGAAAAATGTTTTTTCACCAGGATTGTGTATATGACATATGAAAGCCCTATCACTCTTTCTTAATTAAGAATAAATTCAAGTTTATAAATCTGGGTCAAACTCCAAGGTCATAAGGCCAACGATATATATATAATGTAAGGCCTCGCCATAAGAAGTCAAAATATACATGTTAATTATGAAAGCCCTGTCTTAAATAGTTTTATATATACTGAATAGGTTTTCTTTAATTTAGGCCAAGGTCACAAGGTTACAGACTTTGGTACTAAAAGTCATGTCCCAAGGAATGTACTCGAAAGTCACGAACAAGGTTAAAGGTCGGATAGACAAGGACAAAACTATATGCCCCCAACTATAGTAGCAGGGGCATAACAAACAAGAGGACCATGGGCAACATCGCTCACCTGAGTCACCTTCGCCCAAAGGTTTTCCCTCTATACTCGCAAGTAAAACTTTGATCCCCTATTGTGGCCCCACACTACCCCCAGGTGCCATGCTTACTGCACTATGTCAGGAAGCTGCAATGTAAGTTTGAAGTTTTCTGGCCCAGTGGTTCTTGAGAAGATTGTTTAAATGCCACACCCTATTTTTGCGATTATCTCCCCTTTGAAGTGGGTATGGCCCTTCAGCTAAGGAAGATTTGTACCAAGTTTGATTGAAATTAGCCACAGGTTCTGGAGAAAAAAACATTCATTAAAAATTTTCAGTGTATTTTCGCTATTATCTTCCCTTGGAGAAGGGCAATGTCCTTCATCTGAACAAACTTGAATCCCTTTCAACCGAGGATGATGTATGCCAAGTTTGGTTGAAACTGGCCAAGTAGTTCTAGAGATGAAGACAAAAATGTGGAAAGTTCACAAAGATAACGACAGACAGTGTTTACCCTTGATTTTCGTGGAAGCTAGGGTAATTTATATAACGTATGATTCTGAACTTTATAATTACTTTATATTTTACTCAAAAATATCCCCATACTGAGTTGAATACTGGTCTGGGAGTGGGCTTGCATATCTCACGTAATACCTAACGTTCCTTGGTACTTTGGAGACATTCAATTAAAGTTCACCATACAGGTAAGTCTCCTTTAATTTCCCAATTTTCAGGCCCATTGGTTCTCTAGAAGATTGTTGAAGATTTTCCTAATATATCTGTATGTAAAACAATGAATCCCTATTGTGGCCCCACCCTACTCCGGGGACCATGATTTGTCAGAAGCTTTCCCGCAAATTTCAACTTTTCTCGCCCAGTGGTTCTAGTCTGGTCCGATTTACGAGGGCGAGTCAATAAGTAACCAGCCTAACATATTTCCGGTTGAGATCCACCTCTTCTTTTTCGATGTAATTACCCTCTAGTGTGATGCACTTAAACCAAATGGAATTGAGCTCAAAATCACAAGGCTTCTCACCTCTAGTCGGCGCGGGTTCGATTCTCGCTTGCGCCGATATGTGAGAAAGTTTGCCAGTTTACTTTCGAAAGGTCGGTGGCCTCTTCCCGGGTACACTGTATCTGGGTCTCTTCTCCACCTACAAAAAACTGGACTCCACCAGATAACAAAAAAATTGTTGAGTGTGGCGGAAAACAACAATCAATCAATCAACTTATAGTCCAGTCAAATTAGTCCAAAAAAGGGTCAAACTTGCAACTAATTGCAAAAGAATTGTTTTCAATGATTTTGACCTCGCTAATATGTGTACTAAAACATATTAAAAATCTAATGTTTCAGTTGAAGTGGAAATACCATTTTTTGGGGGTCAAAATCAGAGAAAAAGAGAAAAAACGACAAAAACTGCAAATTAGCTTTCCATCATTACCTATCAAATAAGAATGCAGTTTCTTGATTGGCATTTATAAATTTTTGTAAGAAACAGAAATTGTAAAATTTCCATATAATAATTTCACCTTTAAGAGGCTTTTTTGGAAAAGGGGGGGGGGGGGGGGCTAATTTCAGTGAACAGACCATTGAAATCAGTTTGTTTCTTCTTCCTCCGTGTTCCTTGTTGAATTGGAACAACTTGTTCCTCTACAATGGCCACATCCAATAGTACATTCTAGGCCATGTTTTCGGCACGTACACCTTTGTGTCACAATTTACCTTGCAATTACAGTGGATAATATTCAGAAGACGATTGGGAGCAGGCGGCAAAGTGTTTTTAAGCGGCATGCATTTGCTATCATCAGTGACTGTCCATCCCCAATCAAGTGGGTTCAGATCAGTGCCATCTAGTTTTATCCACTGCTGACACTGATAGTATGACCTTCTAGAATGCAGAGCCGCAGAATCAGATGTTGGCGGGAGACTCTGTACCTGAACGCACTTATTGTTAGTGATAGCCTTATTTGTGTATAAGCGCAGTCTCAGAAGATCCAGTCCTTCGCACAATACTCCCCCATATAGGCTAGCAATAATCTGTTCGCCGCTCGTTACAACAGTTTTCAGATGGTTTCCAGGCTTTAAGAATTCCTCTATTGCCATTGTAACATTGTTTGTTTTCGAAAGCTTCTTTAAAGCAACACCTTTTCCTATCCCAAATAGGCGGGAGGTTGTATCGCATCCCGTGATTGCGTGTACTACTGGCAGAATTTTGCACTTGTGCATACCAAGCATCCGCTTTGTTTGCACTTATTAGAAAGTCCAGATCGGAAGTAAATGTTGTATCCATCCAGTGATGCATGGTAGCAGAGGAGAACAAGAAGATCAGTGTCTTCGCCAATGACAACAACTTGTGTTGACTGAGCACGTGCTACAACTGTTGAAATGATGAGACAATCTGCATCTTCCTCTGCAAGGATGACCGTGCATTCATTTTCCCGAAGTCTTTGGGCAAGAAGACTTATGAAACGAGACTTGTTGTTATTTGTGAGAAAAATTTCTTTTTTAGATTTGAAGATCATATCTGAAGTAAATGTTACATCAGGGGAGATGATGCCCTTTGAACGTCGAAGATGAGTCACGTCTTTGATCGGGGGTTCACTGGAATATCCATCAAATACAATAGTTGGTCTCGAGTATCTTCTAATAATATACTCAACATACAACTGACATATAGCATTGAATGACATGCCTTTTGTCCATGGGATACGCTGTAGCAAAGAACCGCCATCCAAAACAAAATGTACATCAAGCAATTCCTTCTCTGATACAGCACAATCGCCCATACTCCAAATTGCATCTGACATTTGAGGCTTACTTGCTGCTCTTGGAAGTCCTGAGGGTTCAAAGATCGATGATGGATGCGTTGATAATTCATATTTGAAGATATTTGCAATATCTTCAACAGATTCTCTAGATGAAATTGCCGTTAGTCTTTGAAAAAGCACTTGGGGATCAACCTCAACTCTGCCTTCCTCAACCGTGATAGATGTTTTAGATGACATAGTTAACACCTGCATTGATTTTTTGAAGGAAAAATCAAAAATATTCTGACCAACCATAGAGTCAATGATCTTTTGTCCACATGCTAATGGATTATGAGCGTTGATATTATTGTCTGCATTCACACCGGTGTCAATATTTCGAAGAGGGATGCTCTCAGTAAAAGGTTCACGGTCTCGTAGGTATGATATAACTTTAATTATATCTTGTTTGTCCCTTTCTTGGCGAGAGGTTGAAGATTCCTTGTGCTGCTCACTTGTGTGGTAGCCAACATCTGTCAGATTCTGCATTGCCTCATTTACTGCTGCACAAGAAGCATAGACAAAAGCCACTGCGACCGCTGTACCTCTGTCATTCCTCGACCTCTCGTTAAACCACCTGGTGTTTTCACACTTCTCATTAATGCCTGCTCAATGACAAGATCACACGACAGACCCGCCCAATACCTCTCACTTCTTCTCAGTACATGATAACCTTCCATGAACTGGTTGTGTACATCGGGATGAGCTTTTTGAAGATTGATCATTGACATGACATAGATGTATGCTGACTTTGCATACATATTATGCCCAGCTGCAGCAAAATAGGGAAGCATTGCGTGTAGAGTTTGTATATGGAGTAACCAACTGCCTGTTCTTTCAGCTGTGATAAAAGCTTTTAAGGGACTTATCATTTCTAAGTACTGAAGCCAAAGGGCTGCTGTTCTGAAGCACTTGAGAGAGGATTTTGTGTCCGCAAGTTTCCCCAGTACTTGTGTAATGGTAGAATTATTGCACACGTCTTGTGCAGTAGCATCTCCCTCTAGCAACTGGTCATACAAGGCAGCAGCTTTCTTCAGCAGATGATTTTCTTCCAGTTGGGCTGTGGAAACGTCTGCAGATTGAGTAAGGACGTGATCAGGGGCCTCTGTGTCAATGGGTGTTACAAGATAACCTGAAGATATATTTTGGGGCACATCATTATCAGGCAATTCGGCACCAAAGGTTTTAGCCACGAGCAAGGCATGAAGGGCTGTATCAACTAGAAAATGGGCACGGGTTGCTCGAGCTACTGCTTTTCCACTAAGAATATGGCCAACTGCATTTGACGCATATACAGTCTCTAAAACTTCCTGCAATCCCGATTCTCTCATAATGCGCCCGATACATCCTAAAAAGCTCATTTGTGTGTGAAACCCACCTAACCTGAGTATAATGGAGCTTAAGTCTTCACACTGTGACTCATGAGTGACAATTGTAACTGCTTTCATGTAGAGAGGCTGGTCAAATGTCAGAATTGGAGTTGTACCATATTTTCTAGCTTGGCGAGACACAAACTTAAGTGTAGAGTAGATACATGACATATCGCTTGCGTCCATATCTATCATCGGCAGAAAGGTGATGGTGGACTTCCCAGGGTAATCTCCATTTTGAGTACACTGCATCAGTCCTGACCAACTTGGAGTTGGAGATCGAAGAGGCCATACAGCCTTTGAAAGAAGATCTAAACTCAAAGATGGATCAGGTACTTTCTGTTCTTTATTAATTTTGGCGAATTTCATCTGCAGTGACGATTTAGGTGGTTGCTTGTAGAAATGTATATTAATTTTCCCAGCAGTGACCAGGTCAGCCGATGAAACGTTCAGTTTAGGGACCGGTTTGCTAACCTTTTTACCAGGTGTAGAGCCTACAATAATGCCCATGCCATGGAATGTACCATACCCATCAAGTGTGCGCACATTGTGATCCACGTTGTCAGCAGAAATTGTCCATTTTCATAGCTTGGAATATCTGTTCCTTGTGAAATGGCTGCACTTGTTTCAAAACGTTGTATCTCCGAATATGAGGAACAAAATCCTAAGGAATTCAACGTATCAATAAGAAATTTTGATGAAAAATGGTGATGAAGCTGCACTCCTAAACCTATTTGTAGTGGTGCAATATGCATACGTGGCTTAGCCATCTGCATAATTGTCTGTCCAATCGATGCAATTTTCAAGTCAGGGTCCTTTCCTCGGACGAGAATTTTCAAAAAAGTTTGAAGACTTTCAGGAACGTACTGAAGATTCTTTTCAAGTGATCAATATCTGACGACAAAGGGTACAGATCAGAAGCTAGATGAAGGGACAGGATATCAGATTTTATCAACTTAGCAGCAGTTGTAATGATGTTGAGCTTCTCCAATGTCTGGTCCACTGTTTTAGGCCGATTGTAGAAGCTCTGAAGAATTGATCTTGCCGTTTTTCGTACCGTTATTACAGTTGATTTTCCTTGTTCTTCTGTCATGATGATTTCATCCCCAAAACGCTCATACAATTTCTTTTTCAAGTAAACAGGCAAGTATGCATCATCACCACAGTGGTCCTTCATTTTAGCAACAAGATCTAACAGTTGATGTTGTTTGTCATCATTCTCCTGCAGATAATTCACCACTTTAAGAAATGCGTCAGTAATATCACTGTCAACAGGTCTGCCTCTCTTGGCTTCCGTCGAAGAGGGTGAGAATATTTTAGGTATGTGTTTGCCTGTGCGAAAATTTACGTTACAAGTTTGATGATAGATGGCATCAGCAGCATGCAAATCATTTACAGCTTCTAGTCTACCATAAATTTGGTTTGCCCAAGCGTCTTGTCTTGTAGAACAGACGGATTTTATACAAGCCTGAAAATCATGAGTTCGCACAGGAAAAACATCATGCCCTCTTTTACTTTGATTAAGTTTGGCAGTTTGTCCACAAAAGAGGCAGTGGTCACGGAATGAAAAGGTCTGTTTTGATCTAAGAATTGGTGTACTATCAGCAGGAGGAATTGGCTTGCTTTGTTCTTTTTCCCTCAGATAATTGCTAATTTCAATCGCATTTGTAAATAGACGCCTACATTCGGTGTGCACATATTGCCCAGGATGCGTGCGAAGATTGCTACCCCTTTTCTCAGCAGCAGTATTGATACCTGTGCTACCCTTCCCACGAAGACAAACTAGACCATTCTTGTCCCCCGATTCACAAATTACACAGTCTTGTAATCTTTCCATATTCAAAACAAGGTTATAACAGATATAATTAAAATGGAAGAAATTTTCTACTAACACAACATTAAATTAAATTAGTATCGTATTAGTTTTGCATATTACAGAAACCGCATTCAAGTTGCAACTAATAGCGTCACTTCAGGAGAAAGATTTACTCCGTCGGATGGGACGTAAAAAGGCGCCCCGTGTACCCCAATCAATAACGGGAAAGATGGCTTTGTAACGCGAATGGGTGTCCTTACATAGAAAATAGAAATAAACAGTGCAGTATAGAAAAAAGCCTTTTCACTTTCTTACTTATTAATTTTACCTTGAAGAAATGATGCTCTGCGACTATTTAGTTTAAAAAAAAATTATTTTCCGTTACATTACGGCACCTTTCCCAAATTTTGAATGAACCCAGTAGGCCTATACGTCTACATGACGACACGTGTTGTGACTTTACCAGCCTGTTTTTTTTCTAAACTTTTGAGAAGCTTTAGAACGTCTCGTTTGTAAATAAATTTATAGCATTACACTTAGGCTATATTGATTCAAGCGCTTACACGCTTGTATGAACATATGTCATAAAATTCGAGCAAAGACTTTGATCAATGTCTACGTAATGATAATGTAAACGTCACGATTTCGGTGAAAGCACGCTATGATAGCGCGGCGGTGACATAAAACAAAGGGAGCTATCAGCAAATTTGATGCATCAAAATATATTATTTCTGCACATTAGATAAAATTAGATTTTTTATATGTTGTTTTACTGATACTAAGGAATACTTTGCAAAAAAAAATTATTTCTTTTGCAATTAGTTGCATGCGAAATCGTAAATTGACTGGACTATTAAACCAAATGTGCTCAAGTGCCAAGAACTAAAAAGGTCGGGATCCATTCCATTGACCCACTCCTTAACTGCCGTCACGAATTCTTCGTCAGACCGGAACTGATGTCCATGGATATCCCTGGCCAAGTTTGGGAATAGGAAGAAGTCGCTAGGAACTAAGTCAGGCGAATAGGCAGGATGTTATATTAATTCATACCCATTTTGCTCCACAGCATCCATTGCAACTTTGCAAGTGTGGACTCTCGTGTTGTCCTGTTACAGCAAAACACCTAAAGAGAGTTTACCTCGGCATTTTTCACAGATGGCGGTTTTCAGCTGGTCAAACAAGTTTGCATAGTATACTCAAGATACTGTACTTCCCTTGGGTAAAAAGTCCAACATAATAACGCCTTTTGCGTCCCAAAATACTGTAGCCATCACCTTGCCAGCAGATGCTTGCGTCTTGAACTTCTTTGGCCTCAGGGACCCAGGACTTACCCACTGACGACTCTGAGATTTATTCTCTGGCTCATAATAATGAACCCAGGTCTCATCTACAGTTACCAGACTCAAAAGAAAGTCACCTTTTGACCAAGGCGCTGCATACTGATGCTCAGGTTGCCGTTTGCTCATCGCTAAGGGATTTGGTGACACAACAGGCTGTTAGCTTCCGCACACCTCAACGATCATACAAGATTGTTGAAACGCTGCCATGTGAAATGTCTAATGCCTGCGCCATTTCTTACACCTGAATTCACCTATCAGAGTATACCAGATCCCCGACTTTGTTACACATTTCTTTGTCGGTGGCATCCCAGTGGGCGTCCAGACCTGGCTGCATTTTCTAAAGACTCTATACCGCGTTTGAATTCCCCTACCCTTAATTTAACCTGAGCACAAGATGGTGAAGAAAACCCACAAATATCGGCTAGCTCGCCGTGTATTTCCTTGCCTGTTTTATCTTTTAAATAGAAGTACCGAATTACTGCATGGTAATCAACTTTAGATGGAAAGCATGCCTTTGCATCACAAGCCATGTTTCACATTCAATACCTTAATTAAAGAATGACTCGAATCATAAAATGGCGTTAAGAAAGTCTCAAAATGACGATTCAAAATGGCGGACATCTAATTTCCCCCAAAAATATTAATGCCGTTCAAATGATAAAAATGATGTATATATATATATATATATATATATATATATATATATATATAGAGAGAGAGAGAGAGAGAGAGAGAGAGAGAGAGAGAGAGAGAGAATATCCCCGTGTAGACCCAGGTTAGGATAGATCCTCAATACCCCTTGCTTGTCGTAAGGGGCAATTAAATGGGACGGTCCCATTCAGAATTCAGAAGGTTAAAGCAGAAAACGCGTAACCTACCAGGAAGCGAAAAAACTTGTCAAAAAGCCATGGTTTGCAGAAGAATGCAATGCAGCAATTAAAGCTCGCAAAAAAGCAGAAAGACTATTCAATAGATCACCTTCTTCTTTAAATCTGAATAATTTTCGCATATATCGAGCAAAGGCTCGTAGAACCATAAATATAAGTAAACGGAAATCCTGGAAAACATTTGTTTCAAGTCTAAATTCGCATAGTCCTATAAATAAAGTTTGGAATGCAATAAGGAAAATAAAAGAAAAAGATCCCGGTAAAAATATCAACATCTGAAGGTAGGAAATCAAATAATCACAGATAAGAAAGATATAGCTAATACTATTTCTAACAACTCATCAAAAGACAACATGAGCCCAAATTTCATCTCAAACAAGAATACAGAAGAACGGAAAACTTCAGATTTTACATCTGAAAATAATGAATGTTATAACGAACCATTTACTTATGATGAATTACTAAAATCTCTAGGAAAATCGCATGATACATCTGTAAGTCCGGACCAGATCCATTATCAAATCGTATAACACCTTCCTAAACCTACCAAAGAATGTCTTCTGCAAATCTTTAACATGATATGGGAAAATGGTAACTCCCCATCCTCCTGGTCACAGGCAACAATTATTCCTATTCCAAAACCTGGTAAGGATCACTCAGATCCTAATAATTACAGACCAATAGCCTCAACAAGCTGCGTATGTAAAACCATGGAACGGATGATCAATGAACGCTTAGTATGGTTTCTTGAGACTAATAACATTTTAACCGATATACAATGTGGCTTCAGGAAAAATCGAAGCACGGTCGACCAGTTAATACGACTTGAAACGTATATTCGAGATGCCTTTGTCAAGAAATAGTACGTAGTCTCAATATTTTTGGATTTAGAAAAACGATACCACAGGGAAATACGGTATCTTAAAAGATCTTCATAATATAGGTCTTAAAGGCCATTTACCAAACTTCATTAAGAAATTTTTAAGTAATAGGCATTTCAATGTTCGCATAGGATCTATATTTTCAGACAATTTCGAACAAGAAAAGGGCGTGCCACAAGGAAGTATTTTATCAGTTACATTATTTAGTATAAAAATAAACAGTCTCGCTAAAGTACTTAAAAACGACTTTCATAGAAGTCTATATGTTGATGACTTTGTTCTCTGTTATAAATCCAAAAATATGAATTCCATCGAGCGTAAATTACAGTTATGTCTAAACAAAATCCAAACCTGGGCTGATGTAAATGGTTTTAATTTCTGCAGAACTAAATGGCGTCCATGCATTTCTGTTCTAAACGGAAACACCACGATGATCCGCAGTTGGAATTAGATGGCACTCCAATTAAAGTTGTAAAAGAGATTAAGTTCTTAGGTGTCATTTTTGATAATAAACTCACTTTTATTCTGCATATAGCAATGCTCAAAGAGAAATGTACAAAAGTCCTTGATATAATAAACGTTGTTGCAAACACAAAATAGGGAGCAGATAAGAATACTCTTCTACATCTGTATCGCTCTCTCATCCAGTCTAAACTAGACTACGGCTGTGTAGTATATGGAGCGGCAAGAACATCGTACATTAAAGCCCTTGATGCAATCCACCATCAAGGACTGTGCACAGGAACTTTTCGAACCTCTCCTGTAGATAGTTTGTATGTTGAGGCAAACGAACCACCTCTAGATCTACGTAGAATAAAACTTATCTTACAATACGTTGTTAAATTAAAAGCTAACACTGACAGCCCTACATTTTACTGCGTTTTCCACCCACAGTTTGAAGATCTGTATGAAAAAAACTAAGACCTGTATAAAACCAATTGGTCTCCGAGTCAAAAAATATTTACATGATTCTGACTTACCTATGGACATCATGAAATCCTCATCACGTTCAGAAATACCACCATGGAAATTACTAAAACCCAAAGTTGACACTTCACTTTCTGAATATAAAAAATCTGAAACAAATTCCGCTATTTTCAAACAAAAGTTATCCAAACTAAAACAATCTAAACATTCTACAACTGATATTTATACAGACGGTTTGGAAGACCAAAATAAAGTTGCTGCTGTTGCAGTAATCAATAACAACATTTTCTCAGCACGACTCTCAAATGAAGCAACAATTTATACCGCTGAAGCAAAGGCTATCCAACTTGCGTTAGAGTACATTAAAATTTCTAAGGAAAAATATTTCACTATATTCTCAGACTCCCTATCTTGTCTACAGTCTATAAGTAATATGAATATTGATCATCCATATATTTTAGACATTTTAAACCAGTATTATCTTCTAACTAAACAAAATAAAATAGTTGAGTTCTGCTGGATTCCTAGTCATATTGGTATCCATGGTAACAACAAAGCAGACAAAGAGGCAAAGAATGCACTACAAAACGATATTGTACAGTTTAAAATTCCTTACACAGATTTGAAACATAACATAAAACTATATGTAAATGATCTTTGGCAAATATATTGGGATTTCTGTGACAGAAGTAAACTGTATTCTATTCAAAACAAAGTAAACAAATCGTGTAACATCGTAATGAAACGCCAGGACGAAGTTATTATTTCAAGAATACGCATTGGACATTCAAAATTGACTCACTCTTATTTATTAAACAGAGAACTTCAACTTGAATGTGTATCTTGTGACTGTCCATTAACTATACACCTTCTTTTGGAATTTAGTGATTTTACACCCAAACGAAATAGACTTTTTAATAATGTGCAATCAATGTATCAACTTTTTACAAATATTGACTATTATCTTATTATAAAATATTTACAAGAATGGGACTTTTACAGAAAAATTTGATCCTTTACAATATAACCTATTCATATACACAAAATGATATGTATTTTTACCTGTTTACGATTTTTAACTTTTAAGTCCGTCGGATGGGACGTTAAAGGGTGCCCCGTGTCAAGGATTACAACCCCCTTGGTACGTAAAAGATCGTTTCCTTGATTTTCGAAAAAGAGCAGGCTAACTGAGGGCCGTCTGGGAAACTTCAGCTTTCATAACCAACCATGTTTCAGTTGTTTAATCGCCGTAAAATATTGCCAACACGGCGTAAAACCCCAATCAATCAATCAATCATAAGTATAAGCTCCAAACAACCCTCATTCAACTTCCACCCCATTTCAGATGGACATGGTAATACGGGCTTCAATTATTTGCCCATCTCCATATCAATGCCTGATAGTGTGCTTGATTTATATGTATGCGTAAGACATCACTAGTCGGAGGCATATTCTTGAGGCTTTTTGACTTCCCAAATAATGTGTTTTGAGCCCTTCAAAATCTCATAGTTATCCCTGAACACCCTTAGGGAAGATATTTTTGATAACCATAAAAAATAAGATATTGCGTTGCCAGTTTACTTTCGGAAGGTCGGTGGTCTCTTCCCAGGTACATTGTATCTGGGTTCTCTCCTCCACAAACAAAATCTGGACGCCACCAGATAACTGAAAACCTGGGGATCCGGGTTAGAATAGATTCTCAGTACCCCTTGCTTGTCTTAAGAGGCGACTAAATGGGGCGGTCCTTCGGATGAGACCGCAAAAACTGAGGCCCCATGTCACAGCAGGTGTGGCACGATAAAGATCCCTCCCTGCTCAAAGGCCATAAGCACCAAGCATAGGCCTAAATTTTGCAGCCCTTCACCGGCAATGGTGACGTCTCCATATGAGTGAAAAATTCTCGAGCAGGACGTTAAACAATACATAATCAATCAGCAGCGAAATGCGTGAAAATATTTGGTTTTAGATTTAATGGCAGAAAATGATCACTTCTCTCATCCGTAGACTGGTGGCTTTGTTCTGCTAGACCTGTCTCGATTCGCAGCATACCTTTATAACTAAGCAAATGACCGGCACTACTGAATAAATTCAAGAGCTACTTTGGTTTTGTAATTTGGTGTAAAGTACAAGCTAGGCCAATATGCTTCCGAGTTCACTTCTTTTCTTCACTAACCTCATAGACAATATCTTGAGCGACTTATTACTTTCTTTTTGACTAGTGCATCCCGAACGCTCTTCGCTGAAAGCATTTTCAAATATGGAGAAAGAAAACATGAAAACACTATCTGGAACACAATCAATGACATCGTCCTCACTAACGTTTAAACCGTCATGTCATCTTATAGATCTGATCTCAACTTTAATGCAACAAATACAATTTCGTGGAAAGAGTTGTGTGTAGGCTTGCAACATTGCATAGTGAGAAATTTACTACCTAGGATATCTTGCCTCTCGTGGAATATTTCTGCAAAATGAGATTCAGACCAAGTATGTGGCACTAGAAGCGTTTCGTGTTCAGAGTCTGATCTGTTGAGGGGACGAAGAAACTGAATCAAACTTAGCTCCTTAGTATGTTGATCTGCGAGTTATGCAAGACTGAGGTATCTCATATCCGATCTCCTCTATCAATCTACAATATCTGTTCCATATATCAGAGAGCTGTAAAATTTAATTCTTATTCCCTGCATATTCCAGTTCACAAACAAGAAAAATCGCGGCTAGATCCTCACCTTTTTTTCAACTCTTTTCTGTTTTTTTTGCATTTCATACTTGAGTGCATCCCTACACTTTGGATGCCTTTTACTCTCTGCTGCAATCAAATCGCTTACGTTTCCAAATTGTTGTTATATTTGGCATTCTGTAAGACAATGTCACTAACAGAAAAGGTTGTAATGTTGATTAGATTTTGTTGATTCTGTTTTTGACAAAACACACATAACTCCAAATCAACAGGAGAAAATAACTTATGACTTTCCCGAAGAACGGGTCGTTGAAGAAGTTCTGACTGAAGATGTAGGTGGTTAATTTATTACATTCTGTAAGTTCAAGGACACTACCTTTTATTTCTATTGCTTTTATAAATTGGCATGTATAAATTCACGGTGACATTTCCTATGACTCAGTATTCTATCAGCTGAACTCAACTCTCTATCTATCAACATAATCATAATTTTTAGCATCTTTAGCTTTTCTATGACGAGATGCCTTCTCCATTAATGTTTATACCGACTTTTAACTCTATAACTTCTGACACACAAATCAGTACTGTATTGATGTTTTCGTTTACGTGCTAATGATTCAGTTATATTGAACTTCCATCAATGAACTGTCTTAAACGTTGGTTAAACTATTGATCGATTGTCTGCGTTTACTTCGTGACGTATTACATGACAAGTCATGTTTCACAAATGTTGTTAACTTGAACACGAAATAGTCGTTTACGCTATTTATAATAAACGGTTGGTTGGTTTGTTGTTTATTGTCCAACTCCAGAATATTTTCCTCATAAGGAGAAGTCACCATTGCGGGTGAAGGGCTGCGAAATTTAGGTCTTTGCTAGGCGATCACGGCCTTTGAACAGGGAGTGATCTTTAATGTGCCACACATGCCGTGACATACAATGCCATACACATTAATAATACAATATTTAAAACAAACTTAAACATCCTACTTTAAATAATTATTCATACAGACATAAACAATAAAATAACTTTCTATGTTAAAGTTGTTGCTATTGCAGAAAAAAATTACATCACCCACTTACGTATTGTTCTGCAACAGCTGCAAACCCAATTCCTACACAACCACCCAAAGAAAGCATTTTATTGTTTACATCACTTTAATCATTTCATAACGCAGACAGTACTTTGTACTTTTAAAAACGACTCGGAATAAAACCACATGAAGAATTGGTGAAATTTAGGTCTGCCATTTTGACCAAATTAATTCATTTTAAAGACAGCCGGCATATTTTTCGGATTCAGTGTACCCCAATTATGTTTAAATACTACTATGCTGGACCAAATAATTATTTGCCGTTAAAGTACTTCTAGTCTTCTTTTTGAAAATCAGTACCAAAATATTCTTTGAGAAGATTTTTAAAGATTTTCCTATACATCAGCATGTTAAACTTTGATTCCCTATTATGGCCTCTCTCTACCCCTGTAAGCCATGATTTTATTAAAGTTGAGTGTGTGTCATGTCAGGAAGATTTCATTTAAATTCCCACATCTCTGGTCCAGTGCTTCTTGGGAATAAAACTGTTCAAGATTTTCCCCAATATATCCGAGAGTAAAATTTTGTGGCTCCACCCTACCTCTGGTGACCATGATTTGAACAAACTTGGATCTACTCTATGTCAGGAAACTTTCATGTGAATTTCAACATTTCTGGCCCAGTGGTTCTTGAGAAGATTTTAATTCTAAAAAGATTTTCCCTATATTTATCATGTAAAACTTTCATTCCCTACTGTACTTGCACTCTGGAACGATAAATTTGACAAATTTCAATCTGCACTATGTCTGGAAGCTTTCATGTAAATTTCAACATTTCTGGTTCAGTGGTTCTTGAGATTTTTAAATGACCCCACCCTATTTATTTCCTTTTCTTGATTATCTCCCCTTTGATGGGGACATGGCCATTCATTTGAACAAACCTGAATCCCCTTAACCTTGGAATGATTTATGCTGAGTTTCATTGAAATTTTGTAAGTTCTTTTGAAGATAAAAATGTGAATAGTCCATGAATGGACAGACGGACGGCATAAAAATAGAGCATTGCTGAATCAGTACATCATACGCCTGCATATGTTAATGACCCAAAACATTCAAGTTCAAGTTATTTTGCATAGAAAAAAGTCCAAGGGCCACAAGTCGTTTTAAAAATAATTGGACAGTGTTCCCCTTGCACTATGCACATCTTTCTTTTGTACCAAGTTTCATTAAAATCCCACCCTCCGCCATCGGTTGTGAAAACAATGTATTTTGCATAGAAAAAGCAAGTCTATGGACCATAACTTTTAAAAAAAAGAGGGGTGGGTGGGAACAGCGTTCCCCTTGTAATATGCACATCTACATACATGATATTTCTTTGTACCAAGTTTCATTAAAATCCCTTATGGGTTTAGGAGTTGCGAAGACAGTATTTTGCATATAAAGTCTAATTTTGTATTTTAAAAAACCCACCAAGTCCAAGGGCCATAACGCCTTTAAAAATCAAAGGCCTGAAGGGTCACAAAGGTGTTGAGTGCAATATCATATACATCTGGGTTCTCCATATTTTTAGCTACATAAATAAAGTATTAAAATTATTTGTAAAATCAGCAAAAATGTGTTTATTTACGTGAAAAGAAATAAAAGCTTGGACTGAAGTTGCTTATCCCAACATGTTCATACCCCTTGCTAGATAGTATCTCATCAAGGCTATTTACTTTACAAAGCCTGTAATCAATAATTCCATAGTGCAGATGAAAATGCTGAAAAGAATATCACTGCTTCAGAGTGAGACTACATATGTACTTGTTTATAAAAGTTACATCTTCAGTTCATGCATGATGTAACAATTATATGGTATTAATTCTGTTTACAATAATGTCTAACAATTCAAGAGTTCAACATAATATGCAGAAAGGTTATTGGAAATTTGAACAAGATTCAATGCTCAATGAATGCTACCCAGCCTGGGTTTCTTTGTGAAATAACCCGTTATTTCTTCACAATACAAACACTACTTTTGTTTTGCTCAATAGAAAATCGGGATTACCAAAAACAAAACCGGAATAGTCTGTATTATTGAAACAGCAACTGAACCGTGACAATGTGCAGAATTTATCAACCATCACAATTTCACCACTTTAGACGTAGTATGTTTCTGTTGATCTGAAATAAGGATTCTTGATAAAACTAAGAGACTAAAGATTTAAATGAAAACCAAATTTGAGTAGGTTATTTTGTAAGTATTGATTGATATCATGCGGCACAAATTTTGCAGGAAAACCCGTTTCGTAGCATATCCATCAGTGAATAATGATGTTCTCTTACCAAACAATCATTATTTAACTATTAGACAATGATATAATAGTAAACAATGACATCAACAATGGAGTTGGTGCCTTTCAAATATCAATTAAATTCAATGTTTCAAAGTCCTAAACCATAGAAAACGTTCAAAACTAATAGGCACTATTTTGATTTCGCCCACTGAGATTGGCTGGATGGCAGTACAGCGGCAAAAACCTGCTTGATCATTAGAAGGCTCTCAAACAAGCTTGACACCTTAAAAATTGGACTACAAGGGTTTAAGGGGAGTTGTGAAGACAAAGTTAAGGGGACAGATGGATGGATGACAGTGATATAGCATAATACACCCCCCCCCCCCCCCCCCCCCAAGGGTTTAGGCATACTTACAAGACAAAGTTAAGGGGACAGATGGATAGATGGACAGACAGACAACTGCAATATAGCATAATGCACTCACATATTATGCGGGTGTATAAAAAAGCTAAACAGTTATATCCATTCAAAGAATTGAACCTTCAAAAGACAAATGCATGTGTAGGGATGGATACCATAAAGGATGAAATGATGCATTACCATTAAGCCAAAATAAAATATGTGTTTCCTATTTCACTCTCAAAATTAGTTGGGTAAGTAGTTAAAACATTCTATTTGAAATCTTAGTTTTGGATATGCTTTGAATACAGGTCTATATATATTACAAATGCTTTTCAAGTATTTTGAAGATTCATAGTATCAGAGAAGAAACTCAAACATGAAAAGAACAAAATTCTGGTTTGAAAATTCTGGATTTTTATTATATTTATCATCAATAAAATATTTAGGGTCACCAGCAAATAGGGTTGGGAAACCAGAAACACACATATATTTTATTTTGGCCTTAAGAAACTTTTGAAATATGATATTTTAAACTATACTTCGATCTATGATTCATAAAATAATACATATCTATATGAATTTATGATATTATTTCGTTACACACAAATTACACAACATAGTTGATGGTAAAGGTGAAAAATACTTTTGGAAAGAAACATGAAAACTTGTAAGTAAATTTTAATTTTATTACTGACTTAAAAAGAGATTCATTATCAATTATTGTTTAAAATAATAAAATTCCATACAAAAACACTTCTGAATCAGGATTGAGAGGAATTGGGACTGAATGAAAAACTTCCAGAATGTTTGTCTGATTTTTATCAGATTGATAACAAATTCAAATATTGGAGGGGGAATGAGAAAGTCTGCCCTGCCATCATCTTCATACACACACAATCACATGCATAACATTCCTTTATAAATTTTATCTAAAAAGTTTAGCCTTCAAATTGATACATTTTTAACCAACTTCAGTGCAAAGTTGACTATATTAATTCTTGACTTGTGTGCAATGTCGAGAATAAATAAACTGAGGTGCAGTGTTGGTCACCCAGTCCCATTCATGGTCAATTGCATCAAATACTACTCTTGAAGACCATATTTCTTCTAAAAGTGACTGAGAAATGATATGCTTACACAACTATATGATTTTTCAAATTTGATAATATATTGCCATACTCCAAAATTGAGACACATCAAGTACACAAATCTGACAGGGTGCAATGTCAGCAACAAATGTTCAAATGGATAACGCTATGAAATGATTCTTGAAATGTAATCATGAGTAACAGGTTGATCTTTTCCACTTTGAACAACAGTTCTACTTCTTTGCATAAGATATCTTCATGGCATTGCTGGGAGTGATTTTGAATCCTTGCAGTGCATCTTTCGCTGCACCTGACTGGACTTCATTTTCAAATTCAACAAATGCAATATCATGGCGACCAGGTACAAGTCGTACTTCCTTGAATCCTGGAAACCTATAATAAAAATAAAAAAAACAAACAAAAAACAAATCGACCATATCAATACTTGTAAGTAAACCTGTTCTTTTATGAAAAGCATATTTTCCCATGAAACATTTTTGAGTTTCATTGGGATATGACATGAAGTTGGTTACATTATCAAATCCTGTAATGCCCATATCTTTTATATTTCTATTTTGATTTGTTTTCTTATTGAGCTTCCATATTTGTGTAACAAATTGACCAAAATAACAATCAGACACAAGATATAGTTTGTTAGATATTTAAGATAAATAACTGGAAACAATATCTAAATGAATATATGATATAAATATTTGATTTAGAAAGAATAAGGCCACACGCTTTAACGGTCACCTGACTACCATAGTAATTACAAGTTTGAAATGTAATGTGTATTGTATCACAGCGCGATAAAGTTTTGCACGATTTCATGGATGATGATACTCTTGAATAGCTCTTTTCAATACATAATACATTTCCAACGGTATAAACATGAGCCTTCAGCTCCACATACTTATAGTCATTTCAATAGATCCAGTCGTGGACCACTGTTGTAAAAATGGTTGGGAAATGGGTTGAGAATATTGAAGAAATTAGAGCATATATAAAAGTTCACATAAAACTTGGTCATTTGGTAATGCAGGTTTTTACTGACTTGGGGGAAGTTTATGGGTCTGATAAGGTATCTTATGAGACAGTTCATAGTGGATAAAGAAATTTCTGACTGGCAGAGTCCGTCAAAGATGAAGCAAAATCTGGCCAACCTGTGATTGTAACAGGCAAGTCAGGGAAGTAATTGATAGTGATGGCAGGTACACAATATGTAATATTGCCAAAGATATTGGCATATCACACGTCCGATGCATTTCATTTTGAAGTGTATTTTGAAAGATTTCTGCTAGATGGATACCGCATATATTAACAGATGACCAAAATTAGGAAATAGTACAAACCACTAAGCAATTGCTCAAAATTTTCCCAAATTCAATCAAATACAATTTGCAAACATTGTTACTGGTGACGAAACATGGTTTCACCATTTCGAACCAGTAAAGAAAAATTGGAAACAAAATATGGCTAACTAAACACGGTAGAAGGCCACTGGTTGCCAAAAGAACCATAAGCACAAAGAAGGTTCTTTATTGCATATTCTTCTCATGTGATGGTATAGCCATACAAATTCCAGTGCCAAAGGGCAAAAGTGTTACAGGTTGGTATTACTGAGATGTTATCCTAAAAAAGCCCAAGAAATATTATCATAAACAATGCCTTGTGTCAGGATTTAGGCATGTTTGTCTAATTCATGATAATGCTCCATCATATACATCTGAGCTTGGAAAGCAATTTTTAAAGTTGGAGGTTACCGTCTTGCCACACCCACCATATCCTTCAGATTGAGCCCCATGCAACTTTTTCCTTTTTCCAAAACTTGAAAAGTTCTTATCTGGTCGTTACAAGTCCTGGCAAGCCCTTGGCTCAACCATCAGTCTGTGGCTCAGATGTCTACCTAAATCAGTGTACCGTGATGCCATTTCAAAAATGGATTCAGAGATTGAAATTATGTATTTCAAACCGCAGAGAATACTTTGAGGGGATGTAATGTTCATTTCACTACTTGAGTTGAATGCTTTTGAGATATCGTACATTACAAATTACATATCAAACAATGGTACATAGACCACGTATTTAGTTTTTCCTTGCACATGTCCGAGAATTAAGAAGATAAGATTTAATACAATTTCATTTCAGAGCCATCTAGGCCCCACCCTATGGCCTAAACCCCTAACCCAGGGTCCATAATTTTCTCAATTTAGGTAGAGATCTTCCATGATATCATAACCATGCATTTAGTTTTTCTTACATATGTCTGAGAAAATTTTTAAAAATTTAATATATCTTTACTATAAGTCATATTGGCCCTACCCTAAAGACTGAACCCCTGACCAAGGGGCCATGAACTTCACAATTTTGGTATGGGCTTCATGGACATCATAACCATGCATTTGGTTTTTTCTTCCACATGTGTGGGAGTTGAGATAAGTTTTGAAAATGTGGCTTTTTTGAAGTTTTGGCCCCATTCATGAGGCCTTGAGGGAGCTAAGACAATAAATTAAAGCTTCACACCAACCATTAAAAGTGAAAAACAAAATCTGGGCGGAAATCATGAATCAGTCCCTTTAACAAAAGGCCTATGGGCCACATCACTCATTGTATTCAAATGCAAGAAAGTATGATCACATAACTGACTTCGTTTGTGTCATCAAAAATTGAATGTCAATTTCGTTAGCATTGTCATATAAGGAAACACATTGGCAAATTTTAATATTATAAGATAGAATAATTCTAAACTTTCTAAATGACTGAGATCTAACACTACAAAAGAGAAGGCCCATGGGCTAACTCCCTCACCGTTAGTCACTTCCAGCCTTCATCACTTTTGAAAGGTATTTTTCAATCTTAATTTTTATGAAATATTTTGACCCCATATTATAGCCTAAACCTAGTCATGGATCATGACCTAACTA
The DNA here is from genome assembly GCA_024699665.1 of Ostrea denselamellosa. NCBI lineage: Eukaryota > Metazoa > Mollusca > Bivalvia > Ostreida > Ostreidae > Ostrea > Ostrea denselamellosa. Next base: position 4,031,066 of record JAMZEH010000064.1, on the reverse strand, counting down.
AACTTGAATTCACATAACATGGGGATGCCTCAATACCACTATGATTAACATGACCTTGTTGTTCTGGAGATTTTTTTTAAAAGAAAGTCTTTCCTGTATACATCCATGAATTGTAAAATTTGATCCACTCTAACTTCCAGATTACTAATTTGAAGAATAAACAAGAGGCCCATGGGCCTTAACGGTCACCTGAGTATCATAGCCCATACACAGCTCATACAGGGAGTCTCATATTTCCATATAAGCCTCAATATGAAGCCCTCTGTGCATATGTTTATGATCTTTCAAAATACATACAATTCCTATTTCTATTCATTTACAGAAAGAGAAATGGAAGTTTGAAGCATATTAATCATTTTAACATTCCCCAGTTAATTTTTTGAAATAAATTTTAACTATATGGCCATATTGGCTCCACTAGAGGGCCTGAAACTCTGACCAAGAAGTCATGTACTTCACAACTGAGGTAGAGAGCTTCATAGACATCATAATCATGCATTTAGTTTTATCAAATATATATGGAAGTAGAGAAAATTTTCAAAGGTTTAATACATTTTTCACTATATTGCCATATTGCCTTGCCCAAGGGCCTGAACCCAGGAGCCATGAATTTCACAATTTAGGTAGAGAGCTTCATGGACATCACAATCATGCATTTAGTTTTTGTCAAATATATATGGGAGTTTAGAAGGTTTTAATACATCATCACTATATGGCCATATTGGTCCTGCCCAAAGGTCTGCCAAGTCAAAGCTGTATGAGGAGATGTTTAAACAAAGTAGGTACCGTTTACTAAACAGACGCTGGAAAAACTTACGAAATTAAACAACATGTGAATTTTTCGAAAAATGTTCGAACACTCCATAAAGTCTTCATGTGTCCATAACTACACAAAGTTTGGAGAATGTCAGTCTAAAGGTGTGTGAGAGGAGTTGAGTACACAAAGTAGGTATGGGGATGCCGCCCAATATTCACCATTCTCTAAGCTGGATGAACATTGTGCACCCTGCCCAAAAATGTAAAATTGTTAATGGAAGACGCATGACGATGGACAAAGACCATCGGCAACAGGTCACCTAAGTGACTACGATGACCTAAAAATTTTGTAGTCCAATTAATAAGAAAAATTTAACCTCAGTAAGAGTCCTCTGCTTAGGAGGAAGCCAGTGTACCAAAGTTTGATGACCGTCAAGCAAAGGATTCTCAAGATACTGAGTGGACATCTTATTATGTCTATAGTGGATTGACTTTATAATCTCAAAATGTTTAGGAGAAACTAGTATATCAAGTGTGATATGTGTCAAGGAAAGGGTTCTTAAACTATCTAAGAAGCAGCACTTAATCTATCAACCAAGAGGTGCAAGGAAACCAAAATGCCCCCTTCCCCCCTCTTTAAAAGAGTAAAAATATGAAATATAGTGAAAATATGAGTTATCTCTAATTGCCGAGGATTGGACAACAACTTCTATACCTCAACTTTGTAGTGCAGAGTATGATATGGTAGAATACGAAAATGAGCTCAGAAACCTGAAAGTACGACTTCAATCAGATCATTTGCTCACTGAATATCACCACCTTAAATATGTTTTGCACCAAATATATGAAATAGAATGTATAGGTGGGTCATAATGGGATTTTATGCAGATTCAGTCATTACAATTTGGTTCTGTCAGAGTAGTACTCACTGGTTAAATAACATAGATAACATCATTTCGTTAGTTTCTTCTGGTAAGTTCGTGAGGAAAAGGATCTGATTGGGTGGTTGTTCTGGAATCGCAGTTGGAGCAGCTGGCTGCTGGGGAGGAGCTGTTGCAATAGCTGAAAGCAGAAAATTTAAAATGAATTTTCATCATACAATGCAAACTAAGCACGCATAGCCAATGATTCATCCCTTAAGAGCCCAAACTTGGTACTTTAACCCAACTATGACATCATTTGGTACCAAGACAAAAAATAAAATAGGAGATCCAAGGGCCTTAACGGTCACCTGAATATCATAATCCATACAAAGCCTACACATGGAGTCTCATGTTTCCATATAAGCCTCAATATGGAGTTTTCTGTGCACCTGTTTATGATCGTTAAAAATACATACAATTCCTATTTAATCACAGAAGAAGAAAAAATGGAAGTTGAAGCATATAAATCATTTCAACATTCTCTAATTATTTTCATTATGTAGCCATATTTGCTCTGCACAAGGGCCTGAACCCTTGACCCAGGAGCCATGAATTTCACAATTTAGGTAGAAAGCTTCATGGACATCATAATCATTCATTTAGTTTACTCAAATATATATGGGAGTAGAGAGGAAGATTTTCCCAGATTTTCACAATATGGCCATATTCACCCACCTTAAGGCCTGAGCCCTTCACCCAGAAGCCACAAATTTCACAATTTAGGTTCAGAGCTTCATGGACATCATTATCATGCATATAGTTTTTCTCAAATATACATGGAAGTAGAGAAGATTGATTGATTGATATTCTAAGATTTACTACATTTTTCACTATATGACCATATTGGCTCCACTCTAGGACCTGAACCAAGGGGTCATGAATTTTGATACTTTAAACTTTGATACAGGCCTTCATGGATATCATAACCATGCATTTAGTTTTTTCCCCACATTTGTGGGAGGAGAGAATTTTTGAAAACAGCCTTGTTTTTTTTTTAAAGCATATTTGACCCTGCCCCTAAGGTCCCAAGGGTGGTAAGGTAATAAATTTCACAATTTATATTCCTCTTATCCTAGAGATACTTCACATCAAAAATAGTAACAATTGGTCTTGTAGTTTTAATGAAGAAGTTAAAAATGTAAAACTCAAGTGACCTAATAAAAAGTATATCCTGTGTACCTTTTAAATTTCCCAAAAATGCTTTCTACTTGTCATTATTGGTTCAGTCAGTTTCTTGGATCTAGACCATTTGAAACTACTTCGACCATTTGTAACCCAACAGTAAAAGTAAAGACTAAAGCAGTTCAGAGCATAGATTTAAACGAAAATTGCCTAAACACTCAATAAACAAATTCCACTGGCCTTATCAGTCACTCTGCGTATTGGTTAAAGGTATCACTATTTCCAAGGGCTATGAAATCTAGAAACAAAAGGCCCACAGTCCTCACTGGCCATCTGAGTATTAGTTAAAAGTATCACTAGTTTCAAGGTTATAAAATCTAGAAAAAATTCCTGCTCTGAATATCTATTTAGCTAAATTCTAATTATTCAGCAACAGTATAAAACAAGGAGAGAACCCAGATACAATGTACTTGGGGAGAGACCACCGACCTTCCAGAAGTAAACTGGCAAACTTTCTCACATATATCAGCGCGAGCAAGATTCGAACCCGTGCCGACTAGAGGTAAGAGACCGTGTGATTTTGAGCGTGATGCTCTAACCACTCGGCCACGGAGGCCCCTTAAAGAAGATACAATTTAAATGTTTTACATATATACACTATATATAACTGTTGTTTAGATATTGTGATTTTTAAAAGATTCTTTGCAATCTTTATTCCGATGAGAAATTCTGATGCCCCAACCTTGATACAATGTCACAAGATAAAAATCATGGCATGAAACATCTCCTCAAGTCAAGGGTTATTGATTCATTATCTTGCGCTAATCCTCAAGTTTGAAAACCATCTTGTTGATGACATTTAATCTTTTCAAGTACTAAAACAATTAAAACAGCCACAACTGTATGCATAAATACACATGTTTTCATTTGAATCTCTCACTTCACGTTGTTATAAATAGAACTAGATTCCTGTTGGTTCTACACTCTTTCTGTGTGGAATCAATGAGAAAACACATAACAAGCCCAACTTTTAGACAGTCACATTAGTAAAGGGTTAGTACAAGGTAACGAATCAATAACCCTTGATTTGTGAAGATGGGCATGAAAGTTTCAGAGATACTTCCTTATATATTCCCATATCAAAATTTGGTCTCCTATTGTGGCCCCATCCTACCCCTAATGGTCATGATTTGAACATACTTTAATCTGCACTGCCCAGGGAAAAAAGTTAATGCTTACCTAGTCACCAATAGTGACCAAAAATCCAACTGATACAAATGATATAGTCCTACTTTCAATAATTCTCTTTCATCTAAATCATTTAGTAGTACTATTATCATAATCCAAATATCTTTAAAGGGACTGGTTCATGACTTTTGAACAAAATATTTTTCTCATTTTTGATCTTGAACATTAAAAATATAACTCATTTAATGTTGACAACCAAAATTTTGACCTTCTGAATACAAGGATAAAAGCAATTTTTTACCCTTAATTCTGTGTTATGTAAACAAAGACTCAAGTCTTTTTATGCCTACAAACAAACTAGTGAAATGTTAATTTTGTAATTTAAAGCATTGTAATTTTGCAGAGTCACAACTTTAACTTTTAGATGACAAATTTTACCTAAAGAATACTTGAAATGTGATCTGTGTATATAATAAACTTAGATCAATATCCATTTCTTTTGAAAACTTCGTAAACAATAACATACAGCTATCTTTGTTTAAAAAACAAATAATAACCTCTATAAAATGAGCTATAACCTTAATATTTTTGTGAAATTTTTAAAACATAGCAGACAGTAGATTTTAATCATTAACAAACAAAAAAATCATTAAAAAACAAAATTTGGTAGGAAATTGTGAATCAGTCCCTTTAACAAGAAGCCCATGAGCCACACTGCTGACCTGAGTCACCATGGCCCATAATTAGATATTGTCATTATATATTCACATGTAAAACTTTGATCCCCTATTGTGGCCCCACCCTACCCCTGGGGGCCACAATTTTAACATACTTAAATCTACACTAAGTCTGAAAGCTCTCATGAAATCTTGAACTTTTCTGGATTAGTTGTTCTTGAGATGATTTTTAAAGATTTTGTCCTATATTTCTGCATATAAAACTTTGATCCTCTATTGTGGCCCCACCGGGGCCATGATTTAAAATACACTTGAATCTGTACTATGTGAGGAAGCTTCAATGTAAATTGAAACTTTTCTGGGCCAGTGGTTCTTAAAAACTAGTGATGGGGCATCAGTTAATTTTTATAATCGATCATCAGTTGGAGCTTCCGATGCAATTTTACCGATTATAATCGGAAAACATTTTTGTCTTAAGAAGCATAATCTTACCAACTATTTCATGATTTTTTTTCAAATACTTATGTATATTTACATACATTTATATAATTATATGCAAAGATATATTTGTTCAAAAGTTCATTACAATCTTTGTGCTTTATATAAAATATTTCAAATGCAGCATTCTTTTAAAAATACGACAAATATGCATTCTCAATGACCATGAGTGAGTGACAACATAGCAAGAATTCCATCATCATCAAAAGCAAGTTTTAATGACTTACCTAAATGGTCTAGTGCAACTAGTCAAAGGCTATTAAGAGATTTTGTTCTGAATTCAACCCTCGGAAGGGGCAGAAGTGGGTATCCAAAACTAATGAATTTTTCTGTGCTTTACATAAAATAAATCTTAACTTATGTATGTTTAGGAGTTCATATTGCAATCTTTGTGCTTTGTAGAAGTGGAAATGGGCCAATACCAGAATGCATTCTGTGAGAAGTGTAAATGTATCCGATGATCGATTATGGAAAAAAGTAATCGATCATAAAAATCGCTTTATTCGTCAACAATCGATGTTTTCTGATGATCGGTACAATATATTGAAAACAAGATTTTTAAATGACCCCATCCTATTTGTGCATTTTTGTGATAATCTCCTATTTCAAGGGGGCATGGCCCTTCATTGAACAAACTTTAATCCTCTTCTCCCAAGGATGATTTGTACCAAGTTTGATTGAAATTGACCCTGTGGTTCTGAAGAAGATTTTTAAAGATATTGTTGCATATAAAACTTTGATCACTTATTGTGGCCCTACCCTAAACTTGAATCTACACTATGTAAGAAAGCTTCCTTGAAAATTTAAATTTTACTGGCCAAGTGGCTCTTGAGAAGACTTTCAAATGACCCCACCCTATTTTTGTGATTATCTCCCCTTTGTAGAGGACATGGCCCTTCAACTGAAAAAAAAAAATTGAATGCCCTTCACCCAAGGATGATTTGTACCAAGTTTGATTGATATTGGCCGGCTGCTTCTAGAAAAGATTTTCAAAATTTTTCAGTAATTTTTCACTTTTTTGCTATTATCTCCCCTTGGAGAAGAGTATTGCCCTTTATTTGAACAAAATTGAATCCCTTCACCCATGGATGCTTTTTGCCAATTTTGACTGAAATTGGCCAAGTGGTTCTGGAGAAGAAGATGAAAATGTGAAAAGTTTCTGCCGATGATGCTGACAACACTGATGACGCACAACAGAAAATTTTGATTAGAAAAGCTCACTTGAGACTTCAGCTCAGGTAAACTAAAAACACTCCAAAAACAATACTAACATTTCAATATATCTGAATTCCCTCCAACGTAATCAACTACAGAGTTATTTCATATAGACACAAGAGGCCCACAAGCCTGTCGGGGAGTCTCATATTTGCATTTAATCCTCATTCCGAAGTCTTTTGTTTACAGCTTCATGATCTTTCTAAATATGCATACAATTCCCACTCTATTACAATAGAAGGGAAGGTGAAGTTTAAACATTTAACTCAGTCCATATATTGACCAAGGTGCAATGAATTTCACACATTTGGGCTTCATGGACATAATAACCATACATTTGGTTTTCTCCCATATCTGTGGGAGAAGAGAAAATTTTTAAAATTTTCGCTTTCCATTTCACAATTTACATTCCTCTTAACCTAACAGTTTTTGCTCCACCCCTAGCTCCCTAGGGGAGCAGAAGTCCTGAAATTTTTGTGTCCCCCTTATCCCAAAGATGTTTCAAAAAATTTTTGGAGGAATTGGAATGGTAGTTACCAAGAAGTTAAAAATTTTCAATTGTTAATACATTTAGTCATTGATCATTTTGCACCCACCTTCATGCCAAAACCCCTAACCCTGGGATCACGAAATTTACAATTTTGGTAAAGGGCTACCTGCTCATTCTAAATATCCATATAGTTTCAATTTGATATCAATAGCACTAAAGCAGATGCTATTTAAGTAGTTTACACTTAAAAACTATATACCAAGGTTGGCCCCACCCTGGGTCAAAAGATTTTGGTACCAGTGGAAAGGTTTTGTAACAAGGAATACTCATGTAAAATATCAAAGCGCTAGCATTTACTGTTCAAAAGTTATTAGGAAGATTAAAATTCAGACAGAATGACAAAAACAATATGCCCCCAAATCTTTGATCACAGGGGTCTAAAAATATTTTCTCGTCAGAATCATTTACCATACTTCTAATTGATAATATTCTTGATCAATATTGAATTACTTTATCATAAACAGCTAAAAACAAATCCTTAACCTTTTAATACCCTGTTTATCCTTCAAAGATTACAAATATACAAGTACTTACAAGGCTGGGATGGTTGAGGTAGTCCAGCATTTGTAGCAGCTGCAACAGCTTGCCTGAAATATTGACAAGAGTACCAGAAATAGTACTAAATACGCCCATTATAAAAATATGTAGGGTATTTTTGTGAAGCAAACATGACAAAAATGCCATGAGATGTAGAACTTAAATAAAGTGCACCGCCACAGCAAATGATACACCCATCAGATATTTATTCATTATAAACACATAAAAGTGCATGACACAAAATCATGTCAATCTTCATTGGTGCAAAGATTGCACCAATAATGAATGATAGTATTTTTTTTTATTTTGTGGATTTTACTTCCCCAATGACAAAGATAAATTTCCTCTTCAAAAATATTTTTATAATTTCTGATGGTAGATTGGGTAAAGTAAGTATCAAGTGATTTAATTTAGTGATAATCAGTGTTTTAATTACCGTTACTCTACCAATGGGAGTTACTTTTCATCATTTCCATTGATTAATATTTTTTAATGTCACTTAACTTTGGTATATAATTGAGATTGGTCATGTTTTTTAAATCCACTGAAATTTAATCCCTAAAATATCAAAAGTTGTGTTATTCTACTCAGACTTCCATTTAGAATGATTATATACATCCTTTGAATTTTTTTTTTTACTACCAATCCATATCATTTTTGTGTTTTGAAATTTGAGCCCTGATGATTTTGCAAAGTAGTCTAATTTTCTGAGAATTCTATCCATAGATTTGGGCAACCCATCAGAGAGTAGTGATGCATCATCTGCATATTGTGAAATTTTGTACTCTTCTCCATCTATCATATTGCCTTTTATTTCTTTATTTTTATGGATTAAAATACCTAAAATTTCTGCACACAGCAGGAAAAGGTGTGGGGACATAAAATCCCCCTGTCTACAGCCTCTTTCTTTTCTAGATTGATATAGTTAGATACAATTCCATTTTGTATGACACAGAACTTAATATTACAATAAAAAGTCTCTATCCAGCTTTTGTCGCCATGTCGGTAGCAACGTGATCTAATTCTTGATGTTTTAAGCTGGTATGTGTGTCATGATCAGTATTAATATCAGTTATGCAGTAGTTTTAATGTGAACAGTATTAGAAAATAAGGGTTACTTTGCACTGGAATGGATAAACCGTGTTTGGCATACATGTGGACAGGTATTCCGGAAGTTGCCGTGCCGTCTTTACTAGTATCGGTTTAGATTTTGTGAATTATGTGACGAATCTAGTTTCTGGTTACATTGTTTACGTGCGAAGATTATAGAAAACACTGGTATGATGATATTTGGTAGGTCTAATAACGCCTCTTCTATTTTATACCAGAGTATAATTAATGGTTGTGGATTATAATTATACGTGTATGTATTATGTGACATTGGACAAGGAAGGTTGTATAATAGTAGTAGTTTGTGCCTTCGTCAGGTTGTTTAAAGAGATAAATTGTGTATGACAGAAGACTATAAACACTAAATAGGTTGTGTCCTAATAGGAGTGTTATAATATTCACCAGGGATGTTTACAAAGTAGCTTTATGTGTATGTATCAACACTGTCCAGTATTATGACATAATGATCATATTAAGTGTTGATATTCATATATTTACAATATAAACTGTTGTTACAATTGTACATTGGCTACTTTAGAGTGGGCATATGACCTTGACCTGGCCTAGCAATACATGTAGTATATACATGTAACTAATTGCACATTATTTTGTGTATCCTGGTGCATGTAATGTGACATCATTGTGTAATATTTTTGTGCACATTTTCTTGTTGTTTGTTCATTATATCTGATTAGAATCCTCTCCTTTAGTAACTATACAGGCTGCCTTCTTTTTGCTAATAAACGAAATCCACCATTTGACCATGGCTTCAAAAGGAAAGGTCTTGGGGAAAGAATACACATACCAATTATGAAAGGTCTACCTCTTATGGTGTAAAAGATATGACTAAGGTTAAAGCTTTTTTAAAATTCCAAAAACTAGGTCAAAGGCCAATGTCAGCAAATCTGGTATCATTGGAGAGGTAAGTCTTTTCATAAAATATGCACATGCTAAATATAAAAAAGGCCTACAGGCCTTAACAGTCACACAAGCACCACAGCTCATACATAGACCTGTCAAAGTCTTTAATTTGATGTAAGCCTCATTCTATGTGCACAGCTTATGTTTCTAAATATGCCTTCAACTCCTAAAAAGACGAAGTTTGAAGCATTTAAATCAGCCCTTATTCATTTGCCCATCCCCAATGAATTATATCTAATTTTATTAGACAGCTGTATCCTCGCCTCTAAATGTGTATTCATCTTTCACTGAACATCATCAGTCAACAGAACAATTGAATTCATTGATTCACCAAACATGTTGGAATAAAATCATGTTACACAATGGCATAAATATTGTTAATAAACTAAGTATAAATAGTTCATATACATATGTAAATATATATATTTTACATGTACACGTGACATCAAACTATGTGTGTGTATAACAGCACTTTACTTTTGATTCAATACTCCTGCCCCAAGGGACATGAAATTTCCAATTTAAGTAGACAGCTTTATCATCTTTCTAAATATTGTTAAATACCTACAATGCACAATGAATTAAAGATTTTCTAAAATATAACACATATTTACCATAATATGACCAAGTTACCCCCCCCCCCCCCTCCCCCAGTCTCAACTGACCTGACCATTAAGGCCATGGATATTTTCATAATATAATTCAAAAATAATTGCCACAAAACAAGATTAAAGGAGATTTCTGCTGGGGAAAGTTAGAAAGAGATTTTCTAAGATTTAATACATTTTCACTATATAGCCATATAGAACTCCTGACCTAGCCAGGGGCAATGCATTTCACAATTTCACTACATGAAGGCTTCATTGACATCATAACCATGTATTCAGTTTATCACTACATTAGAAGTAAAGAAAAGATTTTTTTCTAAGATTTAAAGCATTTTAATTGTATATGACATATTCATCCCAACCTTGGGCCTAAACCTTTTCTCAGGTGCCAAGATTTTCACAACTTAGAAGATGGCCTCATAAACATCATAATTATGCATTTAGTTTTTCTCATACATATGTGGGAGGAAAGAAGTCGAATGGCAATGGGTCACCCAAGTGATTCAGGTGACCTAAAAAGCAGTACCTCTTACGACTCAAAGATATGGCTTACTTTCAAATTTTTTAAAGTAAGTCAAAGGTCAATGTAAAGATCACCTGGTCAAGGATTTTGATGTCAACGAAAAGGTCTTGCCAAAAGGAATACGCATATCAAATATGAAAGACAAAGATATGACAAGGTTAAAGTTTTCTGCCACAGACACAGATGGACAAGCCAAAAACTATATGCCCCCCAAATCTTCAATTCTGGGGGCATAAAAAAAATATACTGTCAAAAGGAATGTATACATTTCATATCAGAGCCCTATCATTCACTATTTTAACGTTAAGAGAAACATTAAAGTTTTAAAATTTGGAGAAGGATCTGACGGCATTCCATTTGAGGTTATATTATTTAATCTTTCACTCTTGACCAATCAAATGACAGCTTTCGCAAACATGAAAGTTTTGCTGTTATATCAAAACATCCTACTAACAGCCCCATGCGGTAATGGAAATTCCAACATGATGTATTTAACTCGGATTCAGCACTGTCTAAATTTGAATTGAAAGAGCGTAAAACAATGAATTACAAGAGGTATTCAATATATTTATTTCTCTTAAACAGTTAAATTTATGGCACTGTATTGTAGTAATAAAATACACGGCTGTATGTAGATAAGACCACCGATTTGGAAGTCTGAACTGAACATGTGACTTGTCAATTGACTTGTTATCTAAATAGTATGCATTCGAAATGACCAAGTGGCAGATGCTTAAAATGCCAAGAAAATAGGCCAAACAGCCTCTCTCCCCCACAATGTATCTTAAAGCCTTCCTTTGTACTTCTTTTAATGCACGTATTTGAAATTTGTTTAAACACAATTGTATTTTATATTATTTTTTTTTTCAATCAACACTATTTTTTACAATCCAAATACACAATAGTAAAATGATTTTTAATTGGTCCTTGACTCTTTGTCAAGCTGCTATTATTGGTTGAATATTTACTGAATTATTCATGAGACTGGAGTCAATAACATGACCTCAAATGCAATGCTGTCAGATCTTTCTCCCGTGTGACTACTAGAGAAGGTCTTATTTTAATTAGATTGCCTGTATATCAGCATGTAAAACTTTGATCCCCTATGTGGCCCCACCTTACCCCCAGGGACCATGATTTGAACTTTTCTGGTCCAGAAAGTTTTTTCTGGTCTTGAGAAGATTTTAAATGACCCAACCCCATTTTTTTTTTTTTTTAGCCTTTTCTTGATTATTTCCCCCTTTGAAAGGGGCATGATCCTTCATTTGTACAAACTTGAATCTCCTTCACCCAAGGCTGATTTGTGCCAAGTACGATTGAAATTGGCCCAGTGGTTCTGGAGAAGAAGATGAAAATGTGAAAAGTTACCACCAACTAAGACAACAAACAACGGACAAAATTTGGATAAGAAAAGCTCACTTGACCTTTCAGATCAGGTGAGCTAATAAGGTTTTCACTTGAAAACTGTGAGAGAAATTAGATGGACAAATACCTTCCATATAACATTAAATTTGTAACAAGAGTTCAGCAAGACCATATAACATTAAATTTGAAACAAGTGCTCTGCATATCCCCTCGCAATGAGTGTTTACAAGCTTTTTCTATAAAGACTCATAGTAACCTTGACCTTTGGACACCAAAATCAATAGGGTTCTTCCTCTATTGATAACAAAGTTACAAGTGAAGTGTGAAATCAATGAAGCAAAAAATGTGGTCTATTGTATGTCTACATGCTTTTTCTATGAAATCCCAATGTGACCTTGACTTTTTGACCCTAAAATCAATATGATTCTTCCTATCTTGATTACAAAGTAGCATGTTAAGTATAAAATCAATGGAACAAAAAATGTGGCCTGTGGATTGTCTACAAGCTAAAGTGTTATATACACACTCACATACTTGCCAACACATGAATGGGATCATTACTATATCCATCATGAGTGAAAATAAAGTGGCAAAACCCCTGAAAAAGAGATCTAAATGGATAAAAATTGCAAAATGATCTAGAGTGTCCCACAAAGTATATAGCAAATTTTACCGACATGTGAACAGAAAAATGAAGAGAAACAGAAAACCCTGAACAGACAGATAGATAGACATCGCTGTACCATGTCTCGTCTAAAGACGGGCATATAAAAATCACATCACAAAATAAGCCAATTATCAACATTTAAGACCAGTTTCAAAACTTTTAAACTAATTCAAATTTCAATCCTTGTTCTTAAACTCCATGGACTGTAAGATGACACTCATCCTTACTTGTGTGACTTCTTTTTCTTTTTACTTTCTGGTTCATGTTCCTTTGGCCTCTTAGGTCTCTCTACAAATGTCCCCTTCATTTTGGCAATCATATCTGAATCTTTCTTTGAATACTGTATCCTCTACAAAGTTTCATAAAATGTTACATGGATATTAAACATACTAATACACATTGTGTGCTAAACTACAAGAATAATCTACAAGTCAAATTAATCAATTTCAGAACTAGATATCAACACAAGTTTATAAATTCTAACGAGAAGCAGAAAGAATTTCATTCTCTTCCATTTTTTAAAGATTTTTTCATCAATTTTTATTCCCATGAAAAATTTTGACCCCATATTGTAGCCCCAAAGGATCACAACATAACTGAAAATGAATTCACATAAAAAGAGATACCTCAACACCAATATGATTAACATGATCTTATGTTCTGGTTAAGACCATGTCACAAGGTCACAGATCATGGTATGGTGTGAAAGACCTTGCAGTCAGAAATATATATTCAAAATATGAAAGCTTTATCTGAAATTGTTCAAAAGATAATGAACAAGTTATACTTTTTAAAATCAAAATTCAAAGACCTGAATGAAGGGACACAAAGACATTGAGTGCAATATCATACACATCAGGGTTCTCAATAAATTTGAGGGTAGCAGGTGATATTGGAGAAAGTAGAAGAAATATTTGAGTGCTGCAGGAGGAATTTCCTTATCTTTAGGTACTTAAATAAAGCATTAAAATCATTTGTATGTAAAATGTTAGCAAAAGGTGTTTACTTACATGAAAAGAAATAAAGAGAAGAGCTTGAGCTGAACTTGCTTATCCTAACAAGTTCATTACCCCCCCCCCCCCCCCCTTTCCTAATATAGTATCCCCTCAAGACTTGCTACTTTACAAAGGCTAAAATCAACAAATTCAAATTGCAGATGAAAAATGCTGGAAAGAATATCACTGCTTCAAAGTGAGACTACTATTATTAAAGTTATATCTTCTGTTCATGTATGATTCTATGATGTAACAATTATATGGTATTAAAACTCTCTGTTTTCAATAATGTCCAACAATAAAAATGTTCAACATAAATGTAGAAAAGGTTATTGGAAATCTGAACAAGATTCAACTCTCAATGAATGCTATCTAGCCTAGGTTTCTTTGCGAAATAACCTGTTATTTTCTTCACAATGCACATGTTACCTTCATTTTGCATAACAGAAAATAGGGATCAGTATCATTAAAAACCATTAAAGGCCTGAAGAGCCACAAAGGAGTCGAGTGCAATATCATATACATTATAGGGTTCTCTTAATAAATTCAGAGGGCAGGTAAATTAGAGAAAGTAAGAGAAGAAATGTTTGAGTGCCACAGGAGACATTTCTTCATGTTTGAGTATATAAATAAAACATTACAGTCATTTGTAAAATGTCAGCAAATTGTGCTTATTTACATCAAAAGAAATACAGAAGAGAGCTTGGACTGACGTTGCTTATCCTAACAAGTTCATACATGTACCCTCCTCTTGCTAGATAATATCCCCTCAAGACTAGTTACTTTACAAAGGCTTCAATAACTTCAAATTGCAGACAAAAATGCTGAAAAGAATATCAATGCTTCAGAGTGAGACTTCTAGTTTATAAAAGTTACATCTTCTGTTCATGTATGATGTAACAATTATACGGTATTAACTCTCTGTTTTCAATAATGTCTAACAATTCAAAAGTTCAACATAATATGTAGAAAGGTTATTGGAATTCTGAACAAGATTCAATTTCCAATGAATGCTACCTAGCCTGGGTTTCTTCACAAAATAACCTTTTAATTTTGTTGCGGTGCATGCGCTACTTTCGTTTTGCTTAATTGAGAATTGGGATTACTGAAAACAAAACCGGAAATAGTCTTGTGTTTTTGGAATAGGAAACGAACCGTGACAATGTGCAATCCAATTTAGTATTTATCTGTTTCTACTGATCTGAAATAAGGATTCTTGGTGAAACTACGAGTCTATAGATATAAATGAAAACCAAATTTGAGCAGGTTATTTTGTAAATACTTATGATATCGTGTGACACAAATTTCGCGGTAAAATATGTTTCGTTGTAAATCCATCCATGAATAATGAACTTTTCTTGCCAAACAATCATTATTTAATTTGTAAGTATTTAATAAATATCATCCGGTACAAATTTCGTGGGAAAATCTGTTTCATAGTAAATCCATCTACGAATAATGAACTTATCTTATCAAACAAATCATTATTTAACTATTAGATGATGATATAATAATAGACGATGACATCAACAACAGAATCGATATTCTTCCATTCAAATATAAAAATTCAATGTTTCAGAGTCCTGAATCGTAAAAAACATTCAAAACCAATAGGCACTATTTTGATTTCACCCATTGAAATTAACTGGATGGCAGTGTAGTGGCAAAATCCTGCATGATCGCTCAAGCAAGCTAGATGCCTTACAAAAAATGGTCAAAATTCCAGGTTGAAGTCAAACACCAAAGTATACCAAGGTCATGCCATAAAAATGTAGATACAAAATATATGAAAGCTTTAATTTAAACAGTTAAGGAGATAAGGGCTGGGTTTTTGTTGTTGGTTTTTTTAAAAAGAAAGTAAGTCACAAGATCAAATGCAATTGTACCACAAGGTATCAATATACAAAATGTGAAAGCCCTACCTTCATTAGTTCTTAAGATATTAAACAAGACATTAAACAGATTATGACTTCTTAAAAGTAAGTCAATTTTCAAGGTCAAAAGGTCAAAGGTCTTAGTATGAAATAAAAGACTTGCCACAAGAAAACATATACAAAATATTACAGATCTACCTGAAATAGTTCAGGAGATTGATTGTTGTTTTCCGCCACACTAAACAATTTTTCAGTTATCTGGTGGAGTCCAATTTTTGTTGGTGGAGAGAACCCAGATACAATGTACCCGTGAAGAGACCACCGAGCTTCCGAAAGTAAACTGGCAAACTTTCTCACATATATCAGCGTGAGCGAGATTCGAACCCGCGCTGACTAGAGGTGAGAGGCCTTGTGGTTTTGAGCGCGATGCTCTAACCACTCGGCCACGGAGGCCCAGTTCTGGAGATATTGAATAGGTAACAGATTTACAAACCAAGTCCAACTCAAAGGTCAAGTTCACAAGATCAAACTTCATGAATAAGGTCTTGCCACAAAGAGTCTCTATACAAAACATGAAAGTCCAATCTTCAATAATTCAGAATATAATTAATAGGTCAAAGGTGTTTTAAAAGTAAGTAAAACTCCAAGGTCAAAAGATCAAACACCAATGTGACAAGATCTTGCCATGAAAAATCTATATACAAAATTTGAAAGCCCTACCTCTGATAGTTCTGAATATATTCAATAGGTTATGCTTTTTTTAAAAGTATGTCAAACTCCAAGTTCAAGGTCACAAGGTCAAAATATTCAAACTACTCCCTGACTATTTAAGGCCATGTACCCAAAGACTGGTGTCATTTATATCGACAAGGTAGCACTCTAAAGTAAACAAGGAAAGTGACTTTTGCAAAATGGACAAAATCGGTGAAAGAGCAGTGGTCTAAAAGTTGCAAAAGAAATATTATGATTCAGTTTTTAAAAAAATTTAAAATGGAGAACAAAAAAGGCTGTAATCATATGAAGAAAATCATAAACAAATTCACAACTACTATTAGTATTGTAACATATAAAATATCATACCATCGGTTTTTCATAAAATGGAAACCCCTGCATTGACCGCAATGCACTGTTAGCACTGTTAATGTCCTTAAATATTACAAAAGCCTGTCCTCTCATCTTTAATGTTTTCATAGCCACAATGTCCAGGATTTGGCCAAACTGAGAAAATATGGCATATAGAGACTTCTTCAGTTCTGCAAATAATAAAAACTAGAATTAGAAAACTGAATCAAGAGTACTGCAAAAAGAACATAATATGCCCTTAATTATGTATTAGTAGTATAGGTTTTTGTTGTGTAGGTCTATTTCCATATTCTACAGTATAAATCGCTGGTTATCCTACTATACAGGGATATAAACCATAAGATGCTATAGTCTGCTATAGTATAATGCTCATAAGGAAAATTTGCACAAAGTACATATTTATTGCAACAAAACATGTAAAAATGGTGACACAAACAAAATAAATTTATTGAAGTTCTGTGACCTTGATAGTATAACCTTGGATTAAGGTCATGACACACTGGTATCCTTAAAAGAACAAAGCATGAATTTTTAATCCTCTTAGACATAGAACAATCCACATTACAAAAAAAAAAAAAAAATAAGCACACCAAAATTAATATATAACACTAAAGGACATTGCAAATCACAAAAAAATGATCAAAGGATTTTAGAACGTTCACTGAGCTGACATGCCATGCACGGAACAATTTATAACACTGGACAGTTTGATTGGCGTATTTATGGACAAGATCCAATTGCGCCCAAGCTGTATGTCGAAGTAACCAACAATTCAATTGCTGAACACTGCAGCGCCTTTGGTCACCTAATTCTGTCCAATCCATTACCAAAGCCTATAAATTTCATCCAAATTATGTCCGATACTAAACCTGTCCGTAAATGGAGTTCTAATAGCGAAAGTAATTACACAACACTAATCAATTATGTGGTTCAGAAATTATTATTTCTTCGATTATGAGCCTCATAGGGATCTGAGTTGTTAGAATTGATCCTCTGTACCCCTTGCTTGTTGTAAGAGGCAACTGAATGGGGTGGCCCTTCAGATGAGACTGCAAAACCCAAGGTCTGTGTCACAGCAGGTGTGGCACAATAAAGATCCCTTCCTGCTCAAAGGCCATAAGCATTGAGCATAGGCCTAAATTTTGCAGCCCTTCACCGGCAATGGTGATGTCTACTTATGAGTGAAAAATTCTTTAGCGGACGTTAAACAATATATAATCAATCAATCTTTGATTATGAAAATATGAAAAATGAAGTAAAGAACTAGAACCATGAAGTACCAAAATTGGCCCTGTCACAAAAATAACAGACTTTCACAATTGATGCTCTAAGATTGAGAGGTTAAAGTACAATATATTTTATAGCACCTCCCTGTATAATGCTATGTAAAGTTTTCCCATTGTATTGGGCATAATTGAGAAACCATTGCGAAAAATTAAAATTCCATGTGGTGAAAGGGTATTGTTCAACCGTCCACCCCAAAGATGACTTTATTTCTTTTTCAGTCTGCATATTGATTCATATTGCTTTTCAATTGGTGATAGAGAGACGACTATATAATTTGTTAAACCTTAAATCAACTAAGTAACAAAAATTAGATTTTTTTTTAAAAATGTCCCGTAAACCAAAACAAAACAAAACAAAAAAACCCAAAAAAATTCCTTTTTATTGGTAATTAATATTATTATTTTAAGATTCAGTCCAAAGGCACTTTGTTGATTCACCAGGGAACGGGAAGGGAAGTTTAAAGACTAAAGAATGTTGAAATTTTCAAATTGAAGGTTGGTTGTATATTGTTCAATGTCCCTCTCAAAAATTTTTCACTCATATTGAAGCGTCGTCGTTGAGGATGAAGTGCTGCTAAACTTATGTTTAAGCCTTTGTGCAAGGAGGGATCTTTATTGTGCCACACCTGCTATGACTCAGTTTTTGCGATTTTATCCAAAGGGCCACCCCATTTAGTTGCCTCTAACGAGAAGCAAAGGGTACTGAGAACATATTCTAACCCAGATCAAATTGAAGGACAATAATAACATTTTAAAGTAAGTGTCTCACGAGGACAAATTCTACATAAATTGAAGATCACTGTGATTCAAAAGTATTTTTAATTTTGCATCATTTTAGAGCATAATTTTACGAGTTAAAATTTTTAACCCCCTTCATAAAAGGTATTGTAATTAAGAGTATTTAAATAACTAAGTAACTTGTCATTTATTTAATACTATATTCCTATTTGCATTAAACAAATAAATTTGAAAAATTGCAATAGTGTAATGTACAGCATTCTGAACACGCTCGCTGTTATTTAATTGCATGATCAAGATGGAGATTCTACCACATCATTAAAAAAGCTAGCTCACTGGCAAGGCAGTATAAGTTCCCAATACAATGTCCTCTACTTTAGTTTTTAAATATGCGAATGGAAAATGTAGGTCTGCATTCAAGGTTCTTTATTTTTTCTAGTTCTGAAATACAGGATAAAAATCTTTATTAAATTCATGAAGTGCCAAACTTTAGATGTTGATACATTTGATGTAATGGTGCTCTATAATAGTTTTCACTTGATATGGAATTCATTTCTTTCAAAGATACTTTAAATAAATATTATCATAAAATTACAAGTATTCATTTCCCAATATTTTCATTTACATGTAGGTTTAAATAAAGTGCATGAAATAAGTATACTATTATTAATTTTTAAATAAAAAGCATTGAAAGTAATAATAAAGCATAATATGATATTTCATAATGATGACATTTCTTTGAAAAATATATGTTGCAGGTGCATGTATGGTTTGAACAAATATGTGTACATATTTCTTATTGTCACTAAATAGAAACTAATTTGTAATATGTCAGTTTAAATAAACCTGATACTTCATAGTACAGAATTTCCCTCCCTAAAGGAATTTTTTGTGTAAAATATTCCCTTAAAATTTTCAATAATGGCGTTTAATGGTAGGTAGGATTATCAAATTAACAAACACAAATATTAATTGGTACAAACACATGTCCAATTATATAAATTAACAAAGACCCACAACTAAGTATTCAGTCGTTATACTGCAGTACATGTCACATTGCTTGTGTTTTATTTCTGGGTAAACTAGAATATTATTTGTTTAAAAATAAACATGTTATTTTCAGTATTTCGATATTTACTATTAAAACAAACCTAAACTTTTTGAGAAATGGGCATATCTGATATTCCCTGTATATAGTTCACCAGGATTTTAACAAGTTACCCTTACCCTATGACAGACTTTTTATTTTTTGACATTTAAGCTGAATGTATGAGTACAGTATGTTGGATTTAAAAACCATGAAACAAAAAAATTATTTAATTCAGTTAAAAAATTAACTGACTTCACCAGTATGATTTGTTGGATTTTGAATGAACTCGATACATGAGTACAATTTGTCTGCGTTTTAAAATCATCTGAATGTATGAGTACAATTTGATTTAATTATTAATTGAATGATGTGTATGATTTGTTATGTTTGAAAATTAATAATAATAATAATGAATGGTTTTTATATAACACTTTTCCAGCATATGCCGCTCAAAGCACTTCACAATACATTATTACCCCAGCAGACCATATAACATTCCAGAACGTTCTCAGTGCAAGCTGCCGTTAAGGCACTAGAGCACTAACATTCACCGTCTTTAGCCAGGTACCCCTTTTACACTTGGGTGGAGTGAGGAAATTTGTGTAAAGTGCCTTTCCCAAGGACACAACATCCTGCCACGGCCAGGACTCAAACCCAAAAACCTTTCGGTCAAGAGTCTAACAGTCTAACCACTAGGCCACTGACGCCACTAAATTAACTGACTGTATGAGAACAATTTGCTGGATTTAAAAATTAACTGAAAACATGAGTACTTTTTTCTTTTTTAAAAATCAACTGAGTGTACGAGTACAATTTGCTGGATCAAAGAATTATTCAATAAATAAATAATGTTGTTGGATTTAAAAAAGAAATTGTACCATACATTTGATGTTCAGTGTTACTTCTTTTCATAACAATGTATAGGCCTACAATTTACCTGATTTAGTGAGCAAAGTGGCATGGTTGATATATTCACAATATTTATGTATGCCATGTATGTTAATAACTTACCCAAGATCAGCTGGAAAGTGGAGGAGGGGAGGTCTTCCATGTTCATACTCAAGAGTGGTTTACAACAAAAACTAAACATGTGTAGAATACTGAAGATACTACCATTCAATGTAGTTTACATTTTGAATTCTTTTTAATGACCATGCTAATATTCATCCTGAAACTTGGATACCGTCGGCTTAAAGCCGTTTAAAATCAATATATGTAATGTCAGGTTAAAGGAATGTTTTATCCAATGGTAACAGTTTAAAGCTGCATAGTAACAATTTTGCATGATAAATGGAACAAAAATTATTTGATAGGATATCAATATCATACAAGAATACTTGCGTGAAGACAGAAAAATCTCCGATATGCGAAAGTGAAAGCAGACATCACGTCTTAGTTAGATCTTTAGTCTCTAATGCTTTCGGTCCATTTTATTTTTGTTTCATGATCATTTTATGATAATAATGTAAAATAACAAAATTGTACACAATTTCTTAAGAACAATGCAAATGCAACTGCAGTGTGAACGACTGTAAAAGACAGACATAACTAGGCACTGAAAATGAACATATGCAGTAAAGGGGCGAAACAAGCTGCAACCAGAAACTATTATTAGATTAGGGAACTTCCCTTGCTTTAAAAATAAGCACCAACTTAAAGCGATCCATAAAAAAATATAAAAGGTAATTTGTTTCTCCATTCACAGAAGTAAATCGGCCATATTATCTTAACATTTTAAGTTTTTTGGCACCAATGCATCATAAACATAATATTTAGTTGCGATCTGGAATATCGGTTTTTCAAAAATTAAAATATTCCCCATAGCTCACCCTAAAATATTTTTTCAATTTTGGGCAATTGAAAAGATGTAGAGTACAACAGTATTTTAAATATTTTGGGTGAGATGAGACCAATAAAAGAAAAACTTTGAAAATAACCAGTTTTTGGAAACAAAATAGAAAAAATATGGAACCATGTCTGGTTCTAGTATAATAATAATAATAATAATAAATTTATTTTGTAAAGCGTAAAGTCCATACTGCTCTAAACGCTATTTAAACAACAATAAAATGAGTGAAATGAGGTATATAAAAACAGATCATAGTAGGTCCCAGATTAGTTGTAGCATGTGAACAGATGAGTCTTTAATTTAGATTTGAAGGTACAGAGACTAGTGGCAGTTCTGATATCATACGGAAGAGCGTTCCACAGTTTAGGGCCAGCAACACTAAAGGCTCGAGTTTGAATCACCGTTGAGGTGGTAAATGGCACTCGTAGTAGGCTCTGGTCACTGGACCGCAGTATTCTGGAGGGAGCATAAGGTGTTATGAGTTCTTGCAGATAGGATGGGGCTGTGTTATGTACTGTTTTGTACACCAACACCAATGTCTTGAAGATGACTCTTTGCTGAACTGGAAGCCAATGGAGAGAGCGTAGTACAGGTGTAATTCTGTCATATTTGCTGGTGCCTGAGATGATTCTGGCAGCAGCATTTTGGATAGATTGAAGCCGCTGGATCTGCGTTGATGGTAAGCCGCAAAAGAGAGAGTTACAGTAGTCCAGCTTTGTTGTTATAAAGGCATGGACAACATATTCTAACGATTCCCTGTCTAGATATCTTCTCAGCTGGCTCAGGTTCTTAAGGTGGATGAAGGCACCTCTGCACACTGATGATATATGTGCCTCCATGGTTAAGTGTTGGTCAATTGTTACACCAACTCCCTTGGCCTTAGCAACAGGAGTGATAGAATCGTTTCCTACTTGCAGTGATGGTATGTGCAGCTTAGATGCCATTTGTTTTGAGGATATTACTAGCACCTCGGTCTTGCCTGTGTTGATCTTGAGGTGATGTTGAGCCATCCAGGTTTGAACTGACCTCAAGCAAGACTCCATCTGACTGACTGCAAGAGCAACCTGTTGAACTTTAAAGCTGATATACAATTCATTGTCGTCATCATACATGTGGTACAAGACATTGTTCTTTCTGAGAAGGGTCCCCAGGGATGATGTGTAGATGTTGAATAGGACAGGCCCAAGGACCGATCCCTGGGGGACACCGCAGCCCAACTCAGTGGCACCAGATTTTGCCCCCTTCACTTTGACAATCTGGGTCCGATTGGTAAGATAGGACGCGAACCACATGAGCACAGTGTCCTTAATTCCAAGGTCCTTGAGTATTTGTAGCAAGCATGAATGATCCACAGTATCAAAGGCAGCCAATAGGTCTAACTGCACTAGCAAGACAGCTTTCTGCTCTCCAATGGCACAAACCACATCATTGTGAACTCGCAGAAGTGCCGTCTCAGTACTATGTCCCTGACGGTAAGCACTTTGGAATGGCTCGAGTAGATCATTCTCACTGAGGTAGGTATGTATCTGTGCTGCTACAACCTTCTCAATTAACTTGGATACATATGCAAGGTTGGACACTGGCCGGTAGTTCTTTGGTACATCAGGGTCTAGTGAAGCCTTTTTCAGAAGTGGTGTCACAATAGCTCCTTTAAAAGATGTTGGGAAGGAACCACTCTCAAGTGACTTATTTATGATGGACGTGATGATGGGAGCGAGAGTTGTGACCTCTTGTTTCACAAGAGATGTGGGCAGAGGGTCAAGTTCACAGCTCTTGTTGGCAGATGACATTATCAACTTCGTTACTTGATCTATAGTAACATGTTGGAAATGACCAAGTTCGGTTTCGTCTCCGAGTGCTGGTAGTTCTACAAGTGGATGGTGGTAGTCGCATGTAATGGAGCTGCGAATACGTGAAATTTTCTGTACAAAAAAGTCACTAAACATGACAGCCAGATCTGATGGTAATTTGTCAGCAGGCAATGGAGTGACTGAGTTTCTACCAAGCAGCTTGTTGACCACCCTGAAAAGCTGCTTACTGTCACCTTTGTTATCATGCACCAAGGTCCTGTAATGCTGGAGCTTAGCCGTATCTATGAGCATGTTCACCTCTTCCCTGCGCTGAATGTAAATCTCTCTGTGTACCGCGAGTCCTGATTTGCGCCACATTCTCTCAGCTTGTCTGCGTCTCTGCTTCGCCTCTCTGATAGAGCTGTTGTACCACTCAGATTCTGGCCTGATGGTGATAATGCGAGTTCTGAGTGGTGCAAGCTTGTCCATAATGGATGAGAGTTCACTGCTATAGAGATCTGTGAGGTCAGTGAGTGACATCTCAGTTGCAGCCGATGTACAAAGAGAAGAGCTGATGACAGCTTGACTGAAAGTACTGGGATTAATGGTCTTGACCTTGCGATAAGTCACTGACTGTTTAGGCAGCTCGGATTTGTACAAGGAGAGATTCACAAACACAGGGAAATGATCCGGGAACCCATGGTCCTCAGCAAGGGTGGTAAGCACAAGCGAGTCTACTGATCGGGATAAAACAAGGTCCAGTGTGTGACCACCGCGATGGGTACTCTGAGTGACATGTTGCTGGAAGCCAAAAGACGTCACCATAGAGAGAAATGCAGCAGCATCAGCATCACTAGAATTCTCAATGTGGAAGTTGAAATCACCCACAATGAGTAGAGATGTAGTGCACGAAACCAATTGTTCAAGGTAAGCAGAAAACTCACTGAAAAACTGTTTTACTGTGTAGTTGTTGCCTCTGGAAGGGGGTGGGCGATATACAACGCACAAACGCAACCTCTTAGTAGCAATCACACTACAGTCCATTACCTCAAATGACTTCAGCTTTTGTTGTGCTTCTATTTTTAGAATCTAAGATGTTTTTTAACTCCGGATTCTGATACATATTTATGACCACAATATTTGTATTAAACATTTACTTTTATTTTTACATATTTTAAGGGCCGTATTTTGGGATTTGTGAATCGAGTTCTTTTACAGAGTACAACTTCTATATAAACATTTAATCCTTTATCAATGGCTTTGATAGTGGGTATTGACATGTATTGATGTCCCTAGATCTGTCAAAGCATGGTCAATCAAGCATCTCTAAACCCTGTAAGAGACCAGGAAATTTACACACTGAAAGCCTGTGGCACTCCAAGTGTGAATGGATAATTAATTATCTTGAATCCCCAATGAACAATTTGGGTTTATTATGTTTTTGTCAGAAATTTTACACCTAATACAGTCACAGCATCTTGGGACAATGTAATAACCATGTCTATTTTATATTGGTTTGTTTTGTGTTTTAAAATTCCAACGTAATACAAGGTCTAACATAAACCATGAACGTAATAACAAGGTTCCACTGTACATGTCCTGTAAAAAGACTGGTCATGTGACAAGCCATGCCTGTACCTTGCCAATGATCACTGGAAAGTCAACTTTAAACACAATTTATTCATATTTCATTAGGGTTGGACACCGGTACTTGGTATCAATGCCATACCAAGGACTTGTTTTAAATATACCAGTAAAATACCATTTCATTTCATTCTGGTGTCAATATTTATATATCAATATATTTATAATTATCCTTTAATGTTGTACTCCATTCGTTACATTTCCAAGGGGCCTCCATGGCCGAGTGGTTAGAGCACTGGACTCAAAATCACAAGGCCTCTCACCTCTAGTCAGCACAGGTTTGATTCTCACTCGCACTGATATATTGAGAAAGTTTGCCAGTTCACTTTCGGAAGGTCGGTGGTCTCTTCCCAGGTACATTGGATCTGGGTTCTCTCCTCCACCAATAAAAACTGGACGCCACCAGATAACTGAAAAATTGTTGAGTGTGACGGAAAACAATAAACAATCAATCAAACCTTACATTTCCATTGATTCAATGAAAACTACAAACATGCTTTTTAAGACTATACTTATCAATGACACAAATTGTGACATACGATAACTCTGCTTGATTTTATTTAATAAAATGCTTAAAAAATATTATTTTCATTGAAGTGTATGTCAATTTAGCATTACTTGTGTTAAAAATTTAGTTTACAATTTTTTTAAATACTGGAAAGGCTAAGACAGAAGCAATATTCATCAGGTTTATCCGTATCTTCCATATATTAGTATCACCATAATTTCACTGTAAAGAAACTACATGAAGTGTTAAGGTGAAAAATATTCTTGAAACATGAAAACTCTACGTAAATTATAGTTTTATTACTGATTCTTTAAGACATTTATTATGAATTATTGAGTATCTTCTGATTTAGAATTTTGGGATCTGGGAAAAAACTGCAAGAATATTTATGTATGACACTTATTAAGCCCACTTAGAAGCATGATTATTGACTTAAAATTTTGGGGAGGTAGTGAATCAGGTTTCTAAAAATATTCTTGGAACTTCAAGAATGAAGCATAATATTCACCTTTTCACTTTATCATTCAGTTTACAAATGCAGACTTGATATGTGATTTTATGCCACATAAGCTACATGTACAACATATGAAATTTGATGAATTCAAAATCAAGAATCAAGAAAAGCATAGTCTCTCAGCCTCAAAAAATATTTGAAACACTCTCACTATTTTTCAGTTAAATGGGGTGAAGTAAATAAAATCCACACTAAATTTTTACATGATTGCAACTAACTGTTATTTGTTATAGATATATATATACACACACTTACACACACACACAAGTCGGTTTTTTAGGAGTCAAATTTTGGTTCAAAATTCTATGTCCAACTTATAGACAAGTTCTAAGAAGATTGGTATTTTTCTACAAGACAAATAGAAGTATTTTGGATCTAATCAAGTATATTATACATTCTTTAAATGACTTACATAGTGGTAATTAATTCTATCGTTTATCGATAAGATGGAATTGCGAATCCGACTGAAATTTGAAAATGTATTTTTGAAGAATAATAAAGAGAAAACTTATAACAGAATTATTGACTCTCTTAAAATTTAATTGATGGAAAATAAATTGTACACTATGTTTGCAACTTTCCTGAAGCTAAGAAAACAGGGGTTCTCAATGCTCACAGATGAGATGGAGACTATTAAACAAAATACAATACACGGCAATGATAGGTTAAAGTACACAAGAGCAGTTATGGCTTGAATGTTAAGTACCTCCTAATTATCCACCTCTCATAAATAACACCTGTCAGGTATTTTAAAATTTTATTATACTGTACATCACCATGCCGAAGAGACAGAGATCTGCATATGATTCCAACACAATAACTATGGATGCTTTTATTTTCATTCATGAAATAAAAATCTAAATTGAATATATATATTTTATTTTTATTGGTATAGTTACAAATAACATGAACAGTGTATGATACCGGTAGAAAAAAAATTGAGACTGGTGTTCAAAGTATGTTAGACAAGGGATATAACTCTAAAACTAAAACATGGACGAAGTGGAGAAGGTTTACTGAGTTGTTAAGCACATGTAAATAATGCATTTCAGCAATGATATGAATTTGAATTGTTAAAAAAAAATTAAAAAAATATGGTGTCATTGCACAAAATAGAATTTGAAATGAGGTAAAACCAGAAGAACTTACAATTGTTGACTAATTCTAGCAAAAAATTGTACAGACTTATAGTTGGGTCAATGGCAAATCCCTCCAAATTAACCTCAAAAAACTACAACTGACTTATAGGCGAGTATATATATATATATATATATATATATATATATATATATATTGCATGCACTGATCAGGTCACCCTCTTGAAATAAAATATTATTATTATTATACTGTTATTACTGTTGAATCCCTGTTGAGTATCAGCAACATTGTCATATATCATAATCATCACATGCAAGACACAGAGATATTGGTAGTCATGTATAACTGTTAAACCAATGAAAATTGGGTATTTTAGTCCAAGGGAGTAGTTATAAATATCCATCACTTTTACCTGAAGGAAATTCATGTGTTTTCCATCTCTGACAAGCTTTAATCAGTAAACAATTACCTACCATCTTTTTTCACTTTTTCATTCAAATTGTTTATGTAGATTGTTTGGTTTGGTCTGGAATCCATTTTCACTGCAAGTAAAAAAAAATGTCAATGAACCCTTTTCTACAGACAAATTTGAAGGTCACATGCAATGTTTCTCAATAAAATATAGAATCAGTAATAACTGTACATTTCCATGAAAATATCAGAAATAGGTTAGGGGTGGAGGAGGCTGCTTTAAGGCCTCTCCAGGGGTGCATGGATCTCACTGATGAAAACTCATAAATGTTAACAAGAGTACTGAAAATGGTACATAATACGCCTGTAAAAAGCTGATATAGGGTGGTTGGTTTTTTGGGGTGTTTTTTTGGGGGGGGGAAAATCATGTTTTCTTTAAATCCAAAAACTGCATATTTTCCACTTTTTTGAAATATATACTTATTACATATCCTCATATCTTACTCAATCAAATCATTTCATGCAGATCTGAGAAACCCTTTCAAGGCGTAGTGAGCCACCTTAAGCCATGTACTTTGCGTCAGGTAGTATCAGCCATCATCAGATAATGACTGACTTTCTTTGCATTGTATGAATTATCATAGCTTAAAGCTAGCCTAAATTTGTGACAAACTAAGAGTTTTGTGTGTAAAATATCCCCAAATTTTATCACATTCAACGATCTGTAAATGTATCAAAGAAAATTAAAAATTGTTGACAATTAAAGTCCTTGCACTATCCACATCTTCAAGTTATTTACAAAGGCCCTAGCTTCAAAACTACAAAAAGACAAACCATGTCCATTATTCATATAATATTTCCTAAAAATGGACTAAGTTCTACAACCTGTAATTTTCTCAAAAATTGAAGAAAATCAAAATCCTTGCCACATGCACATCTTCCATACACATAAAAATATTCTGTAAAATATGAAAGTCCTCTCTAGAAAACTATAGGAGGAGAGACAAATCATGTACTCGGTATGTAATATTTCTCAAAAACACAGTTCAACAACTTGTAATTTTCTCAAAAATTAAAGAAAAATCAAAATCCTTGCCATATGCACACCTTAAATCTTGAATACCCCCCCCCCCAACTTGGGGGGGGGGGGGGGGCCCAAGTTGGCAAAAAAGTGTAAAATCAAAGACCTAGAGACCTGAGAGTCAACTCGCTTTTCACTGTCAACAATGGAATAGGTAATCTTGAAGCTTGAAGTAGTCAGTGAATATTGTGTGTGTGCTTCCTGTAGTGGAATTTATATCGCAATGCATTATAGTGTCTAAAATGACTAAAGTCAACCAAGTCATGACCACTGCCAAAATTTAAATGGATGTAAAGCTAATTCATGCCCCCAAATGTCACCAATATTCGACTATTTCCCCTCACAAAAATTGGTTATTTCTTAAAAAATATAAATATTTGAACATGCCATTGTTTGAATTTTCAAGTGGAATCTAATTCTTCATACAATAAAGTTCATTAACACTGTTTTACTTTTTTTATCTTTAAAATATTCCAAAAATAAATTCTACAATATTATTCAGTCTGGTAAAATAATAACTGGTCCAGTAAATCTTTCAACTATGAATGTACTGTAAAGCTCTAGGGACCTTGGCAAACACTGTCACATTGTGTTACTTCATAGTACAACTTTACAAAAGTGAAATCAAGAAATTATTTTGCATGTAATAAAAACCTGGTCACACACATACACACACATCTAATATTTACTAGCCCAATCATTGAGGAATTTTGATAAATATTAAAATTAATTGGCCCCATGGGTACATACTCTTTACAAATCTCTAGCCCAAATCCAAAATTTACTGGCCCCAACTAATCGGACCATCAATTATATCAAGTCCTGATGCCCATTGGGTTTCTGCAATTTTTTCATGCCTGCTTTTAATATCAATAGGTG
The DNA here is from genome assembly GCA_024699665.1 of Ostrea denselamellosa. Taxonomy (NCBI): domain Eukaryota; kingdom Metazoa; phylum Mollusca; class Bivalvia; order Ostreida; family Ostreidae; genus Ostrea; species Ostrea denselamellosa. The sequence continues at coordinate 4,001,566 of JAMZEH010000064.1, read as the reverse complement.
TTGGGCTACCAAGTGATCTCGAAGACTGCATTAAACTAGATCCGAAGAGCATTCCCATTTTAACAATAGAACATTCTAGTAACCATATTAAGATCATAATCAACCATTCTGATGGGTAATAATCATGCAAAGAAAATACTATTTATAAGAAAAAGGTTTTGACACAATCTGAGCAACAAGAAAATTACATGGAAAAAATAGTGTATGGTAAACAACAGTGACCAAATTCTTGGAAGTTGGGCTTATTTCTCAATGGTTTCTGTGAAGTCAGGTAAACGATCTATGCTTGTCAATAAAGAACAATGTTCTGGCTTTCGAATGAAAAAACATTTGGTCCTTTCACTCCATTATACACACCAGTTTCCTCAGATTGCGTCAAAACCCCGAGTTTATAAGCAGAATTAATGTCAACGTCAAATATTACTTGCACCGCGGTGAACATTGCGGAATTATGCCCTTGAATATAATTTTTACCCTTTTTTGTTAAAAAAAATTAGTCTGTTGGACATAGATACCTGATGAAGGCATGATTTGGGTTTCTATTTTCGGGGTTTTTTAAACTTAAATTCTTAAATACGTTTCTTGGGAGCTATAAATGTAAAGACACATGCAGGTACCAATCTGTAGGTCTAGCATATCTGCCGACCACTACCTTACCTCTTTCAAGAAATACGTTATTCCCACGCCAGTATTGTGATGTTCTCACCAGATGGCGCTTTAAATTGGCAAGCGGTAAATGTAGTACGACCGAAAACCAATCGGAACTCCTCGATAGACTATTTCGAGTGCGACTAGCCTGGTTCCCGAGGCCTTCCAATTGCAAGCACAATCGGAAGGCCTCGGGAACCAGGCTAGAATGCGGGCTGCTTAATAAATGTATTTATGAAAGGTTCTAATAACACATGTTCGTGTTTATTTACACTTTTATAATATTGGCTAGTGACATTGAAATATTCATTGCACGGGTTTAAACTGACCAGGGTTAGTGAGTAGAATTTAGCCATTCGAAGGCTTCTTAGTGCAGTTAACATGCTTTTTCGCTTCTATCCTTCCCCACTTAACATGAGCGACTCAGGCGACGAACTGACTTTAGACGCAGAAAAATTGTTAAAAGATAGCACAGGAGGGGTTCCACGCTGGGAATTTCGGATATCGTCAAACTCTTCACACGGGTGATTCAGTCTCAATTTAAAACTTTTTCCGGCCAGTTAAAAGCAGAACAGTCAGAGTCCATTTTGAAGAACTCAAGGAAAATTCCCTTCACAGCAGGCATTTCTGTACGGACAGGGCAGAAACAAAGCAACAAGGAGACAGCCGCAACCACATGATATCTGCCATAACTGTTTCTCAACAGGCCACTGGAAATCTAACTGTCCAAAGGGAAAGACACAGAGTCAATGATAAGTATACGGGTGGTTTGTCTAACGTTGTTCAAGGAAACAACAACGATAGTAGTATAAAGCATAGTTTGCAAAAACATCTCAACAAATGGAAAGAAATTGGGGTTTATCAATATATTCTGAAAGTAATAGAGTCTGGATATGAAATTCCTTTTGTTTCGATTCCCCGTTCGATGAATATTAGAAATAACAAATCTGCTGAAATTAACGCTGATTTTGTCACTTCAGAATTATCTCTGTTAATTGATAACGGTTGTGTTATCAACGTTTCTGTCAAACCATACATTGTGAGCCCTCTTAGTGTGGCAGAAAACAGATCCGAAAAGAGATTAATGCTAGATTTGAGTAGACTGAATAAATATGTAAAATACGAAAAAATCAAGTTCGAAGATTGGAAAACAGCTTTGGATTATTTTGAAAAAGGTTGCTATTGTATAAAATTCGACCTCAAATCAGGTTATCATCACATAGATATTTCTGAGAGTTTCCAGACTTACCTAGGATTTTCATGGAATAAGCAATATTACTGTTATACTGTACTACCTTTTGGGTTATCATCTGCTCCATTCATTTTTACAAAATGCTTGAGACCAATCATTAAGTTCTGGAGAAGTAGGGGTACAAAGATAGTGCTTTACCTTGACGATGGTCTCGTGTTTGCTTCGTCTATTAACGAAGGCTTACTCGTTTCTGAATTCATTCAAAAAAGTTTGTCAGAAATTGGGTTCCTAATAAATTTTGAGAAATCTATATTTTACCCAACTCAGAATATTGAATGGTTAGCAATAGTGTGGGATTCAGAACATTTTTATATTTCTGTGCCAGATAGACGCATTGAAGATACAGTTGCTTCATTACAGTCAATACTGAAAAGTTTTCCTAATGTCACAGCCAGAGAGTTGGCAAGAGTAGTAGGAAAGATCATATCAATGTCACCAGTCATGGGTAACATATGTAATTTAATGACGAGGTTTTCCTCTATGGAAATAGCACTTAGAAAGTCGTGGGACGATACCATTGTATTCGCACACAAAAATGAGGTTCTTAACGAATGCTATTTTTGGTTACAACGTATGCACTCAAAAAATACATGGTACTTGCACAAATTGACAAAAAAGAGTGTGGTTATTTACTCTGATGCTAGTAGTATAGCTTCTGGAGCATATACTGTGGAGGTTGACTCTAAAATCTTTCATTTGATGTGGAAAGAGTTTGAGAGAAACATGAGCTCTACTTGGAGAGAGCTCAGAGCAATTGAGTTAGCTTTGGCATCATTTAGCAATAGTCTGAAAAATTGTGAAGTAAAATGGTTTACTGATAACCAGAGTTGCGTTAACATAGTACAGTCAGGTAATATGAAACACCATCTACAATCCCTTGCTTACAATATATTTAAGATATGTATAGATAGAGGCATTTCAATTGATATCCAATGGGTTCCTCGACTTCAAAACGAGAAGGCTGTTTTTTGAGCAAGTACATTGATGTCGATGACTGGGGCGTAACCGGAAAATTTTTTGAATTCGTAAATGACTTGTTTGGACCATTTACTGTTGACAGATTTGCAAATTATTATAATTACAAATTAACCAGGTACAATTCAAAATTCTGGAATCCTGGTTCTGAAGCTATTGACAGTTTTACTCAAAATTGGGAACACGAAAACCTCCTATTTGCGTAATCGTCCGCGCCATTAAACATCTTATTATCTGCAAAGCTGTCGGTGTCTTGGTTGTTCCTAACTGGCCATCTGCTGTTTTTTGGGCCTTTCATTTTCAACAAAGACATGACATACAGATGGTATGTTAAGGATGTTTTATTATTCAAGGACTGTACAGACGTACTAATTCAGGGTCAGAACAAAAAATGTTTATTTGGATCAGTTAATTTCACTTCTGGAATACTGGTGGTAAAGTTGGACGCTAGATATTAGAAATAGAACGCTGAGGTTCATTTTAGTTCATTCTGATGAGTCCAGTGGAAATTTGGACAATTGTAAAGGTGTATTGCAGATGAACTGGGTCCAGGTACACCGTTTTTATGATGGTTAGATGTATTGCAGATGACATGAGGTCCTGATACATCTTTGACGTAGGTGTATTGCAGTTGATTGTAGATCCTGATACACTGCGAGAAAATCGATATCGATATTAATTTTTTGGTATTCTGTATATACATTTTTCAGACGTATTTAAAGTGGGCAGGTGGTCACAGTATATTAGGATCGAGGATCAACGCCTACAGGAGTTACGGGACTCTCTACCAACTTTCTGTCTTAAATCTAAGGCAGACAATACATTGAATCAATACAGGTACGCATACAATGCTTTCTGTCGGTGGTGCCACGCATTTCTTCCTCCCATATGTCCACTACCTGCATCAGACGAACACGTGGCTTTATATGTAATTTCTATTGCAAAGGATTTTAAGTCTTCCAGCAAAATTCAATCAGCTACACATGCGATAAGTTGGGCTCATCAACTAGCAGGTTTTAAAGACCCTTGTGATTCCGCGTTAGTAAAGCTTACGAAGGACGGCGCAGTTAGAGAAATCTCCAAGCCTGTTGTTAAAAAGGAGCCGATCACACCTGAACATTTGAAATTGTTGGTCCAGAGATATAAATCCCATAATTTGTATAATATGCGGATGCTATGTATGTGTTTATTAGGATTTGCAGGGTTCCTAAGATTTTCAAAGCTTGCAAATATCAAACTTAATAACTTGTCATTTAATGATGCTTGTGTTACTATTAATATAGTCAAAAGTAAGACGGATGTTTACAAAGAAGGTCATAACTTGTGTATTGCTAGAACTCATTGTGAAACTTGTCCAGTTCAGATGTTAGAAGAATACATAAAATTGTTGGGTGTTGATGTGAATTCCTATCAATATTTGTTATATATCAAGACAAGAAGAGATAATCGCCCTTTGTCCTACACTAGGGCTCGAGAAATTGATTTAGATGCTTTTGAAGAAATAGGCTTAGATAGAAGTAAGTTTGGTCTACATAGTTTGCACTCAGGTGGCGCTACTTCAGCAGCATCTGCCGGTATCAGTGACAGGTTGTTTAAAAAACACGGGCGGTGGAGGTCAGAAAGGGCAAAAGGCGGTTATGTTAGAGAAAGCATTCAAGAAAAATTGTATGTCACAAAGAATTTAGGCATCTAAAATTTTAATATATATGCAAATTTCTTAATCGCTCTTCTTTGTCTTTTCGAAATAAGTAAACTGCACTTACAGAGCGCTTCAGTTCCTAAGTAATATACGTGTTTGTGTTTATTTTATAAATTATTTATGTTCGTTTGAGTAGAACGAATTAGAACATAATTGAAGACCTACAGGTAGGTAATTGAAGACCTACGGAAGACCAAAAAAAAAACAACGTAGGGTATATATATCAAAATTAAAATGATTTTCTGATTAAGCGTGTTTTAAATGTGTATTGGTGGCTTGCCACGCCTACAGATCAACTGTTGCCGCTGGCTAGGCTACTTGTAGGTGAAAAGGAGAGTAGAATTCGTAAATCTATCTCTGCCAGTACAAAGCCCCTACACTATCAAGACTTCTTCAATGCCTCCTCGTGGCGATGCACGATAAACTGGGGTCTTTGCACCCTGGGCTAAATTGAAGGGGATCTCGAAGTAGCAAGGACCCGCCGGCGTGTGGACATGCCCTAGCACTTATCAACCTTGCCCCATCAATGGGTTATTAGCCAGCTAGAAAGGAGTTGTTAGCCATCGTTGGCAACCATTCTAAGAGATGAAACTGATATAAAATTCAGAAATGGCTAGATGGGAGTCATTAGCTTTGGATAGCAGCTCATCTAGAGGATGGAGACCTTGACTACAAATCCCTGGCCCTCAGGGCAGGGGGTTAGGCACCAAGTTAATCACCTTGTCCTGTAAAAAAAACACATGATTACGGAAACTACCACAGGTGTTAACTATGCTTACCCTTCAAGATTGGAGCAGATGTTATTATTATTGAAAATAAAAATGCAACTAGCGACAGCCATGCAAAACTGAGAATGACATTTAAATAAACTGATACCCCTGTTTTCACCCAAATCAGTCACAAAAGTTGCCCAAATGGAATGTACGTACCATGTACGAAACGGGAGGATGCACACAAATAGCAAAGTAGATGAGAAACTGCAGCATCGACGTTCAAGGCATTAGCGAAGCAAGATGGAATCAAAGTGGAAAGATTACATTAAGTACAGGAGAAGAAGAAATTCTTTATTCTGGAATTGAGAATTAAAAAGACCATCACTCAAAGGGAGTGTCTATAATGCTATCCAAGAAAGAAAAAGCAGTCTCATGGAATGGGAACCTGTCAGTGAAAGAATAATGTGGGTTCCACTAAAAGCGAAATGCCAAAATTTTACCATCATTCAATGTTATGCACCAACAAATGAGACTGAGGAAGAGGATATCGACAACTTCTACGAAAAGTTACAGCAAACTTGGAACAACACCCCAAAGAGAGATATTGGAATAGGGATGGGTGACATGAATGCTAAGATCGGTCAGAGTAACAAAAACGGAAAAAGTTATGGGAAAGTACAGCATTAGAGACATGAATGAAAATGGAGGTAGACTTATTGAGTTCTGTGAAACAAATGAATTAGTGATGGGAGGAAGCCTTTTCCCTCACAAAAAGATCCACAAAACAACTTGGGAGTCACCCAATGGCAGAACAAAAAACCAAACAGACCACATAATGATAAGCCAAAGATGGAGAAGTACGTTGCAAGATGTAAGAGCTATGAGAGGAGCAGATGTTAACTCCTACACCACATAATACTAGCAAAAGTGAAAATCAAACTGACAAAGAATGCAAAAACCAAGACAAAAAAAAAAGAATAAAGTACAATGTAGGTAAGTTTAAAAATCCGATTGACAAGGACATATTCCAACTAGAACTTAGGAATAGATTCAATGCACTATACATAGAAGATCAAGAACTAGACATTGAGAGTGAAAGACTGCTGGAAGGGATATCATCAAGAATACATGTGAAGAAGTCCTAGAAAAGAAAACCAACAAGAAGAAAGAATGGATATCTGGTGCTACATGGCAAAATATCGAAGAATGACACAAAATGAAAGAAAAAGTTAACAATGCTAAAACTAGAGTACAAAAGAATGATGCACATGTCGAACACCAAATCTTGGATAAAGAAATTAAAAAAGCATGCAGGAATGACAAAAGAGAGTATGTCAACCAACTTGCATCAGAAGCAGAAAGGGCTGTCTATATGGGGGATGTAAAGACTCTCTACGACATCACTATAACCCTTAGTAGGCATAAAACCTGCTAGTCTACACCTGTCAAAGACAAAGATGGTAAAGTCCTCACTAAACGAACAAATGGAAAGGTGGAATGAGCACTTCATTAGTATCTTAAATTGGCCAGAACCAGACCAACCGGTGATCTTACCACCAGGGAAAGACCTTAACACAAAGGTCGACAATATAAAGAAACAGGAAATCAAGAGGATATTAAAATCACTGAAGAATGGTAAAGCAGCTGGGGTGGACAGTATACCACCTGAAGCCTTGAAATATGGAGGAGGAGAGATATGTGAATATCTATTTAAGCTTCTAAATAAAACCTGGGATGCAGAAAGAATACCAACAGAATGGAATAAAGGGGCTACTTGTAAAACTGCCTAAAAAGGAGACCTAGAGACCTAAGCTGCTGTGAAAATTGGAGAGGCATAACCCTTCTGCCAGTAGTCAGCAAGATTCTATGTAGAGTGATACTGAACAGAATGAAAGATGCGATGGATAAAGTTTTATGGGATGAACAGGCAGGTTTTAGACCAAACAGAAGCTCTACTGACCAAATTTGCAACCCACAGAATAATTGTGGGGCAATCTGTGAAATGGCAATCATCACTGTATATAAACTCCATCGACTTCGTAAAAGCATTTGACAGTGTCAACAGAGAGGGAATGTGGCAACTGCTGAGACACTATGGAATACCATCTATCAAGACCTCATATGAAGAATTCTCGGTACAAGTGATACATGAAACATCCCTCACTGATTCCTTTCATGTAAAAACTGGAGTAAAACAAGGTTGCTTACTCTCTCCCACCCTCTTTCTATTAGTAATAGGCTGGATTACAAAACAGGCATTTGTCAAGCCAAGAGGAATACAGTGGACAGCAATGGTCAGAAGATTAGAAGATCTAGACTTTGCTGATGACCTTGCCCTACTATCCCATTAAATAAAAGACCTCAGAGAAAAGACCATCAAACTAAATGAAATTGGAAAGAAGATAGGGCTAAAAATAAATAGCAAGAAAACAAAAGTTATGAAAATCAAAACTAGAAAAGGAGGACCAATCACAATTGAAGGGGAAGAACTGGAAGAAGTGGAAAAATTTACATATTTGGGATCCATCATCAGCAAGACAGGTGGCTCAGACGAAGATATCAAAGCCAGAATAAGCAAAGCTCGACAAGCCTTCCCAATGCTCAAGCCAGTCTGGAGTTTCAGTACACTAAGTGAAAGCACCAAGATAAGAATATTCAATCAGTGCTTTTCTAAGGATGTGAAACCTGGAGTTTTATTTTGTTTTTGTATTATTTATGTGGAATTCGCGCTGCATAAATGTATTATTTATTTTTAATGCATGTTGGATAAATGTGTTATTTATCTTGAATGCGTGTTGGATAAATGTGATATTTATCTTGAATGCATGTTGGATAAATGTGATATTTATGTGGAATGCATTTTGGATAAATGTGTTATTTATGTAAGTGTGTGCAAATATCGTACGTGTTTATTTCTTTTGTGTGATATTGTTATACGTAAGTTTCACAAACATTTTACCCATATTACACTGTAAAGTGTGTTGGGGTGTTGTTTTTTTTTGGGGGGGGGGGGGGTGTTTTGTTTGACAAACACTACATTCATTTCAAGATACCACACAGGCACATGTATATGGGGTGAGAAATGCACAGTGGGTCTATTAATTTTCTATTTGATATCTAAGATCTATTGTATGTCTTACCATAAATATCTAATACATCCATTTCCTACTTTTCTTCTTAGAACTATATTTCTACACAATTCATATATCAGGTTTATAAAGTATTAATTGTAAATTGTCCACTTCATATTATATACAATGTGATATTAGAGGAGAGAGTTGTTTTAGTAAGATACCTTCCTGTTTTTCAATCGTCAACTTGTTTACATTCTATACATTTGTGACAATCACAAGCGTAACGAAAGCGGTATAGATTTGTTTTCGATAATTCGCCTTTCAATTTACTAAATGTTTAAAAGTGTCATTATTCTACAAAATATTTATAAATTTCACATCTTTTATGCTATATATAACATATTACCTAAACAGTGTGAAACAGTAAAAGATACGTAAAGTATATTAATACGTGGGACACTTTTTAAGTCCGTAGATTAGGGCGGTCTTTTTAAAACCGCTTGAAATATCAAAATTTTATTTATTTAAGACCTTCGAAATATGCCCCGTCTGCCTCAACACACATTTTACACCGATCTACCCATTTCCAGAACGCTGCTCGGTACTCCTCTTTAGGTATATGTTGCAGACACTGGTAGACCGCACTGCCTATACGACAACGGGATTCAAAACGGTGCCCTGCCAGCATTTCCGTTAATCTTGGGAACAACCAAAAGTCACAGGGGGATAGGTCAGGGCTGTATGGGGGATGATCTAAGACATCGAGCCCAGAAATTAACCAACAGATTTACGCTGTACAGGCCTCTAACCAATCAGCAACTTGTACGGTTGCATCAGTTCCCACACAAGTTCCCACACAGAACTACTTTTTCCGTACAGGCTATCGTAAAACCACGAAAGAAATATTAATAGGTACAAACAATTACATCCAAGCAATAAACATTAGAAAGCTTGATTAGTTAATGTAGGGAAGTAAATAAATATCACAATATCTTGTGCATGTGAGCTAAATATGCTTTGTCTTGTGTGCAAAGGAATACAGTTACTAACAATGTCACCGTAAACAAATATAGTTTCTCCAGGTACAATTGGTTACATGTAGTATGTGATAAATAGCAATGAAGTCTTATTGTCAAATTATTAAAGAGCATTAATTTACATGTCTAAATGATTTGTATAGTAAATACTCACAAACATCGCAAGTGCTTTCGTCACCAAACCGGAAAAGACGACGGAGTATTGCACTCATAAAAAAGTGATGGCTGCCAAAATCATGAAATGTAAACAACCACCCGACATTCCCCGATATTATTTTTACCACTACCTCTCAAGAAATTATAACAGGTAATTTGATTGATTGATGTTTTCCGCCACACTGAACAATTTTTCAGTTATCTGGTGGCGTCAAGTTTTAATTGGTGGAGGAGAGAACACAGATAAAATGTATCCGGGAAGAGACCACTGACCTTCCAAAGGTAAATTAGCAAATTTCTCACATATGTCGGCGCGAGCGAGATTCGAACATGCACCGACTAGAGGTGAGAGGCCTTGTGGTTTTCAGCGCGATGCTCTAACCATAGGGGCCTCTGTGTCTGAGTGGTTAGAGCATAGCGCTCAAAATCACAAGGCCTCTCACCTCTAGTCGGCGCGGATTCGATTCTCGCGCGCGCCGATATATGTGGTTTCATCTCGGGTACATTGTATCTGGGTTCTCTCCTCCACCAATAAAAACTGGACGCCACCAGAAAAATCGTTGAGTGTGGCGGAAAACAATTGATCAATCAATCCTTCAAATTTCAATCATTAATCAGCGATTTTTCAGCAACTGATGGACCACTCAAAGGACGTAATTCAATGCGAAGTTTTATGAGTGATCTTTGTAGCGTTTCATGACGCTCGTCGCCAATCAGAATCACAGCTGTGAATGAAGTGCCACACTCCCGAACAATAAGAATAGATTGTCTTTCACGATTCATTACATCAGCAGCAGTCCCGTGGTGATCCGGGTTGTTAGAATAGATCCTCAGTACCCCGTGCTTGTCGTAAGAGGCGACTAAATGGGGCTCTCCTTCGGATGAGACCGCAAAAACCGAGATCCCGTGCCACAGCACGTTAAAAATCCCTCCCTGTTCAAGGGCCATAAGCGCCGAGCATAGGCCTAAATTTGCAGCCCTTCACCGGCAATGGTGACGTCTCCATATGAGTGAAAGATACTCGACCGGGACGTTAAACAATATTTATTCAATCAATCAAACATCAGCAGCATCTGTCACTCCAACTTTTTCGGATGGATCTTCAGAGCTAATTGCAGTGTTTGGTATTTTTTTTAAAGCGGCACAGTGATGACATACGCTCGTAATATTTTCTATGACCTTGTCAAGGTCAATAGCAAAGAAATACCTTTTCGTTATAATTTTACGCTGATGGCAAGATAGGTAATGAAGCTGAAGATGCATAGACGTAATGGATCCACGAAGTACCTGTCTTGGGATTACTATACACTCCCTAATCTGCTCAAATGGCTCATCGTGTTTCACAAGTAAACCATCTCTTACAATAGTGTCTGCCCTTAAATAAACCAACTCTTGCAATAGTGTCTGCCCTTAAATAACGTTTAACACCTTCCACATCAGTCAATTTCTTTGATGGGCGTGTCCCTTGTACTAGGTGTGCATGTGTACGACGCAAGTGGTCAGTAGGTCGAGGTAAGTGTATAGATTGGTAAAAAGTAACTGTCTTCTCTTCTGTATCTTGGAGAATGAATCTAGGAGGCTACTTGATAGTATTTTGAGATTCTTGTCCACAATAGCATTTTCTAGTGGAGCTATGATTCTAACACAGTTAGGAATAACAGCACCAATAACCGATCGAAGTCCTTTCACCTTGTCTGGTGCATGGCATAAGGCGAGAGTGGTTGATTGATTAAATATTGTTTGATTGATTTAATATTCAGGTTGTTGGAATAGATCCTCAGTACCCCTTGCTTGTTGTAAGAGTCGACTAAATGGGGCGCTCCTTCGGATGAGACCGCAAAAACCGAGGCTCCGTGTCACAGCAGGTGTAGCATGTTAAACATCCCTCCCTGTTCAAAGGCCATAAGCGCCGAACATAGGCCTAAATTTGCAGCCCTTCACCGGCAATGGTGACGTCTCCAAATGGGCGAAACCAACAAATTCTGTTCGGAATAATAGAATTCTTAGAAAAAAATTCGTGTCTGATAGATCACAAATAGTTATCACAAAAAATCTGATACCATTTTATATCACGCAAACATCGTCATCCGAGACTTTTCGGTTTCGGTCCAATCGGAACTCCGAGAATGTCTCGCGCACTCGACAGAGCATACCTAATTGAATACCTACAGGTAATTAAGGACCTACGAAAGACTTACGGACCATATACATGAAAACTAATATGACTTTCTAATTATGCATATTTAAAATATTTAATAAAAGTAAGTTTTAAAGTGTATTTTTAAAGCTCGTAATAAGAACTTTTTTCACTTAGAAAACCAAGCGCAAGAACGGTAACTCTATAAATATGTCGTACATATGAAAGGGAATATGCATCCTTCTTGTATACTTTGATTTTACTACATGATATTTTTAATTCCATGTTATCTTATAACTTTTCAATTTTCATTCTCAATTTTAAATATTATTTTGCTACATGACATCTTTAATTCCATGTCACATTATATTTCAATGTTCCATTTGCTTTCGTCTTGCTTCATTCTTCATCTTTTATTACAATATATATGGCATCCTTAATTCCATCTTACTTTATTGCATTCTTTACATTTTAAATTCTAATTTATATTTCACTACCTAACATTCGTAATTGTTTCGAGATTTAATCTGTTAGTTCGCTTTCCTTTTTAATCCCACTATGCTTCACTGCATTCGTCATTTTATGTCTCATTATTACTCCAGAGGGCATTGCATTCGCTACAACTGCACCCCGGATACGAAACTGAATATTCAACCACTTACGGAGAGCGTTTCTCAAAAACGCGTATATTTTGGCGTAAATTAGTCCGACTAAGTTATGCCAGTATTTATAAGAGTTTGAATTGCGCTTCTGAAAGCGGTATACACCAAAAGCTGCCTACTAAGTATGCGCAGACTATCGTCTATAGGCTTGGGGACTACGATTAAATGAGGTGGATCAATACTTTTTGTCTCTTTATCGCAGAAAAAATACATCGAAGTACCTCGGTAGGGCGAATTACCGAAAACCAGAGAAACTACCGAAAACAACCAAAAACACATAAGAATAGGGGTCAAATGCAGATGTCTATATTGTTAACGTAGGAACAGGGGAATTTAACATTTGCAGGTTTTAAGAATTTTTAATATGTACAAGTTAAATGGACGAAGAAACGGCATCCGCTGTAAAAGGCAAGTTACTGAAAACAACTCTAAAATCACAGATTTTGAGATAAAAACGACAATTTTTATTGTTTTTCTGCAATTTCATACTGTCACAATTTGATTTTATTTTGTTTTGTTTGTTATTGCGCTCCATAGTTTGTTTTCTTCGTATTGTCACGGGTAGCTGGAAAAAGCTGTCAAACCGGTTTGGTGAGTGTTTTGCGTGTTAGTTCGGTCCAAGGTGCGGCAGAGTGAAGGTGTGTTCTTCCTTGCAAGTTAGGAATGAAAGACCTGTGTGGTCGAGAGTTAAACCTGTGTGGTTTGTAAGGCCTTGGTGAAATACAGAACGGGTGTTCGTATGGTATTCCTGTGTGGAAATTTAGAGCATTTCGACAGCGGTGACCAGCTGTGTATGTGCATGTATATTGTATGGCACGAGCAGGTGCTCGCAACAGTCATGACGTTCTATGGGATTTGGTGGACAGAGCTGGAGAAAAACCTATGCGCATGACGTGGACGGATACGGTAACACTAACTGAATAACGGACAGTGTCGATTTGAATATCAACGCTAGTGTGTGAAGTGCGGTAATTTCTTTGTGTCGTCTTATAGCCATCCTGAGTGAACTACTTTATATTTCAAGAGACATCTGCTGGTTCCTAAATTCTCACTACGTACTTGAACATTTAGATAAGTCGGGTGGACGTGTATTTGTCTGATTATTATTATTTTGTTTGCTATTTTTTTATGCTATGTGTGTGGGTGTTGTAAGTGTGTGTGTGGGAGTGCGTATGCGTGCAGATATTACTTGTGAATTTGCTGAGCACGACAATAAAGTTATTTTTTTTTCACTTAACTCGGCTTTTTCATTTCAAAGTCCTGTAAACAGCGAGGGTTATTTCCTAGCCATAATCACAAATTGTGACACATACACTACCTGACTCTTCAGAGGAAAAATTCGTTTAAAATATTTGCGAGTATGAAATAAATAGGTCATTTAAAATTTAAATGAATGCGCATACGACGTCAGAGGAAACGAGGTCAAGGGCGGATCATTTTTAGTTTGTTTGTTTTACGTCCCGTCCAGAATTTTTCACTCATTGCGACGTCACCAGCTGTAGGTGAAGTACCACAAATTTAGACCTATACTTAGCGCTCAGAGCCGTAGCAGTGAGGGTTCTTTAACGTGCCAACGCCTACCGTGATACGTGTCCTCCGTTTTTAAGATCGTTTGGTGAAGGAGCAATCACTACCTATTTTTGCGTCTTAGGTTTGACGCGGCCATGGCATGAGCGGGGCTCGAACTCACCGGGAGGTTACGAAGCGAACGCTGTAACCACTGAGCTACCGCGACCGGTTTTTGAACACACACACACACGCGCGTATATAGGAGGAACACTTTTTAAGTGTCGCCAAGTGTTCTGAAGATCTTACGTGAAAGACTTGGGCTACATTAGATCTGCGCGCGCTGGGTGCCCCATTTACTCACTAACGAGCAGAAAAAAAGTCGGGTTAGACTTGCATCGCAAGTTATAAAAAAAATGATAAATGTGATCCACATCGTTTGGAAGAGATAGTTACAGGTGATGAAACCTGGATCTCTCATTTTCAACCCGATTCTAAGGCTAAAAATAAAGTTTGGGTTTCAACCGAGGGCGACAGACCTGTCATTGCGCGCCGTTGCAAAACATCAAATCGCATGTTGCATGCGATATTCTTTGATTCGAAAGGTTCAGTTCTTCAAATTCCAGTCCCGAAAGGTAGTTCTGTCACTGGAAAGTTTTACAGAGAAAGTGTTCTTACTCAACTTGTTGATTTCTATCAGAAACGCAGACCGCGCACCGGTGTCCGTGGCATCAAATTACTCCCATGATAACGCATCGGTCCATAAATCCGCTACGGTACAGGAATATCGGAAGGAATCTGGGCTCGATGTTTTAAATCCCCCCCCCCCCTACAGCCCTGACCTGTCCCCCTGTGACTTTTGGTTGTTCCCAGGACTAAAGGAAATGCTGGCAGGGCACCGTTTTGAATCCTGTTGTCGTATAGGCAGTGCGGTCTACCAGTGTCTGCAATATATACCTGAAGAGGAGTACCGTGCGGCGTTCCGGAAATGGGTAGATCGGTGTAAAATGTGTGTTGAGGCAGACGGGACATATTTTGAAGGTTTTAGATAAATGAAATTTTGATATTTCAAGCGGTTTTAAAAAGACCGCCCACTCTACGAACTTAAAAAGTGTCCTTCGTACATACCCAGTTCTGAACACCCCCTGCCTGCAATATCGGTCCTCCAAGACTTGAACCTTTTTAATTAGTTTTAAAAGGTAATAAAATAATTTCTTTTATATCCAGCTAGTCAGTTTATATAAGAAGAGTGCACAGAAACATTTTTATAGGTATTCAAGTGGGAATGAAAATATTTTTGAGCTTGATATCGAAACTAGCATATTTGAACCAGAAAATATTAAATATTACTTAATAAGATAAATGGTTTTTTGAAAACGAAAACACGAAACAGTTTTAGTCTCCTTCTTTTTTAATCACGCTACCATATGAAATTATTATCTAATTCTATGTCCTCTACACCAACTCTGATTGGCAAATGATTGTTATTGTGACTAAAACTGACGTTGATTTACAAAATGCATTGTACATTTTTGTTTTCATTTGTGTTTAGCATAAACGTAATGGTACACTTTCTGAGATTTTAGTATTTTCGAAAAGGCCTCAGTGACCAATGGAAGCAATGGGAGTATTATTGAAAATAAAAAAAAGTAATTCAAATATCTGGTATAGGTTTCATGTTGTTGGTTTTTTTTTGTTGTTGTTGTTTTTTTGTTTGGTTTTTTTTTTGTTTGTTTGTTTTGTTTTTGTTTTTTTCCAGATTATACTTCATTTTTTTTTCTTTGGGGAGGCCAATGATCAAGTACAGAAAGCCATGTATAGTAATGTTATTGCAATTTAATAACAAAAACTATATTTGTTTAATAACTGAATTCCAAACTGCCATTTTGATTAATTTGTGATTAAAGTTACCAAAAGTATGTATAGACATATGAGCTACCGACCGGCACCAAGTAAGAAAGTATGGAGTGACTGAGATGTCATAGAGCAGATATGCATGTACTGCATGTTTTTGAAACTTCATTTGCACGTAAAGTTTTACAACTACTACTTATGCTTATAATAGAATGGTTTTATATTTCGTATACTTTTCAAAAAATATGGCGAGCCATTTCGTTGAAATCTCGTGTATTATAAATCATTTCTTTGGCCAGGCACATGCTGTGCAGAAATAATTTATATACAAATTTTGGTTGATAATTTAATCTAATTTAAATTGTTATTTTTTTGGAAAATATTTGTAATAGTCTATCCGCAAAACACAACATATACTTCCCCCTCTTTTCATTGTATGCTACTAGTATACCATTTTCATTAAGCTTCCGTCTTAATGGTACAATTGTTATATATTGTTTTACATAGTACCTCATATTTCATTGAATATGGATTGGATGTATAGATTGATTGATTATATAATGTTTAACGTCCCGTTCGAGAATTTTTTCACTCATATGGCGACGTCACTATTGCCGGTGAAGGGCTGCTAAATTTAGGCCTATGCTCGGCACTTACGGCCTTTAAGCAGGGAGGGATCTTTATCGTGCCACACCTGCTGTGACACGGAGCCTCGGTATTTGCGGTCTCATCCGAAGGACCGCCCCATTTAGTCGCCTCTTACGACAAGCAAGGGGAACTGAGGATTTATTCTTACAACCCTGATCCCAACGGGCTTAAAAAACGAAATTATTAATAAAAAAACAAAATTTTTAAATAAAATACGAAATTAATATATAAAAGATAAAAAAAAATATTAAAAAATTAAATTATTAAATAGAAATGAAATTGATAAATAAAAAACAAATTAATAGATAAAAAAACAACAAAACGAAATTAATAAACAAAAAACGAAATTAAAAAAAATACATATAGTTTTGCCTTCTCTTAGTTTCTATTTTAAAGTCAGTTGTCATTTTAGTATTAAATTCAATTTTTTTTATGCATTTGTTGTCTTTGTTTTATTGTCTTACATGTAAAGCACTTTAGGGTAATTTTTTTTTTTTTTTTTTTTTTTGTTGTTGTTTATAGCCGCCTGAGCAATTTTTCAGCTATCCGGCGGCTGTCACCATTACCGGTGACAGGGCTGCAAATTTAGGCCTATGCTCGGCACTCAGGGCCTTTGAGCAGGGAGGGATCTTTATCGTGCCACACCTACTGCGACACGGGACCTCGTTGTTTTAATAATATAAAGCGCTATATAAATGTACAATGATAATAATAATGTTAAATATAAAAAAAAATTAAAATGAAAATATTAAATAAAAACACGAAATTATTAAATAAAAAACGAAATTAAAATATAAATAGATCAAGGTCACAAGCTTAAGTGAGCTAAAAATATTACTATATAATTAAACATCTGTTACTCAAGTTCATGATAGAAGTAACCTTTTCTTTTTTTTTTTTTTACTATTAACAATTACACAATTACACTGCAAGACTTAGTTTAATCAATAGTGAGTACAGACTCAAGTTTTCATAAAACAACCAAAACTATCAATAAATAATATCAATAAATGATATCAATTTGAAAATTCTCAACTTAAATTTGGTCTGATGTTGGAGAAATTGATATATTTATATGTCATAATCACCTCCAAGGCATGTGCAGGTGAATACAACTTTCTGTTTTTCTAGTTTGTTGAATTTCCATCAATCAGAAAGCTCAAAATTATTGAATCATATAATAACACACACTACATATTTTTATATATTTACACATTTGTTTGTTCACAAGGGCCAATAAATGAATGAATGAAGATTCAAATGATGTGACAGGTTACAAAACTCCTTGGTAAAGAACAAGATAACAGAGATAGCATGACACAATGTAACATTTCGTATTGGACAACACCATACTCATAACACACACAACCAGTCAGTGATTATTAATGCAGAACACACACAACCAGTCAAAGATTATTAATGCAGAACAATAACATATTGCATGGTATATTTACATTGATTGAAACTTATCTAAAGGTAAGAAATAAAATACAAAATCTAACAAGAAATATTAAACACCAAAATATATGTATGTACTTTACATTTTGTTATTAGGTACATCTTTCATGTTAATTCATGATTTTTTGTACCACTAAATGCTTGAATGGATACCCATTACCATGAAATTTCTTTGCACAAAGGAACAGCGACAACCTAATTAATATTTAAAATTATTTTAGATTAGTGTTAAAGACACTACACCTGGAATACCTGCATAAAAACATGTCTAATGTTTTGCCTGTCAATTGTAATGACAGTAATAATAGGATGGTTTTTATGTACTTTCATTTCCGTTGCATGTTGTAGATGAAATTGTAATCCCACCCCTACCTCCCGAAAAAAAAAACCCACCAAAATGCCAACATCTTCTTGTAACATACAAGATAACTGTTGGAGTAATGAAATCCCGATATCTCTTCCAAAAGTTATCCGACCAGACCTATAAAAGTTAAAAAAAACAAAAACAAAAAAAACAAACCCAAAACATGTACTCTTATGATATATCTATATTGAAAGTGAGAATAGAAACTATAGATTGTTTGAAATTTTTCAAAGCCCTAATGGCTCAACTCTCCAAAAAAAATTGTTTGACCATAACAGAATACATACTTGACCTCGTATTTTTAGAACATATCCAAATTTCAATTCAAACTGTCCATGTATGACTGAGATAGTGATCAGAAACTAATTCCAAGTACAAGGGGTATAACTGTCAACAAATTTTTGATGTACCCAAATACAAATTTCACATGCTATTCTCATTACATATCTAGATCCTGAATTTCAAGTCAAGAAATGGGGGTTCCCATGGTTGAGTTATTGGAGCATCCCGCTCAAAATCACAAGGCCTCTCACCTCCAGTTGGCACAGGCTCGATTCTCGCTAGCACCGATATATGTGAGATTGATTGTTTGTTTGTTTGTTTTACGTCCCGTTGAGAATTTTTCACTCATACTGAGACGTCACCAGCTGTAGGTGAAGTACCACAAATTTAGACCTATGCTAAGCGCTCAGGGCCATAGCAGCGAGGGTTCTTTAACGTGCCAACGCCTACCGTGATACGGGACCTCCGTTTTTAAGGTCATATCGGAAAGACCTGTGATTCTCACTTCTAAATGCTGAGCGTTTGGCGAAGGAGCAATCACTACCTATTATTGCGTCTTAGGTTTGACACGGCCATGGCACGAGCGGGGCTCGAACTCACGACCTCCCGGTTACGAAGCAAACGCTCTAACCACTGACCTACCGCGACAGGTCCGATATATGTGAGAAAGTTTGCCAGTTTACTTTCAGAAGGTCGGTGGTTTCTTCCCGGGTACATTGTATCCGAGTTCTCTTCTCCACCAATAAAAAACTGGATGCTATCAGATAACTGAAAAGTTGTTGAGTGTGGCGGAAAACATCAATCAATCAATCAATCAATCTAAACCCAATTGTGGCGGAAAACAACAAACAATCAAGTCAAATGTCCATATTTGACAGAAATAATGGGCAAAACTATGAATTATTTTAAATTTCCTAAATCCACGAGGTACAATTCCATCAAGAGTTATTCAACCAGAACCAAATAAAATCTTGACCTTAATATTCTCATGATGTTTGCATTATATACAAAATACAGATCAAAGACAACTTTACAATAAAGAATCAGCAATATTTCCAAATTAAGAATTTGATGGTCATTGATCTAGAATGCCTGACTGGGGATTAAATCTTTCCTACAAAGTTTCCTTTCAAACCACAATCTGACAATGTAGACAAAGCAAAATATCACTAATAGAGCATTAATATTGTAGAAGTGAATGATTACAAATCATGGCTACATAAAAGTCCTCAATGCAGGAGCAGTTAGTGATATTTTGCCCAGTTAAAGATGGCAAAATGTGCATTATTAGTTGGGGCACAAAGGTTATATGCAGCTATGTGTTATGGATACAAGTACTAGCTGTGATACAGTCATCTTCCCTGGTCTTTTGGGAGAGGGGTAAAATATGCTGTTCCTGCTTCCCAATCCCTTTCACTATTTGTGAATAAAATTATTATAAAATAAAACAAAAAAATATTTCCAGGTCTAATAAAAAATGAGTCATAGGAATATAAATGATACATTGCATCAGCCATACAACAGCAAATTTTCGAGTTACTGCTGGAACACATATTTATTCATGATTTTACACACTGCAATCATGTGATTTTGAGCCCTCGATACTTCTGGTGCAGACGATAGTCATGGAGATACACTATGCAGATTGTTACAAGTTCTAAAACCTGAAAATACTGTACTGCCGTGAGGGAAGCCATGCTTATTCATGGAGTAGGGGACGATACGGCTAAATGGTAAAAGTGAAGTTTTTCATCTTTCCAATGCAGAAGAAAGATCCCAAAAGTAGGCGAGCTTGGCTGAGTTTATTATGTTGGAAAGATTACGACCCACCCGCACACACCATAGAGTTAACAATCAATACCTAAATTGGATATCCGTAATAAAGACAGAAAATATTATTTTGTGCAATGTGTAGGTATGTATCCCACATTTTGTTGACAGCCAGCCATTATCGGCTGGGATTATCTCTAGATTTAGCTCCTTTGCAAGTTCATATCATTAAACCAGGTCTCTGACAACAAACTGCAGAAAACACATCGTTTCTTTAAATATTGTTCGAGTTTAGGTACCTTAGGTGATTAACAATATTTACATGACCATGCAGAAAAAATGAAGTTCATAGGGCTCAAAAAATGCGAAGGCTAGTATAAGATTTGAAGAAAAACAAGGTTCCGGCAGTAATTTGAAAGTGTGCTATTTTCCAAAACTACATTTTTCTCAAAAATACTTTGTTGACAACATCAAAAGTTTGTATCATATTATGAACCATGTTCTTTTCAGATCTTCTGTTGCATCAAATACACCTGCTATATAATTCTAATTTACAAAAAGAAAATTCAATACCTTTTCATCTTTTTGTATATTAAAATTATCCTCAAGTTCAAATCTGTCACTATAGCCCTTCAAAATGTGACAGTTTGTTAAAATACAATTGAATGTACATATTGGGTAAAATCATCTACTTGGGGAACCATGTACAATTTCCAAAACATGCTGTCATGATTTTTTTTTTTTTTTTTTTTTTTTGTACCCACTGGTACTGGTACCGGTACCCATTCAGTTTGAGAAAATCGAACAAATTGAAAAAATCAACTTTTTTTTTGGTATTGGGAATGGTACCGTTTATCGGTACCAGTTATATAAGGGGGAAAACGCTGTCATGTACAGTTATCAATAACCCTGTCCATTGTGAAAAATTGTACATAAAAATGTATTTATATAGGTGCATGTACATGTAATTTCAAATTTTTCAAAAGCTCTGATGACTCTAATTGCTCTTTCCAAACAGGGAGAGAATGATGAGAAAGAGGTAGACGATGTCAATGTAAATCTGGAGAGCACCATAGATGTATTCCTCAGGATCTAATTCAATTTTCTTGCCCCCCACCACCATCTGTGTGTCATACACCAGGAACTACAAAGAAACATCAAACTATTAGACAACAGCAAGAAGTGAATATATCTACTGCCACTGCAGTATCACTTCATAACTATCACTAGATTTATCTCTATCACGTAACATTTCCAATGTTTTTGTTTTTATCTTTACACATTGTAATGACAGGTATTTCTTTATGAACATGTTGTTCAACTACTTTAACGTTGTAGGTGGATATCATATATTAAGAATACGATATTGCTTTTTTTTCCTTTAATGATACAAAATTATGCTTTTCAGTAGTATTGTTTTTAAAGGGTTCTCCAGTCAATTTTTTTTTATTATTAATCAATGGAATTGAATTATTTAACAATGCTAAAAAAATCTGCACCTCATTGTCTGCAATGGTTTAGAAGATATAAGTAATTAAATTTGACATTTTCTACCTTCTCGCAGAAATATACAAGTGTCAAATCAGAAAAAAGGTCTCTTAGTTATCAGTTGTGGAATATCCTATGTAACAAATGTATCCAGGAGCCTTCTAATTGAAATTATCAACATGGCCTCTGAATCAAATGAAATTGAAGTGTTAGAAGATTGGTTTGATTTAGATGTGATTAAGATTTTACAAATCAAGAAAATTCTAATGAAGATTCATCTGACCCACAGGATGAAGATTTTGTTGCTGTTGGACCAGAGAACACTGACCATAGCATTCTCCCTTATCATTGTAAGCCTCACACATCTTCTGATGAGGAAGATCTATCTGACAGTCCAGAAACTACCCAGGCAGACAGTACACATAGCACAGATTGGTGAAGAATAGTTTAACTCTCTTAAATTTGATTATAATAGTTACCAGTAACTTTGACAGATAAATTTTAAAACAGATTTAATGATAATTTAGGTGGCTATAAAAATACATGCATCCCAACAACCACTTGACTCTCCACTAATTTAGTGCTTCAGCGGTGTGATACAAGGTTATTATATTGAATTTACAGAGTCAATTGATCAATAGATAGAATTTTAGCTGCATGGAAATCCACCTCATCAGAAGTCTAAACAATACAAAAGGCCCACAGGCTGTATCAGTCACCTGAGCATTAGTTAAAAGTATCACTAGTCTCAAGGGGTATGAAAAAAAAAAGTCCTGTTCTGCGTATCTAAGCTAAATTCTGATATTTAGCAACAGTATGAAACAATGTCTGTTCTTAAAACTTAAGTGTCCTGAAAGTGCCTATACTGATGAAAGACTTTAAATAATATATATATGTAACATTGACACAATACAACTACTTTGAACCTATCCCTAAGGTTGTAAAATTCACAATTTTAGTACACCCTTTCCTGCTTTTCCTAATTAGCACTTAGTCTTTATAACATATCAGCAATTTCAAGAAGTCTTTCAAATTATAAAGACAATAATCATTATAATAATTCTGGTCCCACCCTGGAAGCAAAACCTTTACCCCCCGGGATCACGAAATTTACAATTTACAATTTTTGTAAAAGGACAACCTACTCCTTCTAAACATCTATTCTGTTTCAGTTTAGTATCAAGTATACATAATACATATAATACTAAGTTTAGCCTCACCCTGGAGTCAGCATTTCTACCACAGGGATCATGAAATTTACTATTGTGGTAGAGGCCTCCCTGCTCTTCATAACTATGCATTTAGTTTTTCTTGCACATATGTGGTTGTAAAGAAGATTTTTAAAAATTTGTCAATTTTTGCCCTGTCCTAAGGCTCCAGGAATCCCAAAATTTACAATTTAGGCCCCCTTTGTCCAAAAGATGCTTCATACCAAATTTGAAAAGAATTGGAATGGTAGTTATCAAGAGGAAGATCAACTGTTCACACATTTAATAACTGATCATTTTGGCCCCACCCTGATACCAAAACCCCTACCCCTGGAATCATCAAATTTACAATTTTGGTAAAGGCCTACCTGTTCTTTCTAAATATCCATTTAGTTTCAATTTTGCATCAACAGCACTAAAGAAGATGTTTTTAAAGTGTTTTACACATATACACTATATACTAATGGTATACCTGGGGTCAGAACCTTTACCCCCTGGGATCATAAAATTCACAATTTTGGAAGAGGCCTTCCTGCTCTATATAACTATGCATTTCATTTTTCTTGTACATACCTGCATGTGCAGTTGTACAGAATATTTTTGAAAACTGGTCATTTTTTGGCAGTTTTACCCAGCTCTTAGGCCCAAAGGTTGCAGGAATCCTGAAATTTACAATTTATGTCCCCCTTGCCCTAAAGATGCTACACACTATATTTTAAAACAGTTGTTGAATAGTAACAAAATGTTCAGTTGTTAACACATGACAGTCATCACATGACACAAGACTATGGACATAGACCAATAGCAATAGGTCACCTGAGTGACTCATGTGGCCTAAAAATAGAAGAAAATCTTACAAAACATCAATGTGAATGTTTAAAACACTTAAATTGATCAATTCAATAGTTTTTTTCGGTCATAGAATAATATTAATTAATAATAATAGAATAATATTGATAAAGGTGGTGAGTTCAGTTGTCTTGACAAGGGGTTAGTCATCTTGAAGAGGTATAAATTGTCTGAGGGTGAGTTGTCTTGGGGGCAAATTATCTTGATATCAGCGTCTGACTCATTATTTCACATCTGGTAGTTTTATTTGACTTAATAAAATCATTGACAAGTATCACACCAATTCAAGCATTTTCTAATGGTTCTGAAGTTTTTCTACACATCAATATTATACTGTCAAATACCAGTATTATTTTGATTTTTATATTGTGATACATTATTGCCATGAGTCATACCACAATATATCGACATACTGATTAGGTCCTATACAAATTCTGTTACGTTCGTGTATCTATCTGATGTTAGATCCTATTACAGATTCTGTAGTTCTGTGATGTATGCATCTAATTTCAGATCCTGTTAGAGATCCCATATCAGTGTATTTCTTGTATCTTACCAACGAGAATACCAAGGCTGCCAATCCTCCCCAAACACAATCAAGAATCTGGAAAACACACAAAACACTTCAAAATCTGCTTCACAAGATCAATCACTATCATGCAATCATGAAAATTTTATTTGTGAATATTACACTGAAAATATAATGATACTTTTTAAAAGACCATTGCAAGAATAAATAATCAATCACATTTATCACAGCCATATCTGCAATAACTTCTGTAAGTCTTTAGAATCTCATCCAAACTAAAGCTGTTCTAAAAGACCTACTTGAACACATCCAAATAAAGTATCCTAACACACCTAATGAAACACATCCAAAATATAGGTGCCCAATCACACTGTTGGAATACATCCAAACTAAATGTGTCCTAATGCACCTAGAAGAGCACATGGGAAATAAGAGTCTTGACACACCAAGTGGAGCACTACCACATCCAAACTAAAGATATTCTTCCACACTTAGTGAAATGCATCCACACTAAGATATTCTTCCACACTTAGTGTAGGACATCTAAAGTAGAGATATCCTTTCACACTTAGTGTAAGATATCCAAACTAAAGATACCCTTCAACACTTAGTGTAAGACATCAATTTGAATGAGTCCTTATAGATGTAGAGGAACACATCCAAATTAAATGAGTCCTAACATACTCAGATGGACTAAAGGTATCCTAGACACCTAGTGCATGTCCAAACGAAAGGTGTTTTTTACACCTAGTAAAATACATTTAATTATATTTTACACATCCATTGGAGCAAATCTAAACTAAAGGTATCCTTAAAATGCCAATTGAAGTAAACCCAAACTAAGGGCATCCTAGCATATTTGTGGAGCACATGTATATTAGAAATATTGCATATTTAAATGCCAATCTCTATTAAAGGACCCCGTGGGGATCCAGGTTGTTAGAATAGATCCTCAGTACCCCATACTTGTCGTAAGAGGCAACTAAATGGTGCGGTTCTTCGGACGAGACTGCAAAAACCGAGGTCCCGTGTCACAGCAGGTGTGGCACGTAAAAGATCCCTCCATGCTCAAAGGCCATAATTGCCGAGCATAGGCCTAAATTTGCAGCCCTTCATCGGCAATGATGACGTCTCCATATGAGTGAAAGATTCTTGAGTGGGACGTTAAACAATCAATCAATCTATTAAAGGTCTGGATAAGAAGAAAATGAATTCCTTTGACCATGACCCTGAGAATGATATATTTCTCTCAGTTACTTTGAACTTTGTACATGTATGTGACCTTAGGCTAAAGACCAAAAGTAAAGGAAAAAACCTCAGTATGAGGGCTGATTGATATGTTGTGAGCCTCATATGTAAGGGTTTGAATTTTGGTGGACATTATTTTTCAACATAATCCCAGGAATGTATGACATCATCATCTGACTGCAAGTCGGAACCAGAAATGACCATTTTCAGTTTTGGAAATAGATGAAAGTCTGATGGAGTGAAATAAGGCAGATGCTCAATCAATTCAAAGCCACAATTGTTAATGGTAGCCAAGGCAATGACAAACTTATGTATAGGGGCAGTGTCCCGATGGAACAACACAGCTTTACTGAGTTTTGCTTGGTGCTTGAGTTTAATATTTTCCTGTAACTGCCTCAGAAGTGATGCATAGTATATGCCATTGATTGTTTGTCCCTTATGGAGATAATCTACCATCAGAATGCCATCAGCATCCCAGAAAACTGTGGCCATAACCTTTCCAGCTGATGGAACAGTCTTTGTTTTCTTTGGTGGGGGTGAACCAAGGTCCTTCCATTGTTTAGAATGTTGTTTGGTCTCTGGGGTGAAATGATGGACCCATGTTTCATCCATAGTAACAAATCTCTGAAGAAAGTTAGCAGAATCTACCTCTAAAAGGTTTACATTAGCACATGACAAAGTGTGCCTGGTTTGCTTCTGATCAACTGTAAGAAGTCTTGGTATCCAATGAGTTGAAAGCTTTCTCATTGCAAGATCCTCTGTCAGAATGGGATGTACTCTTTCCTGCAAAATGCCAACTGTACTGGCTACATATCTTTCTGTAGCTCGGCTGTCAGTCATAACAATATCATGGACTTTATTGACCATTTCTGGGGTTGCAACAGTGGCAGGCCTTCCAGGATGGGGGTCATCCTCAAAGCTCTGCCTGCTCCATTTAAATTCCACCATCCACCTTTTTACTGTAGCATATGAAGGGGCATCTTTCCCTAGTGTTGCTACTATATCAGCATGGATATCCTTAGGTGCTAAACCTTTCTTATGCAAATATTGGATCACTGCTCTTTCAACATTTTGAATAAGTCACTTGCATTGTTTACTTTAGAGTGCTATTTCATAGATATAAACTGGCAAAATGTCACCAGTCTTCCAGTACACAGCCTTAAATAGTCAGGGAATAGTAGTGCTGAAAAAGGACATTGATGCTAACCTCCTCCAATACAAGGCTCGCAACATATAAATCAACCCTCATATCATATTGAATTGTTGAATACTACTTTGCTACAAAATTGTAGCCTAAGACAAAAAGTTCACACTTCTCTCCCTGTGGATGTTACCTTCTGAATGATAAATCCTCATATTATAAACAACAATTGTGCAAAGTGCAATCAACTATTCCTTCTTTGTTTTGAAAAACTACACATATATTTTATATCTTTTTCTCTAAGTGACCATGTCTAAATGACCTTGGTTTAGAATCAACTATTCTTTAACATTAAAATAAAACCAAGATAGCTGAACTTACGTAGTTGTATCCAATGGTGTAGTATACAATAAGGCATGACCAACCAAAAAAGAAGAGCACCATCACTAGTGCAAACAGAAGGCCGGAGCACATGGTGAAGTCAATCTACAATCCACACAGATTAGTCAATTTATTGATTATAGAATTTTTTTAAAATATATGAACATTTAATAAGAAAGTGTTTTCGATCATTACTGCTGTGTTACTTATTTTAGCAGGATTCATATTTTAGTTCCTTTGGCAATAAAGCAAGGATATTACAGGTGACTCTCAATGGCTCAAAATTTGATCTCTCAAAGTTCTTGAGATCTTTCAAAATGGAATCGCAGACCCATATTTTTCTCTACATAACTGAGCAAATGTTCTCTCAATGTCTTATAATTTTGACCTCTAGAAGTGAAATTTGGGTCCTATAAAACATATTTCATTGTTTTTCCCTCTTGATCTCTCAAAGTGATGGCAGTGTATACACTCAATCAATGAAGTTTAAAATTATTTTTGCTTGGCCCTTACCTGGATTATTGTGCATGCCTAGGGCAAGCTTGGTTTTGATATTTTGTATCTAAATAAGTGATACATTTCCTTTTGGGGTGGATAGATAATTGTTTAATTGGTTAGTTTAAACCCAGCACCTGTGCTTTGTTTTTGTTATAAGTAATCTAACTATAATAAAATTCACATTTCGTTTTGACTTAATAATGAGGCAGTAATTTTGTGAAAATAATTTAGGCCATAAAAAATATATGTATGTTTCTGGTTACTTAAGATTTTAAGAAAGTGCTGGTAGGTCGGCTTCTGGTTTTTTGTTGTTGTTGTTGTTTTGTTTTCCCTTTTGACTAGTTTACATATATAATGCTAGAAATTTTAAAACATACCTCTTGTCTTAAAGTTAAATTAATGCATGCCAATGTCAATCACATTTTAGTACATTATGTCATTATACAAATGATTATGCATTGGCACCCTAATCCAGCCCACGAAACTTTTAGAAAAAAATGCACCCAGTATGAGAAGAAATGAGAAGAAAGTATTCTTAAAACTAAAGAGTGTATTTGGTAAACTATGTGAAGAATGAACAATTTGTATTTTTTTGTTTTTAAATACCATATTTTGTCAAATACAAATTTATGCATTTGGTATTTAATATGCATCCCTTTCTTGGGCCTGAAAAAGAGGAAAAATCACAGTTCACATATATAATATGTATCCAAAATTCTGACCAAGTGGTATTCTTGACTATATATTACCGTTACTATCACTAAAAATCTTTGTAAAAATAAATTTAATTCTCAACAAAGGCATACAGTGCAGCAAATTTTTGGGAAAAAAGTAACAGTAATCTTGACTGAATATCATTGCAGAATAATGTTAATTTCATCAAAGCATGCAATTTTGTAGCATTAGATTCAATATTTTCTTTGTTTAAACTTCAAATCAATTAATTAGCCAACATTAAAGAAATAATTTCCAATGTGTATGCATCAACACATCACCAAAGATGCGAAAAATTATGTACAAAGGTGCAATATACCAACCCACTCGGTAATTATAAAATTTATTATAATCAAAGCCAATAATTTATTTGGTGCGGTAAATTATACTAATGCTCATTCTGTAACAACTCTGTTTTGGATTTGGAGATGTTAGTGAAATGAAGAATTCAACAGTATGAAATTTTGTTGCATTTAGATGGTAAAGTATGCCAGTTGTTCACTGCAAAGTAATTGCATATTCACAGACCCATGAATCTCCTGCAGCATGCAGAAAGCCACAGACAGGGAGATAACTATCCTGAGGGGTAGTTATCTTCTTTATCATTAGGAATGCAGAACAATTCTCACCAAGACAGAACACTTGAAGATGGAGAATGAGCATTTGGGTCTTTATCATCTTCTTTATCTTGATCATTTAGTTATCATTCTTTTACATGGTAAGAAATCACAATGAATAAAAAACAATTAACGACTAACACTATAATTTATGTACAAGCAGAATGTTGTGATGAAAAGCATGTATCACACATGACAACTTTCTTATGTTAGTTAACATCAGATTTACAGAGTTCTGGTGCTTAAATTTGTAATTTTATCATTCAGTTCATTGAATTGTTGAATTCAGAGCTGTGTATTACAGATTTGCAAATTCTAATGTAAATAAAAAAGACAGGATTGGCAGCCAAAAAATAGGGTCTGCCAGGTAGCTGGAAACAAAGATATTTTTTATTTTGGCCTTAGAGACATGCAAATGAAACATCAATATTTATAAGCATTTGTGTTTAGTGTAAAGTGACTTGAAATTGTGTAATGATTGTGCTCTGAGTAGTTAGTGACTGTAAAACTTCATTATCTATGAGAAATGTGTCTTGTAAATATGTCTATTTTAGCAAGAAAAAAGAATAAATACATTTTACTTTAAAAAAAAAAATTAAATTTATACAAGAAAATTCAATTTATGCAAGAAAATTGTTGTTTTCTAAATCTCATAAATTACCTAAAAATATGAAGGAAAACATGTCAAAACAATCCCAGGATGTTGTACATATTCAATCTGGGCGTTATAAAATTTGAACAATTGGACCTTTAATTTCTGGATTTGATTGAATTTCAATCTCTTGAAGTTTTATCATGGTCCCTTGAACTTCGAGTTATTGAGAATCACCTGTAATTTATGGTTACATTAAAAGTTGAAATTCATTAATTATTCATTATCATACATTAGAGATGCTTTAATTCAATATTCTATGCTAGATGTTCAGGAGTAAAAAACATGATTTTCAAAAACGTACTGCACTTCCGTATAACACAGACCCTGATGCATACTAATACACAAGTGGAATGGTCAAGGAATGCTGAACAGTTTGGGAATGAATGGTTTTGACTGGGGAACAAGTGCAGAACAGCCTGAATGGAATGATTCTTGACAAAAACAGAACAGTTCTCACCAAGACAGAACACTTGAAGATGGAGAATGAACAGTTGG
Source organism: Ostrea denselamellosa (assembly GCA_024699665.1). NCBI lineage: Eukaryota > Metazoa > Mollusca > Bivalvia > Ostreida > Ostreidae > Ostrea > Ostrea denselamellosa. The sequence goes on along the minus strand of JAMZEH010000064.1, from coordinate 3,971,508 downwards.
GCCAAAAGCGGAATGCTCTGAGCCAAGATAAAAACTTTCAAATGCTGTTTGGACTCTTTCAGCACTTTTTATAAATATTGAAAAAGTAAGATAAAGAGAAAGAGAGGGAGAATTCTCACCTAAGTTGAAGTTTATCAAATAATTTATTTGAAACTATTTTCATTTTAAAGTGGAAAGAAATTTACAGTGTTATGTTCACCTATGCACAGTAAAATTCCTCCAATGTCACTCAAAGTCTGATTTCAATAAAATCATCAACATTAAACTCAGAATGTCTGCAGAGGTATTTTGAAGAATTCAGTTTGTACTGTCCAATACAGAGTTTGTTAAACCATTTAAAATTGTATACAAGTGCATTATTTCATAAAATAATTATAATCTCTCCATGTAATAACATTGTTGTAGTGGAAACATGGAAGTGTATAGTATATGATTTTAACATGTAAGCAAGAAATGTTTCAGAAACATGCCTTCCCCGATGCAAAATTAAAAAGGTTATTCACTTATACACATCTGTCAATTAAATGATTGTGCTAAAACAATGTAAGGTATTGATTGGACTATATCTTTTCTATGTCCTGAGTAGATTCAATCTTGACTTGGAGACTTCAAAATCAATTGGTCTTATCTACTCCTTAGGATGTACCAGTGTACCAAGTCTGGTGTCAATCAAGCAAATGGCACCCCCCCCCCCCCCCAGTGGTGCAATATTGAAAAGGGTTATGCATATGGTACCATTTAAAGCAATACAAGCTCTAACTGATGGTATTTTTTCAACAACACAATTATACACCAGTTGACATCTATTGGACAGGTATAACTTAGAAAGTTCCAAAGATCTGGAGAAAAATTCAGCAAAATAAACAAGGCAAGATTCTTTTAGAGCATACTTACAATGAGTGTTTCATATAAACCGCCATTGCATCGTATACACGGACATGGGAATGATGATTGCCGAACGTAATTGGAGTGCACTGAGACCAAGGTCAATACAAAGATGGAGACTGACGTGAGTAACTACATATAGAGTCTATAGCAAATCAGTTTCTCACCTCATACTGTACTAATTCGCAATAACAGTTGAAGATTCCAACAAGTATGCAATTAATTTTCATTTTCCAATAATATAACAGAAACCTAAAATTTATATCAATCTAAGAGTTAAGCACATTTAAAGGTATATATGACATATTGTAATGTATTTTTTCAATGTTGGAAACCAGACTAAAATTTCATCAGTATGATAATATATCTGGCAGTTTTGACAAATTATTGATTGGTATTAACAAAGTTCTGGTCTATTCAATGCAAGATCAAAATAATGATTTTCCAGTGCATATTTATGACGACTTTAAGGCACAGGGAAAGTATTAGAAACAGTAAGAAGATTTTGTTTAGCATATTTGACAGTTATTTTATGTTAATTCTTCTTCATACATCCATTGCTCAAAGTGGCATTCTCAACCCCATTCCCTGTCTGATTGTCTCTAAACCCTGAATGTGCTCTGCCAACAACCTGCAGGCCATCCACGCTTTCATGTTGCCATATAATTGTTTACTTCTGAATTCAACATGCAACGTCACATGATCAAAAATACTTTGAAATTGGGCATTTATTATCCTGCCAGGATAATAAACAAATAAATAAATTGGAAATTAGTTTCATTGCTTTTTATTCTGAACAAGTTAAACTTTATAATTTGCATGAAGTTTTTAACTTATATTGCTTGATAAAAAAAAAAAACACGTACTTTTATTCTTTTGATAATTATTCAATTAATATGGCGCATACATTTTTAAGCTAAGCCTATAATTTGAAATTTTGTTTGTTTTCAGACCTCTTTTCAACCATTCCAGAAAAAAAATCCCTATTACACAAATATCTTGAAATCTTTTCATCAAAAAAAAAATTTTTGTTTCCAAAATGCAAACCCTTTTTCCTAATTTCATCTCTCCTATAAGTTGACTTCATATCTGGTGTTCTCATTAATCACACTGTACAATCTTAAATCATGAATCAAAAGAAGACCTAGCAGAATGTTGATTTCTAGTGATTTAAAGATGCTACAAGGGCAAGTCAATAAGTAACCAGCCTAACTTACTTCTGGTTGAGAGACACCTCTTCTTTTTTGATGTAATTGCCCTCTAGCATGACGCACTTAGACCAACAGTGTTCAAGTGCCATCAGCCCAGAACTGAAAAAGTCAGGGTCCTTTCCATTGACCTACTCCTCAACTGCTATCACAACTTCTTTGTCAGATTGGAAATGATGTTCACTGATATCCTTTTTCAAGTTTGAGAATAGGAAGAAGTCGCTAGGTGCTAGGTCAGGTGAATAGGGAGAATATGGTATTAATACATACCCGTTTCGCTCTACAGCATCCACTGAAACTGTGCAAGTGTGGACTCTCACGTTGTCCTGTTGCAGCAAAGCACTTTTAAAGAGTTTACCTCGGTGTTTTTCTCAGATATCGGTTCTCAGCTGGTCTAGCAAGTTTGCCTAGTACACTCCAGTTATTGTACTTCTCTTGGGTAAAAAGTCCAACATAATAATACCTTTGCATCCCAAAATACTGTGGCCATCATCTTATTAACAGATGGTTGTCTCTTGAACTTCTTTGGCCTCGGGGACCCCGGCCCTACCCAAAGACGACTCTGAGCTTTACTCTCTGGCTTATAATAATGAACCCAAGTCTCATCTACATTTACTAAATGCAAAAGAAAATCATCTTTTGATCTACTCCGCTTCAACAAGGCACTGCATACTGATGCTCTGGTTGCCATTTGCTCATTGCTATGGGATTTGGGTACCCAACAAGCTGTTAGCTTCCGAATACCTAAATGATCATGTAAGATTGTTGAAGTGAAATGCCTAATGCCTGTACTATTTCTTCCACCTGAATTTGTCTCTCAGAGTATACCAGATTCCGAACTTTGTTACACATTTCTTCATCGGTGGCATCCAGTGGGTACCCAGATCTGGCTTCCCCTACCCAGAATTTAACCTAAGCAAAGATCGTGCAGAAGACCCAAAAACATTGGCCAACTCTATGTGTACATTTGTTGCCTGTTTTACCTTTTAAATACAAGTACCAAATTACAGCACGGTACTCAACTGTCGATGAAAAGCATGCCTTTGCACCATTAGACATGTTTGACATTCAATATCTTTTTAAAGAATGACTCAACATGCATGCAATTTTGACAGTAACAAAAACTCTTTTTTGGAATGAGAAAAACAAAGAAAGACAATTGCAGTATTATATTGATTACAATAAAATTATTGAATCTCCTATTGATTGTCAGAAATTGACAACGTATTTGACTATAAATCAATCATCACTAACAAACAGTTTATCAAAAATTATAGGTTTTAGATAAAAACAGAATGCTTTGGTCTGGGAATGGAATGCTTTGATCTGGTAAGAGAATGCTGAAAGGAATGTTTTTGGTGTAGAATTGAACTATTCTAGTTGAAATCTGAACAGTTCATTTTGTGTAGTGGTATGCTTCAGGGTTTGTATATAAACCACAGTCCCACACCAAGGCCTGAACTTTAAACTCCATGGCTATGAACGTTTGGGAGAAACCTCCATGCTCATTATATCTAAGCACCAGTTTTTTTTAGCTAGATCCTCAGGGGTGACAGAAGTAGACTTGAAAACTAGAGGTTTGGCCCTTTCTTTATGACCCAAAGGGGTAGAAACAATGAAATTTGACTTATGTTTTCCTTCACCAAATAAAGATCTGTAAGTTCCCATTACCTTTGTCTGGATAGCAAACAGAGAGATGGATAGACAGACTGCAGCAGTGATGCCTGCAGCCACTAGAACTGAATTCGTCTCATAAAAGCTGTAGTAAAGAAAAAACAAGAGGCCTATAGGCCACAAAGCTCACCATGTTTAGAAGACTCAAAAGTTTTCAAGACTACAAGTATAAAACTTGAGACTGTATATCTTTTTTGTTCTAGAGGTGGTGAAATAGAAAAAAAAATCAACTTTTCTTAAACATTACTATAGAAACAATAAGAAAACCACAGGCCTAAATGGTAACCTAAGCATCCACTGTAAGTATTAATTATTATAATTAAATTCTAAAATCTTGCCTAGCTTCATATATCCAAGAGTCCATGTTTGCCCTTCTCTTAAAGGGGCATGCACATGATTAGACCTGAAATTTTCAAATTTTATTTTTCCATTTTCAATGTTTAGAATGCTTAACTAAGGTATTTCTAATGGTCAGCAAAAATTTGAATGTCAGATGTCAAGTTACATGAGAGATACAGAGCTTACAATTCTTTGTTATGCAAACAAGGCTCATGCCATGTTTTCGCTTACGTAGGTTAAATATACTAGTAAAGGTTTTGTTTAAAGCAGATTTTTTAATTTACAAGTTATTCTGAACAAAATGAAATATATTCTAGTGTTTGTTACATCTAACTATTAAGCAATTTATATGCAAACAAAAACATGGGACGAACCTTGTTTGCATAACAGAGAGTTGCAAGTGCTGGCTTTGGGGCCACCAACACTGAGATTCTCTCAAATCTGAGATTTCTCAGAAAATATTAATTTTTCTCACCCAACTATGTCACCACCAAATAAATATTTTCTCAAACTCAAGATATATTTTAGAGTTTTTTCTCACATTTAAGAATTTACATGTGCATACAACAAAAATTTTTCTGATCTCAGATGAGAAAAATATTTGAGATTTCTCAGAAAATCCTGAGATTGGTAAATAGCAACCTCAAAAAATCTCAAGTGTATTTACTCACAAAAAAGGACTGCCAGATGACTTCGTCAAAACAGATGTCATAGGAATTTAACGAATCTCAGCTGAGATTCTGCTTGGCTGGATGATTCTCTCATCCAGTGAAGAGATCAGAATCTATAATGATTGTGAGGACAAGGAGGATCTTTGACAGGTTCAATCCTTTGGAAGTGTTGAGTGATGGAGATATTTTCAACATATTTTGTATTTTCTTCATCATCATTTTCTTCATATCTTCAAATTAAAAAAAGTCTTGGTTTTTGCAAAGGTTTTTTTTTATATTACGATGGGCAACACTCTCAATGTTGAAAAGTGCAAGGAACTAGCAAATATCAAAACAGCATTTCACAAAATAGCTGGTGAAGAAATTCCACTTCAAAAGAAAAATGTTGCAAAACCAAGACTTGAAAGGGTGATGGTGGCGTTAAAGTATCTATTCACAATTATTGTGCAGCAGGTTTGAAGAAAATGATGAAGAAAAAAATTAAATATGTCAAAAATATCTTCAACATTCAACCCTTGCAAAGGATTGGATTGAACCTGTCAAGGACTCCAAAATTTGGAGTCAGAAGGTCAAAAGTCAAGGTCACAGTGCATGGAAATTAAAAATGCTAAAGTCGGGGCATATGTTTTAAACACTGTTTTAGTAATATATGAATTAGTTTAAAATTTGTATATGCCTGAATTATTCATGTTTTCTGACTATTTATCAAATGATAAAATAAATATATAGAATTTTTAAACATCATTTGAAGAATGTGTATTTTATAACAAATCATATACTGTTATTGTTTTGAATACATGCCAAAGTAGGAAGGGGTTGGGACACAAAATGGTTCAAATCTTACAATGTACACTAAGCTTTACCTTTTTTCACTTAAAATGAGGAAAAATATTATTCAAATATACATTAGTAATTTCATCAAAGTTTGATACTTGCTAGATTGAAGTTTGTTTCAAAATAAGACTTAAAAATTTGTGTAACATTTTACCCAAGTATGTTAAATAATCTTTGATTATTTGTAGAATTAATGATATATTGTATTTAAAAGTTATTAAAATTATCAATTATGATTACTTTCCATGAAGTAAAAGATAATATGATTATTATGTAATTAATATTTGCTTCAAATTGTGTTTCTTGTGGAAACTGGTGATTTTCATGAAAAAAATTAGTTTCAGGAAAAGGTAACTTTGAGGGGCTGTACTTTTTTAAAGTCTGCACAAACACACTTTTTTTTTAAATGTTATATTTGTCTTTCTGATAAAGATGTATCAGTTAAAATAGGTTATCTAAAAAGTCTGTTACTTTTGAAAAAATTCAAACCGCCACAGTACATCCTTAGTGAAGGAACAATCACTACAATTTTAACAATTCAGGTTTAAGCAAACTTGAATAACATTACATTTAAATGTTTACATAATACTTTGACCCTGGGTTGTTGAGAAAAAGATATTAAAGAATTTTTGCACACATTCCTATATAAAACTCAAATTCCAAATGTGGCTCTGTTTAAACCCAGGAGGTCCTGGTCTGAGCAAATTTGAATCTAGACTACACTTTTTAAGGAAGCTTTCACACAAACTCTAGCTCTTTTGGTTGAGTGGTACTTGAGAAGAACATTGTTTTCAACACCAATCCTATTTTTACCATTTCTTAATTTTTTTCCCCTTAGAAAGGACTATGACCCTTCATTTGAAAAAAAACCAAAGGATGATTCACACCAAGTTTGACTGAAACTGGTGAAGTGCTTCTGGAAAGAAAGTCATAAAAATGAAAAGTTAACAATGCCAAAGACGGTACACAACAGACATATCTTGAACAGAAAAGCCCACACGAGTCTTTACCTCAGGTGAGCTAAATTCAGAACATATAATTTTATCTTATTCCAGTGATTATTCTTGCTTCTTGATTTTGAAATATAGATCTGTTTGAGACTTCTAAGAACAATTTCAAATGTGATTATTAACCAGTTACCTGCTGATAGTTCCTACCATCCATGATAATGCAAAGGTCTGCAAAATATGATACATAATATCATTGGTTTTACACTTTGCTAGAACACTAGATATGCCCCATATGCAACTTAAAAACCTTATAAACATTGCATTGAATAAATATTCTCTGTAGACATGAATTTTGCTTACTTTTAAAACACCAATAATTCATACTGTACATAATTTACTCATAAATACTATTAGTTAAAATATGATCACAATCAAAAACTACTCTAGGATATGAATATATTGCATACTAAATGACATCTCTCTACCTTATAACAATTCTGATTGTGAAATCCTCTTCATTGGCCACACCTTTTTTCAATTTGTTGGTTTACACATTTTTATTTAGAAATGTTTCACCGTAGACATCTCAGATAAAAGCTCACTATTAATTCTACATTTCATAAAAAGGTGAATATGCCAAAGAAATATTTTAATAGCATATAAAGTCAAAACTGCCATAGTAACCCACTGTATTAAGTGATTCACTGTTGTATGTGACCATAAAAAATCCCCCCCAAAGCATTACCCTATATATTGTACCTGTATTAAGTGACCACCTGACTAACGTGACTAACGACAATGATTTTTACAACGTTTTCGTGTATTTTCATGAAATTCTACCTCTATTCAACAACCGTACATTTTTTCGATTACGTGATTCATACTTTCACTTTCAGTTGTGCATGGCTATTCTGGGAGTTATCGTCCCTAACACTTTCACTTTAAAGCGCATAGGTAATAGTTTGGTGGTGATTTGTTTAGTCGGCACTCTGAATCGATTAACTAGCATGTTATCAACATGCAGATAATCAACAATTAACAAAACCCGAGTTACTGTTTATTTAACAAAATCAAAGTTCAGTGAAATAAGAGCTTAATTTTCAAAGGTGTAAATTTCACAGACTTAGAGGTGTGCAGAGTAGATTGGATGTAAAAATCTAGCACCTGGCATACCATTATGTTCAACAGAGTGGAAATTTAGCCTGATTGCAATATAAATCAGGTAAATACTGGGGGGAAATGCTGAGATAACTCGAGTATTCATGATTTTCCTGTACGAGATACCCAAGGTTTCTAATTGTTGACATGACCGGGACTAGTGGCTCACTTCGAAATATCCCGAGTATTTGACACATACGAGTCAACACTTAAAAAGATTTGCTGTGCACAATGGATATTGTGATTTATTTAATGTCTTTCAAACTGAACAACAGATTTCCAGCATTACTGTACAAAAAGAGAAGCAACACTTCCTCACTTTAATACTTTCTTTTATGACCAGAGAAACAATAGTTTTTTAGTTACAGGTATGCTTAAATGACCTTTACAACTAAATGTTTTCAAGTTTTAGAAAATTTGCATCTATTTCATAAATTAGATTCTTAAACAGTTTAAGTGCAATTTTTGATGAATTAAAAATTATAAGACAACATATTGTATTTCAGATGTTTAGCTATTATTAATTTTATTTTAGAACTGTTAAAACTATACTTGATATTCTTAATAACGAATTCCAAATACATGTAGAGTTCTCTGTTGTACTAATTATTTTGGTATATTACTTGCTAAATGCCTTTACACCAGAAAATAAACAACCTGTATTCAAAGACCACCTGTCATATGTGACCTTTTTTCCATTCTCTGTTGGACAGTCTTGTAAGACAGGTTTGACTGTATTGCAAAAAATTGGCTAAGTTGAACATCCTTAAAATCACAGTAAAACTTTGTGAACTTTCACCATAATCTTGTCCAACATTTTTCATTAAAAAGTTCCATTATTCTTATTTAGGGAATGTCAATTTTTGTTGGGTCAGAAGCCATAAGAAACATTAATTTTTTATTGATTATTTCCCTTAAAAGTTGAAAACAAGAATATGAGAAAAACTGATTGATGCTCCCTGAACTGCATTGAACCAATGAACTACTTCATATGATGAATGACTTGCACATTGATCAATAACTTTCAATACATTGTTAAAATTAAGTTTTATTTTCTCATACATAAGGTATTTATTGAGTGACGTTGACCTTTACAAAATGACTTTGAGTGATATTTGTTTGAAAGCCATTTGCTTATTACTAATTTGTGTGATATATGATCAACACCTGTTCAAAAACTGTTGAAATGAGGATTTTTTTCCTCATATAAGGAACATTCTGAATGACCTTGATCTTTCCAAAATGATCTCCAAAGACCCTGGTCCAAAGATCAATAACTATTGAAATATTGTTGAAATGAAGGTTTTTATTAAATGTATATATAAGTTATCAAATGACCTTGACCTTTACAAAATTACCTTGAGTGACCTTTGTATGAAAGTCATTTGCCTATTACTTATATGTTATATATGATAAATATCTGTTCAAAAACTGATGAAACATGGAACTTTTTTCCTTATAAATGTTCTGAGTGACTGTGACCTTTCCAAATTAACCTTGGTCCAAAAGTCCTTGTCCCAAGGAATATTTGTGATTGATTACGATCAGTTTCTGATGAAAGGATTAGGAGATGGGATCTTTTATATCAAAAGCAGTTTAATTAAGGAATATTCTGAGTGACTTTTCCTTCTGAAATGACCTTGAGAGACCTTGTCCAAGAGTCCTTGTCTCAATGAATATTTATAATCAATTGTATAAATTTCTGATGAAAGGCTTAGAAAATATGAGCTCGGATGGATGGACAGACAGCACAACAGATGGAAGGACAGGTAGACATGACATTGACTATATGCTCCCCTGAAATTTTTTGGGGAGCATAAAATCAGGTAGGTAAATCTGTAAACCAACAAATAAAAAACTGTTGCCTTGCATAATATTTTATTTAAACTTTCATGTCTATTCAAATATTCACTGAAAGTAATTGAAAGACAAAACAGTGAAGTGCCCATGCATATCTATAATCTAAGCACCTTCTGGGTGTCCAGCTTGCCCATTGCTAGTTTAGAATGACTCAAAAGCCATAACTCACAAAATGTTCTAACAGAAACATCTACATGCTGACTGGGCATCATATAGTTCATGCATGACATGTAAACTATGAATAGAATGAAAATTTATTGAAAAGATAAAAAGTTCAAAAAGATGTATTGAAATTAAACATCTTATTTATTAAGTGTTCACTCAGTTCTAAATAATACCTTGACACTAATGAGCCACAATACTCATAGGAGTCATCTTGCTTTTAGGAAATAAAGACTCAAACGTTTGGGATGTTACAGTGCAAAAACCTTTCTAGCATGAGGCCCTCAGACCTTATCGGTCACCTGAGTATTGGTTAAAAGTATGTTAAAGTATAGTCCCAAGGGCTATGAAACCTATAATTTTTCTGTTTTGTTTCTAATATTTATCAGCAATATAAAACATGATCTGTTCTTAGGGTGGCTCATTACACTAAAATTTTATTAATGTCTTGATAAAGCACCTCTTATGAAGTATGATTTCACCATCAAAAGGGTGATACAAACTCTCAATTATTTTTATATGAATTTTTTGTGATTTTTTTTGGAATGATAAAAAATGTTTTGTTTGCATATATGAGATTCTAGAGTTCAAATTTTACTTTGATTTGATGCACAGTATAAATGCAGTCAAAACTGCCAAAAATTGTATTAAGTGACTCACTGTCCCATACAAAAATCCCCCCAACGTGTTATCCTATCTATTGTACTTGTATTAAATGACAACCTGTCTGATGTGACCAACGACCATGATTTTTACAACCTTTTTATGTATTTTCATGAAATTTTACCTTTATTCAACTACTGATTTTTTTTATTACAACGCGATTCCTACTTTCAATTTCGGTCATGTTTGGCTATTCTGGGAGTTATCTACCCTAACACATAGGTAATAGTTCAGTGGTGATTTTGTTGAGTCGGCACTCTGATTCAATTGACTAGGGTGTAATCAACATGCAGAGTCGTGTTGGGTTAATTAACAAAACCCAAGTTGTTGTTTATTTAACAAAATCAAAGTTCAGTGAAATAAGAGCATTGTTTTCAAAGGTGTGAATTTTGAAAGAGGTGTGCGGAGTAGATCAGATGTAAAAATCTAGCACCTGGCATACCATTATGTTCAACAGAGTGGAAATTTAGCCTGATTGCAATATAAATCAGGTAAATACTAGGGGGATACTTTGATAACTGGTGTATTCGTGATTTTCCTGTATCCAAAGTTTCTAAGTGTAGACATGACCGGGACTAGCAGCTCAATTCGACATATCCCGAGTATTTGACACATCTTTCAAATTAAATTAGAGATTTCCAGCATTATTGTACAAAAGGAAAAGCAACACTTCCTCACTTACATTCTTTTACCACAGAAGCATTCATGCAGTTTTTTAGTTACAAGTATACATTTATGATCTTTACAACAAAATGTTTTAATGTTTTAGAAACATTGCATCTACGAGGGACACTTTTTAAGTTCGTAGAGTAGGGCGGTCTTTTTAAAACCACTTGAAATATCAAAATTTTATTTATCAAAGACCTTCAAAATATGCCCCGTCTGCCTCAACACACATTTTACACCGATCTACCCATTTCTGGAACGCCACACAGTACTCCTCTTTAGGTATATGTTGCAGACACTGGTAGATCTCACTGCCTATACGACAACAGGATTCAAAACGGTGCCCTGCCAGCATTTCCGTTAATCTTGGAAACAACCAAAAGTCACAGGGGGATAGGTCAGGGCTGTATGGGAGATGATCTAAGACATCGAGCCCAGATTCTTTCAGATATTTTGGATTTATGGGCTGGTGCGTTATCATGGAGTAATTTGATGCCATGGACACCGGTGTGCGGTCTGCGTTTCTGATAGAAATGAACAAGTTGAGTAAGAACACTTTCTCTGTAAAACTTTCCAGTGACAGAACTACCTTTTGGGACTGGAATTTGAAGGACTGTACCTTTCGAATCAAAGAATATCGCATACAACATGCAATTTGATGTTTTGCAATGGCGCGCAATGACAAGTCTGTCAGCCTCAGATGATACGCAAACCTTATTTTTAGTCTTAGAATCGGGTTGAAAATGATGGATCCAGGTTTCATCACCTGTAACTACCTCTTCCAAATGATGTGGGTCACATTTATCATATTTTTTTTATAACTTGCGATGCAAGTCTAACCTGACTTTGTTTCTGCTCGTCAGTGAGCAAATGGGCACCCAGCGCACGCAGATCTTACGTAGCTCAAGTCGTTCATGTAAGATCTTCAAAACACTTGACGAATGAATGCCACTTAATTCTTCTATCTCTTGCACGGTATAACATGTGTCTCCCTCAATTAACATTTTCACAGCAGCAACGTTCTTTTCCGTCAAAACGGAAACCGGCCTACCCACTCGAGGGTCATTTTCAATTGACTCCCGACCATCATTAAAACGACATACCCACTTGCAAACTGTAACATATTTTAAAGCATCATTCCCATAAACCTTTTGCAAATCAATATGAATTTCCATTGACGGAAACCCGAGGTGTGCTCTAATCTTACAATATACCCTCTGTTCAGAGATTTTTCCGTCCATATTGAACGCTATATTTTACTATAGTGTATAAAATCACGTGTTGAAAATACCCAGAGCAGCGCGCACATGGACCTCGTGCGCCGCATACCGTGATACCGTTTGAGAGAGGAATGATTATGCAAGTTCCGTGTAAAAAATCGTGCAACTTCATAATTGCGTTAAAAAGTTATAGGCTTACGCTATGAACTTAAAAAGTGTCACTCGTATTTCATAAAATGAGATTTTCAAACAGATTAAATGTAATTTTTGATGAAAAATAAATTATAAGGCAACATATCGTATTTTAGAGTTTAGCTATTATTAGTTTTATTTTAGAACTTTTAATGAATTCCAAATACATGTAGAGTTCTCTGTTGTACAAATTATTTCAGTATATTACTTGCTAAATGCCTTTACAGTGGAAAATAAGCAACCTGTATTAAGAGACCACCTGTTGTATGCGACCTTTTTTCCATTCTCCATTGGATTGTCTCTTAATACGAGTTTGACTGTATCTAATAAAACATGCCTAAACAACAACAAAACAAAATCCATAAGTACTCACAGGTAATCACCCTAAATTTGTGTAAAAATGGACAGACATGCAGGCAGATGGATGAACTGTACTATACCATAATATACCCATCTGATGGATGTATAAAAACCATGCAGGTATTTCCTTAAAATACTCACAAAAATTCCCAAGCATATGAAGTTCCCAGGAGATTTTCGTCGTACAGATGGGATGCAGGCAAGAATTATGTATGTGACAATGAAAACAGCGCTATAAAAAAAAAATTAATGTGGTAATACTAGTCCAATTCAAATATACTGTCTAGTCCAAATACAATGATAAAAGATATGACTTACTATCCAGCATAATAAAACCAGACTCCAGTTGTCTGCATCCACATTTTAACAGGCTCCCTAAAGTAGTAAACATTATATATTATAATACATGTATTTATAAACATGTATACAACCTACATGTGTACATCATCCATATTTAATATTTTGGTACTTCTCAAACTTCAGTACACACATATCAGGGGATGTTTATACATCAAAACATCATGGTAAACTACAGTCAAATAAGTCTTTGGAGTTTGTCTTGAAACACATCAGATCAATGATTTCTCTGTCCATTACTACTTAAAAACAATCTTTGCACTCTTTCTAATTAAACATAAATGATAATTAACTTTTCTGGGTATCATTCCTGTATGATTTGGAGCTTGTCAAATACAGGAATATTTCTAAAAACTTATCAAATCCAATACCATCACAGGCGCCTGCAATTTTATCAATAAATCAAGTACATCTTAGCCAAAATTACGACAATGAGCTCTGTGATGTCTTTTTTGCTATACACTATTGGGATTGTTGCCTATACATGTATGTTTTTCTTGACTCATTGCTGTCTCTTGTGGTACCATGTAGTAATGACATATGAGGGCGAGACAATTAGTATCCAGTCTATCCCATTTCCGATTGACAGAGGCAGTCACAATTTTCATGCCTTGTTTTAATAAATGTTTTATACCAGGGTAAAAAAATTGCATGCCATTCTTTATTAAAATATTGATTGTCAAACATGGTTAGTGATGCAAAGGCATGCTTTTCTAAAGCTAAGTACTGTGCTATAATTCGGTACTTGTTCTTAAAAAGTAAAACAGGCAAGGAAATACACGGCAAGTTAGCCGATGTTAATGGGTGTTTTGCACCATCTTATGCTCAGGTTAAATTCTGGGTAGGGGAATTCAAATGCGGTAGAACGTTTCAGAAGATGAAGCCAGGTTTGGATGCCAGCAACGAAGACATGTGTAACAAAGTTCAGGATCTGGTATATAATACTCGGATAGGCGAATTCAGGTGAAGATACAGTGCAGGCATTAGGCATTTCACTTGGTAGCATTTCAACAATCTTACATGATTGTTTAGGTATGTGGAAGCTAAGAGCTTGTTGGGTCACCAAATCCCTGTAGCGATGAGCAAATGTTAACCAGAGCATCAGTATTGTTGAAGCATGTTAGATCATCAGATGATTTTCTTTTGCATCTGGTGACTGTAGATGAGACTTGAGTTCATTATTATGAGCCAAAGAATAAAGCTCAGAGTTGTCATTGGGTAGGGCCGGGGTCCCCGAGGCCAAAGAAGTTCAAGATACAACCATCTTGTTGGCAAGGTGATGGCCACAGTATTTTGGGATGCAAAAGAGAAGTGCAATAACTGGAGGGAACTATGCAAACTTGCTAGACCAGCTGAGAACTGCCAACCATAAGAACCATGAAAAATGCTGAGGTAAAATCTCTAAAGGTGTCTTGACAAGGTGAGAGTCCACACTTACAAAGTTGAAATGGATGCTGTAAAGTGAAATGGGTATGAATTAATTCCACATTCTGCCTATTCACCTGACCTAGCTTCTAGCTACTTCCTTTTCCCAAACTTGAAAAAGGACAACTGTGGATGTCATTTCCGGCCTGACAAAGAAGTTGTGATGGCAGTTGAAGAGTAGGTCAATGGAAAGGACCCTGACTTTTTCAGTTCTGGGCTGATGGCACTTGAACACTGTTGGTCTAAGTGCATCACACTAGAGGCCAAATACATTGAAAAAGAAGAGGTGTCTCTCAACTGGAAATAAGTTAGGCTGGTTACTTATTGACTCACAAGAAATGAATATTTCTGAGAACCATGAGTATTCTGGTTTGTTATAAGAATAAATATAACCAAGTCTTTCCTTTCATTAAAACTCTCCCATCTTTCAAATTTCTCATGACTGTAGAGGTTACAATGCTGTGAACAATCTTGAGGTTACAGGGGCAATCTAGTTGTGTCTAATTGTGGTAAATGTAAATATCATGTATTACCAGCTTCACAATCAGGCACATCTTTACAATCATTGTCTTTTTTAAAGTAACTCATCTTGTAATATTTCTTTAGTAATCCATGTGAGGATGGTTATCACCTTTTTCTAGAATGTCCAAATTACAATATTTACATTTCCAATGTTTTCGCCTTCAATATCTTTGTTCATTGTGAGGATTTCCCTATAAATGTGAACAATGTGTGTATAAATCTTGATAAATGTAGTATGACTATTTTAAAAGCTGGGGATTCTGACAGAAATAAAAGTAAAATGTAAATTTAAAGAAATAAATTTCATTTTTGAAAATACACGAGGGCATGAGAACAGCAATTCTGCAGACTTTATGAAGCACAAATGCGCTTCACATTAAACAGCAACACTTCTCATCTTCATGAAGCACCAAAAAACCCTAATGTATTTTCAAAAATGAAATTTATTTCTTAAATGTATAAAATGAGATACTCTTAAATGAATTAAACTATTATCAATATCAATGTCCCTGCAACAGTCAAATACTGTTGTATGGTGTTAAAGGTGAATCACTTAGTACTACTTTAAAAGTATTCAATACAGTATATTCCTTTGATTAATTGTTGTTTTCCGCCACACTTAACAATTTTTCAGTAATCTGGTGGCGTCCAGTTTTTATTGGTGGAGGAGAGAACCCTGATACAATGTACCCAGGAAGAGACCACTGACCTTCCGAAAGGAAACTGGCAAACTTTCTCACATATATCGGCATGAGTGAGATTCGAACCTGCACCGACTAGAGATGAGAGGCCTTGTGACATTGAGCGTGTCACTCTAACCACTCGGCCATGGAGGCCCCTTCCTTTCATTGAAAAATACTAATACTGTTGGGCATTAAAGACATATTTATCCTTATGATGAAATATACTGCCTGATTTATAGGCTCTGAGAAAGTTGTATCAATAATTATTAGAGAATACAAACGTTTCACAGTATAATTTGTTAATATTCTGAATACTCCATTACTCTGTCAATTTTCACCACAAAATATAGTCCCCAACATTTCTTTAACAAATCATTTATTAAATATAATTTGTTTCTGTCTAAAACACTTTTATTTTCCTTTCTAATATGTTTTTGAGTACAAATGGAAAATATATTAAACAGATATCATCAATAAATAAAAGCAAAATTTATTTGAGATATATAATTTTTTCAAAACAGTATATCAATGTATATGAGGGTTGTTCGATATGTAATGTGTATTGTACGATATATAAAAAGCATTCGACTCAAATAGTGAAATGAACATTACATCCCTTCAAAGTATTCTCCATGGTTTGAAATACATAATTTCAATCTCTGAATCCATTTCTGAAATGCATCACTGATTTAGGTAGAACTCTAAGGCACTGACTGATGGCTGAGCCAAGAGCTTGTCGGGACTTGTAATGACGACCAGAACTTTTTAAGTTTTGGAAAAAGGAAAAAGTCGCATGGGGTTAGATCTGGAGAGTATGGTGGGTGTAGCAAGATGGTAACCTTCTTCGACTTCAAAAACTGCTTCACAAACTCAGATTTATGTGATGAAACATTATCATGAATTAGATGAACATGCCTAAATCCAGACACAGGGTGTCATTTATGATAATATTTTTTAAGCTTTTTTAGTATAACATCTCGGTAATACCGACCTGTAACAACTTTGCCCTTCGTCACCAGAATTTGTACAGCTATACCATCACATGAGAGTGGTCAACGACTGGCTCTATTGAAATGACTATAAGTTTAAAACTATGTGGAGCTGAAGGCTTGTGTTTATACTGTTGGAAAGATATTGAATACAGCTATTCAAGAGTATCATCATCCATGAAATCATACAAAGCATTATCGCTTTGGTACAATACACATCCCTCATAGAAGGTATGGATACCTAGAGCAGATTGCGTTTCCTAGGCCTATACATTGTTTTGGAGGCCTGAAATTTTGTATTATCAGCTGTGCCCATAAATGCCAAATAAATGTAAACCATTATATGTTTGTTTTTTATTGCACTTGGACTGAGATAAAAATATATTTATAAAGGGAGAATGACATTGGATGTCCAGGTGGAGCAGGGGTCGTATATCAAATCCTGCTAGACCGATCATAAATTATTATCATAGACAACCTTTGATGTGTACTCACATCATCCATACACTGGGTTTATATATTAGCACTGAGTTACTGTACTATTACTATTGATGCCAACATTTATTTCCAGCATATCACACTTGGGTGAGGTATATGGAAAAAAATCTCCATAATATGTATTATATCTATAGGATCCATGTGGTGCTATTGACAGCATGTACGGACCCTGAAGCGTACTACTACACCACATGCACAGAATGAAATGATTATTGCATGGAATGGAGAATGGTTTGCATGAAATGCTTACCATTTCTTGAATAGTCTGCACACTTTGCACAAAACGGTAGGCGGGGCTTGCACGCTTTGTGAATAGCTCTGAATGGTTGAGGTGAAATGGTATGCATGGCCTGCACAGTTCGATATTCGGTGCCATTAATCCATCAAAATAAATATAATCATAAACTTCGGGAAAATGGTAAAGATAAAAAAATGTCAATTTTTAAATGAATATTACACCTGTTCAATGTGGTATTGTTTTTGTTTTGATAATTCTTTTCAGGTGAAACTCAGCGTCATGATGTTTTCACTCAGAGACACAGCCTTCATTCACACTGTTCACCTCTTTAAAAGAAAAAAAACCTATCTCAAGAAAATTACTTTAAAAAGGTAAAATTATAGAAAATGTGACACTTAAAATATGTACACATTGAATTATTTTGAAACAGAAGATTAAAATTCGTAATGCACCTCGTATGCCACCATTCAATGGCATGTCACACACTAAAATAAATAAGATAGGTTAGACAATGATTTGCCACTAAAAAGCTAGTTTTCTATACTTAATGTTTACTAAGATTTTTAGTGAAATGTTAATTTGAGATTTTGAAACAACTTTTCTTGCAAAAAAGAAATAATGAGACGGGACTGCGACCAAATGTTTTATGAAGCCATTGTTGTGTACACTGTGCTTGTACCTTGATTTTGGTAAATACACCCTCTGGGTAAAGAATACCCTTGAGTATATTTAATCTCACACATTTTATTAAAAGAAAAAAAAAATCATGCAGAATGCCTCAGACATCCCATCCTAATGCAACTTTTTATTTAACAAAGTATTTTTTTTACAGACAGAGCACTCAATATTTATAGCACCTATTAATGTCTTTAATAACAATCATTTTTATAATTGACGAGCAGGTAGATAAATCACACCTTTGTACATCACATGTGGTTGATTACAATAAATTAAACACTAATTTAATAATTTGATTTGATTTTTATAATGTTGATTATTTAATTGATTTTAATTAAGTTTCAGCATAGGAAATATGGAGTAAAAAATCTCGTACTTTGCTGAAATTTACACGATATGATTACCCATGTGCAGGGATTTAAAATTCTTATTTTTTGTTTAGAATTCATTATTTCCACAAAAATATTTGGTAAAAATTACCACAGATTACCGCTTGGTCAAAATTTTGCTGCATATTGCACACAATTTTCAAGCCAAAAATAGGGGGAGGGGGGGTTATATATTATACTTAAGTGCGTATTATATTTGGCAAAATATGGTATTAGATTTTAGGTCATTTTTGGTATGAAGTAAATTTAGATATAATAATTCTTATAAAATAATTGAAGAATATTTGATAACCCCCCCCTCAACCCCCCCCCCCCCCCCAAATATGTTAGCATTTATTGGACTTGCATGCTCTGTAAAATTGTAGGGGCGAGACTTGAATGGTTCTACTGCACGAAACGGTTCTTGCACGGAACTATTCTTGCTGGGATTGAATGGAACGAAACAATTCTTGCCTGGAATAATGAAACTATTCTTGCATGGAACAGTGAACAATCTGCATGAAATGTTGAACAGTTTGAATGGAACGCTGAATGATTTGCACAAAACGAAACGCTTTGAAGGTGTAGTAGCACATTTCAGGGTCTGTATAGTAACACTCAAAATCACTTAGTACATGTAAAGTTACACTCAAAATCACTTAGTACATGTAAAGTTACACTCAAAATCACATAATACAAGAATTCTTACCACACTTGTGGTGTGCATACTGTATTATAAACAAGTGTAGTGAACATTTAATCATTAACAAAACAGAAATAGTGAACCTTCAACCTATACACTGATTACATTACATTGTGTTTGTTTGTTTGTATATTGTTTAACGTCCCCTTGAGAATTTTTCACTCATGTGGAGATGTTCTGTGTATTAAGCAAAGTTCATAGTAATTGTTGTTGTTGTATATTCTTTACATTCATACAATGTTGTTAGTGAGTGTGCAGTGTATGAATGTTGTTAGTGAGTGTGCAGTATATGAATGTTGTCAGTGAGTGTACAGTGTATGAATGTTGTTAGTGAGTGTGCAGTGTATGAATGTTGTCAGTGAGTGTGCAGTATATGAATGTTGTTAGTGAGTGTGCAGTATATGAATGTTGTTAGTGAGTGTGCAGTGTATGAATGTTGTTAGTGAGTGTGCAGTGTATAAATGTTGTTAGTGAGTGTGCAGTATATGAATGTTGTCAGTGAGTGTGCAGTGTATGAATGTTGTCAGTGAGTGTGCAGTGTATGAATGTTGTTAGTGAGTGTGCAGTATATGAATGTTGTTAGTGAGTGTGCAGTATATGAATGTTGTTAGCGAGTGTGCAGTTTATGAATGTTGTTAGTGAGTGTGCAGTATATGAATGTTGTTATTGAGTGTATGAATGTTGTTAGCGAGTGTGCAGTTTATGAATGTTGTTAGTGAGTGTGCAGTGTATGAATGTTGTCAGTGAGTGTGCAGTGTATGAATATTGTTAGTGAGTGTATGAATGTTGTTAGCGAGTGTGCAGTATATGAATGTTGTTAGTGAGTGTGCAGTGTATGAATGTTGTTTGTGAGTGTGCAGTGTATGAATATTGTTAGTGAGTGTATGAATGTTGTTAGCGAGTGTGCAGTGTATGAATGTTGTTTGTGAGTGTGCAGTATATGAATGTTGTTAGTGAGTGTATGAATGTAGTTGGTGAGTGTACATTGTATGAATGTTGTTATCGACTGTGTAGTGAATAAATGTAGTTAGTGAGTGTACAGTGTATGAATGTTGTTTAGTGAGTGTGCAGTGTATGAATGTTGTTAGTGAGTGTGCAGTGTATGAATGTTGTTTAGTGAGTGTGCAGTGTATGAATGTTGTTAGTGAGTGTGCAGTGTATGAATGTTGTTAGTGAGTGTGCAGTGTATGAATGTTGTTAGTGAGTGTGCAGTATATGAATGTTGTTAGTGAGTGTGCAGTATATGAATGTTGTTAGTGAGTGTATGAATGTAGTTGGTGAGTGTACAGTGTATGAATGTTGTTAGTGAGTGTGCAGTGTATGAATGTTGTTTAGTGAGTGTGCAGTGTATGAATGTTGTTTAGTGAGTGTGCAGTGTATGGATGTTGTTAGTGAGTGTGCAGTGTATGAATGTTGTTAGTGAGTGTGCTGTATATGAATGTTGTTAGTGAGTGTGCAGTGTATGAATGTTGTTTAGTGAGTGTGCAGTGTATGAATGTTGTTTAGTGAGTGTGCAGTGTATGAATGTAGTTAGTGAGTGTACAGTGTATGAATGTTGTTAGTGAGTGTGCAGTATATGAATGTTGTTTAGTGAGTGTGCAGTGTATGAATGTTGTTAGTGAGTGTGCAGTGTATGAATGTTGTTTAGTGAGTGTGCAGTGTATGAATGTTGTTAGTGAGTGTATGAATGTTGTCAGTGAGTGTGCAGTGTATGAATGTTGTTAGTGAGTGTGCAGTGTATGAATGTTGTTTAGTGAGTGTGCAGTGTATGAATGTTGTTTAGTGAGTGTGCAGTGTATGAATGTTGTTAGTGAGTGTGCAGTGTATAAATGTTGTTAGTGAGTGTGCAGTATATGAATGTTGTCAGTGAGTGTGCAGTATATGAATGTTGTTAGTGAGTGTGCAGTATATGAATGTTGTTAGTGAGTGTGCAGTGTATGAATGTTGTTAGTGAGTGTGCAGTGTATAAATGTTGTTAGTGAGTGTGCAGTATATGAATGTTGTCAGTGAGTGTGCAGTGTATGAATGTTGTCAGTGAGTGTGCAGTGTATGAATGTTGTTAGTGAGTGTGCAGTATATGAATGTTGTTAGCGAGTGTGCAGTTTATGAATGTTGTTAGTGAGTGTGCAGTATATGAATGTTGTTATTGAGTGTATGAATGTTGTTAGTGAGTGTGCAGTTTATGAATGTTGTTAGTGAGTGTGCAGTGTATGAATGTTGTCAGTGAGTGTGCAGTGTATGAATATTGTTAGTGAGTGTATGAATGTTGTTAGCGAGTGTGCAGTATATGAATGTTGTTAGTGAGTGTGCAGTGTATGAATGTTGTTTGTGAGTGTGCAGTGTATGAATATTGTTAGTGAGTGTATGAATGTTGTTAGCGAGTGTGCAGTGTATGAATGTTGTTTGTGAGTGTGCAGTATATGAATGTTGTTAGTGAGTGTATGAATGTAGTTGGTGAGTGTACATTGTATGAATGTTGTTATCGACTGTGTAGTGAATAAATGTAGTTAGTGAGTGTACAGTGTATGAATGTTGTTTAGTGAGTGTGCAGTGTATGAATGTTGTTAGTGAGTGTGCAGTGTATGAATGTTGTTAGTGAGTGTGCAGTGTATGAATGTTGTTAGTGAGTGTGCAGTATATGAATGTTGTTAGTGAGTGTGCAGTATATGAATGTTGTTAGTGAGTGTATGAATGTAGTTGGTGAGTGTACAGTGTATGAATGTTGTTAGTGAGTGTGCAGTGTATGAATGTTGTTTAGTGAGTGTGCAGTGTATGAATGTTGTTTAGTGAGTGTGCAGTGTATGAATGTTGTTAGTGAGTGTGCAGTGTATGAATGTTGTTAGTGAGTGTGCTGTATATGAATGTTGTTAGTGAGTGTGCAGTGTATGAATGTTGTTTAGTGAGTGTGCAGTGTATGAATGTTGTTTAGTGAGTGTGCAGTGTATGAATGTAGTTAGTGAGTGTACAGTGTATGAATGTTGTTAGTGAGTGTGCAGTATATGAATGTTGTTTAGTGAGTGTGCAGTGTATGAATGTTGTTTAGTGAGTGTGCAGTGTATGAATGTTGTTAGTGAGTGTATGAATGTTGTCAGTGAGTGTGCAGTGTATGAATGTTGTTAGTGAGTGTGCAGTGTATGAATGTTGTTTAGTGAGTGTGCAGTGTATGAATGTTGTTTAGTGAGTGTGCAGTGTATGAATGTTGTTAGTGAGTGTGCAGTGTATGAATGTTGTTAGTGAGTGTGCTGTATATGAATGTTGTTAGTGAGTGTGCAGTGTATGAATGTTGTTTAGTGAGTGTGCAGTGTATGAATGTTGTTTAGTGAGTGTGCAGTGTATGAATGTAGTTAGTGAGTGTACAGTGTATGAATGTTGTTAGTGAGTGTGCAGTGTATGAATGTTGTTTAGTGAGTGTGCAGTGTATGAATGTTGTTAGTGAGTGTGCAGTGTATGAATGTTGTTTAGTGAGTGTGCAGTGTATGAATGTTGTTAGTGAGTATGCAGTGTATGAATGTTGTTAGTGAGTGTGCAGTGTATGAATGTTGTTTAGTGAGTGTACAGTGTATGAATGTTGTTAGTGAGTGTGCAGTATATGAATGTTGTTTAGTGAGTGTGCAGTATATGAATGTTGTTAGTGAGTGTGCAGTGTATGACTGTAGTTAGTGAGTGTGCAGTGTATGAATGTAGTTAGTGAGTGTACAGTGTATGAATGTAGTTAGTGAGTGTACAGTGTATGAATGTTGTTTAGTGAGTGTGCAGTGTATGAATGTTGTTAGTGAGTGTGCAGTGTATGACTGTAGTTAGTGAGTGTGCAGTATATGAATGTTGTTAGTGAGTGTGCAGTGTATGACTGTAGTTAGTGAGTGTGCAGTGTATGAATGTAGTTAGTGAGTGTGCAGTGTATGAATGTAGTTAGTGAGTGTACAGTGTATGAATGTTGTTAGTGAGTGTGCAGTGTATGAATGTTGTTAGTGAGTGTGCAGTGTATGACTGTAGTTAGTGAGTGTACAGTGTATGAATGTAGTTAGTGAGTGTGCAGTGTATGAATGTAGTTAGTGAGTGTGCAGTGTATGAATGTAGTTAGTGAGTGTACAGTGTATGAATGTTGTTAGTGAGTGTGCAGTGTATGAATGTTGTTTAGTGAGTGTACAGTGTATGAATGTTGTTTAGTGAGTGTGCAGTGTATGAATGTTGTTAGTGAGTGTATGAATGTAGTTGGTGAGTGTACATTGTATGAATGTTGTTAGTGAGTGTACAGTGTATGAATGTTGTTTAGTGAGTGTGCAGTGTATGAATGTTGTTAGTGAGTGTACAGTGTATGAATGTTGTCAGTGAGTGTGCAGTGTATGAATGTTGTTAGTGAGTGTACAGTGTATGAATGTTGTCAGTGAGTGTGCAGTGTATGAATGTAGTTAGTGAGTGTGCAGTGTATGAATGTTGTTAGTGAGTGTACAGTGTATGAATGTTGTTTAGTGACTGTGTAGTGTATGACTGTAGTTAGTGAGTGTGCAGTGTATGAATGTTGTTAGTGAGTGTACAGTGTATGAATGTTGTTAGTGAGTGTGCAGTATATGAATGTTGTTTAGTGAGTGTGCAGTGTATGAATGTTGTTAGTGAGTGTACAGTGTATGAATGTTGTTTAGTGAGTGTGCAGTGTATGAATGTTGTCAGTGAGTGTGCAGTGTATGAATGTTGTCAGTGAGTGTGCAGTGTATGAATGTTGTTAGTGAGTGTACAGTGTATGAATGTTGTCAGTGAGTGTGCAGTGTATGAATGTCTTGTTTGTGTAAAGTAGTATCTCTTCTTTTGTAAATAAAACTGTGTTTCTTGTTCCCATTTCAAGGTTTAGTTTGAAAATGAGGAATTCATCTCAAGCCAAATTGCGGCAATTGTATTTATCAACTGTCTCATTTTGGACTAGGGCACAGAATTAAATTTTATATGCATCATCTCAGCATTTCCCGCACTTGTATGAGTTGCATCATGTACAAGTACTTAATATTTTTATCAGTAATTTTTGTAACTGTGTAATGGTTATTTTTATGGTTGTTGACATATGAATGTGTGTATATGTGTTTATCTGTAAACAAGAAAAAAAATGGATTCAAGAACAGAAACAGCCAGGTTGCTTTAAAATGTTATCTATGATGGAGACAGTAGTATTACTCATTTGCTACCATGTTGAATTTTGAGGAATGTCTAAAACCTGGGAAACCTGTAAGAGGTGTTGAATACACAAAGTAGGTACTATCTATCCATAGTATGCAGACGACAAAGTTCAACTATTTGAAATTTTTTTTTTTTTTTTTAAAAGTTTGAGCAAATTCCAAAAGTTACTTGCATATCTTCAATGTGTCTATAACAAATGCACAAGGTCTGCAGGATGCAAAGTCAAATCTGTTAAAGGAGTTGTTTAAACAAATTAGGTACTGTCTATTTAAAATATGTTGAAAAAATGACAAAATTCAACTACATGTAAATTTCTTGAAAATTGTCCAAGTACTTCCAAAAACTAACATGCATATCTATAATGTGTCCATAATAAATGTACAAAGTTTGGAAAATATCAGTCTAAAGATGTGAGAGGAGTTGATTACACAGAGTATGTACCATTTATTCAAAAGATGTTGAAAAAAATGACAAAGTTCAACTACATGTAAATTTTTCAAAGAATGTCTGAGCACTTCCAAAAGTTTGTAGAGTTTGGGGAATGTGAAGCTACATTTTTTTGTAGATGTGAGTGAAGAGTTGATTACACAAAGTAGGTACCCTATATGAGGATGCCTGCCCACCCACCCAGCTTTCACCATCCTATAAGCGGGATGCACATTGTGCAATCCGACCAAAAACTGAAGCTTGGATTACATTCAAATTTTCTCAAAAAGTATAGGTTTGATAACAAGCCTCAAATGATTAAAGTTTGGGTAGTAATTTGCAAGTAAGAAGAGATGTAAACAGAGAAGTCAGGAAATGTTGGCATAGGTTAGCTGTTTAGATATTTTATCACCATATATCAAAATAAATTGTCTGAAAAGTTGACTTCCTAGTTTTCCTCATTAATTCTGCTGTAAATAACACAATGACTACAAAGAGGACTACCCCATCAATATACTTTTATTAGCCCAAGGACTATCTAATATCACCACATATGTGAACATAATAGAATCCTTCATTAGTTTGAGTGAGGGATAGGGAAATTCCACTGAGGGGACAAGATTCGCATCTAGGACGAGGCTTTGCCGAGTCCTAGACAATCTTGTTCCAGATGTAGAACCTTGTAGAACCAGAAGTAGAATCTTATTCCAGATATAGAACTTCTTTATCCCACACAAGTAAATAATGAAGGATTATTTTTTTCACATTTTATCCATAGTTTACAACATAAATTCAGGAGCTTTGAGAAAATTCAAAATTATCAAAATCCTCATTTGAACTTCATGCAAAAACTAATTAGACAGGCAAAAGGAACAAACCAGAAAATGACTTGCTCTGTAAATGTAAACTAAAAAACCCATGGTTGTCACCAAGAAAGCCATATCAAATTGAAATTTAAAGAAAACACTAAAAATATTTTACTTCATCATGTAACGTACATAGAAAATATATGACGTCACAATCAATAACATCACAACAGTGTGAGACAAAAAAATCTCATATGGCTGTCTCACATGGGTAAAGTCAATCTCACACTGGTGATAATGTGAGAAAATATAAGTCTTCCTCTTTCTCTCTGGCATAGGCAGAACTTTCATCATCATCATCAGAGCTTTCTCCCATTTTTTAAAGTACCATTTTTTAAAGTGTATATTGTGATTCATGTTCACTTCAACAATAGGTTGTGATCAGTCACTATAGTATTCAAAGCACAAAACAAAATCATCAGAAACTTATTTTGATGACTGCTACAAACAAATTTTGATCAGAAAAGCTCACTTAAGTGTTCCGCTTAGGTTATCTAAATTATCTATTGTGAATTGGTTATTGAATTACATACACAGTGGAGAACACGAGGGCAAATGTAAACGTCACCAATAACTGTGCCATTAACACCAAGTAAACCTGAAAAAGTAAAATAAAATGCTCTATCATTGTCTGCATAAACTGATTATATGTACTTTGTGTGCACTATACTCATTTCAAATCAATATCAAAACACTCTTACAGCAAAATGCTGGGGAAGAACAATTTTATTTGTTATAATTCATTATATCCAATAAGTCCATATGTTTTAAAACTACAGGGCATGAAAATCAGTTCACTGCAAGTGTGAATTCATTATATGCATGTTTGCTGAAAATGTGAATTCATTATGAGCATATTCACTGTAAGTTTGAATTCATTTCGCTGTAACCACAACTATATTGTTTCTGTTCTCACTATGTCATACCTGTGGTTGTATAATAAAAAAAAAACGCTTAACTTTATGAATATTTATGTTTATTTATCAACCAATTTGGGAGCTCCGTTATATTTTTTTAAATGAAAAAAACCCAAAAAACCCCCAAAACTTTCAAGGATTGCTGATTGGGAAATACTGATGTAATAGCCAATCGGAAATAATTGATACAGAATTTGCAAGCATAGCCTCTGATGCTAAGGCAGATTTTATTTGATATGCTTCTAAAAAAAGTAATCTGTAAGCTTTTTTGTGCGTTGTTATTTGTACACCAAATGCTACATGTTTTATCTGTGGGTGCAGCAATTAAAATATTAAAATCTTGTACCATAACTATGATTGGTCAAAAAATGATAGTGTCATTTAATAAATATTCATGAAAATCATGTGTTTTGCTGATCAAACAGCCACAGTTTGAGGTAGGGTAGGCACTCCAGGACTCAGGAAGTGTGGCTAGTGACAATGACTGTAACTGTGTTTCACTGTATCTGAGATTCTATTTGCTACTTAACAATTCATTACTTCCTTGTCCAAGTTAATAACACATCAGAGAAATTTGACATAGATGAAAAGTAGAGGATATGTACAATAATATTTTGAAATTGTACATTTAAAATTTACTTTATTCAATCAAAAAATGTAGTTTTAGTAGACTGAAAAAATAAAATCAAAACTGCTGGACTCAAACCCATGATCTTCAGATCACCAGTCAACATGTTAACTGACTGAGCTACCCAGCATATTGGAATAACTGTATAAATGTTGTTACTCAATGCATTATCCATTGAATGTTAAGATAAAAATGTGTATTTAAAACTTTGAAATTGTCAGTGTATAATTTGTTCTTTGATAAGTAGAAAAGCATTGAGTTATAGGTAAATGTATCATTTATTTTATCAACCTTTGAAATTGAATCCTCCTGGGTTTGTAATCAATGTTTACAAAATTCAAAAAAGTGTGTATGTAAGCCATTAATTCATAATTCATTCAATGTAAATCTATTTTAAATACTTGTAAGCTGTAATGCCTCATTATGATGATATAAGGCATGTGATGTATTAGATATGTACTATGACCTTTCACAGCTCCTCTAGACTTGAGCTTGAGTCATAATAGATACACTTTCACGACTATTTTCCATTCTGCACAGGCAAGTAACATAGCTTTTCAAAGTGGGGTGGGACGAATTTTCAAAGTCATGGGAGGAGCTCATATTTTGCTAAACAGTTTTTAGTAAAATCTTTCAAGCTTAGATTATCCTCATTACTAATACTATTAAAAATAATGGGAGGAGGGTGTTGGTCAGTCACCCAATAAAATTTGTATTTAAAAATAACAATCATCATTGTCCAAAAAAATAAGGTGGAGGGACCCCCCCCCCTCTCACCATCCATGTGATTAAGATCAACAACATGTGATGTGTGTGTATTTATGTCTGAATCCATGATTTCCATTCAGATGGTGTGAAAAAATCTGAGAAACCTGACTTATCATACTTATCATTTTAAAAGTTTTTATGACCTGATATTAAGCTACAATTTACACTTCTTTACAGATGCACAAATTGACATTTTTTTTATTCTAGGACTCACATCTACATGAGCCCAAAAAAGGATTATGCCATACAGTCCAACCTCGTTATTTCAAACTCGATGGGACCACAAAAAAACTTCAAGATATCTAAGTATTCGAGATATTGAGGCTAAAATACTTAAAGAGTAAGTTGTTGAGACTTCCAAATCACTTTGACATATCCATGGTATTCAAGATATCAGTGTTTGAGATATTGAAGTTTAACTGTATATGGCCATATCATCTTAATTATAGGTCATGGTGACCTTGATTTAGGACACAACACACTTTCTGCATTGACTGACCAAGTTTGATGATTCTTATACCAAATAATTGTCCAGTTACAAGTCAGACATGATTTTGCCATATTATCACATATCACAGTGACCTACATGTAACTTTGAAGTGTGACCCATCCTCTGCCAAAGATTTAGCATCCTGACAAAGTTTGATTATTGATTATTCTAGGTCTCATAGTATTTAAGTTATGAGCAGGACATGAAGCAAGATAGACAGATGGGCATGATCACCATAACATAATACATCTCGTCTAAGACGGTCATATAAAAACCAATGCTACATGCCTGAAAATATTAAATATAATTTCGGGTATTGTCATATTTTTGTTAATAATCCCATTATATTTTTAATAATCTCGCCTTCGCTTGTGATTGCTGATACTTGAGAATGCAGCCACTACTAAGCATAGAGGAGTTCCAAAAGGTTCTAGTTCATTTCTGATACACTATGCACCCACTGTCATCATAATGAGGCACAACTTACAAATTGAACAAATGATGAATTGACTTTTACATGTGGCACTGTTTGAGTTGTGTAAGCACTGATTACAAACTAAAATGATTCAATTTCAAAGGTTAATAGACCAAATGATGGATTTACCTACACCTCAAAACAAGTTCTGCATAATTTATACTTATCAAAGAACAACTTACACACTGACAACTTCAAAGTTTTGAATATGCATTGCAGTTACAGGTATAGAATTTTGACCCCATTGACTTTCCACAGTTTATATGCATTTTTAATTTCCTTGGATTCTATGGCTGGAATGCCAATTATAACATAAGGCTGTAACGGTCACTTAAGTATCATACGCGTACACAAAAAAAGAGAGTTGCATGTTGATGGAGGCATGAAAGCATCTTTCAAACTAGGAACAACTTCTGGCTCAGAGGTTATTAAGTTTACACTAATCAGTCTAGCCATACGTTGACAACACCTCAAATTAATTGCACCAAAAATGAAATATATTAAAGATCATCTTCATGGCATGCCGTACATGTAAAGGGCAGTAACTCATGTACAGAGGTCATTGGAGTAAATGCCTAGACAAACAATCAAACTCATGGCATGCCATGAACATAACAAAACAACAGTGTTTTATTAAAACATTCAAGTCTAAATTTGAAATATTTCCCATTGTCCGAATTTTGTGTGTGTTGTTAATCATCATTCAATTCCATGGAGTCTGTTTCTGTTGCAGTTACTTTGAGATAATCTGCTAGACTGACTAGACTATAGTGGCTTCTCTCCGTTTCACTATAGTGTATTCAGTTTGGTTGCTTCGTGTCCAGAAGTTAAAAAGAATTTTCAAAATATGCATTTTCACTATATGGACCATAAGCAATGCTTAGATAAGAAGTTGATTATGTTCAAATGTTAACAGACAATGGACGACGATGAATAAGTACCAATTGTAATAGGTCACGCAAGTAAATCAGATGATAGAGAAACCATACCAGAAGCTTGCCAGATCACTTACTAACCTTTCTGATAAAACCACGTCTGATAGCCTTGTCACTAAAGCTACCACCAACAAAAATTGGTTCTACATGATCTTGAGGCTCCACTGGTGCTCCGTAACCTAAAAAAAAATACATGTATTTCACCAGCAAGTAAGATCACTTCAATAAATACAGATTTGTAACATTGCTCTCCAGAAACTGGAGTTCTTTATGTAAAAAGATGTGTTTATTCTTTCACTATTTCCCACCATCCAATGTGCTCTGTGGGGAGTATTAGTCCCGTAAGGACAATTCTAGTTATGTACCTGCCATGCATGACTTTCAAGGCCACTGAAATGATAATGTTCATATGTGTTTTACTAGTCTTGGACTTGTGGACAAGTAATTTCAAACTGTGTTCTCATCAGTACAACTCCTCTGAAACCACTCAACAGAATTTCATGAAAATTTGTAGTTAATATGAATTTACTGCATACTTGAAGAAAATTTTGATTTGTTTTCATGCCTCTATAACTGGAGATTCAGGTGCATACTGTTTTTGGTCTGTTTTTTTAATCTACAAAAATTTAACTTTGGCCATGACTTTTGAATGGTTAGTGACATATGAAAGCCCTGTCACTAACCATTCCTTGTGACAAGACATTTCTTTGGATAATGTAATTTGCTGCCAAACAGGGACATCAATGTTTCACATTTCTAGTCAGATCAACACTTGGTTCATGTGAGGTCTAAGCTGGGACTTGGCAATTATTTTAACTCATAAACTAGTCCTTAGCAATGGACAAGTGACATATCCATGATTTAAGTTAGTTTTGCATCTGAAATATACCTCACAAATTGTAACTGAGCAATTTGTGGGTAAAAATTAAGAGCTTACCTCATAATTCTATATTAATTCTGAAGTTTGCACTGGCCGATTATTTCAACTCCTAAGGCTTAAATAAAGCACTGTCTGCCCGACAGTCCTGTTTTTGTCAGTGCAACTCCTATGAAACCTCTAAAAAGAATTTCATGAAACTGTAGGTAAGAAGAACCTACGGTGTTGATGTTAATTTGACTGACTGGCTGACAGGTCAAAAACATTATACCCTGCATGGAGTATAATGCATCATCACAAACCATGCCTATTGTCTTCATTCACACAACATCATAGCCATAGTTGTACGACTGAGAAAACCCTAGACTTTATAAATATCTAAGTTCATATATCAACCAATCATGGAGTTCCCATAATGTTTTTTGATGCAGAGATCATTGCGAGGCTTGTAGTGGAATAATTTAAAGATATGCCGATTGGAAAAAACTGACATAACAGCCAATCAAAATAAGTTTATTGTTATTGAATTTGCAAGCATACCCTCTGTTGTTAATTGATTGTTTATTGTTTTACACCACACTCAACAATTTTTCAGTTATCTGGTGGCATCCAATTTTTATTGGTGGAGGAGAGAACCCAGATACAATGTACCTGGGAAGAGACCACTGACCTTCCGAAAGTAAACTGGCAAACTTTCTCACATATATCGGCATGAGCGAAAATCAAACTCGCACCGACTAGAGGTCAGAGGCCTTGTGATTTTGAGCACAGTGCTCTAACCTCTCAGCCAAGGAGGCCCCCTTCCTTCTGTTGTTAAGGCAGATTTCATTAAATATACAGCGATATACTTGACTTGCTTCTAAAAGAGTGATTTATAAGCTTTTTTTATCTTTTAAAGTGTTATTATTTGTAAACAAATGCTACATGTTTTATCTGTGGATGCAACCATTAAAATATCAAAATTTCTTATTGTGACTGTGATTGGCCAATAAATGATTGTATCATTTCATAAATATTTATGAAATTGATGCAAAACACACTTCAGTATAAACAGCAGAAAACAAATATTAAGGATTTTGAGTACAGTGTGTCTCTAATTTGTCCCAGCAAGTGCAGACTTTTTTAATTTTGTGTACAGAGGGACTTTACATCAATTTCAAAACACTACTTAACACCTAACACAAGATATGAAATACTCACCATAATTACTTCCCTGATTATATCCTCCTGTTTGTGTGGGGTAGCCAGCTGTTTGTGTGGGGTAGCCAACTGTTTGTGGGGGGTAGCCAACTGTTTGTGGAGGGTATCCATCTTTTTGTAGGGGATACTCAGACTGAGGTGGGTATTGTGTGTTGGCATTATCTGGATAACCTGGAAGATACTTTCAAGATTATCTTAACGAGAGATCTATGGGCCACATCACTCATCTTGGCCTTGATGTTGTTCAGCTGTCATGATTTTTAAAAGATTTTTGCTATCAATCTTTATCCCATGAAAAATTTTGACCCCCAACCTAGCCCCAAAGGATCACAACATAAATGAAAATGAATTCACATAATGCCTTAACACCAATATGACTAACATGATCTTGCTGTTCTGGATAAGGTTACAAGTCATAGATCATGGTCAAATTTCCAGGTCAAGGATCAAAGTATATCAAGGTCTTGCCATGAAAATTTATTTACAAAACAAACAACCTTTACCTTAAATAGTTCAAGAGATATTGATTAGGTAAATTTTTTCAGGAACATAGGTCAAGGTCACAAGATCAAATACAATTGTATCACAAGGTCTTGTTATATAGAATATCTATATACAAAATTTGAAAGTTCTTATGTTATTTAATAATTTACATTTTCTTAAAAGTAGATCAAACTTCAAGGTCAAAGGTTATAGTATAAAATAAAAGGTATTGTCATAAGAGATTGATACACAAAATAAGGTCTTGCCATAAAGAATCTACATGTATATACAAATTATGAAACCCTACCTAAAATAGTTCTAGATATGTTTTCTTAAACTCTGAGTTCAAGGTCAAGATATGAAAGATCTAGCCATAAGAATTATATATACAAAATATGAAAGATCTACCTTAAAAAGTTAAGGACATATTGAACAAGTCAGTTTATTTTTATTAAAAGTAGGTCAAACCTCTAGGACACACACACTTTGATTCTCTATTGTGGCCCCACCCTATCCTCGGGACCATGAATTGAACAAACTTGGATACTCTATGTCAGGAAGCTTTCATGTAAATTTCTACTTTTCTGGTCATCTGGTTCTTGAAATAATTTTTAAAGATTTTCCTTATATATTTGTATGTAAAATTTTGATCCCCTACTGTGGCCCCACCCTTACCCATGATTTTTATAGACTTGAATCTGCATTACATCATGAAGCTTTCATGAAAATTTAAACTTTTCTGGCTCAGTGGTTCTTGAGAAAATTTTTAAATATTTTCCCTATATATTCACAAGTAAAACCTTTACCTACTGTGTCCCCTACCCCTGGAGGCTATAACTTTTGCACTATATCACAAAGATGCTATGTAAATGTGAACTTTTCTTGCCCAGTAGTTTCTATAAAGACTTTTAAATATTTTCCCAATATATATATATATTCAAATGTTACACTTTGATTCCCTATTGTGGCCCACTCCAACCCTAGGAGCCTTGATTTTAACAAATTTGAATCTGCACTATGTCAGAAAGATGCCATGTAAATTTGAACTTTCCTGGCTCAGTGGCTTTTGAGAAGAAGTTTCAATATTTTCCCTATATATTCGCATATTTAACTATTGTGACCCAATCCTACTCCCAGGGGCCATGATTTTAACAGACTTCAATCTGCACTATGTAAGGAAGCTGCCATGTAAATTTGAATTTTTCTGGCCCATTGATTCTTGAGAAGAATTTTAAATGACCCACCCTATGTTTGCATTTTCATGATTATCTCCCCTTTGAAGGAGGCATATAAACAAACTTGAATCCCCTTCACTCATGGATGCTTTATGCCAAATTTGGTTGAAATGGTCCCTTGGTTCTAGAGAATAAGTTGAAAATATGAAAAGTTTACAGACATACATATGGATGATGGACAACAGGTAATCAGAAAAGCTTGCTTGAGCTTTCAGCTCAGGTGAGCTAAAAATCTATGATTTTGTTACAAGGAATGCATAAGTGAAACATGAGAAATAAATATTCAAAAGTTATGAGCAAGTTCTGGTTAAAGTTTTGAAATTTGAGACAAAATCCAAAGACCATGGTACAAAATATAAAGGTTTGCCATAAGGAGTCTATATAGAAAATATGAAAGCC
The DNA here is from genome assembly GCA_024699665.1 of Ostrea denselamellosa. NCBI lineage: Eukaryota > Metazoa > Mollusca > Bivalvia > Ostreida > Ostreidae > Ostrea > Ostrea denselamellosa. The sequence goes on along the minus strand of JAMZEH010000064.1, from coordinate 3,937,340 downwards.
CGACCTTAAATGGTTCGGAAGATATTGTCTGGGATAGGTTTTCTTAAAAGTATGTAAAATTTCAAGGTTAATATACAAAATGAAATCTTTGACATCAAAACAAAAGGGCTTGTCACTACAAAAGAACATGAAATATGGGAGCCCTTTCACACACCACTCAACAGTTATGAGCAAGGTTATAGTTTCAGAATGAATGCTACACCAGAGAAATTTGATGTGGATGGAATGTGGAGGGTATGAACAACAATATTTTGAAATTGAAAATTTTCAAAATTTACTTTATTTAATCAAAAAATGCAGTGTTAATAGAAAGCATTTTGAAAAAACAAATTAAAACCCCTGCTGGATTCGAACCCATGATCTATAGTTTAACAGCTGAATGCTAACCTACTGAACTACTCATCTAGGCAATGAAATTTGAAACGAATAGACAAATGTTGCTGATATTCATATTTTCGTTAATGGTTGAAAAGGAAGTCAGCCATTATGATGCTGTAGAGTACATCCTTAATGTAAATTTCAACTTTTCTGGCCCACTAGTTGATTTTTAAATGCCCCCACTATTTAAATCCTTCAATTGAACAAACTTAAATCCCACTTTACTCAAGACTGGTTTGTGCCAAGTTTGATTGAAATTGGTCTAATGGTACTGGAAAAGAAGATGAAAATGTAACAAGAGGCCAACAGGCTATGAAATCTAGAATAATTTTCCTATTCTACATGTCTAAACTAAAATTCCAATATTCTGAAGTAGTATAAAACAAGGCGTGTTTTTAAAACTTATATGTCTCTTGATGAAAGCCTTTACATGTATAATATGTTATATATGTTTAATATTAACACTGCAGGGCTATTTTGGACTCTCCCTGAGTTGTGAAATTCATAATTTTGATACATTCCTTACTGTTTTTCTTAAATATGCATTTAGTTTTTAAATAGTATCAGCAAAATTAAAGAAATCTTTCAAATGATAAAGACATACATATAAATGACACAGTATTTATTATTTCGTTATACATTACCCATTGACTGATTGTACGCAGGTGGTGGAGCTGATGGTGTGGACATTTTTCAAATGTCTGGAAAAAAATATATGCTTTTCAATAACATTTAAAATATTTTGTGTACATGTTTATATTGTTTAAATTCCCACTTTAGAATTTTTCACTCATATGGAGACATCACCATTGCCAGTGAAAGGCTGCAAAATTTAGGCCTATGCTCAGCGCTCGAGTAGGGATCTTGATCATTCCACTCCTTCTGTGACACAGGGCCTCAGTTTTTGTGTCATACAAAGGACCATCCAATGTAATCACCTCTTATGACAAGCAAGGAGTATTGAGGACCTATTCTAACCCACATTCCCAATAAAAGTCATTGATATCAACAATAAAGAATAACAGAAATATATGCTATAATTTCTAATGATACATATAGGAAAGATCAAAAGTTCAATATCCAACAAAAAAATAAATTCTCATCAATACCCCCACCCCCTTAAAACTATATATGATGATTTTTTTTTCATTAAGAATTACTAATGTATCACAAATTAGAGGTAGGATTTTGCATAATTCATTTTGATTTGATTCTTATAATTTCTTTAATTCCCTCCTAGTCTCAATAATGCAGCCTTCTCAGAGTTTTACTATTTGACCACCCCTTTCCCCATGTTAATTGTTCAATGTTGCATCTTTATTCCACCTATGTTGAGCATTGAGTAAATATGACTATAATGGGGTTTTTGGTATTTCTTAAGTACAGTATTTGCAGTTTCATTTCTTTTTTTGAGTGTTCACTGTTGTTCATGAGAGTCTGATAACATGAGTCGATGTGACCATATCCCAAATGAGTTTATCCCAAGTTAAAGCACAGATGCAAATATAACAAGAGGCCCTTGGGTATACGGTCACCTCAGTATCATGTATCAATCTGCATATATAGAGTAAATAAATTGGTCATAAGTTTCTTCATGATTAATGTCAAAGATTGGTGCAAAGTGATAATACAGATCACCTGATAAATACTGAAACATTATCATATGTAAATCAAAATTTAAAAAAATATCTGTATATCTTCTTACCTGTTCAACTAAGTTTACAGTCAAAGAACCCCATACTATTTTCAACAGTTTTCGTAACAAATTGGAGGCATTATTTTTCTACATTGTGTTACTAATAAATCATTGGTTTGAAAGAAGAAAAAAAACCATTGTAGCTAATATGATGTCACAATTCATTGTTTACATCAACCACTGCATTATTTTTCCCGCAATAAATGAATAGGCAGATAAAATGCCTTAAGCACAAGATGTTATGAGTCTTTGTTCATTTTGATGATCACAACATAAAACATATTATTCCACTGTGTAGAAGGGGAGGGTACAAGCGCGGATCTAGAGGGGGGGTCGGGGGGGGGGGGGGGGGGGGGGTCCGGACCCCCCCTGGAATTTGCAAAGATTTTACATTTTATCGTAAGTATTAGCCACATAATATGTAAAGAATGAACGTAAAACAATAGTCAATCATTCATTCAATTAATGTCTTTCAAATGCGAGACCATATAAACCGAGGTCCCGTATCGCAGTAGGCGTGACACGAAAAAGAACTCTCAGTGCTAAAAGCCTTGAGTGCTAAGTATAGATCTAAATGCAGTCCCGTCACTGGTAATGGTGACATCCGCCGCAGAGCTGAAAAATTGCTCAGGCAGCTATTTCAATTTTGGGTACAAATTTCGCATAGTCTACTATCTGTGAAAATGTGAGAATCCCGGAGTCTCCTGGGGCTTCACCAGACTTTCAGTCTTTTGGACCCCCCCCCTGGTAAAAAAAGCTGGATCCGCGCCTGGGGTATGTACATGTACACAAGATCTATACAAGTTATCTACACTTCAGGTGCCTGTGATTTCAAACTTAAAACTAAATAGCTTATAAAGCTATATAACTTAATATTGAGACGGTGCAGGATTGATGTATCATGAATAGGTTTATCGTTTACCTCCCTAATCTCAGTCAGATTATTTAGACGGACGCCTCTCGGAAAAGGATAGGCAACAGTCCAAAGAATGTCGCCGAGATTATGCCGTCTCTCTATCACCGAATATATCGAATGATATATATGTTGGTATAATTACTTCTTAACCTTAAAAAAAAAAACTAGGCGACAGATCTCCAACCAGGAACAAAATATAATATATTACCTCCGATTAGTCGGATTACCTCCGGTTGTAGGAAAATGACGTCAATTTTATTATTATTATTAAACCAAGATTTCGATCTCGACAAGAAAGACCTTCATCGGGTTTGGTTTTCGCTTTATAAATATCGGGTTCGTCGTTCGTCATTAGTACTTATGTAATTTCGATCCCGTTGAAACGAAAGATGTCAACACACTTGTCAAAGTTGTTTGCAAGGAATCTTGTGGCTGTAGGTCGACAAGGAAGACAACTTAGTTCTTTTCAAGAGAAAAAGAAATCAAGTGATGGACCCAGAGGGTTGTTCTCAGATGAGCATGAACAACTTCGGGATTCCTTGAAGAAGGCAATACAAAATGCATATTATGATTTTTGTGTACTTTGACCTCTGTTTATTAACCCTTATCATGACACAGGAACATGTCACATTTATTTGTAATGTATATAAAACAAACGTAGTTGTTTGTCTGTGAATTATTGTACAGAAATTGTACTAACCTGTAGGAATAAAGGGGTGGGGGTATACAGGAAATTATGATGTTGTAGGGCTTTAGAAATGATAAATATAATTCAGTTTTCGGCATGACATATACTGAATAGTAAATTAACATGTCACACATACACAGTGTAGTACTTAATATTCTTATTTGGACTGGTAAAGTATATTTGTGTTTGCTTGTACTGTAATAAAATTGGTGGACCATGATATTGCCTTGAATAGTTCAGTGGTTGGAACCATACCAGTCAGTAATGCAGGGCCTAGGGTTTGATTCCCAGTCTATATCCACGATTCCCTGTCTATATCCACATTTCCAACTTCAATATATATATATATATATACCTGTGGCATATTGTGATAAAATGACAAATAATACTTAATGACATTAGCTGTGAATGTATGTTAGTGTTTGGCCTTTAAACTGCAGCTTTTGCAGAGAAATATGATGGGTCTTTAAAAGACTTAACATAGATGTCACAGTACTATAAAGTTAATTATTTGCATGTATAAAATTTCTAAGGTTGGAGCAAATTCATGCAACTCCATTATATATGTGGACATTTTTTCTCCTTCTGTGGAGCAGCAATTCAAAATTTCATCTTCAATTTACAATTCGGAGTTTTCCCACAGGTAACAGGAAATACCACAAAAACCACTTTTAAGAACAATATGATCATAAATTGATACAAAACACATTGGGCCATATTCACACAAATTGTAGAATTAAGAATAATCTCGTAAATTATTCAAGAAGTTAATTATCCATTCTTAACATTGATTATTTGAAAAGATATTTTCCCAGATATGCTAAGATAACTTTGTATTGCACATGCATGGTATAACTGATACAAAAACAATTTTCATTCAAAACTGTCGTCAAAATAATCAGGAAATAGTAAAATATCCAAAATCTATGACGATTCAAAAACCACATACAGCAGCAAATTCATTTTTGTTTAAGTAACATTATATGTATTTTGTTTGTCTTTGTATGAAAAAAAAAATATATCCATTTAAAATGATTCTTTGGGAAAGTAAATATCTATTTAAATGATAGGGTTTTTAACAACATATTTGGATGAACATGATTTTCTAAAGTTAAGTATCAAAAACAGACTATAAACTGAAAATATGGTATACCAATTGCTAAATGGAAATATATGCCTTTAATTTGCAGATAAAATCTACAAATTTATGGCTGTACAGTCCTAAAACATAAACAAAAAGACAGATAACACGACAACATCTAAAACAACTATATGTATATGTGATTATTGTTTACTTCAACTCTGCCAAACCATGTAAATAAAAATTAGAGAAATCAAAAAGAATGCTATACACAGGAACTAAAATTGACAAAAATAATGACGAAAGAGTATAAATTTCACCATCAGTATTTAACAGACTTTGCAAAACTTAAATTTTGGGGATTTTTGTAATCTACTTAAACTTAGGTTTGTCTTGAATAAATATTTGAATGCATGTTTTTTTTAATGTACTGCATAGGTAATTGTAGGAAAAAACAGTGAACATGCAACATTCAACCATATGTTTGAAATTATTATTATTATTAATCTTCCAAACTTGTTGAAACAGTATTTGAAATCATGCAAATTTTTGATCATAAAATACTCTATGAATTTGAAACAATGGACCTTAATTTGTATGTACTTGCTATACAGTAAAAAGATACAAATCTAATCTAATTTAAAAGAAATTCTTAACTAATATAAGGCATAGTACAGTACCTAATATACTAGATTCAAAATATAAGCATGTGTAATTTGAGCAAACAAACTTTGGAAATTTTGATACACTGTACCATATTGTATCATCGATTGAATAAAAATAAGCAGTTTGGCATTCCTTATATGGCACAGTGAATAGGGTCAAAGGTTAAAGTAAGCAGTTTCTTAGTAGTTTAGTAGTTTTTTAAGCAGTTCAAATGAATATTCATGGATGAAGGCTTGTAAAAGTATCTTATTTAAATTTTTTGGTGAAAATAACTGCCTGAAAACTGCTAAGGAACTGTGAAGGCTAAGAAACTGGTAGATGAATGCTCTTATGCAAATGAAACACGCATACTAATGAGGCTTGTTAATGGTTAGGGAATTGCTTATTTTAAGTGAACTGTGAAGGTTAAGAAATTGCTTGGGGAAGACCTTCCACTTTGACTTGGGGAAACCTTTAATACACATCAGGCTGGCTCATTCACTTTAAAATTTGATGTGATACAAATATGTATATTATACCAAGTGTAGAACTAAAATCAAATTCAAGTTTACTTATACATCTAAGTTGATTAACAGCAAGTTCAATTTAAAAAGGCTGTTTGTGGAAAATTATAGAGAAAATTGTTATCTTTTTATTGTTGTTTTTGCATGCATTCATTCACTGTTCATTATCTTCACATTTTCATAGTTTATGAAATCTTTTCTTAAAGTGCCAATTATGAGCTAAGTATTTTTCAGTATATTTGTTTTATTTTAATTAGCCCCCTACCAGCTTTGCTGAAGGAGACTATTAGTTTACCCTCAGCCTGTCTGTCCATCTGTCTGTTATTCCACTTGAGGTTTTCCAGACTTTTCTTCACATTGGTTGAAGATATTCAACTGAAATCTTATACATGGCTTTGTCTTTGATAGATCAGGTTTGAGTTTTGTTACAATTGACCAACTTTTGACTGAATTATGTCCCTTGAATCAAGAATCAGTTTTCTGGACTTTTCTCCACATTAGATAAAGTTATTCAATTGAAATATGATATGTGGCTTTGTCTTGGATAGTTTCAGATCAAGTTTGCTTCACCTACTTTTTGACTGAATTACCTTACCTGTAAGGGACTTTGTATTGCCTGCAATCCAAATGCTTGTTATTTTATAATTTGTTTTTTTTTAAAAAGGAGAAAATGCAACAGACCAGACTAGAATTTGAACCTGAGCCCCCTAAATCTCTTGTTAAGTGCTCTTACAACTGGGCTAACTGGCCACTGGCGATCGAACCTGTCTGACCAACACATTCCTTCTTCCTTAAATGTCTTCACACCTTGAAGACATTAGCCCAGGATCTTTTTCAACTGGGAGCATTTCACTTGTCAGATCCTGGGGCCTTTCTAGTATGGCACCAAGTGTAACAGGAGAAAATGCAAAAGACCAGACCAGAATTCAAATCTGGGCCACCTGAATCTCAAGTCAGGTCCACTAACTGAGCTAACTGGCCACCAGTGATTGAATCCAGCTGACTGCTACATTCCTCCTTCCTTCAATGTCTTCACACTTGAAGACACAACTCAAATTCTTTTTGCTCTTGGTAGGACTTTCATCTGCAAGTCCAGGAATGTCAGTGGTACCAAATATAACAGGAAGGGAGAAAATGCAACAGATCAGACCAAGATTCAAACCCAGGCTCCCTGAATCTCCAGTCAGGTGCTCTACCAACTGAGCTATCTGGCCACCAGTGATTGAACCCGGCTGACCACTACATTCCAACCTTCTTAAATGTCTTCACATTGAAGACAACAATCCAGCATCTTTATCCCCAGGCAGGTAATTTTACCTATCAGTTTCAGGGACTGACCTATGGCACCAAATATAACAGAATCCTGGTTTAAATGACACCAAAATTGTAATGGAAATTCAGGTCACAGCACCAAATGTAACTTGAAGGGAGAAAATGCAATGGACTAGAATGGGATTTGAACCCAAATCACTATTCAGGTGCTCTTCCAACTGAGCTTACTGTCCATCGGTGATCGCATCCATCTGACCGCCATACAACATACTGTCGAACCCATCTGACCACAATGGATGGGAAAGGGGGATCAGAAAATGACAAGCCTGAAAAAAGAGAGTGGCACCCACCGTCACTTGCTTAAGATTTTTCATGATAAGTTATGATAATTTTAAAAACATACATATTTGTATGAAGTATATAAAACAGTAGATTCTGAGCACAACTTCCCATTCTCTCTGTAATTATTTCTGCTTCCCTTGTTCATAATTTTATAAAATGATGGCCTCCTCATAATGTTATTACATACAATATTTTTTATCCATTTTCCGTTTTAGCAACACCCATTATTGTGGTAATTCCTAGCACCAGGAAATCAGTAAAAACACCTGAATTGGAAAACTTTGTCCATCCATGTCCACAATTACAGCAAAGTTCTGTAGACACAAAGTTGTCATTTAGATTTTTTTATGTTGCGGTACATAAAAACAGCTAAAATCTAATTATCTTGAGGCTGATTTTTAGAAAAATAGGTCTGATCAACAAAGTTGTAATTGACTGGCATACTTGTAATATTTTGCATGTGCAAATAGACTATAAGGTAAAAATACTTGATGTTCCAAACATTTCAATGCTTAAAAATAAATGCTCGCTCTGCAGAGACCCATATTCAAATAGGTTAGCATCAAATTACTTCACAATGTGCCTGAAAGAAGTAGATATGATAGTAAGAATGAAGGAATCCATTTTTAGGATATACTTTTGTTCCCAGGGTACATGCCTTTACATATTCTTTAGTAAAATGGTTAGAGTAAAGGTATTTTACAAATTTATTGGAAAATGGAAGAAGAAATATTTTATTGTACTACTAGGTCCATTAAGATACAGCAGTTACAGGGTATTTAGGTGCTATGCATAACCCCCCTATTATTTGTAGATTGTATGATGCCTTCGAACTTGCTGTACACAGCCACAGGTTCAAATGAGCTATTCTGATCAAATTTGTCTTTATCATTAGTGTTCTAAACACTTCACATCTTAGACTTCTTCTCAAGAAATTACCAAATTTAACTAAAGTTTCCACAATGAATAAAGGTGTTGGAGAAGAAGAGCAGCTGGGGCACATTCCACCACCCCTCCCCCGTTTTCAAAGTGGGGGATACAATCATGTTTGTATCCCACTCCCCACTTTTTGAATGATATCAGTTATGATATCATTAAAACTGAACTAAACTTGAAGTAAGGCCTGTTTTGTTGTCATTGATATAGTTGCTTTTCTCATTCCACAATTACGACTAACATAAGGGGGCCTGCCATCTTTCCCTTCACTTTTTTGACAATGTTTATCATCTTATTATTTACAATTACGTATGCAAATAATGCTATGTGATACTTAACATGTAGCTTTGTTTTTTAAACAAAGCTCTTGTTTAATTTTGAGGTCAAAGATTAAGGTCACTACATGACTTATTACTGACTGTCTACATTACAAGCTAACGGTATGCCCAACTTTGCAGAGCTCTTGTTTTAATTATATCATAATATTTTACAGCCAGTAAATGAAAGAAAATGTAATGAGATGTATATTATTAAAAATTAATATCCAATTTGCTGTATTACTTTAATACATTATAATGCATATTAATTTTTATGCCCCCTTTGAAAAATAGGGGGCATATTGTTTTGCACATGTTGGTCAGTAGGTCAGACAGTCTGTAGACCAAGTCTTGTCCACTAAATATAAAAAGTCCTTTGCTTGACAGTTTTCAAGTTTGGCTCAGTGGTTGCCCTTAGAGAGTAAATTACCTCTATTGATTTTCAGGTCACAAGCTCAAGGGTCAAACTGGACATATTAAGATATTGTCTACTCATTATTTTGTGTGGGGAACCAGGTTAGAATAGATCTCAGTACCCCTTGCTTGTCGTAATAGGCTACTAAATGGGGCAGTCCTTCGGATGAGACTACAAAAACCAAGGTCCCATGCTACAGCAGGGGTGGCATGATAAAGATTCTTCCCTGCACAAAAGCCGTATGAATTTCACAGCCCTTCACTGGCAATGGTTACAATCAATTAATTTTGAGAATGCTTTGCTTAGCAGACACTAAACTTGGTACAATGGTTCTAGCTAAGGAGTAGATGACCTGTATGGGCAGAGCTACTGTAAATCATGTTTTATTTGTGACGACTTTTTTATGCATAATTACACAAGATCTCCTCAAAGGAAAAATAAAGTTCTTGTTAATGATAAGTTACTTGTATACAGTTACAACAAATTTATTATAAAAAAGCTCACTTTCATAGTAATGTATGCACAGTAAGTTTGAGCACAGTTACTTCAACTTAACAAGATGCATAAGTCAAAACTGACCATTTAGAATGTATATATACTGACGGACTTTAAAAACACAAGACATATATTTTTTTAATTTATTCATTGAAAACATTATATATAAAACTTTTATTGCAAAATTTACCCACTATACAATGTATTGATTTTTAAAACCCATCTCTCGATTTACCTGTGTTCATTGTTTGCACGTTGTGAGTAGCATCGTGCGAAATTTTCAGGGCTCTTTTCAAACACATGGAAAGGTAATAGAAGAGTTTTTCATGATAAAATAACTATGTTGGTGAAAGCATAGACTCCACTAACAAAAAAAATTCAAAACCAAGACTATGCCATGCTTAAGCAATAAATGCGCAATCAGGCACATAGTATGCTGCAAGCAGGCATTAGTCAGCATGAGGTTGCAATGCGTTTTAATGTCCATCCATACAGTTAGCCGGTTATTGTCATGATTCCATCAGACAGGATCCCTAAATGATCGCCCAAAACCTGGTCAACCATTTGTAACAACGCCACGGCAACAAGCGTTCATATGGCAACATCATCTGCACAATAGGTTTATGGCCACTGTGACCATGGCAAGAGAAATCATTGGACGTCATGGAAGGCCTATTCATCCTAGAACTATTTCCAGAATTTTGAAGCGCCATGGGATCCACTGCAGACATTATAAGGGGCTACAGCTTAAACCACATCACCGATGGTACAGATTGCAATGGGCAAGGCAGCATCTAACTCAATATCAAAATTGGTCACATGTTGTTTCTCAGATGAGTCCAGATTTAACGTTAGCAATGCAGAAGGCAGATGTCAAGTTTGCCATTGTTTACATGAACATTTTGCAGACAATTGTGTCCTAGATTGCAACAGGTGGAAGGGGGTGGAGGCGTCTGGGGTGCTATTAACCACAATTTTTGGTCACAACTGGTCGTTTTAAATGGAACCCTCACTGCTAGGAGGTATGTGGACAAAATTCTGCAGCCTGTTTTAACACCATTAATGCAGCAGCATAGGCAAAAAAATGGGTTAAATTTCCAACAGGACATTGCGCGTGCACATATGGAAAGATTGACACAAAACTTTTTTCAAACAAACGCCATTGACGTCCTTGATTGGCCTTCTATGTCCCCAGACTTGAATCCAATCGAGCATTTTGGGATGAACTGGGGAGATGTGTGCTCAGCCTCAGAATTCGGGAGAATAAGGGAGAGCCTTGTTGGAGGAATGGCAGAATATTCCTCAGAGGACCATCTGAAATGTTTGTCAATCAATGTCATGTCGCCTTCGCGCCATCATCACTGCTAAGTTTGTCACTCCAAACTTTGTTACATGGTGATCCCTAATTTGATCTTTAGAAGTATGATATTTTTTAAAATTAAAACTTAAAGAATTAAATTTGATATCAACTTTTTAGACAAAAAAAAAAATCTCAAAGGGTTTACAAAGGTATTGATATGTTGACTCCAGAGTACAAAGTAAACAACTCATAGATTTGTATCTATTCAAAGAACTACTGATTAGTTTTCATTATTTCTAGTATTACAAGAAACAGGAGGTACCTACTCATAGTTATCATTTTGATGACTTGCAGATAACATTTTTAAAGTCTCATGAAAAATTGAGATTTTTACAGTAAACAGAGTCATTTTACATTTTATCTAGTAAAATCATCTATTTACTTTGGTGCATTGTGACAAAATACTATGTGTATGGTTATGAGAAATGTAAAGACCATACTACCAAAAGTGTGGAATTCTGGACTAAGGTGTTTGGGATTGGCAATTATATACATAATGTAGTGTAATTAATGCAGTATGTGAAGGTTTAAAAAAAAGCTGAGGACAATATATTTTCATCAGTTAAAATAATTTCTTATCACCTTGTTTGGTGCATTTTACTCAGGTTACCATTAAGGCCCACAGGCCTCTTGTAAGGCATTTTACCCTCAAATGAAGGGAGCATTTGCTATTTTCAGTAAATGATTAATTTAAAGTTGTTAATTTATTTGCTGAAAACACCAAATATCACTTTATTAAATAAGATATTTAACTGACATTTAGTGTTATAAATATTTAGTTTTACTTGATATAAGAATTTAGTGCAACCTAGTGTTATTTGATATAAGAGTTATCTCCCCTTATCAAATTTGGAAAAGTCAAATTATAAAAAAATAAATATATATATGCTTTTAGTGCTGTGATTTACTAATGATAAAATTGTTGATCTTTTTACAGAGAGGCTCTCTTCAGAACTTCATTTCTTTATTTTTATTCCATGGAAAATATCTTTCTCCCATAAACTTCAATGCTAAATCATTAAGCCACATCTTTCCATTCAATGTGATATAATTTTTTATATGTCTCTTGGTGAACCCCCACTTTTTGATATCTCATGTGAAAAATTTATAAATTTTGCTTGATTTTATTATTTGTTGAAAAAAATATTTTTGGCACTGATTAGGGGTAGAATACATACTAAAATTTTCAAAAATTAAAGTAATCTGTAGGGCTACCAAATTTTAGACCTAAGTTAAACTGGTTGATAGCAAAAGGAACACTGTTCAAATCTTATACTATCTTGCTTAATTATTATGGTATATTTCAATGCTTATATGATTATATATTGTAGATCATAGATAAAGAAATCAATCCATTTGTTGAACAATGGGAACAGGAAGGAATGTTTCCCGCCAAGAAAGTTTTCAAAACTCTTGGAAATGCAGGTCTCCTTGGCGTCACCAAACCCACAGGTGCGTTTCATAAAGGGAAAATCTTCTGACATGGCAATCAATTGGCATGCTACTGTGGATGCCAATTTTAGTTTTTCCACACTACATATAGATGCCAGAAATACAATGTAACACTACTGAACATGTTGGTGAGCTCTGGATAAATTTAAGGTTGTACTTTGGTACATGTATGTACATGTCTGATTTAAACTTTAAAAATATTTTAACCCCATGTCCAGAGTAGTTGTATGTTAAGTCACCAACTTCCAGTATTACAAGTAGCCCTCTCACAGTACTAGGTATGATTACTGTCATTTCTGGCCCTGAACTTAAAACATTTTTTCATTTTTCTGAAACTTAGTAATTTCTATGATAAACTACTATGAAATGAAAATTAATTTTCCCTAAAGCTATTAGTTAGAAAATAATGCAAAAAACATATATTTGTGATATTGTACATACTAAATTTTGTATTATTTTACACCCATCTAAGACAGAAAGTATTATGGTAATTGGCATCATCCATTTCTCTGGACCTTATAGGCAAAATGCAAATTGAACCAATCTTACATCTTGTTACATTTGATCACCGTGATGAGAGGAACATGCCTATGGTTTTTCAAGGTCAAAGGTTGATGTTGTAGTATCACAGACTGAACTATTGGGGCTAGGACCATCAAACTTGGTATACATACTTCTCATGTCAAGTGGAGGATGCCATTTGTTCTTCAAGGTCAAAGGTCAAGGTCATAGTACCACTTAGTAGGAAAACCTTGTAGGCAGGATACAGACTGAATTGATGGGGCTAGGGCTGTCAAACTTGTTACACATACACCTTATGCCAAGTGGAGAATGGGATGCCTCTTGTTTCTCAAGGTCAAAGGTCAAGGTCATAGTATCACTTATTAGAAAAAACCTTGTTTTTGTTGCAGATACAGATATTGCCCTGAAAGTTAGTCACAAACTTCCTCTCAGAGGAATATAAGTTCAGGTTACTTTTCAGCTGGATTGGTGCACCATAACCAACTTTAGGGGGTAAAAGTAGGTCAAACAGTTTTCTAGATTTTTTTTTTTTGTTATGAATACAGGAATTGCCCTTGAATTTTGTCACAACCTCCATCTCAGAGAAATACATAAACAGTTCAAATTTCAACTTGATCGGTGCACTGTGACCTTCTTTAGGGCTAAAAGTTAGATATTGCACTGACATTTCACAACCTCCCTCTCAATGAAATACATAATCAGTTTCACATGTCAGATGGATTGGTGTACTATGACCTACTATAAGGCTTTTCTATTCAGAATGTGTACGATATCAATTCCAAGTGCATAATATGCTTACAGGTCCAACAGGCATATGTAAGGTACCGTTTGCGATACTCTTGTTTATTTACATATAGTGCTTCCTCTATATATCTCCAACCCAAGTGTGGCATTATTTCTTTAAAGTGACATCCATCCTTTACTTGTCTTTCCTTACATTTCACAAAGTTGTTGACCTTACCAAGCCATTCAAAAAAACAAGAATAGATCTTATCCTTGCCATTTTAGGTCACCTAAATAAAACTCAGGTGACCTATTGCAGCTCTTCCATGATGGAGGTACATTCAGTATTCTGTTGAATGCTGTAAGCTGTATATGGACATGAGGATAAATGGGCCAATTTTTTAGAAAACATCTTATATGACTTTGAAAAGGTTTTGGCATCATATTTTTCAAATGTTATGTTGGAATAATTGATGAAAGCTCTTTGATCACTTTGTAAGTTGATTGTGTCACCAAATTTGATCACTCGAATTTTCTCCTATCTTTACTAATTGCAAATGCAATGTATGATGAAGAAGTTGAGGAGTGGGTCAATGGAAAGGACCCTGACTTTTTAATTTCTGGACTGATGGCACTTGAACACCGTTGGTCTAAGTGCATTACAGTAGAGAGCAATTACTTCAAAAAAGAAGAGGTGGATCTCAACTGGAAATAAGTTAGGCTGGTTACTTATTGACTTGCCCTCGTACTCAGACTGGTCATGTTGGAAAAAATAGACAAGAAACTTTATTTTAAACCATACAATAATTATTCTTAAAGTAACTGTAAAAAAAATTAATAAAACTAATATGAACAATTTTAAAATGCGTGATAACATAATCATAGGATTCCAAGGGGATCTGGGTTAGAATAGATCCTCAGTACCGCTTGTTTGTTGTAAGAGGTGACTAAATGGGGCGGTCTTTCGGATGAGACCACAAAAACCAAGGCCCCATGTCACAGCAGGTGTGGCATGATAAAGATCCTTCCCTGCTCAAAGGCCATAAGCGCTGAGCATAGGCCTAAATTTGCAGCCCTTCACCAGCAATGGTGATGTCTCAATATGAGTGAAAGATTCTCAAGAGGAACATTAAACAATATATAATTAATCATCATAATCATAGGTAAGTGTGAAGGAAATGATGTTTTACAACATTACTTGTTGTCAATTAAAAATGTTAATGTGTCTAAAGTTTTGTTTGAGATAAATAGAGACAAATAGAATTCATTTTAATTCTAAAAAGTTTATTTGAATTAAATGTGAGAAATTTTTTATAAGATTAATTACATCATTTTGTGGTGATGATATATGTGGGAATATCTCTATCCAAATACGACTTCGTGTTGTCACAGAAAAAAAAAGTTCAGTCACTTTTTTTGAATGGACTGAAGGAATTTCTATGCCAGGTAGTGTTTAAAGAAAAAGCATCAAAGAGACAAAAGATTGTTTATGAGACAGTTGAATAAGCTTTAGTTCAAACTTAACAGAGAAAATGATTTGAATTTGAATAGATTATTAAATGGAGAAACCATGTAAAGTTTTTCATCAGTATAGGCACATTTGGGGCCACTTAAGTTTGAAGAACACATCTTGTTTATACTGTTGCTAAATATTAGAATTTAGATTAGATATCTGAGCCCACAGAACAGGAAATTTTTTCTAGATTTCATAGCTCTTAGTACTAGTGATACTTTTAACTAATACTCAGGTGACTGGTAAGGCCCGTGGGCCTCTTGATTAAGTCACTTGAGTTACTCAGGTGACCTATTGGTCTGCGTCCATCGCCATCCCTTAGGAAGAGAACATTTCTAACATCTTCTTGCTAACTATACATTCCAATTCTCTTCAAATTTGGTATGAAGCATATCTTGGGCAAGGAAGACATAAGTTATAAATTTCCAGACTCTTGCATACCTAAGCCTTAAATATGAAGCAAAATCTTATAAAAATTGGCTGATTTTCATAAATTTCATAAAACTTAATGCATTATGTATAGCAGGAAGGCCTCTACCAAAATTTTAACCTTGACCTTGGTGTTTGACCTACATTTTAAAAATTTTAACCTTGGCAATAACTTTTAAATGGTAAGTACTAGGGCTTTCCTATTTCACATGAGTATTTCCTGTGACAAGCCCTATCTGTTGTTACAAAATGTCTTGACCTTGGCATTTGACCTACATTTTAAAATTTTTGACAATGGCCATACCTTCTAAATGGTAAAACTAGGGCTTTCATATTTTACATGAGTATTTCTTGTGACAAGACCTTTCTTTTGGTACCAAGATATTTGACCTTGTGACTTTGACATTTGACCTGTCGCCAATTACTGTCTAGCACTGGCAAGGAACGGTCGGTGAGCAGGCTTAGGCAACTATTTTTCACTTGGCTTCCAGGTAAAAAAGTTTGCAGATGAGTTTATTTCAGTTACGTAAATTAAATAATTTGAGTACAGATCTTTAGTCTGTTTTAGTAGTTTGAGAATGGCGGACACGCCGAAACCCAAAGACTACTATAGAATCTGAAATAAACTTTTTATTGCAAATGTCCGATAAAATAAAACCATCCAAGCAATCAACAATTGACATGTTTTTAAACGACATTGATATGTGTTTATTGAATGTAAAAACATAAAGTCCAGATATTGTAGATAAAAAATTGTCTTATTACTTGTATATGTACACAAATCCCCCCTCCCCCGATATAATGCCACCCCTGCTATAATGCCAAAATTGCCACGGGACAAATGTTGGCGTTATAACGGGGGATCCCTGTATGTGATAATTAAACAGTGTTTTTACAAAGTGGACAAAATTTGGCAAAAGTCTGACCATACAGTTTTAAGATAATGGGTTTCATATTTTATCCTGGTGACAAAAAGTTAATTTCATTGCCATGCTGTTTGACATTGTGACCTTGACCATGGTGTTTGACCAAAGTTTTAAAACTTCAACCTTGCTCATGTATAACTCTTTTTTTGTTTTTAATGCATTTTCATATTTCATGTACATGTATGTATTTCTTGTGACAAGACATTTTTGGTACTAAAGTTTTTGACCTTAGATTTTGATTTACTTTCAAGAAAAGTTAACTTGGCAATATTTCCTGAACTGTTTAAGGCAGGGCTTTCATATTTTGTATATAGATTCCTTAAGGCAAGACCTCACATTTCATACTATGCTATGTTACTTTGTATCATGGTTATGTCTTATGGGGTCACAATTTTTCATGGGAATAAAGATTGCAAAAAGAATTACAACAGCTGAACAGCAGCAGGATTGACATGAATCAGGTGAGCAATGTGGGCCTTAGGCCTCTTGTTTTAATTGAATTTCTGAATTCCAATGGTAGAGACTATGTCAGGTGAGGATACAGAAGGAGGTCTAAGGATAGTGAGCTTCACAGAAAATAAATGTATTTATATAGAATATTCTGTGTTAGTTCCCTAGGATAATATTTTGCATGGGGTGAAATTTACTCATCTGGGAAATTGATGTCTATTGTTTAAGGTTCCACTTGAAGATTTTTCACTCATATGGAGATGTCACCATTGCAAGTGAAGGGCTGCAAAATTTAGGCCTATGCTCAGCGCTTATGGCCTCTGAGCAGGGAGGGATCTTTAATGTGGCATAACTGCTGTGACATGGGGCCTCAGTTTTTGCGGTCTCCTCCAAAGGACCACACCATTTAGTCACCTCTTATGACAAGCAAGGGATACTGATGACCTATTCTAGCCCAGATCCCCATGGGATCTCAACTGGGAAAAGTATCTTGATCCATCTATCCATGTATATGTGGTTGCACTTGCCTTAATATAGGTCATGGCTTTGCTTACATAACCATTTTTGGGTACTTAAATACTACAACTTGACTTGATGTGAACATTTGATTGTGATGGTTGTCTAATAAAGTTTTACATCATCACAAGTCATGGCTGAAATGTACGCTCCACTTCCCTTTCAAAAAGGAAGTGGAGCATACATTTCAGCTATGGCTTGTGATGATGAATGCTTTAACAACATCATATAAATATTAGCAATGAATGCTGTACCAATATCATATAGATATTACCAACAGTTATTATATCAAGGTGGATCAAGTGTTAAGTCTTCCTTTCATTTTCAATGAAAAATTTCGGCTTATATATTTTATCCCTTTTTTAAAAAACTAAAGTCTAGCAGTGTACTACTTGGGGAGGGATATATGATATGTTTTCAGTGGCCATTTGAAAATGGCGAGTTTATAATTTTGATCCTCATCCTCAGCTACGTCATCATACAAATTCATGGATATCAGTTAACACCGAAAAATTGACGCGTTGGTTAGGGATGTGCTATAAAACCAATTTTCGATGCATCCTGCTGGAAATGGCTTTTGAAACAATGTAGAACCTCATGAAAAAAAATGCACAGGGGTGGCCTCTTAAAAAATGCATGAGAGAGAGAGAGAGAGAGCAAGGGGGGGGGGGTCGATTATGTTCAGAAATGTTGATTACAACAAATTTAATGTTATTTTATGGTTTTACTTTTATAACAGTTACTGTTTAATTGATTTTCATTTTCAGTAAATGATATATCGAGTCTGTTAAAACATTGAACCACAGCTTTAATGCCACAAATATCTCATGCTTTGCTGAAATTAACACGATAATTACCAGTGTATTTCGCCAAAGATATTCAGTGAAGATAAGTCATGAGGACTGCTATCTCAAAAGTATAGCTGTGCAGTTTGCAGATTCTTATTCTTTGTTTAGAATTCATTATTTCAGCAGAAATATTCAGTAAAAATTACTGTAACGTATAAAGTCAAGATTATCGCTTGGTACAAATTTACACACAAAGTGTGTTTTCCCCCAATTTTCAGGCTCAAAATGGGGGATGGTTGGGGTTTGTTGCATATTATACATAACTGCATATTATATTTGGCAACTTACGGTAATTACCATTACCATTCATTAATTTACATTTCATGCACAAGAACTCAGAGCAACATTATTGACTCTTTATTATTATTTTATTCAATAATTGTCACTGTGACCATGCGATTGCAAAAGAAGAAACAATTTCTATTATTAGCTGCACAACATAATCAAGATGTATAGTGCAACAAATTTACACGTATCTGTATATTCAGAATTTTTGACAAATTTTGGCAAAACTATTTATTGATATTTTGTAAATAATGGATTATTTTTTCCATACATATTTGATTTTCCCTTCAATATAAAGAGTCAATAACATTCTGAGTTCTTGTGCATGAAAAGTCAATTGTTGAATGACGTTGCAGATATTCATAATGTTATTTGTTGAAAACTACTGTTTTGATGATTTTTATCAAACTTTGACATTTTTTTCTTTAAAAATTAGCTTGATTACCTCATAATTTTTGCTCATAAATATTTTTCAAATTGATTTTGTTTCATTTTGATATCAATATCATCAAGATCTACAGAATCAAATTCTGTCTATTTTAAGTTGAATTATATAATAAGTGAAGTCAATCACTATCATTTTCTATATAATTCTACAGAAAACAGTTTCGCTACTGTTAAAACAAGGGTATGTTTAAGACGTCATACCAAAAAAAACTGTGCTGTTCAATAAAAAAACAATTTTTACACAGTAGTGTATATGTTAATTGTCAAGGTATATTTGTCAAATTTTCTGGTGGGGTTATCGAGTGGAAAAAAAAGGTCTGTAAACCCGCGACCTACGTTAAAGACAGCACTATCAACATCTTACCAGCACAGTACAGTATTAAAGCACATCAAAACAATTATTTCAATATAATTACAGAATACGGTGGTTTGGGACTTGACTACACCTACAGTATTGCAATAGCAGAGGAACTGGGTAATATTAATTGTGGAGGCATCCCTATGGCTGTAGGAGTTCAGACAGATATGTCAACACCAGCTCTTGCCAAGTACATAATGATATGAAAAGAATTTTTAGATGACCTATAGCAATTGATCTGTGTCCATCGTCGTTCGTTATCAGTTATCTGTTGTGCATTAACAATTGAACATTTTTAACTTGTTTTTGATAACTATCAGTACAATTCTCTATAAATTGGTATGCAACATCTTTGAGACAAGGTGCATCATAAATTATAAATTTCAAGACTCCAGCAACCTCAAGACCTTAAGGGTGGGGCAAAAATTTACCTTGCAGTTTTCAAAAATATTCTGTACAACAACACACCTGTAAGAAAAACAACATGCATAATCATGTAGAGCAGGAAGGCCTCTACCAAATCTGTAACTTTCATGATCCCCATTGTAGAGGTTGCAACTCCAGGGTAGGGCACAATTTGGTATATAGTGTTTACATGTAAAACATTTAAATAAACATCTTTTTAGCTAGATGAACAACTGTGCAAGCTAAGGTAATCATAATATGGAAATAAAAAATATTGCATAGTGGAAAGACATTTTAAATGCATGTTTGAATTGTTGTGCACATGAGTTGAATGAACTGTATCTTTAATTGAAATAAATTTAAAATAATATTTGAATAACTCTGTGCATTAATTATGTAATTGTTGTCATATATATAGTAGATAAGATAAGTTACTTGGACCTACTTTTTGTTTCTTATAACAAATTATTCATATTTATATTGAAAATTAGATAGTGTGACTTTTTCTATGGGACAGTAAAAATTGTCTTTCATATCAGAGAATTCCTAATATGAATTTCCTATTAATAAATTTTACTGTAAACTTTTAACTGTTGCACTCTAAAACTGAATAACAGACAGTATGAATTTAAAAAAAGAAAATCACACTGGCTTAAATTCGCTAAAGCTTGTCCACCACTTCATTCTCTCTTTTTTTTTCCTTTTTTTTTCGCTATTTCAGGGTAGTTTTATTGAAAACAAAAGTAGGTTTTTAATTTATTTCACAATAATTATAGTAACATTCAATTATTGCTTATGGACTTCACCTCATATATGAAACAATATTAAAGGTACAAGCAGTAACTGTAGAGCCAAGCATTTCATAGTTTGTGGCAAAATTTATTCATTTATATACTACATGTATTGATATTATATTGAAATTCTTATAAATAGATATTTAGAGGGAGCAGGTAGTCCTTTTCCAAAAATATAAATTTCATGATCCCAGGAGTTGGGGTATTAGTATCATGGTGGGGTAAAAATGGCCATATAGTGATTAACTGAATACAATGAATTATGGTAATGTTATAACTGACCTTCAGGGCCAGCAAAAAACAGTTCTACCGACAAATAAGTTGATGTTACAGGAATTTCAAAAGTCTTGTTTAAAGTTAGCATTTCGCATATTCTATGGTAGTTACAGTGACCTAATTAAGGAATGACTAATTTTGGGCCATATTATATAAGTATAACCTAGTTTTGGGTCAAGTTATGCTTTATAATCTTCTTTGCAGATTGTTTGCAGATTATAAAGTGTACTCACTCCTTATAATTTAATGCAAAAAGACGAAAGTACCAATCTCCATTTATCAAAATGTTCATAAATACTGAAAAATAAAAATCACATGAGCCATACAAGATTTTCTCAGCAACCATGATGATGCATCTAGCTGTGAAATTAGCCATCTTAGTTCTACACAGCCTATTTATCAAAATTGTAATTGTAGTTATTGAAGGTGAAGTTTGAATTTCGTAACAGATAATATGTGTGGTCTGTGCATGCATTGCATAATCCGCTGCCCTTCAACGATCAACTTTGAAATTGCTCAGCTCTGACAGGATGAGAAATACAGGAAATTGCATAGTTTAGTCTTTGACATTAGGCCTACCCCAAATAAGTCTTCAAATATCAGAAAATGCAATAATTGTAGCTTTTGATATTATGAAAGTTTTTACTACACGAAACTTACCCTTGCATGCAACATTATTAAATCCAACATAAGAAAATATATTCCTAAGCAAGTGACAAATCACAGTCCTTATGTCAATGTGAGGTGACATCATCTGATATAATGTGATGCATGATTTATCAAGCAATGAAGCAATCCCTCCCTTCTCCCAGTGAAAAATGCATTTCAAAGTTAACAGGGCAATGTTTACAAATACTTGGTAAATCATTAATTCAAATATAATATCTTTATTGTAATCTATTAATCGAACATCATATAGAAAATGTATTGATGTTTTGCATACAGGTCTATTCAATACATCTTGCTTGATAACAAGAAAACACTAAAGTAACTTATTGCACATGTTGAATTCCTATTTCATAGAAGGCCGAAAACGGTGCTGCAATGTAAAAAAAAAACAACAAAAAAACAAGAAATAGAAGTAGTTCTGGTTGCTGGTTGTCCCTATACCAAACTAGATTATACAAAAATAACTTGCATTCCCTAATTTGATTTTTACCATTCAGAGACTAGAATACAATAAGAATTTTTTTTTTACAAATACAACCTGTCATTAGGTTGAATGCTGTCTGACATGTTCATACCAATTGTTAGACCATTCTTTACTAGCTGCAGATCTGTAGCATTACGGTTTTATATTTTAGTCTTATGGTCAAAGACTAAAATATAAAACTATAATGCTACAGTTCTGCAGTTCTTTACATACTAAGGAATACTTCTATGTAAATATATCATTGACCTATAGAGCAGGTACTGGTTTCAGTCTTTACAAAAAGCTTATTGATTTCCATTCCGGTTGATGACTTCAGGACACATGCATGTAGTTATTTGTTTCTCATGCACCACTTTAGTTTTATTCAATACACATAACTTGTAGAGATAGAAGAAACCATTTCACAGTCGTTATCTGAGCAGCATGAATTGTGGACCCATTTTTAGTTCCTTATCTTGAAATTTCATTTCATATTTCTCAGTTTACTTTTAACAATGCAATTACTTCATACACGTTTACTTACAACTCATTTCTTTGGAAATAATATTTGAAAAAGTCATTGGTGTAAGAAATACAAATTATGAAAATGAAATTCAAGAAATTAACTGTTGCTACTGATGAAATGTAGCCCTACAGCTTAAAAACCTGATCAGGGTATAGAGTATTGTCTTCAAGGTATACAATTTTTGAATGATTGATTGATTGATTGATTATTTAATGCTTTCCACCACACTCAACAATTTTTCAGTTATCTGATGGCGTCCAGTTTTTGTTGGTGGTGGAGAGAACCCAGATACAATGTACCTGGGAAGAGATCACCGACCTTCCGCAAGTAAAGTGGCAAACTTGCTCACATAACGCCGCAGACGAGATTCAAACACGCGCCAACAGAGGTGAGAGGCTTTGTGATTTTGAGCCCGATGCTCTAACCACTCGGCCACGGAGGCCCCATTTTTAATAGAAAATCTTAACTTTATTTAATGAATATTTATGGACACCACATTTGAACCATGATGGAATTTTATATACATTTAAATTGTTATCATAAAAATATTACGTATTAGTTTTGTGTTGGTTCACGAGTGGTGCCATATTTTATTTGATAAGTTTTTATTTTTGAAACTTGCCTTATAGCTTTCTGGATTAGCAGTTTAAGAGGTGGAATTGGGCGTGAACTTTAATATTATTGTATTTTATAATGTTTGGAATTAAACAGCAATTTTTTCAAAGTTAATACAGATTGTCACATCTGATTCAAGTTCGAATGAACAAAAATAGGGAATTCCCAATGTGATAAAAATAGATCATATCAGTATATCATGGGTATCTTAAAAGATTTTAAAGCAGTGAAATTTTGAGACTTTGCTTTGGTAATTTATTCTGGTATTGGATGGATTCAGCATTTGCTTCACTTTAGGTTTCCTAAGAAAACATCCGTGCTAATTAGCACTTTCCAAAAGTTTTAGTTCCTCAGTAGGAATGACGTTACCTATCAGGCTGACGAAATAGTTGATCAGCTCTCCAAAGGAAATGACGAAATTGTCAGCTCTCCAAAAGAAATGACGAAATAGTCAGCTCTCCAAAAGAAATGACGAAATATAGTCAGCTCTCCAAAAGAAGTTTACTCACAGGGGCTTGCTCCCATTTAAAAAATATTGTAAACAATACTATATTCTAACTATGATATAGTTAAATTGATTACAATTTTTTTTAAACAGTGACAAGCCCTGTAGTTCACTGTTACGATGGGAAAAACTGACAGGAGACACTCTTTCAAGCTTCATATTGGGGTGCACTATGGGGAATTTTTAATCAAAATTTCTAATACTGTTACTACTAGATTTTCAAGTATAAGTTCCTAGTAGGGAGTGGTGTTATTAGAAATGAAAAGCAATAAAAGTAATTAAATTATATAGATAATTTTTAAAATTAAAATGATAAGCAGTAAAAATACATATATCTATATAGATTGATTTAAAATGTGAATGGATGGATAAATAAATGATAAACATGAATAAATATAAATAGAAGTGTATAGCTACCAACACAAGAACAAAAATAACTACACTAATAGATAGTGAAAGATACACCAGAAATAAACACACATGTACTTTAATAAACAAATATACAGATAATGTAGGTAAAATAACTATATATCAAATAAATAAATTCATACATAAATACACAAAAAGATAAATAGTTTGACTGAATAAAAAATGTAAGAATGATAAATGAATATGGATGGAGTAACAAACTGTTAATGAACATGAATAAATTATTAAAAAGATTAAATATGAATAAATAGATAGATCCCCAGTAAATAATAAAGATGTATTTAAGTAGCATTTAAAAGGATGGATACGTAACAGGAATAAATCTATAAATGACTTAAAAGTCATGATGATAAGGAAATTAATTATAAAATGAACAGAACCCCCCCCCCCCTAAGGATGAAAAAAAAAAGAAAGAAAAAAAGGGAGTAAATGGATGGATTAGCAAATTGTTAATGAATACATTATAAAGAAGATTAAATATGAATAAATAAATAGATCCCCAATAAATAATAAAGATGTATTTAAGTAGAATTTAAAAGGATGGATACGTAACAGGAATATATCTATAAACGACTTAAAAGTCATGGGGATAAGGAAATTAATTTTAAAATGAACAGACCCCCCCCCCCCTCCTTTTTTATTGTTACAATCAAGTCTAGGGTTTTAACTTCAAAGACAGTTACTATGGACAGATCAAGGATTTCAGCTTAGGGTAGGGCATGGAAAAATTGAGAGACAAAGGGTGTTAGGCCCCCAGTAGGTTTGGGGCAAAACACTGGTGGGAGCCATGTTTAACTGTAAATTGATAGTGGCATCTGGCATAAAAGTAATAGTATTGTTCATACTAATCTAATTTTGTAATGCACGTCACCTTTTTAAACTTCATCCGAATATGTTTGATAATACTACTTGCTCGTTGTGTCCAAATTTTTTTTTCATAGACAGACTTGGGTGATGTCCATATTTTTTTTTACCGAGACATAATATAATGTATAATTATAAAATGATTGATCATTTCCCAATTTGATATCAAATAAAAACATTAATCGATGATGGACGCATATAATTATGTTTTATCCTAATCAATATGTACCAAGATTTGATTTCTTCATGAAAGAAAGAAATTGATACCAACATCAGTCTTGAAGTTCATGAAAACTTTTCCATACTGGCTAATTGCTACATGCACCCAAATGTTGTTATGGATTTTTTTTAGCCAATAAATTCATCAAGAGATTTAAAACAGAGACATTATAATGATTCACAATTACCAAAACAGCAACATAAATAAGAATTAATTTCTTGAGATGAATGATTGTAAAAATTCAAGCAATTTATTTGAAACAAACTACTATCAATCTTTAGTTAACAAACTGTAGTTAACAAACCACTAGCAAATCAATAGAACATTATGGACTGGTGATATCAAATTCCTAATATATCATCATAGATAATTAACAAACTCCTAACGAAGATAGTATTGATACAGATCAATTACACTGTGAAAAATGATAAATTTTGAGTGCACACATGGAGAATTCACATATATGATTATATTAAATCCTTTGAATCTTTCACTTGCTAGTTGCTAGATACTTAGTTATAATTATCACAGTTTCCTCTGCATCAACTCCACTGTCATCTACATTCATAATTGTCATGATACACTGCAAAGTTTTACACTTCAGAGCACCTGTACACAGAAATACACATAGCTGACTCTTTAGAAATACACATAGCTGACTCTTTAGGTTGATTTTGGCAAAAATTGTTCAATTGATATTGTGGAAATTATTTGTCACAGAAAATGTATTCACAATGACTGCATGCATCTGACTATATCTATACTCAAACAAGTTAAATGCCTTGGTTAACGTTCCTTATATACCTCCTTGTTAAACGGTGCCAAGTCATAAGTATATTGCTATGAACCTCTAGCATGCTGGAGTAGGTAGAGGTACAGTCAGAGTGGTGACTGCCTTTGTCAGGATTGATGTCTATATGGCTTTAAAATAAAAGTATAGAAAAGAATTGTGTTCATATGTAAATTTATCACATGTTTTTATTATGCATTCAGTCAAAATAATATCACGTCATCACTTTGTGTACTTACCAGTAGATTTAGTACTTAGAGCCATCATTCTTTGATAGTATAAACTCCCCTCTTTAGCTACAGGAATGCTACCTTATTCTGGAAATCTCCATGTTTTGTGACTGTCTGAGGATTTGTAGAGATCTCATTGAAATGCCCAGACCCTGCCAACACCAAGGTGGAAATAGTAGCAACATACCGTGATACAATTCTAACAACTTTCAGATTTACAAAATCTTAGTATGAGAATAGTGCTACTTGGAATAATATATACTTAGTAAATGAAAACATCTTGGTACTAGGAAAAAATCTGAGTAATATTGTAATGATGAACTTACCGGCTTTGCATGCCGACTCCTCAGCCATGTCTGAACGAAGTATCTGTATCACAGTATTCACAATGCTGATCACGAAACTGTTCATGATAACTAAATCTAAACAACTATAACATAAATGCACTAAAACTACAAACAAATTAAAATAAAGGTGAAAATCAACTGCTGATCTACTTTTCCTCTTTCAACATGGCGTGGTATCCATTGCTCTGTGTGTAATCACAGCGATTTGGCACCTGAACCCGACATACATTCAGATGTGATTTTGGAGTTTTTTGCCAATATTGGCGTTAATTAAATTCATATATTCGTCAAATCTTCAACAAAATTTTAATTTGGATAAATGTTTATTCTATTGAAAGATCTGATTGCATTTCATAGGCCCTTTAATAGTAAATTCAAATTCTATCTTATACCATATATATTATGCACTTGGAAATAGGAAATAGCTATTTATCATGAAAACAAAAGTAAAATGAAACATGCACTTACGGTTAATATTTTTGATAATTCTTTGATAATTAATTTTCACTCATATAGACAATTATCTATAATGTTATATTATTGGTCACAAAATTTGAAAATATAAATAATCAGTGTGTCCATGGGAATATTAATTTATTTATTGTCAAATATTGATATAATATTATTTCTGCATTACATATATATGTTATTATCACTTGCAAAAGAGAACTGCTTGTGTTAATACAACTGCTAAGCAATGAGAATGTGCCTATCTGTGGTGACTGCTTAGAAAAACTGCTAACAGTTAAAATAAGCAGTTTATGAGAAAAGTGTAGGCAGTTTTATAAACTGCTTAATGCCAAACTGCTTGAAACTGCTAAGAAACTGCCAATAAATTTGTGAACTGCTCAAAAACTGCATAAATTAGCAGTTCACTTTGACCTGGGACTTCATACCATCATACCATCTTCGATAACCAATGGTTTATGATCCACTCCACTTCTCTACAACCCTTGGCTGCATTAGCATGATTTTCATATCTATAACTTCCTGCATATGATTGGATGCAGGCCAAGTTCCCTGCATCTAATTAGATAGTGTCTTACATTAGATGAAATGCAAGATGTCTTCAAAACTCCTTGATTTTATCAAATTTACCACTCCCTATTCTAGTGCCTACAAACTCATTCTTTCCATTACCCACTGCAGTGATCAAGTTCATCTGATTTTCTGAAAGTTTCTTAATTTCAAATAATTTGCTTATAACATTGTGTAACTCACTGGGCACAGCCATTTTTTTTTAAAGCAATACACAAACTGTAGTTGAAACATACATTTTCATTGGTTTAACATGATCTAATCAAAAGCGTAAGGAATACTCCCTGTTGATTTTAAGGTCAGGGTCATACTAGTCTGGACAGAGGAAGAGATTGTTTGCACAGTATCTTCAGAACACTTTGCTTGCTTGATAAACATCAAACTTGGTACATTAATATGTTCTAATGAGTAGATGTCACCTGTTGAATTTTAGGTCACAAGATTAAAGGTCAAACTATTCTGTATATAAGAAGATATTATCTTTGATACATCTTTAGAACCCTTTGCCTGATAGAGATCAAACTTAGTATTGTGGTTGACTCTCAATAGTAGATAACCCATATTTTTCACTAAATTGCAGACATTCTAAATTTAAAGTTAATCTTTTTCAATATTGCCACATGGGAGCATATATGTTTCTAAAACATTTCTTGTTTACTCCAGGTTTGGCAGTGACAAGCTAAAAAGAGAATTTTTGGCACCATCCATTGCTGGTGATGTTGTGTCTTGTATTGGTGTCAGTGAGGCTGGTGGTGGATCTGATGTAGCCAGTAGGTGTACTAATTAGCCTATCATTTTACAAATTATTTGTTTCATGTTATGATAATGAAACAACAATTAATATTTGATTTGATTAGACTGAAGTTGTATAAGCAGAATTTCTGAGAGGTTTTGCAAATAAACATGTATGGGTATATTGCATGTCACAACAAACTTGTAAATATTCAATTACACTATGATTTTCATAGAAGAATTTTAACAAATTTCACTTATGAATTTGGGTTTGCATGTAATTATTTAATTGCATGATTATAACTAGACAATTGAAGTTTAAAAGTACAAGCACCCGTACACATTTAACTGAGAAACTTTTCTGATATGTGGATTTTTATGCTGAAATTAGTGTGTTGTGGGTCAAAGTCCTGATATTATATACCAAGTAGGCATTAGCAAGGCCAACGCTAATATATGATATCAGAAATGAACAGAGTGCACTTTTAGGTCATCTAGAAAATATGATCATCTAAAGTACATCAAAGGACATCACATACCTATCAATATTTAAGTTTTTGTTAGATTGCCAGAGCCAAAGGCTCAAGTGAGCTTTTCCTTTTGAAATATGTTCAGTATTTGTTGTTGTAGTCATTAACTTTTCACATTTTAATCTTCTTCTCAAGAACCACTAGGCAAATTTCAATCAAACTTGGCAGTAATCACCTTGGGTAAAGGGGATTCAAGTTTGTTCAAATTCAGGGTCATGCTTTTTGGGGGTTAGGTTGTGATTATGATACAAGGTCAAAATTTTTCATGCAATGAAAGATTG
Source organism: Ostrea denselamellosa (assembly GCA_024699665.1). NCBI lineage: Eukaryota > Metazoa > Mollusca > Bivalvia > Ostreida > Ostreidae > Ostrea > Ostrea denselamellosa. The sequence goes on along the minus strand of JAMZEH010000064.1, from coordinate 3,908,092 downwards.
AAACAAAGTCTTTTAAAAATCACAACAGCTAAACACAGCAGGAAAAAGTGACTAAGGTGAGCAATGTAGTCCATGAACCTTTTGTTACATTAACTTCAGAAATTTGTAAGGATAGTGAGTTAATACTGGTAACACAAAATCCAAAGTTTGGGCTACATGTTTACCCTCTTTCTTGTGTTCAAGTCATGTGACTTACCGTATGCAAGACATTGCTGTAGAGGATCTGCACAACCCATACTAAGATTTTTCCAGCTTGAAAGGGTATTTAGGCTTTTCCAACATGCAGAATTACAAAATTACACTCAGTGAAATAAATTTAAATATCCAGGTTTCTTCAAGCTGCTACAGACTGTGATGTTAAAATAGAAATTCTATCACAGTTATTGAAAAGATGAGAGGAATACTACAGCCATTATTCTGTGATATATCTTCATACGTAATAAATGCTTGAGAAAATTGATACACATCTCACTTGCACTTCATATTTTGTTAATACAACAATAAGGTTGGTAACTGATAATTCAGCTGTATAATGATAGAAATTAATCAATATATTGCAAAACAAATATATAAATGACTGAGGAAAATTTGTCATTCAATACAAATCAACTGTCTGCATTCTTAGATCAGAATGTAAACAAACATATCAATACACAGATAAGTTTGTGTAGTTTTTTGGGCTCTGTATTTAAAAGCAGTTGATATAATCTGTCAACATCTAACTAAGTGCTTGATATATTTTTCAAAATAGATTTAGAACACCCTACCGTCTCACCTTTTTCATCAGCAAAAAACATGTAGGCTTAAACTGCCATGATGTCACAGTGACCTAATTTGTAGCTGTATAGGTAAAGATTGGCTGTATATTTTTGGGCCGTAGTAGAATAGAAATGATGTTATTGTTTTTGTGGATGATGCAGTATAACCTCCTTGGTCTTGAAATGTTGTTGAAATGTTGTTTGAAATATAAAAGCCAAGGCTGCAAATTCACTATGTACTTCCTTGCAGGAGATTTCTCTACTGAATAAGCCCTCAAAAGCCTTATGCAGGAACAAAAGGTGTTTCAACATCAAACTGACTGTGAATCTCAGATTCCACCAGCTTTTATATTCTGTAGTCATGTGACCACAGAATATAAAAGTTGGTGGAATCTGATTAGATTCTAAATTCAGAAGCAACTCCAACAAAAAGAATGGATATCGTTATTCTGATTTGTACTTATGCTTCAAAACTATGATTCCCATGGCAGAATGGAAACACAGTAAGGGTTCAGATTTAACATAGGAATAGATGAGAAAATTCTTTAAAAATTATTTTCTCAAGAAATTGATCGTAAGGAACCTCATGTAGTGTGGATTCAATATGAATTCACTATGACACCCCCACCCCTTCAGAGTGACAATTGGAAGCTAAAGTTTAACATTGGAATATAGAAATTCTGTTTAAGAAGCACAAGTTTACAACTTCTCATATTTTAGATATGTAAGCATTTTCAAGTAATAAAGACTTAATATTGTTGAAACAGTAATTTCTCTGGGCTTAGATGGGTCAGAATAAAAGTTTTACATTGGTATGTGCTAGAAAATTCATCAAACATTTTCTTCTCAAGCAGCCACAAGTCTTCAATTTTGTAGAATTTAAAATATGCATTACCAAACTTCCTCATGTACATAGTGTAGGCTCAAGTATTACATAGTCATTTTGATTTGAATGCATCCTATGAGAGTGCCACCAACTGAAGTTTCAACTCTGCATGACCATTTTTTATCAGAGTTCTTATGGAACATCTTAGGGTAATGGGAGCTAAAGAAGGAACTAACTCTAAAACAGACACAGCAACATACTCCTAATTTTTTTTTTGTAGAAATGAGATAGAATGCAAGTGAATTGTACGTGAAATTACATGAAAAATTTCATTGGGAAAAAATTTTGTTGTTTTTGTAGTGAACACAGTTTCATGTGGATTAATTTTCGTTGAGTGTGATCACATAAAAATTACATTTTATGCTTACCAAGTATATCTGCAATCTTAACATGCTTCAAATACCATTACAATATTCATGCCATTTATAAATCATTTCATTGACAAAGCATGCTGTCATTATCACTTATTCATAAACAAATCCTTATTCAGCAATCTGTGTAAGCTTAGGTCATTAATTTGACTTGCTCAAACCATTATGATAATATGTTTGAAGTTTTATTCCATTAAGTAGTCCATAAAATTAATAAAGAAACCAGTAGAAACAAGGTGTGTGTCCTCACGCTACTCAATGCTCATAGGGTACATCAGAACAAGAATTTTCTTGACCTGCTACAAAATAACCATATCCCCCACCAAAGTTGAACAGAAGAACCTCATCTACATGGCCGTGCAGTTAACAGTAAATTGAAATATATTGTGAAAAACATGTGGTTCAGGTGTCAGATTACCCAAAGAAGGGCATGGATACTGATACACAATGGTGTATTTATGGATATATTAGAAATAATATTAAATGTGGCATACAGATGGGTTTCATCTTAGCACCGTATTAGATGCACTGTCTGCATGAGCTGTTAGCTGAAATCCATAGATCTACCTGCACTTAATCCTGTTAAAATCAACACTTATTATCTTAAAAGGAGTTGTACTGTTTTGATAGTAATCATTCTTACTTACATTCACCTTCTTGCATTAGCACCTGTGTGGTTTTTTTTGTAGTTAGTTGACTGACAATATATATATATATATATATATATATATATATATATATATATATATATATATATATATATATACACACACACACACACACACACACACACACACACACACACAACAAAAGTGCAGGTACGTCTACTCATAAGGAATACAATGGTGATGATTACTGTACTGACAAAATATGTGATCTATCAATAGGCGATGAATAACAGAGACAGATATTTCTAATATTAAAATAAATATTTTCTGAAATAAAAAAAAATGTGTTGGAATTTAATTTTGTTGCTTTCTCCTAGACATGAAAATGATGAAATTTAATCCAACATGAAATTAAATACATCTACAGTATATTCTATTGAGAAATGTTGTGTATGTCCTTATTTTTTGAAAATCTTCTTTACTCCTGCACATCTTGAAGATAAACTGAATGCATGGTTAGGAAGAGCAAGAGCCCCTTTACAAATATTTTGTTAGCTCACCTGAACTGAAACCTCAAGTGAGCTTTTCTGATCAACCATTGTCCGTCGTCCATCATCTGTCTGTAAACTTTTCACATTTTCGACTTCTTCAGAACCACTGGGCCAATTTCAACCAAATTTGGCAGAAAGCATCCTTGGGTGAAGGGGTTTCAATGTTTTTTTTCAAATGAAAGCAAAGTCCTTTTCCAAGGGGAGAGAATAGCAAAATAGCAAAAATATACTGACAAATTTTGAAAATCTTCCTCTCCAGAATCAGTGGGCTAATTTCAATCAAACTTAGTACAAATCATCTTTGGGTGAAGTGGATTTAAATTTGTTTAAATGAAGAGCCATGCTCCCTTCAAAGAGGAGATAATCACAAAAATTCAAAAATAGGAAATCTTCTCAAGAACCACTGGGCCACTGAAGATTAAATTTTCACAGAAGCTTCCTGACATTAGTGCAGATTCCAATTTGTTAGAATTATGACCCACAAGGGTAACATTTTGAAAATGATAGCCCCTGGACACATGGTTCAGGCATAAGGACAGGGCCAAGTTAGTCATACATTACACCTTTGAAAATTTCTAGCAGGCAAACTTTGTTTACCAAAATTAATAAATTCATGGCTGATATACTTGATCCAGTATTCTAGGTGGGTGAAGTTAGTCAATCATTGAATTGCATTTATGAAAATTTTTTTTACTCATGAACATTTAACAAGCAAACTATTTCATGATTATAAGGAATACAAATCATTCTACCAGAATTGTGAAATTCATGGCCCTCAAGCACTTGGTTTAAACTCCAGGATGTATTGAAAATATACTGGACAAAAAAAGTTAAGGATCATGATTTCAGAATTATTTTATTCATAACAAAACCAAATAAATTACGTTAAATATATACTTAAAATGTTCAACGACAATCGAACAATACATTTTGAACCTGTTTTTGCAAATTCATCAATACGTTAAGCAGCCAGAGCAACCATTGTCAGGTAACCCCCCAAAACAGTTTGAAAATCGGTATGAGCAACAATAACAAATTTCATTACAAATGATTGAATCTTTATAAAGGCAATATCAATAGGGTGTATGTCCACCCTGAACCTGTATAACGGCACGACAACGCCTCTGCATACTTCTGATGAGCCTGCGGAACGCAATTTGTGGCAACCTTGCCCATTCCTGCTGTAAAGCTAACATAAGCTCCTGGCAGTTTGTCGGAAGTACAGGGCGTCTGGAAACAGCTTGCTGCAACATGTCCCAGGCATGTTCTATTGGATTTGAATCCGGAGAACAACTCGGTCAATCCATACATTCAATTGTCTCTGTAGCAAGGTAGTCTATCACTATACGTGCTCTGTGGGGACAAGCATTATCATCCATTAACACAAAGTCGTTGCCTATAGCTCCCGCATAAGGTCTCACAATTGGATGCAGTATCTCATCCCTGTAAATTGCACCGGTAAGATTGCCATTAATCACGTGCAAGTCAGTACATCCACCAATACTGATTCCGGTCCAAATCGTCACAGAGCCACCTCCAAAACGATCATGCTCTGCTACACAGCAATCAGCGTACCGCTCTCCACGCATGCGCCATACACGCCTACGGCCGTCATGAAAGTCCACGCAGAACCGTGACTCGTCTGTGAAAAGAACAGGCCTCCAATGACACAGTTGCCAGTTTATGTGATTTTGAGCCCAATTGAGTCGTGCTACACGATGTCTTCTCCTCAAAATGGGACAAACAGCAGGTCGATGAGCCCGAAGGTTAGCTGCATGAAGTCTCTGTCTGAGAGTTTGTGGTGTTATGCGCACCCCACTTGCTGCATGAAAGTCAGTATTGAGTTGGACAGCACTCTGAAACCTGTGTCTACAAGCCATAAGTGACATATAGCGATCCTGACGAGCGGTTGTGGACCTTGGACGACCTGATCTCGGTCTCTCAGAAACATTACCTGTCTGCCTAAAACGATGCCACAACCTTGAAATCACACTTTGGGACACATTAAAATGTCTAGAGACAGTTCTCTGGACTTGGCCAGCTTGAAGCATACCTACTGCCTGACCAGCTTCCAGAGCAGTTAAATGGCGCCTCATGGCTTTTAATGTCAATAATTGTTCACCTAAGAGTCGATTAGAGCAATAAATACCCACAATAAAATGAAAATCACAATTTTTCAATTTCAATATACACGTTGGCACACTTTGATTTTGACCCCTTGCTTGTGTTTGGGCGAAAAAATCGTGCACTTATGACGTCAATATGAAACCAGGTAAATCTATTGTGTTAAGGACACATTGGAGAAACTATACATGTTAAAATTTATCAAAATAATTATTTGGTTAATGAATATTTTTGAGGTCAAAATTATGATCCTTAACTTTTTTGCCCAGTATACATTAAACATTTTATGATCTTCATTTACTCATGGACATCCAATGCGCAATTGTTTTTTTTGTTTTTTTGTTTTTGTTTTTTTTTTTTCACATCATTTGCAATGAGCAGCTAGCCCTGTACAAAAATTTAAATTCATGTCATTCAGTTTCAGAGGTCAGTCTAGATTTGTATTTGGTATGGGGCTAAAATGGTCAAAGATTGAGAAACTCATGATATTCAGATGACCATTATAGCCCATAGGCCTCTTATTTATCTTGCTGGGACAAATGTGCAGATAGAGTTATTGTTATGGCTAGTGTGTCAGCAGTAGTGTTGGACTTCCCTCAAATGAGACACTGTCACATTTGAGGGAAAAACTTCAACTTTGGCTATGTCTTTTTAACCAAGGGGGTTCATGCTTTGATATTTCACATAGAGATGCTTCATGACCAGACCTTTAATTTGGTACAAAGACTTGTGACCTTGAAGTTTGACCTACATTTCAAAAACTTTAGCCTTGGCCATATGTTTTGAACCAAGTGAGGGAAGGGTATAATGGCTTTGAAATTTCACAGATAGAATCCAAGGATGACTAGGCCTTTCTTTCAGTGACCTTTGACTTTGGCATATTTTTTCTGTTTCTATATGTCTCACATCTTAAAAGGTGCAATATTTAATAATTCATTTGTTTTAACGCTAATGAATGGAAATAAATACACTTTCTATTCTTTTATCAGTTAGTAATGTGAGTGTGGATTTACCTTAAGAATTATCCATTGCTATTACCAGCAACTTGTACACAAAATGTGTACTTTTTTCTCATCAGGTATAAAAACTACTGCAGTGAAGAAGGGCGGAGATTATATCATTAATGGTGAAAAAATGTGGATAACTAATGGAGTACAGGCAGATTGGATATGCCTCCTTGCAAATACTTGTAATGGTCATCAACACAGAAATAAATCACTTTTCTGTGTTCCGATGAACTTACCAGGTTTGAGCCAGAGTTTGATTACATTTACATTATAGTACATTTCATTGCTGTATTATTAGACAATTATCTATAACAAGAAGCAGGTAATTTACTATAAGTACAAATATTTTAGGAATAACAATCGCTAAAAAGATTGACAAGATGGGTATGAGGTGTTCTGACACAGCTCAGATTTATTTTGAGGATGTAAGGATTCCCCAAGATCATGTGATTGGAGAGGATGGGATGGGATTTACATATCAAATGCTGCAGTTTCAGGAGGAACGACTGTATGGAGCAGCTGCAGGTAAGTAGCACTTCTTAAAAGTTTAAGTTGTTAATTATAAGTCTGTAGTGTGGGTAAAAAAAAAGTAGAAAAATGTAAAAATTGCTTCATTAAGTTTAGTGAAAATTGAAAAATATATTGGTTATCTGTGCAAATAGAATTGTTTAATGTGAAAAATTTGCAAAGACGCCTAAAATATTTAAAAGTCTACTTACATATATAGATATGTAAATTATCACCATCGACATTAATGATGATGAAACATTTCACCCACTCTCAGTTAATGTGTGCAATTCACAATTCTATTAGCTGAAAAAAAATAAGGATTCCAAAACTACCCTTCAGTACTTTTTCATAGAGCTAAAGAATTGCAGAATAAATAATTAGCTGCATGTAATTATTTCATATTTTATTTCTTCACAATGTCAAATATAAAACACTCTATAGCAAGAAAATTAACACTTGAAATGTACAGTACACGTGATCACACATTTTTGAAAGGTGATACTGCGTTAGTTTTTTTATAAGTACATACTTCAGAAACAAAAATTTGCCGCCAGATTATTGAAAACATCAGTGGAAACAGAGTCTTGGGGTATTTTTTTTCATGTGACTAGAAAACTACTCTGTAGATGGAGACACTATTTTTCTACTATGGTCTCCTATTGTCACTTTGAAATATTGCTCTGCATTCATTTTTCATGCAACTTTCTACATGTGTCTTCATATTCTTTAAAGTTATGAAACTTCAAGATATCCTCCAACCACAGAACATGTTATAGCTTTGTATTCCTTCATGCTAAATTAATTCTGAAACTTTTTTTTTTAAAACTTCCATATTGTAATGTACATTTCGCAGATAGCTTCATGACACTTTCTCTTATAAGTCCAGCAACTAACTTAAAGCAATAAGTGACAAAAATAAAGAAAATGTTGTATTCAATTTGTATTGTTCAATATTTTATTGTATTTTAATGAAAGTAACATATAATGTTTCTAGTTTGAGCAGAATAAGACAAAAATAATAGGTAATTCACTGAATATTTGCACAGCAACATTTTTCAATTTTAAAGACTCATGTATAAAGAAATACAAGTTGTAGAAACCTCAAGTGTGTACATTCATTGTGTTTTAAACAGTTAACATACAGTAATGTACATTTCACTGTTGCAAAATTAATATAAATTGAATTTGTAAATGATTTGATAGAACCACATATATTAATTCTGAGCAGTATCATTTTCATAAAACATTTCACATTCCTTCAATTTAGCATTGCTAACATATGAATGTGTTAAAATAAATCTGTAATCAAAATCTTGGTGATGACTTCTACAAACAATATATCGTAATGTTTGGTATGCTTAAAGCTACAACAGTCAACAGTGGAAATAATGATAACTAATAGTGATCAATGCTGTAATACAAAAGTAAGAGTAGGGCAAACACAGACCCCTGGATACATTAGAGGTGGGATCAGGTGCTTAGGAAGAGTAAGCATCACCTGTTGACCAGTCACACCCACTGTGAGTCCATTATATTATCAGATAAACAGAGCAATTCATAGTCAAAATCAGTATGTGAAGAATGGCGTAATAATTGGTATGAAACACATCAGACAACATTCCACCTAATGACAGCTTGCATTTGCAAATAAGATCAGTTGAGAGATATAAACATCATATGCAGGCAAAGATGAAATATTGCTACATAAATATGAGAAGTTGACAATGGAAAAGCTGAAGTCATCCTGTTTTTCAGTAAAATATGAAGCAACTTTGGAAGACTCTGTGGACTTTTTTTAATTCAAATATACTGGGATATATCAAATCAATATTTGAATGAAAAGGAAATCAATTAAATATATAATATGCAATCAGTGTATCAAAATATGGAGTGAAGGCCCCAGCAAGAGATTTTTTCATGTAGAAGCTCTGAATAAGTCTGCCTCATAAGAATATAAAAACAGTTAGGCAAACAAAGGAACATAATTTGTGCCCATAGGAATCCCAACAGACTGTTGGAAGGCTTGAACACCAAAGACCATGTAGATACTGTTAATGAGTAATTCCACCAACTTTTTGATATTAGTGTAAAGTTTATGAATACAATCATATAAGATATGTACATTACAATATATCACATACACTTCCCAGCATAATGTTGTACTGATATAGCCAAAGCATCATTTACAAGTTCAGAAAAGGTAAAAATACACATTTATTGTGTGAAATTTATTTGCATGATAAACTCTTCTTATATTGTTTATATTACAAGATTTCAAAATTAGAAAACTTGAATTACAGATTTATTGCATTCTATTTCTATTGCATTCTATTTCTTTTCTTTTCAATCTTAAAAGTAGAGACCTTCAAAACCACACAGTCATATATACTAATATATATACTCATATATACTATGCAAAGCTAGACACAGTTTTAACCGCAGTTTTGTATGATTTGATAACTATGTATGTTTTGGTAATATACATTTCAACCAATGCATTGTTACTTAAGGAGGAAGCTACACCAGAGAAATTTGATATGGATGAAAAGTGGAGGATATGTACAACAATAATTTAAAATGAAAAACTTTCAAATTTACTTTATTTAGTCAAAAAATGCAATTTTAGTAGAAAGTAATCTGGAAAAAAAAATCAAAACCACTTTTGGACTTGAACCTGTGATTTTTAGTGCAGCAGTTGACATGCTAACCTACTTTGCTACTTAGCTAGGCAATCAAATATGAAATAAATAGACAAATATTGCTGATGTTATATTTATTGCATTGAAAAACTCGTTTTTTGAAAACATAAGGTAATATTCATATTATTCTTATACATACACTCAGATATTCAGATGATGTCAACAGAAAGTATCATGGCAGCTCTCTGACATAGTGCAGATTCAAGATTGTTAAAATCATAGCCTCCTGGGGGGCACAATAGGAGATCAAAATATAGGGAAATTCTTGAAAAATCTTCTCAAGAACCACATGGCCAGAAAAGTTCAAATTTACATGAAGCTTCCTTTAAATATAGTTCAAATTCAAGGTTGTAAATGTCATGTCCTCTGAGGGTAGGGAGGGGCCACAATAGGAGATCAAAGTTTTACATTAGCATATGAAGGGAAAATCTTTAAAGATCTTCTTTCCAAAATCCCAGGACCAGATAAGTGGAAATTTACATAGTAAATTATTATATGCTGATATAAAGGAACAAGAGACCCATGAGTCACACCACTTACCTGAGTCACCTTGGCACTGCTGTCCTTGGGCTGTCGTGAAATTTTAAAAAGATTTTTTAAATCAATTGTTATTCCCTAGCTTAAAAAGTTCATAAGATTTTTTTTTAAATCCTATATATTAGCATATAAAACTTTGATCCCTTACATTGGTCCCATCTCCGGGAACCATGATTTCTGCTAACATGGATCTATATCAGGAAGATTTCATGTGAAGTCCCAGTCTTCTGGCCCAACAGCTTTAGAGAATATTTTGAAAGATTTTTCCAAAATATTTGCATGTAAAGTTTTGATCCACCTATTGTGGCCCTATCCTACTCCAGGGCCCATGATCTTTGAATCTTTGACCCCCAATTGTGCCCCCCCCCCCCCCCCCCCCCCCCCAGGAGTCTTGATTTTAACAAACTTGAATCTGCACTATGTCTTGAAGTTTTCATGCAAATTTGAACTTTACTGGACTAGTGGTTCTTTATTTTTTTATGGATTTTTTAATGACCCCACTTTTTTGCATTTTTGTGATTATTTTCCCTTTGAAGAGTGTGTGGCCCTTCATTTGAAGAAACTTGAATCCCTTTCACAGAAGGCTCTTTGCCAAGTTTGGTTAAAATTAATTGGCCCAGTGGTTCTGGAGAAGAAGTCGAAATGTGAAAATTTTAGACAGTTGGATGGATGGACATATGAAAAACAGTTGATCAGAAAAGTTCACTTGAACTTTTAGCTCAGGTCCAGTAGATATTTCTAAAGATTTTTAAATCTTTAGAAATATCTACTGGACTTTTTAAGTTAGGGCTTTCATGTTTTTCATATACATTCTTTGTGGAAAGACCTTTCATGTGATGCAATGGTCCTGTGACCTTGACCTGGAAGGTTTTAATAAAATTATGACTTATTCAATATATGTCCTGAATTTTTTAAAGTAGATTTTTCATATTTTATATGTATATTTCTTATGGCAAGACCATTCATTTCATCACCTTTAACCTTGTGAACTTGAACATTTTTAGATGAGGCTTTCATATTCTGTATATAGATTCTTTATGGCAAGATCTTATTTTGTGAAGTTTGACCTTTGATCTTGAACTGGAAGTTGGATACTTTTAAAAAATCTGGCCCATTCATTGAATTATTTAAGATGCATCTTTCATATTTTGTATATAAATTTCTTATGACAATACCTTTTATTTGATACAATAACCTTTGACCTTGAAATTTGACCAATTTTTCAGAAAATGTAACCTATTAATTATCTTCAGAACTATTCAAGACAGGACTTTCATATTGTGTATATAGATTCTTTAAGACAAGATGACCTTGTGATACAACTTGTGACCATGACCTACTTCTTAAAAAACCTGACGTAATCAATATCTCTTGAACTATTAAGAAAAGCTTTTATATTTTGTATAGCTACAATTATTAGCAAAAAAACTAATATTTAGGCAGAAAAGTAAAGCTATATTATCTTAGATGTTGAAATCTATGGATTGGCAACATGAATTTAGAAGAACATTCATTTACCAAAATTGAAAAACACATGATAAAACATTATTTTTTGTCTCATTCACACTATTTAACTTTATGTAAAGATGAACATAATGCTGTTAGGCATAAATTGTATATCTCTGATACTGGAATATAAAAATACCTGCTCAGGCGACAGTAATATACCTTTCCTTTTTGTACGTAATTAAGTCCTTACTATATTCAGTTTACATATCAAATGGGGGGGCCTCCATGGCCGAGTGGTTAGAGCATCGGGCTCAAAATCACAAGGCCTCTCACCTCTGTCGGCGCGTGTTCGAATCTCGGCCGCGGTGTTATGTGAGCAAGTTTGCCAGTTTACTTGCGGAAGGTCGGTGGTCTCTTCCCAGGTACATTGTATCTGGGTTCTCTCCTCCACCAACAAAAACTGGACGCCACCAGATAACTGAAAAATTGTTAAGTGTGGCGGAAAGCAATAAATAATCAATCAATCAATCAACATATCAAATGGTAAATAATATACTTTAATTTCTATTGAAAAAGTACTTAACCTTTTAGGAAATAGTAATCTTGCTACAAACATGAATAATCAATACAAATGTCGGCAACAGTAATGCACATATTAACTGAGAATGGGTGGTTTGATGTTTTCTAGTATGCCTATTTCCTGTAATTTAAAAAGCTAAAGGGTACAAAGTCTGCCGAGTAATGTATATGGCTGTGCTTATGTTTAATACATATTTTTACAGCTGTACAGCCCCTGGAGAATTTGATCATGTCCACTGCAGAGTACTGTAAACAAAGGAAGGCTTTCGGAATGTCTATTTTAGACAATCAAACGGTGCACTTCAGACTAGCAGAACTGGCCACAGAAGTTGAGAGTCTTCGGTCATTGATCTACAGGGCAGTTGGTATGGCTATGAATCATTTACATGTCATCACTTTTTCATAATTTTACAAATACCTTGGAAACAACTGCATCCTTTTTATCATTTAATGGCATTCTATGCAACTGTCAGAATTCATCATTTAGTGGTGCTGTACACAACTGTCAGAATTCATCATTTAGTGGTGCTGTACACAACTGTCAGAATCCATCATTTAGTGGTGCTGTACACAACTGTCAGAATTTATCATTTAGTGGTGTTGTACACAGCTGTCAGAATTTATCATTTAGTGGTGTTGTACACAGCTGTCAGAATTCATCATTTAGTGGTGCTGTACACAACTGTCAGAATTCATCATTTAGTGGTGCTGTACACAACTGTCAGAATTCATCATTTAGTGGTGTTGTACACAGCTGTCAGAATTCATCATTTAGTGGTGGTGTACACAACTGTCAGAATTTATCATTTAGTGGTGTTGTACACAGCTGTCAGAATTCATCATTTAGTGGTGGTGTACACAACTGTCAGAATTTATCATTTAGTGGTGTTGTACACAGCTGTCAGATCCATCATTTAGTGGTGCTGTACACAACTGTTAGAATTTATCATATTTTAGAGGTTCTGTACACAACTCTCAGAATTCATTATTTAGTGGTGCTGTATACAACTGCCAAAATTTTTTATTTTCTCCCAGTTTTCAAGTGAGGATTTTATTTTACAGAGTATTTATATGGGTATTGAAAATGTGCATGCAGCAGGAATTTTGATTTATTTTTTTTTAAATATTTGTATGGGTTAAAGATGTGCAACTTTTACAATTTTATATGGTAATAATTTGCTTTACTCTTACCAATGAGGTTTTAGAAGCCATTTTTCTACAGATACCTATCTAATGATATTTATAATATTTGTTAGATTTTATTAGAAGCTATACCTTGTGACCTTAATCTGGAAGTTTGACATACATTTAATAAAATTATGACCTATTCAATATCACCTGAACTATTTAAGGTAGAGCTTTCATATCTTGTATATAGTTTTCTCACAGGCACTTGATGTTTTAAATATCTATAATAAGAAAAAGTTGCTTTCCTGTAAACAAATTATTCACAAGGTATATCACACCACCATCTTGGTTTTCTCTTTTACCAGCTGCATCGTGTCGCTTGCAACCTTTGGCGAAAGTTTGATATTATTATGATTAGATTCCTACCATTTAAAAGCAACTCTGTCAAGGTCTTACCTCTCACATCGTCATGGTGATCTGGAAGTGAAGTCCATTTGTCAGCTATAATCAACCATCAAACATCGTCTCCTGCTTCTCAAATACGAAAAATTGGTAAAAGGGGGACGGAAGTTGACATAATTTTGAGATAGCCCTTTTTTCATTGCTTGATAAAATTAATAATTATTATAATTAGCAGTAAATATGAATATGATCTAGATCATGTAAATAGCAAGGAAATGGATGTTAGACACTATTCTATTGGTCTCTACTTTATTTAATTTTTTTTAACAATGTTAAACATAACTTCATTTATTCATGCATTTTTTGTATCAGAATTAGTTGAAAGTAAATGTCATTCATAGTAGAAAAGTTCACAATTGAATTAACACCCACATATGCGTATACATGGGCACACTTTCAAAAGTTCACAGTGACATTTATACATCCAGATGTCCTTTTCTGCTTATCTGTAAATTTTCAGTGTTGTCACAATGGGTGACAATTAAATCTTAGTTGGTCAGAGTCAAAGCAAAGAGGGGAGGGGGCATTTCCATTGTAGTTTTGGCATTGCAAGAGATTTACTAAATTTCCTGTGCCAGCCTGCCCCAAAACCACACAATTGTGCCTGAATTTTATTGTTTGCAGGGCTGCACACTACCCTGCATTCAGTGCCACCCCCTTTTTTACCCGCACAAGCATCAGAGGGTACATCAGCAAGGGAATTCTCATTTGCATAATTATGTCAACTTCTGTGCCCCCCCCCCCTTTTTTTTCACAATTTTTCGCATTTGAAAAGCAGTAAATGATGATTGATGTTGATAAATGGACTTTATTTCCAGTTCACCATTATGATACAAGAGGTAAGACTTTGACAGAGTTGCTTCTAAACAATAGAACAATAGAGGTCTAACTATATCAAACTTTTCATTGAAAATTGCAAGTGATGCAGCTGGTAAAAAAGAAAACCAAGATGGCATCATCATATACATGTGAATAGTGTGTTTACAGGAGGATAATTTTTTTTTTATTATAGCTATTTAAACATCGAGCATTTGTGTGTTTTCTTATGGCAAGGTCTTTTATATCATGCCATGACGTATGACCTTGGTTTCATCTAGAACAGGAAGGTCATGTTAGTCATACTGGTGTTGAGGCATATCTTTGTTGTGAATTCATTATTTTTCAGTTATGCTATGATCCTTTGGGGCTAGGTTGGGGCCACAATATGGGGTCAAAATTTTTCCATGGGAATAAAGATTGTTGAAAAATATCTTTTAAAAATCACAAGAGCTGAACAATGCAGGGCAAGGTGACTCAGGTGAACAATGTGGTCCATGGGCCTCTTGTTGTCATTTTACATTTTAGTTCACTGACACTTTAAAAAGGGGGGAGGCTGCCCCCAGCATCATTATTAGTCCCCTACTGGCTTTGCTGAAGGGGTCTATTTGTTTACTCTCAGTTTGTCTATTCATCAGTCCATCCATCTGTCTGTCATTCCACTTGCGGTTTTCCAGACTTTTCTCCACATATGATGAAGATATTTATGGCTTTGTCTTTGGATATAGTTACAGATAAAGTTTGAGTTATTTTTATGCTTGATCTACTTTGAATTGAAATATCCTACCAGTAGAGGACTTTGTATCACTTACAGTACTATCAGAATGCTTGTTATCTTTTTTTTTAAATCTGTATAGATAACTCATACATTCAGTTGATTTGTCAGGGGCTGCGATCCCTCAAGCCCCCGCTTAGCTATGCTCAAACACCACTGGATATTCTAATTAGTTACATGTATTTATTATACATGAAGCAGTGGCAATTTTCTTTATCATGATCTTTTTTTAACATCTACATAGTTTAACTCATATGATTAGCTTGATATGTTAGGGGCTACTGCCCCACACCCTTGCTTAATTATGTTCAAATGCCACTGGTCTTTCTAATAAGTTTTATGACATGAAACATTGGCTAGTTTCATATCTCAACATTTGAGGTGAAAATGCAAATGGTGGTGTGTTTACAGTCCACTTAGCACCATCATGGGGAATAACTGCTCATGTTAAGTTGCATGCTATTGGGGACCAGCATACTAGAAACTTCCTTATTGGTGTATATGTACCATTTCCAATGCTCTTATAAAAGAAAGAATTGAGAAAATTGTTCTTTCTTTCTTACATAATCAGACACCCATACTTTATTGCATGTCACTATTTATGTTATTACACCAATATTATTATGTGAAAAAAAGTTGAAAAAATCTAAGCACTAGATGTTTGGCAGAAGTAACAACCAATGAACTGAAATTCAGTATATCTTCAATCTTATTGATTTGCTAGTGCTTAACAGTCCAGCTCTAGTCAAAAAGATAAAACATGTTCATAAATAGAACTGTAAATTAGGATAGAAATCTTTAATAAACCTTATATATACAACTGATATCTGCTGTAATTGAATTTCAAGGTTTTCTGTTATGAAAAGATTAGGACTTTGAACTAACCTTGACACAAAAACAGGAAACGGTGTGTCAAAAAAATGTACATGCATATACGGTCTATAGCTGTTGCTTACAAAATATCACATTTCAATGCATTGATGCCTTGAAATGAATAAGCCAGCAAATATAAACTATAAGCCAAAGATTTGCAACACATATGTCATCAGTTGGATTCAAACTGCATTGATTTTCTGTTTTTACCCTTTTTGAAATTAGATCATTTAGTTGTGTAAAAAAAACGTATGCTCAGTCTGTTCCTAATGATTATAGATTGAAATGGCTACTTTCACTTTTCAGAGAAGTATGTCTCAGGTGAGGATGTGACTAAGCTGGCCTCTATGTGTAAACTTAAGGCAGGGCGTTTGGCCCGGGAGGTTACTGACTCCTGTCTACAGTTCTGGGGAGGAATGGGCTTCACTAATGAGGTCCTTGTTAGCAGGTTCTACAGGTGACCAATCATTTAATACTCAGATTATTATGAAAACCATGTGTAAATGCATTAGTACACACATATAGCACTTTGCAGTTTTTTGGTATATAAACAAACATAAAAATGTGAAAGACTAGATTTTTTGCTTTTAGTTGTCACTCATTAGTCAAGATATTGTATAATTTCTATTTGATGATTTGTATTTTCCATGTAGGGATTTCCGTCTATTGTCCATTGGAGGTGGAGCTGATGAGGTCATGCTGTCGATCATATGTAAATTTATGAACACTTTACCAAAACCATCAAAGAAGCAAACATGAATTGCTGCTTGATGTCAACATATGATATTAAAATGACTGACTAATTCATGTGAATGTGTGATATTTAATTTTTGGAGAATAACCTCAAACATAAAAATGACCAAATTTTTCATGTAAATTTTGATACTGTTTAAGCATTGAAAGATCTTTTTATATGCCCCTGCCATGAAATGGCTTGGGATTATAGTGTCCATCTGTCTGTTAGTTATCCAGACTATTTTTTGCTGTGCTTGTAAATAATGAGCTGATTCTTGGTATGTCAACAGTGGTGGATTTAGTGAGAGCAACCCCAACTCCAGATTTGGCACTCAAATTGGCTTCAGTATTTTGACTAATTCTTGACTTTCATATTTGCCCACCAATTTTTTGGAAATCCTGGATCTGCCACTGGTCTCTACATATTGATGATTTACATATCAAGTTTGAGTTTCATGTCTACTGACTTATTTTTATGAAAATTATTGCCCTAAAACTTTAAAATTTCTAATTATTTCAGTTTACCAGACTTTTTTTTTGACTATGTTTGTAAATTATGAGCTGATTTTCATACAAGTATGTCTCTATAGATTAACAAGTTACAAATCAAGTTTGAGTTTCATGTCAATTAACCTGATTTTATGAAAGTTATTGCCCTTTTTGAAAATTTCTAATTGTTCACAGTTTCCCAGACTTTTTTTTTTTTTTTTGCTCTGTTTGTAGATAATGAGCTGCTTTTTTTTTTTATACTGGTATGTCTCTATATATTGATGACTTACAGATCAGTTTTGAGTTTCATGTCAATTGACCAGTTTTTACGTATTGCCCTTAAACTTTGAAAATGGTGTTGAGGGATCTACACATTGTGTAAATTCAAGTTCAGTTATATTGTGACCCTTTGGAGCTAGGTTTGGGCCACAGTATGGGGTTAACAATTTTCATGGGAATAAAGATTATTGAAAAAATCTTTTAATCACAGCAGCTAAACAGCAGGGCCAAGGTGACTCAGGTGAGCAATGTGGCCCATGGGCCTCTTCTTATCATTGGACTTGACAACTGTCCAAGTCAATAAAAAATGATATATTCTTTGGACTATACATTTAAACATTAATAAAAAGAACAAAGGATGTTAATCTTTCTTTTATCAATTTGTTATGAACAGTGTTACAATTGAACAGTGTGAAAATAATATGTCAGGTTCAATGTATTGAAGTAGATCCAGATTAGAAATTGTATGTATATGATTTATGCAGAATGTTCCTTTCTGCACCATAGCGTGTCTTAGTAATCAAGGTCCTTCTCATGCTTCCTTTAAAAACAAATGTAATTCAATTCTATTCACAACTTATTCAAGAAAATAAAAAAAGTACATGTAATATTTTATTCTATTTTTGTTTCATTTGCATCCATTGGTATTTAAACATCCTCGAACTTTTAAATGACAGTTGGGGCATTTTATGTCACATTGATACATCTAGTTTTTACTTTGATGAGGTGATTAGTTTCTATATATGTATGTTTTAATATTCAGTTTTTAGATTGTATTCTTATATTTGATTTCACATTTACTTATCAGTCAATATTATGTAAGAGCAATGCCTGATTTCAATGGCTGCTTTCTTTGCCCATGTCTGGTTAGGAGCAAGATAAAAAAGTTCAATGAAAAAGTGAAGATAATGAACAGTGATCAATCTCATAATCCTACAAAGAATAAATTAAGAGAAGAGTAAACATTAGGCCTTGACCACAACAGAGGTGAGATCAAGTGCCTAGGAGTGAGCACCCTCCATTGCCAGGAGCTCTGTATCTTGATAAGGTAAATGGAGTAATCCATATTCAAAATCAGAATGTGAAGAACAGCCTACCAATTGGTATGAAACATATAAGACAACATTCAACCTAATAACAGGTTATATTTACAAATTAGATCGTTGTAACAACCATAGAATTTGCAAAATTCTGACTTTAAACAAGATTGTCGAAATCCTTGTAACATCAACTTATTGTCAGTAGCCTGCCTTGATTTAAAAATTAATCATAAGTAGAACATGCTTTCACATATCAGATCAGTTCAGAGACATAAGCACCATATGTAGGTGATAATGGAATATTGCTTCATGGGAAGTTGATGATGGAGAGGCTGAAGTCATTCCAAAACTCAATTGTTAGATTGCCATCATCATCTATGTTCCATAAAATATCCAAATATGAAGCAGATATAGTCTGTGGCATCTTTTATTTTGAGTTCATTGGAAGTTGACATGTAAAATGAGTATTGTTGATAGATAAAATCTAAATGTCAAGGTGAAGGCCACAGCAAAATGATTTTTCTTCTCATGAAAAGGCTAAGATGACGAAAAGTACTCAATCTCAAAATTCCTATAGAAAATTGAAATTGAAATCATCTTGTCTGTCATAAAGTTGTGTTGCCAGTTTGCCATCAGTATCTATTTTCAATAAAATATCTAAGTATGAAACAGATGTGGAAGATTCTGTGGTGTCTTTTATTTCAAGTTAACAGGGATGTATTAAATCGACATATGAATAAAAATGACCAATGTTAATAGATAAAATGTTGTCAATAAATCAAAATGTTGAATTAAAGGCCACAGCAAGAGAATTTTTCTCCTTATGTAGATGCTTTTGAATGAATTCTGCTTCATTAGAATATAAAAACAGGTCAGCTAGGAAAGGAACACAATTCATGCCCATGGGAATTCCAGACTTTTGGAAGACCTGATCACCATACTATGTAGATATTGGTCAATGAGAAACTCCAACAACTTTTCAGAGTACTTGTGTATAGAATCAGAGTGGTGATTAACAGAGTAATTTTGGATGACTGATCTTAAGACAGGAGTACTTCCTTATTCCATTTTTATTGCAAAAGCAGCTGTCTATGATTAAAAAGCCTAGTATTTAATTCATTAAGAGAAATGGTTGTGTAAAGTGTTGAAAAGTCATACACCTTCTGACAAAACTAAATTCATATAGTTTTATCATTACCCACCTCCCAATCCCCTTAAACTAAATATGATGAATGTTGATCCAAACTGATTATAAAGCAAATTGCTAATAACACTCAATACCTTTTTTACTGTTTATTCACAAATGAAAGTGTACTTTGAATGTACATGAAAAAAGGTCTGTTACTCTGAGTTCATATCTTCTAAATCTTTCATCAGAAATTGATCACAAATATTCCTTAGGACAGGGACTTTTGGACCAGATCATTTTGTAAAGCTTATTGTCACTCAGAATATATACCTTATATCAGTAAAAAGTTACTTATTTCAATAGTTTTTTAACAGATGTTTATCATATATCAAACAGTCAAAGGTCATTTTAAAAAGGTCAAAATCACTCCAAACATATGCCTTATATGAGAAGAAGTTCCTTAATTCAACAGTTTTTGAATAGATATTATATATTATTATATACAGGTACTATATGTATGTGTGTGTGTGTGTGTTATATATCAGTTGTACTATATGTTTTATACTATATAGTCAATCGAGGGCTTTTTCAGCTCATATTACGTTTGTACTATGTATTGATTATATCACACAAATAAGTAATATAGGCAAATGGCTTTCAAACAAAGGTCATACAGGATGTATTATGGTACAGAAATGCTCTGTCTGTCCATTTGGGGTGTTTTGTTTCTACTTTCATTTCTGAAACATGCTATATAGCTTTTTGCGGGTCACTCTAGATCATGTTGCAATTTTGATCCATTTCGACTTCTCTTGCTGGAGTTTTGCCCCATTACTTGAAAATCAATGCTATATGGAGGATACATGATTTGTTCTGCTAAATCCTCCCACAGTTTCTAAGTGAGGACTTCCTTATTTTACAGATATTTTGTATGGGTATTGAAGATGTGTATGTGGCAAGGAATTTGATTTTCTTCGGTTTTTGAGAAAATTACAAGTTGTTGAACATGGTCAGTTTTGAGGAAATACTACATGCTACATAATTTGTCTGTTTAACTCCTCCCACAGTTTTCAAGTAAGGACCTTTTTATTTTACAGTGTTTGTATGGGTATTGAAGATATGCATGTGGAAAAGGCTTTGATTTTCTTCAATTTTTGAGAAAATTACACCTTGAACTTAAATTTCAAGATGTGCATATTGCAAGGATTTTACCTCTTACTGTATGGATGTCTTGTTGAGGGAGGTTTAAGGAGGCATAAGAACCATACTTGTTGAGAAAATATTACATTCATATAATATTGAGCTGATGTAATAGATTTACAGAAACTCTCGCAAAAGTACATTTTATTGTTACATTTAAATAAACCTATGATCTTCAGCTTTATTATGTTAATCCATATATCAAATAAGCTACCCTGAATAGATATGAAAATTTAAAAGACCAGGTAATATATTGCTGACCTTCCTCTGTTCATATGTTACAAAACAAAGTATGTCACAGCTTGATGGTTAATACTCCCTCAAGGAAAATTCTACAACTCCTGGTGTTTTTGCTATGTTTGCTAATCAATGTCACAAAATAAACATCTTATAAAAAAAAAAAAAACGCCCTATAATTATGTAGTACAATGTACTATCTAATTTTTCTTCTGTGATTGAAAGTACTTGCATCTCAACAACAAGATACTGTACATGCATGGAGAGCCAAATTAACATAAACTCAAATAATTGAAGATATCTTTAATTATTTGAAGATTTCATCAATTCATTTGATATGCTCAATAGTTCAATTAAAGATCTCTTCAAATAATTATTGATATCTTCAATTCTGATTGAACTATTGCATGCATTAATTGAAATGATATAACATTAATTATTCTTCTGAATTGATGCATGCTATAATTCAGTTGTTGCTCCCATTAAATGAATTGATGATATGAACAATTGAATTGATCCGTGCTACAATTCAATTGAAGAGAGCAATAATTCAATTAATGTGTGCAATAATTGAATTAATGCTCTCTTCAGTTGAATTAATGATATCATTAATTCATTAGAAGAGAGCAATAATTCTTTTAGAGAGAGCAACTATATAAATAAAATATCTTTAATTCAACATATCCACAATTGAATTAATAATCTCTTTAATTGAATCATTGCTTTTTCTAAAAGAATGATGCACGCATGTATTCCATATACAAAAGTGTTGTGAATAATTAAAGATATCTTCAATTGACTTTAAGAGATCATGAAATCATTGATACCGGGCTCTGAATTAATTTTTGTGAGCAATATTGCCACCACATTGATGAGGGCAGTAACTGAATTGATGCACGCTTCAATTTAATTATTGCTCTCATCAATTCAAGTGATGCACGCATTAATTCAGATAATAAGAGCAATAATTGAATTGAAGCGCGCATGAATTCAGCTGACGAGAGCAATAATTAATTTGATACGCACATTAAATCAATTGATGAGAACAATAATTGAATTTATGATGTCTTCAAATAATTAAAGATATCTTTAGTTATTTGAGTTTATCTTAATTTGGCGTTCCATACACGTGCTCTTGCTTTCAACTTTCTCGGACCCCGGCTTCTTCAAACAACATTTCCTGTTAACCGATGGACCGCTTAAAAATCTTTCAGTCAATCCGTCAAAGGGGAAGCGATTTTCATTTATATGTGGCAACTTTCAAAGGGGCCCCGAGATGCCCGTCCATATTACTTTTTTAATTTAAAGAGTTTGGTTATACAATTTGTTTCGTTTCGTTAGATTTCTGTTTGATTTCGTTTCGGTAGGTTTCATTTCATTTTAAAGTTCGTTTCACATTTTACAGTTACCCATTTTACTAGAGTTTTGTACACTTGTAGAATGCAGCATGTTACTGTTGTACAGCGGCTACCATCTGATACTACTTCAGTCTCTGAAATTGGACTGCGATATGGTTTCAGAAAAACTTTCCTGCAGTTTTTTTTTTTTAATTCCTTATCGATGTAATCCGTATTTCAAAATAATAACAAAAGACCAATACAAATGTACTTTAATATTTACTGATCAGTACAAAATGAACGGTAAGCTTAAACAATCGATTTATCACAATATCCTATCGTTGCCACCAACTTTGGGGGGATTCGTATCTGTTCAATTCCAAATTCCAGGGAAGAGATTTAAATGTTATTATAAATAGACAATTTTCCTCTCCAAAACGATTATCTACAAAAAGCTAGCAATTAAGAGAGAGAGAGAATGAGAATATGCATTTCCTCCACCTTATTTCTCTATATTCTTTAGCCGCAAGTAGACTACCATTTAGTAGGTTAAAAATCACAAGTGTTCGATTTTTTCACATTGCTGTGATTTTCACTTCTGTGTTTTGCCTTCCAGAACAGTATTCCTCCGACAACAGTGTACTTCTTGTATGTCTGGAACTAATCTCTGCCGAGTTGTGTTTGTAGCACTTGAAACAATTCACAAGCAGAACTACTCGTCGGCAATGCGGTGTAAATATGAAATAGATGAAAGGGTTTATAGTGAAGTTCAGTTGAAGTAACACAAACGCTATTCGATATAACACCATATATAGTTCCGATATTTGTAATTTTCCAGCTAATTTTACTGTGTCGTGTATATTGATTGGTAGCGTGGTGATTAGATACGACAGGATGACGACAGAAACTATTTTGGACATTTTCTGACGCGTTGTCTGTCTATCGTTAGTGACCGATTTCCTCAGAGCTTTCAACTTTAAAAAATGACAAATAAGAATCACCGAAACCGGCAGGAAAGTCACAGCAATTGTGATAACGAAATTCACAGTTCTGCCAAATGCATCATCCTTGCTAATTTTAACAGCAAAGATGTAGACGGATGACGGAATAGTGCAAATTATCCAGATAGACAGAGAAGCGTGAAAGACGGTTTTGTTCGTCTGTCTTGCCAAACTTGACAGAGGGTGTGCGATCATGAAGTACTGTTGTATAGATAGGAACGTCACATGAGATGCTGATGAAAAGGCGCTTGTGATGGTCATGACACCGAGTATAATTTCAATCGTTTCACCGGGAGTAAACCAATTCAGATGCACGCGGAGGGTGTTGAATACTAGATAAAGGAAGTCCGCCAATGCCAAAGCTGCGAACCCAAGGAAAATTGGCTTGTGGAGACGTCGTATGTAGAATATGATTCCAACCACCGCAGCATTGGCCAGGATTCCAACTAAGGATACGAAAGTGGCAATAATGAAAATATCGGAGCACAGCAGAGCTTTGGAACATACATTGTCATCCTGATACACAGATGAATTGTTGGCCATATTATGTCTGGCGTGAAAGTGTTGTATTTCATCGGCTATAAAATGTTGCCATCTACTGATTAAATTTCTGGAACAGGTTGTTGGCTCCACTTTTGCCGTAGGATAGACTAGTATGAACAGCTGAATATTTCATCCCTTTCGATTAATTGCTCGTTAATGTGACAATACAGAATAACAGATATAGAAATGTTGATTAATGGTAAATATGTACGAACGTGATGCATTCGTACAATAATATTACATTTAAAGCTCACTAAGTCTAAGAAATAGCGATTGGTTTTCAACTTTAATAATCCCACCTTCGTACCAATAAAAGGCCAGTTACCTTTTACATAGTCCTTTCCATTTCAATTTCTCTATTTTATGCTTCGCTAGAGGATAACGGACTGGATGTCCAGCCCCTGAATCTTATGTGTTGAATGTTCCCATGTCATGCCGAATCATCTTGTGGAAATGTTCCTGGATAGAAGATCCAAATGCTGATTACCAAATAAAACTTAGTGTGATTGAGCTCATGATCCAATTATCCAGACAGTTGTGTGGGTAACTGCAAACTTAGCCCAATGTTAGTGACCAGTATGGTGTTGGAAGTATGGCCAAGATAATGAAAATTCAAACATAAATATAAGATTTTACTGCATGAGACTTCCATCTACCCTTGATTTTGATATCTTATTCTGAAACACCTGAGAGATATATATGAGTTGCACCCGCAGTTCTAAATGAGTGGGATTTAACAGGTTGGGTTCACTTCCCCTATAGCGAGATCTCGCTACAACGCGATTACCCCTCCTCAGCGAGAAAATAAACATTACCATAAATGGGTGTTTTGTTGTTCAGATTGAAAATAATGGCAAATTCCGTGCAATACTGATTAAGTGCGACCCACACTCAACATGGTGCGATTTGTCTCGATGAAATTGTCAACACAGTCAAGAATTTTTTTTTTACCAATGTTGCTTCGTATGAGAGCAGGATGCTGTATTCCAATGCATATCGCGAGTGCTTTTGATTTGATTTATATATTTGCAGTAGTTTCAGACATATTAGCTCTTTTTCTTTTCCTTTTTTTATGTAAAACACGAGAGTGTGTTTTTCTCGGTTTTACAGGATATATACTGGACAAAAAAAGTTAAGGATCATAATTTTGACCTCAAAAATTTTTATTAACCAAATAATTATTTCAAACACAAGCAAGGGGTGCCAACGTGTATATTGAAATTGAAAAATTGTGATTTTCATTTTATTGTGGGTATTTATTACTCTAATCGACTCTTAGGTGAACAATTATTGACATTATAAGCCATGAGGCGCCATTTAACTGCTCTGGAAGCTGGTCAGGCAGTAGGTATGCTTCAAGCTGGCCAAGTCCAGAGAACTGTCTCTAGACATTTTAATGTGTCCCAAAGTGTGATTTCAAGGTTGTGGAATCGTTTTAGGCAGACAGGTAATGTTTCTGAGAGACCGAGATCAGGTCGTCCAAGGTCCACAACCGCTCGCCAGGATCGCTATATGTCACTTATGGCTCGTAGACACAGGTTTCAGAGTGCTGTCCAACTCGATGCTGACTTTCATGCAACAAGTGGGGTGCACATAACACCACAAACTCTTAGACAGATACTTCATGCTGCTAACCTTCGGGCTCATCGACCTGCTGTTCGTCCTATTTTGAGGAGAAGACATCGTGTAGCACGACTCAATTGGGCCCAAAATCACAAAAACTGGCAACTGCGTCATTGGAGGCCTGTTCTTTTCACAGACGAGTCACGGTTCTGCGTGGACTTTCATGACGGTCGTAGGCGTGTATGGCGCATGCGTGGAGAGCGGTACGCTGATTGCTGTGTAGCAGAGCATGATCGTTTTGGAGGTGGCTCTGTGATGATTTGGACCGGAATCAGTATTGGTGGATGTACTGACTTGCACGTGATTAATGGCAATCTTACCGGTGCAATTTACAGGGACGAGATACTGCATCCAATTGTGAGACCTTATGCGGGAGCTATAGGCAACGACTTTGTGTTAATGGATGATAATGCTCGTCCCCACAGAGCACGTATAGTGACAGACTACCTTGCTACAGAGACAATTGAACGTATGGATTGGCCGAGCTGTTCTCCGGATTTAAATCCAATAGAACATGCCTGGGACATGTTGCAGCAAGCTGTTTCCAGACGCCCTGTACTTCCGACAAACCTCCAGGAGCTTACGTTAGCTTTACAGCAGGAATGGGCAACGTTGCCACAAATTGCGTTCCGCAGGCTCATCAGATGTATGCAGAGGCGTTGTCGTGCCGTTATACAGGCTCAGGGTGGACATACACCCTATTGATATTGCCTTTATAAAGATTCAATCATTTGTAATTAAATTTGTTATTGTTGCTCATACCGATTTTCAAACTGTTTTGGGGGGTTACCTGACAATGGTTGCTCTGGCTGCTTAACGTATTGATGAATTTGTAAAAACAGGTTTAAAATGTATTGTTCGATTGTCGTTGAACATTTTAAGTATATATTTAACATAATTTATTTGGTTTTCTTATGGATAAAATAATTCTGAAATCATGATCCTTAACTTTTTTTGTCCAGTATATTTACTCTCGCTAAAGAGGTATAGTCGTGTTTCAGCGAGAAGATCTCGCTATATGGGTAGTGTTCCCAACCTGATAAAGGTAAACATGTCATCTCGAATGAACTTTGTGCAAAATCAAAGTAAAATAATATGAGGTGAGTAGCTTGCAATAATGGGCCAAATGACCTTAGTCTAGAACGCAAATATTGTTTTAATGTTTAGACTAGAGACATGGTTTCATTACTAAGACCTACGAGAGCTGTTCGATATGTAATGTGTATTGAACCACAGCGCGATAACGCTTTGCACGATTTAGTGGATGATGATACTCTTGAATAGCTCTATTCATTACCTTTCCAACGGTGTCAACACGAGCCTTCAGCTCCATATAGTTTTTAGAACATAACCCACTTTTTTAGCCAATCAAATACCTCAAAATCTCGCAAGAATAGATTCTTCTTGGCGAAGAATCGTTCTATTTTTCATATACTGAAGAATGTTTTGATTGGTTCATTTTGCAAGAAACTGTAAAATGGGAGTGTCTTTATTAATCTTGCAAAATAAATCAAAACGAGCATTGGCACAGCATACAAAACAGTATTGATATATAATGCAGAGACATATACAATAATGTTATATATGTCTCTGTATAAAGCAACAATACAATACCAGATGTAAGACGGTTATTCTATTCGCAATTCACATTTTATAAATTCAAATTTCGAATGTAATTTTTTATCACCTTTTTGGATGATAAGCTTTTTACACTTTTCGGAACTGATATAAACACATAATCGTCCTGCTGGCCGTTTTATAACTTTTTCTTAATATAGCAAAATCGATGTCCTTTACATCCCACGCCTGACTAGCTTGAATGTCTATTTTGAAATGGTGCGTGTTCGATTTTCACGGGAACTGTGTTCGATTGCACAATGGGCCCCTAATCGAAACTGAAATGACACTCTTGTGGGATATTAATGGGTGGGGTTTATTTTGAAGTATTGATTTGATTGGCTGGGTTCAGTTCTAAGTCAGAAAGATCATGAAGAGAAATCTTCGTCACAAAGAATGGGCGGAGTGAAGCGTAGCGAATTCTTTGTGACGAAGATTTCTCTTCATATGATCTTACTATTACTAAATTTATAGTCATTTCAATAGAGCCAGTCGTTAACAACTGTTGTAAAAATGGTTGGGAAACGGGTTGAGAATATTGAAAAAATTAGAGCTTATATAAAAGTTCGCACAAAACTTGGTCATTAGGTAATGCAGATTTTATTGAATGGGGAAAGTTTATATAAGTCTGATAAGGTATTTTATGAAACATTTTTTTAGGTGGAGAAAGAAATTTCTGACTGGCACAGAGTCCGTCAAAGATACAGCAAAATCTGGACGACCTTTGACTGTAACAAGCAAGACAAACGTCTCAAAAGTTGGGGAAATAATTGAAAGTGACGGCAGGGTGCATTTCATTTTGCAGCGTACTTTGAAAGTACGAAAGATTTCTGCCAGATGGATACCACACATGTTGACAGATGACCAAAAACGGGTACGAGTTCAAACCGCTAAACAATTGCTCGAAATGTTTCCCAAATTCAATCAAAGACAGTTGACAAACATTGTTACTGGTGATGAAACATAGGTTCACTATTTCGAACCAGTGAGAAAATTTGGGAACAAAATGCGGCTAACTAAACACGGTAGAAGGTCAGTAGTTGCCAAAAGAACCGTAAGCACAAAGAAGGTTCTTTGTTGCATATATATTCTTCTCATGTGATGGTATAGCCGTACAAATTCTGGTGCCGAAGGGCAAAAGTGTTACAGGTCGGTATTACTGAGATGTTATACTAAAACGGTCAAGAAATATTATCATAAACGACGCCTTGTGTCAGGATTTAGGCACGTTCGTCCAATTCACGATAATGCTCCATCACATACATCTGAGCTTGTGAACCAAGTTTTGAAGTCGGAGAAGGTTACAGTCTTGCCACACTCACCATATACTCTCCAGATCCAGGCAACTTTTTCCTTTTTCCAAAACTTGGAAAGTTTTTATCTGGTCGTCGTTGCAAGTCCCGACAAGTCCTTGGCTCATTCATCAGCCAGTGTCTCAGAGGTCTGCGTAAACCAGCGTATCGTCACACATTTCAGAAATGGATTCAGAGATTGAAATTATGTATTTCAAACTGCGGAGAATGCTTTGAAGAGATGTAATGTTCATTTCACTATTTGAGTTGAATGCTTTTTAAATATCGTACAATATACATTACATATTGAACAACCCTCGTAAATGAACCTCTCACCTCTAGTCTCGCTCATGCCGATATATGTGAGAAAGTTTATCAATTTACTTTCGGAAGGTCGATGGTCTCTTTTCGGGTATATTGTATATGGATTCTCTCCTCCACCAAAGAAAACTGGACGCCACCAGATAACTGAAAATTATTGAGTGTGACGTAAAAAACAATAAACAATCAATCGATCATTTTTGGGTCAATACAAGTAATAGATCCACTCAAGCCTCGAGTTCAAACCTTACTACACTCAATAAATAAAGTCATCCTTACGGAAATGGGATATGCAAGACATTGATGGCTTGTTTTAAATAGGGAGATTTTCGACAAAATACAATTAAATCAACTCATGCAGGTTATTCGGAAGCAAAGGGGGTGGGGGGGGGGGGGATCCTAAACCCAAGCACCTGTGGAATCTACATGACTTGCAAAACATTTTAATATTTATCGAAATCATGTGCAGTTTCATAGTTGTGTCACATATATCAGCCGTAATCACAGGAAAATGTGCATCTTTTGTCGCTACCCATTACATTTTACCAACTTGAAATAAACAATCAATTATATTTCCATGACGAAGCAAAATTATGTCGTGGATTTTGTAGCGAAGATGCCCGGTTCTCGCAACCTATTTTCCAACAAGTCTCAAGGCTGTTCCGTAAATTCCCGACGAACTCGGAGATTTATGGAGATAGCCGAGTGTCTGATTGAACTGAACTACCAACAATCGCAAGACCAGGCGCTCGGGATCGGAAACCCAGAATTGAATTTAACCTTTGACCTTAGTGGCGTTATCGTTGATAACCAACGTGCGAAAAAATGTCAAAAATACACAATAAAATAGCTGATACGCCAAAGAGCAACAGTACCATCGACACATGCTATCAGAATGTAAACGGAAGAGTACCGGTGAAGTCGGAAACGCCCACAATACCAAAACGCCGGTAAGTTACAAACTTTGTGAGTGCGTGTGCACGGGTATGTCGTGTGTTTGCTTACGAAACTCGGAAATCAACCTGTCCAGTATCCTTTACTGTCTCAGATTGACCTCGACGTGATTCAACTCAAATATGATATTGAATTGCATTATATTAAAGGTCAATGTAATATCGACGCCTAGCCGAGAAAAGGGTGTTGACACAGGAGCTTTTTTCATAAATTTTGATTTCACAAAGATTTTATGGACCCAGCCCTGACTGTACCCTGCACATGTCACAGTGTAAAAGCTGGGATAAGAGTCGTAGGATTTTCAGTTTAACAAAGAGAATGACTGTAACAACATTTACTTAAACATTCATTGTGAATATACAGTTCATACATGCATATAACAGCACAGGTATCTGAATTTTAATCAATAAATAGAAAAAAGGGGTATATATATATACATAGATAGACCCCTTTTTTCTATTTATATCTAATGATTAAAATTCAGATACCTATGATAACAGGTTGGGAACACTTTTGCAATAGTGAGATCTCACTAAAAAAGCAATAATTGCTTATTATCATCCTCTTTTATCGAAAGTAAATATATCCCGTACAACCAAAACAACACCCAAGGAGTGCATCTTTTTATGTTTCACGTGAAAAGAAGAAAAAGTATGAAAATGTCTGATACTACTGCAAATATATAAATCAAAGCAAAAACGCTCATGATATGTATTGGATTTGAGTACATGTTTTGCCCACATAAGCAGCAACATTGATATGAAATTTTTTGACTGTTTTCAATTTCACAGACAATTTGAACCGTAATGAGTGTGTGTTGCACTTATTCAGCATGCACAGATTTGTTATTACTTTCAATCTAAACATCAAAACACCCATTTATGGTAATGTTTATTTTCTTGCTAAAGAGGGATAATCGCGTTGTAGTGAGAAGATCTCATAATAGGGAAAGTGTCCCCACCTGTATAACATTATCAGGTTTGAATAGGGGCTTCTCAAGAAATCTGTAGCATCAATTAACAATTTTATCAATGAATTAAGAAAGTACAAGTCTTTTATGATTGCATTACACAACCTTTTTTGATGATGTATTAGTAAATTGCTAACTCCTTTAGAGTTGTTTAAAACATGTAAAATTCTCTGTCCTGTTTATAAGACCAATTATGCATTATGTGAATACCAAAACTGTATGCTGAAATGACAAGCATTTTGGTGACAGTTTGATACAATCTAATAATGGCATGCATATAATTGAAAGTAGGCTATAAATGCAAAGAATCTGTTTCCATTTATATTGTTTATGCACTTGGAAACCCCTAATCACATTTTGTGATAATGTGCTTATAGTAATACATGTCCTTGACATTTCTCACCCTGACCAGGGTTTTCTAATGTTCTATATGGGGTCTAGATAAGGTCCCATACCCAGTGCTAAAACTCAGGTACATGTATGTTTCCAAATTTTGCTATAAAATTTGCAAACAATGAAAGCAGGGTAGCCTTATTGTTCAGAAATCTTCACAATTGTTAAGTAAACTTAATTTTTTTTGGCCTTTATGTGGCAGTTTGACGGATTCGATCACCAGTGGCCAGTTAGTTTAGTTGGTAGAGCACCTGACTAGAGATTAACGGGGACCGTGTTTGAATCCTGGTCTGGTCTGTTGTGTTTTGTCTCTTCCTGCTACATTTGGATCTATTGATCACTCCTGGACTTGCAGGTGAAAGTCCTGCCAGGGGAAAAACAAACTAGGATGTGTGTCTTCAAGAACAAAGACAATTTATGGAGGGAAGAATGTGGCAATCTGATGAGTGTGATTGTCGGTGGCAAGTTAGCTCAGTTGGTATAGCACCTGACAAGAGATTCAGAGGGCCTGGGTTAGAATCCTGGTCTAGTCTGTTGCATTTTCTTCCTTCTTGTTAGACATTTTATTTAAATCAGATAAGCTTTGACCAAATTGAAAGTCTC
Organism: Ostrea denselamellosa; assembly: GCA_024699665.1. Taxonomy (NCBI): domain Eukaryota; kingdom Metazoa; phylum Mollusca; class Bivalvia; order Ostreida; family Ostreidae; genus Ostrea; species Ostrea denselamellosa. Next base: position 3,876,196 of record JAMZEH010000064.1, on the reverse strand, counting down.
AGGAGTCCAATTATACCAGGTCCTTGAAATCAAGACATCAAAAAACCCTGCTGACAGTAGAGAACTGCATGGACAGAACAAATTTTAATACTCTGCTGTACACTATTTTTCTTAGATTACATTACATGATTCCCGAGTTGTTATTTGTAATGAAGGTACACAGTGTTTGCATTGCAGTTATTTTCTGTATATTATTATTTTTACAGCCAGGAGCTCTTAAAATGGAATGGATGGGGTTATAGTGATTCCAAGTTTATTCTTAACAAGGATGGACAAGTGGAAATGACAGGAGATAGGTGAATATATTGACAAAGTTTTGGGGTCAAAAGACCCTAATTTTGACTTTTTCTAAAGTTTTGTCCATTTAAATCTGATTTCCCAGATCAGAATCAGGTGGTTCAATAAAACTTTGAGAGATGGAGAGATCAAGAATTCAAGTAAACTCAGGTGACTTGTTGCAATTTGTCTGCATCTGTTGTCATGCATTAATAATTGAACATATTTAACTTCTTCTTGATAACTACCATTCCAATTCTTTTCAAATTTGGTATATAGTATCTTTGTGACAAGGCTGACATAAATTGTAAATTTCAGGACTCCTACAACCCTAGGGTCTTAAGGGCAGGGTAGAAAGTGACCAATTTTCAAAAATTTTCTTCATTAGAACCACTCATGTGTAAGAAAAAACTAAATGCAAAGTAATGTAGAGCAGGAAGGCCTCTATAAAACTCGTAAATTTCATGATCCCCAGGACAGAGCAAAGTTTTTAAAATCTGTCGGTCCCACCAGCAAAATCAGTAAATTTTAAAATCGGGCTTTTTTTAAGGCAACAGGCTTGCTCAAGAGCCTTGTAGCGAGCATGCAAAATTTTGTTTCTACTCCGTCTGTCTGATCTCAGTGGGCGAAATCAAATATTGCCTATTGGTATTGAACATTTCTTACGATTCAAGACATTGAAACATTGAATTTAATTGATATTTGAAAGGCACAATACCATTTCCGTTGTTGATGTCGTTGTTTATTATTGTATCTTTGTTCAATAGCTAAGTAACAATTATTTGGCAAGAAAAGTTTATTATTCACGGATGGATTTACTACGAAACATATATTCCTGTGAAATTTGTGTTGCACAATATCATTAAGTACTTACAAAATAACCTGCACAGATTTAGTTTTCATTTATATCTATAGTCTCGTAGTTTCACCAAGAATCCTTATTTCAGATCAGTAGAAACAGATAAATACTAAAGGTATCACATCGGTAATTGTCCAATCAAAATGAACTTAGTCAATTGTAGTTCCGTATATTTAAAAGAATGATGTTTTTAATGTGGGATTTTTCTCATTTCCCCTTCTTTTTTCTTATTTTTGGTAATTGTTTACAGTGGCACTATTTGATGTTGGTAGCTGAGGCTACTTCCTGAGGAGCACTCGGGCTGTTTACACACATGTGAAAAACATGTGGATTTGAGGGTAATTTTGTTTGTGGATAAAAATGTTTAGAAAATGCCGTGTAGGGCATCTTTTTTCTGGTGTCAGCAGACGAGAGAGGTAACATAGAACATTTCTGAGTGCGTTATTTGGTATCAATTTTGTAAACCAATTTTTAATGAAATATTTTCCTCTATAGTAATATATAGTGAAAATAATTACCGGTGTGATACCTTGAATTGGATTGCTCATTGTCATGGTTCAGTTCCAATTCCAAAAACACAGACTTTTTCCAGTTTTGTTTTTGGTAATCCCGATTCTCAATTTAGCAAAATGAAAGTAGCGTGTGCATCGCGACAAAAATAACAGGTTATTTTGTGAAGAAACCCAGGCTAGGTAGCATTCATTGGGAATTGAATTTTGTTCAGAATTCCAATAACCTTTCTACATATATTGAACTTTTAAATTGTTAGACATTATTGAAAACAGAGAGTTAATACTGTATAATTGTTACATCATACATCAACAGAAGATACAACTTTTATAAACAAGTAGTTTCGCTCTGAATCAGTTATATTCTTTTCAGCATTTTTCATCTGCAATTTCAATTATTTATCATAGCCTTTGTAAAGTAACTGGTCTTGAAGGGATATTATCTAGCAAGAGGAGGGTACATGTATGAACTTGTTAGGATAAGCAACTTCAGCCCAAGCTCTCTTCTCTATTTCTTTGTATGTAAATAAAAACAGTTTGGTGACATTTTATAAATGATTGTAGTGTTTTATTTATGTACTTAAACATGAGGAAATGTCTCCTGTGGCACTCAAACATTTCTTCTCTTACTTTCTCTAATGTACCTGCCCTCTGAATTTATTGAGAACCTTATAATGTATATGACGCCTTTGTGGCCCTTCAGGCCTTGATTATATCATTGGTCCAAGGAACCAGTAGAATGTAAACAATAAATTCAGAAATTTAACCACCTTGCATGCATGGTTTTTAAATGTAGTTGTAAAATCGACTAACTGTTTGAAGCTGCAAATTTGAATGAATAAATTCAAGCTCTGTTATGATTTAGAATTTAGTACCAAGCATTTTGAATAGACATTGCATGTGCGGTATTAGGCAATTTCTTTCTCATATTTTTTGGATCATATTTGAATTACAAGTGAATATGGAAGCCGCTAATAATACAAATTTTTGTGACATGAATTTAACTTTGTCATGCAGACATCTAATGAGATTTAATGGAAATCTGTATGCAGACTATTCCTTCTTGGGGCACCATTGCTGTTCACACAAATGTATGTACCTTCTTAGCCCTTGTGAGAACAAGTTTACTTACTCAGTAAGGGATTAGAAGTTGCATGGATGGCATTTCACCATCCCAATTTACTCTTACCCTAGTTGAGTGGCTGCAAATATTTTGGCTTTACAGTAATTAATTTTAAAGTTTTATTTTTTTAATTCAAGCAACTAAAATACTAACCTTTAAATATTTGTTCATACCAGTAAATTTAGCCAGTCCACTTGATCAGTAAAATTTAATTTATTTCAAATACTCTGCCTATTGCATCCCTCACCCCTACTCCAGGCCATGATTATGAAAAACTAGAATCTGAACTGTCAGAAAGCTGCCCTGTAAATTTGAAGTTTTCTAGCCCATTGGTTCTTTAGGAGAATTATTTTTAAAGATTTTTGTTATATATTCTCATGTAAAACTTTGATCCCCTATTGTGGCCCCACTCTACCCCTGGAGGTAATGATTTTGACAAACTTGAATCTGCACTATGTCAGGGGGATGCTATATAAATTTGAACTTTTCTGTCCCAGTGATTCTTAAGAAGATTATTTTAAGTAGTTTCTCGACATATTTGCATGTAATACTTTTATCCCCCATTGTGGCCTCACCCTAACTCTGGGAGCCATGATTTTAATAAACTTGAATCTGCACTATATCAGGAAGCTGCTATGAAAATTTTAATCCGAGTTGATTGTTTACATTTTACCGATCCTTTGAACCAATTATATACACAAAAAAAAAAAAAAAAGAAGAAAATCACTGGACTTTAAAGCTATTTACCAGTTTTGCAGGTGTGACTGACAGATTTCAAAAACTCTGCAATAGGGGATCAAAGGTTTGCATGCATATATATGGGGAAAATCTTTAAATAGTGGCCAAGGTTACTTAGGTGAGCTATGTGGCCCATGGGCCTCTTGTCAAAATTCAATTAGAGTAATCATGAATGGCTGTCAATCATTTAGCAGATCTGTTGAGGAATCCATGATAATTTTAAAAGTTCTACCAAGCCATGTTTTCATAGCAGTGGTAGGTATAGTCCATGTGATGCTTATTCAGTCATTGGTGACTTAGAGCTGGTGTAAACATCGAGGTATCAAGAGTAAATCTTAAAGTATTATCTGTAATGGGACTTCAATTTTACTTTGAAAGATTTGGAATTCGGGAGTAAATTTGCTTATTCATGTATGGAAAAAAATTGGGACCAAGAGATTGCATAACGAGGACAAGAGCATTGAGATATCGAAGTTAGAACCATCAGGCCACCTTTAATAAATAAATTTTGATTAATTTAATTGTAGGATATGCATGAATGAAAAGTAGGTAGTTGTAATGTAGTCAGACATGTTTTGTTCAATAAAGACAAAGTCCAGTTTTTCCTTTGCTGATCTGTAGGTATCGTTTAAGTGGACAAGTCATGCCACTTCTGCGGGAATGGATGATGGCAACTGTAGGTATCAGTTTAGACCACAAGACACCGGCCCAGGTAAAATAAACATGTTTTTGGTATCATCCTCACTTTGATATTTCATATTTTAAAGGAAGTCTTTGATATTTTAAATTTTAGTCTTTGAAATGAGAACATAACATTAGACAAGTTGATTCACTTGTTACTGATTATATCTACTTGAATATAAAATGTCTTTAAACCCAATATCATTCATACCAAATTATGTAAACTGTCTGCTTTTTATACATATTTTTTATAATGGATTTGATATTTGTTGTTTTTTAGCCTTCATTGACAGCAAAAGATATCAATGTACCAATAAGAAATGAAGACTTTATATCTGACCTCAAAAGAACCAGCATTCCATTCACAGATGATTGTCAGGATCGACTCTTTCGAGCTCATGGTAGACTGTAAAATGCCTTTTTTATATAGTTTCTTAAAATGTCATCTGGGAAATAGTATACAGTTAAAGTATATCATTGAGGAAGTAAGCAGTATTCCAGTTCCCAGAAAACAAGCCTATTTCCTGAGGTGAGGCCGAGGCTGATCAAGAGGAACTAGAATTTTGATGACTCCTTCACTTTAACCATTTTATTATACCAATATAAAGATTAGACCAGAATAAAACTAAATACAATATTTAAAACCTGGATCCACAGGGTCTACTCACCATGATTGTTGAAGTTTGCTACCATAAACTGCTTCTTATACAGGGACCAATGATCTTGTGATGCAATTCCATTTTATAATGAATATTCTTGATTCTACTTGGAACTTATGAGAACTTTCCATAAGAAAAGAATAAGCTGCTAAATGTTCCAAACAGGTGTGTGTCAGTTCATCAAAGTGACACATTTTTGTGATTTACGGGAAATCAGCAAAATATGTCAATTTACGTCTATGTAGGGAAAAATCAGTAGAGGTATAATGATATCAGATGACAAATTTGTATGCAAAACAAAACACCTACATGATTATCAGAAATTGTATATATTTATTTAATGGTACAGAAAAATCAATGTTGCACGATTGCATGAATTTGATAAATTTTAGCAATAGCAAAGGATATTATTTTGTGTCTGTCTGTAACACTTTCAGTTTCTGGATGGAATTACACATAACAATTGATCTTTTGGTCTGAAACTTCACATACAGAGTCTCTTTTATGAAGACTGAACAATTTTTTTATGTCAAAAGGACTTGGTTCAAGCAGTGGGTGTGAAAATAATCAGAGACATATGTCCTATTTTCTATTTGTGACAAAATTTCAATAATTTGATTATTCTTTTTATCACACCCTAACATTCAGTGCATGTCAAAATGATATTTGATTTTTTTTTTCTATTGAAATAAGAGTATTTATTTTGAAAACAAATCTTTTGCAATTTAATCAACAATCAGGGTGTTAATGTTGTCACACACACAAAAGCACATTGCCAAAATTTATTTCCAATTATGAATTTCACTCGTTTTCTCAAGAGATGTTCTGATTTTGAAATAAAATGTACTGATAGGTGGATTTTGATGTGATGAAAGTGTGAACAAATGCCTCCAAGAATAGAGTCTTCGTTTGTCTCACACTGCAAGAACATATTATTTCTGATATTATATATGATTCATACTTTGCAAGAAAAGTCCAGATAAATATTACTTTAAGCAGAGGACATAAATCCATGAAATTTGCTCAATGTTTATACATGTACATCCTATTTGATGTACTATGGCAAGAAAAGACCAGATAAATATTACTTTAAGCAGAGGACATAAATCCATGAAATTTGCTCAATGTTTATACATGTACATCCTATTTGATGTACTATGGCAAGAAAAGACCAGATAAATATTACTTTAAGCAGAGGACATAAATCCATGAAATTTGCTCAATGTTTATACATCCTATTTGATGTACTATGGCCTGACTTGCTACTTATTTATAATTAATGCATCACTGATTTTTTATTTACTGTTATTTGAGTAGCTACTTAACTTGCAGGACACACCTTACATGAGATTTTTGTCTTGAGAGAGGGAATGTTTGACAGAATTCCTGACTTGGTGGCATGGCCTCGTAAGTATCACTGACCTGGGACTTCATGATTATCAACATTTTATGCATCTTTTGAAGAATATCTAAAATACTGCATTGCAAATCTTAGTCTGTCTGATACTACCATTCAATCAATACCCCACAAATGTTGTTTTGTCATAAAGTACAACAAATTTGACTCCATGAAAACATTGTAATCACTTTTATTTCCTAAAATCTTATTTTCACAAGGATACAGTGATTTTTTTTTTTTAATGAGACTTTTGAGAATTATTGTTGAAATGTACATGAAAGCTTCCTGACATTGTGCAGATTCAAGTTTGATAAATCATGGCTCCTGGGGGTAGGGTGGGCCCACAATAGGGGATCAAAATTTTACATGCGAAAATATAGGAAAAAATATTTAAAATTCTTCTTCTCAAGAATCATTGAGCCACAAAAGTTCAAGTTTACATGGCAGCTTTCTGACATGGTGCAGATTCAGTTTTGTAAAAGTCATGGCCCAGGGGGTGGGATGAGGCCACAGTAGGGAATCAAAGTTTTACATGCAAAGATATACGAAAATCTTTAGATATGGGCCATTTGCGACAATACACCAGATGGTGGTTTGCGAATTAATGGAAGAAGGTGACGCAAGTAAGCAATGTGGCCCATGGACCTCTTGCTGGTATATGATATTGACAATGGTTAGTATATTATGACCCCTAGTTTCTTTCAAGAGAAGTATAGAAATTAGTCAAGTCAGCCATTTGATATTTTTATTATACTACTAGCGTAGATTTTCTATACTTATTTACTTATTTCTTGATTTTACATATATGTATTTATATATCTATGTATGTATATATGTGTATATATATATATATATATATATATATATATATATATATATATATATATATATATATATATATGTGTGTGTGTGTATACATATGTAAATTTTCATGCCTACTTTCAAAGAAAGAGGACCATTTTTTCAGTGTGGACTACTGTGAAATGTGATTTTGGAGAAGGTAGGCATACATATATATTACAAGGACATATATATATATATTACAAACATCTTTTTTATTGTTCAGAGTGTCATGATGATGTAGTCAAGATTGTAGCTCTCTGCTGCAAACACAATGTGGTCATTATTCCATTTGGAGGTAAGTAAAATTTTTTGTTATTACAATTTATCAAATTCATCACTGTTATCTTCACCTGTTTTTTGAAGTGAAGGTGATTTTTTAGCTCACCTGAGTCATATCCATATTAGGACTGGATATCATTTGGAAAAGTTTGATACAAAATTTATTGGAATACAGAGAAACGATATGATGTAATTACTTTTGGACTTAATTTTGAGGTTTAAAATAATTAGATAATAACAAAAATAAAGGTTCAACATTGACCTTTGTTTCGTTTGCATATTGTTAGCTTGAATTAATTTAAATTTACATTTGCCAATGTTTTGCCTTATATGACACTACTAACAAAATTGATATTCAATTTTCCATAACATGAAGTCAGTCACATGATCAGACATTTTTCTTGCTTATAAATACAGTCACCACTTCAAAAGTATTTGTGTCAATTCTACTAGGTACTTTCACCTGTCTTGATATCATAACAGAAACAAAATAAATAAAATGCATCAGAATATTTGTATAGAGTATTTTGTAAACAGACAAGAATTTCATTAATGAATAAAACTGAAACATGCATTAAACATACCGTTCAGTTGTTTAATCTTTTAAAAATACTGTCTGCAAGTGAAAATGCAACTTCTGAAGTATGGTGAATTCATATGAGGTCTTTGATATTTACCTTATGACAATCTAATATAAGATTCACTTTATGATGAAGATAACCTGTTGTCTCCGGACAATAGCATCACTGCCATCAGTGAGGCTGGTTTCGAGTTCGAATAATTGTTCAAGTCAGTGCACTGCTTCAAGACTTCATTTAAATCCTACAACAAAAATATTTCATTTGAAAAAATGTCTCTTTCAGTTTGTGTCTATCTTTTTTTACACACCCTGGAAGTAAAAAATACAACATACCTGCATTTCATCTAAATCTGTCAGTAGGTCTATAATGCTGCAACCACAAGTCCTAACAGTGAACATGTTGTTGTTCTCTTCCAAATACCTGACCTAGAGCTTAAAGTCGACTTGATCCATTTATCCTCCATCATTTCTCTTTGATCCTCTTAATTTCTGTTGAAATCTGTGTTCAGCAATTGTGTGTACAACATTAAGTAAGGTAGGCGACTGCCACCGTTTCTCCATCACGGATTGGCTGGATATAGTTTACTCTGCTCTTCTTGTTTTCAATTGAGTTGATGTTCTAAATTATCTTTATTTTACACTTGTTTCATCTTTTTTATTCCTTCTAACATAAATATTTATAATTTATATTCTCCTAGATATTGTCCCCAATTAATTATTTAATCAAAATTTAATGAACTATATCTTGTGTTATATGATCGTCTGCTTACACAAGTATGGATGCCTGATAAAAATATCACAAATCGAAACAGAAGAATAAATATAAGAAATAAGATGTCATTTTTTGGGTGTTATTGGGATATGACATAAAGTTGTTACATGATCAAATCTACAATAACGTCCTTCGGGCGCTATAGGATTTGATCACGTGGACAACTTCATGTCATATCCCATGAACACTCAAAAAATGATATCTTATTTGTGCATATGTTTGTTTGCTATTTTTCTTTATCAATATTGTTAACATATTTTTTTCTCTATGAAAACAAAGACATTTACTTGCTCTGGGTTTAGATGAGCCCTAGTCATTATCTCCTGTTGTACTGTAAACCCACTCTGAGCCTGAATCTGAGGCAGCAGAGGAAATTAATTTTTTTTTTGTCAGGATGAATATTCATAAATAATTCCAAATTTAAACTAAACTATGGTTAATTTTCTCTAGCTACCGTCGAACATCACGTTGTTGCTATCAGTAAAGGTCAGCATTTTCCAACCGAAATCTTTGAAAAGTCGTGTAATTTGCAGGTGATAAGTCTGTAAAAACTAAGTGTGTGGTTTTTTTTATATTCATTGAATTTAACATTTTGCTAAATAACATGTTGGTCCATTTGTATTAGTTTGATAAACTATTTTATGTTACACACCAAGGGATCACTATGGTGTCTTTTTCTACATGTAGAGTCAATTTTACAGTGAATCACTTGCAGGGAATATATGAATTCCATGGATCATACTAGTGACAGTTGGCCCATTTCAAAACTTTTCCTATTGGATATGCTATAGGAAACTTTATGAGCTATTACAATTTAACTGCAGGAGGAACAAGTGTGTCAGGTGCCTTGGAATGTCCAGCACAGGAAAAAAGAATGATTCTGTCCCTTGACACATCACAAATGGTAAGCAGTCTTCATGAAATTTTTCTGAGCCTGTAGGGCTTGTGACATTTTGACTAGCCCCTGAAAAATATAAATAAAATTGACATCAGTGTTGCATCATTGTATTGTAAGTCAGGGCAGTTATTGTGTTCCTCAAATGAAGTTTGGGAACATATTGTTTTCACTCTGTTTCTTATTATTAAAGTCATCTGTTTCCAACAGAAGACTTTTGTTAGGGTTAAGTTTTTTAATTAAATATTTTTCATGTAAAGGGACATCTGCAGTCAGATATACATTTTATATAGTTAATTATACAGCTATTTGACTCTGCTGTACCAGAAGGATGGCTTGGGCAGAGAAGCAATCTCTGATATTAAATAGCTTGGACAGTGAGCATCTCATAACCAAATATCAATTTCAGATATTCAGTTATATGTGGTAAAATTTTAAGTCCAATTACCATACCAAAGACACCCCCCCCCCAAAAAAAACCCCCCAAAAAACAATTAAACTCTTTAAAATTATTTTCTTACTCATTTAGTGTATTTGACATGGAAATATCTATAATAAAGATGGAGATTGACATTCAGAAATTATATACATCAAAGAGAAACAACTTTTTCTAGAAAATAAGTATTGAGATAACTTTTGAAAGGTGAAACTTTTTTTATTAATTGGATTACAGATTTTTATTAATTGGATTATGGATTTTTAAAATAAAAAATTGGGTTGGTTAGTTGAATTGTAATTGATGTTATTGACATCAATGCTTAGCAACCCCATTACAAAATCTTTCATAAAAACTATCTCCATTCTCCAGCAAGAACAAATGCCTAATTGCACCATATAGTACATGCCCACTTTCAGTAACTGATATATGCTTTAACTGAAAATGGTGTGTGCTTACATGTCAAAATAATTAAAATAAAAAAGCAGGAAAATATGCATTTCCAAAGTATATTGAAATAACTTGCACTTTCTGGATTCTAACAGCCATCCTCAGGTAAATACAAATTGAATATGAAGTTAAATGAGATGTCTATTGTGATGTCATGAAGTAATGAGATTGTTTGAGAGGAGGGAATAATGTAAAAGTTCAGGAAATGTGACTTGGACAAAGTAGCATGAAGTATTACATCATATCAAGTTGATAAATTATTTTCAGTAGGTAGCAGGTATGTAGATTTGTTTTCAAAGTCGGCTTGTAGGAAGTGGTTATCTGGAAACTTGAAAAGAAAGTTGAAATCCATTTGATGACAAAAAGGCTGTAGTTCTACTTAGCACTTTAAGAAGTAATATATAGTTGCCATGGCAACATCAGTTATGCAAGTGCAGAAAGAAGGGCCAATCTTTGCCCAACCTTGAAAATATCAATTGTATCAATTTTCAAGTTAATCATGCTGTGTATATACCATATCAACTGTTTTTTGTTGCAAGATCTGTATATTTTAACCATTTTGGGACAAAAACATCAAAAACACCAACAAAATCTCTGATTTCTGGAAATATTTTATAACTTATACAAAAACCATTTTACCAGGCAAACAAGATGTCATATTTAAGAGTTATGTCTAAATCATTAAAAGAAATACATTATAATTTCAATTCATTTCTTTCAAATCCGAAGTTTGGAGTGAAATCTCAGATTTTTGTTGAAAAAGTATCAATTTCAGGAAATATTTTATAACTTTGACAAGAAACAGTTCACGAAAGTAAACAAGATGTAATAATCTATAGTATAATTCAAAACTCAAATGAACATAAAAAAAATTCATTTCCTTGTGTTACCAGTTCCAATTTTTGGGTATATTGACATATTTTTGATAAAAAAACCCACATTTTTCTGGAAATATTTTATAACTTTAGCAAGAAACATTTCACCAAAGTAAACAAGATGTCATGATTTACAGTTCAATTCAGAAAATCAAATGAACAACAACAAAATTTATTTCTTTGTGTCACAAGTCTCAATTTTGGTGTAAAAACAAAATTTCAAATTAAAAGATAGTTAAACTATAATCTGAATCTGATGTCCATATTTTCGAAGTACATATGAATCTCATATTCTTGCTGAAAAATTAAAAAATTCTGGAAATATTTTATCAAAGTAAACAAAATGTCTAATAATGAAATCAATACAAAATGTTATAAAAGCCTCCAGATTAAATTCACGTTTTTATAATCCCTGTCCTTTTAAGAATTTACATCACTTCTCTGTTCCACTCTCCTGACTGTCTGAACCATCCATGAGTTCAGGGAGTAATGATGCATCCTCCAAATAGTTGGACCAATTATGTACTCCAGTGCTGACAGAATCTAAATGCCTTGCCAATCCAAGGTACCAGAGAACTGATGCCTCATGTGCACAGACACCAACAACTCTCGCACCAGCATGACATTGGCAATACCAACCAGTAATGCTTCCAGAGGAGTATTGTATTCAGAGAAGATACTGTTTATAGGAAATGTGGCAACTCTGAATGTGAACACGCAGTATGTTGTTAATTTCAGTGTTGACCATGACAGAATAATCTCCATGTTCATTGAAGTGTTCAGAGGTGTACCTTCTGGCAAGCTTTAACTGGTACACTCCTACTGTTAGACTACTGAGAGCCGTAGAAAATCTTGAATATTATCAGTAGCATCAATTGGAGTCCAAGAGAGCACTCATCTGTGGAGTTGCTCTGATTCAACTCTCATCTGGAGCCTGTTTGTTTGAGTTGCTAAAAACTAAAAAAGGTGGGGTCAAAAATAATCTGTAACCTGTATCTGGCAATTGAAAACATAAATTAAGGTTTTAAATAATGGCAGTTAAAAAAATAAAAATAAAAACCAACATGTGCATGATGTATTGTAATTATTTTACCTTCATTTTTGTACCCATGATTTGGTCAATTTCCTGATTTCCAGAATTCAGAGGTCTTCTGTATCTATTGCAAATAGCAGCAATCAAGCACACATAATCCTGGATGTATGAAATCTGTGTATTGGGAACCACATTCTGCAGACATTTCCATTGCTTCAGTCGCCCATTTACTGATTCGACGACCCAACGGATTTTGGTTTCAAATCAAATGAGTTTGCTTGGAAAACCCATATTTGAAGCAGTTAATTTTCAGTTAAGCTGAACTTTACTCAGTAAACTGTATTTAGCTGGAAATAATACTTAGATAATTCTTTGAAGCTATATGAACTCCAATTATAAGCATTTCTATTTTAAGAATTTATCTCATCTGTTTTTGTCATTTTGGAAGAAATGCAGGCAATGTGGGCTTTGATTCCCAAACTATCAAGGAAAGTGAAAGTCAAGAAAAGTCAACTACAAGCACATCATCCTGCTGCAGCCTCTCTTTCATATTTTCCATGTTGGACTGTATATTGTGTTTCAAGATACTAGCATCATTATTCTTCTGATCAGCATGATACGAACCAAGAACAGAGACGATGTATCCTGTAGTAGAAATAGTTGCTGTTGGTTTGACTAGGGGACAGTTCTTGTGTTGACTACAAGATCAATGTTGGAACTGGAAGTTACTGCTTTTCTGAATGTATACGTACCTGTCTACTACACCTCCAAAAAGTTCCTGTGCCAGAGGTCTTGTGTGTTTTGAAATTGCTTCATTCCTTGTGATGTGGCCAAATCCAACATTTCTTGGTGTAACATTTTCTGATAGCTCATGTTGCTCTTCTTACACCACATTTTTCTCTGTTGAAAGCATCCAGTTTGATAAGCCAGTCTGTAACTTCACTAGCAGTAGAGCTATGCACATTCAAATACTGCAGTTCTTAGAAGATCTAATAGCCTGTACATGGATACAATATCATCAAAATTTTCTCTCGATATTCCTGTCAAATTCATGTAATCTGACTCTGAAAGACCCCGACTTTCATCTAACCTGCATTTTTGATTTTGCAATGCCACTGTTCTTATTGTAGATCTAAGTGATAATATATCACTTCTGTTGAAATATGTAGTAGATAGATTACGGGTTGCACTCGTCAGGTATTTCATGGCATCTTCCTTTAAGGATAAATCTAGTGTTACATGAAAGTGGCAGCACCTTGCACCAGACAATAACAAGCGTCCTGTGAATATGAAAATTTTGTGTCTGTTTTCTGCTGACAGAGTGATGAGTTTGGAGTCTTTTCTTTTGCATATGGCACAAGTTGAATGGCTTTTCCCAGATGACATGATTGGTAAAGGAATGATCTTTGGACTTTTGATAACTGGTTCCACCTTTCATGACTTTGCCAGTGGTTCATAATTTGGATCTCTCACACATAGAGTGTCATTATCTGAGTCTGTGGTGTTCTCACTAATTCTTCTCTCACTAATCTGTTGAACTTGGCATAACAACTGGTGCAAGTCACATCCTTTTCATTATGAGTATCAAGTCCTAAATGTTTTCTAAATGCTTCATAAATCTATCCTTTAATAAAACACCTTCTGTCAGCTTTGGTCCTGTTCCCACAAGCGACATATGGATACTGTTTTGGTCCACATCAGCATTCTATAAGAACTGTAATGCAAATTATATATATATGTATATATATATATATTGCATGGTAGGAAAGGTCAGTGTGTGTGTGTGTGTGTGTGTGTGTGTGTGTGTGTGTGTGTGTGTGTGTGTGTGTGTGTCTCCATCAGTTGTAATCGTAGTATGCAGAGTATTAATGAAAATGAATGTACACAAAAAAGTTTCACAAGTTTATCTAAACTATATTACTTAACAAAATTATTTGAAATATCAATTCAGTTGATGAACTCAACAGTTCTTTTAAAGATCTCTTCAAATAATTGATGATGTCTTCAATTTTTTTGCTGTACTCATTAACTGAATTGAAGGGGGGGGGGGCAAAAGGCCAGGGATCTGGGTCCTGATTCCAGGGTACATGTAAGTGGTACGGTAATTTTCATATTATATTATAACCTTGAATTTTGAAATCGTCCCCAGTGAGTGAATAAAGTCGATCAAGAGAGGTGATGCCAGGTCCAGACAGCCCCTCCCCCTCTAGATCTGTTTGATGATAGCATTAATTATTCTGCTAAATTAATGCACATTATAATTCAGTTGTTGATCTCCTCAAATGAATTGATGATATTAACAATTGTAGCATTTGGTACTCCTTATAAAAATGGTTAAGGTATACAGTACATTCATGCCATATTATTTTAATAATTGCATAGTCACAGTAGTGCAACACATCTAGCTTTTAACATGGATGTATTACTTGAACAGTAGTGATTGTTGGCCAAAAATATTGATCATCTGTAAGATGGGCAGGGTTTTGCCATACTTGGTTGCATTATCTTGATTAAAGGTAACAGTGATCTAACTTTAAAGTGCAACACATCTTTCTGAAATGCATCAGCTGACCAAGTTTGATGACTTTGGGCATCAAATTATTATGTGGGGCACCAAAAAACTTTCAGAAAACAAACAGACTGACATACAGAAAGGCATGAATGCCTTACAATGACATGTCCCATCTTGTTCATTAAATTGATAAACCTGGCTTTGCAATATATATATATATATATATATATATATATATATATATATATATATATATATAGATAGATAGATAGATAGATAGATAGATAGATAGATTCTCAGTACCCCTTGCTTATTGTAAGAGGCGACTAAATGGGACGGTCCTTCAGATGAGACAGCAAAAACCGAGGTCCCATGTCATAGCAGGTATAGCACATAAAAGATCCCTCCCTGCTCAAAGGCCATAAGCGCTGAGCATAGGCCTAAATTTGCAGCCCTTCACCGGCAATGGTGACATCTCCATATGAGTGAAAGATTCTCGAGTGGGACGTTAAACAATATTTAATCAATCATATATATATATATATACAGTCAAACTTGTCTTAGCGACCCACCGTATTAAGCGACTTCCCGTCATGTGTGACCGTCAAATTTCCCCCCCAAGACAATTTTCTATCATCTACAACTGAATTAAACGACCTCCTGTCTAACGCGACTAACGACCGTAATTTTTGGTCCCAAAATGCATGTTTTCATGTTATTTTACCTCCAGTTAGCGACCTTGTATTTCCCCGAGAAATATTAAAAACGGCGTTTTCCTGAGCAGAAATGTGAAGTTGAACTTTCGTTATCGTTTCTTAGTAGGTAAAGGGCAGACACCAAAGGTGTTGCTTCAATTAAATCAAATTATGTGCTCATCGTTATGTACTTTCCTGTTCCATTCTCACTAAGTAAAGGACCGACAACAACAAAAGGAGCTGCTTCTATTAAATCAAATTAAGTACTCACTCATCGTTATGTACTTTCGTTTTTGTTTCTCGGTACGAAAAGGGCAGATAACAAAAGGCGCCACTCTTTGAACATTGTCGGTAATTAAATGACAGGCCAGACTTTTTGTGAAATTAACATTCCTTTTACACGTACATATAAACAAGAAACATTATGCATAAAAGCAAAGTACATGTAATTATTTGTTTTCAATAGAATATACATGTAGCTTTCATATCAATTTGTAATAAATGCCATTAACTGATGATGTCAAAATAAATATACTACATGTTTAAAACATATCAGTTTCGTTTATCCTCTGAAAAATGGGCACCTGAATTAAGTGACCACCTGTCATATGTGACCTTTTTTCTTATGCCCCTTGAAAGGTCTCTTAATACAAGTTTGACTGTATATATATATATATATATATATATATATATATATATAAAAGAAATGACTTTAATTTTCAGGTATTATACTAGTATAATCTGGTTTCGGTTGATTAAAAGCATATACTTACCTGAACCTGGTTATACATATATAATATGCCCCAAAATGAAAGCCAATGCTTATATTAATGCAAAAAGACAGAAGTACTGATCTTAGTTTATCAAAATATACATAAATGCTGGAAAATACATATCACTTGAGCCACGCAATAATTCACAGATGCAAGATAAACATGGCATAATTTTCTTGTAGTAAAACAAAAAACAAACAAAAAAGCAAAAAACAAACAAAAAAGCAAAAAACAATCAAAAAAGCAAAAAACAAATCCTTTAAATAATTTTTTCATTGTTAACCATTTATTTATATATGTTCAGTAGTCTCATTACATGCTGTGTTTTACTAAAGTCATTATTTTTATTCTCTATCAGTTTAATATTTTCATTTATACTGGGTGTACTGCGTGTGAAAGCATTATATCTCGTTCTAGTTCTACTTGGGTACAAAATGTATCTACACCCATTCAATAGGGCAAGGTCATTTTAAAAATATTATATAAAAAATACAACAACGACAAACAAACTGATTACCTGAGCTAAATTAGTGAAAATATCAAATCTTTGCTTGTCTACATCTTCTGTTTACCTGATATTTGTTTGCATGTGCACATACATGTTGTGATCTGCACTATGATGTACTATCCGTAGATCATAGATACAGTCCGACATATTACAGTACGTAACATGTAGGGGTCTAACAATCCCATGAATTAGACTAAGATGTCTGTTATTTAGGAAACATAGTTCACATATTAACTACGTGATAAAGGCATAACACGTTAATATTTCATTGGCTTACTAGGCCTAACAAATGTACAAGTTCCATCAGGCTGTAGTCTGTCAAACAATCTGACATGACTGTTCAGTCCATATTCTGTCTGCATACCATTAATATAAGTTACTTGTTAATGGAAACGAAAGGTATTTTCAATTGATTAAGATTCTTTTTGCTGTTAATCTTACCTTCTAATGTAACTTCCAGTCAGTTGTATGGTAGAACAATCACTTTGTTTACATTGTCTGCTGTTTACATCAGATGAAATGAAAAACCAGAACTGACACGTGTTTTGGTGTTGGAAGAAATATCACTTTTTTAAAATTTCACTATGGCTGCAGAAAAAGATCGGAATGATACTTATAGGAAATATTTCTTTGTTTATTATAATTTCTCTGTTTAATTTTTGTCCTGATGTTTTGATGCAGCCATAAGTAAATTTCATTATGAATGTGGAGGTATAATATGGAAATCACAATTTCCAGAAAGTTAGAATCAAAGAGGAATAACTCTTTAAAACAGTCAAAATGAGGAATATGGACAGTATGCATAATTAAATAATTCTGTAGTGTTTTAAGGAAATATCAAAGATGAACTTTAATTGTTTTAGAATTTTTAAAATTGTTGGGCAAATAAAGTTCCTTAATGCCCCTTGCTCTTTTATTGGTTCAGCAGTAAATTTTGTGTTGCAAATATGAAGCAAATCTGAAAACTTGGACTCTGATGACCCTTTACATGATTCTTAGGTGAACCTGTACTGAACACTTGTTCTGCCATTAGTTGCATGTACAACAGCAATTGAATATTGGATACATGTCATGTTAAATTTCATTTCATTTCAGAACAAGATACTGTGGATAGATGAAAAAAATTTAACAGCCCACTGTGAGTCAGGAATCATTGGCCAGGATTTAGAGAGAAGGGTACATTCAGAAATATAAACTTATTTATAATATAGAACAGTCCTCAGACTGTAAGTTACAATAAAAACAGCATTTGAGGTAGATGGTTTAATCAAAATCAAATTAAATCACTTATCTAACATTCCTTAAATCAAGGAAGAACCAATCTCACTAATTATGTGTTTGCTTTTAGTTGGCAGAAAAGGGTTTCTGCACTGGACATGAACCAGACTCCATGGAGTTTAGTTCTCTAGGAGGTTGGGTGGCTACAAGAGCCTCTGGAATGAAGAAAAACATTTACGGCAATATCGAGGACCTGGTAACAAACTAGAGTTTCATATTCAAAGCAATACTAGAGATAATATCAGATACTTTGTATGCTTACATGTCAACGTTTGGTGGCCTTTTTAGCTTAATGAGCCTATACAATGTTATTTCAACAGCAAATCTGACAATTTTAGCTCTGAGTTCTTGGGTATATTCACCATAGTTATACTAGTTGCCTTTTTTGTAAAGAAGTAAGTTTTAAGGGGAAATAACTTCCCTTTTTATATTCTTACTTACATTTTAAGGTCACCTGAGTGAATCAAGTGACCTATTGCTATTGATCTGTGTCTGTCATTGTGCCGACGTCCGTCATGTAAACAAAATAACATTTTTAACTTCTTTAAAATATTTTCCAATTTTCAAAGTTCTTCTCTACAACTGCACATCTGTAAGAAAAACTAAATGCAAAGTCA
Source organism: Ostrea denselamellosa (assembly GCA_024699665.1). Classification (NCBI taxonomy): domain Eukaryota; kingdom Metazoa; phylum Mollusca; class Bivalvia; order Ostreida; family Ostreidae; genus Ostrea; species Ostrea denselamellosa. Next base: position 3,857,406 of record JAMZEH010000064.1, on the reverse strand, counting down.
TGTAAATCAGGAAGGTCTCTCCTAAATTTGTAAGTTTCATGATTCTCTGGGCAGAGGTTCTTACTCTAGGGCAGGGCCAAACTTAGTATATAGTGTTTGTGTCACTTAAATAACATCTTCTTTAATGCTATTAATACTGTATGGAAACCAAATAGATATATAGAAGAAGGTAGCCCTTTAACAAAATTGTAAATTTTATAGTCCCAGGGATTAGGGTTTTGGGTCCAGGGTGGGGTCAAAATTATCATGGTGATTACTGTCTTTATCATTTGAAAGACTTCTTTAATTTTGCTGATACTGTATAAAAACTAAATGCATATTTAGAAAAAACAGAAATGATGTACCAAAATTGTGAAAATTCCAGGGCTCTGACTGTAATGCAGGTCCCAAATAAACATATATCGTGTTAATGTAACATGTAATATACTATGTAAAGTCTTTCATCAGTATGGGCACTTTCTGGGGATTTTATGTTTTAAGAACACATCTTGTTGTATACTGCTTCTGAATTTAAATTTAGCTTAGATATGAAGAACAGGAAAATTACATGTGCTATAGATTTCATATTCCTTGAGGCTAGTGATACTTTAACCAAAACTCAGCTGACTTGAAGGCCTCTTGTTTAGAAAGGCAAAGTTGTGATTGATGTTAAAGTTTCCCTTCTGAAAAAAATGTCTTTCATGACAGTTGCCATGTTTCATTCACCTTTTTATTATTTTTATGTGACCAGTATCCCTGTTCACTTGTGGGATACTAGAACTGAATTAGCAGATTGATAAAGACTGGCCAATGAAATAAATTTAATTCAAGTAAATAGAGTTGAGATGTTAGGAACAAAGTGGATAACATGCAATATAAGTCTCTGAAGTCTGAACTGAGTTAACATTAATATGAACATCAATCAGGTCATGGTATAAGTAAGTTATGTAGAGTATTAGGTCAAATAAATCTCTTCTTTCACCATAGAACCACAATAGCATACTGGTTAATTTAATGAAGGCAATTTTTTTCTTCCAAAAATAGGATAGATTTTTTTAGTGATTAGTGACTTTTAGTGAGAAAATTATTTAACAAATCTCATTCTGAATATGAAAAAGTGATAATGCAATGTATTTCATGGTTTCTTTTATTTTTTAAACGTAAAACTTTCAGTTAATTCTTTAATAGACAATAAAATTGGAGCCATGCAGATTGTAAGGGATACATAAACCATGCAATCTGCTGGAAGGCAAGTACCTTTGTTTTGAAATTAAGTAGCAGACATGTCATTTTCAGCATTTTCTTTTGTGTGATGAATGGAGACAAAAGTCAGAATGTATTAAAATGTGCTGTATAGTTCTGATTCATATTTTAATAATTTATTGATTAAAATTAAGATTTCATGCAGGAATTGATCAACAGAATAGCTCCCATTTTTTAAAATGATATGTAACAGTCATCTGATAATGAAACCCCAAAATGTTCCTTTTTGATTTCTGAAGCTTACAAAAGTCATACAGAAAGGAGTAAGGTGACTTTGATGAACAATGTGCCCAAATATTCTAATGGCATACTTTTTGTGAAGTATTGTTATGCATGGATTAGTTGATCATCGAAAAGTTTTAAGAACTATACCAATGTAACAGTGTTTGACTGGTCAGTAATAATTCTATTATTATTATTATTATTATTATTATTCTATATTTATATAGCCCTTTATCTAATCAAAAATTAACCTAAAGTGCTTTACATTTAAGACAATAAACAAAGTACAATAAATTAGTAAAAAATGACATAATAATAGTAAACTGAATTCAAAATAGAAACTAAAAGTAGATAATATAACATTTTTTTTTATATAAATGAATACTAAAAACTTAGCTAACATATTAATAATAAGCAAGTCTAAAAAGATGTGTTTTTAAATGTTTTTTAAAAGCATTCAAACTCTGGCAAAGATGGAGATTGTTAGGTAAAGAGTTCCAGAGAGTAGCTCCTGCCACTTCCAAACGCCTTTTCCCATATGTTCGACATCTCAGTCTAGTCAATGTCAGTGAGTTTTCAGACTTAAGGGAACGTTGAGGTTGCTATACCGTAATCACCTCTTCCAAGTATTGTGGTGCCATCTTAATAATTACCTTATATGTGTACAGCAGAATTTTGTACTGGGTTCACTTGTCAACAGGAAGCCAATGTAAGGAAATCAGCACCAGGGTTATGTGGTCACTTCTCTTAGTATGAGTGATGATCATGCCGCCATGTTTTGTATTCTCTGTAGTTTAGCCAGGTCAGTTGTGTTGATGCTGAACAGAAGAGCATTGGCATAGTCAAGCTGTGATGTCATGAGGGCACATACTAAGGTCTTGCACGCATCTTCTGTAATAAGCAACTGTATTCGTCCGATATTATGTAACGGATGATAGCTAGTATGGGATACAAATGATATTTGCTTTCACATGGATAGAGTTTTATCAAACCATACACCTAAGTTCTTCACAAATGGTGCTTCATTGATAATGGTTTTGCCAAAGTTCTGATGGTACAATGATGAAGCAGTTACTAGATGTTTCGGTGAAAAGACAAGGAACTGTGTTTTATCTTGATTAAGTTTAAGCATGTTAGCAGACATCCACATTTTAATCTCATTCATGCAAGCCTCTCGGCGGCTAGCAGTGTTTTGCCAGTCATCCCCAGGTTTGAAAACTAGATAGGCTTGATGTAAAATGTTGTTACGCCGACAGATTTCACCAAATGGTTTCGAAAAAATTGTGTAGAGCCGAGGTCTTAGGATAGATCCTTGCTTTACTCCACAGTTTAGGTGGAGAAAGTGGATCCAATGACCACTTTTTGGGTCCTATCTGAAAGGTATGATTTAATCCCATTGAGGGCTGAACCAGAAATACCAAATGCAAACTCAAGATGTCTTATCAGGATAGGATGGTCACTGACGTCAAAAGCAGCAGAGAGAACTGGCATAATTAACACAATGCTGGAACCAGCGTCTAATGCTGCTACAATGTCATGATGGAAGCTGAGTAGAGCTGTTTCCGTAGAATGGCAGGCTCGGTATGTTGACTGTACATTGTCATGGAGATGATTCAATTCTATGTGATGATCTAAGCTTTTTGCAACAATTTTTTCAAGAATTTTCAAGAAAGAGGAATGAAAGATTTGAAACAGGTCTGTAATTGCAATGTTTCTGTGATCTAGACCAGCTTTTTTGATGAGAAGATAACAACGACTTGTTTAAAGGATGATAGAAATACAGACTGAGTGAGAGACTGATTAATAAGATTTGTTACAAAGTAGACTATTCATGCATGATTTCACTAAGAACGTTGGCATTGGATCCAATTCACAGGATTTAGGTGGTGCTAACACGATGACTTAAAGGATTTCTTCTCATGATACTTGTTCAGAAGTACGCAGATGCACACCAGCAAATTCATGATCCACACATTGTGGGTCAATGCCAGGCTGTATACCAACACACAATTCCCTCCGAATTTTTCGTATTTTGGATTGAAGAAATCGCCAAAGGTGTTAGCCAGCAGATCTACCCTCTGATGAATTGGCAGTATCGCATCTGCTTTGATCCCCATAAGTTTATTGGCTATGCAATATAACTGTCTCTGATCTTTACCATCTTTCTCAATTTTGTTTGAGTAGAAGTCTTTCTTACAATGTATAGCAAGTTTTGCTGCATGAATGCAAATGTTCTTATGTATTTCTTTATGGACAGATAGTTTAGTCCTGCGCATTTGTCTTTCTGCCTTCCTCTGTTTCCTTTTAATGACCCATAATTCACTAGTGTACCACAGACATTCTGGACGCAAGGTAAAACTTTCATCTGTTCAGGGGCAACAACATCCAAAGCTCTTTGAAGACCTGAGTTGTACACTTGCACTAATTTATCAACAGAATCATCACTATTTTGTATTTCTATGGAGATGCTAATGGTATCCTCAAGATCGCTGATGACTATATTCCGTAATTTCTGAAATCTGACAGTTCTGCTTTCCCTTGGTGGTTTCAACAATGCAAGTTTTGAACAAATAGCAAGATGGTCACAGGTAGGGTTGCCATTTTTGTCATAGAGTGTAGGGTCCCTAATACACAGTTCACCAATCAGAATAGATGTCTCATCCCTCACTATAACAATATCCAGGGTGTGGCCTCCTGAGTGTGTTGATCCCTTTACACACTGAGCCAGCCCTTGGTCATCTAATATTCTCAGAAATTTAGCAGCTTCAGGATTCCCCACATCGTCCACATGAATATTGAGATCACAGGTGATACATTCCTTTTGACCAATCACCAAACTGTCAACAAAATGGGACCATTCAGTAAAAAAAACCACAGCAAGATCTGTGTGTTCATATACTCTGAATTGTAGATCAGTAAGAAACAAAACCACTGCTATATTTGACTACATAACAACCAATGACATTAATCTGCTTGCATTGACAGAAACCTGGTTATGGTCCCATTTTGTTGACAGTTTGCTGATTGGTCAAAAGGAATGGATCATCACCAGGATCTCAATTTTCATGTGGACGATGTGGGAATCCTGAAGCTGCTAAATTTCTGTACAAATAAAATTTGGGTTGAAGTCACGGATCAGTGAACACAATGCATAAAATTATCAACTAAAATTTTGCCTAAAAAACAAAGTTTTAAGACAACAAATTCCACAGTTGTGTTTAATAAGGTCTCATATAAATGCACAACAAATCATAAAACTATAACTTTATAAATTAATAGAAACTAGGCTAAAGATCGAGAGTGAGAGGTGGAGCAACCATCACATAGCACTAACACTCCCAGAACACAGTTATCAGTAATTGATTAGTGAGTGATTTCTCCTATCAGAGTGATCAGTAATTATAACATGCTCTACTGCAGAAGATATAGTCTTGCATTTACATTAATTGCTATCAAGAAAGCAGAGTTCTTCATCATGTCAAAAGGATGTGTTTATTCTTCAATGAGCACCAGTTCATTATTTCCCACCATCCAATGTGCCCTGTGGGGTTATAAGTCCCATTAGGACAGATCAAGTAAGAATTCTGTTTGATTACAGGTGGTTCACGTAAAGTTGGTGACTCCACAGGGTGTGATGGAGAAGAGTTGTCAGGTGCCCCGCCTGTCATCAGGATTAGACATCCACCACTTCATCCTTGGGTCAGAGGGTAAGTACCACTGTTTCTGGAAGTTCAGTGATACACGTTTATACACCCATGGTAGATAAGTGGTATTGTGGAATGTTACAATCTGTCAACACATTGTAAGTCAAATAAACACAGTACTTAAAAGGCAAGGATTATCAAAGTTGGTACATTGGTTTCCAGTAATTATGAGAAGCTTATTGTTTTTCAAAGTTAAAGATCAAAGCCAAACTTGCATGTTTAATTTTATAGGCACAAAACAAGATAGGAACATTATTAATAATGATAGGATAATCAAACTTGATACACATATCCAACCATCATAGACAGTTTATCAGCATCTTGTTAGAAAGATGAAAAGACTACTGATATGGCTAGGACAATCCAACCTTGTGTACATATTCCTCATTGTAAGAAGAAGATGGCTGCTATTTCTTGAGGTCAAACATTAGGGGATACTTTCATGCATTGTCATGAAGGAAAAACAGTACTACCAAGGCTAGGATTATCAACTTAGTATACATGCTTCCCCATGGGGTTGATGCCAAGTATATTTTGAAGCTAAATATGTTACTTCTTTTCTATGAGAGTGAAATCTTTCTTCAATTTAATATTGAACAAAGTCATCTTTTTAGAACATAATTTGTACTCTTCATTGTTGGAGGAAGTGTCAGAAAATAGTCATTTCTGACCAAGATTGGTTTATATTGAATGGTCCAATGATTGGTTTGTTTTGAATGGACCAGTGATTGGTTCATCACTGGGTCACCTAAGTCACTCAGGTGACCTATTGCCGATGATCTTCGTCTGATGTCTTGTGTTGTCCATTAACAATTTTATATTTTTAACTTCTTCTTTAAAACTACAAGGCCAGTTGTTAGAAAATTTTTGGTGTGAAGCATCTCTAGGATAAGAGGAATATAAATTGAATATAAATATGACCTTACCACCCTTGGGGCCTCAGGGGCAGGACCAAATATGCTAAAAGGCTATATTTTTAAAAATCTTCTGTACTTCCACACATGTGGGAAAAAATCTAAATGCATGGTTATGATGTCTATGAAGCCCTCTATCAAATTGTGAAATTCATGACCCCTGGGTCAGGGGTTCAGGCCTTAGGATGTGGCCAATATGGCCAAATAGTGAAAATGCATTAAATCTTAGAAAATCTTCATATCTATTTCCATATATATTTGAGAAAAACTATATGCATGATGATGATGTCTATGAAGCTCTCAACCTAAATTGCGAAATTTGTGGCTCCTTGGCCAGGTATTCAGGCCTGAGGGTGGGGTCAGTATGGCCATAGAGTGAAAATGCATTAAATCTTAGAAAATCTTCTCTACTTCCCTTCCATATATATTAGAGAGAAAAACTATATGATGATAATGATGCCCATGAAGCTCTCTACCAAAATCTGAAATCCGTGGCTCCTGGGTCAGAGTCCTGTGTAAAATTGGATCTTACTAATATTATGATTAATTAGGTTCTATAAAATGACCATATAACAAATTCTGTTTATGAAACCCAAGTCAGTTTATGTCATAACCGGCATCAGCATGAGTGCCTCAGGTCACACATTGCAATAATTTACTAGAGTAGTACCCAGGTGACTATCATCTCACAATCTGAATACTGACTATCTGGATTTAGAACCCTTCTCTTCCCCCTCCAGACAACCAAAAAAAAACAAACTATTGTTAGCTCATCTAAGGTGAAAGTTTAGTAATGTAAGGTGAAATTTTCTAATTGAAATGTGTCTGTAAATTTTTCATATTTTCGTCTAGCTGCAAAACTGTAGGTCTACAAAAAAAATTGTTGACAAACCAGTCTGTCAACATATTTTTTTTTGTAGAGAGTTACAGTTCTGCAGCCAGTCAGTCAACATAATTTTTTCAGTCACTTAAATAAACTATTTTAGGTAAGGTTTTCATATTTTGTGTATAAATTCTTTATGACAAGACCTCATTATTCATTGAAGTTTGACTGTGTGACTTTGACCTTGGAGTTGGGCCTACTTTTCAAACCTCTGACCTGTTCAATATCTCCTGAACTATTTAAGATAAAGATTTTTTTCATATTTTGTATGTATAATTCTTATGGCAAGACCGTTCATTTCATATTATGACCTTTGACCTTTTGACATTGGAATTTAACCTACTTGTAAGAAAATGGAACCTTTTAATGTTTGTCAGTACTATACAAGGTATGGTTTTCATATTTTGAATATAGATTATTATGACAAGACCTTGTGATACAATCATGATTGAACTTGTGACTTCACCTACTTTTTAAAAAGCCTAACCTAATCAATATTTTCTGAACTATTTAATCAAGGTGAGTGATGTGACCCATGGGCCTCTTCTTTAAAAATCTTCTTAAGAACCACTAGTCCAGAAAAGTTGGAATTTATATGAATGCTTCCTGACATGTGTAGATTCAAGTTTGTTCAGATCATGTCCCCTAGGGGTTAGATGGGGCCACAATATGGGATCAAATTTTTCCATGGTGATATATAGAAGAAATCTTTTAAAAATCTTCTTGTCAAGAACAACAGGGCCATGGTTAATCATATTAGTATGCAAGCATTCCCAGGTAGTGCAGATTCATGTTTGGTCAAATTGTGGTCCTTGGAGGTAAGGTGAGGCCACAATAATTGATCAAAGTTTTACACAGAAATATATAGGTAATACCTTTAAAAATCTTAAGTAGGGCCATGGATACTCAAATTAGATATCAGTCATTGCCAGGTTAATATTTGTTTAAATAATGGACCCTAGGGGTAGGGTGAGGCCACAGTAGGGCATCAAAGTTTTAAAAGGAGCTATATAGGATAAATCTTTAAAAATCTTCTCAATAATGACAAGGCCATGAATACTCATATTACATGTAAGATGCAAGCATTTCCAGATGGTCAAGATGGAAGTATATTTAAATCGTGATCATCGGGGATAGGATGAGGCCACAATAGGGCTCAAAGTACATATGGGAATATATAGAGAAACATCTTTGAAAATTTCATACCATGATTTTTTTTTTATCTCATGACTATATCATGGTTATTTTGTGACCTTATGGGGATAGGTAGGTAGCACAATCAGGTCATCACCAGAAGTGATAAAAAAATCAAAAAATTTTAAACTTATTCTTTTAAATTGACACTTACGTATATCATTTTATCAGGTTTCTTTTGCAGTGCCAAAAAAGTTAATCACAGTGGAAGTCGAAGCATCTCTGGTTATTTAAAAAAAAAATTCATATTCTTGTTTTTTCATTGCCTTAAATCTGGTACATGAATCGAGCATTTGACTTGTATTTAACATATTGTAGGTATTATATGTGTATAAAGTTAAGTGAAAAGTTTTTTGTAAATTCACTTCCAGTCATGAGATATGGTATTGACAATGTAGACATTGTTATTTTATTTTCTCAGAAATGAATAAAGACAAACACTTGAAACTTGCAGGGATGAAACATTAGCATTAATCCATAACACAGGAAGTGGTTGAAAAATTGACAGTTTCCCTTATTTTTGTCCATGTGATTTCTCAGAGATGGCCAAGTAGATTTTCTTGACATTTCTAAAATAAATGTTTTAGGGGATGAACTTGATAACTTTTTGTTTGTTTGTTTTTTTGTTTTTTGTTTTTTTTTTTTGTTTTTTGTTTTTCAAAAATTCACTGTTGTTCATGAAAGATAGTTAATTTGCTTTTTGTGTCCACCCTTTTTCTCAAAAATGGTAAAAGATAGCAGCCTTATGAAATTTTCAGGAATGATACGTCTCAGAAAGTAGGAATGCACAAAATGTCATATTTCAAGTTTATGCTTTTGAATCAAAGCTTGCATGCTATCATTCAGTCTCTTTTGGAGTTTCAGATAATGTTAAACTTACTGGAAGTGTTAAAACTTCAATTTCCAGTTTTTAGAGAAAAATTTCATGATTAATGGTTTCTTTCTCCCCATGTTACTGACACTACCATCCTAGTGTAACACTGGAATTTTTTTTTTTCAAATTTCACTTCTGTTAATGAGGGTGTAAATACTAGGGCTAACTATGTTTTTTTCTTCTTTTTGTCGATGCCACTTCCGGTTGTGAGTTGTGGCTGATTTTGTTTTTAAAGTGTTGTTTTGTCTTAACATTTTCTCATAAACGAATAAAGATTGAGTCTTGAAACTTTTCAGGGAGATAGAGAGTGACTTGTAGCTTTAAAATGAGGTTCAATTTTGTTGCCATCATTTCTGTTGTCCACTGGAAGTACTTTAAATATCTGCAATTTTTTTTTTTTATTCTTTTCATTCTTAAATACTTATGATAGATTCTAATAAAGTGTTTCAGGTCATACCATTTTGACTTGAAATTGGTTCCTCCAAACTGGAAGTTGTCCAAAAGTTGTTTAAAAAATTAATATCTTTCATTGAAACTTTCAGGGACAATTCCTACACACTCAATGGTTTAAGGACTTCCAAGATAATGGAAGTGAATGAAAGAAGAACCAGAACCTGTTTAAAATTTATAGATGTCATTTCTCACATGTTTTACATTCTATTTTGAAAAATTTAGGTGTTTAATCCTTTCATCTATAGTCATTCTTCACCAGTCGAATTATCCCAGTCAAGATCTTATCTCATTAGAAATTGAATTTATACCAGTCAAGATCTTATCTCATAAGAAATCGGAAAGAAGACTAACTTGTTGCTCGCAACGAGATTGTGCACTGTCTGGTGTTCGGGGACATTTGTGTTGGCATTCCAACACAGTTATAACTCATTATTATTTTCTTTTTATTATTTAGTGCTGAACTTGTCCACATAATTTTATGAAAGTTCTTTAACAGATCTAGTTCAAACTTCATGGGCTGATAGGGGGTCATGAGGCAGGGTGCCATGACTTTGAAATGGCTGTCAAAACAAAAATGATTAAAAATCACAGGTTTCAGATTCAAATGACATTAGTTTCTATGGTGAAATGATTGACCTGGGTCCATTTCTAAGATGTATTGGCATCCCAACACAGTTACAGCTTGTTCTTATTTTGCTCTAGTACATTTGTCTGGGAGTGTTCTCAGAAACAACGAGGGATCAATATGAAACCATTTTAGGATGTTAGTATATCAATTGTAGATGTGCAGATCAAATGGCAATTTTTCTGAAAATGTAAGCATGTGCACTCACTAACATTTCTCATAAACATGCCATAATTGTAAATAATGTTCATATGAATGCGGAACATCTTTATAAATATAGTACATCTATTTAATGGCTGGAAATTCTGACAAAAAGGAGAATAGAATGTTAATATAAGTTAGAAATAAATTTCAGTTTTGAAAATACATGAGGGTATAAACTGCAGCACTTCACGCTGGCGTACTTATCAACAAGTGCTATCATTCATGAGGTATGCTGGCGTGAAGTGTCACAGTTCACACTCATGTATTTTCAAAACTGAAAGTTTTTTCTTAAATATTATTGTAAGGAAGATGTTTATGATTATTTTAAAATAGCACCAAGAGTGAAATGGATATTTATAAATATGTATATACAAATATGCATCACAAAGTAGATTGTCCACTTAGTGCTATATATATCTATCAAACAAAGTATAGAAAAAAAAATATTTCTAAAGTGCTATATGTTAGGTTAACACATAACAGAGAGTTTGTACATTTTCTACCGGGCCACATTTTAGGTATTTTTGCCAAGGGGCCATTATTGTGACACCTGTCAAAACTGTATTCAAAGCTCGGATGCATAAGAAGTGAGGAAGTATTGTGCAACTATAAAAATCACCCTAATTACAATGTAATGAGACAATTAAAGCTATATGGACAAACAAATCTAACATCTGATTAAAATACATTAATTTTATCACTGAAATGTACATCTTCCAATGTTGAATGATATGTAAAATGTATTATGTGTTGATGCATGCAAACATGAGGAGATTCAACAAGAATTTAAATTTTTTAAATTCATTGGGTTTTTTTCACAGTTTTTCACAAGTCAATTCAGTAATTTGATGAAATATTATCAAAGACTGAGTTTTTTATTTATTAAATTTTGTTCAGATCTATGCAGTCATTTTATTTCAAGATTCAGTACATATAATATGTGCACGCACGCATTTGAAAACATTGAATGTACATTATTACGTGCAGTATTTCTTCTATGTCTGCGGTCACATAAAATCTGAGGAATTTTATACCTGTCCAGTGGACTTGAAGCATGTAAGCTACTTTCTTGTAAGCCATATGCAACTCACAGAATTTCATACCTGCTGACCAAATCAAAAATGATAATCTGCAAAGTTATAACTCCTTGGAATTAAATATGTCTACAGTATATTTGCTAGTATTATTAATGAAATTTATTTGCCACAAAGATGTGCATTGCCCAGTGAATAAAATGATATACAGTATGAATGGATTAAAAATGAAATTGAAATTTTAAAAGCAGTGTATACATGTATTTCTTTTGTTATTAGTAAATTCATTAATGATCATTTCTTATCAAACGATATATTACAGTCTTGTTCCAGTTAAGTTTTACCAAATTTATCAATTTTAATAAAGTCTGTTCGAACTTTTAATGGCTATAGAGTATTTCTGTTTTGATGGATGTTTGAGAAGATCATTTTCAAATGTAAATACATGTATTAATAGACTGTAAACTTGTAAGATTTATCTATTGTTATCTCCCTTTAGGAACACTGGGTGTCGTGACTGAAGTAACACTCAAGATTCGACCACTTCCTCCATGCAGAAAATATGGCTCCATAGTCTTTCCTGAATTTGTGAATGGTGTGAATTGTCTGAGGGAAATAGCCAGACAAAGGTGTGCTCCAGCCTCCATACGGCTTATGGACAATCAACAGTTTCAGTTTGGTGAGATTGTTTAGCACTCAGAAGTTTGCTATCTATTTGTCTGTCCATATTGGCAAATAAAGTCTAGTCTTTAACAAGTATAGATTAGGTTTTCATACTTCATGCAGATACTGTGTTTGACAAGATAGTGTGTCATCAACTTTTAAAAGATCACATTTTTAAGAGTCTTTAATTTGTAAAATCACTAGGAGAAAGTGTGTATTTAATGTCCAATCTTTAATTTGTAAAATCACTGGGAGAAAGTGTGTATTTAATGTCCAATCTTTAATTTGCAAGGTCAGTGGGAGAAAGTGTATTTAATGTCCAGTTTTTACCATTTTCACAAAGAAATAGTTGTTCTTCATACTTCACACAAAGGTTGCTTGTTACCTATATGAATGTGTAAGGTTTTGCAATGTGACTTCACTTGTGTATTTCAAATGTGGATTCTGGCCCCAGTGATCGGGGTACAAACTTCTCTCTATAGCATGTTCAAATGATTTCATTGTGAGAATAATAGGGTTTAACTTGTAGTCTATCATTGGGGTCTTGAACTGTGAGTCTGGCCCATTGGGAAAATGATTATGGTCCATAAATCTTTCTGTTAAAAATAATAATGAATTGAAGTGGTTTGGTATTTGCATATATGATGCTGAGTCTAGGTATGGGGGAGCATGCATAAGGCAAAAAGTATTGCCCACCATCAGTGCTTATACCATAATAGATTTGAGTGATTTAATGCTAGCATTTGTGTAAGATTATCTCAGTCATGAAAATTACTAGCCACCAAACCAGTTTATCACAAGTAAATCATGAAATAAAGTCATCACAAATAAAAGTTGGTGTACAGAATTTGTATGGTTGTTGAAGATGTCATGTGGCAAGGAATTGATTTCTTCAATTTTTGAGAGAATTTCAGGCTGTTGAACTTGTCAGTACAGTGAGTGCATAGTTTGCCCATTATCTCCTCTCTCAGTTTTCAAGCTAAAGTCTTTGTGAACAACTTGAAAATGTGCATGTTGCAATGAATTTGATTCCCAACATTTTCTTTGATGTTTGGAAATATCACAGGTTGTTGGACTTGGTCAATTTTGGGAAAATATTTTACACACAGAGTTATTGGTTTGTCAATTTACCTCTTATCACAGTTTATAAGCTAGGATGTAAAAGAAAGAATGTCACAGTCTGATGATGACTGATACTATTCTCAATAAAGTAATATAACCCATGGATTAAGAAAAAAATGGGCATATTATGTACCATTTTTAGTACTCTTGTAGAATCAACAACCAAAAAATCTTCAAAGCTTGGGCACATTTTTAAATTACTGCATTCAATGCACTTGTTTCTAAGCAATTCTTTTTTATGCTCCCCGAAAAGTCACTGTCATATCTGTCAGTTATTCCTAAGCTCATATCTTCTAAACCTTTCATCAGAAATTGATGAAGGTCATTTTGAAAAGGTCAAGGTCACTCAGAATGTATGGAAGAATCAACAATTTTTTTTAACAGATATTGATCATATATCGCACAAAGCAGTAATAGGCAATGATTTTTAGACAAAGGTCACTCAAGGTTATTTTGGAAAGGTCAAATTCAATCAGAACATATATAAAGGAAAAGTTCCTTATTTCAATAGTTTTTGAACAGGTATTAATGATATATCACACAAGTATGTAAAAGGCAAATAGATTTCAGATAAAGGTCACTCAAAGTCATTTTGTAAAGGTCAAGATCATTCAGAACATTAACCTGTATATGAAAAAAAAAGTCATGTCAACATATTTCAAAAGTTATTGATCTTTTGGACCAAGGCCTCAAGGTCATTTTGGAAAGATCAAGTTTAATCAGAACACATACTTTATATGAGGAAAAAGTTCTTATTTCAACAGTTTTTGAATAGGTATTGATTATATTATGTTTACATAACAAAGAATTGTGAGCTCTGTATCTCTCTTGTAACTCAACAACTGACATTCAAAGTTTTGCTGACCTTTAGAAGTATGTTAGGTAATCATTGTAAACATTAAAAGATGGAAAATTTAAATTTGCCCCTTTAATACCACATAATTTACAGCCTGTTATACTGAAATGAAGATTCCAGAGCCTTCATTTCTAGAACATGCAGTTTATGGTAATACCAGTATTATGCCATCTTTATATTGAACTGACATTGTTCTAAAAGTAGAACATCTAGAATCTTGTTTAGGTCACAGGTGTCAGTCAAGTAAAATGTATTACACAATAGTGGGTGTATCATGCAACCATATAATAGTACCTTATTTTTGATTATTGGTATATATTCAATTTTAATGTTATGAAATATGAACATGCATTTTACTGGTGGTTGGAAATATTGGTAAGTTTTTAACAATGTTTGGCATTTTTTAGGTCATGCCTTGAAACCTGAATCGAAATCCCTATTAAATAGCTTTGTTGAAGGTATTAAAAAATTTTATATAACAAAGCTGAAAGGTTTTGATACTTCAAGGATGTCTGTGGCTACTCTTTTATTTGAGGGAACAAAACAGGTTTGTACAATTAAAATTGTCTTTTAAATAATGTAAATCTTATTGGTTATTTTGGTTGTAAGTAAATTTTTAGCATTTTGCCAGTCTATATTGAAAACACTAAAAAAAAAATTCATTAGAATAATTTCTTAATATTAGAAACATATTGTATCTTTTAGGAATTAAGTAGTGATTTAAAAAATTAATATTCGCAAATTAATGTAATGCTCTTTGACTCAAATGTGCAAAAGTTATTTGGATTTACAATATTATACAAATTTTTGAGAAACAATTTAGCTACAGGTTCCAGTACAAATTGTTTCCATGGTTATCTTGATCATTATCAATAATTGTTTGCACAGGAAGTTGCAGCCCAGGAGAAGCGAGTGTATGAAATTGCTGCACAGTTTGGGTAAGCAGAACTATCGTAGGATGTTAAGAAAATTGTTTTGTATGTAAATTTCAAAAAATGAATTTAAGGTAGCTCACTACACCAAGGCTTATACTCTTTATGACACAACGTCACAAGATGGCGATTTAAATGTTTTTGTGAAATTGTTTGTGTCAATCATATTGGTTGTATAGCTCAGTGGTTAAAGCATCAGACTGATAAACCACAGATCCCAAGTTCAAATCCACCACAAGCTTTTGTCCATATATACTGAAATAAATTTTTAAAAGTCATGTTTATTAATCCAAAATTGCTTATTTTCCACCTTTTTGACATATATTCTATTTGTACATGATCATTTCTTTCACAATCAAATCATTTCATGCTGATTTGAGGATCTCTTTCAAGATGTAGTGAGCCACCTTAAATAGGCAATAAATCTATTTTTAATTTTCATTGGCATTTCTTTAGAATATTGTGTAATCATATCAGCAATTGTCTTTTGCTTATGTGCACTCTCTTATGTTACCATGGAATGATGTAAACAGAATGTCTATTATATCATCAATCAAAATGACTGTTTTGGTTAAAAGTATGTCTTGTACAAGTTCTGATCAAATCAGTGAAAGAGCACACAAACTAGCTCTATTAGATGTAGGATTGAGCATTAGGAATGTGGCTAAACAACTGCGTAAAAGTGAGAGGTGGGTAACAAGGTGAAGATGAAGGTGAGAGCAAAATCAATAGCTATGGCATGGTTTGTTTAGTAATTTTCATAAGAAGTTCAAGTCAATACATGAAATCAATATTGTATTTTTAATATTAAATGTGGAAGTAATTCAATATGCCTCCTACTGTATGAGTTTCCATGGACAATCTTTAATGACATATGAGAGTGAGTCAATGAGTAACCAGCCTAACTTATTTCCAGTGGAGATCCACCTCTTTTTCTTTTTTTTCTCTCTCGATATAATTGCCCTCTAGTGTGTTGCACTTAGACCAATGGTGTTCAAGTGCCATTAGCCCAGAACTGAAAAAGTCAGACTCCTTTCCATTGACCCACTCCTCAACTGCTGTCACAACTTCTTCGTCAGACCAGAAATGATGTCCACAGATATCCATTTGCAAGTTTGGGAATAGGAAGAAGTCACTAGGAGCTAGGTCAGGCGAATTGACAGGATGTGGTATTAATTCATTCTTATTTACACTCCACAGCATCCAGTGCAACTTTGCAAGTGTGGACTCTCGCATTGTCCTGTAGCAGCAAAACACCTTTAGAGAGTTTACTTCTGCATTTTTCATGGGTGGCAGTTCTCATCTGGTCTAGCAAGTTTGCATAGTACACTCCAGTTATTGTACTTCTCTTGGGTAAAAAGTCCATTATAATAATTCCTATTGCATCCCAAAATACTGTGGCCACAACTTGTTAGCAGATGGTTGTGTCTTGAACTTCTTTGGCTACGGGAACCCTTGTCCTACCCACTGATGACAGAGCCTTATTCTCTGGCTCATAATATAATGAACCCAAGTCTCATCTACAGTCACCAGACACAAAAGAAAATTATCTTTTTACCTAATACACTTCAACAAGGCATTGAATACTAATGCAATGCTCTGGTTGCCATTTGCTCATCGCTAAGGGATTTGGGGACCCAATGAGCTATTAGCTTCTACATACCTAAACAATCATGTAAGATTGTTGAAATGCTACCATGTGAAATGTCTAATGCTTGCACTATTTCTTCCACTTGAATTCACCTATCAGAGTATACCAGATCCCAAACTTTGTTACACATTTCTGTGTCAGTGGCATCCAGTGGGTGTCCAGGCCTGGCTTCATCTTCTAAAGATGTTC
Source organism: Ostrea denselamellosa (assembly GCA_024699665.1). Taxonomy (NCBI): domain Eukaryota; kingdom Metazoa; phylum Mollusca; class Bivalvia; order Ostreida; family Ostreidae; genus Ostrea; species Ostrea denselamellosa. The sequence goes on along the minus strand of JAMZEH010000064.1, from coordinate 3,840,644 downwards.
TACCACATTTGAATTCCCCTACCCAGAATTTAACCCGAGAATAAGATGGTGCAGAATACCTCTAAACATTGGCTAACTCACCGTGTATTTCCTTGCTTGTTTTACCTTTTAAGGACAAGTACCAAATTCAGCACAATACTCAACTTTCAATGAAAAACATGCCTTTGCATCACTAGCCATGTTTGACATTCAATATCTTATTAAAGAGTAACTCGATACATATCAATTTTGTAGCCAGGTATAAAACATGTATTTGAAACAAAGCATGAAAATCGTGACCATCTCAATCAACCGGAAATAAGTTATACTGGTTACTTATTGACTCACCGTCATAATCAGGAGTTAACCTGTAAACTTACGGTGATTTTCCCAGGACAGTTTTAAATGACGTCATTGATTATGAAAATAACCTGTACACTGAAGGTGAATTTACTACAAATAAACTAAGTTAGGTTGTAACAAATGGACAATCTAAGGATGATTCAGATAATTAGAAGAAGTGCACTTTATGTTAATGCATTTTCTTCAGATATATGAACCATGTGGGTTATGAATCCTCAATACTCTTAATGCTTACACTTGTAACAGTTAGTGCTAAAGTGAGGGATTTGATTTATTGTGGATTGCATTTTCAGTGGAATAAACAGCATAGTAAACTATTCTTTTAATTGCTAAATTTAAAAATTTGAAAGTACTGATTTTTGTCTCCAGTAGAACAAAATCACAGTATGGAAATATTTTCAAAATTGTAGGTATACAATGTAACTCTTAATTGACAAAAATAACAGATTATAGAATTTTATCTTGCCACACTTCTTTGCACCCTATTAGATGTTGTACTTCTAGTCTTTTTTTAAGGAAGAAAATCACCAAATTGTCTTCTTATTTGATCGAATACTCCTACTTTTTTTCATGTCATTATGTATCTAATTTTGCAAGTTTTATTATATATAGAAATCCAAAAATGTAAGCACTAAAAGTATGTCAGAAAAAAACAGTCAGTGTGCAAAATGTTTATATAATAAGAGGAAATTTTGTTTACTTTATATCTTACTGAATTTGCATTGCCTGATAGTTCTGCATTATGAAAAGATGGATGAATGCAAAGACAAAATATGTAGTAGACTGCTGGTATATCCTTTGGGCCTCTCACTGAGCTTGCTTTGTGAGTGTCCTTTTGGGTTTTGGGCCTCTCACTGAGCTTGCTTTGTGAGTGTCCTTTTGGGTTTTGGGCCTCTCACTGAGCTTGCTTTGTGAGTGTCCTTTTGGGTTTTGGGCCTCTCACTGAGCTTGCTTTGTGAGTGTCCTTTTGGGTTTTGGGCCTCTCACTGAGCTTGCTTTGTGAGTGTCCTTTTGGGTTTTGGGCTGCTCACTGAGCTTGCAGTAACACTGCTGGATTTCACAAACTTGTCAATGTTGATGATTTCCAAATTGCATACTGCAGCACTGTCATCATGTTGTTTCTAGGTATTCTTAGTATCAACCCAATAAACTGTATTTGGGGGCTAGCTGTGTGTATTGGGTGATGAACTTGTTATGGTTTGGGATTAATGTAGCAAAATCAGTGTTAGTCCAATACAATGCTAAACCAATTTGAGAAACAAATCAAAAGTTTACCACACCAGTTCAGAACTAAATTAGTTTATAAGGAACAAATTTGCTCTCTCTCTCTCTCTCTTGCTCTCTCTCTCTCTCTCTCTCACACACACACACACGCACACTGGTTTATTTCATGCATGATAATGAAATTTTTTATTTTCAGTGGTCTGCCAGCAGGTGCTGACAATGGAGAAAGAGGATACATGTTGACCTTTGTTATTGCCTATCTAAGGGTAAGATTTCATTCTGTTGACCTTTGTTATTGCCTATCTAAGGGTAAGATTTCATTCTGTTGACCTTTGTAATTGCCTATCTAAGGGCAAGATTTGATTCTATTGATCTTGGAATAATATATCTGTCATTATTCATCTTATGTACAAGTATTTTTTACATTTGTTAATTTACATCTAGTCAAGATTATACAATTAAAAAAAAGACCAAATGCTAATCCACATCCATTACATTAAATCTAACCTTTATTTTGAATAGTTATATAAGCAACCTTTACTTCCAGGATCTTGGCTTTGATTACTACATTGTAGCAGAATCATTTGAAACGTCTGTGCCATGGGATAGGTAAAAGCTGCATTGAAATGCATATATAACTCTAAAAGTATTTCTAGATTTATTAGTTCACCAGAGCTAAAAGCTCAGTTGAGCTTTTCTGATCAATTTCTGACTGGCGTCCATCTGTAAATGTTTAACATTTTTGACTTCTTCAACCACAAGGCAAATTTCAGCCACAATTGCCACAAAGTATGCTTGGGTAAAGAATTCAATTTTGTTTTAATGAAGTGTCACACCCTTTTTGAAGTTGAGTTAATTAAGAATTCGTAGAAATTGTGTTTGTGTGGCATCATTTAAACTCTTCTCAAGAACCACTCAACCACTTTCAATCAAATTTAATGTAAATTATGCTTTGGTAAAGTGGATTGAAGTTTGTTTAGATGAAGCACCAAGCTCCCTCCAAAGGATAGATAACCAAAAAAAGGTAAAAGTAGGGTGGAGTCATTTAAAGAACCACTGGGTTAGAAAAGTTGGAATTTACTTGAAAACTTACTGACATAGTTTAGATTCAAGTGGGTTCAAATCAGGGCTTCTAGGGGTAAAGTAAGGCCACTATAGGAGACCAAATTTTTACTTGGTGATATATAGGAAAAACTCTTTTAAAAATCTCGAAAACAGCAGAACCATGATTACTTGCATATTAACGTGCAAGCATCTCCAGGTAGGTAGATTCAAATTTGTTCAAATCATGACACCAGGGGGTAGGATGGGGCCACACTAGGGGATCAAAGTTTCACATGGGAATATGTAGAAAATTAATTGAAAGAAATTCTTTTCAAGATAGCAGGGCCACACTAAATGATATAAATATGCAAAATGACATGTACTAGGTTGTGTGGATTCAAGTTTATTTTATACCTCCTCGACATAAGTGTGGATTGTGGTGGTGGTGGGGATGTATTGTGGCATTGTTTTTGTCCACTCCGTCTATCTGAAACTTGAACCTTGCTCATAACATTTAAATGGTAAGTGATAAATATTTGAATGGTGAGTGATAGGGCTCTCATATTTCATATGTGCATTCTTTGATTCTTTTGGTATCAAAGCTTTTAATCTTGTGGCCTTTGAGTTTGATCTGCTTTTAAGAAAACCTAACTGAGGCAATCCCTCCTGAATTTTGTAAGGTAGGACATTCATATTTTGTATATAGATTCCTTATGTCAAGACCTTGCATTTCATCCCATGATTTGTGACCTTGTGTCATTGTTATGTCATGATCCTTTAGAGCTAGGTTGGGGTCACAATACAGGGTCACAATTTTTCATGGGAATAAAGACTGCATAATGTTTTTTTAAAAATCACAACAGCTAAACAACAGTAGGGCCATAGTGACTCAGGTGAGTGATATGGCCCATGGGCCTCTTGTTACATTGTTGGCATTCCAGGTAATGAGAAGAAATCTTTGAAAAGTAGTGAACATCATATTCCCTTATGAACAGTTTCATTACTGTGCATTTGAAAAGTCAAAGGCTAGTGAAGAAGAGAGTACATACAGTTAATGAGAGCCATTGGCTAGCAAAGATGCCTAACAATGTACCTGTTTGTTCCATAGTATAAAACACATGTTTAGACATTTGTATCAATCATTTCTTTTCCAGATGTCTAGACTTGTGTCAAAATGTCAAGGACAGATTACACAGAGAGTGCAAAGAAAAGGGAATCCAATTTCCTCCTTACATCACCTGTAGGTTAGTGAGATATAAAAATTATCTATGGAATTTGAAGGTCCATAATTCTAAATTTATCAATTACCCGTAGGCAAGGGAGATATGAAAATTTTTTATGGAATTTAAATGTCAATAATTCTAAATTTTATAAATTTTGAATAAACTGTGGCAATCTCATAAATTCATGTGGATATTTTAAGTGGTGTACTATCTATCAGGGTGTACTTTTACCTGTGCTCATTGTCATTGTATATTGATTGAAGTTCAATCACTTGCATCATTAAATGTTTGAAATTTACATCTGCAGCAAATGTCAATTTCAGTCATACCACAGTTGCTGTAGAGATTAGCAATCAAACTTGTTTGAGCAAATGTAATACTTGTATGAGTATGTCCACTTGTAGATCTAGAGAGGTTGTAATCTGCCTTCTTCCTTTGACTGGAAAATTTGACGGAAAGGGTTATTTTTAACCATCTGGGAGGTTGCACTGCCCATTTGGGTGGAAAAAGTCCCATGTAAAGTCCTGACTTTCTCTGAAAATGTCCAGGATCTGCACTTGCATATGATGTAAAGTCACCATAAAAAGCTACAGCAACAGAGCTCCTCTAAATGCAATGATTTCACAAGAATTTGTATTTTCTTTCTTGTGAAAATGTGAACAGTATCTAATTACAACTCATGCTGATTGATTTTAGGGTAACACAGACATATGATGCAGGTGCTTGTGTATATTTCTACTTTGGTTTTAATTACCGAGGAATTCAGAACCCTGTTCAAGTGTATGAAGAAATAGAGGTAAAAGATATCATGACTTTATTAAGAACAATACACCTGTGCTGAGATATATTTTTCACAAAACATGCATGTTAATGATGTAGTACAGTGTTGAAATTTATAGTAATTTATCTCATTTTCAGAGTTCAGCAAGAGATGAAATCCTGGCAAATGGGGGAAGTATTTCACATCATCATGGAGGTAATTTTCAGTAATGACTATTTTTTAGCTCCCCTTACCTAAAGTGAGCTTTCCTGATTAAAATTTTTCATCTGTTGTTAGCACTTTTCACATAGTTAACATATCAGAAACTGATGGAGGAATTTCAAATAATCTTTGCATAAAACGTTTTTTGAGGAAGTGAATTCAATTTTCTATGAGAAAGGCCACATCCTCTTCAAAGGGAAGTAATTCAAAATTATGAAAACTTGGATGTTATTTTTCATACTAAAAATCTTCCTCTCAAAAATCACTGTATCATCTTTTACCAAATTTAGCACAAAGATATCCTTAGGTGAAATGGATTAAAATTTGTTCTAAAGAATGGCCACTCTCTTCCCATAGAAGATGTAATCTAGAAATAAGAGAAGTATGGAGGGTGTAAATATCTTCTCTAGAACATCTGCATCAATTCAAATTTGGTCAAGCTATGGTACCTTGGGCTATTTTAGAGTCATGTAATTCTTTAAAAATATGTATAGTAAATGAATGTAATTCTGATTATGATTAATTTTATTTCAAATTTTCATAAAGAAAAACCTTGAGTTAACCATCTCCAGCTCTGTCCTTTTTTAGAAATGGTCCAATATTTTTAAAACAACTGAAATTGCCACCCCTATACATTATATTTTTATATTCCAAAAGGAGAATTGGGCATATCCAGTTCAGCCCTTTCAGAAATTATTTAATCATTTATGAATTGTTGAAAACTATTACTCAGACGAACTTTGTGGGCTATAGGCCTCTTGTCTTCAGCTTATTGTATTATGTAAATATACCTCCACCCACTCCAAAACAATGGAAGAGTTACACTGACTCTTGTCGATAAATGAAAATAGTTATAAATGTATAAAGAATAATACCCTGTAACCTTTTCCATATTGTCTCCAATATGAACCTGAGACCCAACTCTCCATTAATATTGATTAAGTTCATCCAGTGGTTGACATGAGGTGTGATTTAGAAAAGGATATGTTTTAATATATGTGTTTTACATGATTAGTTATAACATTCAAAATATAAACAGAAAAAAGATCATTATTATTAAAGAATGTCAGGGGAAAATAGACAACAGTATTTTCAATGCAAAATAATAATGATAAAATCAATGTATATGAATGGAGGAGGTTGAAGTTATAAAGTGGAAAATGGTGTGTTTTAGATCTTTAGTGCATAGCCATATATCTACACATATAGATATTGATTACTTCTTTTCTAATCAAAATTTGTTTATAGGCATTGTTGGTGTGGCTGGCATGGTTATCATTTTACATCATTACCTTCTAATAATAAACTGCTGGGACACAAATCATTCTAAGGTGAAGGGTGGTTCTCTTCAATGGGGAGATGATTGAGAATTATGAAAAGCTGGATGGGACATCTTAAAAAAAAAAATTTCAAGAACACATTTGGCTCAAAGCATCTTTAATTAGAGAGCTTTCAAGCCATGTTCCTTTTCAGGGAGGGGGGGGGGGGGTGATTAGAAAATAGTGAAAATTAGGTGAGGAGTTATAAACCACAGGATCTAGACTTACAAAACTTAGACATAAGCATCACCATATGATGTAGATTCAAGTTTGTTATGATGATGGCCCATGGGGTTAGAATGAGGCCACAAAGGGGGACTGAAACTCCCATAGGAATACATAAGAAAACCAATTTAAAATCTTCTCTGAACAACAAGGCTAAGGTATGTTAAGCAAAAGTGAAAGCTCTTCAGGTAGATTCAGTTTATTTCCAATTGTTTGCTAGGGTTAAGAATAGGGACATAATTAAGGGTAAGAAAGCTTCTGGAATTTTACAGTGTAATATATGCTATTAGTGAGACTCACACTGGAGTTTTGTAGCACTTAGTAAAAATTTTGAGACATGTACTTTTTATTTGTGCATTAAATTAGAAAGGAAAATTGGAATCATAGTGTGTATTATTGAGCTACGTGTTGAATTTGGCTTATTTGCACTCAAAATTAACTGACAATTTATTTGCATAGACTTCTGTTGATTTTAACACAACATAAACAACACAAATCAATCATTACATCATTTAAATACATACACATGTCTTCTAACAATATAGATATAAAGAAGTTTAATACTAGTAGACTGGAAGTAAATATTGACCTTTTTGCACATAATATATGGAAAAATTTATCATATAGAATTTGAGAGCTCAAAAGAACATATTAAGAGTATTGTCATTTTTCTAAAATTGCTCATAAGTTGCAAAGTCTTGCCTTGGAATATAAAATGGAACTTTAAGAAGTGGGGGTTATAAATCAAATTTTTGAATTATTGACCAAATTACTGAATTTTCATCCGAAACAGGCAAATTAATTTAGATGTTTTAATAGTTGCTGTTCTGTTTGGAAAAATATATTAATCAAATTTATGAATTTACATAAACTGAAGTAGTTTCAAGTCTCCGCTGTGTTAGGACTAATGATAGGAATATTATGCAAATAAGATTATAGAAATCCATAATATCCATTAAACTTCCCTTGTACACATTCTGAGCATGTCCATGTAAGTATATGGTTACATGTGACATGCACTGCATAGGTATGACTTTAATGTCACATTATGACTTGATGTATTGCGTACTATGAAGGAAAACAAATTTGTCAACAAAATGACTTTGGTGGATAAAAAACGCTAAATAAATTGAGACATTATTAGTATGAAAATAAACAGAATTTTCTACACAGTGTTATTACTGCCCAGATGATATCAGTTTATCTCATAAATAATGAATCAAATACAATCAACAAAATACACAGATTTGTATAATTTTCTTTAAAAAAAAAAAAAAAATGATCGAACAGGATGATGGATGGGATTAAGTCAGCAATAAGATTCGTGCATATTTAATTCCACATTATCTTATGAAAAAAATCACTGTCAAATTCAAAGGGTATATCTAACATTATATTGATTCAGTGTAAATTGGATATTTGCAGTCATGTGATATGACCGTATGACATGATGTAGTACACTTAAGTCATTTACTTTACATAAAATAAGAGTTGAGTATGAATATATTGATTTTAGAATTTAAAAAATATTGGTCCTGAGTTTCTGAGATTCTCATTTGCATATAAAGGATTTTAACTGGCTGTAACTACCAGAAACACATATCAAAAACACGTCTAGGGGTATAAACATAGATGATATATTGGATAAAAATTATGCAGATTTAGAACTTTTTGGATTAAGCTATCCTTCCACCACAAAAAGTATTCCTTCTCAAACTCTTTGAAATTTGAATTGACATAAAAAAAAAAATTTCAACTGAATAGGTTTAAGTAATAAATGTATATTTCTGGACCAGTGTATGTACACAGTTAAAATACACTATGCAGTTGTGCTCAAAAGTTGAGGAGTAAACTTCCTTAAGAAATACATGTATCTATGATTTATAAAATCCTTTCAATAAACAATATCTATAAAATCTGTTGAGGTAAAGCAAAATTAAAATTTTTATTTTTTATTCTCCCTTTTTTTTTTTTTTTTTTTGTATATACATAATTTTTTTTTGGTCATTGTTGGATCAAAAATAAGACTATGCTCCTTTCAGGAAATATATCCAAGAATTGGTTACCATTTACTATTTCACACAGGCAATTATATGGCTTGGGTTTGAATTTACTATTATAAGAGTACTTTTTTAATAGTAAATTCAAACCCAAGCAGTATAATTGCCTATGCTATTTCAGACAATAATTTCATCATCAAGATAATAAATTGCTCTGATTACATACCATTGATTTAAGTAATCTGCTATTTATACACCACACCACTACAGTAGTACACAGTACATACAATAAGGATTGTTTTATGTGGCTGTGACCATTTGGGATCAGAGTAGGAATTTTAATCATATGTATCTTAGACTTATAGTTCATATGTCTGGTTGAGCATTGTGGCCCATGGACCTCTTGTTTAAATTGTCTCTTACATCAGCTGATCTTTTACCTAATTTCTTTTAGAGTGATGAATTTTGTTCCTATACACCTCAACATTACATAAATGTGTATTTTGTTGAAAGTTTTAAATTCAAAGAATAGGAACATTCATGAAATGCAGGCTGACCATTTTAAAATTCCTGAAGAGTCAGTAAAGCTCTTTTGAATTGACTCTGTAACTATATGGTACTGGACAGATATTGTCTTCATTATCAGCCAACCAATACCTGGCCAGGTCCATATAGTCACAAGCATACCAAATTCATTTGTCAGTCATTTTATAGTATTAACTTTTCCTTGACTGATTTAGTATGAATACTGTAATGCATACTTTCAGTTGGCAAGCTGAGAAAGAAATGGTTAAAGAAAACGGTTGGAGATGTGGGACTGGGATCAATGCGGGCCATCAAGAATTATATTGATCCTCATAACATATTTGGAAACAACAACCTTATGATAGGTGATTCCAAATTATAAAGAACAAAAAGATTTCATGTAAAGTCATATATATATATAAACTATTATGTACACAAACAAGAAAAAAGATCCCTTCTATGTCCATCTTTGATCTTTCCAACAAAAAAATAAAAATTCTGTGGTGGCCTTATATGAATTGAATGTAAGCAACAAACTGCCATCTGCAAAAACTGCAGCGGAATATTCTTTTGTATGAATTGGGTACTAGATGAAGTATTATTTGCATACAGTACAAACAGCAATTTCCTATGGCTTGTGAAATAATTTGTATGTGATGGAAAGTAACTTTTTTGCAATGAATAATTTTAGGAAATTTGTAATACTATGCTTGTTGCAAATTTTACAGATAGTAACATGTCTAGATGTACATATAGAAAAAAAGCCATGCACCATGACTTTATACAAACTTTCATGTTTTCAACTGCTTTAAAAACTGGAGAGGAGATATCTTGCATAGGAAAAATGTTGATTCATATTTCAGTGTTTGCCATATTGTCCCCACACAATACAGTGTTCCCTCTCCCCTCTCCCTCTTGCTTGTACTCAAACTGTTATAGTTTCAACATTGTTTATTTATAAATTACCATTTTAATCTTGTTTATTTATAAATTACCATTTTAATCTCTTTATCTGTCCTCTTCCATTATCAATGTTAATGATTGTGCAATGCTTGGTGGGTTTTGTAATTATATGTGTGAATTTTAATCCATTTAGAATTACAGAGATGTTACAGAGAATTTATATATATATATATATATATATATATATATATATATATATATATATATATATAAGTACTAAATGACCAACAACACAAACAAATTATCATTTTTGGGACAACCTTTCCCTTCCTCAGGATGAATGAAAAGGTTTACATATGGCTAAAGATGTACAAAAATGCTGGCACTGAAACTAAGATAAATCTACAAATATATATATATACACTGCAAATTGCAAGTTTGTTGTTTTCTGCTTGCTAATCAGTGTTTTGTGCAAGGTGAATTAGGACATTAGAACATATCTTATTCATCTATTGGGCTGATCCACAAATGCAAAGTAGTAATGATAGACTTCATTAATCTCAAGTAGGACTAGTCAATAATGAAGGTAATCAAAATGAAGTGTAAATTTCTTGTACTGAGGAAGGAACAGGTTGTACTGAAAAAAATGACAAGTTGATTCTTTGTCTCATTGGTCATTTTGGTGTTTTTATAATTCTTGTGTTTGACCTTGTATCCTAGTTGTAGATCTGGCATTTATAGGAATAGTTGGAATTAAATGCTTATATGATACTTGGACAACAAATGATAATTTAATTTACATTCAATTGTCTTAGCCAGGATAACCAAAAACCTATAAAAGACTAGAAGGGCTATTTCCAAAGGGGTTCCTTACTTCAAACAGGGATTGTTTGAGGTATTCCTGCAATATCTTTTGCATTGTGTTTATATTTCATTCAGTCATATAAATGCTAGATAACAGAATATCTTGTTCATTTGTTAATCTTTAATATTTATTTTATAATTTATATCATAACCATCTGACATCTTAGGCAGCCATCAGAAAACCAATTAAAACTTTCAAAATATTAATCATTTGTATACATATAAACAAAATCTCTAGCTATCAATAATACTATTTTCTCCCAGTAAGGGGTACAACCCATGCAAAACCTTGATAAGGGAAAAAAAAAAACAAACAAAAAAAACCACCCCAAAATGCTGTGGACTTTCATCTGAGTACTGCTGAATTCTTGTTGATTTGTACACATTTCAGAAACTCTTTAGTGGCCATTTAATGATTATGTAGTGTTTTGAATAAACTTTGATCAACAGTAAAGAATATAAATATTCTTTTGTTTGTTTGTTGTTTGTTTGTTTGGGTTTTTTATATAGCTTTTAGCTCTATAAAGAACATTTCTCTAAATATTTCTGTATAATTCATGTTAATATATTTGATTCTACACTGGATGTTTGCATTAAAGAGAGACATTTTCACGAGAAAGATATTTACTCCAATATATACTTGCTAAGAATTAATGTGTGGTTCCTCCCTGGCGCTGGATAAACATGATTTACAACACGATTACTTCAGCTGTATATTACACTCGTGATTCTTGATTCCTATACTCCTATGTAAGACTTCAAGCCCATGCCACTTAACTCCATTATATTTTGTAAAAATTAAAGTCCTGAACCGTTAGAGCCAAAGGGGACTTGAGGTTTGCCCGCTCGTAGTCGGTGCTAATAGTGGAGTCAGAAATTTGTCAAATTCAAACTTGCGAGTTGCTAAAGAATTACGAGCTAAGCTCATGATATTTTCCTACAAATTTGTTCACTAACAGTTTGAGATTTCTTTCAGACAGGAAACTAACTCATATATGATGGGTGCATCATTCGTCCATTGCTATAGACTAGTTTTATAAAAATAATTGTCCTGTTCCAACTTAGGAGTTAATATTACGGACTTTTTATGTGCTAATAAGCCCATAGTTACGGAATGTTGGTACGTCCCTTTAGCACATTAGTTTTCCACACTTTTTCGTCATGCTTGCAGATATTCATTTGATAATATTTAGTACATGACCATGGCAAGTTATGATAACTACGCTTTAGTAAAGTTAGTTATGACATCATTGTATAACGTTGGTAAAATTGCAGAAACTTCAGAACATTACTGCCAGGCTAGTAACACGTTCAAATAATATCATTTATTTATACAGGATTGCACAATTAGTTATGCAAACTAGTTTACTTAGTGGTTCTGTCTTTAGCATACGTATACACACACACATATATATATCAAGAACAATATCATAAAAACACGGAAATAACATAACTTATATACAGTTAAGAACCACATCGGAAAAGACCATAGGTCTTAATTTTGAGAATCAAAGTAATGTTTAATCAAGATAGGCTGATTGAAAAGTTGTCAAAGTTGTGCATTTGCTAATAAAATCTGGTAATGAGTTCCATGAATTTGCTGTTGAAATGATAAGAGATCTCAAATATTCTGTTCTGGCTCTTGTAACATGAATCAAATTATTCATGGAAACAAGAACATATTGCACCAATTTTCATTTCACTTGACTGGTTACCTGTGCTGTATTGAACGAAATAGAAATTCCTGCTTTATACTTTCAAGGTTCTACATTAATTGGCTCCATCATACATCCAAAAACTGGTTCAGGTCTACCGCCCACAGCATACACTTAGGTTTGCAGATTCATTTTACCTTCTAAAACCAAGCACTCGTGCTACACTGTATTGTGAAAGATGGTTCGATGTGTCCTCGGCTACCCTGTGGAACTGCCTTCTGCCGGATCTTCGGTTCGATTGATTGATTGGGGTTTTACGCCGTGTTGGCAGTATTTCAGCCATTTTACTGCGATTAAACAACTGAAACATGGTTGGTTATGAAAACTGAAGTTTCCCTGACGGCCCTCAGTGAGCCTACTCTTTTTTGAAAATCAAGGAAACGATCTTTACGTGCCAAGGGGGTTGTAATCCTTGACACGGGACACCCTTTAACGTCCCATCCGACGGACTTAAAAGTTAAAAATCTGTTTAATATTACTTCATGTCATTTTTATGTATTAAATTTACTGTTCTTTGTTTTAATTTATTTTGCATGTAAAGTGCTTTAGGGTAGTTATGTTATTAGATAAGGCGCTATATAAATGTAGGATGATAATGGTTTAAAAATTTAATTTTTTTCCCCCAGAAATTATAAATAAGAGTGGCAAAACTCGGATTAATGTTTCTGGCGCAATTTCTAATTAATGTGTTCGCATACGTGGATACACTGGTATTGAGGTTCTCAGACTGTTGTCGATGAACGGTCATACACTGTCTTAAGGTGTCTTTTGTCTAGCCGATGTAATTCTTATCGCATCCGATGCAGGTAATTGCATAAGTAAGGTTGGAACTAACACATGTCATTGACTTTATTTTTGTGTTAAATTTAAATTTGTTTTAAAAATTTCCATTTACCATTAATTCTATAGAATAGTTTTATGCATTTATGAGTGGACTCGCGTAGCGAGCTATATGTACCTTTTGGCGTCGGGCCCATCTTGCGAGTCGCCCACTTCACTGCCATACCCCCCTCATACAATAGTTGGTAATATAGGTTGTGAAAACCGGCCCGGGTCACCTTTGTAATCCGAATTTTTTTTAGTTTTCTTTGCTAATTTACTTTTTATAATGTGGAACTTCTTAATCTTTATCATGATAATACATTGGATCACAAAAATTACGATATAATTTTACTTCGTTGTGAAAATATCAAGAATTGTTTATTTCGGGTTGGTGAAATGGGTATCGAGAAAAAATACACATACAACGTGACACAACAATGAAACTACACTTGATGTTTATGATTGATTGATTGATTATTTATTGCTTTCCGTCACACTCAACAATTTTTCAGTTATCTGGTGGCGTCCAGTTTTTGTTGGTGGAGGAGAGAACCCAGATACAATGTACCTGGGAAGAGACCACCGACCTTCCGCAAGTAAACTGGCAAACTTGCTCACATAACGCCGCGGCCGAGATTCGAACACGCGCCGACAGAGGGAGAGATTTTGTGATTTTGAGCCCGATGCCACGGAGGCCCCTGATGTTTATGAATGTCATAAAAAATTATCACTAAATGCTGCTGTATCTGTTATGCGAGTCTTTAAGTATTTACGGTTCATTAAAACCTGATCAAAAGGAAACCGGATATAGGTAACTATGGCCGAATATTAAAATTCCGAATTCATAGAATGAGGCATTCTCTTACACATAGGTGTCGCTGCGCTACTCTCCGCATTCACCTCTGTCAATGCTTGAAAAGTAGTTCCATACCACATGACTATAATTCGATCACATGATCAAAACATGGCGATACCAGTAAAAGTTACAGCCGTGGATTGTTTTGTGTGTTCTGCTAGACAAACTCGAACCCATAAGCTAAAAGGACGGAAACTCAAACAAGAAGACTTTTTTGGCAAGTTAATAGCGATAGTGGGGGAAGACGTTACAAATGTTGGGGCCTCCGTGGCCGAGTGGTTAAAGCATCGGGCTCAAAATCACAAAGCCTCTCACCTCTGTCGGCGCGTGTTCGACTGTTTTATTATATGGGACAAAGGTGAAAATCAACTAACAAAAATTTTCTTATCTGGTCGTCGTTACAAGTCCCAACAAACTCTTGGCCCAGCCATCAGTCAGTGCCTCAGAGGTCTACCTAAATCATCGTACCGTGACGCATTTCAGAAATGGATTCAGAGATCGAAATTCTGTATTTTAAACCGCGAAGAATACTTTGAAGGGATGTAATGTTCGTTATTTGAGTCGAATACTTTTGAGATATTGTACAAAACACATTACATATTGAGCAACCTTCGTATTTTCTTTGATTATGAAACGGGTCTGGGGGATTTGAGAACTTTTATTTTCAGTGGCCTCAACGGCGTATTGAAAAAAATTGAAAATACTGACTTGTCCCAGTAGAGTAAAATACAGCAACTATAAGTCGTTACTGACAAAAGCGAATAAGTATAGGAAATTTGCATGATACTTGCTACACTTCTCATAGCTCCCTGGGGGATATACTACTTATAAAATCCTTCGATTTACGGCGCAGAAAAATCTGTGCATGGGTAAGTCCTTAGAACCGCGACACCCACTTTTCTGTGTGTCAATATTACATATATCATATAGCCGTTGCATACAAACTATCACATCTCAACATATCCAATGAATATACTCCATACTCAATATGAAAATAATATCTATTTCTAATATGATTCGATACGCTTCCTTTATTTTACATCGTTATATACTTCACAGTGTAATATTAGACCAAGAGTGTTCGGGGATTTATCCCGGGTTGAGTTCTATACACCCTGTGGCCTCGGGGTGTATGGAATATGACCCGTGGTAAATCGCCGTACAGCCTTGATTGTACCTGAATAACGAATTCAACATGACCAAATTATTTAGTGATTAAGTAAAGTTAAAAAAGAGCTCTAGGTCTAGCCTTATGAATTTATTTCGCGTATTCTTTCATTCATATAGATAGTATTTCATAGAAGTTTGGAATTGTGATATTTTATTTACTTACTTTCTTTATACACTGGTCGCGGTAGCTCAGTGGTTAGAGCGTTCGCGTCGTAATTTGTGCTTCACCTACAGCTCGTGAGTCTCAATACGAGTGAAAAATTCTCGACGGGACGTAAAACAAACAAACAATCAACCAACCAATCAATTTGTCACATTTTTATTTTTTGCTTGATGGTGACGTCACTTTATTTGCCTCGGGGTTCAGCTGGGCACGTTGGCATGATTGGATTGTCACCATTTAATTAAAGTATATTGTTTTGTTTTTTTCAATCATGTAATCAAAACAAAATAGTTTTCAAAATGGAAGACATTGAAGCAGTTGAAAGGATTGTGTTTGCCTTTTGAATTAAATTGTATGCCAAGGCTTTTGCAAACTGTATTTGAATAGGAAAAGTCATCTGTAGTCATCTTTAAACTTTAAATACGGAGTGGAAAAAGAGTAAACAGGTAGTTCCGGCGAAGAAATGTAATAAATCTTTACATATCCTTACACCAATCACACCCAAGGTTTGTGTGAAGCGTAGCGGAATCATCCAAGGACTGTCGATTTCCAGCAAGGTGTATGGATTTGTTAACCAATCAGATTGATTGTATATTGTTTAACATCCCGCTCGAGAATTTTTCACTTGTTTGAAGACGTCACCATTGCCGGTGAAGGGCTGCAAAATTTAGGACTGTGGTCGGCGCTTATGACCTTTGAGCAGGAAGGGATCTTTATTGTGCCACACCTGACAGTGGACCTTGTTTTTTTTTTTTTTTGGTCTTATCGGAAGAACGGTCCATTTGGTCACCTCTTACAACAAACAAGGGGTATTGAGGATCTATTCTAGCATGGATCCCCACGGGATTTAACCGACAACAGAACTCGTCCAAGACATTACGTAACATAGGTTACCAAACGTCCCTCACCAAGTGTTCAGCATTTAGAAATAAGAATAACGGATTTTTGGGATATGACCTTAGAAACGGAGATCCCGTGAGGCTTTAGCACGTTAAAAACCCTCACTGCTCCGGCCTAAGCGTTAAGCATAGGTCTAAATTCATGGTACTTTACCTTCTCTCAATATGAGTGAAAAATTCTCGAAGGGACGTAAAACAACCAACCAACTAACGATCAGTGAGAAAAAATCTCAAATTATTGACTCTTGAAAAGATTTATGAAATGTCCCACCTTATTTTCACTATTTCTTAATTATCTACACTTGAAATTACAAATGGTCCTCCGTTTTAAAACAACTCAACCAAGGATACTCTGTAGCAAGTTTGGTTCGTGAGAAGATAAAAATGTGAGACGAAAACAGATTGATAAGAAATTCTAACTTGATGCTTGCACCTAACCGCTTTTCAGGGAAAAAAGGTACCTCATCTCCCAGCTGTCGTCATATAACTACCCAATACATATACTTTATATTCAACGAAAATAAAGAGTTATCACATTTATTTACATTAGAGTTCATGAAAATGTTTTGCAAAGAATTAGAGTGGGTAACTGTTTAACATTTGGCACTTTTCGAACGGTCTATGATAAATTCCACTTTTGATTTTTCATCTTGTGTGAGGTCTTCTTCATACTTTGGAATAGAGAGTTCATAGCAGCACTTTTTGCACCGATCGTGAACTACAGCAATCCTTTGTTCCTTGTTTGCACGCCTTTGTTTGGTCAGGGAAGCACTCTTATGACTACGACCGACAAGTGACATGTCAATTTTAGGGAGCGACGTTTGGACTCTATTGACTTGTTTCTTCTTTTTCCTTTTTACGCTGGGTGGTTTATTATCCTCAAATGACACTAGAGGTCGCTGATACAACGCGGATGTTGCGTTGCCAGAGGAATATGTCTTGGCGGAAAGATGCGTAAGATTCGTATTCTTGGATATTCCGTCAGTGCGCTCTTCTCTATCGGTGTCTGACTCATTGTCTGAAAGCCCCGGTCCATTTCCTACATCATCAATTATTTCTTCGCCACTCAAGTCTTCCTTGTCATCGACAGTTTCATTTCCCCCTGTCTTTTCGTTTTCTTCATTTTTCTCCAAAATGCCATCAATAGTTTCCTTCAATTGTACGTCTTCATTGTCATTTTGTCTTTGGTCGTAATAAATTGTACTTTGCTCTTCTGCTCCATTATGATCAGTGGGCGATTCTCTTGTAATATTTTCTTCTCTGTCAAAGATAACTTCAGCTGGTCTATTAGCTTTTTCGACCATATTTAAGGACGTATCTATAAAAATTGAAGACATTTTGCTTTGAGTGTCCATAGACCTATATATTTCGTCAATAAGTTTTTCCGTGTTTTCATCCTCTTCACATTGCGATATACTTCTCGGCTCTTTGTCTTGCTTAGAATTATCGACATGGGAAATCTTATTTGTTGCCTTTTTCCTTTTTGTTCCAACATCAACGCCCCTTGGAGTAATAATTTTTGAGAAGCGGTGTTTTCTTATTTTAGGCAATGATTGTAAAGCACTAGCTTTCAACAGAAGTTCTTCTTTGTGCGACAATTTCTTTGGACTAGGATTTCTAACTGGATCTACCATATTTTGAAGACAACGATCTCGAAGATGATGAAACGACAAACATTCTGGACTCTCAACATATTTAACGATTTTAGGATAATCCTCCGTTTTAAGATCTTCAACAAGCTTTGTTATGGTGTGTTCGAAGGGACACTTTTTGCAGCTAACCTTTAATATTGCTATCCTGTTGTTTTTCTGAGCCATTCTCATTTCATGTGCTGTCTGTCTGGGCTTTTCCATTTCGCGTCTACTTTTGGCGGGCTTTGTTTTTTGTCTATCGGTAAATACGACCAGGTAGTCATTGAATGACACCCCAGTCCGAACTGGTGGTTGTGCAGTCTCTGTTTCCCCCTCATCCACTATATGTTCTGTTTCGTTCTCGGGACTCTGTCGTATATCGTTTAATTCTAATTCTTTCATATCCTCATTGTTCTTGATTTCATCCTCTTCGTCTTTTTTGAAAGAACTCCCGCCATCCGTTGTTGTTTCTGTTTGTTTGCTGTCGTCATCCATCAATTCGTCCAACATTTCATTAAAATAATCAAAATTTGGTGGTGGCCTTTTGTGGGATTTTTTACTTTGCCTGGTCGTTGGTCGCAAGTATTCCTCGTAGTCATCCTCGCTAATTTGCACGTGGTCTTTAAGACGCGTACCCACGGGTGGCTTTACGCTGAAGTCAAACATGTGTTGACGAATGTCAAAGCCGCTACCTAGGTGCTTCCGTTTTTTACTGGTGCGAACCAGAACTGCGTTGAAGCAGTTTAGCAAACTTCCCATAATGATTGGAACGATGGATATGATTGCCATAAAGAATCCATATTGTAAAGAGATTTGACTTCCGGTGTTGTTATAGGAAAACACGTACGTTGTGATGACGAGAAGGAGACCTGCGTAACAGAAAGGATTCAAAGACTTTAAGTTCATAGGATACCCAAGACTTTCGACACACCAATTGAAGTAGGATTTTGCTGTGTTTAGGTAAGATTTTGTATTATTTTATCAAACAACGATGTAAATCGGTCATTAAAAAGAAATACATAAAATTTACCTATAAAAAGACGTTTTTAAATGTTTCCAATTTTGTGGTACGTTAATGCTTTTCCATTGAGTTTCGTAGTAAAGATTTGTTAACAATGCAAATTAAAAGTGGTTTCATAGGAAAATTTTGTGGTAGAGATTTTAGCAATATTAAAACATTTACAAACAGTTTTACAAAATTCTATATTACATTTTTTGGTGGTGGTGGGGTATGCGTAATACGTTTCCACAAAGTTCTTCTGCTATGGTGGTAGGAAATTTGTACTCGTAGTTTAGAGATTATTTTTGCTTCATAGGTTTATTCTCATTTTATCTATTATTTAACTATGTTCAACCTTTCGCTTGATATCAGATAATACCATGGGGAAGTAAAGTCATGAACTATCAAACACTCTAGCTGATACGTACTCAAAGCTTCTATACTTCATACCTGAGAGCATGCCAGTCCCCACAGATGCATACAAAAGCCTTCTTTTGGTTCTGTATTCCCAGTAGAACTGTAGAAATCCAGTTCCCGTAGAAACGAAGTAAAAGAAAAGTCCAACACTGGCAAAAGCCTGGACAGCATCCACCCAGGATCCTATAATACAGAAGTTGTACGTCAAACAAATTGTATCAGTCAGTGTTCATCCAACCTGGAAATGTGTATGATATATATATATATATATATATATATATATATATATATATATATATATATATATATATCTTTTTCCATTAAAAGTCTGCGAGCATATATCGCACGATATATGCACGGAAACAATCCGGCCTGCAAACATGACGTCTTAATAGTACATAAGCTTTAATGTTAACACGCCCATAAATTACTACGCCTTTAAGTTTCAAATTCGTCGTGTTTTTATTCCTTTACTTAGCTAAATCAATAAATAAACTGTTTAAAAAAAATAAATGTATTGTTAGTTTTTAAATGAAACTGAAAGTATATAATAAAAAGGTTATAGACTTTGTATGGCAAAATATATGATGACCACCGACCTTCCGAAAGTGTCAAACTTTCTCACATATATTGGCGCGAGCGAGATTCGAAGGCCCAGTCGTTAACGAATATATATATATATATATATATATATATATATATATATATATATATTATATATATATATATATAACGAACAGATAGTCCTCATTCAGATTATTCTCAGGCGTGTGTGTGTGTCTGTGTGTGTGTTTTCATGGGTCTTTAAGAAATCCATGCCACAATTGATTTAGTTTGTGTCATTTAAAGATATTTACTGGGTCTATTGATATTGTACATATAGATAGTGCAGCCACTTGTTCAGATCCATGGATTGTGTGTTATATATGAAAATTAAGTTTGAATTTTAATTAATTGTAGTATATTATTTTTGTATAGAAATGCATCGTGTTTTAGCACCCAGACTAGAAAGACTTTGTGTTCTGCTTTAATTCAGTGTTATTTTGACTATGCCTGTTCTTCTTGGTATTGTGGTATAAACAAACAGTTCAGAAATAAATTACAAGTAACTCAAAACAAAGTTGTAAGGTTTATTTTAAACCTTGGTCCCCTAGAAAGCATTTCTTGTAATGTTTTAGACTCTCTTAACATGTTAAGAGTAGATGACAGAGCTACTCAATTAAGATTGAGCCATGTTTTCAATATATATCATGGAAATGCACCATCTTACCTTTGTGATCAATTTATACATAATAATAATATCACTAGAAGTGCAACAAACAAAAATTTCATATACCCAAGATAAAAGGTAAAGAGTCTTCAAGTTTTTTCTATAATGCCATTAAAGATTGGAATGCATTGCCATTAGAGGTTAAGGAGGTCGACACAAAACAAAGGTTTAAAAAAGCTGTTCAATCATTTTTAGCTATCAATGCAAGAGACACTTTGTAAATGCTTGTACAATTTATTATTATTTTTATCAAATTATAGTGATTTTTAGTATATAAAATGTAAACGGTTAAATTATGTCATTTCTACAAGCATTATGCAATTTTCATCAATATACCCTGCCTAAATTCCTTGTTGAAATAATTTTGGTGTTAAAACTAAGCTAATAATAATTAAGGACCCCATCGGAAATAAGCTTTTTTGTAGCTTTTTTGGGCTATCCTTGGGTATTAATTATCAACTGTATGTCATGCTTGATGTTAAAATATATATTTGCATATACACATTTCAATATTGCATAATGCTGAGATAGTGTCTGTTTTCAAAATTGTATTGTTTTATAATCATTACATTCTGTGATATTTTTACCTGAATAAAATGAAATGAAATGAAATTATAATTTTGATATTTTGTTTGTGATAGTATGTATGCAACTAGATACGTGGCCTAATACTAGCAACACAGAATAACTTTTTCAATTGTTATTTTTCTTGATCTTATTTCCTCGTGTGGTCTTATAACTACTAAATATCCGTTTCAAGTAAATTTTTCCTTGAATGACACAATTATGATCTTTCAAGGGAAACCTAATGAAAATGACACAATTAACAGAAACTTACCATCAACATTAGAGAGGTGAAATGCGTCGCACTCTGATTTTAGAAAATCCTCAATACAAGTCATAAATAGGCCATATCTGTAAATTTGTCCCTGGTCCTTCGAGGTGTATTTTGCCCATTGTGGAAGGCCAAATGCCACAACATAAACTATAAATCCCACAAGGATGAATAGGAAAGTGATTTTACGCAAAAGGGCCCGTGCTTTTTGGTTCATGGTGTCATATTTCCCCACAAATTTTCCTATACCTATAAAAACATATTCGGTAACTATTCAGAAGTCTGTATCTAACATGGCTGTGTGTCCTCTAGTCTTCATTGTTAAGTATTTTGCTAGGATATCGGGGATTTTGATCAAGTTATCTTTCAATCAAAATTTATTCAATAAGACCTGAATTGTTCCACCATAGCCGAATGCTCTAAAAGAATATAACCGCCGATTATCATTGAAGACTTTGGCTTTTAAATTAACAGGTTAAAATATTGTTACAAGTTCCTCGTAACGAAGAAATAATATCCCTCAAATCATACTTTTTGTTAGGAAGATGAATTGTCCCAAAGAACTGGACGAAAGCGTGAATAAAATAGGGTATATTAATTTTGTTTTATGATGTGGTTTCACGCTCCACTTTCTATTGATTGAAAATATCAATACACTGAAAACTTTATTGGGTACTGGTTATGTGGAGGCTAAATTATTGTTTGAACGTGTCTGTCTATGATGAATTGACTATCTAACCGTGCATGTGTATTGTATTGTTTATTACTCAAAGTGCAGAACATAGGTAAATATTTAAAAAATGTTTAGCAAATGCTAATTAAAGTCGAAAATCGGCGTGGGCGCAATCGTTCTTGTATTCAGCATTTCCCTTTTATTTGACTTTTAAATTTTCAGTTCAATAAGATAATTAAAATCAGTAACTGCAAAGACGAGGCACCGTATGTATTAAAAGCATCAAGAATCTTAAGCACATAAGGTGCAAGTCTTCAAATTGTAACACTGGTTAAACGTGAAATAGATTGATCATTCTAATGATCCATGTCCGATTTATAGAAAATAGGTACAACAGAACGAATAACAGGGTATCCAATGTATAGTTATTAGTCATCTAATATTTGACGATTCCTATGTGTTAAAATCCACAGGAGCTCGTAACGAATACTTATATGCTCTAATATTTGTGAGACATTACCTTTTCAAATATTGTAAATCATTTTTCATAAGCCCATTAGGTTTTAAATCTTTTATAATATGCCTAAGACAACTCACCAGAACTTCCACCCGTTTATAGCCTCATAGGATACTTGTACATCAATGGTGGTTTACTTTGTTTAGAAACCAAATTTTTCAGTTTTTTAAGATTGTATCCCTAGCAAGCTATTCTTATTTAAATAAATTTATTGGTTTGACATTTCTAATATTTTAAGTACAAATAAATTATTTATTTACAACTCCAATCGCTAACCTGCACAGAAGTCACCCATATACCTCGTTTGTAAATGTCTGGAACCTCCCCCAGAAAAAAATACAATGACTCATTCCATAGAGGATAAAATAAATATCTTTGTCCCACACTAAAAAAAGGGGGTGGGTGGGGGAGGGGGTGCAATCCTAAGTAACCCTTCTCTGGAATTTCCAATGTGTTTTTTGCTTATCACAGCAGAATTTAACCATTTTTTCAAGAGTATCATTAAGTGTTTCACAATTTTCCCCCATAATTCGCAAGCGTGTTCATTTGAAGTAGTTGTAAATGCTGTCGGCGATATACAGTGAAGTGTGGTAAACACCCGTTATGACATTATGACCACGATGACGATTCTCTGTAAGTTTCATATGCTATACTACGTTATAACGTGAAACTTTCGCGAATAAACGCGCAACTTTCACGTTCAATTTTTTCGCGAATAAGCATGTAATTGTCGCGTTATAACGCGAAACGTCCTCGAATAAACGCGTGATTTTTGCGTTATAACGCGAAATATAAAAAATAAACCCGTGATTAGTAAAATGAACGAAGACTGACTTTTATACAATTATTAATAACCTTTTAGAAAAGAACCATATACGGATGCTAGCACGCCTTCATTTTACACACGCATATTTAAGAATGTTTGGCAAATGTGCTCATTAAAGTTTTAATCATTGCAAAGTAGAAGTCATATTCGTAATTGATTAATACTAATGTTACTTAATTAAAACAGCTTTTAATAAAGGGATTTAAAATTTCGTCCATTGAAATTAAATCTTAAAATGTCACAGAATGTTAAAGAAATATTGGATAAATATTATCAATCTCTGAAATTATATTATTGAGTAAATATTAATATTTCTTTCGATTCATTTGATAACCTGAACAGCCCATCACAACGTCTCTAGAAAGCATTTGGTAACCTAAGTCATTTTCTTTCGATAATAGATGAATCCACACTTTTCAAAATTTGTCCCTTGGGAGCCATCTTTGAGGAAAACCCATAGAATTCTATAGCAACCTTTGTAACTTACTGTTTCATAATTTTGCCATTTGATATGCTTTTGGTGGTTTGGTTTTGAACATAACTTATTGTCTAGATGTTACAACAAAGTTGTAAAGATCTCCCCTATGTGACCATTAATAAAGTATGTTCCAAAATTTAAGATTATCTGCTTATATAAGAGATATACAAAAATACAAACTATAGCTGGACAAGTCTATCATTATTCTTCATTGTAATAAACATATTTCTTGCTACTTTCATAATACTGAGTGCATTTAATCAATTAATCGGGGGGGGGGGGGGGGGGTGTGCCAACGTTTCGCGTTTATATTCAAAATGGATGCTTTATAACGCGAAATTTTTGCGTTTATTTGCAAGTTTCATGTTTATTCGCAAAGGTTTCGTGTTATAGCACAAAATATTATCTCTTTTTTCAGCTACGAAATTGACCAAATTGACCTTTCGTGCTATACAATTTTAATAAATTTTACTGTTATACCGAGCATATCTCGACTCTAAAAGTAATACGTATGAGAAAGGTAAACAACAAATACTTGTGATACCATAATGCACCATAATATTTCCCTACACTCTGAGTTTTGTTTAAGACCAAGAAAGTTAACACCATTTACATTTCAACCAACAAGTTGCAGTGCATGTTGCAATCTGGTGCATTCAAGAATTCTCGTATGCCCATCAGTCAAGAGTATCAATAGAAATCTACAGTATGGTTTTCAAACCAACTCGTTAAAAAAAACCAAACAACTTGTAGACATTTGAGTACTATCCAATATTCGAGTACGCGTGGATTCGTGTATAAATCGTTCTGATATTGCCAATCAATTAAGCTTCTCAATCTCTACCTAAGACATAACTTTCAGACCAAGAATAACTATAAATCAGCGCACATGCATGCGCATGTTTCTGAGTAATTTTCATCATACTGACCAGTTCGGAGTGTCAACACACACCTTCAAGGTATATTTTCAAAGTATTCTATATAAAAAAAAACAACAACAAAAAACAAAAAGATTGAGTTCATATGTCAGGTTTAAAAACTTGGTGTTTCACAGAAGCGGTAACTTTCCCTTGTCTGGGCTCCGTGCCTGGTATTTAAACTCTCGTGACGTAGAATGACCTTCATCCCAATATATACTCTTATTACGTATTTGCCATTTAATACTTGTAGGGTTCTCCAGTACTAAGGGCAATCCTAAAACATTTTATGTGTCAATACAAAATAGTCGAAACAATTTTTGAAATGGTGAAAATTGAATTGTTTTATTTTTCTGAGTATCAAACACAATGCATAAGTTACGAGTGTGTCAAATATTTAATATTCTATATTTCTATAGTCTAATATACTCGTGTGTATTATTTTCTACAACCAACTGTACATGACTCTGTCCACAAAACAAAATATAAAATGTTTAATACGCATTAATAAAGTTCAACAAAATTCGAAGTACATGCACATGAAAACATTGATTCACCATAACAATTCGTTACTGGAATACATATTACATGTATCTTACCCACCCAGACTATTTAACAGTTTATTTTCCTTGCTTGGCCTTTTTCTTTCAACTCTCTGTAAAGTTGACAACGTTTTTGAGGTTTTTTTTGTAAAAGACAACGTACCATTGTCAACATCTTTCACTCAGAAAACATGCAAGTTCTCGCTAGCAGCCTTGACTAATAAAACACAGGTATCACATGCTGTATGTAGCGTGTTTGTTGTGAGTCCCATTCACATTGTTTATCACATAAACAAACTATATAGTGTCCAGGTTGGAATTTTATTTCAAACTCGGACAGAAATTTTACATGGAACATTTATAAAGACTAGGAGGAGTGCATTTCAAATAAGAAAAATATATAGGTGGAAAACGTAATATGAAAAAAAGTCGTGTGTCCACGAGGGATTGGAATCCGGTTGGTTTTTTATTTTAAATAAAACCTTTTTACATTTAAAAGTTGACGACCTTTACCCACTGAACCACGCAGAAGACCATAGATTCTTATTGGAAATTAACGTACAGGTGAGGTTGAAAATAATATTGGTGTAATCTTATCAATTTTTTGAAAATTACAAAAAAAATATGCCTTCGTGAAACAAAATTTCAAAGTGACAGTTATTTAGTGGGAAGCTCGAGGGACACGTTCACGCTAAACTCATTTTGTTTCACGGAGGCAGTTTTTCTGAAATTCGGGGATACCTCTCTATTTTAACACTAAAAATCATACAAATTGCTTATTGCTTGAATCAAATTATTTTGTTTAATTCTTGTGAATACACGTCTTCTAAACTTATTTTCAAAAATGTTTGAATCAAGAGATAAGTTCCAGTTGGTTTTAATATATATTTGAATAACTTTATTTTACACATCTTTCGCGTAACACCTCGGGAAATTAATATGAGACGTGCAACACCTTCTTTGATGTAACAGTATAACTTGTGTGATACAATTCTGTTGGTTCATTGCATGCTCAGTGACCTGATTAATACGAGTCTAAAGTACTTTTTCTATCCAGGAGATGCGTAATAAATGTTTGGCGTTGTCAAGTGACATTTAAATATTCATGGTTTGTTTTACGATGCACTTGATCGCTTCGTAATTTTAAAGCTACATTGTCGTTTTCTTTAAAATAAAATGAAGTGATGAATGAACAACATGAATGAACAACAATTCAACACAGTAATATCTACGTGATCATTGTGAGTTACAATGATTATGTGACTGTCTATGGTTGCACATATATAGTGAACTGCTGGACAGATCGATTCCGTACGCAGAATATAACATCACGGTTGGGCCTCACACCAGGCGAATTTACAGATTCGATCAAATTTGAGAACTTTCACCTCGGTCTTACGATAAGCTGTTGATATGAAATAAGCGGTCAAAACCTTATGAAAATATTTACTTGAATGAATACATCTATTTTAATACGAAAAATTAATGAAGCATTCAGAATTTTTAAAAACGAGTTTAATTTACCATTGATATTGTAGTATTTTTCGAAAGTTTGTTTTTCTAAGTTTGCGGAGTAATAAGGAAACACAATAAAAATGACGACTGTAAAACACCCGCAGTTTTATTGAAATCCAATTTCAAAGAATTGTTCATTGTATACAATGTATATCACACATCAACTTCCTAACCCTTACATCCACTTCTACATACATGAACTTAGTTTCTAGGTATAAAGAAATGCTCAGTCAATGAGAAAGATACTCTGACGCTTAATCAGTCATAATCATATACTTACTTTACAAAAGAAGAGTAAGAGTTCTATGAATAATTGTAATAACCACTATACGGCATGCGACAAGCGAGCAAAGCGTGCTTCTGTGTCTTCAAACTGTAGTCATCTTAACATGACAAAAGGAAGACAGATTCTGGTCAACAATCCTTATCAATTGTCAGATTAAAGAACAATCACTTTTCTACCTCCGGTAAGTCTTCAAATTTATGCGCATGTAAACTCTGTCCATGAACGTCCACTTTACTTGGTGTGTATTCCTCTGTGTTAAATACGGGGTTCAACTGACCTTTCTTGTTCTTCTGTTTGGAGGCTTTCTGTGAGTTTTTAAAAGCCCGTGTCTTCTTCAGAAGATCTGGAATTTTAATGGGAGAAAATATATGCGACTTAATGACACCACGGGCCTTTGGCTTTGGGTGACCATTCTGATCATCGTCCCAGGGCTCAGAAGAGATTTCCTCGAAATCATTTGGCATGAATGGTCGTGGACACTCCGATGATTTTGACATGTCGGAGCTTGGGTTAAGGACATCTACGTTGTTCAGCGAGGCCTCCTTTTCGTCCAAATTTGGATTAATGTCATACTGTTCTGCCTTTACTGAGCTTTCTTCCATATCTCTGTCTTGTGATTTAGACCCATATTTATCGTTATTAACAGTCAATGACTGGAAATAAAAGGGATCTTCATCACTCGACCGCTGGAAGTCTTCACTGGATACGATTATGCCTGTAATGGGCTTCTTGAAATCTTCGATCATTGTGCCAGAGGGTGGAAACATAAAGACAGGTTGTCGTTGTCGCCGTTCTCTCCTTTGCTGTTTTCTTTTTTGGTGTATTTTTTCCTCGTCTTCTTTCTCGTCCACGAATACCATGGTTCTTGCCACTAGAAGCCCAATTGCTGCACCGTAGAACAAAGGAGCAATGCTAGCGGCTGTCAGGTAGAAAGCGATGTCGTCACTTCCGTTTGAGTACGGTTGTTGGGATTTATACACAGTCACAACAATAACGATGAAGATTCCTGTTAGAAAAGATAAATGTGTGAATTAAAGACATGGACTGTCAAACGAATCTATAAAACCCTCTGTTATTATTTTTCTTTATCCATTCGCTAACATACAGATTAAATCTGTGCTGTGTTACATGTAGGTGTACGACTCGGAATAATGGAATTGTAATTATCGTCATTTTACTCTTGATAAAAAGATAATCTGATATGTTTGTTTTTATGTTTTGTCGAAATTCATTTAACGCATTTCATTTCGGCTGTTATATGTACGCGCAAGTTTAGATTTGCACCCCAGATTTTAATTTTAGATCAAGCTTTCAGTATGCAGTAAACATGCATATAAATTTTCATCGACGTAAATCAAATTACATCATTCATCAACAGGTTGAATTAGGAAAGCGGAATGGCGTAGCAAACTTGCCTGGTTATTGGACGCAGTTATGTTTAGATCTGTAGCCTGGATTAACATCAAAACAAGATACTCATCAAATTTTCATTGAAACCAAAACAATCCATAAAGTTAAAAACTCACAAGGTTGATTTGAATTTGGAGTGATTGGGATAAGCAATTCTTAGCAGAGGTATTTGGTCGAATTCCAGTTGATGTTTTAGCATTAATTACATTATAATACGGTCACTTTGGAATAACACTTGCATAGAATGAGAGCTAATCAAATTGATTGATTATTTATTGTTTTCCCGCCACACTCAACAATTTTTCAGTTATCTGGCGGCGTCCAGTTTTTGTTGGTGGAGGAGAGAACCCAGATACAATGTACCTGGGAAGAAATCACCGACCTTCCGCAAGTAAACTGGCAAACTTGCTCACACAACGCCGCGGCCGAGATTCGAACACGCGCCGACAGAGGTGAGAGGCCTTGTGATTTTGAGCCCGATGCTCTAACCACTCGGCCACGGAGGCCCCCCCAATCAAATATGATTGTCCAGTTCAAAAATAAAGTTTCAAACAAAACATTTTATTTTCACTTCTATATATATGTTCTAAAGCACCTACTTATATATGTGACAAAGTGAATTCAGAATCTGACCGATCGCGATAACTCAATGGTAGAGCGTGCGCTTTGTGACCGCTCGTGCCATGGCCACGTCAAACCTGAGAGTTAACATTCTTCGCCAAACGCCCGGATATGGCCTTAAAAACGAAGGTCCCGTGTCGCGGCAGGCGTAGGCACGTTGAAGAACCATCACTGTTACGACCCTGAAACCTAGGCAAAGGTCTAAAGTGGAACTTCAATTGGTGACATCTCAATATGAGTGGTAAATTCTCAACGGGACGTAAACCCCCCCCCCCCCCCCAAAAAAAAACCCCCAACAACAACAAAACAATCATTCAATTCAGAACCCGAACAGATGATATCACATACAGAATTCCGGTAGGTGATGTCATTTACTCGACTACGAATAGGTGATACCACTTAATGGTAATCAAAAACCAATTAGTGAGATTACCTGTTCAAATAGATGATATAATCCTTTCCAACCTAATTCGAACAGGTGATACGACCAATGGTTATTTCGATTAAGTTATATCACCAATCTGAATAGGGGATATAGTTTTCGAGACCAATTAGTTTAAGAAGTCCAGACACAGAGCGGCCTATGAAGAAAAAAAATCTTCCTGTTATTGAAAAAAGCACCTAAACTTGACTTTCTACATGTATGATGTGTCTGTACAAGTATGCTGTGATTGGTAGACAATCTACACGGTGGCGGCGTTACATTTCGGGGAATTCCCTTGCTACACGTGCCCGTCGCTTTGTAAATCTATAACAACGCTACCACTACTATTATATATCATAAATTGATAGTCTAAAATGTTAAACTGCACTATTAGGTAAATGTTAATCAAGAATTAGTAACGATGATATCGTCTTTGTTGTACGCTGTATTTGACACTACGGCCTAATTGTTGGGTGCTCGCCTTTCAGCCGAGATCCTAGTCTAGTTCTACGTTAAACATAGAGCGTTTTTTTGTGTTTTTTTTTTTGTTTTTTTTTTTAATGTTTAGAGAATGTTCCTTCGCAAAGCACCTAGTAGTACTGGAGAAAGTAAAGGGATCTTTCGGATATTTTGGTCTTTTATGTCACGGTAGGCGTTGGCAGGATAAAGAACTCAGACTGCTTTGGCCTTGAGCGTCATTCATTGGTCAAAATATGTGGCACAAAAGCTGGTGATATTTCTATATGAGAAATAAATTCTCGAATGGAAAGTAAAAACAAAAAACAAAACGAAAAAACAAACAAACGAACAAAAAGAAAAATAAACAAACAAAAAACAAAACAAAACAAAAACAAAAACCACTTACCACACCATAAAGATTTAGATATGGAATCTACTGAATGGGTGGGATTTTCTTTTAATTGTTTACAGGGTGTTTGTTAGTGATACATATTACGTAAGTTATTCGCCAGTCATTGGTCACTTTCGTAAATAATACATAGATTCATCGGTCACGTGATAAAACAAACCATTCAGATATGCCCCTCACACTAAACATGCTTGCATATTGATACTTGATTGGCAATTCGCGTCATTCTGAATTAGATCTAAACAGCATGTGCAAACATTTGGTTTGCAACTGGCAAGTCAGGATTCTGTATTTTTGAACCTCTCAGTTTTGTATGCCGTATTTCCCCTGGACTCCGTAAAACAACTAACTTATACCGGATACAATTTTTAAGACTCTATATTTATGCATAAATTTGGCACAATTGGAGATTTTTTTGAACATTTCAACTTCAAAAGTACCGCAGAATTCTGGATCTAAGTATCATTTAAAAATTCAAATAAGCAGCTTAAACCTAGGGTATGTTATTCTTAGCGTCCTCACCTGTTGCCACTGAGGCGTACTAACCTGCAATTATGGAGGTTCCAACGGAGGCATAGAACAGCCGCTGTCTCCTCTCTTTGATCCAACAAAGCGCCAAAAATCCGGTTGCCATGGCAGCTGTGTAGAAAATAATACCAATGCTGGCCAACGCTTTCATTATTACAATAGTGCCTCCTGCAAGTAAGAAATACCCTTCACATGTACAAAACATTTCACTGAAATTATTATAACTATGTGGTAAAATATAGAATAGTAATGAGGAAAAAAAAATCATGTTTCCCAAATAACCCATATCGTCAGGAAAGAATCAGATGTGTAATGGTCTTTAGTTTACCTTATACTTAAGTGCGTAAGCTTTATTGAACAAGTCAGTCTGTTGTCCATCTGTCGTCTAGGTCAGTTTTAACAAAAATTGTACGTTTCGTATTGGAGATCATTGATAACTCGAGCTTGGAGTTTGAAATATCTTCCTCTTCAGAACAAATTGACCAAAATGACCAATATACTTGCAAAGATGCTTTCTTGTATACAGAAGAAACCGTGACCCCTGGTATCAGAAAGGGTCACAATTGGGATTTAGGAGACATTTTTGAAATTCTTAAGAAGAACCGCAGATAGTAATTTGTGGCATAGGTTCAAGATCCATGACCACCGGGATTATAACGGGACCACAGTTTTAAAGCAATACAAGCTCTGACTGACGGTACTACAAGCTGTAACTGACGGTACTACAAGCTGTAACTGACGGTACTACAAGCTGTAACTGATGGTAATACAAGCTGTAACTGACGGTACTACAAGCTGTAACTGATGGTAATACAAGCTATAATTGATGGTAATACCAACTGTAACTGACGGTACTACAAGCTGTAACTGATGGTAATAAAAGCTGTAACTGACGGTACTACAAGCTGTAACTGATGGTAATACAAGCTATAACTGATGGTAATACCAACTGTAACTGACGGTACTACAAGCTGTAACTGATGGTAATAAAAGCTGTAACTGACGGTACTACAAGCTGTAACTGATGGTAATACAAGCTATAACTGATGGTAATACCAACTGTAACTGACGGTACTACAAGCTGTAACTGAAGGTAATACAAGGTGAAATTGACGGAATACAAACTGTAACTGGCGGTACTACAAGCTGTAACTGATGGTAATACAAGCTGTAACTGACGGTAATACAATCTGTAACTGATGGTATTTTTCAACTATTCAGATATATACCATTTAGCACCTATCGGTTTAATTAATATAATCCCCAAGATCTGTTGAAAAATTCAGCAAAATAAACAAGGGGATATTGCTTGAGAGCATACCTACAATGAGCGTTTCGTATAAAATTGACATATTAAATTGTTTACTTTGACACTTGCGGAGTCCCTCTCTTCCGCATTTTTCCGAGCTGGTGACCTCCGAGGTCATTGCATATCGGAGATTGCGAACAAAAATTACTTTCAGGTAGACAAATTCATGAATCGACATTTTCTGTGGATTTGACTTCAGATCCACTCTGATTCAATGAGACCACAAATGTGTTATTCTATTTGTTCTTTTGTTTTTCAATCTATTTACCGTTAACTACAGCTTGTATTGCTTTAAACTATTCTAAATCATAGTTTTATGCATGGGCAGAGTGGATCAGATGAGCGTTGTGGCCCATGAGTCTCTTGACGCTGTCCGTCCAATGTCAAATAGTTTAGTTTAAACAAGATTTCATTTATCTAATATCAGTATCATCATACAAATAAACAATGTGAATATAAGAGATGGGGAAATAAGTCAAGAGACTTATTATATAGGCTAAATCCTGCTCTAGGTAATTTAAGAATATAGTGTAAATATATGGTCTTCTGTATCATAGTATCATACATTACCCACCTTCAACATTTTCAAAATGTGTGTACTGACATCGGCTTCCTCCGTCGTTGTCATGGATACACGCCATAAAGATTCCATAGTTGTACTGTTGTCCGGTCTCCCGTTTTGTAAACTTATACCATCTTGGAATGAAGAACGAAACGACAAATAATACATATCCCACAAAAAGAGCGAAGAACACGGTCTTCTGAAGGCACAGGTTAGCTCCTCTTTTCATGTCTGTCAATAGCTTGTTATAGTTTACGAATGAAATATATTACATTCACAACAGGAACAAGACACACCAAGGCACTTTGTCACTGTTCTACGACTACGCTTAAATTTCCACAATGTTCGTATGTGAACTGAAAATAATTATATGTACAATGGTTGTTTTTATCGATTGGAATTTAAACCACTTACCTTGGCTATAGCATCCAAAGGCCCAATCAGCCGTGACCTGTATACAAGCTACGAAAGAGTTAAATTGCCGTCAATTTCATTTTTTTCACGATCAATAAAACTGTTTAAACAGAAAATAAGTCATCCTTCACCAACATGCTATATTTCTTATTACATTGTAAATCTTCTAAAGATATTTACACGCGCTGTTTTATTTTATCGCCTTAAAACATAGACGATAGCAGTAGTGGAACGGTTTAGGAAGTAGTCAATGTCCATAGGGATTTTTCATACAGCTTAATGGTAAGGCTAATGTAACGAACAGTACTCAATCTCGCAATTCCTACAGAAAATACAAATGAGAGGATGGGCAGATACCACGAGTGAAATCAGGTGCCTAGGAGGAGTAAGTATCCCCTGTCGACCGGTCATACCCGCTGAAAGCCCTATATCTTGATTCGGTAATCGGAGCAATCAGAATCAATGTAACAATTACACAGTAAGGTTGTACTGGAAATCTAGATCGTTATAATGACCAGGATTTGCGAAATGCTGATTTTAGACGAGACTGTACAAACCCCTGTAACATCGACTTGTTTGTCAGTAGCCTGCCTCCATTTAATCCAGTTACTCATGTTTCCCAAACGATGCTTGCAGTCTGTTAGAGGAAGATTTGGAAACATTTAGTTGTTTTTACTTTATTGGCGAGACGAGCGAAGACCCATTTAACTTGAGAAATATGACGCAGTTGATATAAACACTGTATCGTGACGTCATATTTAAATTAAGCATTTATCAACAGCAACAAAACGTTCAAAGACTTGTCTTAGTATATATGTACTTGAAACAATTGGCATCATATAAATTAAGCATAGATGTCCTGGAAAACAAAGTACCCCCTGGAAACAACAAACTATGCCAAATGGGACAATGGACAAAGTCTCTTGGCCCATCCGCCAGACACTAAACAGGGTGACAATTTTGCAGCCTAACAAGTTATTTATATCTAGAGGTACCAAAATCGGCAGGTGGCCTAAAACACTAAAATTGAAATTTTGCACCCCTCAATTTATTCAGATTCAAATGGTCTGAAATTAACTTATTTGCTGGAAGCACAAATGGTACCAATATCAGCAAGTAGCATTAACGTATAAAATAAATCACAACTTTAAACTGGAGGCTTGTATCCATGTAAATAAAGCCGGTCCAAGTACTGCAGTAATTGAATCAAGCAAAACAAGTGGCGCTGCAAATTTGAGCGTGAATAACACAACTTGCACCAGAAATTTGACAAACAACAAGCACCCAAAGACTTAATGAGTATGTGGCAGCCATGCTGATCAGGAAAATTTTGTTAAAGTAAAATTAGACTTAATAAAATGACCCAATGCATTAGTCAAGATATTGATAAAAATATTATTGTCCAAGTCAGATAAATGAACCCCATCACCTCTAAACAAGATCTGCTATAGTGGAAACTTACAGATGCTTCCTTTCCCTGTAACTTATTAATTACAAATGTTGCACAAGAACTGTTAATCCTACGTCTGCATTTTCACCCTCTGAATTATCCCAAGTAATACGAGGCAAAATATGCGACCAATAAATAGTTGTATGCAGGAGAAGCTAAGAATTATTGGAGACCAAAGTGTTAACAGCCTGACCGATAATGAATAATGATTACTTTTGTACTTGTGACTCATTAACAAGAACTGAATTGTAGGGTATAACTCTTTCCATACCATACACATTTTCCCACGCCACAAAATGGTGGATGAATTGAGTGAAAGATGATCTTGAGTCAAGCACCATGCACGTGCATATAGATTGGCTCAGTGAATAACTGAAGAATCTATGATCCAAATGGAATTTGAATATAAAAATAAATATTGATGAAACGGCATGAACATTATTGAAATGAAGTAAACAAGGAATTGGGATCTACTTGCACACGGAGAACTCTAATTCACTGCAACATATATTCAGAAATTATTTCTATAATGACCTTATGTAAGATTGTAAACGGCGGCAGATTGCCCCCTCCCCATTTTTTAAATATGCTTCTCTGAATAGCCTTTCTGTGTCAATAAGTTGCACCCCCAAGCCTTCAGTAAGCTGATCAGAATCCGAAATGAATGAGCTTTAAATGCAGATGAGTATTAAATAATTGCAGTCTTTTTCAGCTAAACTGATGTTGAGTGTGATAGGTAATAAACCCTCTGAATTTGAGTACATAAAGCCATATAATACTGCAAAGACTGAAACAACAAAATTGTATCACGGATCTTTGGAATTGAACAACAAACGTGATCAACACCTTAGGCCACCACTTCGCTCACTCTTGCTAATGTATATGCAGACCGAAAAAGCAGAAGTGGGACAACACAGATGTTACAAAACATGGACAGTACTTGACAAGAAACATAGTGTGAGGGGCTTCCCAATATCATGAGATTTTGTGTAACCCGCCATTAATTTCTTTATCATAAAGCAGTCAGCAGGATTTTGCCATCCATGCAAGTTAAAAACGAAAAAAAATATAAGTCCTGATAAATAACATTTGACTGTAGCGAAAGCAAAGATAAGCTATAGAATTGAAACATTCAGGAGGGGGTGGGGTGGGCTAAACCTTCCTGAAATAATGATTCTTGCCTAGATAGTGAAAACACTGTAATCTGTAACAGTGTACACCAGGCATGTAACAGACTGTCTATAGTTGCTAAATAACAGTCCAAAGCGGCATAGGAACCATTGGGTGGTGTGGGTCTGCCCATGGAGCTAATTGACGATATCTGGGCCACTGCAACCGAGAAATGACAACTTTAATTTCATTTTTTAAAACCTTAAATGTGCTGTTCTCGAATTTGTATATCAAACTTGAAGGTTAGCAAGACTATTAACCACAACAGACCCATAATTTTCTTGTTTTTGGACGGTTTGCGATTAATTACTCTTTTTTATCAAACAAATATCAAGGTGGAATTTATCGTTACAAGAGTATGATATTAATATCAAAATATATCAAAAGCAAAGACTGTTATTGCAGATGTCTTGTCAAGAGTATCTGTGTTTCAGTCTACTGCTTTGATTTGGTGTACATGTGGATAAGTTACAGGTCTTGAATTGTGGAGAATTAAGTTTTCATTGTCATTTATACTTTTTAGGTGTGTGTGTGTGTGTGTGTGTAATACATTTGTACTTTTATATTGGATAAGTGTTCTGTGAATGAGTACTAACCAATACGAATTAAAAGTTTACAATGAATCTCAATGCATCTTATTTACCATTCCTAAATGTTTCTGTGTTTGAATGATAGGATAAGATTATCAGAGGTATGTTTACAAACGTACGGATACCTATCGATATCAGTCTTTACATTTCGTTATCGCTTCCAAGGCACACAGAGTGAGCCACACCTTACAACCTTGCCAGAAGAATATGTAACATTGTGAGCGAGGAATCTACAATTGAGTAACGCTCGGGTGAGTTAACCAGAACCCACGGGCCTTATTAGTCACCTGAGTATTAGTTGAAAGTATCACTAGCCCAAAGGCTATGAAAGCTATTACACTTCTGTTTTGTTGTGCATATCTAAGCTAAATTCTAATATTTACTAGTAGTATGAATTAGATGTATTCTTAAAACACAAATACCCTAACTCCCCCCCCCCCCACTCGAAAGTGCCCATACTGATGAAATAATTTACGTAATTTACACGTATAATGTATGTTATATTAACACTATATATGTGTAGGTCATTCAGACCCACCCTAGAGGCAGAACCATTACTCCAAGGATTCTGAAATTTACAGATTCGTTAGAGGCCTTCTGACTCTTGCTAAATATGCATACACATCTTATTCAGCATCAACTCAAGTAAAGAAGAAAATTCAAACATTATACACATTACGTGTAAGCATATAACGACCATTTTGGGCTTGCCTCAGAGTCCGAACTTCAGTAATGAGGTCAAGAAATCTAAAAGTTTGGTAGAGGTCTTTCATATATTTTTTTTTCAAATTCGTCCAGTATTTATATAATATCAGCACAAGTACCTAAGAAACTTTCAAAAATTACGTACATGTATAATATATAACAATTTTGGCCCCGCCTTAGAGTCAGAAAACCTATCCTCGAGATCACGAAGTTCGTACCGACTGCGGACAGAAACTAGTTATAACATCTTAATAAAATATTTAAAACGTAAATTGACTTGATCTGTAAAATCTTGTAAAAATTTAGTTTCTTAAATAAAGCATTGAAACTTATTGAGACAAGAGCTGTGTACAAACTAGCCAGCTGACTAGGAGACAATATTACAGTTATATTCTCCGTGAGGTTCACTGGCACGGCACGGGACTAAAGTGACAAATGTGTGCAATGGCTGTATGAAAATGTGAGGTTGTAATGAAGTTGATTCAGTTTTTCGGTTTGTTGTGTTTGTTTTGACTTTTATGTAAATGGGTTACCGAAAAAGTGAGTCGGGTGAAGGCTATATTTAGATGAGAGTATGAAAATGACCGGGTTGGCTAGTGGAAAGTTAGATTTGGCCAGGTAACGACATCAGCTGGGTGCCAAGTTCACATGTCCTAGAAGTTTTAGGGGATGGTGATTTTTCTGTCAGATATTTAGGAACGAAACCTCTTATATACTGAATAGGAGTTGGGAAAAGAGGGCTTTTCTCTTTCCTAGCCGGTAAGCGTGTTTTGTTAGTGTTTTTTATAGTTTGTGAGTATTTGCATTTCATTAAGCGTGGCCTTGTTATTTCTAAGTTTTCGGTAAAAATTTTAAGGCAAGTTGGTAGTTTTTATGAAATTAATTTCAGTGAGTACATGGGTGTGTAGAAAAACTACTTTCAATGGCAAGTCAGGCAGAGAGTGTGCTGGGTTACGGATATTTGGAGATCCATGCGGATATTGGGTGCAATATGGACAGGCGTGGTATAGCTCCGTAGGGGATAACCCGAGACTTAGGAGGCATCGGAACCCTGATGTCGGGAGTGGAAGATAGTTCGTGCTAGGGCGAGGCCCGTATGGTAGAGTGGTGGTACTAGTTCTGGGCGTGCTTAGCGCCCGTTGGCGGGAAACCGGAACAGTGTCTTTCGACTTGCGGATTTACTGAAACAATTTAAATTGACTCTAAATTTAGAAGCCTAAGAAATTTATATATTTTAAAAGAAAAAGAATTTAGTCTTAAGAACTTTTTCTAAATCACGCTGCTTAAAATATTGTATTTTATTTGAAGAATATCAAAGTGTTATACATCGGTATTACATCTTATACGTTTGTCGGACTTTGGTACAGTGAGCTGTGACTTATCAGAGATTACTTTTATTCAACGAATCAGATAATAGAAGTGTAATTTGTTATTGATTTGATATTGTGAAGTGTGGTGAGTGAAAGGAGTGAGTGTGAATTTTTTTGTTTGTTTGTTTCATTTTCTTGCTTTGATTTATAAAGTTTTGTTCGTTTATTCTACAACTTATCGTTAGTCTTGCTCAATCATTCAAAATCCTAAAGAACTCATTGTAGAAGATGAATATTGCATGTTGGATTGACATACATATATAAAAAAATTTATGAGAATGGTTCTTTGAATCTCAAATATATTAAAGTAAATTCGTGCAATTTATCTCCTATTTATATAGGATTCTTAGTTATAAATGATTTTCTTAGATTCAGTATATGTTAAAATATATCATTATTATATTATCCCTGCTCTGAAGTCTGACCCTGATGGAGAGGCAATGAATTTTACAATTTAAAGTATGAATTTATAAAAACATCATATGAAAGCGTTCCGCTGGTAGACCCTTTTCTGATCATCCTAAATACCATTATTACATCAGAGGGCATTGCATTCGCTACAACTGCTCCCCGGATACAAAATTGAAAGTTCAACGACTTTCGGAGTCCGTTTCTGAAAAAGGCGTATATCTGGATGCAAATTAGTCGACTAAGTTATGCCAGTATTTATAAGAGTTCAAACTGCGCTTCTGAAAGCGACACACACCAAAAGCTGCCTACTAAGTATGCGCAGACTATCGTCTATTGGCTTGGGGACTAAGATTAAATAAGGTGGATCAATATTTTTGTCTCTTGATCGCAGAAAAAATACATCGAAGTACATCAATCCTAACCCTGACGCGATTGTGAATAAGAATACGGTGTAATACAATTTGTTTTGAAGAATTTTCATTTATTGACCGCTCACCCTCAGCCCATCTCTCTCTCTCTCTCTCTCTCTCTCTCTCTCTCTCTCTCTCTCTGCTAGATAATGAGTGAAAATGTAACTTTGCATCGATGAAGAGAACTTTGCTCACTCCGACATCTCCACCCGATTTAGCGATTGGGGATTATTAGGTTTCTTTGAAGGTTTCAGTAGTGACACCCCCCCTCCCCCCACTCTGACCAAAAAAAAGCTATGTGCCTGAAAATATCACATGTAAATATTCACAATACGCAATGTTGTAATTCGAAAAAATCCCTTGTACCACATAACTTTTGCTGACGTCAAAAAGTACAGAGAGAGAGAGAGAGAGAGAGAGAGAGAGAGAGAGAGTATACACCCCCCCAGTGACTATATCTAGATCCGAGCATTTTATCCTGAATACATTTCCTTATACTTACTTGTAAAATATTATTTCTACAAGTCATGGTACTTGTAGACCTACATATATTAATTCATCGTGTTAATTTGTTTTCCATTTTTTTCCATTTTTTTTATAAAAGCGGTCGCGGTAGCTCAGTGGTTAGAGTTCGCTCCGTAACCGGGAGGTCGTAGGTTTGAGCCCCGCTCGTGGCATAAGTCGTCAAACCTAAGACGTAAAAATAAGTAGTGATTGCTCCTTCGCCAAACGCTAGGCATTTAGAAGTGAGAATCATGAGTCTTTCGGACATGACCTTAAAAACGGAGGTAGGCGTTGGCACGTTGCTATGGCCCTGAGTGGTAAGCATAGGTTTAAATTTGTGGTACTTCACCTACAGCTGGTGACGTCTCAATATGAGTGAAAAATTCTTGACGGGATGTAAAAACAAACAAACAATCATTTTTATACAAAATGAACTCTGCATCAGTCACCTGTGGGACCAATGACGTCAATGATGAAAAACAAACAGATGGAGAGGGGTTAATTCCAAAGTGAAAAAGAAGGAAGTTGCACGAAAAATAGGTACACAAAAATGAAGACTAAGATCTTATGCCTACGAATTAACAGGCTTCTTGAGAGGTTTAGATTTATAGATCTTTCTCTGTAACGGAACTTTGAAGTCCGATTTTGAGGTTTAGCCCCTGATTTAGTTCGGACTAAGCTTACCGCTGTCGTATGTCTTTTTGAGAAACAGGCGCCAAGAGAACTGAGTATCCAGGAGACCTCGGTCCCAGAATTTGGGTACGAGTTGTCGTAAAGAAATCCAACTTCGAAACCCAAGTGTCCGAGTTGCTGACTCTCATGAAAGTAAACGAACCAGACTTGCGAAGAAGTCGTATCCGGGTTATACGTCTCCATGTGAAGTACCCTATCTACATTAGGGCACAAGTTTATCTGAAGGAAAACTTCGTATCTAGTAAATTTCTTGGTACGAGTTCTCCACAAGTCTTTGTATCGGGTGAGCAATTAGCGTAATATTGAGATATTAAATGACAAATGCAGTGAAGCATATAAAAGAAAAGCGGAATCACGGATTGAGTCTCGATAAAGTCAAGAATGTCAGTTTGCAAAATTTATATTATGATCTAAAACGTAACGATTGCAAGAATGCAATAAGGTGAGATAGAATTAAGAATGTCACATATATTATAATCAAAGATGTAAGGATGAAGCAAGACAAACACGAATGGAAAATTGAAATATAATAATGTGACATGGAATTAAGGATGCCTTGTAGCAAAATAAAATTTAGAATTGAGAATGGAATTTGAAATGTTATAAGGTAACATGAAATTAAAAATAGCGTGTAATAAAGTCAAAATTAGAAGTCAGAATACAGGAAGGATGCATAGAATTATGGCGTTAATTCCCTTCCATAGGTGTACCTGGGTGTGGTAAAGGAGATGGACATGCTTTTCCGTTGGATCAAACGAGGCGAAAATTATGGATTCATGCAGTTAAACGAGAAGAAACATTTATTAGAATAGTCGGGGTCCCATCCTCGACAGCTGCCATATATATATATATATATATATATATATATATATATATATATATCTATATATATATTTCTAGTTTAAGGGATTTCTTTGTTGTTGACTAGGTCTGGGAAATCAAAACTACAAAAAAAAATCTTTTAGAACTGGGAACTTCTGTCTATGGTGTATTGTGCAGATCGTATTTCATCGTATGATTTAAAAAAAAGAGCTTTGAAAGTCAGTCCATGTGTATTAAATTTATGCTTTCATATTTCAATATCATATGTGCTTGCGAATAGCTTTCTACCGGTGTACATGATAAATAAGAATTAAAATTCACACTCATACTCCTTTATTGAGGACAATAACAGTCTTCATATGTTTTTCAAGAAAAGCAGCCTTGAAATATTTTTCATAGAAAGACTTCTGTTTTCCTATCATCTCTGCAATGAAAGGATAATTTCTTTTAGGTCTGCGTTGTTTTGTTACTAGTCACGCTGCAAACCTTATCTTTCCTGTCAGTCATTTTACAAATTCTGCCAGACACAGAACATTGAAGACATTTACATTTTTAGGTTTTTTTTGTAGATATCTAAGGTTATATTGTTGCTTTCTGGCCACAAGTATTAACTCAGTCCATCGATCTCATGATTGTGTGAATCTATTTTAAATGCTGTATACTTCTGTTACATCGAAAAAACGACTGTTGCCATGCTTCGTAAAGAACGACTGTTGCCATGCTTAGTAAAGAACGACTGTTGCATAACCGACTCCTGTTTTTCATTAAATCTAATAGGACAAATATTGTTGATATTCATATTTTCATTCATGTTTTAAAGCAATATAAGCTGCCAAAATTGCAATTTTTTATAGTGGCATTAAAAGAGGTTAAATGAACGTTGATATGATTGAAAAAAAGAACTGCGTCGAATTTCCTCTCTTATGCATCGTTTACACACCTTTACGTGATGAAAAATATATTCCTCGACATTCCGTTTGACCCTAACAACGGCAGCTGATTAATCGTCGGCAACAATCCCGAAGATAACCGATGTTGACACGAATGATTCTGATGCTGATCGGGGTGGATCGGGTTGTATCCGGGTCATTAAAATATGGACGGCGAGGTGAGATAAAATTCATACTCGGTACCAATGTAAATTCTATTCTTATTATTCTTTGCATTTATTTCCGTTCGTCGTCTTTTTCGTCCCGAATCAGTCAAAGTCGGCTTTCTCCCTCGCTTCGAACCTTTCGTGTCAGACATCTTTGGTGTTTACCGGAAATATTGCGCTTGCGCATTTGATTTTGCAGAATGAGTTCAACTTTAGGTCATTGCATACGGATATAATGTCGGAAAAATTAAGGTATGGGAAGACTTAATTTCAACTGTCGAACAATTTTTACATTTAATGCAAAAAATACAACATGTCAAAAGTTTAATCGGTAAAATCAGGTATTAGAAGGTAGATGTTTACAAAATTTTCGATTAAATTTTAGGGACCCAAAATAACAATTTTGACAGCTTATATTGCTTTAAAGGAAGTCAGCCATTATGACGATGTAGTAAACTACCTTAAAGCAACATTTTAACACACACACTATACACAAAAATAATCAGCCTCTCATGATTATATATCGAATTAATCACTCTCTCTTTAAACTAGCATGTAATATGAATTGGCGTTATTCGTCAAAGTAGGCAAACAATGCACGCCGATCAATTGAATTTTACACTTGGGCGCTCGCTCGAGAAACATATGCATAGTCCTTCGTAAGGGGCAAACGAGGATAATATTTATGCATTTATGATGGGAAAATATCTTTTGACGACAGTGCAAAAGTAGTATAATTTTGACCCTTGTAGAGGAATGACCTGGAACCATTTCTTAACATTGAATGATAACCCAAAGTCGTGGAATTTTGAACTTTTCCCGTTGATCCGGCCTGTGAAATTCTGATGGACCCATTTTTCAACGATATGAGAATTGTTTAAAGTTATCATTTATTGTCGTTTTTTAATATGACTATTAATATTGACCTTGGAAATAATTAACAAGGTTAAGGCGTACATTAAGATTTTCAAGATGTCCCATTTATATAGTAATATTAACATTTCCAATGTTTTTGCCCTTGATATTTCTACCAATTGTAATGATAGCCATTTTCTCATGAATGCACAGTAGTTGTGAGGAATGCGCGTATAAATCCTGATCATATGATACGTCTGTTTTGAAGGCTGGGAAATTCGAGAGAATGTAAATATAAGTAAACTTTTTTTAATACTTGAGGGCATGAACTACAACCCCTTCACTCCGACATACTTTTCAAGAAGCGCTAACGCGTTTCATATAAAATATGCCTGCGTATAGCGTCGCACTTCATACCCTCATGTATTTACAAAAATGAAATTTAATTCTTTTTAATGTATTTGTAACAGGGTCCAATATAGTACTGACCGATTACTACCATTTTTACCATATTTTTTTTCTTGCATAAAAGAAAAATGATTATAAAAGAATTGTACTGAGGTCCACATAATGGATGGCTATTGCTACTAAATATAAAAACTTCTAACTTAATTAATTATGCTAGCAGTAAACAATACTAAGCATATTCACCAGCCCACTTTGTACCAACTTTCTTGCACTAAATCGTGTACTCTACAAATACAGCCATCTATGTAGTATATGCAATAAACGATGTCTTAAATGTCTTTCTTAATGATACAATAAAATATAGTGATTGCACCAAAATACTAGCGAGTTCCCAGTGCGTTTACAGCAGTCTGAACGTTCAAAATAAGTCAATGTCATGAAACACACACACACACACACACACACACACACACACATATTTTCTATCATCATTTTCTGACTTTTTTTTTTACACAAGTATCTGAAATTTATAGATATACTATTCTCAATAACATCAAAGCAAATCGATAATTTTCAAAATCTTGTGACTAGATTTTGGCAGTATTTACAATTATACTGGGAAATGCAGTAGTTGTACCACATAAAATGACGATTGCAAAGGATCAACAAAAAATACATTGACAAAACGGGCCCTTCCTCCTTACAGTCATTAAGCATATTATTGGGAATTGTTCATGTAGCAAACTGAATTTTTATGAATCTGATAAGGTGTGGAAACCTTGAAACGGTCAATATCATGTTTGTAAAGATTTGTCTAAAACTGAGTGCATGTGTCGTCTTGTATTCTTTGAATTTACTACGAAGATGTTAAAAATGACAACAAACTGAAAAATTGCAAAATGATTCATTGTGCAAAGCCATTCGTAAATATATGTACAAATGTACTAAACGCATTATAATGTACACGTTTAATTATCACTATAAGGATCATAGAGATTGACCTTAGATTCCACATTTTTAATTTTAGTGATTTAGAGTAATTGGATGTACATACCAAAAATTTGTAAATGGTAAAATTATGAAGATTTGCAACAAGAAAGATTGTCGTACAGTTCTCGCGTGGTACTCCGAACAGCTCTTCTGAAGCGTCTGTCAAA
Organism: Ostrea denselamellosa; assembly: GCA_024699665.1. NCBI lineage: Eukaryota > Metazoa > Mollusca > Bivalvia > Ostreida > Ostreidae > Ostrea > Ostrea denselamellosa. Next base: position 3,795,684 of record JAMZEH010000064.1, on the reverse strand, counting down.
AATGGAGTAAATGATCGGATTGACGGCAGCGCTAATGTAGTAGGACCTTAAAAAGAATCGGTAGATAGTTCTCTCAGAATCTGACATATTCTCGACAAAATCCTTCTTTACTTCACGTATTAATACTAAAGTAAGTACAGGTACAAAATTTAAAATAAACACAATAGATATTATGAACATAAGATAGGTTGTGTTTCGAGCTAGTGTCTTCCTATTCCTTGTCTGTTTGTCCATAATAGGTGCGTTCAGATTGGTAGAGTCATTTCTGTGTAGGGTTGATGAACCTGGTTTCATATCAACGACATTATGCCCCATGCCTGAAGACAGAGTGAAACTTATTTTGTGTTTCAGTGGTGAGTTTCTTCCCACAGATGACTTATTATCCGTAGACACAACAGAATCACCATCAGAAGACGATGCCTCGTTTTGCATTTTCTGTAGTTTTTCTCGCCGAGTTCTCCTATTCTCTTTCCTTTGTTCAATGGTATCCAAACCATTGGAGGAGCTTCCTCTCCGAGCCTCATGTTTGTGCGCGAAGAATCGAACGCGTCTGCCGATCAGTATGTACAAAATCACAAGAGAAAAAACTCCAACAAGAAACACCAGAGTATGCAGTGCTTCGTATACAAGTGGAAGTGAAGTGTTTTTTGACGAATCATCGATGGAACATTCGGAAGATGTGCCATTGAGAGTGGACGAAAGTACAAGTTGTGTTGTTTTTATTCCATAGAGGGGAAGGGCAGGCCAAGACAACACAATTCCAGCAAACACGGAAGCAAGACACAGAATCTTGGAATGTTTGTTTGTAATCTGCCATTCCAGAGACCGACAAATCTTTCTGTAGCGATCCATCGCAATAAGCACAAGCACTACAGCAGATGTAATAGTTGTAAAAATATTCGTAAATCGCGAGATTTTACATGTCCATGGCGAGTCAAACTGATACTGGTCCAATACGGTAGCTATTTCCATAGGGATACCAATAGTACAAGTGAACAAGTCAACCACTGCAAGACTCATGATGAAGGTGCGCGAATTCGATATTTTGTACACTTTACCATAAATGAAACAGACTAAAGCATTTCCTATAAATCCTGTTACTGAAAGAGTAACTAAAAATAATGTGAGTGGAATCTGACGGAATTTCTCCTCCGTATTCAGTTGAGATATTAAATATTCGGCGAGAGTCTCAGTTTGCCCACAGAAAGATATTCGACAGGTAGTGCTTATAACTTCGGTAGTAAACATTGTTTCATTCACATTTACGTTGGCAGACGAAACAGAAACGGCCATGTTCATGTTACTCATGAAATTCACTTCCGAGTGATGATCAGCAATCTATGTTGGTTTACTTCCACGTCCATATCATCCATATATAGTATCTGATTCCGTATATGTATAGACACACACACAGCTGTAGGTTCGGTATCTGAATCTGAGATATCAACAATATTTTCAAAGAACACACCGTCAGGTAATATATTCGTAATTTACGAAAGAGAAATCCTTGTGAATCCTGATTCTACGTAAAATAACAAACGGAACATTGCACTGTCATAAATGTCCACTGTTTGTGGTCAGCTACTAAACGTCAGTGCTAAAGGCCTGGACACCTCACTCATTAACTTCAGGCGTCACTTTGTAGTTAGATTGTATTATGAAGGGCCCAGTGATTCACGCTTCGTTTGTACCAGATTTTGTGACTAATTGCCACTATGTCCATAAGTGGGAGACCTAAACTGTCGCAGTTTGATATTTTTCAACAATGTAACATGTGACAACAAGTGCATTAAAACTTGTTTTGCCTATGGCATTTGGACGATTTTCAGCTCGGAGGATGGGAAACACTTGTGAGTTATACAACTAAGGTTAATTTAAAAAAAAAACCACGTAATACCTGCAAACACATTTTAAAAGTGTAGTGATTAATTCATCACAATTTGTCTAGCCCCTCTCTAAATTATGGTTTGATGTTAAATGCCGACTCTGGAGCTTCCAAATTGGACCTCCAAAATGGAGAGAGGGTGGAGCCTCCAGTCATTAGAGACTGTCAGAGATGGGGGGGGGGGTTTCTGAAATGAATTTCAACACATCTTATTCCGTCATTTCAATTTCCTGTATTTTTCTGGTTCTGTGCTGTCCAATAAATACGAGATAACAGATAGCAGTAGAAAGACAGTCCAATGTATCAAAGCACATAGTGACTGAAAAATCAAAATTCACCAACTGACATACTAGTATGCGCTATATATAATAAAACAATATTTATACAGCACCCTTTTCATACATTATGTACGCTCAAAGGTGCTATATGACTAATGCAGTTGACATCTGTAAAAAAAAACATCAATGAAGCCCACTGCATTGTGAATATTTAGTCCTTTTTTTTTTTTTTTTTACTGTACTGACTCTCAGTATATGCTAAAGGTAAGGGGTGTTATACCGGAAAAGAGAATTTGAAAAATAACAGCTTAAGTACTCATAAATGTCATCAGAGGTGTATTAAGATAACGCAGTGATAGAGTTAAACAGAAACCGCATCTGGAGTGTGACATGCGAGCTAATGTATTTGAAAAACTTATTATCATTTATAATCATACCAAATATGTTTCAAGGCAAAATGCAAGAGGATGGAAAACTTATTTTTCTCCTTCTTACAAAGGGGAGTTTAGATGAGAAAATCTATTTCAAATATTAACATCTAACCGTACGACTCAACACCTTACACAACCATTCCTCACGATAAATTAAAGACCAGACTTCTAGACATAATAGACAGTTTTTTCAATAAAAATGGAAATACTCGTATCTAGTGATCAGTCATTCAAAAAAAAAAAAAAACTTTGTTAAACACCACTCTGATTTTACGCACAAGTACTTCAAAGTTGATATTAAAAAGATGCTGGAGTTCCTCATCGACAATATCTTTGTAGTCTTTGGTGATCAGGTCTTCCAACAGAATGTTGGAATACCCATGGGCACGAATTGTGCTCCTTTGTTGGCTGACCTGTTTTTATATTCTTACGAGGCAGAATTTATTGAAAAGCTTCTTCACAAGAAGAAAAATATCCCTTGCTGTAGCCTTCATCTCAACATTTAGATATATTGACGACTTCAAATGTCAATTTGATATATCCCTATGAACTGAAAATAAAAGACACCACAGAGTCTTCCATATCTACTTTGTACTTAGATATTTCATTGAATATAGATGTTAACAACTCTTTAATTTATGACAAACGGGGTGATTTAAGCTTCTCTATCATCAACTTCCCATATTTATGTAGCAACATTCTGTCATTACCTGCATATGGTGTTCATGTTTCTCAACTGTTTCGTACAAGAGTTTGTTCTGAGTATGTTCAGTTTTTAAATCAAGACAGGCTACTGACAAACAGGTCCATGTTACAGGGGTTTCAACAGTCTTGTTTAAAGTCAGTATTTCGCAAAATTCTATGTTCATTATAATGATCTAGTTTGCCATTACAACCTTTTCTTGGGTCAAAATGCCACCTGACACATTTCATACCAATTGTTAGGCCATTCTTTACATACCGATTTTGTATACAGATTATTCCATTAACTGATCAAGATATAGGGCATGTGAGCAGCTGACGGGATGCTTACTCCTCCTAGGCATCTGATTCCACCTCTGGTATTTCCAGGGGTCCAACAGTTACACACGTCATGAACCCTGCATCTTATTGTGTCATTTTCTTTACATTACGTATTTGTGAAAAAATAAAGATATTTAATTGAATGTTATTTGGCATGCAGTGCAATTGCTTATCCTGTATAAGTGTCATACTTCCATTTATTTATTTTTAAGAATTGAAGTTATTTATAAGTTAGCCAATCCCATGGATTGATTGATTGATTATTTATTGCTTTCCGCCACACTTAACAATTTTTCAGTTATCTGGTGGCATCCAGTTTTTGCTGGTAGAGGAGAGAATCCAGATACAATGTACCTGGGAAGAGACCACTGACCTTCCGCAAGTAAACTGGCAAACTTGCTCACATAATGCCGCGGCCGAGATTCGAACACGCACCGACAGAGGTGAGAGGCCTTGTGATTTTGAGCCCGATGCTCCAATCCCATAGAATGTCCTTTTAGTCTGCATCATTATTCTACAGCTGGTATTTATGTTGATGTTTATGTAAAAGTTTGTTTTATGTCATAATTTCTTGTAAATTTTTATTTTATACCAAATAGATCTGTCTATGACATAATGAAATCATATTTTTGCTCCAGTATTTCCCTTTTAAAACAGTACGTGATTTCAAATAGTCCAAATATTCAAATATACCACAAAACCAGGTTTCTGTATTTCATATTGTATTAAATAAAGGAAACAAAAATAAGCATATATATATATATATATATATATATATATATATATATCGCACATCACATGTACAAATAGTCAGGGCTCTCTTTCTCTCTCTCTCACAAGTATAAATAAACTTGTACAATATATTGACATATTGTCTCTACTTGTAGGAATGCACTTTAAATGACTAAATGACTGTATTAAACCATAATACATACATACATCAATTGTTTTCCTGATAAAAAATTAAAAATATTATATAAAAAATAATAACAATCACATAGTCATATGCAGATAGTTTGTGACTGGTTTAGGGAAACCAGTCTATATTTGTAATCAGAACTTTCCACTGAAAGACTGGTTTTGGAAAATATTGCTGTAGTGACACACAAATATCCCACATGCATAAGTCACCAACACTTGTTTTTGATGTGTAAATCACAGTTGTTTCAAGTTAAAATTGTCTGAAAGACAACTGTTTCATATTCATTGAAAAATTATTTAGCCTTCATCTACATCAGTTTCTTTGACTGTCTTAACTAATGTACACTGAATAAATGAATTTAGCAAAAGCCACCATGTAAACAAAATCCATTAAAATGTAAGATGGTAATGATATATGGAAGTCTGACTCTGGGAACCTGTCTTGCACACAACTGGCAAGATTTTCTCAATGTACCGGCAATAATAAGGAGGCAAAACTTAGGTAAAATCCCAGTATTCTAGTCACATGACTAGTGACGTAATTGTCAATGACTAGTTCCATTCCACTGTAGTGACAGCTTCCTAGCAGAGTTGATATCACAGAGCAGTGTGGGTGGGGGTATGGCTGGGCTTCTTCCGTTGTCTAGTCAGCAGAAGGGTCAAGAATCGACTCTTGCTTTGAACCCCCGTACCTGAAAACCCCAAAATAATATTAGTTTGAACTTGCACAATCATTTCATTCACAATACATATGGATCATTGATTCTGCTCTATAATGTGAAATAAAAATTAATCATTTTTAATTCCCTTCCCTAAAAAATAATATGAATATCATGATCAGTTTTGAATTTTACAGATATTTCATAGATGTAACAAGCATGTATTTTTCAACTGGTTTCACTAACATGGTTCTCCATGAAATAGATTTTTATGACAGTAATCTACAAGTATTATTTAGAGCCATCTTCCACTTGTCTGCTTTTCTACATATATACATCCATATACTTTCAATGACTTTGTCTGTTGACAACAACCTTTGACAATTTAAAGTGGAGTATATATACTTATTTATTTATGTATCAATGCAAAAACAAGATGCGTTTGTGAAACACTGATGCCACCATATGGCAGCAAAGTAATTATGGTACCCAAAGAAATAAAAATATTTAAAATATTTCACAGGTGAATATGAAAGCCCTATCACCATCCCTTACAAAAAGCATGCTTTTGCAGACAATCGGACCAAAAACTATATGCCTCCAAATCTCTGATTACAGAAGCATAAAAGCAATCCAGCATGTCTACATCTACCAGGTATATACATTATATCTGAAGCCTTTGACAGCATAAAAATGACAACACATTGGTTCATTACATAAGGCCGCTTAAAAAAATCATCCCCATACACTCCTCAAAAATTGACCAGCACCAATTATGTAAAATTTATGATTTACGGAAATTTTTCATCTCTGGCATTTTCAAAAGAACTATGCTTGCTGTAAACACATTGTGAAAACACACTAAGAAATCTCTGCTGAAACTGTAAAGAAACGGATTTCATTATTTCTCCAGTGAGTGAGAGGAAGGGGTGGTTTGCTACCAGTTTTTAGTAATGAAAAGGCAAAATTTCTACTTCTATAAATAAGAACAAATAATTTTGTTTGTAGAGAAAGTGACAGCAAACCACCTCAGCCACACATTCAGACAGCATGTGTCAAAATCACATAAATCGGGCTCGGAAAAAAAGAAACAATTTTAAAAAAATAATTAAAAAGCTATGTCAACGGAATGTACAATGCTTGGAGATGCTATTCCATGCCTAGAACTTGTATAGTTTCATGTAAATATCAACATCAACAGCAACATTCAAAATCCAATAATGCATTAAAAATCCTCATGAATATGTCACCCTCCCAATTTAAGGGACGCAGGAATTTGTATACCTTCAATTTAATCTCTAGTCATGGTTTATGGTCTCATGTTTCCAAATTTATTTCTGTTTAGCTCTTTGCTTCATTTAAAATAAACATAGTTTACACATTTCTTGTACAAACAAGACATCTGTGAAAATTAGAAACTTGATACCTTTCTGTGTTTGAAATAAAGGGATAACTTGGAATCCATTTATGAAGAAAGCATAGCATGACATATTAGGTTGCTATTTAAAACATTCTGATTGGATTACTCTGTTACCTGATCAAGATACAGGGTTGTGACTGATCAACAGGGGATGCTTACTCCTTTTCGGGACATGGCCCAACCCTTTGTGTTTCAAGAACAGTATGTCCTACTGCAATTTTGTATTTTTAATGGTATTTACTTTTTCAACCATTAATTGATGACAATCTGTTCACAAAAAATCAAGGTCAACATCTTTTCTCAGAACTATCCTAATGGGACTTACACCCCTGCACTGCATGGTGGAAAATGGTGAATTTGTGCTCATTGAAGAATAAACACAACCTTAAGACATGCAGAAATGTTTTCTTGAGACCAATTAATGTAAATGCAAGATTATATATTCTGCAATAGAGTGTTAATCTAAGACATGCTTAATATCACTTCTGAATTTTATTTCATGAGTAAACTATTCAAAATACATATGCCATTGAATAACACATCTTTTATCAACAAAATCATATCATAGACAGATGGGCAGCTTGACAGTAAAATGGACTGGTGATTTCATTATACTCTCTCTTAAACTAATAATGCACAAGTCTCTGTAAGAAAACAAATCATTGCAAAATCTAAGAGAAAATGACTAAGTCAATAAAGTTGCAAAAATACTTGTAAAATGAAAATAGCCATAACTTCCTTGAAATGTTAAAGAATCTTGATAAAAATAACAAGTGCACAACTTCATTTTATACAGACCCTAAAGTGTACTTCAACATCACTTGAACCATTTCTTTCTCTGTAAGAACTGGTTCATTCTCACATCAAACCGTTATGTTTCCAGCCCAAAAGCATTCTATTCCCTGACCAAAGCGTTCTTTCCCTCATACTATTCATTCCTGCATGTCATTCAGAACTTGCGCATCAGTCTGTCATTGTAGGTCAACATGGCACTTGATTGAGGTGAAAGAAGACTTGTACAAAGGTAGAAGTTCCACAGTTCAAATCCGTAAAAGTTTAGAAGTTTACAGACGTCATAGGGATATCAAAACAAACACAATGTCAAATCATAGTATCTACTTTAAGTAAGTGTAACTCTTAGACTAATATGAATTTAACATATTTTGGTGTTTTTGAAATTAAGACCAAACTGTTCTTTCCCATCTTGGCCCAAAGCATTCTGTTCTCAATGAGAACCATCCATTCCCTATCTCAAAGCATTCCGTTCTCAATTAGACCCAGTCTGTTCAGCTTTCATTTCCCCCTAACAAAACCATTCATTTCCAAACCATTCAGCATTTGTTTACCATTCCACTGGTGCAGTAGTAAGCTTCAGGGTCTGTACATAATATTTACTTAAACTTTGAATAAAATCTGTTAATTGGTTTTTAAGATATACTCTGAACAATGACAACAACCCCTCAAAATAGAAAAAAATATTCATAACTTCCTTGAATATAAAAAAAAAGATATCCCCTGGACAAATGATATCTACAGATGGACAGACAACTTGATTCCTGTATACCCCCAACTTCATTTGCAGGGGGGGGGGTATTAAAAAAAAATCCTCCCAATTGCCCATCCCCACATCTTTTGGTAGCATGAATATTAATCTCCTAATTAAATTTAAGTGACCTAACTAAAGTTGCCACCTAATTAAATTTAAGTGACCTAACTAAAGTTGCCTTCTAATTAAATTTAAGGGATGAAGCTGATACTATAGGTACTAATGTCAAAACAAAAGGCCCATGAGCCACATTGCTCACCTGAGTCACTTTGGCCAATATTGAAGATTTTCACTATATATTTGCATATAAAACTTTGATTCTCACATTGTTGCCCCACCCTACCCCCAGAGGCAACGATTTTAGCAAATTTGAATCTGCACTATGTAAGAAAGCTGTTATGTAAATTTGAACTTTTCTGGCTTAGTAGTTCTTGAAAAGATGATTTTGAAAGATTTTTTCCCCTTTATTTTTGCATATAAAACCTTGATCCCTTATTGTGGCTTCACCACATCCCTGTGGGGCCATGATTTTAACAAACTTCAATCTGCACTATGTCAGGAAGCTGCAATGTAAATTGAAACTTTTCTGGCCCAGTGGTTCTCGAGAAAAAGATGACCCCAACTTATTTTTGTGATTATCTCCCTTTTGAAGAGGGCATGGCCCTTCATTTGAACAAACTTGAATTCCCTATACCCAAGAATGATTTGTACCAAGTTTGATTGAAATTGGCCCTGTGGTTCTAGAGATTGATTGATTGTATATTGTTTGACATCCCTCTCTTGAGTCTTTCACTCATGTGGAGACATCATCATTGCCAGTACAGGGCTGCAAAATTTAGGCTATGCTCGGCACTTATGGCCTTTGAGCAGGGAGGGATCTTTATCGTGCCACACCTGCTGTCACACAGGGCCTCAGTTTATGTGGTCTCATCCAAAGGACCGCCCCATTTTGTCGCCTCTTACAACAAGCAAGGGGTACTGAGGATGTATTCTAACCCGGATTCCCATGAGGTGTGGTTCTAGAGAAGACGACTTTTAAAGATTGTTTCCTATATTTTCATATATTAAACACTGATCCCCTATTGTGGCCCCACCCTACCCATGGGGGCCATGATTTTAACAAACGTGAATCTGCACTGTCAGAAAACTTCCATGTAAATTTGAACTTTACTGGCCAAATGGTTCTTGAAAAGATTTTTAAATGACCCCATCCTAATTTTGTATTTTTGTGATTATCTCCCCTTTAAAGGGGCATGACCCTTCATTTGAACAAACTTGAATCCCCTTCACCCAAGGGTGATTTTTACCAAGTTTGATTGACATTGGTCAGCTGGTTCTGGAGAATATGAAAAGTTTACACCAACAACACAACACTGACGATGTACAACCGAAAGTTTTAATCAGAAAAGTTCACATGAGCCTTTGGCTTAGGTAAGCTAATATATCAAACACTAATCATTATATCTAGGGAGTTCTTTAGTGGATTAATTAACACTATCATTACTATTTATATCACTACAGGTTGTTCTATCAACAAAATTTCTAGTTATCTTCTTGTGGAAGCACAAACTGATAATGATATCTTAATGTGCTGATAATCTACTTCTATCTATCAAAGAAGAAAAAATCATGAATAACGAACAACCAACACCATAAGAAAATTCTACACCTTTGCACTCAAACTGGTGTTGGTGATCGCTTTTTCAGGCGTTCTAGCATGACATTGAGATACTCTCGATGTAGCACCGAAGGTGATATTTTTGTTAGATCCGTAGTACCCATGCGAGGACTGCCATACATGTTCGTACCCAAAACTCTGTTTATCGCTTCCTGGGTCACTCCACTCTAATGTTAGAAATATAGTTTTATTACTGATATATAAAATGGAAAAAAAAAACCTTAGCAAATATTAATTGATGCTTTTAGTATACATATAAATAAAAAACTCTTTATGCATTAAAGACATACACGATGTTTCTCAATAATATATAAACTGTTTATGATATTCAGATACAATTTACTTAGCATATTTTGATAGTTACTGGTTGTGGCAAATAAAAATGCAAAGATGATTCTTATGTTTTACAGAAGGTAGTATATATGGACATTGCTAAGTTAATGAAGCAAAAAAGGGGAGAAAAATCTTTGGATCAATCAGAGATCAAAACTGGGACTCTTGCATTACTAGTTAGGTGACCTAATCATGCTGATGTATGAAGTATAGTAATATTACAACAACAGAAATTTAAGGATATGAAACAAGAGCCCTACTGGCCTTTACAGTCAAATGAGTATTAGTTAAAAGTATCATTAGTCCCATTGGGCTACAAAATCTATAAAAAAAATATAGAGATTGTTTTTGTGAAAAACAAATGTTTCCCCAGTTCCCCAAAATGAAAATGCTTAAAATTAATCTCCTCCCCTTAATGTACTGCATGGTATGGCAGAGAAAGCATGAACATGAATACAGACATGATGAATTATGACAAGCCATATAGAAGTGTTCACACACTATTCTACACTCTCCACCCCTCTTAGATCCACCATAATTGGATCCTCCTGTCCCTACAATATGCACATCTGCAAATAGTCTTGAAGTATCATACAAAGTTTCAAGTCTATCCAATAAGCTATAAAGGAGAAGCATTCACTAACTATTTTACCATCTCCATCCCTCTTAGATCTACCATAGCTTTTAGGAAAATAATTAGATCCTCCCGTCCTAAATATGTAAATCTACAAATGGTAATGAAACATTGTACAAAGTTTAAAGTCTATCCAATAGGCCATATATGTGTTCACAAGCTATTTTACATCCTCCACCCCTCTTAGATCCACTTTTAGGAAAATAAATGGATCCTCCTGTCCTGACAATATATGCACATCTACAAATGGCAATGGAGCATTGTACAAAGTTTCAAGTCTGTCTGATAAACCATGTAGAAGAAGAAGTGTTCACAAAGATGCTTCATACCAAATATGAAAAGAATTGGAATGGTAGTTATCAAGAAGAGGTTAAAAATGTTCAAATTGTTAATGCACAATGACGGACGCAGACCAATTGCAATAGGTCTCCTGGGTTTACTCACGAGACCTTAAAATAAAGCAGAAACATCGCATATGACCTTAAGCTGTTTGGAAAATCAATATAATTCAATAATTAACATTCTGACAAATCAAAGCACACACAACATTATATTACATCACAAAATTCTGTCAAATGGCAAAAATGGAAACAGAAACAATTTCACAGCACATATAAAATGTTAATGAAGCAATCAAATTTTGGGAAATACAAATGTATTGCAAACCAAAGTAGGCATTGGGAATTAGTTAAAGGGTCAGGAAACCTTCCACCAATACCTTAGGAATTGTTTCTTCACCGTAAATAGTCTAGAAAAATTCACAATTAAACACAGGCTTTTCAACTACTTTAATTCTAACAATCACATACTAAAAAAAAAAACCCACATAAAAACATACTAGACTACACCAATTAACAGACTAGTTCTTCGGACAGTTAAGAAAAGCATAATTTCTTTAAGAATTCAGACAAGGAATTTCAAAGTTAAAAAAAAAATTCCCAAATTTTTCAAAGCATGGTCACATATCACTGAAGTCATAGAATATCTTCCATCTACCCATGTAATTACCTCAAAGCATAATTACTGTATAAGAGTATAGTAATTAGGCCCCCAAGCTATGTATATGTCTAATTATAAAATAAACACACTGCATATATAAAAATGGGAAATACAATATATATATATATATATATATATATATATATACATATACATACAGTCAAAACTGCCATAGTGACCCACTGTATGAAGCGAATCACTGTCGTATGTGACCATATATTGAACCTGTATTAAATGACCATCTGTCTAACGTGACCAACAACCATAATTTTTATGATGTTTTCATGTATTTTCATGAAATTTTACCTTTATTCAATGACCTTACATTTTTCAATTACAACGCGATTCCGACTTTCGCCTTTGGTTGAGCATGGCTGTTCTGGGAATTATCGTCCCTAACACTTTCACTTTAAAACGCACGGGTAATAGTTTGGCGGTGATTTTGTTTAGTCAACACTCTGAATCAATTAACTATTGTGTAATCAATACACAGGGTCGTGTTGGGTTAACAAAACCCGAGTTTTGTTTATTTAACAAAATCAAAGTTCAGTGAAATAAGAGTGTTGTTTTCAAAGGTGTGAATTTCGGCAAACTTAGAGGTGTGCGGAGTAGATGGGATGTAAAAATCTAGCATCTGGTATACCATTATGTTTAATAGAGTGGAAAATTAGCCTGATTGTAATATAAATCATGTATACACTGGGAGGGGGATACTTAGATAACTGGAGTATTTGCGATTTTCCTGTACAAGATCTCCAAGGTTTCACAGTGTAGACATGAGTGGGACTAGTGGCTCACTTTGAAATATCTTGAGTATTTGACACATCCGAATCAAAACTTAAAAAGATTTGCCGTGTACGATGGATATTATGATTTATTTAATGTCTTTCAAATTGTACAACAGATTTTCAGCATTACTGTACAAAAGGAGAGGCAATATTTCCTCACTTACTTTCTTTTATGACCAGAGAAGCATTGATGCAGTTTTTTTTTTTAGCTACAAGTATACATAAATGATCTATACAACAAAATGTTTTAAAGATTTAGAAAATTTGCATCTATGTCATAAATGAGATTCTTGAACAGATTAAATGTAATATTTGATGAATAATAAATTATGGGCAACATATTGCATTTCAGATGTTTAGCTATTATTTATTTTATTTTATAACTGTTAAAACCTTCATAATGAATTTCAAATATGTGTAAGTTCTCTATTGTACAAATTATTTCTGTATATTATTTGCTAAATGCCTATACAGCAAAAAATAAGCAACCTGTATTAATAGACCACCTACCATATGTGACCTTTTTTCCATTCTCAGTTGGATGGTCTCTTAATACAGGTTTGACTGTATATGGGAAAGGGTCCGAAGAACTTGAATATAATTAAGTATAGCTTTTACTCTCATAAAATAAAAATACCTTTGAGCATACATTAAACAAACTCAGAGTAACTAGCACTGCCCAACAGATGGGACATTACTGTATGGAGCCTTACCAGTGGACCGGGGGTACGGTTGATACGGGAACGCTTCTCGATCTTAGCTGCATCTATTTCAGAGGAGATGGGCGTCATGTTGTGGGGCAAGAAGGGGGAGGGCGTGGATGAACTGGAGGGAATATGGCGAGTGAACGTCTTCAGTACGGGACCACTCCTGTACCATATAAAATCAAAATATTGACAGCCTTGCATCATCACGCCTACCTTTCATACTGGTTATAATTTTAACATGATTGAAGAATACAAATATATACCAAGTAATCACAAAACAAGCCTCCGATCTGAGAGACAAGGTAATATGTAACAGTGCCAGACACTACACTCTATATCTATTGCCTTGGTGGTTTTTTAAAGAGCATAACAGATGAGTGATATCATTATTATCGTATACTCATTAATCTTGTTAATCGTTTCTGTATACATTTAATCAGTGCCAAACTTCTAACAACTTTCATTTCTACAGAGTGGTTAAATGTAGACACAGAACTTTAAAACAAATGAGATCCAACACACTGATCCATATGGTGCCGAGACCTAAAACTATTTTACATCAAGACACAAAATAACAGAAAAAAATCGAGGGATTAGTGATTAGTTCATGCTAACTTAAAAAGGTGATAATTAGAAGAGAAAACATTTGTGCAAGTGGTGATCAAACTTCTATGAACTTCATATGCCATAATACAAAATTAGCTATAAATAAAATTAATTTTAACAAATATCTGGAAAAGTACATTTCTTTGATTGTTTGTAAACTTGTATACTGTGAAATTCCCATAGTAAACCATTATGTAGTGACACCACTGGAAATTTAACAGTTGTTTTGTTCCTTGCCCATTTACCTCATATGTCGTTTTTGCGTGGCAATGCCAGCAAGATGGAGATTGCCACTGGCTTCTATGTGTTGATTATAAGGGTTAGAGCGGGCGGCGAGCGTAATGGTAGTGGAGGAAGGGACATCACTATCACTCGCTTCCTCAGAACTAGAGAAACATCAACAAGTTAGTAACAAAAAGTCAAGCATGTACGTCTGAAAAATATAACACTACTTCACATCTAGATACAAATAACAGAAGTCAAAGTCTTCTCCAGGTCAGCAGAAAAGTGGTACTACAAAGAGGCCATCAATATCAGTCCTGTGAATAACTCTCCAAAACTCATGTACTTGTCTTAATTTTGTAGTATGCTTTTGCAATACAGGCTGCTACAACAGTTTAATCAGGCCTTGGATGTTTGTCCTTGTTGCTCTTGAACTAAGAGTTTCAGAGCAGAAGACTTTGTATCCTGTTTAATAAAGACAAGATCAAGCAAGGATAGGTCAAGTATTAGTTTAACCAGTATACACATAATTCACTTGATATAAAATAAAAGCATGCATCAGAAAAAATAGTCAAGTAACTCGCTTTGTGTTACAAAGAAACCATCTGATCATATATATATATGTGTGTGTGTGTGTGTGTGTGTGTGTGTGTGTGTGTGTGTGAATACTGAATGCTAAATATTTATGTAATGTTGTTAATGATTTGGCTCTTCAATAACTTTTGTTATGTTAACACAACTGGAAAAAACACACATTTAGCCAGAAAGGGAAGAAGGAAAGAAGAGGAATGATATTAAGAAGACAATTTTAGATACTTTGCATGGTACACACCTTATGTCTCGGACTGTGGGCATAGTGGCCGGCAGGCAATTTGGGGTCATGTCTCGAAATGATTCAGCTACAATAGTAAGAAAAGTATATATATAAGCAAACACTGAAATCATTTTCTGTCTTTCTTTTTTTTTTTTCTAGATAGAAACAAGTTTATGCAGATCTGCTTTACAATGATATAAATAAACATTTTCATAACAAAATTAATGCTGTCATAATGAATTTCATAGGCAATTCAAAACTAAGTGCAATCTGTGTATCAAAAGCATCTTAGACATACTTGAGAGGCATAGAGATATTTAATCCCCTCATGATTTAGAATGCAGAACAGAAAATGAAACTTAACTGTTAGAGGTAAAGGGAAGATCAAAAGTAGTGTTACAGATCCAGTCTCTCGTCCCTGACAGAAAGCAACACACGGTTAGGTAGGACTAGGGGTTAAACACTTGGGGAACACAGGCACACAGATATAATGAGCAAGATTTAAATAAATTTTAAAGATTTTTCAATAAGCATAAATATTTCCTTTTTAAAAAATTTTATATCATAAATTTTTTTCTGATAAATATTTTGTGATCAAAACTGACTAAATTACTAATTTCCTTGCTCTACTTCATTTCATCTAAAGCCATGCAGTATTATTTGCATTTTCAAAGCCTTTCACCAAATGAACTAGACGGACAAAATCTGACAATTAATTTTAACATAACAACATCTAGCTATAACAAGTCAACTTCACACTGTGAACGTCAAATGCTAATTTTAGAGATATCTCACATTGAGACATAAAATGATCACGTGGCCGGATTCGGGCCAGAGTTTCTGCAATGGTTGGGCCACCTTCCACAAGAGAGATGGGCACGTGACGTCTCAAAGAATGGGGAGACATGGGTCGGTCCTGTTGAAGTGTTATGATTCTCCGTGGGAAACGTGCAAAAGTGGTTTCAGGCATTTCTGTGTCGGAGCACTAGAGGAGAGAGTGAGAATATGGAGCAGTCAAGGAAGGTGAAAGAAATGCCCCACTCCATTGGAGAGGTAGACTACCGTCAGTCAAACAAACACACCAAACAATGTCATCATTTATTTGAATCAAATCATGCAAGTTAGTTTTCCTATGTGAGTTTGCTATGGTGTGTGTATTTCTGACAGCAATCTAGTGTGCAATGTGCTGTTACAAAACAAAAATAAAAGTTGGTTGGTGTAAGACCCAAAGCTCTGGAGGCTCCAAATATCTGATATGCATCTGCAGCATCTCCATGGTGACCACCATAACACGGGAACCAACCAGTAACCTACCTGCATGTGTGTAGCTGGTCCGCACATTTAAACCCACCAAAGTCTGGGCTATGTTAGGGGTACCCTCACGAAGCGCCACCTGTAGACGACGTTGCAATTCATCATGTGTTAATGAGCGATGTATCTGCATTGACATTATTGGTCGCTTACATGGACAAAGCGGATCTCCATCATCACACTACACAATGGCAGGCAGCAGGAAATGACAAAACAGGGCAGATATCAAAATATCTGTCACACACCAAATCTATATTGTTCTTTAATTATTTCCTTTTGTTCATAGTGGGAGTATGCGTAATCTAGTTAAATTATTATCATATTGTCTGTTTATTGACCTATATCTATACCATGAGTGAAATCTTTCTCTAGTTCATTTGAGAAAATTCAGAAAGATTATTCCTGCAAAAGACAGTCAATCTTTTAACCATACTGCAAAATATAACTTAATCATGTGATATATTATATCATGTTCAGTTTTTCTGCACCTTCTTCCTATGTAATTAAAATTTCATTCTCTTATTGTATATTTGTTTTCCGCCACACTCAACAATTTTTCAATCTTATTCTATGACTTATTATAAGCCTGTGTTATAATATACAAATCTTATAAGCATTTCATAAAATTAGTAAATTCCAACTGATAATCCAAATCACATGTATATATCTCCTCCACCAGCCTTACAGTGACAATTCCTCAAGTAAATAGTTTTCCTGACATTATTTTCTAGATGTATCATACTTGTAGTAAATATATAATACTAGCTAAGAAGTTTCCACCAGTTTTAATTAATCAAAAAATATATCAAACTTTAATCAAAGAACAAAGTCATGTCCCATCTATCACTTCCAACACAAATGGGCCCTAACCAGGGTAGAATTGTCACCACCGAGTGTAAGCAGCACAGTTACGTACTCTGCTGGAAAGTTGACAATTTGTATCTATAGAGGGGGGTTGTCCTGCATGCTCCAGATACTCCAGCAGTTGTTGGTAATTGGACTACAGAGCAAGTGAAAATGTCAAATGTTTCTCAATTACAATGGCCATTTCACATTCAAATTGGTGTAAATTTATAGAAGCCATACAGCAGTCTGTGATGCAATGCACACACTCAAAACATGTGACAGTATAATTGTCCTAAATGCCATCATATGTCTGTGTCTACTGCAAAAACCCACCAAATGTGTTCATCAGTCTCTTATATTGTGAAAAACTCTATAAAGGTGATTAAAATCATTTATGAAATGAATTCAACTAGTATTTTTTTAACATCAAATTGAAACTCAATTCCTATTACAAAATTAAGTACATCTGTACTTACAAAGAATGCCATATCTCTCTGTTTTTCTTCATCATTTCTTTTCTTCATATCTGCCATTCTCTGTAATATTTCTACACATGTATATCTCCAGTCACAGACAAATTATTTCAATGTCAGTCAATGCTGATCTGCATAATTTTTGAAATTGTGCATATTGAAACTTTTGTCCATCACTGACTTATTCTGACTGATGATGCCACTAGTCACATACCTTTGCTGCCCGCTCTATACTTCGCTCCTCTGAGAAGCAGGGTATGCCACCATTCCTTCTACCTTCATATTTGCTGACAAACCTGCTGTCCAGAGATTGTTTTTTGTACTTTTCCAGGTTTGAGGTGGTCTGTAAATTATGAAGGCAATGTTTAATGTAAATCTATCAATTGTTATTGCACCTATTCAGATATAAATATTCAAATTAACCATATTCAATTACATGGATATTTCAAGTTATAAATTTTTTTCTTTCAAATGTTGATTTTATCTATACTAATATTAATGATCAGATATATAAGCTACATTAACATATATCAAATTCTGTAATTACCAATATCATCAAATATTCTCTATAAATAAAATCCAAATACTATACTTCTCTAGAACTCAAGATCAAAATAAATCAAAATCCAATTCTACTGCTACACTTTTAACATGTTCCATTACAACAGAACCATACTACTAATATCAGAAAAATAGATTTTGGATATCTAAATAATTTAAATTCATTTTAATAAAACATTATACAAATATATCATAATCTTGCTGTCAAGTATTTTATTAGATAAAGATAGTGTGTAATGTCTGTAGCTAGAATATCATGTGATTGATTATTTACAGTAGCTTTAGTCAATTACAGCCTAAACATGCTTATTTGGCCATTTTAAGTAAGAAATGCAGGGGTTATTTTTTCATTCACAATTGTCTGTAAGGAAAAGCAAGGTCTTTATTATTTTGAAATTAACTAACTTAAGCATATTGACAAAGACACAACAAGCTGATAGTATGACAATGTCTGACAAACCTTGGATCTGTGCAAGACAAATGAACCTTGGAAAGCCTAAAAAGTTAGAATAAACCAAAACCAGGTTAGTCATCCATTACATATAGTGCAGTGCTTGGTGCCAAAGATGTATGCTATGATTGTAGCGACATCTATTTACTATACCTAGATCTTGCACATATAAACACTAAATGTTTTAAGAGCTATGCCATGTAAATAATAAACCACTGGTTCAATGTGTCATTATATTCCATGTTTTAACTGTAGTGAAACATATATGTGCATGGGCATGGAAATGACTAACTTACAAAACTGTACAAAACAGTTATCAGTTGATAAGGAAACTGCATTGATTATTTCCAGTGGAAAACACAAGTACCATTTTTGTCTGGTCATGTAATATAGCAAATCATTAAGCATGAAGCTTTAAGTTTGTTTGGTGCAGAACTGGTTTATATACATATGATGCTGACATATTTTGCAAACAAAAATCTACTAAGCAGTTAAAGTCATTACTAAACTCTGACCTAGAAGCAAGAGAAGCAAACTCTAAAATGAAAAAGAAATCATAATACATTCTAAAACAGAAATTTGCCAAAATTCAAACATTTCCCACTACTCTGACACTTATGCACTCTCTTTATTACTCATTTTTCACAACACATTTTAAGAAAAATGCTTAGCAATACAATATAAAACATGTGAATAGTATCTATTACAATTCTGCATAAATGTCCACTTTTGAAAAAAAAAAGTCTACTTCATAAACATCAATCTTAAAACCCCTACAAGTCAATTTACCATTAACATTTCCTTGTATTGAATTTGTCTCAATGATCAGATGTATATTTCTGTAGTTTAATGAAACATGCCAATCAATTCCTGATGAAATGAACTTGAACAAATGGCCACAAAACAAGTATGAGATCATGTTCTCTGTGACAACCATCTGCATGGATACTTATTAATGCTGTGAGTCTTTTTTTCCAGAAAATAATTATTAACTACTGGCACTACTGCATGGAATGCCTCAAAGAGTTGAATGTGATGAAATGTCAAGCAGATCAGAGACTTGATTTAGCATTATAATGCTGAATTACAGACAATCTCCTATTCCTTTGGTGCTTCTTAAGTGTTATTTCCTCATTGTTCACATAAGACATTAAAACTTGTTCATTATCCTCCTGTGTGGAATTCACTGAGGAGAAAGGTGGTCCACTTAATAATCCCTGTCTTTGCAGTTTAGTTTGTTTCTTGTCTTGGGATATTTTGGTATTCCTATTTTTCAAGGTCCTCATAGTATCTACTTCACTCAAAGTGGACTTTCTCAATCTGAATGTAGTGGTTTTCTTTGCAGTTCCTACTGAAGACTTAGTATCCACAGGAGTACTAAAATATTTACTGTTCTGAGTAGTCACATTTCCTGATTTTGACATGTCAGGCATACATATAGGATCAACAATGTTTACATAGTCTTGATATGGACTCTGTAAAAAGGATTCAGTATCTAGTATCCCTGTGTACTTAGAATATCTGTTCCTATGGCTACTTCTACTGAAATCTAAGGACGTTGAATGTCTCCGAGAACTGCATAACTCATATGTTGTTTCTGAAAAAAGGCCATCCAGGTTCTTTTTAAGTTTTCTTGTACTGTTTCGAGAGGCTGGAAAATCTTCTTGCATTTTCAAAAGCAGCATTCTTTTGGACTCAGTCCTGTTGACATTTGCTCCACCTCTTTTTCCCCCCAATGCTGCATCATTGAATTCTATCTGCATATTGGACAATTGCAATGCTTCCCTACTAGCCTCATCATTGTCTGATTGCTGGACGATGGTAGATAATTTAAGTGTTTGTTTTGTTGGAGGTATTTGAGTTGGAAGTTTGAGAACTTTCGATTGCGAGGCTATTGTGCCTCTTCGGTTTTGTTTAAGCTGCAAAATCTTCAAAAACTAAGTTTCATACAATGACACTACAAGATATATCAATTGTAAGTTAGTGAAAGCTATGCATGGTACATGTAAAACAGTTAAGAGCCTTACACAAGCAACACTTTAAAGAATCGTCAAACTTTGTCTCATTTTCAGATACTGCATTTTTGACTACACAGAAAAGAGTTCTTTTTCAAATAGATATTTTGGTTAATTTGGAAGGAGAGGTAAGTCTAGGTCAATGGAATTCTTAAACTCACCTTTTTGTTAAGGTTGCCAGGGTTACCAAGGGCATCATGTTGAGCATCAGAACAAGAAATAGAAGGCAAGGCCTGTTAGAGAGAGCCAATCAGAACCAAGGTCATAGTTTAAAGTAGACAAATCAGTCAACGATATGCAAATTAGAAATCAATAGGGTTATAACATATTAAAATCATTATGCTTAAAGATAAGGATTAGAGGGGTAAAGTAAATGAGTGCATATACTGTACAAATATTGGGTCATGTAATGCTTCATCAATATTATAGTATATTCAACAAAAATTAAGATACAGCAAAATGAAATTTGAAATCCTGTCACCACAAATATACCAAAATAACAAACATTAGCAAATATAATAATACTGCACATGCAAATTTGATACCATATTTCACTATACAAGACAGCACTAATCATAAACAATGGCAAAGCTCATTTATTACATGGAATGAATTGTAATCTTGTGTGGAAAATAAATGCAGCTGTGTAAAAGACAAAATCAGAAGCATATGACAACAGTGACAATATTATAGACAATTACTCTCAGTATTGTGTGTGTCTGAAAATTCTTGCTGTGCTCATTTAGAAACTTTTCTAATCAAAAGGTGATGACATCATCATAATTGCAAGTCTGTGTCCAATGTTGGTGTAAGAAGCAAGTTCTCAGTGGGCTACCTGATTTGTCACAGGGTTTAAATGGGTTGAACAGTCTCTTTCTCTGAAGGATCTCTCCTTAGGAAACTACAGTTATGTGATAGCAAATGTCTTAAATAAGCAAAATAGACAAAATAAGGCTATATTATATGTATATAGGATGCAGTGGTTTGGATATATGAATAAACAAGAATCCAACATGATGATCTAGTAGTACCAGCAGAACAAGTGCAACCCTTATACCCAACTGCTTGATCTATATGGTCATGATGTTGACACAGAGTGGGGCAGTTAAGATGTGAATATATATATAATATACAATGGCAACCATCCCACTTACCCCATGTAAATTTCTACTACATTGGAAACAATGCTATGGAAAAAAAAAATAGCAACTACAATCACTTGCAAAAACTATAGTTCTATAGTTCTAAAAAGAAATTTCTAATTTTGAAATTTTTTTTATCAATATGAAGAAAAAATAGAAACATATCCAACCAAAACAAAAAAAAAAATAAAAAAATGAATAGTACTAATACAGTGAAAACTGCTTAACCCGACACTTGCATAATCTGTTTCACTGGGCATTCTGACCCTTGTTTTCATTCTAAATGTCATATTTATATTGATTTTACACTGTTTATTCTGACACACTGTGTATTCTGACGAAAAATCTGTCTCCCAGTACAGTGCATGTCAGATTAGACAGGTTCACTATAATAAAACCAATGAAAACTCCATTACAGTGATATGATGTTGATATTGGAATTTGAATAATCACCACCACACATGTTCATAAGTCATAATATTTCAAAATATCCTATTCAAGAAATATTTCCACCACCAATCTTACTACCTGTTTCATTACATTGTGGCAAATCATCTTCTGAGATATGGCAAGTAGGACTAGCTAAAAGACCTAATGCCTTATGTAAAAACCTACCGTAAGTGACTTAGAGCGTTCCTCCTGTTTTTTGTCGGAACTCCCTGACCCTCCCTTGCGTTCTTGATGTTCTTTGTCTCGTTGCTTCTTGGACTTGCGTTTTTTCTTCTTTGGTTTGGAATCTGCTGCTTTCATTTCTGGCTCTGATTCACTGTCACTATCACTGGAACTACAGATAATTACCATTTTCATTAACTTTACCATTAGTGTCAATTTATTGCATATGTTACTCTTTATAGTCATAATGCACATTTACATTAAAAATTGTGTTGCAGCATATCCTGAAGAAAAGAAGTAAAATGTGAGGCTCATGGGCCACATGACTCACCAGAGTCATAATGGTCCTGCTGACATTCAGTTGTGATTATTTATCCAATTTTTACAATCTTTATTCCTTTGAAAAATTTTAACCTCATATTATGGCCCCAACCTAACCCAAAGGATCTCAAAATAACCATGATACAAAATTACTAGGTTTAAAATCATGGTATGAAATATAAGGTTTTGCCATAAGGAACCTATACTAGTATACAAAATATGAAAGCCCTATCTTAAACAGTTCACAAGATATTGCCTAGGTTAATTTTTCTTAAAAGGTGAAAATCCAAGGTCAAGGTTACAAGGTCAAACATTTAGGTACCAAAAGAAAGGTCTTGTCACAAGGAATGCATACATGATATATGAAATATGTGTCCTCATCATTCAAAAGTTATAAGCAAGGTAAAAGTTTCAGTTAAATTAAATTTTTAAATTTGTTTAAAAGTTTACACAGAAAAAGTGATCAGAAAAGGAACAATTCTCAAAACTAAACTTTTTATACATACTATATCATTTTATCAGTAACACATCTAAATTATAATATAATAATTAAACTGACCTTTAAAGTCTACATTCAGTGAAAGTTTTCAAACACCATTACAAAGTCTGTTTTGAGATGGTCAATTTGTACACTGGGGTTTATTAAAAGTCAAGTTGAACATTATATACAGTGGAACCCTAATATTACATTTCTCATTTTGTCACCAAAAAATAATGTAATACCAGGGGCAATGTAATAAATGTTGCAAGGGAATTCCAGTAAAAAGAAATCGCTTAGAATATGTGTGTTTTCCATAATAGAGTGAGGGAAGAGTAATATTTTTTATTCTTTTTTCTTGTTTCAAAGACTTGGACATTCTTTTTTTACAAGCTTATCTTAAATGCCCGTATTTCTGCACATCCTTATCCTTTCTTTCTTTATTACTAGTGTAGGATTTTAATAAACTTCAGTTATCTGTGCAATCTGTGTCTGACAAGAGTCCACCATAGATCATAATAATAACTTCCGTTTTCTTGCATAATATGTTCATATGAATTTCACTCAAGAACTTAATTGTTCTCAACATTTGTCAAATTGTACAAAATCAAAAAAGTCAAGAAAGATCAAATTTATTTAGCTCTATTTATATTAAAATAACAATATGCAATACGTGATATTGTAGTGTTGATCCATGCCTCGTGCGTTTTTGTGCACGTGGCAATACAGAGTGAATGCCATGCGTCTAGTGCTGTTCCTTGTAAAATTGAAAACTTTTTAATTTGTGATCAGTGTGCCTCAACTTTACAAGGATTGTTCAAAATGTAATGTGTATTAAACGATATATCAAAAGCATTCGACTCAAATAGTGAAATGAACATTACATCCTTTCAAAGTATTCTCCACAGTTTGAAATACATAATATCAATCTCTGAATGCATTTCTGAAATGTGTCACGGTAAGCTGATTTAGGTAGACCCCTGAGGCACTGACTGATGGCTGAGCCAAGAGATTGTCGGGACTTGTAACAACGACCAGAAAAGAACTTTTTAAGTTTTGGAAAAAGGAAAAAGTTGCATGGGGTTAGATCTGGAGAGTATGGTGGATGTGGCATGATGGTAACCTTCTCCAACTTCAAAAATTGCTTCACTATCTCAGATATATGTGATGAAGCATTATCATGAATTATATGAACATGCCTAAATTCTGACACAGGTGTCATTTATGATAATATTTCTTGAGCTTTTTTAGTATAACATCTTGGTAATATCGACCTGTAACACTTTTGTCCTTTGGCACCAGAATTTGTACGGTTACACCATCACAAGAGAAAAATATGCAATAAAGAATTTTCTTTGTGCTTATGCTTCTTTTGGCAACTACAGGACTTCTACCGTGTTTAGTTAGCCATGTTTCAACACCAGTAATAATATTTACAAATTGTCTTTGATTGAATTTGGGAAGCATTTTGAACAATTGCTTAGCGGTTTGTACTCATACCCGTTTTTGGTCATCTGACAATAATATGCGGTATCCATCTGGCAGAAATTTGTTGTACTTTCAAAATACACTTCAAAACAAATTGCACCCATGATAGTGAAAGCTTTGGCAATATTGTGTACCTGCCATCACTTTCAATTATTTCCTTGACTTTTGAGATATTTGCCTTGCCTGTTACAGTCACAGGTCAGTCAGATTTTGCTGCATCTTTGACAGACTTTGTGCCAGTCAGAAATTTCTTTCTCCACCTATGAACTGTCTCATAAAATACCTCATCAGACCCATGAACTTCCCCCAATTCAGTAAAAATCTGCATTACCAAATGACCGAGTTTTGTGTGAATTTTATATAAGCTCTAATTTCTTCAATATACTCAACCTGTTTCCCAACCACTTTTAAACAGTGGTCAACAACTGGCTCTATTGAAATGACTATAAGTTTAAAACTATGTGGAGCTGAAGGCTTGCACTTAGACCATTGGAAAGGTCTTGAATAGAGCTATTCAAGGGTATCATCATCCACAAAATTGTGCAGAGCATTACATATCAAAGGGTACTCGTACTACTGTTTTTGTAGCATTTTCGCACTGTGGTACAATACACATTAAATATATGGAACAGCCCTCATATTTAGTGAACCCCCCACTGACCAACAATTTTACCAGAAATAGGATGTTTGTTTATAATGTCACCTGAGAGACTTAAGTAATTGTTTTATAACTACTGCCCACACTTTTTGTGGATACCCAAGCTGCCCAATAAAAGTTTAAGGATGTGCAATTTTTAAATAAACAATAATTACAGATAATTGTTTATCAATAGCTTTGATGTGAAGGACCCCATAGTATATTCTATGGAAACATGAACAGTCAAGTGTCATCTCCTAAGAGACTAGGAAATGTACACAATGCCTAGGACAGCCCAGGTATGTGAACATACTAATTATAGGGTGATTATCTTAATAAACAGTGTTGGGGTTTATTATAGTTTTGTCATATTTTATACAATGTAATAATGAATCCTGGCATCTTGAGACAACGTAATAACCATGTCTATTTTATATAGGTTTGTTAAGAAATAGTTTTGTGTTTTAATATTCCAATGTGATAAGCATTCCAATGTAATAAACTATGAATGTAAAAACGAGGTTCTACTGTATAAAGAGTTTGTGTTTTCTGGTTTAGATACTTCACAAACATAATGAAAATGATATAATGGGTCATAAATATTAAGAACAATGTACGTTATTGACCAAGATATGCTTCGTTCCTAAACTCCATAAAACTTAACTAGATTAAAAGCTTAATTAGGATCAGACCAATTCAATGGATAGAATTTAGTTATGTATATCTAAAGTAACAATTAAAAATTATATGCTGAAATTACGGCCTTATATACAAAGTGTCATCCTTTTGTTTTAACCCGACATCACAGTACGTACGGGAATAGCAATGTACTCACAATTGATCATAACTTGTAAAATAGATTTTCAACATTTATCATGTATACAGCACTAAGTTTAATTCTTTTAAGAAAATAACATGAGGTGAATAGAAAATTAAACAGGTGGATCCATGAAAATGATTTGTACAATTCTGAAAAGCAGATATGCAACAATTTTGTTGGAAGACATGGTTAAAGAGTGCACTTATTTCAGTTTAACAGCGATGTTTTTCTGCATATCTTGAACTACTGTAAAATTGAAAAAAAACTACTATAAATTTTACCTATGAATATTCATATATTCTCTTGAAAGAAGTGGTCAGACATATCCTATATCCTGAATGTAGGTTCTTTCAAACTGATGACGCCATTGAGTACAAAGCCTTATTTCAATACCTCTTGTATACATGTAGTTGCTACTTTCTTGATTATATAAAAATAATTGAAATACTTTTCATTTTCTTATTATTGAAGATACGCATATGATTTTGTCAGAATGAAAACAAAGATTACAGATGTGATCAGGGTAACATTATCAAAATAAATATATATGAATTGCTGCAATGTATTCACTCAAAAAGACCTTTGTGTTTAGTTTATATTATATATATAAATTGAATAACGAGATTATATTATTGTATTATATAAGCAATGAACTGTTATTTGTTTCAAAGATATATAGTTTCATAATTGCATCATTACAGACACTCGGCAAGATGTGGACAAAGGAAAAGTATGCACAAGTTTGTTTATGAAGCTGGCATGATGCATCATTTTTCAGAAATAGGGAGATGGAGTGTTTATATCTTAGCATTTTAAATAACTCGCTGTTCCATAAGACCGCTAACCATGCAAAGTTACTGATTCATTACCAAAGCCTACTCTTCTGGTGACTCAGGATAAAATGTAACATATTACTTAATTTCAAGTTTTGGTTAGTAATTTTGATTAATTCAGAAATATTAATTAGACAGTGATAAATTAACATAAACAGTCATCCTCCTCTATTGTTTTCTTTGATTTTGATTCATCAGTAACATCAGAATCTTCATCTACAGCATCATCATGTATGACATGTAAAAGGTGCACTTCCTGGAATGTAGGCCTCCTAACTCACATCAAACAGTTTTCTAATCAAATCTAATGAAATCAGTTTAAATTTACTTTTTTTAACTTGGTGTATTATGAGTGAAATTTTTGTCTTTTCATAAATCAAACAGGGCCTCTGTGGTTGAGTGGTTAGAGCACTGCACTCAAAATCACAAGGCCTATCACTTCTAGTTGGCGTGGGTTCGAATGTCGCTTGCACCGATATATGTGAGAAAGTTTGCCAGTTTACTTACAGAAGGTCGGTGGTCTATTCCCCGGTACATTGTATCTGGGTTCTCTTCTCCACCAATAAAAACTGGACGCCACCAGATAATTGAAAAATTGTTGAGTGTGGCAGAAAGCAAGAAACAATCAATCAAACAATAAACCAAACATGTTTTTTTTACCAGCACAATGGACAGACTATGTTTTTAAAAAGTTTATTGATCCTTCTGATTATTTGTTGATCTCAGGCTGATGACGTGTGTTCATATCACTTCTACTTTAAAAAGTAGGGGCGGAGTAGGGTGTGTGTGTTTGCCAATACAATAGATCGAACTTTTCATGTAAAGAATATAGAAAAAGTACATCAACAAAAAAGGGGAAGGGGCTATTGCTACATGCCTGTGAAATTATTGATCGGATTCTGTGTAATTTCCTTGTGACTGTTTCAAGAACTGATAAATATTTTATGCAATACTGAATGCCCAAATAAAAAAAGCAGTTATTTATAGTCACCTCAGACTGTCAGCTGTGTTACTTTCATTAATTTAATTTCAGACAAATCAGCCAAACAAGATGAAGAATTGCTTTTATGAGGCACACACTTTGCCTAATTAGCTCAATTTCTTTCAATGAAAAGTTAATTTCTGGTTTATTAAAAAGACTGTCATACAGAATGTGCCATTTTAAGAAACGCCAACACAATTATTACTTTGCTAAGTGTCTTCTGATGTTTATTGAGAAGGAGTAACTCTTGATCAATTTTGGCAAATTTTAAACAGGTGAACAAGAAAAACATGAGGTTTTAAAATTACACAAACATGAATTCCCTTTTAACACTATTTTATACAACATACATAATTTGGAAGTAAATATATTTTCTGTGTACCGTATAGGGGATTAATTCCACAGGTTGTAAATTTCATGGTTTTTTTTAATTTACACACAATTGTGGTTCATGAATTTGCAGATTTGAATCACTAAAAACATTCCACTCCCAATCCATATTTGAGTACATTGTGTAGTAACAGAGACAACTCCAATTTTTTCCCTGAAGATAAGCCACTGGGTAAGTAATCTGTATTTAATTACTAACCAATTCTCAGAGGGTTTAAATACTAGAGCATTCAGTAGTTTTGTGAAGAAGTAGGTGAACAAAGAGGCATTAATCCAGTTTAGTGTGGTAGTTCATCACGTTCATGTCCATTATATTGAAGAGATATTTTTGTTTTGTCACTGTAAAGTTCAATCTGACATAGAAAATTAAAAAAAGAAAGTTACACAAGCATACTGACACATTACCAGGTAATTAGTTACACAGGAGCCAGTTATACGTCTGTGAATTAACGTGGCCTCTTGTGTTTTGCCACAAGTGGGCTCAAATTTTATAGCAAAGGGATGATTAAAAGATCAATACAGTTAATGTTAAATCAATACCGATTTGAGTAGTTAGAAATGACAAAAAAAATACATGAGCATAAAAAATAATTGAAAAACAGTACATAATATATAGTATAGAAAGCTACATCTGTACGGTTGGTGTCTTGTATAGCAACTATGAAATCCAATATATTTAGGTAGCTTAAGTGAACCAATGATACCTCTTTTTAATGCAACTTATTCATGATTTCTTACTGCAATTCACCCTTGAATTAGAACGTTTTGGCTTATACAGTAATGTGTTGTGTGACGACACATTTGAGTCTATTTACATTGCAATTGCAAAATGCGACAAAAACTCTAATTGGTCCATATGTATATGTCTGCCCAAATTCCTTTTTATGGGAGTAGTTGTGTATTTGATAAATGCAATACACCGATCCACAGAAGTTCATGGTCTTATATTTTGACCAATGAAATGTACTAGAAAGTAAGCTCTGCTGACTACCATGAACCTCGGACAAATATCTGACATCCGCCATTGTTTTGTGTAGTAAACAGTGTATTGAGCTATCATGCATTAAAAATACAATATGCAGAGATATTTTTGTATGAGGGAAGATTAAACATTTTCCTATGGAATCTGTAAATCAGACAGTAGGTATCCAGACATAATGGAGCCAAATTCATACCATTTCCACTAACCAAACAAATTTGCAGAGATATGTGTCGTGGATTGCCGTATGTCATAGGCCTCACAATCCACTAATGTCCTCAAAATCACCAAAAAAAAAATCACACTTATTTATTAAAGTAATTACTGAATAAATGTATTTCAAAACAAAAACAAAATTCAACAGCCTGCATTGATAATCGCTAATGACACCACAAGCATTATAAAGACTTGTACTTTTTTTTTTTTGGCCTGTGTCACCAATGTTGCTACAATGTAACCTAACCATTATGCAGTGGCAATGGATCTCTGAGAGGCAGTAACTGATTAAAAATAATGAATTTTAACATTGTCGACAATGAAAAAACAATGCAGTACACGGCATTTTCTTTTCTTCTTCTTTTTTTTTTTTCATATGCATACAAATCTCTCATATCCACATTTTTCATGTGTGAAAACAGTCCGAGTTGTACCTCAGGAAGAATTCTCAGCTACCAACAGCATACATAGTGTTATTCTTGATGGCCAAATATTGGCAAACTCTTCCTAATATTCCACTAAACACTCATCAATGTTTCTTTTCTGTCTCAAAAGTGAGAAGTAAAAAAAGTGGGCAGGCTGGAACCGGCCAATGAAAACTCTTTATTCAAATTGTTGATTTGTGTCATTCAAATGTGTTGTCAGTTAATGCAATACTGTATTGGACAAAGCGTTCTAGTTCACAGGTGAATTGAGATAAATTTGTAAATTTCTCTAGACTGAATATAGGGAATATTTTAACCACAAGCTATTTTCCCCTATACAGTATTTGACTTTTAAAACTTACTCAGATTCCTGTAAGGCCTCACGGACATTCAGGTCAGAGAGTATTTTCAAACAGCCATCCATTGTCTTTAATGACTCCTTATCTATCAATGTGTCCACTTCTTTACGACTGAGACTGGCATGGCTCTTAGAGTCTGGTTTCCTCTTCTTTTCTGTTTTGCGGCCAGAGTCATTTCCTGAGTCGACCCTCTCCCTGCCCTGGTACAGGTAGTGGTCATCTACTGTGCTCTGTCTGCCATCTAAGGTAGATGTATTGTCTTGACTAGCATCAATTCCAGAGTCTTAAACACAAGAAAATGTGTTGTAATTCTCTTCTATAAACTGCAAATACTTAACACACATCTACATTCTTGGAAATGAGATGCTAGTGGACAATGAGAAAATACACATTTTTTGACAATAAATTGTTTTTCTTGAAAATTGCAGGTTATTTTAGTGTCAGAGAAAACAATGTGATTAAATGTTACCTACCAGCATCACTATTTTTTCCATTTTTGGATAGTGAATGAAGATTTGGAATGTTTGCACCAATCATGCCTCTCTGTTCTAACACTTGGTTTGTGATATACCTCGTCATGTCCAACACAACTTCTGTCTGTTTACTGAAACATCAGAAGTAACTATGCTTGATGAATTTCAGATGCTAATGAAAACTTTCCAAGATATAATATGATCAAAGTCCACTTTCCACACAATACATTTGTATAAATCAAAATCATTAAAGTTCTTGATGTGGAGAGATTAGTGATAGAGATTTCATATAGATCATATTTAAAACAAAAGTTTATAGGTAAAGATAGTGATGTGAAGAACTTCATTTGTGATCAATGGTCACTTAATGTATACAGTAAAACTCCTCAATACGGGTCAGCTGTTACACTGAAGAAAATTTGATGCAAAGCTTCACAATTTACACCTGTTTTAAATTATCTGTTGTTTCTGGGTCATCTCTTCATGAATTTGAAACATGTATTGAATTGATTTTTCAACAAAGAATATATTGCTTCATTTAAAAATGCAGAGATGACCCAGGGACAACAAAGTATGTACTTTTCTGATATTTTTAAGCGGGAAAATGTGCAAAGTCCAACAAAATATGAAACTGTTGTATTAAATACTTAAGTAACTTTAATAATAAAATGAGTCTTGTATAGCTCAGTGTATCAGCTTCTGGAGTCAGAAGCTGAAGCGTTCAGTATTTTGGATTGGAGTCCTGCTTGGATTATTTCATCTTTTCTTTTTTTTTCAATAATTTGTACAGAATATACATTGAACAGGTGAGTAATATAAATTTTCACAATTTTTTTTTTATGTTTGCCCTTTTCAATGTGTTCAAGTTAATATGTATATCCCTGTATATATGTACTTATAAGTAATGGTTTCACTGAAGAAGTGTGGGTGTTAATTTTTGTTGTGTGTGCAAAAGACAACTCAAAGGCAAATTATTATTACTATATTATATTAGACACACCTTGTATTCTGCTACATGCATACGAAATGCCAATGTTTTCTGTTATTATACACAGTATAACTGCATAGAAATATTGCATGAACATTCAAAATATAACCTATTATTGACTTTTTCAGGAGACTCTTTTAACACAAAAAAAAATTCGAAACTTTTGTTATTGTCATTAAACCCCAATTGTTTTGTCTCTATGATTCCTATGAAATATATCACATGAATATTTAAAAATATAACCTATCACTGATTTATCTAGGATACCCTTTTTATAAATAAAAAAATTGGATGGAAACTTTTGTTTCAGTCTGTAGCCATCTGAGGTACTCAACAATAAGGACATATGTGACGTTTCGGTCATTTTCTCTAAAATTATTTTTTCATCTCTTCCCTATGAAAAGTTTTTGTATGATCTCTGAAATAGCTTTAAATTCCATATTGTAGTAATTTTACCATAATTTGTACGTCAACCTGGGTAACTCAGTGGTTATATCACCTAACCAGTAATGCAATGGTCCTGGTTTTGATACAGGATTATTGCAAAGATTTTCCTCTACTTCTTTGCTATATCTAAACAACTTACTGTAATACATAACAGCTGACTTTACATTTTTACTTGCAACAACCAGAAACTATAAAAATATGCAAACTCTAAAACAGACATGGTAATACACCCCAAGATTTTTTGTAGAAACAAAATAAAATGCAAATAAATTGTATGTGATATATATTATATATCAATATACTATTGAGAAACGTCTCATATGTCCTTAAACCTGAATTGTTTTATCTCAATGATTGCTAAGAAATATGTATCTTAATGATTTAACTACATGTAACTGTTATATCTGAAAATAAAACATTACTGTAATGTGCACACAAACTGTACGTAAGACAAAGGATTAGGGTACTTTTCACTGGTGCAGTAATTAAATGTAATTGTAAGGTAAGACTCTAACAGTAACTATTACTATAATACTTATTATGATAATAATTTTATAAATACTGATTGCATAAAGCAGACAGGAGGTATATCTTATATTACACTATATTCCCTATTGATCCTAAGTCAAGTTGTTTGCATGATCTGTGTGAGGTCCTCTTTCACTGTATCACTTTTTGCATTTTTCTTCATTTCAATATTCAAAACAAGTTAATTATCCACAAAGATCTTTTTATCATGGTATCAAACAACTCCTCAGTCACATCCAAACTTTGATCCCCTATTGTGGCCCTTTCCTACCCCTGGGGGGCCATGACTTTAACAAACTTGAATCTGCACCACGTAAAAAAGCTGTCATGTAAATTTGAATTTTTCTGGCCTAGTAGTTCTTGAGAAGATTTTATTCCCAATATTTCCACATATAAAATTTTGATCACCTGTTGTGGCCCCACTCTACCCCCGGGTCCATGATTTAAAAAAACTTGAATCTGCACTATGTCAGGAAGCTTCAATGTAAATTGGAATTTTTCTGGCTTAGTGGTTCTTTGAAACAAGATTATTAAATGACCACATCCTATTTTTGCATTTTTGTGATTATCTCCCCTTTGATGAGGACATGACCCTTCTTCTGAACAAACTTTAATCCCATCATACCCAAGGATGATTGTACCATGTTTGATTGAAATTGGCCCAGTGGTTGTGGAGAAGATGATTTTTAAAGATTTTTTCCTATATTTTCTCATACATTGATCATCTATTGTGGCCCCTTTCAACCCCTGGGTCCATGATTTTGATAAACTTGAATCTGCACTATGTCAGGAAGCTTCATTGTAAATTGGAATTTTTCTGGCCCAGCGGTTCTTTAGAACAAGATTTTTATATGACCCCACCCTATTTTTACATTTTTGTGATTATCTCCTCTTTGAAAATGGCATAACCCTTCATTTGAATAACTTGAATTCCCTTTATCCAAGGATGATTTGTACCAAGTTTGATTGAAATTGGCCCATTGGTTCTGGAGGAGATTTTTAATCTATATTTTCACATATAAAACTTGGATCCCATATTGTGGCCCCACCCTAACCCGGGGACCATGATTTTAACAAACTTGCATCTGCACTATGTAAGAAAGGATCTATGTAAATTTGAAGTTTACTGGCCCAGTGGTTCTTGAGAACAAGATTTTTAAATGAAACCACCCTATTTTTGCATTTTTGTGATTATCTTCCCTATGAAGAAGGTATGGCCCTTTGTTTGAACAAACTACAATCCCCTTCACCCAAGGGTGATTTGTACCAATTGAATGACATTGGCCTGCTGGTTCTGGAGAAGACTTTCAAAATTTGTCAGTATTTTTTCAGTATTTTGTTATTATCTTTCCTTGGAAAAGGGTGTTGTCCTTCAATTGAACAAATTTAAATTCCCCTCACCCAAGGATGTTTTTTGCTAAGTTTGATTGAAATTGGCCCAGTGGTTCTAGAGAAGAAGATTAAAATGTGAAAAGTTTATGTGAGCCTTTGGCTTAGGTGAGCTGAAAATGGGATATGGTGGGATATATGTCTGCGACTATTTTAAATAAAACCACTAAAGGTCAGTTCTTACTGGATAATTGTATTAACTGAAAAAATATGATTTTCCAAACAAAGGCATAATAATACTGTAAAAGCACTACTTTCTGAACATCTAAGAATACCATAACATTCACCAAAGATGGTAAACTTAAATAGTGTAGTAAATTATGCTTACAATGTGTACACTTATAATGAATTCATGCTTATTGTGAGGTGATTTTTATCCCCCTATAAGAGGAAAATAATGAAAATTTTATTGGATATATAAGTTTGATTGAACTGTTTTTTGCTGGTCTTGGAGGTTTGCTGTAACTGAATTTTACTGTAATATACTGACTTGGTTATTTCAAGAAAGATCACAGAATTTACTGATTGATTAAACTGCTTTTGCAAGTAAAATGATCAGATGTAAAGTAAAAGAAAACAGTACTAGGTATTTATTAGACAGGAGTATGTGTGCCAATCATTAAGTGATAAGTAAAATGTATTTATGCATATACAATGTGGTATAAAAAAAACCTAGAAAGGGAACACAATAAGACAAAACTTAAGGTCAACAAGGTGGTGAATGTGCAGATTACTCCACGCATTGTAGGCATTATAGCTGCATACCTCAACCACAAATTTTTCTTTTTTGAATTTTTCTTGGGACTAAAATGATAAACAAAATCTACTTTCACCATTTGCACACAAAGATCATTTCCTACATTAAATCAAAATGCATCACTCAATCTTGAAGGGATGCAACAATCAGATAAAACATAAACACTTACGATTTGTTTTCCTGAGCTACTTCATAATCTAGCACCACTTGAGATAACACTCGCCCCATCTCCATAAAGTCACCGATATTGAAATGACGCAATTCTTTCCTGTGGATGAAGAAATCAATAGACAATGTTATAATCAGCAGTACTGCTAACAGACAATTTTTAAGCCTTTAAAGATTCAAGTCTCATTCATAAACTTAGTACATGTATTCTATTGGGAGAGGTGTAGAAGCTGTTCATTTCCTTAATTTTCTACTGTACCTGTTAAGGATAGTGCCACTAAATGTGGCTTCCAGTGTAAAGCTATTTAGGACTCTCATTTGGCGCCACATTACCACACGTCCAGTGGACTCCTTACACCTTTTGATTTGGAATTTGCAGGACGGAAAAGAAAACTTGTCAGGAGACTGAAAGAGGAATAGACAAGTTAAGGCTCTGAAAGTATGCTATATGCAAAAAATAAAGAGGGTGTTGCATAGAAATGGCAACTTTCCCTAATCTGGGCTCCTTGCCTGGTATTTAAACTCTTGTGATGTAGAACGGACCTTCATTTACATTTAAACTTTTATTACATATTTACCATTAAATACTTGTAGGATTCCCCAATACTAAGGACAAGCCTAAAACATTTTATGTGTCAATACATTATAGTCTATAAATATAGTTTTTGAAATCGTAAAAATTAAATTGTTTTATTTTTTCTGAGTATTGGACACAATGTATACAGTTACGAGTGTATCCTATCTTTAATATTCTATACTACTACAGTCTAAAAGCTCTTATACTCGTATGTATTATTTTCTACAATCACCTGTACATGACTCTGACCACAAAACAAAATACAAAATGTTTAATGAGCATTAATAAAGTTCAACAAAATGCGAAGTACATGCACCTGAAAACATTGATTCACCATAACAATTCGTTACTGGAATACATATTACATGTATCTTACCCACCCAGACTATTTAACAGTTTATTTTTCCTTGTTCGGCCTTTTTCTTTCAAATCTTTGCAAAGTTCACAACTGATTTTTTGTAAGACATTATACCTTTCACTCACTAGCAGCCTTGACTAATAAAACACAGGTATCACATGCTGTATACGGCGTGTTTGTTGCGAGTCCCATTCACATTGTTTATCACATAAACAAACTATATAGTGTCCAGGTTGGAAGTTTATTTCAAATTTGGACAGAAATTTGACAAGTGTGTTTCAAATAAGAAAAAATCTAGCTGGAAAATGTAATATAAAAAAAATATCTTGTGTCTGTGAGGGATTCGAAACCGGCTGTTTTAATATTTGAGTTGAATCAAGTGGAAAGGGACCTTCATGACATGCTTAGAAAAATGTCATAAATCAATCAAAAAAGTAACATTGTTACAGCCAACAGTTGCTGGGGGGAAAAAACCCTGAAAAACAATTTTTAAAAGGGAAAATACCCACAAACACTGTCACTCCATGAATCTGCAGGTACTTTATTAATTCTTTTTAATAACACCTAATTCACCATTTAAATTGTGTTTCACATTCGTCCCCAGAAATTACCCCATTTTAGAGTAGGCTTAGTCTGTAAAAAAAAATAAATACTTACATATAGTCTTACAGGTCTATGCTACAATCAGCCTGTGCACATATAAGTGATATTTTGCAAATAATTTAATTATGTAAACGGTTGAGAATGACTGGTGGAAAGTTATAAAACTTGAAAAATGTATATTGGTATATTGCTGTTTACAAACAGATGACATGTGACATATGATGTGTACTGATGCATTGTTTTGATGACAAAAGGCATAGAACAAGTATAAGAATGGGAAAACATGCATAATCAATGGATAGATGTGTAGAACTATTGAATATAAAGTATGTGGAGGGATTTAACTACCCTTAATAAATTCTTTATCTAAAAATTCCCTTTTCTGACAATAATTTCAGCAAGGGGTGTATACAAATAGTTGGTTGTGGGGTAACATACTGGATCACAAATAAAAGACAATAAAAAAAACAAAAAAACAAAAAACATACTGGATCACCATGTGAGTGGTCTGATTTCAAATCTTGTAACCAATCTAAATTTTTTTTTTAAATAAATAAATTACAATATTTATTTCATTTTATTTTTTAAGTTCTGTTTAATTCAATTATTTACTGATATCACCAAACATGTTGGTATACTTCAAGCCAACATAAACAAAATGGACCACAAGCTACTTAACTAACAAAATAAAACAAAATGAATTTACTCCAAAATTTAAATTATTCATTTTTACAAACAATATATACTATTTATGGCATTTGTTTTTCAGAGAGTGCTACTTTATCAAATGACTTTCAGATAGTTAATTAAACAATGATTTCTTTTGAATTTTTACGTGAACTTCAACATTGCTGAAGTTTAAGACACTCACTTTTTAAAAATCCAGATATATATTTTTTGAAGGTATTTCAAAATAAATGGTGTTGCCAAAGGAACAGCTGATTAGTGATTTAATTTTAATTAGAGAGCTCCAACATTACATTGGCTAGCGAATATGTTCAGACATGAAAATGTATTATTTCAATGCAGTAATTTCATTTTTTGTGAAAATTGATTCAAAGAAAATTTAATCTATTTCTCATGCAAAAGATTTAAGAGTTCATTTGTAGAATAAACAACAATTACTTGGCAATTTTGAAAAAAAAACCAAAAAAAACTATGACACATACTGGAGGTCATAGTAAATTTACTGTTTCTTTTCATGCCATATTTTTTACTGTGTGCAATATTTTCTTAAAGCTTGCATAAAACCAAATCCTATGTATACACATTCTTAGTTACATGCTTTTTAACAGGCTTTAGACAACTTGATTGATGAATACAAATTCTTACCCTGTTATAGATCCTGGTGAGGAGAATAACAGAAGTGATTGGAACACTAGAGACTCAGTAGACAGTGCTCACAGAGAGAAATATGGAATTTTGGGTGAAACTTTTGCATGCAGAAAACATGACAACCTAACATGCAATGGATAAATGGAGTGATACATTTATTTATTTATATGTAATTTATTTACCAATCCACTAAATTTACCCTGATAAATTGTAAATTAGCTATATACACATGTAATTTTCATCATTCGAAATAAGTTAATGTTTCTAAATCTATTTTTCTAAATAAATAATTAAATGTTTCTGTTTTTCACACAATATGAAAAGTGGACTGAACTAATTCGGTTTTACTTTTTTTATTGAAATTATACAAACTTTATGTACATCGTTTGGTTTTAATTTGAACATATTTTACTGTATATAATACATACTTGTATATAACACATACTGGTATATTTGTGTGTGTGTGTGTGTGTGTGTGTGTGTGTGTGTATATATATATATATATATATATATGTGTGTGTGTGTTTTAGCAATGTTAAAGCAAAACACCGCATCCCATTTGTATACTAGTAAATTATTTTGCACTAAATTGTTTGATTATTTTGCAAATAAATCAAAATCAAAATAGTGTGGAAATCACACTTGTTTGAAGTTATATCTTTCAGTCTTATTATCCAGTATTATTTTAAAAATCAATGGGTTTTTTTCCCCATAAATAATTTTCAATATATATGAGTGCAAATATTTATAATATTTTTCTTCAAGGCAAATTCTGTCTAAAAATAAAGAATCTAAGGCTGCCCTAAGTGTCAGTGCAAATTAAGAAAAAATAAGGGGGGTGGGAAATGTTCTATAATTTTTGTGATCACTTACAACATATATTTAGTACATCATAACATAATTTGGGTTTGAACAAAATGTCTGTTTACGTTAAACAGATCTACATTTCCGTATTTAGTTGAATATAACAATTTGAATAATAATGAAACTTGTAATTTCATTTTTAGTGGTGGTATCTCAAACACCATTGTGGGTTGGTTGAGTAGTAGGTAACCCCTAATGATTTTCTGGTCAGAAGGTCAAAGATCAGATGTTGTAATGCAGTACAATGGGGTATCTGCCCAATATCTTTGAGAAACGTTTATGTGATAGTGATGATATTTCATGGATGGGTTGGTCACTGGTATTAGAGACCTCTGGTGATTTTCAGTTCAAAAGATCACCAAGTGCAGTGATTGTACTCCATGCATTCTGATGTAAGTTAGAAGGTACACTATGCAATTTATGTTGGCTTGGCCTTCGAAGAAGAGGGTGAATTTTCTACTTTTAACCACTCATCAAAACTTGACAAAATATAATAAAGTAGTAAAACATTGACAGCTTACTCAAATTTTCAGAACGTTTTTTTTTTCCTTTTCTTTTTAACACTTAAAGTGCATGGGAAGAGTATGTTTTATTAAAAGATTTTTAAAAAATTTATATTTTCAAACAAATATCTTGGTGAAAAGTTATATACATTTTCACTTTATAAAAATATAAAATAAGATTAATCATTTACTGCACATACTTTTGAAGAATAAGATTTTTCTTAATTTCACTACAGGCATATAACTCTTCAATTTGAAGTGCAAAAAGGTCAGTATATAATCATGTACCAGTCATGTGAATTTTTATTATTTAACAATAAACATTTATATTCATTAATATCATTCAAAACTGTTCATTATCCATTCTTACTACATTGAATACTTTAATGTACACCCCTGTGCTTTCTTGCTTTGACTATGATAGTATGAACATTTTCACAAGTACAAATGGCAAAATGGCATAATAATGGGGGGGGGGGGTTTACATGTATATGTTTTACAGACTATTCTTGTTATGATTATATCCATGTAGTTAACACTTTTCTAGAAATTAATAATTGTTGACATAGCATTACAGTATATAGCTTGTTTATGGAAATGATTGAAAAACTACTTTGTATTTAGCAGGAGAAGAAGGGGGGGGGGGGGGTAAGCTGTACTTTCTACTGGACTGCAAGTCATGCTTTTTTTTAACACTTTAACTACTACTTTGTCAATATTTTAAGCTTCTCCATATTTATTTTGAAATATGAATTACATACGTCATTCATTTTGACTGAAAACACTGTAGGTTTGCATTGTTTGTCATTATAATAAATTTTGGCAAATAATGCCCAAACCTACAGTTTTCATACTATAATAGATCAATTGCATTATGTTTCACCATTAATATTCTTATATGTATTAAATGTCTTTGATATGAACATGTTTTGATGACAGTTGATTATGCTGTATGTATTTGCCAAATTATTTAAATTCATCAATGAAATGTAGCAACAACAACAACAACAAAAATCACTTTTTGGCAAAATGACAAACTACAACACATTGGTACAGAGACCAGTAACATATTCTTTACCATGGATAGCTATAAATATCATAAATAAGAAGGCAGTCTTATGAGAAAACAAGATTTATGGAGATTTATGGAGAGAGTTTGTTTTCAAATTTTATAAACTACAAGGGCAAAACATGTATAAAACAGGCTGAATTTTGCAGTTCAAGTAGTCTTCATAGACTGATGTCAGTTTCCATGGCAACATATAGTAGAAATTTAGTGATGGGGTTAAAACTATGTAAGATAGTGCAAGTAAAGCTATTACTGTGAAAATCAAAGAAATCTGTGACATTGAGTGGCCAGACCCTATCTAAAATTTTCAATTCTTACATAGAATTGATATAAAGCATTATATACTCTATGATCATTTTGGCATCCCCCTCCTCCTGGAATCAGTATCCCTGCCCCAGGGGTCATGATATTTCTAATTTTAAAGGTAGACAGCTTTATCATCTTTCTAAATATGTAGTCAGTTTCTATTCAGTCTCAGCAGAAGTAAAAATTTTAAATATCATATACATTAACAACACTATATGACCATTTTGGCCCTACCCTGAAGTCAGATCCTCTACCTTGGAGTCATGGAGTTTGTAATTTTGGTAGATACTCCTTGTCTACACTATAATATGGCCAAGTTAACCCCTCCCTATTCCAAGTATAAATTGGCCATAATCATTATGCACAAAATAATAAATAACTGTAACAATACATAAAGATTAAAGGAGATTTCTGCTACTGAAGTAGACGAAAAGATTCTCCAAGATTTAATACATTTTCATTATATAGCCATATTAGCCTTGTCCTAGGTCTGAACCCCAATGCATTTCACAATTTAAGTACATGTAGATGAAGGCTTTACAGACATCATAACCTTGCATTTGGGAGTTTTTCCACACATGTGGGAGATCAGAAGATTTTTGAAAATTTGGCATTTTTTGTAGTTTTGGCCCCATCCACAAGACTCTAGGGGAGCTAAGATCACAAATGTCACATTTATATTCCTTGTATTTTATAAAAACTACATATTGAAAATAGTAACAATTGTAGTTTTCAAGAAGTTAGAATTGTTAACAGACACTGCATGCTGCATAATAACAAATACCAACAACAATAAGCCACCTGAGTGACTCAGCTGACCTAAAAAGTACATTTTAAAACAAAATGATATTCATTCTCAACTTCATTGAGAGAACAGTGTATATTTATGCCTTACCCTTTGTGACATTAGCCATGGGAAGAGCCTCTCTCTGAGATAGGCCTGAGCAGCACCAATCCCCTCTTCTGTCTCCGCTTCTGATGTGTTGTTTCCATACATGAACACATTGTGTTTTCTACTGTGTCCATGCAGGTCACAGTATAGGACAATCTGAAATAAACAGTTCACATTAAACAACATGATGTACAGTAAAATTCAAATATAAAGGAAACACAAATATAGCGAATTTATGGCTATAGTGAAGTGGAAACCAATTTTCCCAGCAATTTTTTTTGTATATTTCTTTATAAAAATTCTGCATCTATAATGAACATATATAGTGAATTTATGCATACAACAAAGTAAATTTTGGTGCCCCTTGAATCAAAATTGAACATAGAAATAAAATTTTTAAGTAAGTTACTTTTCTTTTCCTTTGTCATAGTATCCACACTTATAATGAAATTTCTGATTGTATTTTTTCAAAAGGGGTTGATGCAAAACAATAATTAAACATGTATATATGTTTAGTAAATGTATTGTCCGAATCATATACTGTTCTTGGTATTCTTCTTAATTAAATATGATGCTGATTGCATTTGAACTGCTGCATTCATACGGTCTGAGACAATTGTGTGATATCATTCAGTTCAAGTCTCGAGTGATGCACATTTTTTTTCCCTTATTCATATTTTTGGGAAATATTTTTTTTATAAGCCAATGATAAAAATAAAAAAGCAATGAGACATATACAACAATATAAAATTTAAAATATTTGATACAGCAAAATTTTCATATCTTATTTCTTAAATCCTGTTTTGTACTAAAGAGTTGAGGTAAGAGCTGTGTTTACAATGTAAGTGTAGCTCTGTCATTTCATATAGGAGGTTGTGACAAAATTTCAGGGCAATCAATACCTATATCCATAGCGAAAAAAAATCTGGAAAATTGTTTGACCTACTTTTAGCTTTAAAGTAGGTCACAGGACACCAACCTACCTGAAATGCAAACTCACTCTTATGATTACTGAGGGAGAAACTGTGACCAAATTTCAACACTGTACATGTATCCATTACAGAAAAAAGTCTGGAAAACATGACCTCTGATGGATGAACAGCACAAAAGACAGCACCGTAAGATAATACATCCCATTTGATGACAGGCATATAAAAAGACATAGACTGTATGCCTTGAATATATTTAGTTGACAATATTTTGACATCTGGTCTTCATGTACTTGTGTGACTGAAGTATATTTAATAGTAATTTTGTAATTCCATTAAAAAATCCACCAATATGAATTATTTATAAATAAGTGTATATATTTCTTGTAAAAAATATTTCTTCTCTGAAGTAGAGGCTTTAACTTTTCTTAGAGATAATGCAAATGCACATATATTGAATGCTGCTTTCTCATACAACTGTATACATGTAGAACAAATCAGTTTTATAATGAATCAGTTATAATCAAAGTATGTTTATGGCAAACTCAAATTTATAATGAATTTTTATAGAAAATTTTTCTTGGGAATTTTTGCAGAAATTCACTATATTCGAGTTTTACTGTATATGGCTTTTAACTTATAGATGTGAAAAATTTTCTATACTAAATGGAAACTTACATCATGTCGTTCCAGAATTTTTTCCATCATACTTTTGGTAAACCATACTGTTGGAAAACTTTCCTTCCTTGGATGCCGGTAATTTCGGTTCAAATCTCTAGCTGCCAGAGAACACCGATAATTTCCCACAATCACACCATCAGGATTGAGCATGGGAACTACTTTAAATATAAACCTATTGCGAAGTTCCTAAAAAAAAAAAAAAACCAAAAAAAAAAAAAGCCCATGAACTGAAATTAATGGACACTACAATGTAAATATATATATATATATATATATATATATATATATATACATTACATTTCTTGAAGATCTTATACTTTTGGAACATGTTATGGATGAAGTCTTCTACTTTTGGAATATGTAATGGATGAAAGTCTTACTTTTGCGACAGGGTCTACACTAGTGATGAAGTCTAGTAGACCTTTCATCATCCAACTGGCTTGAGATTCTCCTGGATGGACACGTGCTGTCACCACTACAACCTTTTTCTTGATCTGCTCTTCTCGTGAGGTATCTAACAAAATATTAGAATCTCAAATCATTTCAACCTGATAACAGGGTGTTCATACACAATAAAGTGCACCGCCACAGCACATGATATGCCCATCAGATATTTATTCATTATAAACAGACAAAAATGCATGACACAAAATCATGTCAATCTTAATTGGTGCAAAGATTGTGCCAAAATCATTTTGCTTTTAGGTCTGAGGTAAAATCAAGATTATTCCTTGTGCTGTGTCTATTGCACATTGCAATTGACTTGGATAGATTAAACTGCTAGAAACACTATCACTCCCATGAGACAGATTCCTCTGTTCTGTGATGTGCTTGTTACGTCTGCAAATTTTGTAGTACAATACTGCATATATTTATATCATTAATGTCAGAAACAAAATAAGAATTCATATTAGTTGCCATGTAGCTACATTTTATGAAAAAAGTGTATTGATGTAATGAATAGCATTACTGCTTTACTCTCTAACATGTAAAGGTTAAGACAACTAACAGTATTCAATCTCATAATTCCTATAGAGAGAGACAGGCAAACATGGACCCCTGGACATACCAGAGGTGGGATCAGGTGCATAGGAGGAGTAAGCATCCCATGTCAACTGGTCACACCCACTGTGAGTCCTATATCCTTATCAAGTAAACAGAGTAATCCATAGTCAGAATAAGTATGCCAAGAACAACATACAATTGGTATGAAACACTTCAGACAGCATTTGACCTAATGGAAAGTTGTACTGGCAAACTAGATCGTTAAAACGACCATAAAATTTGCGAAATGCTGACTTTAGATGACATTGTACAAACTCCTGTAACATCAACTTCTTTGTCATTAGCCTGCCTCAGT
Source organism: Ostrea denselamellosa (assembly GCA_024699665.1). NCBI lineage: Eukaryota > Metazoa > Mollusca > Bivalvia > Ostreida > Ostreidae > Ostrea > Ostrea denselamellosa. Next base: position 3,751,174 of record JAMZEH010000064.1, on the reverse strand, counting down.
TTAAAAACTGATCATATGAAGAACAAGCTCTTGCATATCGAATCATTTGGGAGATATAAACACCATATGCAGGTGATGAAGGAATATTGCTATTGAGATAAGGGAAGTTGACAATGGAGAAATTGAAATCATCCTGTTCGTCATAAGGTTGAGTTGCTAGTTTGCTGCCAGCATCTGTTTTCAATAAAATATCTTAGTTCAAAGCAGATGTGGAAGACTCTGTGGTGTCTTTTATATCAAGTTCACGAATTGAATTGATATATGAATGAAAATGATCATTGATAGATAAAATGTTGTCGATATATCTAAATGTTGAATTGAAGGGAACAGCAAGATTTTTTTCTTCTCGTGTAGAAGCTTTTAAATGAATTCTGCTTCATAAGAATATAAAAACAGGTCAGCTAACAAATGAGCACAATTTGTGCCCATGGGAATTCCAACAGACTATTGGAAATTCTGACCTCCAAAGATCAGGAATATACTGTCAATGAGGAACTCTAGCATCTTTTTAATATCAACTTCAGAGTACTTGTGTGTGGAGTCAAAGTGGTGTTTAACAAAATAATTTTTAGGTTCACTGATTATGAGATTTGAATATTTCTTTTTACCATTTTGGTTGATGAAGCAACTGTTTATGATGTCAAAAAGTCTAGTCTTTAATTTATTGTGTGGTATGGTCGTGTAATGTTTTGTAAAATCATATATTTTAAAGTTGTTAATTGAGAAAAGTTTTGTGATTTCAATTTCATTAAAAGTTCTTTAGAATTTTTAAGAATGCACATTTGGTTTACACCACTTCTGGCATATGTACTGGTGCAGTATGTTTGAAGTTTCTCTTACACAGCAGTAAAAGTTTTGGTGAGGAGCAGAGATAGGAGCTTGGTAAAACATTTACTAGATCCAGCAATGTATCTTTGTTTGTAAGGGATTTTGTGGAGTTTGGGGATATTTTATAGGTACAGTAACTCATCCGCTCCATTGACTGGGATATTAAACATATTTAAAACTGAAGCATCATTTTTAAGAGTTTCATCTTTTGAAAGGGCAGTTGGAGTATAAGTGTGTTTACTAAATGTGGAATTAATGCCAAGTTCATTTAAAATTCAGTTGTAATAATGAGTCTTGCAAACAAATACAATGTTGTTGCAAGCTTTGTCAGCTGAAACCAAAACATATTCCTCTTGTAACCTATCTAACTCTTTTATCACTTCTGGTTTACTAAACACAGAAGGATAGATGGTGCACATTTTTGTTTTGACATGTCTGATATGGGATTTTAACATTCCTCTTTTCCTTTTCATCCATTCTGACAAGTGTCACGTTATTTTTCAGATTTAGCCCATAGTCTGGCGTAATCTTTGACAGAATTCATAATAGAGATGACGTTCTGTCACCAATTGAAACATTTTCTGGTATAGAAAATTCCCCATATGGACTAGCTTTGGTTTCTTCAAATAATATATTCAAAACTCTCAATGGAATAGAGTAAAGTTTTGAGCAAATTTGATGTGGACCTAATTGTCCGTTGATGTAAGGTAAAAACATGTGTAGGGATTACCTCCCTTAAAACATTGTTTTTTGGGTTTTTTAAAAAAAAAATTCTTACCATTTTCAAAGTTTTAATGACCCAATTTTAAGCTACAATTTACATTTCTATACAGATGCACAATTTGTTGATTCTAGGACTCATATCTACATGATCCCCCAAAAAAGTTATGCATATTATATTAATTATAGGTCATAGTGACCTTGATTGGTGGCATGACACACCTTTTCCCAAAGATGCAATAACTGACCAAGTTTGATGAATTAATTGTCCGTTTATGTGTCATTCAGGATTTTGTGATATTTGGCCATATCATCTTAATCATGTCAGTGACCAAACTTTAAAATGTGACCCACCCTCTGCCCAAGATGTATCATCTGACAAAGTTTGATTATTCTAGGTTTCATAGTGTTTAAAAGTTATGAGCTGAACACAAACCAGGACAGATGAACATGACTGTCATAACAATACATCCCATACTACAGGAGTGTATAAAAATCAGTGATTTTACAGTACCTCTATACAAGCTGAATATTCTTACTTTGAAACCACAAGCTTTACATACAGATAATATCTATGACTACTCAAACCAAGTGATTTACCAGAAGAAATTTAATTACCAAAGTTAGTACAGGTAACCAGAAAACAACTGTTCCCTGCCCTCGTCTCACAGAGGACCTCTCGTTTGATCCACTGCCGACTCTCTTGGTTGTTCAATATGGCGTCTAAATCCTCCTTGAGATCAGTAAATGTGTAGGGGTAACAATGGGCAAGATAAAAGGTGTCCTCTGCATTAGGAAATTCCTACAAATCAGACACAGTGATATTAACTTATCCAAACTCTCCTGTGAATGTTTTGGGGGAGGGATAATGTTGGTATTAATTTACTTTAATTTTCAACCAGCTTGTTAGTATTCTCTTTTACAAAATTCCAATAAAAATTATAACTTAACGAAAGTTAATCTTACCATTTGCCATTCCAATTCATAGTAGGGAATTCCTCTCATGAGTAAGGGGCAGTGTAAATGCATGACATTTCTAGAGTAACTATAAAGAAAAATAACCACTAGAAGTCAATATTCACTAAATTTACACATATAACATCATTATACCTTAATATGATAATTCTATACAACACTTTATCTGATTGGTTAAGACAGTCACATGCAAGGGAGAATGAAATGTTATATTTCCCTTGAACATCTTATTCCACCCCTTTGGGAGTCACATGCATTTTTAATAATTTTTACATCTCAGTAAATGTGGTTTATTGTGATGTCACAATATGTTCAAGTCATTTCTTGTATGTGAACTTTCATACTTTTTAAGGTGCAAAAGGAATTTACTTATGCTGATTGGAATTGCAAGTTTCTGCTACACAATCTGATTGCCTGATTTTGGCTGATACACAGACCATGTATGTATTATGCAGCAATAAGGGAACAAGGAAATGTACAAAATGGTTACTACATTACTTTATTTACTGGGCTGGGTAGTTCAGTGGGAGAGCATTCATATCATAAACAGGAGGTTGTGAGTTCTAGCCCTGTTTGTAACATGACCATGTCAAACCCAAGATGTAAATATAGGTAGTGGTTCCTCTGCCACCAAATGTTTGGCATTTACAAGAGAGAATCACAGGTCTTTCAGATATAACCTTAAAAACAGGTCCTGTGTTGCAGCAGGCATTGGCACGCTAATAAACCCTGCTATGACCCTTAGTAATAAGCATATGTCTAAAGATACAACTGTTGACATCTCAATATGAATGAAAAGTTATGGATGGAAACAAACACTACTTGATTTCATTGCTTGTATGTTCTAATATGTTGAAGGTGCTACTGTTCAAGTGAGCTCAGCTACATATAAATGAGCAGATCCAGGATTTTTCCCTCAAGTTTAGTAGTCTTACTTCAGTTTGGCATAACAAACAATTTATTGCATGAATGTTTGGGATATAACAAGATCTATTCACCCCCAAAAAAAATCATATTCCTCTTGTGTGTCTGTTTTGCCCCTAGGGAATATTTTTTCTTGGGTGAATAGATATTCATATCTTCCTCACTATCATGCAATATATGTGTATTGTACATATCATATTCCAAATATCTAAAGAACAAAAACTGAAATTTTTGCAAACAAGATGATGAGTCTTTCCTCTATCTATATATTTTATAATTTGTTATATTCCCAGATTTATTCAAAACAATTACTGAACATTTCTGCCATCCTGACCTTATATGATGACCAGCTCTGATCCATCCTATAGACTTATTCTTTGCATCCTTCTCTGAGTATAAGAGTGGCCTCATGCCTAAAGAAAGGATGAACATACCCACAGGATAAAATACACCTGCTTGTCACAATACAATGATATGCAATATATCTGGATATCATATCACTTTTTTATTATTAAGAAACATCATGATTTTTGAGTTGTCAATCTTAGTATGACAAGCTAAATCATTTTGTTAAATTCATAACTAACCGTAATTATAGAGACTATCCCGCTTGAGTAAATTAACAATCCTGAACTTGTACACCACCCCTGGAACAGCATTCTGGATCCTGAAGTAATACCACTGCGTGTGGCGGTTTGTGTACAAGTCTGTTTTTAGCACCAATTCATATTCACATTGACCCCTGTAAAAAAAAAGGTCAATGTTTTACATATTTCATTCTTCAAAATGTTTAATTATTGTATATGTGTATGTATTATGGCTTATCAAAACAATACACGTAAATATTTCCTGAGAATATTTTTCTCATTGCAAGGAATAAAAGCTTGGTAGTTCATTGTGCAAAGAGAACAGAGGATTAAGTTTTGTTCTTTGATAAGAAATATGCTATCAAGTAAATATATTGGATAAACACAATGGTGACAGTAATCTTGTTTGAAACTGGTATCACTTGACAACGCCTGATGTACGTAATCTTTTGCCTATATACAAAATGAATTACAAATCTACTAGTTTGAAACTTGCTCCACAAAGATTATCATTGTAATAGGTTTGAATATCAATCTGAATTCCATTTTGAAACATTCAATATCCTCTTTAACTTCGCAAGACTTAATTTGTTCATTTTATTTATACCTGTACATGGATGTTGTACATTCATAAATTATTACTTTCTTTCCTGCAGATTAATTCTACATATATGAAAATTTTAAACAACCACTTCAATAAATGGCTTTATGATATCCTTGTATTTCTAGAAGCTATACATCATTTTAAAATTCATGCTCTCAAAAACACCAAAGAACCTCCTGCATGACTTTGTACAAAGACCCATTCAACATTTATTGTATTTTAACCAGCCAATTTGGTGATTCATTTTAATGTGGAAAACATTAAATCACCTTTCATACATAAACAATTACCTATTTGATGAAATTCAAAAAAAAAAAAAAAAAAAACGAACAAAAAAAAACAACCTACATATAGAAAGGAGAAGGTCTAATAAGGGTCATATAAGGCCTCCATCTTGGACCCAAAAACTAATGAAGCATATAATTGCTTCAGAAACTATAGAGCACACACTTGCCTACCTCTCAGATTTACATACTGTAAATTAATGTATCACATTTGGTTTGTACAGTATCTATCAAACATTAATTATGTCTGCTTGTTTATCTTGGACTTGAATGAATGACTTTTTCAACTATACATACTGGTAAGTTAATCCACAACAATAGACATTATGTGATGTACTTGATTTAGTGAAAGTTCTTTCCTTCAAAGTTACTATAGAGAAAACACCACAAATGTTATATATTTACATATCAGTTTGTACACCTGTATCACTTGTAACTTCGGTATAAAAATGGTATATAGGTAAATATGTGCTCCATCTTTTACAAAGCAAAATGTAAAATTTGGAGAAAAAAATGCCATTTTCTTCTGAAACTCTAAATTTGCTAAAATCCAGGTGACAAAGAATCTTGAGACTTTGGAATACTTACAATCATGAAAATAAGAAGGTCCTCACTTGAAAACTGTAGGAGTTAGACAGATGTACTCTGTATGTAATATTTCTTCAAAACTGACTAAGTTCAACATCATGTAATATTCTCAAAAACTGGGGGAAAAAAATCGAAATCCTTGGCACATGTGAACACTTCAATACCCATACAACACTCATTAAAATATGTTGGTCCTTACTTGAAAACTGTGGGAGTTTGCTGGACAAATTATGTACCCTCCATATAGCATGAAATTTCAAAAAAAGGGGCACACTCTGGCAAAGAGAGTCAAAATGGATCAAAATTGCAAAATAATCTAGAGTGACCAATAAGAAGCTACATAGCAAGTTTCAGCTTGATATATGAAAGAGAAAGGAAAGTAAAAACAGAAAAACCCAAATGGATGGATAGATACGATTGACAGATGGACATACATACGTCATTGTACCATAATATGTCCCGTCTGAAGATAACGTATAAAAACTAATTGAAAAGGAAACTTTTGTTACTTTTGACAACTAAATCGATAAACAGATAGCATATTTCCTTCCAGAAATATAAATAAAACCACATTTTATGTAGATTTGGTTAACAAGCATGCATTTGAAATTCAGTTTCTTGACCAGAATAACAAGGCAATGACAAAATTATAAATTTATATAATTCAAAAGCTAAGAAACCAGTTTCTTAAATGATATTAAAAAAATCATTTCAATTAGCAATTTAAAAAATTCATCCCATCAAACAAAAATTCAAGTTGCATACAAATTAATAATAAATAATACTTGTGGGAAGCTTCTGGGACCCTCTATTGTAGTCAGTGGGGTTTCGGGTTAGAATAGGTCCTCATTAACCCTTGCTTGTCATGGGGTGATCCTTCAGTTGAGACTGTAAAAACCGAGGCCCCATGTCACAGCAGGCATAGCACAATAAAGATCCCTCCCTACCCAAAGGCCATAAACACTGAGCAGAGGGCTAAATTTTGCAGTCCTTCATCTAGATGAGTGAAAACTTCTCATGCTTGATGATAAAAAAATATACAACCAACCAACCCCCTTATTGGTGGTATGTGTATGTAACTTTGCCTACATGTGCATATTACCCCTATACTACACTATTTCACAAAATCTCAAAATCTATCTTAAGGATCTATTCTAGCTCAACCGCAGAATCCACAATTCATTTCTTGTTTATATACCTATATATTACAACATTTTACAACACATTTAAGGCAATGCAAATTAACTCCACCAAACAGAGACAGACATACACTCTTCGAGCTTGGCGTAGATTTCCACTCTCAAATCTGGATTCAAAGACTAGATTAGGACAGCATCCGTCTGGAACAGGCTGTGGAGAATGATCACGACTGCTTCGTTCCGAATCATACACAATCAACACCCCTCGCCATTTTGAAGTATATGGTGTTTGTTGGTTGTCAAAAGTCTTTGTAAACTGTTGATCTGGAGATAGAAAGGACAAGGAAGGATAAGGAACCCATGTGGCTATCATATACATTTATACTTTCAAAATTTATTTTAAATTGTGAAAACCTAGAAAAATCATTTCAAGATGATGCATTAGTAAAACTACATAATCATGATCATGAATGTAAGTGAGTAATTAAGCCATGAGAATGTCAAAGATTTTAGCAAAATGGTTTTGGAAGAAATTGACATATTTGTTTTTGAAATTTTACATATATTTTGCTTTGGAAAACATGATGCATACATTTGCCTATTTACTTATTAACTCTATTACCTTCCTGTGAACTTTATATATGTAATATGTTAAAACTGACATTAATTCTAAGATAGACATGATATGCGTTATTTAAGAAATAAATTTCATTTTTTAAAATACATGAGGATTTATGAACTACGATGCTTCAAGCCAGCATACATGCATGTATTAGTGCTTCATGAAACGCATGCCGACATGAAGCATTGCAGTTCATACCCTCATGTATTTTCAAGAAGAGACCCATAGGCCTTATCAGTCATCTGAGTATTAATCAAAATGATCACCAGCCCGAAGGGCTTTAAATCCAGAATAATTTTCCTGTTCTGTATCTAATATTTAGCAGCAGTATAAGACAAGATATGTTCTTTTAGCACAAATGCCCCCAAAATTACTCATACTGATGAAAGACCACATAATATGTTATATTAATACTATATGACTATTTTAGACCCACCCTAGAGCCAGAACCCTGAAGTCTTTCAAATGATAGAGACAACTTTCACTAAAATAATTTTGACCCCACCCTGGAACCAAACCCCCTACCCCTGGAATCATGAAATTGACAACTTCTGATTGTCTATTTAGTTTCAATTTAGTATCAGTAGCATTAAAGAGGATGTTTAAATGTTTTACTCACAAACACTATATACCAAGTTTGGCACCACCCTGGAGTCAGAACCTTTATTCCGGACATCATGAACTTTACAATTTTGGTAGAGGGCTTCCTGCTCTACATCACTATGCATTTAGTTTTTCTTAAAGATGTGCAGATCTAAAGAAGATTTTTGAAAATTGTCAAATCTTAAAACTTAGAATTTATGTTTCCCTTGTCCTAAAGATGCTTAATACCAAAGAAAAGAATTGGAATGGAAGTTTTCAAGTTAACAATGTTCAATTGTTCACTAACACATGACAAATGACAGGTAACAACCAACAGCCAAGTGACCACCTGAGTGACTAATGTGACATGAAAAGCATTGTTGCATGGTTTACTGACAATATGGTTTTACTATAAAGTCATTTCTTTCTTTGAATTAAACAGATAAAACAAGAGGCCCATGGGCCACATTACTCACATGAGTCAGGATGGTCCTGTTGTTGTACGGCTATTTTGATTTTTAAAAGATTTTTTGCAATTTTTATTCCCATGAAAAATTTTGACTCAACCTAGTCTCATAGGGTCATAATAAAACCATGATACAATGTCACCAGATAAAAATATGGTATCAAATGTAAGATCTTGCCATAAGGAATCTATATACAAAATATGAAAGCCCCGTTTTAAACAGTTCAGAGGATATTGCCTAGACTAACTTTCCTTTAAATTAGGTCAAAATCCAAGGGCAAGGTTACAAGGTCAAAATTTTTGGTAGGTTAGTTTTTCTTAAAAGTAGGTCAAACTCAAAAGTCAAGGTCACAAGGTCAAAAAATTTTGATACCAAAAGAAAGGTCTTGTCACAGGAAATAAAATATGAGAAGAAAGCCCTATCACTTACTAATTAAATGTTATGAGCAAGGTTCAAGTTTAAAAAAGACAGGGCAAAAACAATATGCCCCCCCCCCCCCCCAGTCAAGGGGGGAGGGGGAACTTTGATAAGATTTAGTGTGGTCCTGCTAATCTTTAAAAGAACTGTATATTACCATATCAAACTTTGATCTACTATTATGGCCCCTACTTCTGCATGTTCTGGGGCCCCTGATTTGAACAAACTTAAATTTACACTATCTGTTGATGCTTGCGTAACATTGACCTGGTATTCCTGAGAAAAGATTTTGAAAGATGTTTCCCGATATATTCCCATATAAAACTTTTATCCCCTATTGTGACCCCATAAGCAGGTCAATGATCCTACCCCCAGGAGTCATGATTTGAACAAGTTTCAATCTACACTACCTGGGAATGCTTGCATACTAATGTGTGTGTGTGTGTGTGTGTGTGTGTGTGTGTGTAATCCAGAAATAAGTATAGGAGGTCTACACAAGTAGTAGTATAATAAAAATATCACAAAGCCGATTGAATATATACTCTACTAGTTTCTTCCATTCTTCAGGAGTATATCATATATAGTGTATATAAAATATCACAAAGCTGATTGAGTACTTGTGTAGATTTTCTATACTTATTTCTGGATTTTATATATATATATATATATATGATATTAATGTGAGTAATCATGGCCCTGTTGTTCTTAAGAAGATTTTTAAAGATCTACCTCTATATCTCCATGTAAAATGTTGATCCCCTATTGTAACCCCCCCCCCCCCCCCCCCTAAGGTCAGGCCATGACAAACTTCAATCTGCACTTTCTGGGGATGCTTCCATATTAATGAGTATTCCATGGCCCTCTATAATATTTTTATGCATAGTCTTGCTGTTTTAAAGATTTATCCTACATGTTCCCATGTACAACTTTGACCCCTATTGTGACCCCACTTTACCCCATGGGCCATTGCTTTAAACAAACTGCATTCTACACGGTGTCCTGAAGCTTTCAGGCAAGTTTCAACATTTCTGGCCCAGTGGTTCTTGAGAAGATCTTTAAATGACCCCACCCTAATTTTGCATCTTCATGATTATCTCCCATTTGTAGAAAAATCCTGGTTTCATAAACCACATGTTCGATCATATGCTTTAAAATAATGCATATACAGTCTCATACAGATATGCAGGTGTGACACAGAAACTGACACAGTGCAACAAGGAGTGAATTAAGGACTGACTTTCAAGAAACGGTGGACTTCGTTTGTATTCAAAATACATATTCATCATGGCATGCCATGTGCATAGTGTAACACAGACCGTTTACATCATGTTTTTTCACCATGTTAAGGGGATACTCATGTCAGGTACTGTATCTAAGTTACAGAGATATCTTACTAGGATAAAGAGATATCTCTTTACCTTTGAGAGATATCTCTCTTTGTTAAAAAGTTATCGCTTTAGGGTAAAAAAATACCTCTCTATATTAAAAAGGTATCTTTTTTTTAATAAATAGTAAAAATAGCTTGTTATAGTTTTTAAATATCTGATGCCTTTTAGAATGCCATTTTGCATATATGTGATACAAGATTCATTCATCACCCAAACTTTAAATCATTACATATCACTACAGAATAAACAATTTACATATGCTCCGTATTAATCCCTACAAAATTTTTAATGTGGAAATATTTGTTTGAGAGTGTACCTCAAACCAAATACCCGAGAAATTAAAAGTCCCATTTACATGAGTACTGGGAATATTTCATTAAGACAAGATCTCTGTTTATGAATTTTCTACAAAAACTTTACAAAGGCTTTGATGTCTTCCCTACAAATGATTTGAATACCATGATATTAAATCTCAATAACATTAATTACATGTATGATGGCAAGGTGTGATTGAATGTGTGAATGTTCAGTTGTTCACATTGTCAAATGATCCTCATACTGTCCTTATCAATAAATTGGTCAATATTATCACATTGATGGCTGATATTTACAACCACAGATTATCTGTATTGACTTGGGGTTCAAGATGTTTTCATAATGTTTAATAATGTTTGAATAATAATGGCCTACCAATAGATCGGTGGATTTACCCTGTAAAAAACCTGCCCACTTCTCGTCTCATATTTGTAGCATGCAATAACGATATAGCAAACTTTTTGTAAATTAATATCCATCTAATGGATTTGTATATATAACAGGTTATAAGTTGAAAAGAAATACAGAAGTGTTAACTGTTGTGAAACTGTTTAACTGAAATATTTAATGCATATAGCTTCATAAAACATTAAAACACTGCAATATTAACCATCATTTATAAACTACTTTTTTCATATACAATTAGTATGTTATTCTTTGTTTTTCTTGGCCAACAGGAATGTTATAAAGACACATCCATTTTGATATAAATTTGTGATAATATTACCTCTTTTGTTTCAATCATTTCAAACCTTTAAAGTTTTTGCCTGTATATGAAATACCTTAGTAATCCTGGATGTACATCAAGAAGTCATGAACTGATGGTGCCTCAATACAGAGTTATTAACAAACATGACCTACCTCTATAATTTCCCCTCAGTAGTGGTTCCACATAAGACGGCCAGACCCTCAGATGTTTGGGAGTCTCCTGTACCTCACAATCATAATACTTTGGCCAGTATGGCCCATACGGCCAGAATTTAATATCTGGTGGTCGAGTCTTATATCTTGCTATAAAGTCTTCTAACTGTTCTGAGTAATTCCAGTAACTGGTCTTCAGCAGGTTATTTGCTGCCGCTGTTTGTAAAATCTCTGATGTCATTTTTCATCACTAATCAAATTATACTATTCAGAGTGAAAGTTATATCACTTTAATTCATATCATTCTTTAAAACTTTTAAAACTCAGCAACTCCTGAACATTATTCTGACTGTTTCAATATTCTGGAAATTCACTCCAAAATGTTTTGCTCTGACTTTCCTGTCATGCCTTTCACTTTCTCCTCCAGTGACCCTTGGTCCTGAGACATAACAGCATGGTCACTCAAAACTTGTGGACACCGTGACAGAGCAGCTGGTGACAGATACAGATGTGCAATGGTCAGTTGCCGTCTTCGAGTTACACCATCACCCTGTGACATATTATGGATCTTAACATACTGCTTGGTAGTGTGTGGAGACAATCGGCCATTGTCTTTGGATTCCATGGTGAGAGAAGGAGAGATGACACCAACTTGCCTTGCACTACACAAACAGTCATTCATCACAGAATGACACTAGGCCTTAGTCATTCATTTTTAAAACATTAATAAAACCAGAAATTCTGTCACTTTAATCCTGAAAGCTAACCACTTCAGTATTCCTAAACAACCAAAATGCCTTAAAAAATTATTCACATGGTATATGTGATGTTTTGACAGTACTTCCACCATCAGTCATGAATGTTTGAAAAGACAACACCACACAAATTTATGAACACTAAGTATTATGTGAAATTTGGCTAATATTTACTTAGTCCACTGTTGTTTTAGAATTACTAGGTATATTCGATCCAATATCCTTCTTACACCTAGTCACACAGCAATACACTGGCAAATTTAGCACACCTATTTGTCCTCTTACTAGTAAAATCTATGACCAACTTGAGGCTTATTTTCAAGAGCCCAATACCATTTCTTCACATACTTTGACTACCGATGGCTATAAATTCACTGCCTGCTAAAATAAAGTTCAGTTTTGTTGTTGAACGAAAAAAGCCTTTCCATTTAGCTCACGTTCCTGCACTTCAGTTTAAATCCACCTTTACCCTCACTTTGTTGCAACACAAAAGGTAACGAAAACAAAAAGGCCTCACAGGTGCAACAGGAAAGACAGGGAGACTACTTTCAAGTTTTGTAAATCCTATGCAACAAAACATAGAAGGATCAATATTATCATAAATATTACATGGAATTATCTTTCAAAGGTCCTTAACTCTTGTTCATATATCTATACTAGAAGTCCCTTTAAAAAATCTAGCATCATCAAGGAACATTCACTAACTGTCAATGGCGTCACATGTCTTGTCTTCATTTAAATCACAATAGAAGAGAAATGGATTGTTTGTAGGTTTGACACTAATGTGCTATTAGAGTTTAATTGGTGTCCAGAAAATACCTGTACCTTTAAGGTATTCCTTAAGCTGTTCACTCAGTATCTGTCTTATCAGAAACCTTGGTGAAATTTGGTAAGACTTCCAAAGTATGTTGATCTGACAAATTCAAATCAGCACATGATAAAAATGACAGATTTATTACAACTCAAGAGGAGATCTTGGTGAGGAATCATCAAGTTCAAGTCATCTACAAGATTTCATTTATTTCTCATCCAGTTAGAAAAAATATACAGATATGTAACTATCACAAATTTCTTTTAAAAAGACTTCTTGTTTTTTCAACACTCCATGTACAAATGCATTGAAACTGTTTGAAATTTTCAATACTTAGATTAAATCTCATCAGATTGCTAAAAAAGAAGAAAAGAAAAATAGTATTTATACAGACAACTTGTCATATCACAATCACAAAATCACCACAGAATGTCTTTAAAGGACAAAGGTGTAGATTTAAATGCAGAAAACAAATTATGTCTGAGTCCAACAGAGTGTGTCTGGACTCAGTACTGCCAGTAATGCACTTGATATTTCAACACAATTCAAAACTTGATACATGCATGTATTTTTGTATGATACCTTATAAAATCATAGTAGTACTGTCATTTTAAAATGGTTGAAAGAATACTCTTTTCAAGATCCTTGTTTTGTTTTGTCCTCACCCAACTCTATATATCAAAAGCTGGAAGGTGAGCATGAAAATATTTTTTTCTTGATGCCATTGTATCTGCAAAATCCGGATAAAAAGCAAATAAAGAGAGAGAGAGAGAGAGAGAGAGAGAGAGAGAGAGAGAGAGAGAGAGAGAGAGTGAGAGAGATGGTGGGTCTAATGGACATTTATTTTAATTTTAGCTTTTGTCACAATGATTTTCATCAAGTCTTTCAAATAAATATTGAATGTGGAAAGCAAATCCCTCTCCATCTCACCTATTTTGTATGATCAGAGCCCCATATACAAGTATGTTCAATATGTAATGTGTATTGTACCACAGCACGATAATGCTTTGCACAATTTCATGGATGATGATACTCTTGAATAGCTCTATTCAATACCTTTCCAATGGTATAAACATGAGTCTTCAGCTCCACATAGTTTTAGACTTATAGTCATTTCAACAGAGTCAATCATTGACCACTGTTGTAAAAATGGTTGGAAAATGGGTTGAGATTATCGAAGAAATTAGAACTAATATAAAAGTTTGTACAAAAATCGGTCATTTGGTAATGCAGATTTTTACTGAATTGGGGGAAGTTTATGCATATGATAAGGTATCTTATGAGACAGTTAATAAGTTGAGAAAGAAATTTCTAACTGGCACAGAGTCTGTCAAAGATGCAGCAAAATCTGGCTGACCTGTGACTGTAACAGGCAAGGCATATGTCTCAAAAGTCAGGGAAATAATTGAAGGTGATGGCAGGTACACAATACGTGATATTGCCAAAACTGTTGGCATATCGCTATCGTGGGTGCATTTCATTTTGAAGCATATTTTGAAAGTATGAAAGATTTCTGCCAGATGGATACCGCATATATTGACAGATGACCAAAATCGGGTATGAGTACAAACCGCTAAGCAATTGCTCAAAATGTTTCCCAATTCAATCAAAGACAATTTGCAAACATTGTTACTGGTGATGAAATATGGGTTCACTATTTCAAACCAGTAAGAAAAATTGGAAACAAAATATGGCTAACTAAACACTGAAGAAGACCTGAAGTTGCCAAAAGAACCATAAGCATAAAGGAGGTTTTTTATTGCATATTCTTCTCATGTGATGATATCATAACCATACAAATCTGGTGCCTAAGGGCAAAAGTGTTACAGTTCGGTATTACCGAGATGGTGCATTAAAAAAGCTCAAGAAATATTATCATAAATGACATCTTGTCTCAGGATTTAGGGATGTTCATTTAATTCATGATAATGCTCCATCACATACATCTGAGCTTGTGAAGCAATTTCTGAAGTCAGAGAAGGTTACCATCTTGCCACACCCACCATACTCTCCAGATCTAACCCCATGCAACCTTTTCCTTTTTCCAGAACTTAAAAAGTTTTTATCTAGTCGTCGTTACAAGTCCCGACAAGCCCTTGGCTCAGCCATCAGTCAGTGCCTTAGAGGTCTACCTAAATCAGTGTACCGTGATGCATTTCAGAAATGGATTCAGAGATTGAAATAGCCCCGTGGAGATCCGGGATGTTAGAATAGATCCTCGGTACCCCTTGCTTGTCGTAAGAGGCGACTAAATGGAGCAGTCCTTTGATGAGACCACAAAAACCGAGGCCCCGTGTCACAGCAGGTGTGGCACGATAAAGATCCCTCCCTGCTCAAAGGCCATAAGCGCCGAGCATAGGCCTAAATTTTGCAGCCCTTCACTGGCAATGGTGATGTCTCCATATGAGTGAAAAATTCTCGAGCGGGACGTTAAACAATATATAATCAATCAATAAGAAATTGAAATTACGTATTTCAAACTGCAGAGGGATGTAATGTTCATTTCACTATCTGAATTAATTGCTTTTGAGATATTTTACAATACACATTACATATCGAACAACCCTTGTACATAGCCTTCTTGTTATTTTAAGTATCAAACAACAAGTAAGAGTTGCACAAAATATTTAAATGCATGAATGACTTCATCTCATTGTCAACTTTTAAAGTAATATTAGCTCAAATCTGAAAATTTTATGTTGTTGTAAAAATGTGTTATTATATAGTTTTGTATGTAACTTTAAGCAAAATCATTAATAAAATTAAAACCAAGTTTAAAATTTTATCAAAATAAAGATTTCAAATATATTCAATAGAAATCAATTTTTGTTTGGGAAGACATTGTAATTTTGCTTCAAGCAAAGCCTCAGAATAGGTTTTCCAACAGAAATACTAATAGAAAAGTTTTTCAAACCCTTTTTTCCTCCTGTCATTGAAACAGTAAATCTCATTTTCAAAACAAATATTTTTGACACCATATTAACAGCTAATATAACTGGAAGGAGATACTCTACAGCATTATAATGGCTTACTTCCTTTTCAACCATTAATGAAAATAGGAATATCAGCAATATTTGTCTATTCATTACAAATTTCATTGCCTAGCTCAGTAAGTTATAACATCGACTGCTAAGCTATATAGATTGTGGGTTCAAGTCCAGCAGGGGTTTTCCAATTTCTACTAAAACTGCATTTGTTGACTAAAAAAATATGAAAAATTTCAATTTCAATATTTTGTTGTACATGTCCTCCACCTTTTATCCTCATCAAATTTCTCTGGTGTAGCAATTATCTACTAAGAAGTTGTGGCTCATAAAAATGCTTTTTTTAACAAATCAATTTTCTTAAAAAGAACTTTTAATCAGTAACCCAGACCTCTGCCCAAGCAAACTTTTTGACCCCAAGAAATTTTTTTGTCAAGTAAGAGCTTCTAAAGTTTCAAAGAGCTATGCCCTGAACAGTTTTATGTTACACAGCGACGTCTAAAGGATATGAACTCCTAACCTTGGGGCCATGGTAATGAGTTCACAATTGTACTAATTTTTACTTATAATGCACTTAGTTTTGTTATTTGGCATTAAGGACTGGAGAAGAAAAAAATCTTAATGCAATTTGAGTGAAATAATGCAATTTTGTTATACATAATACAAACTTCTGATCCATTGTTTCAGCACCATATACCCCAAACCATGAAAGTCACAAAATTGGTAGAATTGATTGATCTATAATTATTGCTATGCACTCAGTTTGGTTTCCAGGTGTCAGAAAAATGATACCTTATAAATATACCTTTATAAATAATTATAAATTTTCGAAGTCTATTAGGGCAATGAACTTTGATGAACATAGGTCAATTGACATGATCAAACTTTGAACTTCAGTATCTAGAAATTATCTACATGCACATCAAAAAATTCACAAAATAGTAAATAATAAGGCATTTTCAAAATGTAAGGGCAATGACTTTGGTGAAAAGATCAATCTACATGAAACTCAAACTTGTGTGGTGGTCAGATGGTCTGAAATTCATCAATATAGGACGAAATATTAGCTAATTACCTAAACCCACTGCAATAACAAAAAAGTCCATAAAGATGGAATAACAATGATGAAAAGAAATTTTTGAGGGGTAACACTAATTGCCTCAACTATTTCATGGTGGGGGCAAAGAAAGGACAACCTTATCTGTACAAATTCTGCTACTAACTATATAGAGCAGTAAATTTTGTGAATAAGCATCAGACAGTTACCTCCTCTTGTTAACAGAACTCTTTTTCAGTACAGGGACATAGAACATAAACTGACTGCTAATTGAGGACTTTCATGGGAACTTTGCTTAATTACTGACATAAATAAAAGCCAAATTCACTGTTGTGAATGCTTTCATTATTTTTAATTCTTTTAAACATATTCCATATCTCATTCTAGCTCCTAAAAACAACTATTCATTAAAATTTCTATGATCTTTAATGAATGTTTGAATAAGCTTTCCAACAAAATATCATATTTCATCTCTATGGTCTTGTAGGGATCTTCAAAATGACTGAAATTTACTAAAAAAAAAAGTTGCCGATTAGGACAATTCCCAAATTCTGTCTCTATATCTATAATTGTCAGTCATCAAATTAATTAATTGATAGTTAAGAGCAAATTAGGTGATCCTGAATGGATTCAGAGGGCATACTATGTAATTTGAACATTATAAACAATCATAACTTGTTAGTTTGGAGAAGGCAAACTTCAGCTAAGCCTGCCTAAATCAAATCATAAAATTATTACCTGCAGCCGCCCCATAAACTCATCTTCCTTTTCTGCAATTGTTCTGCACAGTTACTTTAAACATAAACTTCCTCCACTTATCTCTTGCAAAAATTTATTTACCTCTTGCAAGTAAAAAAAAAATAAAAGTTTAAGAATGAAATCCCATCTGTATTATCCCATGGGGATCCGGGTCAGAATAGGTCCTCAGTACCCCTTGCTTGTCATAAGAGGTGACTAAATGGAGTGGTCCTTCGAATAAGACTGCAAAAACTGAGGTTCCATGTCACAACAGGTGTGGCACAATAAAGATCCCTCCCTGCTCAAAGGCCATAAGCACCAAGCGTAGGCCTAAATTTTGCAGCCCTTCACTGGCAATGGTGACATCTCCATATAAGTGAGAGATTCTTGAGAGGGATGTTAAAACAATATACAACCAACCCATATGCATTCTTTAAGTAATCTTGCCCACACACACACACACACACACACACACACACACACACACACACACACACAAACAGGACCAAAAAAAACAAACCAAAAAACGAAACCTCTTTATAGGAGGTTAATTAGCACTCAATGATGAAAGTGTTTGAATACCTTCCCCTAATCCTAGATCCTCTGCCAACATCACTTACAATATCTAATCCTCTGCCAACATCACTTACAATATCTAATCCTCTGCCAACATCACTTACAATGTTTAATCCTCTGCCAACATCACTTACAATATCTAATCCTCTGACAACATCACTTACAATGTTTAATCGTCTGCCAACATCACTTACAATGTTTAATCCTCTGCCAACATCACTTACAATATCTAATCCTCTGCCAACATCACTTACAATATCTAATCCTCTGCCAACATCACTTACAATATCTAATCCTCTGACAACATCACTTACAATATCTAATCCTCTGCCAACATCACTTACAATATCTAATCCTCTGCCAACATCACTTACAATGTTCAATCCTCTGCCAACATCACTTACAATATCTAATCGTCTGCCAACATCACTTACAATATCTAATCCTCTGCCAACATCACAATATCTAATCCTCTGCCAACATCACTTACAATATCTAATCCTCTGCCAACATCACTTACAATGTTTAATCCTCTGCCAACATCACTTACAATATCTAATCCTCTGACAACATCACTTACAATGTTTAATCGTCTGCCAACATCACTTACAATATCTAATCCTCTGCCAACATCACTTACAATGTTTAATCGTCTGCCAACATCACTTACAATATCTAATCCTCTGCCAACATCACTTACAATATCTAATCCTCTGCCAACATCACTTACAATGTTTAATCCTCTGCCAACATCACTTACAATATCTAATCCTCTGACAACATCACTTACAATGTTTAATCGTCTGCCAACATCACTTACAATGTTTAATCCTCTGCCAACATCACTTACAATATCTAATCCTCTGCCAACATCACTTACAATATCTAATCCTCTGCCAACATCACTTACAATATCTAATCCTCTGACAACATCACTTACAATATCTAATCCTCTGCCAACATCACTTACAATATCTAATCCTCTGCCAACATCACTTACAATGTTCAATCCTCTGCCAACATCACTTACAATATCTAATCCTCTGCCAACATCACTTACAATATCTAATCCTCTGCCAACATCACAATATCTAATCCTCTGCCAACATCACTTACAATATCTAATCCTCTGCCAACATCACTTACAATGTTTAATCCTCTGCCAACATCACTTACAATATCTAATCCTCTGACAACATCACTTACAATGTTTAATCGTCTGCCAACATCACTTACAATATCTAATCCTCTGCCAACATCACTTACAATGTTTAATCGTCTGCCAACATCACTTACAATATCTAATCCTCTGCCAACATCACTTACAATATCTAATCCTCTGCCAACATCACTTACAATATCTAATCCTCTGCCAACATCACTTACAATGTTTAATCGTCTGCCAACATCACTTACAATATCTAATCCTCTGACAACATCACTTACAATGTTTAATCCTCTGCCAACATCACTTACAATGTTTAATCCTCTGACAACATCACTTACAATGTTTAATCCTCTGCCAACATCACTTACAATGTTTAATCCTCTGCCAACATCACTTACAATATCTAATATATTCAGTAAGATCAACTCTGGGGAAATTTTTATAAAAAACAGATAATCAATTCTACTAAAAGAAAAACAATTTAAAACACAAACCAAACAATACCCCTGTACCTATCTACCACTTAATCTTTTGGAGGAAGTAAGATCTAGCAGAGAACACAAATCAAATTACAATGATTTATCATTTTAATGGAATCTCTAAATAATATAAGTAAGATGGAAAGAATCATTGATTAAACATGTGTATACTAGTAATAAATGGCTCATCTGATTTTATGTAGTTTAGTCTAATGTGTTGCCTAGCAACTGTTGACATAACAATGTAATACAGGTGTAAAATGTTGAAGGGATACTTTGGTTACTGTTACCAATCACTTGTTTAATTAGTCAAATTTTCAGTGGTGGTGGCCATACCCATGAATTCATTACCATCCCACCTACAATATACTGAAGTGAATTACAATTACCTTAAGAACCACAACTCTACAATCATAAAGCCCCACCCTCTCCCAAATCTTGACCACATCATGGAATATTTTTCTACAGTACTGGCACAAATTTACTTATCTTTCAGTTGTTAAAATTTCCATTTATTATTGTTTGTTCTGGATCACTGGCCTTTTAAAATTTCAATTTGATTTAGAGGATGTCACCAAATGTTATGTCCTTCTCCCTTACAATTTCATCCTAGTTACCCACTTCTCTATTTCAACTCCCATTTTTCAAAGGCTGTAAAACACCTATATTATTAGAAAAGTAATTTGTTTGAGGATTTGAAAAGTGTTACCACCCACAAGTCATAAAATATCAAACACAAGGACTTTGGGCTACAACGCTTACCTTAAAGCTACAAAGACCTCAAGTGACATTTATCGGTATATCTCAACAATAAGTGATTGATTGATTGTTGTTGTTTTCCACCACACGCAACAATTTTTCAGTTATCTGGTGGCGTCCAGTTTTTGTAGGTGGAGGAGAGAACCCAGATACAATGTATCCGGGAAGAGACCATCGACCTTCCGAAAGTAATCTGGCAAACTTTCTCCCATACATCAGCATGAGCAGGATTCGAACACGCACCGACTAGAGGTGAGAGGCCTTGTGATTTTGAGCGCAATGCTTTAACCACTCGGCCACGGAGGCCCCCTCAACAATAATTAAAGACCTACTATTAGACCATTATAAATTCTACATATTTCTGAATGATTGCATATCAATTTCACTCACTGTATGCACTCATTATATTGTTAATGAAAGACTCTAAAACATTCATTTAATTAACCTATAATACACAAACTTTTGCCCAGATCATTATAATTCAGTTTAAAAGAAATATTTATTCATTACAGACATGTACATAAAGTAATATAAAAGAGTAAATATTAAATCCTTATTATGGATCCACTCTCCCATCAACTTCCAAGATTTGACTTCCATCTTCATAGTTCTATGACTGATTGATTGATTGTTTGTTGTTTTCCACTACAATCAACAATTTCTTATTTATATGGTGGCATCCAGTTTTTTATTGGTGGAGGAGAGAACCCAGATACAATGTACTCAGGAAGAGATCACTGGCCTTCCAAAAGTAAACTAGCAAACTTTCTCACATTTATTGGTGCGAGCAAGAATATCGAACCCTTGTCAACTAGAGGTGAGAAGCCTTGTGATTTTGAGTGTGATGTTTTAATCACTCAGCCATGGAGGCCCCCTTCTTTGTAGTTCTAGAAATAAAGGCCTGGGGACATAATTTGAACTATCTTGAATTTACACTACTCAAATATTTTTGCATATTTAAAATTGATAAGTTGTACTATCATTGTTTCTGAGATGAACATTTTAAAGTTGAGAACAATTAAGGTTGTTGCATTAACAATTGTTTCAGGGTTATGACATATTGGGGATCCGAGTTAGAATAGATTCTCAGTACCCCTTGCTTGTCGTAAGAGGCGACTAAATGGGGCGGTCCTTCGGATGAGACCGCAAAAACTGAGGTACCATGTCACAGCAGGTGTGGCATGTAAAAGATCCCTCCCTGCTCAAAGGCCATAAGTGCCGAGCATAAGCCTAAATTTGCAGCCCTTCACCGGCAATGGTGACGTCTCCATATGAGTGAAAGATTCTCGAGCGGGACGTTAAACAATATATAATCAATCAATCAATTTATTGTTCAATCAACCTTTGTGCACTGTACAAGCTAGATGTTCAGGAGTATATAGTATTTTAAAGGTTGTAATGCATGTTCAGTTTATGAGCCATATAGAGCCACACCTTGGGAGTCAAAATTTTGGTATAGGCCTCATACTCATTTCAACTATACATCCAGTTAAGTGCTGGACATTCAGATTTAAAATAAAAACTCATCAATAAAGATTTAATGCACTTTCACACTGGGGTCTGAATATAATGCCCAGTCCATAAGGCTACAAAAGTTAGGCATTTCTGGTAAATATGCTCATTATCACTTTGCAGATCTAAATACCACATTTACCCTATATTACCCTTATATACTCATCCTAGAGCCTGAACCCATGATTCATAGGTCATGTAATTCACAAATTTTCCTTCTGACATTGAAACCTTACTCTGCATGGCCCTGCCATGACTGTGCTTGAGCTCATGGTCTTCACTATACATATAAGGAAATTTTCATAAATATTTGAGCTTTTCTGGCTCAGTGGCTCTTGAGAAGGGTCACATTTTTTTTTCACTTGTCTCCCCTTTTGAAAGAAGCATGGGTTTGAAAACACTTGAATCTCCTTGCCAAATAATGCTTTGTTGAATGTTTTATAAAAACTGGCCCACTGTTCCTGAAAAAGGAAAAATGGTGCCAACAAATGACAAATTTTGATTCTATGGTTCAGGTGAGCTAAAAAAAATATTGATCCAATTCCATGAGCCACCCTGATAACTGCATATCTCCCTATTATATTTCCCTCAAAAGTAGCATTGCCAACCTGTTTGGCAAGAACAAAAAGCTTATCTATAACAAATGAATCTATCAATCTTTAATATCAGCTTTATCTATCATTATGTTTGATCAAAATGAAATATCTTTGTAAATTTGTTTTTAACATTAGCTGACAACTTTGCTATTTCTTTATTTATACATTCCAAATCAGGATTCCTGAACAATTTGCTAAATATAATTTTATTTCATTTTGAATTTCTCATAAGGTTTGTTTCCGATTGCTACAAATTTGTCAATTAGGCTGCTTAAAATCTGCAGTACAAACCGAGTGACTCTTTTGTGTCCATGTGAGGTAAAACCAGTCTTGGAAACCATTTCGATGACATAAATTCAATGCACAATAGATCAGTTTTAAATGATATAAACATCAAGACTAATGATTTGATCACTAGTAGATGGTTGAGAAAGTTCCTTAAATGTAAATTGACAATTCTTTGTATTCTCTACTTCTTTGCAACATTTAAGAGACTATATAACCATTGTTAATTCAGAACTCGATCAATCTTCCTTTTGCAGTTTCATACAATTTCTACAGAGTAACCCAAAACCTTAGATTGATATCTTTATGAACAAGTGAAATCATTATGAAAATCCTGGCAAAATGCAATATAACTCAAATATTTACTGTATCAAAGATCAATTTGAACAAATTTAATATTGAAAAAAAAATCCTGGCCATATTTGATTACCTTACTCTCAATCTAAACATACAAAAAGGAAATATGCAATGAGTAGGATTTAATCAGCTTGGTTTTGTTGGCTCACATGTCATGTGGTTCTGCCACACTGTGTATAAATGGTTGTTACGATTATCGATTATCGCAGCATTTCTAAATTTGGCATGCCTGAAACTGCTATATCAACTTTGAGTTTGTTTAATGATAATATCCAAAGATTCCACTCTGCCCTATGTGGATCTCATATTTCTTAATTGCCATCAACTTGAAGATTTTAACACTATAGCTTTAATGATAGTTTACAAACAGCTCATCTGATAGACTGTGGTACTTCAACAGAAGTTAAAATGCATGGGTACTGTATGTGTGTGATGGGTGCTGTATGTGTGATGGGTGCTCTATGTGTGATGGGTGATACATGCATGATGGGTGTTGTAGGTGTGATGGGTGCTGTATCTGTGATGGGTGCTGTATGCATGATGGGTGCTGTAGGTGTGATGGGTGCTCTATGTGTGATGGGTGTTGTATGTGAATGATGGGTACTATGTGTGTGAGTGTGTTTGTGATGGGTGGTGTATGTATGATAGGTACTATGTGTATATGTGATGGGTGTTCTATGTGTGATGGGTCTTGTATGTGAATGATGGGTACTGTGTGTGTGATGGGTGTTGCATATGTATGATGGGTGTTGTATGTGTATGGTGGGTGATGTATGTGTATGGTGGGTGTTGTATGTGTATGGTGGATGTTGTAAGTGTATGATGGGTGTTGTAGGTGTATGATGGGTGTTATAGGTGTATGGTGGGTGTTATAGGTGTATGTTGGGTGTTGTATGTGTGATGAGTATTGTATGTGTGCTCTATGTGTGCTGTATGTGTATGATGGGTGTTGTATGTGTGATGAGTATTGTATGTGTGTGATGGGTGCTGTATGTGTGATGGGTGTTGTTTATGTGATGGGTACTATGTGTGTGTGATGGGTGTTGTATGTGTATAATGGGTGTTGTATATATGTGTTCGGTGTTGTAGGTGTATGATGGGTGTTGTAGGTGTATGATGGGTGTTGTATATGTGTTGGGTGTTGTAGTGTATGATAGGTGTTGTAGGTGTATGATGGGTGTTGTATATATGTGATAGGTATTGTAGGTGTATGATGGGTGTTGTATATATGTGTTGGGTGTTGTAGGTCTATGATGGGTGTTGTATATATGTGATGGGTGTTGTAGGTCTATGATGGGTGTTGTATATATGTGATGGGTGTTGTAGGTGTATGATGGGTGTTGTATATATGTGTTGGGTGTTGTAGTGTATGATGGGTGTTGTAGGTGTATGATGGGTGTTGTATATATGTGTTGGGTGTTGTAGTGTATGATAGGTGTTGTAGGTGTATGATGGGTGTTGTATATATGTGATGGGTATTGTAGGTCTATAATGGGTGTTGTATATATGTGTTGGGTGTTGTAGGTGTATGATGGGTGTTGTATATATGTGATGGGTATTGTAGGTGTATGATGGGTGTTGTATATATGTGTTGGGTGTTGTAGGTCTATGATGGGTGTTGTATATATGTGATGGGTGTTGTAGGTGTATGATGGGTGTTGTATATATGTGTTGGGTGTTGTAGGTGTATGATGTGTGTGATATGTACTGTATGTATATAATGGGTGTTGTATGTGTATAATGATTGATTGATTGATTGATTATTGCTTTCCGCCACACTCAACAATTTTTCAGTTATCTGGTGGCGTCCAGTTTTTGTTGGTGGAGGAGAGAACCCAGATACAATGTACCTGGGAAGAGACCACCGACCATCCGCAAGTAAACTGGCAAACTTGCTCACATAACGCCGAGGCCAAGATTCGAACACGCGCCGACAGAGGTGAGAGGCTTTGTGATTTTGAGCCCGATGCTCTAACCACTCGGCCACGGAGGCCCCTTATGTATATAATGGGTGTTGTAGGTGTATAATGGGTGTTAATGTGATAAGTGGTTTTTTTATGTGCATTCTTCATGATATTGGTTTGAATATTGCATTAATGACAAAATTAGACTTCTTTGAATGAATGTTGGAATTCCACTTTGGAGATATAATTTTTTTCATACAGCTGAACCTTAAAACCTTATCCTTTAAAGTTCTGATGATGCAGAGACACAAATTTTAACTACATCCAAAAGCACTGATAATGTAGCTCAGTAAACCCACCCTTCAACATACTAAATAAACATTCTGAGGACATTGCTGAAGCACTACATGTACATGTCCCTTACCAGTCCATCAACTGCAAAAATGCTATGCATTGATAATAACTCTCTTGTTCATTTACAAAAGTCAAAAGTTTTTCACAATGAAACCAAACAGCCTATATCAACAACACTAATGGGCATAACTTTCACAAATGTGAGTCAACCATGTCAGAAATCATAGTTATGATCTATTGTTGTTCACTAGAAAGCTACATGCACACGAGTTTCAAATCTGAATATTCAAAGATTAAGGAAAAAAATCAAATGGATACATAGATGAACAGAATGGTAGGAACCTATATCATCCTCTGGTTTAAAATATATGAACAAAATGGTAAAACTCTGGTTTAATTCACTGGCAAAGAAACTAGTGAGGCCAAATTTTCATACACACACTGGGTGCTTTGCAACACCAGCATTCATTGTATCTCAAATTCTCTCACCATGAAAACCTATGAAAAATTATAAGATATTTGAAATGAGAACGAATGATGAATAAAAATGAAAATTTAATGGAAAAATTAACATTAAAAAAACTTTTATAGCAGATCTTTAAGAAATTTGTTCACAAAGTACAAGTCAATTTGAAGATCATTTACTTAAAATCCATTTCCATTATGCCATGTTTCCTGAATAAATAGATAAAAATTTAATCCTTTCTGTACATTTAATCGTCTTATCTGATGTCTGAAAGTAAGGAAAACTACATACCAATAAGATCAACTTTCTCACAACTTTTCCACTGGGTCAAATGCAACAATTTCTTGTTTTCTATCCCTATTCAATTTAATGCACCAACTACTGCACAGAAATCCACTGACCACAATCCTGCATGTACTCCAAAGTCATCCAACACAAATCTTTGTATATATATCTAACTGTCCAATGATCACACCTTTTTCCTTTTAAATGAAATGGCAAGTATCGAAGGTATACATCTAACCAGAGCACGAACAGGGGACCATGGTCATGTGACTTAGTTTCTTACAAAGGTTTTCACCTGGATCAATTCACTCTTGTTGTTCCAACAAATACTTTGTTTTCAAAGGTCCTCTAATTAGAATGCCATTCTCTCATGTATATGCTTTTTACCCAACACCTTTTGTGTCTAACCATTGTTTAAACAGTAGCACACAATGAAAGGTCTTGTTAGGACTGCCTAATTCTTCAAAGCCCATTGCTTGGAGATGACAACTTGAAAATCTAATTCTTCACAACATTGGTTTGGAGAACTCACTGTGACTAGCTTTTCAGAATTCTGGCACATTCCTTTTACTTACTCTGTATATAAATAACAGTATACACCTGCAAGACTAGGAGTATTAGCTAGCTGTGCTGACCAAACATGTCATTTTACCAATCTATAACAAAACAAATATCAGCAACTAAAAAGATTTAATTTACAAAAGCACTATTCTAACAGTGAAATTTTCAATGAATCTGGAGGGAAATAAGTGTGAATACATGAACAACATTATCAAAATTTGTTTCTGCATCATAAATGTTTTGAAAATGCTACTGTATCAGAAGTATTAAGCAATTGGTTTAAAATAATAATCGATAACCAGTCTGATGTTTAGAAGTAGCAAATTGATTTATTGATTACATATTCTGTTTAAATAACTAATACAGTATTTACCTTAATGTAACATATTATTTGTAAACTAGATGCATTTATGACTAAAGACAATTCTTGGTAACTCAAAGTTCAAGGGATCTTGATAAAACTTCGAATGATTGAGAGTTGAGAGATCGAAGGTTGAGTGAAATCCGGAAATTAAAGGTCTGACCGGATGACTATGGTTTAGCTTTAATAGTACCTGGAGTGCATATTTACAACATACAGGATTGTTATGACATGTTGTTTTTCATATTTTTAGGTAACTGACTTGATTTTTTGAAAACAAACAGTTAACAATCTTTAAGTTAACTCCACATGTCTTGAATTCAATTCGAGATAGGTCAAATTATTGAACCTGATGGACAGCAGGGGTATGTACTCGCATCCCAAAAAAACTGAAAAAGGAAAGAGAGTAGCAAAAGGAAAACAATTTAATTTGACCAAGATACAAAGAAGAAAAAAAAACATGATTTGTATTCATAATCTATTGTATATTATGGTATGCATATAGTGTAATTGAGATGTAGGTTTGCAGTTAAAAGTGCACTGTGAATGTTTCAGTGACTGAAAATTGAAATAACATGATATAATAATAATTATACATGTACAATCTACCAAAGAAATGAAATGATTTTGGTAAGCAAGTTTTAAAAGATCAATCTAATTAAAATCAGATCTTCTCTAATTGTTACACTGGAGAAGGATCTGATAGCATTTCGTTTAAGGTCAAGGTTTCACACTTGACCAATCAAATGACAACTTTTGCAAACATGAAAGTTTTGCTGTTATGGCGAAACATCCTATAAATAGCCCCATGTAGTAAGGAAAATTCCAACATGATATATTTAACTTGGACTCAACATTTGTCCAAATTTGATTTGAAAGAGCGTAAAACAACAAATTACAAGAGGTATTCCACATTCTTATTTCTTTCATTGGTGGCATCCAGATTTTGTAGGTGGAGGAGAGACCCCAGATACAATGTACCACGGGAAAAGACCACAGACCTTCCAAAAGTAAACTGGCAAACTTTCTCACATGTATCGGTGCAAGCGAGAATCAAACCCATGCCGACTAGAGGTGAGAGGCCATGTGATTTTGAACTCAATGCTCTAACCACTCGGCCACGGAGGCCCCTTAATTTCTTTTAAACTTATACAATGGTACCCTAGTAATAAAATACACAGCTTTACGCAGATTAGAGACTAAACTGAACACATGACTTGTAACTCGACTTGCAATCTAAATATAATGCATTCGAAATGGCAGAGTGACAGTTGCTTGTAAACACCAATTTAAAACTCAAATAATCCTGGTTAAAACAGCCTAAATAATGGATGTCATGTCATACGGCCTCATAAATACATATGTGCTACATGTATGATTGCAAGGGGACAAAAATTGTGAAATTCGGACCACACAAGTTTTAACAATGCCAAGAAAATTGCCAAACAGTTTCTCTCTCATTCTCTCCAATGCATCAAGAATCATTCTTTTAACACAGGTAATCGGTTCATTTAAAGATGATTTTTATTTTACTACATCGATGTTATTTTTACAATCCGAATACACTTTAGTAAAATGATTTCTGGTTGGTCCTTAATTCTTTGTCAAACTGCTATTATTGGTCAAATATTTACTGAATTATTTATGAGACTAAGGTCAATATCATGACCTCAAATGCAATGCTGTCAGATCCTTATATTTTCAGAGGTGTTTGATATGCTAAACCATGGCAGTTCACAAGATTTGCATTTTGATTGAACTAAAATTAGATAAGAATTACTGCAAAGATACATTGTGTATAGCATGTATGGATCTTATGCCCCGACCCCTCCCCATGTAAATTCAAAACAGACCTACTCTCACCCATGTGAAATCCCCATGTCAATTAAAAATAGACCTACCAAACATAACTGCTTGGTATTTCACAGTTATCAGTAAGTTTAGCTGTACAGTGACAAACAGTTTAGAAATTTACAACATTTCAGAAAAAAAAATTGTTGAATAATTTGCAAACTGTGATCACTGACAGTGACAAGATGGCCTGACAGAAGGACATAGGGATATCAAAAAACATTACATGCATCTGTCATTTAATGGTTGTGGCATAAAAATTCCAGAAGTTTTCTAGCTACACCCCTCATGAGCTGGACCCATGCAAGGTAAAGGAAGACCAAAATTAAAAATTATTACATAAGTGAGAACTCAAATTAGTTGAAACTAAGACTAGTATTTCTTTGTTGACAGCAAACAGAGAGTCAAAGGTAGATACCGGTATATCTAATATCAACAATTGGTGAATTGTATATTTCATAGCTTTTCAAGCCTTGCATCTCCATAGCATTGTTTATAATTTGAAGTCCCCTACTAAGTAATTGGTTTTCTTGAAATTGCTCCCCCCATGTTAAAAGAAATCAACTTTGATTCTTTTGTCAACACGCATACATAATGAGGTATTTCATAGATCAAAATAGCATGAAACTTTATTAACTTTCAATTTAATAAGAATATACATGAATCTCTTCGCCTCCCAATATTTACCTGGTATTTTAATATAACATTAACTTTTTCAAATCAGGTCTATCACTGCTAATGCATTTTCTGACATTTGAATCACCTAAATAAATCATCAATGCAAAAATCAATAGACACTCTTCCCTGGTCAAAATTTGACTTAAAGTTTTTTTTAAACAACCTTTCTTCAAATGACAAATTTGTTTCACAATTTATAAATGTGACCAAATGTTTTGCTCAGGAAAAGTCACTGGTTGAAGAAGGATTATAACTAACTGTTTTGTACTTTGTATCATGCTTCTGTTCTTTTTATCATGCTTCTGAACTTAGTATCCATTATGGATTGGATTTCCATAGCATTTCTCAAAGTGGACATTCAGAATATTGCCTGATTCAATATGAGCTTTAATTTAGACAATGTCTATCTGCTGTTAGGAATTTTCACTCTCAATCTTTTCTCAAAACAGTGGAGCTACAATAGGTTAACACAATAAATATTTGGACTGAATAAGAAATTAGTGGTTGAGAATAAATCATAATATGAATTATATGCTTGATATGTTTTACTGTATGGTTCAGCTCTAACACTAGTCAATTACCAAATTACGACAAGCATTTTCTTAGTAAACATATTAATATTTCAGTCATTAAATAAAAAGGAAATAAATTTAAAATATTTCTCACTTACTGGACACTATTCAAATCTCCAATAAATTAATGAATAGTTTACTATTTCAATGTCCATTTCAAACATTAAGTGGATCAAGCAGGGTGTACTTACTAAATGATTAAAGCGAAAAAAAAATAATTCAAATCCAGTGTTTACTTCAGCAAGATATCATTGTAACCAGTGTTTCTTCAGTTCCACAGTAAAACCATTGTAACCAGTGTTTCTTCAGTTCCACAGTAAAACCATTGTAACCAGTGTTTCTTCAGTTACACAGTAAAACCGTGTAACTATATAAATTTTACATATAATTGAGGGTAACATTGGAAACTGCAATATGAGAAATCACTGCATGTCAACTGAAGTGCAGCAGAGGCTGATAATATTTTGCTCAATCCTTAACCAACTTCATGTAATACTCTTTTTACTGTATGGAATGCCACAAGGCCTAAAGAAACAAATTATGTGATATACTAGTTGCAATCATAAATTTAACTTTCTGAAGTTGGTATTCATATCACTAGCTGAATGTTCATCAAATCAGTATACTCAGCATTGTATATTGTTATTGTCTGTAAATGTATGCTGGTTGTGTGTTTTTCAGTCAATATATTGCATTGCTCTTTTCAAACATTTATATTTACAGTTGCAGTGTTTTTGCCTCATAAATCTTTACCAGTTGTAATGACTGTCAATAAAATTTCCTCATGTCCAATGAGATGTGGTTGTGAACAAAGCATTTATGAATCTTGAAACTGATTTCAATGGATGGAAATTCTGACAGAAATGAAAGTAGAATGTAAATATTAGAAATAAATTTCAATTTCTGAAAATACATGAGGGTATGAAATGCAACACTTCACACCAGTATACTTTTCATGTAGCACTAACGCACTTCATGACGTTTGCTGGCATGAAGCATCGCAGTAATGCCCTCATTTACTTTCAAATTTGACAATTCTATATCTTTAAAGTAACCAATATCACATTTCAAGCCATACAAAATCAATCCACATCTTAATCCATGAAATAGAGTTGCAATCAATGGAGTAAACCAGTTATCAAGAGTTATCCTTCTTGGCAGTGAGAAATCAAGTAACCACATATGTCACCAAGATTTATCCCTCCTTAGACTCAGCATTTCCATTTCACACTTATGATCACCTTAGCAGACTGAAATACTGTTATGTATATTGTTGTGCCTCAAAAAAACCCCAACAATTTATGTACATATACACATGCTAAAAGATTAAAATTGTTTATACTATTCACTACGACTTTACATCACAATCTTTTTTTCCCCAGTTTTCCATTCATTTATCATTACTTAATTTGTATATTGTACATTTCTCAATTTATCCAATGTTTAATTGTATTCTTAGACAGTATACTACATTTTGTCTGCATGGTATATTATCAATTTAAAAGAAACCATGGAAAAAAGATAAGAGAATAATTAAATTTTTAATATTATGAATTAAATTTTTCCAGCCATTAGATTTCAGGTATGTAAATATATAATCCTTGCATCATTACAAAGAAACAAAAAAATTTTTTTTTTAAAAATCAGATAAAAATTGTCCACTTCCAATCCCAGTAACTAACTATTTCCATTTGACTTTGGTATAGGAGGAAGCACATACACCGAGTCAAAAAAGAAACTTCACAAAATTAATTTTGTAAAATATTGAATACTTTCCCCCTGATGATACACCTGTGTAGCCAACATGGGATCCCTATCTGTCGACTCTGGAAAACCGTTAGCCAAACCCACTCATAGCCATCCATTTCTTGTGTAAATGCCTTTCGTGCCAAATCAGGTTTTGCACGTGCATTCAATGTTGTGAACTCCACATCGAAGTTGGATTCATTTGCACATGTTTGCCATGGCCTCAAACATTAAAAAAACACTTTTAAGCCACATTTGTAACAGTACTTGAAATGCCGCGATTGTCAAATGTGCAACGTGAACGTGCCGTTGGCATGTTGCAAGCGGGGCGATCAGTTATTGACATCGCAACAGCAATGGGATGCAGCCGTCGTACTGTGTATGACTTGCGACATCATCTACAACAAACTGGCACCACTGCTGATCGCCCAAGGTCGGGTCGTCCACGTGTAACGTCACGACTTGAAGACCGGAACATCGTCCTACGTCACCTTCGTAACCGATTTCTGCCGGCTGCACGAACCAGAGCTGAGATGTTGCAAGGTCGGCTGTCCGCACAGACCATCCGAAATCGGTTGCGGTCTGCCAATCTCCATGCTCGACGTCCGTCTCGTGAGCCAATTTTGACGCCATTTCATCGACGTCAGCGTCTGCTGTGGGCCCAACGTCACCTTCGATGGACCCAGAGAGACTGGAATCGAGTCGTCTTTAGTGATGAATCGCGGTTTACCCTCAGATTTGCGGACGGCAGGCTAAGAGTCTGGAGACGACCTAATGAACGGTATGCCCAGTGTTGTGTGCAGGAAGTGGACAGATTCGGGGGCGGAAGTTGCATGGCATGGGGTGCTTTCTGTGGGAACAACCGTTCCAGACTTCTGGTCATCCATGGAAACCTCACAGCTGCTGCTTATCGCGATCAGGTACTCACCCCTGAACTCATTCCCTTCATGGCAGCTCATGGTCCAGGTCTACAGTTCCAGCATGATAATGCACGGCCACACACCGCGTTGTTGACACGAAATTTCCTTCAAAATGCTGGCATCAACGTCATGGACTGGCCATCGAGGTCCCCTGACCTTCATCCCATCGAGCACGTTTGGGATGCACTAGGGAGAGGGCTTCATGAACTTAGGAACCAACCGCAGAATTTGCAGGAACTTGGCGCTGCCTTGCAAGATCAATGGCGCCGAATCCCCAACCATGTGTTCACAAACATCAGGCAGTCGATGAGGAGACGGTGCATGGCTGTGGTGAATGCGCGAGGCGGCCATACTCAATATTGAACTGAGACATTTCGACGTTTCATTCTTGTGACTTGACATTCTGTGTACAAATGTTTTGGAACGGCGTGTAGCCTAACTGAACAGATCTGTGGCACTGTCAGTGTATTGATTACATCACACACATCTCAGCAATGAAATAAAATCACTGGCACCATCCTATTATCTCTTGTTCGTTTTAAGTGCCTTGACAAGAGAATGTGAAGTTTCTTTTTTGACTCAGTGTATTTAGTCATAAGCAACCCTTCTAAACAGTAAAACCTTCCATCATTAAACAAGACAAAATCGTGGACTTTCACTCTTTCCAAATCAACAACCTTTCTGTAAAGATAGAGAAATCAACCTTAAAATATGGTTTGGACAACAATGGCATACTCTTTATTCCAATGATCTTGTCTACATGGCCTCCAAGACAAGTATCATCACACCTTCAGGTTCCAAGCAAGTACCAGGACATTTAATAATTCTCTGATATTTATATTCTACCATTTGCCCAAAAAGACAAAACAATTCAAATATTTCCTCCCAACCTTTTTTTTCCAGAGGTTATGAAAAATATACCTACAATTGTACACATATAAACAGAAGATTTATAGAAAGTGCACACAAACAAGTCTTAATATCTCTATTGGGATGACTAACATGCTATACATGACCTTGCAACATTAAGATAATAGGAAAAATTAAATTACTTACTTTTTGATTAAGATCCATCTCAATCAACCTGCGATTGTAATCATGTAAATTTGTTCTTTCCTACTTACCCTTTTATTTCAAAAATAATCTGAACTCAAAAGAATAGAATAGAATAGATTTTCATTCATAATTAATATTGAAAACAATCTATCACAAAATAACATGTACTCAGCAATGTTACCAGGTTCATGAATATTGTAGAAACATTGTACTTACTGTGAGCAGAAGTAAATAGAGGTTCTTCAAGGATATCTGTAAACCACTGAAATCTGGGTGTGGGAAACAGAGGGCCCCATTCTCCTGGCCAGAAAGGACCGTGCTGGTCTCGTATTACACCAAATCTGTCTCTATATGCACCATTTTCATTACAGTCAAATTTTGAACCATCTGGAAAGTGTCCCGAATCCAAGGCAGCTAAAAAGCCTTCTTTGGTGTAGAATTGTCTGTGAATTTGCTTTAAAGATGGATATTTTTCTAAACTGTTACGGTCTTTGATTCCCTCAGAAAATGTCTGTAGACCAAATACTCCTGGGAATTCATCCTGATTGGATTTTGAGAGTTTGTCTTTGAAGATGACATCAATGGTGCTGGTGGGAGCTGGGGTCAGTGTGTAATTCATCCTCATTAAGTTTTGCATCTGCTTCTTTGCCTGTAAAGCTCGCCACTTCCTAGCCTTCAAATAGGCATGATTTTTGTCATTGAGTTCAAACAGAAGATGTGAGTTGAGTTTATCAAGACTGCTACGAGTACTTTGTTGTTGTTGAGTGGACAGACGCTGACGCTCAGCTCTTTCTAATGGAGGTGTTTCTAAGGCTTCACGCACTCGAGCATTAAGCTCATCTTCCATACGTTTTCGAATTTCTTCCTTCCACACTGTTTCATCTCCTCCTACAATTATAACAAAAGATCCATGGGTAATCTTGCTCACCTGAGTCACTTTGCTAACACAGAAATGTGACTGAAAAGAAAGAGCCCAAAATAATCCAATACCTGCTAATGGACAAGCAAGTCCATATGTCTAAAAATGCTTGCATACTATTTCAGCAAACTGTATTGAATTTGTTTCTATTGGAAAGATTCCCACAGGAAATTTTTGGATTTCTAAAGGTAGCAGATGAAGTCATGATTCAGAAAAACTACTCATCCCTGTTTGAATATCATTTCATAATGACGCCATCCCGACCACGGTTTGAACAAATTAAATCTACACTGAAAAAGGGCCCTTGCATATTATGGTAATTTTACAATTAAACTGTACATGGCATACTAGAGACTTTCCTCAAGAAAAATCACAAGATGTTGTGCATCTGTGTACTTCACATTATACGATGTCATAATAAAACAGCACATCACAGTATAAGTAGGTTTATAGTTATATCATGGGAAAAATGTCATAGTATCTTGTCATAATTTAGTGCTATCAAGCTTTAAGCTGTAAATATGTAAATCTGCCAGTCAAATTCTTGACAAATGATAATCTTTATTTTTCTTTGATATTTTATGTCTCCAATTATTATTTTTTTTCATATATATTTGCACATATTTTAGTTTGTCTATAAATATGTGTCATTTTCTTTTTTCTCTTTTCTAGAGGTAATATCAGTTGAAAATAAATTAATGTTATGTGATGATTGTATTGGACCAAAAACCCTTGGCTTGTGAAGATGAGGCATTTAGAATCATAAAGAAAGTCAGCTGTGTATACAACCACTTGCTGGTATTTTGTGTGAAACTAGGAGAGGAAACACACATCTTTGTGAATCTTGTTTGGGAAAAGTACAAACTATTCTGATGCCGTTAAAATCATTGTTTGTGAGAAATACCTACAAATCTGACACCTTTGGTCAAATATTAATGATACTAGGAATGTTTATAATTTTTCCAAGCATTTTTCAAGTAAATCTAATTATACTTTATCTCTCTAACTACTTTATATTTCAATTTATTAATCTTCAATTCACTTGCACCAGTGCACCATTGGAAGAACTTTAGATGGGGGGATCTTTTATCATTCCACATCTGCTGTGACATAGGGCCTTGGTTTTGGGGTCTCATCTGAAGGACCACAAAATTTAGTTGCCTCTAATAACAAGCAAGAGATATGGAGGATCCATTCTAACCCGGATCCCCTCGGGAATATTAATTTCTGAAGATAATCTACATCTCTATCATTTCTGAAGATCCCACATCTCTATTGATCCTGTTTCTAAAGTATTACAAGTATTTATGATCAAGATCAAAGGTCAAGATCAAAGGAGTCATCTGACCTCAAAACTAGTTTCTATCTTCTTATCATTTCGTTTGTAGGTAACAACATCCTTTTTATCACATCTGAAGATCCCATGTCTCTATCAATCCTGGCTCTAAAACTACACCAGATTTTATGTTCAAGGTAAGGCCAAAATAAAATTATAGTTTGTTTTGAGTTGCCGTCTGCCTCATTGAAATTATTCCCGCTGGAAAAATTTTATTGACAAAATTATTTATATATATATTTTTATTTTTATTAAAAAGTTTGTAATTTTCTCATCTCTTTGAATTACTCCTCTTTTTAACATCAGGTTTGACATCTACATTGATTTAACCAGTCAGATCAGTAAAACGCTTTTTCTTGCTATCTGTAATATAGCATTTGTAAGATCATTGTTGACAAGAAGCAGCCAAATGTCAGACCAATGTGTTGTCACTTTACTGAAAACAAAAACAGAAAACAGTATTTTTAGAATGGCTTACTTGCCAACCGCAACTGTACCATGGTGATTTTATTCAAAGTAGGGGGTGAGAAATCGCTGGGTGCCTGCTCTTAATGAGAACCCTGAAAGTGTCCATCCGTTTGTGTGTTGTATAGATAATGATGTGAAAGTCAGCAATAGAATTTACAGTTTTAATATTCAAAATACACGGAAGAGATCTTCACAAAAGCAAATGAATTATTGATTAGAACATCACCTTTGTCAAAGTTTTGAGTGTTTCATCACAAAATTTTGAACAGTCACTTTTGACTTGTTTGTTTCAGAAATCAAATGAAAAAGTCTGAAAAATATGTACACCATTTTATATTGTGATTTTTATTATTAATTTTAAGTCAACTTTAATGATGGTTGGTTGTTTATTGTTTAATTTCAAAGAAAAAAAAAATTCTCTTCCTCCTGGGTCTGAAACCCCCCAGGCATCAATTCCAAACAGACATTTTTTTATGGATGGCCTAAGAGGCAATGTCACTGGACTCCCTTGACCCTGATACTACTTAAACTTTGAAAGCCCTGTCATTCTTTTTGAAGACTTAAAAAAAAAGGGGGGGGGGGTTCTTTCTGGTATATTAAGTACTTCATTATCATTTTATGACATTCACAATGTTCTGCCCCAGGGATCTAATGTTTTCCTTCAATTTACAGTGGATCAAAGAGGAGTGTGTAAGTTTTTCAGGGATGAAATAGCCTTATTCTTTAAGTTGAATTCATACACATGTAGCATATATCCTAAATGTCACGTAGTAAATTGGGTTTGATAACTATAATTATCAAAACAACCAAGAAAATTTGGTACTCTGTATGGTCATGTGATATACCATATACCTACTTTCAATGTACTTCAAAAAGCAATAAAGATCATTTACTATTTACTCTGTCACAAATGCAAAGTTTAATTTACTATGAGCATTGACTTCAACCTACAACGTTCATCATACCACAAGTTAGAAATGCATGCATTGATTCAAAGCAGATTGATAAATCATTTATTCATATATTACTAGATGAAGACCTGTGCAAAAATGGAAAACTAAATTAAGGCTCACAATTTCTTGGGATTAATTTACATATGACATTTCAAATTCAGTCAAAAAATGAAATCAGTCCATATATTATAAACCTGACATATTTTAAGATTTCTATGATTTTCAAGTGATTGAAGGTCACATGCATTTTCAATTGTTCGATGATCGTTTTACCCTTTTATGACATGTATCTATGTGTTTTGATGCAATGTTTTTTCTTCTAAGTTTGGTCCGTATTTAAACTCTATAAATCTTTGTTTATAAACCTGCATGAAATATTCTATCAAAATATTTTTTCTACTTAATGCCATTTGGGTCATCATTTTCAACCTTTGGGGACTATTAATAATATCATACATTTGACACACAGAAATTGTCATGACAATTAAAATAAAAAGAGTAAGTGAAGGTTTGATTTTATTGACACTGTTCCTATATAATAAATTATTATAATCTAATATATGCAAATTCTTAAAGCAAAAACAACAGGATTTTCACTTCATTAAAAACTGTCAACAGAATGAAATTGTTTTAATACATGCTTATGCAATCTCTTAATGCACAAAAGTTAGGATTACATTTGAATAACACTTACTTCTAAATTTGTGTCTCTAGTGTAGTTGATGAAAACATTAAATACAAATATCCAATTTAAACAGAAAAAATTTCAGCAAGTCTCAAGAAACTAGACTTTGTTTGCCTAAGACAATTACTGTAACAATAGTTATGAAGTTAACCTCTGTAGGTCCCTAATCTTATCAACCTACCCAAAGATTAAGTATGTAATGATTTCAAACACACTATTAATAATTAATGCTTTAATCACTTTAATTCAATATTTCTGCACATTAGCCAAATCTGTAGTAATTCACAATGTGCTGTAATTGCAATTTAAAGAAGAGACCCATGGTCCTTAACAGTCACCTGAGTGTCATGTGCTGATCTGCATCATGTATGTTTAAATTATCTGGTCATAGTTTCTTCATAATTCAATATTTTATATTTCTAATATTTCACATAACTCTGTACAATTTTCAACAGTTCTCCAAACAAAATGGGGCATGATTTTTCTACAGACCCTTCCTCCCCCAGAAAAATCCTTACTAATAATCAATAATGAGGGAAGAAACAAGTCACAGAAAATCTTTAAATATGTAAACTCAGGGGCATTTGTACAATTTCTATTTTTTTTTTTTTTTTGGTGATCTATTAGGACATAAAACTTAGGTATTATCATAAAAACATACTAGCTAGGTATGCTACATCTGTGATACAAGACACATTATTTATCAGAATAAAGTTACTCATCATCTACAATATTGTCAAAATTAAATGAACAATGGAAATTTTGACAATGTGGTAATTTTGACGATTTACCTATTTCTTGCCAAAGCTAGTACTCATCAAATAATTTAAATAGCAAATAATTCATTAATGATATTGAAGTTGGGATATTTTCCATATCTCTTATTAATGTTTTAATCAAATATCAACCTTTTATAGATTAAATGCATTTTATTTTCTTAAGTAGAAACATGCCAGTATCTAGAAATAGAAAATAAGGTAATTTTATAATTTTCAACCACCAATAATATTCACTCACACTTTGAATTTATAATTATTTTCACTAGCTTATAATCATATTGCTTGACCAACTTAAAGTCATCCTATGATTTATGTGTTTTGAAAACAAATAGCAGCAAAACATTAAATTTAAACTGGTACAAAATTATAAACAATGACTGATTAACAAGATGACTTTTTCATTAACTGTCCAAGCATGCAAATTTAACAGACAATGCCGGCACTCGCAAAAGAATTTACAAGGAAGTCATACCATTGGTCATGTGGTTAGGTACTTTCATCACCCATTCATCATGCAGTGGCCTGAGTTAATTTATTATGTGTTTGCTTAAATGATAATAGCTCAAGGTCTAAAGGTAACTTTCTATCACAGAGTATAAACTGAAAATATATAACTCTTCAGTTTGAAACATGGCAAATCAAAAAGAGGTAACTCTATTTTTGAAAAGAAATTGGTTACAAATATTTCATCATAGTTAACACTCATCAATTTTCCTAGAATTAAACTCTGAAGGCCTCCAAAAATGTATAGGCATTCTTTAAAAATATTGTAATGCAATGGAAGTTTCATTATGAACTTACAACAAAAAAAAAAGAAAGAAAAAAGAAAAGAAAAACATCCCCCCCCCAAAAAAAAACAACCACACAAACAAAGTTCAACAAAAAAAATGTAATGGATTTTATTACAATACCATTTTTAATATCGTAGATAAGTACAAATATTTTGGCATATGTTTACAATCAAGTGGTAGTCCAAAAACTTATCTGTGGTGATCTTGCAGCTAGAATTAGAAAAGCACACTTTGCCCTGAAATATAAACTCCCCTGGGCTCAAGTTGTGATGAAAGCTGTATGAATCAGCTATTGTTCCACTTTTAACATACTCCTCAGAAATATGGATTTTCAATTTTAATACAATTTTTATAAACCACCTTTTGAAAAAATTCAAATTTCCATCATGAACATTTTAGGTGTATGCAACATAAGCATTTAACTTAGCTACAAGAATTGAACTAAGCATAAAATATATCAGAATCCATCTAATTACCACACCAGATTGCAAAATCATATGATAATGATGATTTTTGTTTTAATAAAGGCATTCTTGGAAGATACATACTTGGCAAATAAAAAATGTTTGTAAAAAAAATGTTGTTTTATAAAACCCTTAGAAAGAAATGTTGGATATTAACTGACACAACAAAAATTTGATTATCTGGTTGTAAACTTCATTATTTCTTTGTAAATAAAACCATTGAAGAGTTAGAACATATCAATAATACTCAATGTGGAAAACTTTCATTTCATAGTACATTATTCAACTATGATAACAAAAGACTTGAAATCCAACCATATTGTGTCTATCTATAATCTTACAAAATTAAGAATACATGCACATCAGTTGTATATATTGTAATCCTGTCATTCCTAGAGAAAACAGATTTTACCATTGCAAGACCATTGATAAAGTTTATTTGATTGTCCTTTAGAAAAAAGTATTCAAAAATATCATAATTATAATAATTCTGTATCTTGCTTATACCAAATCCTCTTAACTTTGTTTCTACAAAAGAAATTTGTTTACATATATCAGAGACTCTTTAAACCTTAGATTTTATACTAAATAGCTAATAAAACATATGTGCTTTAGTGCCAATAAAAAATTGAATTAAATTGAAATCTGTCAAATCATTTACAGTATTTGCCCACGTGGCATATTTTATAACGTGTTTGATTATAAATCAAGAAAATAAACACAAACAATTTCCATGTGTTCACCAAGTTTTATCAAATCTGTCTCTTATAACCTCTACCAAGTTCAGCAAGTTTTATCAAATCTGTCTCTTATAACCTCTACCAAGTTCAGCAAGTTTTATCAAATCTGTCTCTTATAACCTCTACCAAGTTCAGCAAGTCACTGACAACTTTCACTGTGACACTTTTGTTTTTTAAAAATTGAAAACAGTGCAGGAAATAAATTGAAGGCACTTTATAATTATACTTTCTACCAGCAATTGCTTGTATACATGTATAAGTGCCATATTTCATTTTAATGCCCTGATATGGTCAAACAAGATAGCAATGTTTTCTGTGTACAAATGGCTGTGTGTGAAAAGATTCCTGGTGCCAAACTATCACTATGGCTAAGCACTTTCTCTTTAGAATTTACCTTGACCCATATTGAAGAAAAGACAATCAATATAAACTAACTGCACTAAAGCAACTCAGTATACAATACAGACCACCTTTTGCAATGTTCATCACTTGAAATATCAAACTTGAGTTTAAATCAAATCTGATCGTAGAAGCAAATCACAAGTGAAAGTATTTTATGTCCACATCTCATCACATATCCATGTCAGCAAATGTATCATATAATAATGCCTGCATATTATTGAGGTAAACAAAAGCATTTTCTGCTGTTCAAATTAGCAATTAGTATGTGCATTCTTATATAAAGTTGGGATGCTATTTTAAACCAATCCTAACCCCAAGGGTTATGATTTAAACAAACTTCCATCTGCAGTACCTTAGGGATGCCTGGCATTGCATATTAATATGAAGAATCATGCCACTGCTGTTCTTTAAAGATTTTTCCTACGTATCCCAAAGAAAAAATTTGATTTCTATTGCAGCCCCACCCTACCCCTGGGGGCCACAATTTGAACAAATTTGAATCTACACTACCTGAAATGTTTACATATTAATGTGAGTAATCATGGCCCAGTTATTATTGAAGAGACTTTTAAAGATTTTTTCTATATACCCTTATGTAAAGTTTTGATCCATTATTTTGAACCCACCCTATCCCCTGGAGCCATGAATTAAAGAGACTTCAATTTACACTATATCAAGAAACTTTTATGCAAATTTCAACCTTTCTGGCCCAGTGATTCTTGAGAGGAAGATTTTTAAATGATAGGGCATTACCTGTCATTTGTACAATTTGAATCCCCTTCACCCAAGGATAGTTTGTACCAAGTTTGAAATTAGTCTCGTGGTTCTGGAGAAGAAGTTGAAATTGTGAAAAGTTTGTCACAACAATGATGACACCAATGACAGACAACAAAAAGTTTTGATCAGGAAAGCTCACTTGAGCCTTCGGTTAAGGTGAGCTAAATAATAATCCTATTTTGTTTAATATTCAAATCCTAAAATCGTACAGGGAGGGGGCAATTTTGGCCCTGCCTCTAAGGCCCCAGGGGGCAGGAGTCCTAAAATTTACAATTTATGTCCACTTAGTCCCAAAGATGCTTCATACCAAATTTGAAGAGAATTTGACTGGTAGTTATCAAAGAGAAGTAAAATATGTTCAATTGTTAATGCATGATGGATAAGGACCAACTGCAATTGGTCACCTGAGAGTACCCTTTTTAGCACCCTCGTCAGGGCCCCATAACAGTATGGGTCCTGAAATTCACAATCTTTTCTCCCCCCCCCCCCCCCCCCCCCCCATCCTTACAGTTATTTTGGTGAAAATTGTAGTTTCTGAGAATAATTACAAATAAGAAATGTTCAAAAGATAAAGGACAATGATCAATAGGCAATTGAGAGACTCCACCAGGAAACCAAAATGGGCAGCTGCGAGCTGATTTGTTACTTGGAGGCACAACACATGGTACAGATTTATGTTTTGTTCGAATACAATAAAATATACATTAATTCTTTAACAATTATTTATACAAATAATTATCTTTGCAAGGACAAATGAAATTTCACCACCACAGGTATCAACAAATCAAGACTCCCAAACAACACGTTGTTAATGTTGTTGTTAATGTTGTTGTTAAAGTATTAACCCAAATATTAAAGAATAGATTATACTGATGAAGGATTCACATATTGTTCTTTCTATAAAAATTCAAATGCAGTACTGTGTAAAGAAGTTTTCTGAAATGACATGCACCATATTGTAGAGCTGCAGAACTGTAGTGTTATGGTTTTATATTTTTGCCTTTGTTGTCTTTGTTATGGTCAAAGACAAAAATATAAAACCATAATGCTACAGTTCTTCAGCTACATATTGTACAGTATGTGGCTAGAAAAATTTGTGAACGATAGACCATTTACTACATGTGTAATGTGTTAACTCCAGAATTACAAACTCAGATAAGCAATGTACATTAATCTGAGAAGGATCACACCAGGTGGAAGTCTCTGTAGGTGTCATCAGC
This sequence comes from Ostrea denselamellosa, assembly GCA_024699665.1. Lineage (NCBI taxonomy): Eukaryota > Metazoa > Mollusca > Bivalvia > Ostreida > Ostreidae > Ostrea > Ostrea denselamellosa. Next base: position 3,707,508 of record JAMZEH010000064.1, on the reverse strand, counting down.
ATAATAGTTTCAACAAGAAATGTTGCCTCCCTGTGTAGCAATATTGAAAAGGATCAACTCTTCATTCAAAATGTCTGTATAGTGATTGTAAAATATGGGTTATCTACTAATCAGGGCAGCCAAAATAAAAGTTTGATCTCTAAAGAGACTAAGCAGACATATCCAAATAACTGGCAATTTAAATCTTTGACCTTGTGATCTGAAAACCAATGGCAACCATCTACTCTTTAGGGGGCAGCATTGTACTGAGTTTCATGTTTCTCAAGGAAATGGTTCTCAAGATATTATGCAGAAAATATCTTATCATGTGCAGTTTGACCTTGATCTTTGACCCTGTGACTTCAAAATCAATAGGGGTCATCTACTCCAGTATTCCAACTTCAATGTCTGTCAAAAATGGCATTCTTAAGATAATGAGTGGATAGTATTTTATCATGTCCAGTTTGATCCTTGATCTTTGATTTTGTGAAAATCAATAGAGGTCATCTGCACTTTAGAGGCAACCACTGTACCAAATTTGAAAGTGTCAAGCAAAGGGTTGTTTAGATATTGAGCAGACAAAACTTGTTCTACAGACTGACCCTTGACCTTGTGACCTGAAATTCAATAAGGGTCATCTACACTCTAGGGGCAACCACTGTACCAAGTTTGGTTACTGTCATGCAAAGGATTCTTTAGATATTGAGCAAATAAGACTGGTCTACAGACTGACATGCAAAACAATATGCCTCCTTTTTTTCAAAGAGAGGCATAGAAAGTGGGTAATGAATTAAAGTGGGCAAGTGCATAAATTCCTTTCCTTCACTCTTTGTTTGGCTAAAACAAAAACCTAATACCTAACATGATTAAAGTCAAACAAATGTGTTCATCTTTTTAAAATAAACATTGAGGGTCAAAAGTATGAAGAATTGGCACAACCCAAAACTCAAATAAAATGAAAGAGTGATTCAATCAAGATTCAGTTTACAATTATTATTCAAATCATGGTGACTGATCACCAACGATTCGAATTACATATACATGATTCCATTTCCATTATCTATCACTAAGAGTAAATCTACATATGGTACACAATGAGGATCAGTAATCTAGCTAGCAACCTAGGAAAACAGTAGAAACATTCACTCAAAATTTTTAGCAACATTATTTCCCCTGCATTGCATACAAATTAAAAAATGCAAATGATTATCATGTACAACACAGTATACAAATGACAGAAAATCAATACAGTGTCTCTTAAATACTTCATTATGATGGCTCAAAAATTTAGTATGATACAAATAAAAAATTTACTTCTATAACAGACTGTCTGTACACAGTATAATGCAGTAAAACAGTATTCTTTTGTTTCAGTCTGATTAAAATCAGATCCTAGGATCCACTTATGTAGATCGCTATACTAGTACAGTGATATACGTGAACAGATCTCGGGATCTTATTTTAATCAGATTTATTTTGTTTTCAACAAACTTACACGTTCACAAATTTATTCAATTTTTCATACTTACACAGAGGTATTCCCATATTCTGTAACAATAGACACAGCCCAAAATCCTGATTCACCATTTCAGTCCACAAAGAGAGACAATATTGTTCCAAATAATCTTAAAGTACAGAATAGTATCCAAGACATCTACCCAATGTTACCAGACCAATCACATAGTTCATCAATTTCTATTATAACAGCTATCAATGACTCTAGCTGACAGATTTTTGTGTCCAAAAAACTTTGTCACTGATAAGTGTTTCCTTCAGTCAGTATAATGGCTAACCATAATATTACAAAGCAGGCATAAAAACCGTTGAATCATGTGCCTGCAGTTATAGACATTTAAAAATGTCTTACATTGCAAGTATAAAAAATCTTTATCCAATTGCTATTAACTGATTTGCTTAGAGATTTATGATGAAAGAAAGATAACTGCAGAATATTCATGTACATACAAAATAGAATTATTAATATTGTTCCATAAAAATATTAATTTTAATTATAGAGGTAAATTGGTCATAAATCATACCTATTATAACTTAACACTGCATACTGGGGCATTTTGAAAAATTTGAATTCAAAAACAGACAACACTGAAATACATATAATTATACTAAACTGTAGTCAAGCCTGATTTAATGACCGTAGTTAAGACTTATAAAGGGTTTGTGTTTATTCTGCACCTTCCAGTAAACTACTGAATACATTGACATAATTATACTGAATTAACATTTCAATAATACTATGGAACTTTTAAATATTGTAGTAATATGACCCTTGACTAGTAAATATCCTGTGGATAATCTTAACATTCAGAAATTTTCTTGAGGGCAAATTATTTTAAACACCATAGATGGATAGCATATTTGTTTGAACACATTCAATCAGTTGATCTGTTTAAGATGTATTCCAGACATCTGGACCTTCCTAATGTGGCCCTGTCCCAAGGTACCAAGTATCAGTGTTTCACAAATTTGTACTCCACCAACACCAAGCTTCCTAATACAGTGTTCAACAAACAGGAACTCCAATAACATTACATCAAGCTGTTCAATAAACTTGTACTCCACAAATTTTACCAAGCTTCCTAGTGTAACTTGCCTATTCTGGACATACTCATTAACCAGAAGAAATCTCAGATTAGACAATTCTAAACAGACTTATTTTATGATATAGTTACATATTTGGTGCCATAATATGAATAAAATCATTATAATGGCTGACTTTCTTTTAAAATGTGAATGAAACTATAAATATTAGTCATATTCATCTATTCCTTTTAGATTTCATTGCCTAGCTGAGTACATTAGTACATAGGATTTACATACTATCAAGGTATAAAATTTAATTATTTTTATCTGTGAAACAGGGAAAATTGTTAGTATCAAGTCCAATATGAAAACTTCCTTATTAATATATACAACTTTAGGCAAAATTTTGCACCACATTTTGGAGAAATAAAGAAAGGAAAGTCTGTTTTCCTTATCATATAATTGCATGGTTAATAGTATTTCCTAATATGCTTTAGGTGTAACTGTTAAGGCAACCTGCTGGTAGATATACATGGTGGGATACAGAAAATTTTCCAATAGAAATGGGTTTCACAAAATGAAGTAATTTACAGGGGTCCAAACTACAACAAAGACTAAAAACTGTTAAATTGGACTAACATAAAAATGAACTAGACACGATCTCATTGCAAGCAATAAGTAGGTCTTCCGTCCAGTAGGACATGATCTTAACTGTGAGAATTCGACTGATGAAGAATGAGAATAAATGAATGGAAGATGCACCTAAATTTATTTAAATAAAATGAAAATCACATACAAAAGGAAGGTGTTAACTCAATTTTGCACACCTACAAACAGAACCCTGCAACCCTGAAAATGTGGTGACTCTATTTATTACCATTTCTGAAAAAAAGGGTGGACAAAATCTGTTTTGAAAAACTGGAAATCGGACATATCTGATGAACAGAAGTGAATTTTTGAAACAAACTTACTGTACCAAGTTCATTTCAGAAGACATCTTTCCTGATAGATTCAAGAAAATCTACTCAACCATCTCGAAGAAATCGTTCAATAAAAGAGAAAAGTTGTCAATTTTTTCAACCACTTTCTGTGTAGACTGGAAGTGGCTGACAAACATTTAGACAATATGAATAGCATGAATTAATGCTATTCTACAATCCCTGCAAGTTTGATTCATTTCTGAGAAAATTAAAAAATAATGTCTAAATTTGTCTGCCCCATATCTCATGACCAGAAGTGAATTTTACACAACTTTTGATGTTGCTTTAGACATTTATACGGTCTACAATATATTTCAAACATAAGCCCATCTCTTGATTATCAAGCGAGATATAAGGCATTGAAAACGAGAATTTGAAGTTTTTTTTAAATAACCGGAAATGGACATTTTGACTTCCGGTGGGATTCACTTTTTTCAAGTCTTCAAAAGAGACCTAATAATGTGGTATAGGACTCAATCTCAAAAAAAAAAGTTTGAAATTTTCGATTTCTTTTATCACTTCTGGTAATGACCGTAAGTGGCGGCTGATATGCCCAACTCAATTCTGCACACCTAAGAAGTGAGATCTTTCATCCCTGAAAGTTTGGTGACTCTATCTTTTACTGTTTCCGAGAAAAGGGGTGGACATCAGAATCTGCAAATCGGACTTATTTGATGACCGGAAGTGAATTTTTAAAAAAAATGGAAAAAAAAGCTTTGGCATATTTGTACTCTGAATAATCCCTGAAAGTTTCAAGACAATCCCTCAAACCATCTCTGAGAAAACATGGGGGGGGGGGGGGGGAATAATAACTAGACCCGATCTCGTTGCGACCAACGAGTAGGTCTTCCATCCGATGAGACATGATCTTAACTGTGAGAATTCGACTGATGAAGAACAAGAATAAATGAATGGAAGAAGCACCTAAATTTTATCTGAATAGAACAAAAATCACATATGAAAGGAGAGTTATCAATTTTCAACAACTTCCGGTTCTTTTCTATTCATTTTTGGTTTCTTGAAACTCATTAAATTCAATGAAAATTACATTATGAGTGTGCAGGAATCATCGCTGAAAGTTTCAAAGAAAAATTGTTTTTTATTGAATGAATTCAATACATGTCACATTTTTCAGAAACAGTCAATCAAGAAAAATGCTCATCAATAGAGCACATCTTTAGATACATGGGTGGGGGCAGTATTTCCTAGCAGAAACATACATGGCTATGTTACAAATTTCATAAGCAAATAGCAAAGTTGTTATTAAAACATGGGGGAGGGGGGAAGATTTCATATTGAGAATTTCAGAAACAAATGTTCGGCAACATTAATGAATAGGGCACACACATTTGAAATCTACTTTGTAACTTTGTTTATTAAACAGAACAGTTCACTAGAATGTACTGTGCAAGGAATATGTAACTCGATGCACAAGTTACATTTGAAGCTACCTCCAATTTGCAACCGGATGTCAGAAATGTAACCTCTTATACTGATCCCTATCTAGAGTTTGTTGACTAGGAATGATGTGCATTGTTTTTACTGAATGAATTCAATATATATCACATGGAATATTTTTGTATATAACTTTCAAATAGAAATGGTTCTAAAATTCAAATTGAATTATCTCCCTTTGACAATGTTCAATAGATAAAAAATCACAACAAAGATGTAATTGACATATATACAGACAAACAAGGTGATGTGAACCCAGAATTTATAGGTGTCTTCCCTTTATTATAAAGTTTTTCTGTGCAGTTCAAAAACTGTACAGTAGAAACTCTTCGAGTTATTGCATCACAACAGAAATATTGACAGACAGACAAATGGATGGACAGATACAAACAATGTGATTATAGGGCTTCCATATTCCATGAGGGGCCCTAAAAATTTTGAAAAGGAAGCTTAGACAAATTTTTTTCTAATGACATGCAAACTACACTATTTTGCAACTGACCAAGTTTGATGACCCTAGGACTCACAGTGTGAAAGATACAATTCAGAAACAATTTGACCATAGGTAGCTTTAGAATTCTACAAGTAGGTTATTATGACCTACTTTGGGATCATGATACAAGATCCATCAGTAGACCATGTTTGATGAAGCTAGGATTTACAGTGTGCAAGATATGATCTACACACAATTTTACTATGCATAGCCATAAATTCCAAAATGAGGTCAAAGTGACCTACTTTTGAGTCTTAACACACTTTTCCCTTATGATGCCTAACCTGACCAATTTTGATGGTCTAAGCCCTCACAGTGATTAAGATAGGATCCAAACATGATTTGAGTATGTATAGTCATAAAATTCCAGTAACCTATTTCTGAGTCACAATTTACATCTTTCTTCCAAGATGCATCAGAGATTCAGCTGACAGGTTTGATAAAATTAGGCCTGACAGTGTGAAAGATATCAACCAGACATGAAAAACCTAACAGACAGATGGAAAAATCCATTCCATAATATGCCCCATAAAAAGAATGTCCACAGTACCATGATTTAAACAAACTGAATCTGCACTACATGAGAATGCTTGCATATTAATATGTCTAATCACGGTTCTGCTGGTCTTTAGAAGACATTTAAAAAAAATTTCCCTAGAAATTCCCATATAAAACTCTGATCCCCATTTATGGCCCCACTCAATCCTCACAGTCATGATTTGAACAAATTTGAATCTACACTATCTAAGGATGCTTGCATATTAATAATGATTAAATCATGGTCTTGTAATTCTTGCGATGATTTTTCCCATAGATCTTCATGTGAAACTTTTATTCCCTATTGTAACCCCCTCTTTCCCTGAGGGTCATGGTTTGAAAACTTCAATCTGCACATCTGTTGATGTTTGCATACGATATGACAAATTATGGCACTGTTGCTCTCGAGGAAAAGCTTTTTAAAGTTTGTCCTTGTATATTCCCATAAAAAAATTTTGTTTCCCTATCCTGGCCCCACCCTATAGCACAGGTCAAAACCCGAATAAATTTGAATCTACAATACCTGAGGATACTGATATGATTAATCATTCAGTTGTTTTTGAAAGGAAGATTTTTAAAGATTTTTCAAATATATCCCTATGTAAAACTAAAATCCCCTTTTGTAGCTCCTCTCTATCCTCATGGGCCAATTTGAACAAATTTTGAATCTCTACACATTAAGGAAGCTTTCACAAAATTTTGTCTTTTCTTGTCCTGTGGTTCTTGAGAAGATTTAAATTTTAAAAGATGCCACCATATTTTCATTATTTCTCAATTACCTCCACTTTGAAAGAATGTAACCCTCATTTGAATGATTTTGAATCTCTTGAATCCAAGGGTACCTAATGGCAAGTTTTGATGAAATTGGTCAAGTAGTTCTAAAGAAGAAGGCAATGATGTGTACAGTTTATGGACAGACAGACACTGTACAACAGGTGACTTAGAACACTTGAGCTACATAATAATATGACTAATCATGGCTGTTCTTGAGAAGATTTCAAACATTTTTGCTGGATATCCCTAAAAATATGTAAACCTTCAATACTTTTTTGTAGCCCCAACCTACCCTTGGGGGTTACGATTTGGACAAATGTGAATTTTCATTATGTCAAGTTGCTTAGTTGTATATTGTTTAACATCCTGCTTGGAAATTTTTCACTCACCTTGAGACATCAACATTGCCAGTAAGGGCTGCAAAATTTAGGCCTATTATATCAAGAAGCCATATATCAACAAGCTTCCATATGAATTTCATCTTTTATAGCCCTGGTTCTTGAGAATACCTTTAAATGCCTTTTATTGATTATCTCCCCTTGGAAGGGGAACTAGTCCTTCATTTGAACAATCTTGAATCCTCTTCACCCAAGGATACTGTCAAGTTAAGTTGAAAATGGCCCAATTGTTCCAGAGAAAAAAAAATATTTGTGAAAAGTTTACATTGAAAATGGAAATTTAACAAACAAATTTTGATCAGAGAAGCTCATTTGAACCTTTTGACTCAGGTGAGCTAAAAATTGACAATTCAAGTCTTAAGAGTTCTGCTGAGTACTGAATAACACATTAGATTCATAGAGAAAAAATTAGTGTGTGCTAATCAAACTAATATTGTTGTGACATATTCACTTTTGAATAGGTTAAGTTTTGGAGGTTCTGGTTTATATACCAGTAACTCCATTAATGTTTGACATTACCTTTGACATTTTTGCTTTTTTCCTCAGACAGACGGGTGACTTCGTCAGGTATCCCCTCAAACGATAAACTACTGGAACTGGTGGACAGACTGCTGAAGGGGGACCCAGCCAGAGGAGCTGAGGACACCTGCCGCGTCTTCATATTTATAGCCCCAACACCTACAAAAAAGTACTTGGTCAATCAGTCCTCAAAAACTCTAATATTCTACTGCTTATATCCATGAAGAATCAACATAAGGCTCATGAGCCAATGACATCTCTCACCTGAGTAGCATTTTCCCCAGGCAACATTAAAGGACTTGCACAATGTTTCTGACATTTTCTCTAAAATTATTCTTTCATTTCTTCAATATGAAGAGTTCTTGTATGACTTCCAAATATGTTTAACTTTTACATTGTAGTAATATTACAATATTTTGTATATCGACTTGGGTAGCTCAGTGGTTAGATAAACTAATTAGTAAAGTAAAGGTCCAGGGTTCAATACCTGATTGTTCCAAAAGATTTGTCTCTCTTTCTTTGCTAGAGTTATTTATACAACTTATTGCAATACATTAGAGTAACATTAGATTTTTATTTGGAACAACCAGAAACTATCAAAATATGCTAACTCTAAAACAGACATGGTAATATACTCTATGATTTTTTGTAGAAACAAGACAGAATGTATATGAATTAGATGTGAAATGTCACAAAAAATATATATATTATTGACAAATGTCACATTGTGTCCTTAAATCCAAATTATGACTCCACTCTGGCCACTTGGGGCATGAATCTACACTACATATTATGATTCTTGTTTTACATACATGATACATGGTTGTTGAGAAAATTTACAAAAAAACATTTCCGTACAAGTGACTTAAGATTGCTTAAACTTCTATCTCTTAAAATGAGATCAAGGTCCCAATTTTTTCTCTCCTGATTATACTACTCTAGATCTCTTGAAAGTTCAATTTCAAGAAGTTTTTGATCTCTCAGAGTAAAACATAGGTCCCATAAAATGATTATTTCAATTGTTTTTCACTTTTAATATCTCAAAGTGGTGGTAGTGTATACACACCATTACTCAAGCACACATTTCTGCTTGATTCTTACTCTGGATAATGATGAATGTCTAAGGCTAGTTTGGCTGTGTGCAATAGGTGTTTACATAGGTGATAGAGTTGTCTGTGCTTCCTTTTTGGGTAGTTAAATAATTTTTAACCCTACACCTTTTTGGGTAGTTAAATAACTTTTAACCCTACACCTTTTCGGGTTGTTAAATAACTGTTTAATTGGATGGTATGAACCCTACACCTTTTCAGGTAGTTAAATAACTGTTTAAATAACTGTTTAAATAACCCTACACCTTTTCGGGTAGTTAAATAACTTTTTAATTGGTCAGTTTTAACCCTACACCTTTTCAGGTAGTTAAATAACTGTTTAACTGATCAGTTTTAACCCTACACCTTTACAGGTACTGTTTAATTGGACAGTTTTAACCCCACACCTTTTGGGGTAGTTAAATAACTGTTTAATTGGACAGTTTTAACCTTACCCCTTTTGGGGTAGTTAAATAACTGTTTAATTGGTCAGTTTTAACCTTACATCTTTTGAGGTTGTTAAATAACTGTTTAATTGGTCAATTTAACACTAAACCTGTGCTTTGTTTTTGCTGTATACTGGTAATCCCAATCTAATTAAAATCAGCTCTTCTTTTATCATTACACTGAAGAAAGATCTGACAGCATTTCTGTTTGAGATCATGTTATTTAATCTTTCACACTTGACCATTCAAATGACAGCTTTCACAAACATGAAAGTTTTGTTGTTGTATTGAAACATCCTATAAATAGCCCCACGTGGTAAGGGAAATTTCAACATGATGTATATACAGACCCTTAAGTGTGCTACTACACCTCCAAAGCATTTTGTTTCGTTACATGCAAATTGTTCAGCGTTTCAGGCAAACCATTCAGCATTTCGTGCAGACCGTTCACTGTTCCATGCGAGAATCATTTTGTTCCATGCAAGAATCATCTCGTTCCTTGCAAACTGTGCAAAGTGTTTCACGCAAGAATTGTTCCGTGCAAGAAACGTTTCGTGCGGTAGAACTGTTCAAGCCACACCCCTACAAGCTTGTAGAGCATGCAAGTCCGATAAATGCTAATATATTTTGGTTTTCTTTATAAAATATTCTTTCTTCAATTTATTTTATAAGAATTATTTTAAAAAATCTTTATTTAATTTATCCCCCAAAAAATTATCAAAAATTTAATACTGTAATTAGGTAAATACAATATGCAGTTGTGTATAATACCCCCTCCTCTATTTTTTTGGCCCGAAATTATTGTAATACGCAGCAAAAATTTTGACCAAGCGATAATGTGCTGTAATTTTCACTGAATATTTTTGCAGAAATAATGAATTCTAAACAAAGAATAAGAATTTGCAATCTCTACAACTATAGTTTTAAGGTAACAGTCATTTGCGGTAATCTTCACTGCATGCCTTCGGGGGAAATATATGGGTAATCATCGTGTAAATTTCAGCAATACGAGAATTTGTAGCGTTAAAGTTTTGACAGACTAAATATTTCCTCTCTTAAAACTTAATTAAAGTCAATTAAATAGTCGACATAAAAAAATAAAATCAAATTATTAAACTAGTGTTTAATTTAATGTAATCAACAAAAGTACTGCATGTAATTTACAAAGGTGCGATTTATCGATCCCCTCATTAAATATAAAAATGACTGTGATCAAAGACATACATTAATTGGTGCTATAAATATTGAGCAATATGTCTTTAAAAACAAAGCTTAGAGATATAAAAAAATTGCATGAGAATGGGTAACATAAACCCTGATACTAGCTACTTACGACAAAAATATAAATACCAGCTCGTGAAAATCGGGCACCAAGTCAATTTATGTCCAAGATATTCTGCTTGATTTTTTTTCACCAAATAAATTGTGTGAGACAATTTCTTTACCCTGAGGGGGTATCTGCCAAAATCAAGGTACAAGCACAGTATGCACAACAATGGTTTCGTAAAACATGTGGTGGTTGCTGCCCCGTCTCATTATTTCTTTTACACCAGAAAATTTGTTTCAAAAACTCACCTTAGCATTTCGTTAAAAAAAATCTTAATAAACATTAAATTTAGAAAACTAACTTTTTAGTGGCAAATCATTGTCTAACCTATCTTTGTTTATTTTAGCATGTGACATGGCATGAATGATGGCATACGAGGTGCAGAACGAATTTTAATCGTCTGTTTCAAAATAATTCAATGTGTACATATTCTAAGTGTCACATTTTCTACAATTTTATATTTCTATAGTTTTCTAAACTTAATGTTTATTAAGCTTTAAGCAGATAAGACCACCAATTTAGAAGTCTGAAATGAACTCATGACTTGTCACTTTACTTGCTATCTAAATAGTATTCAAAATGGCAGAGTGACAGTTGCTTGTAAACACCAATTTAAAACCTAAAAAATCTTGGTTAAAACAGCTGATTTAATGTCTGTCATGCTATGATTGTAGGTGAACAAAATTTGTTGAAATTCGGACCACACTAAGTTTTTCAAATGCCAAGAAAATAGCCAAACAGTCTCTCTTCCCCTACAATGCATCTAAAATCTTCCTTTGTGCTTCTTTTAATGCAGGTATTTGGAATTTGTTTAAACACAATTTCATTGTTTTTTATTATTACCATTATCATTATTTTTGATAGATGCTATTTTCACAATCCAAATACACTAAAGTTAGTAAAACTATTTCTGATTGGTCCTTGATTCTTTGTCAAGCTGTTATTATTGGTCAAGTATTCATTGAATTATTTATTAGACTGGGGTCAATAACATGACCTCAATTGGAATGCTGTCAGATCCTTCTACAGTGTAAGGATTAGAGAAGACCTGATTTTAATTAGATTGCTGGTAATCCAACAATAAATCAAATTTACAATTTGTTTTTATTTGACAATAAGACGGTAATTTTGAGAAAATAATTCAAAGACATATTATGAATTTTACAAATCATAAATTTTGCTAGTTTCATTACAATTCCAGTATGCCAGCTATGATGATTGCACAGCAACTTCTCTCTCAAGACTAGTGATAATGAGTAATCCAGTCAAAGACCCGGTCAACCCAGGGGGTAACCAGATTGGAATAACAAGAACAAATAAATACATAAACTTGAAAGAATCTATTTATCTATGCAAGATAAAGTTCTATATTGTTGAATCAAGTCAATTACCTGAAAAATATAAAGGAAAACATGTCAAAACCATCCTAGGATAATCTGGTTGCTATAAACTCTAAACCATAATGGTTGGACCTTTAATTTCTGGATATAACTTAACCATTGATCTCTAAAAGTTTTATCAAGGTCTCTTGAACTTCAAGTCATCTCTACTGTGACCCCCATCCTCAACCCAAAGGTCATAGTAAGAAATTTTTAAGGGCCCCACAAAAGGGATGTCACAATAATAAAACCATTTATACGAATCCAAATTATCTACTCATAACACTTTCGAAGACAATCAATTTTTTTCTATATCACATGCAATGCATGTATTCAAAACAAGAGGCTCATGGACCACATCACTCACCTGAGTTACCTTGACCCATATTTATAGATTATCCCTATATATTTGCATGGGAAACTTTGATACCCTATTGTGGCCCCTTCCAACCCCCAGGGCTATGATTTTTTTCAAGTTTGGTTGAAATGGCCCAGTGGTTCTGAAGAAGAAGTCAAAAATGAAAAGTTTACAGACGGACGAACAGACTGATGAATGATGGACAACAGCTTTCAGCTCAAGTGAGTGAATAAGACTTAAGTTAATTTGCTTGTGAATGATTTTCTAATCATTGACAAATAAGAAATGTCAGGATTGAACAAAATATAATGATCCAGGAGTCATTCATATGAGAGAAAAAACTCTAAATCTACAATACATGTGGATGCTTGCACAATCTGAGACAAACTTTACCACTGTAGTTCTTGAGGAAAGATTTTTATAGAATTTTCCAATCCATATTTCATATGTAAAGCTTTAGGCCATTGTGACCTTGACCTGAGTTTGAGGATCATAGTTTGAACAAACTTGAATCTTCATTATATAAGGCAGCTTTTAACAAGAGTGTTTTCAGATGGTGGTTCTTGAGAAGAGTTCCTAAACACCCCAACCCTTTATGACTATGGAAGAGGGTGTGGTCCTTCATCCAAGGATTGATTATTATTACTATTATTGATTGATTATTTGTTTGTTTTATGTCCCATCAAGAATTTTTCACTCATATTAACACTTTATCCAAAGATGCATTGTATCAAGTTTGGTTGAAATAGGTCTTGGGAAGAAGGTGAAAATGTAAAAAGCACAAATGATGGACAAATTTTGAACAGAAATGCCCACTTGATCTAGCTGAGCTAACAAAACACACATGTATATGTTGATATCACTACAAACAGATATACTATTCTTCAAAAAAAACTCATACTAAAAAATATTCGGAAACTTCAAGAGAACAAATTATATCTATACAAAATGAATGTACCCTAAATGTTATAAATTCTTTCTCTTTAATTCTAGCACGACTCTCTCGCCAAAAAAAAATATTTTAAAAGAATTTTACTTTGTGTTTTGAAATTGGAATTAATTGAAGTAAATCATTTTGTGAACATCTAAATTAATCTAATTCATATAACAGTAAAACAACATTGACTTTTCCCACCCCAGAACAAGGCAAATCAAAACTGCACCTAAAATATATATGAAATGTAAAAGAGATTACAAGGAAAAGAACAGTCATTATTTACATAAACCCATATCAATACAAATAATGAGTAAAAATACACAATCCAAACCCATAAAGATTTCAAAGGAAGTGTAAATGGGCGGTACCAACACCAAGCAGCTCAGCCAATGACATTTACCCAGCTTCTTTGAGGACATTTCCTCACTATTCTGAGTGACTTTAAACAAATCAACTGTCCTTTGATAGACACATTTTAATTCGTGGTCAGTTAACATCATATTGTAAACAATTTTATGTGCAATAACTATGTACAGTAAAGAAGCAAGTCCATGGTTTATCTCTATTAGCATTTGTTCCTATACTCTGAAATCTATGTCTTCTTATTTTTTTTTTATTGCACATTCTTATTCAAAATAATGTGTTCCTCCAAACAAATTTCTACTCAGTCATTTCTTGATTGACCAATTTTGACATTTCAAATCAGTATTTGGTATTGAATTAGCTAGTATTTGTCATTAATATTTAGTTAAACTTTTACATGCATTCATGTAAAATTTACTTTTATTATATATCAAAATTGTGATTTTTCCACAATGAATAAGTCATACAGTAACAAGAGGCCTACGGGACGTTACCATCACCTACGTATCACACAATGAAAAAAGAAATTAACAGTGTTGCATGTTGAAGGTGCAATGAGTGAAGAACTGAGTGTTACAGGCTTTTTGTGAAAATTGGTTGTTTTCTGGCCTGAACTAATATTTCTAACTTTTTTATAAGTGACCTTGATTCTAGTCTGCAAACTTGGTTCTAGTCTATAAACTTCTAATTCTAGTTCTAGTATACAAACTTCGTTCAATCATGACACACTATCAAATCACACTCAACATTTGTGACAACATTTTGGTTTACAATGTCTTTGCCCAGTCAAATATTTTTTTTTACTTTTCCAAAGGCCCAAAGATTTTTTTCTAATTTACTTTATAATCTGTAACCTTGACTAAATGACCTTGAATTGAGTTCTGACAAACTGTCTAGTCATAAAAAATTGCTGTGTCAAGAATGAGCTTTAATTTTAACATTACATGATAATGGCCTAAACTTATATTTCTCCATTTCCAATGTGACCCTGAAGAAATCATCTTGGTTTAGGTTGTGATTTATTGTCTGGTTATATCTTTGTGCCAAGTATGAGCTTCAAACATCTTCCACTACAATTTAAGGGGCCTCTGTGGCCGAGTGGTTAGAGCATCGGGCTCAAAATCACAAAGCCTCTCACCTCTGTTGGCACGTGTTCGAATCTTGGCCTCGGCGTTATATGAGCAAGTTTGCCAGTTTACTTCTGGAAGGTCGGTGGTCTCTTCCCAGGTACATTGTATCTGGGTTCTCTCCTCCACTAACAAAAACTGGACGCCACCAGATAACTGAAAAATTGTTGAGTGTGGCGGAAAGCAATAAATAATCAATCAATCAATCAATCCACTACAATTTATGATCTGGCAAATAATTTCAAATTTCTTTAACAGTAACCTTGACCTTCATCACAAGACATAGTTTCAGTCTGGTCATAAGCAATTCTTGTGCAAAGTATGATGTCCTAATGTCTCTCTTGGTTTAGTTTACTAGTATACACATGTTTAATCAATGATTCTTTCCATCTTACTTATATTATTTAGAGATTCCATTAAAATGATAAATCATTGTAATTTGATTTGTGTTCTCTGCTAGATCTTACTTCCTCCAAAAGATTAAGTGGTAGATAGGTACAGGGGTATTGTTTGGTTTGTGTTTTAAATTGTTTTTCGTTTAGTAAAATTGATTATCTATTTTTTTGTAAAAAATTCACCAGAGTTGATCTTACTGAAGATATTAGATATTGTAAGTGATGTTGGCAGACGATTTGATATTGTAAGTGATGTTGGCAGACGATTAGATATTGTAAGTGATGTTGGCAGACGATTAGATATTGTAAGTGATGTTGGCAGACGATTTGATATTGTAAGTGATGTTGGCAGAGGATCCAGGATTATGGGAAGGTGTTCAAACATTTTCATCATTGAGAGCTAATTAATCTCCTATAAAGTAGTTTCGGTTTGTATTTTTTTGGTCCTGTTTGTGTGTGTGTGTGTGTGTGTGTGTGTGTGTAGACAAGATTACTTAAAGAATGCAGATGGGTTGGTTGTATATTATTTAAAATCCCACTCAAGTACCTTTCACTCATATGGAGACGTCACCATTGCCATTGAAGGGCTGCAAAATTTAAGCTTATGCTCATGCTTACGGCCTTTGAGCAGGGAGGGATCTTTATCATGCCACACCTGCTGTGACATGGGGCCTCAGTTTTTCTGGTCCCATCTGATGGACAGCCCCATTTAGTTGCCTCTTATTGTCTGGTAAGTTGGTACAGACTGCACAGCCCTGAGACATTTTGGTGAGTTGTAATTAGGAGAGTACTCAATTCCTGCCCACCATTCGACCGAATTTCACCACATCGGGAGCACCCTTCTTATAGTTGTTGTTTGGCTCAGAGTTCTTCTAGATCCTGAATTTATTCATCATGGAAACCACTGTTTTCACATTTTCAGTAGTTCTGTCATCCTGATATTGCAGAGACATCTGTATTTCATGTAGGGGTCATCCTTGATACCTCTGATGGACTTCTGAATATGTATTTTCAAATGTTCAGACTTACCATTTATCTTGTCCTCAACCTTCTTCATTACAGATGAAAACAAGTTTTTGCACTCACCTAACTCTGCCTTTAATTCTTTGTTACTTTTTTGTCTTCCTATGTTTCCAATGTTTTATTTATCTTTTGTTCATTCTTCTATTCATTTTCACTGCTTTGTTTTGGCATGATTCTTGTTTCCTTTTCTCTGTTCTTTTCCATGAATGAATCAGTCAATGTGTGTACACCAAGTATTGTCATTTACAGTCACACTCATACAAGTGCATTAGTTACATATTCCCAAACCTACATGGTTTAGCAAAGACAGTGTCCTGAATGTTGTAGTTTTTAACAGAAATTCATTCCCCAAGCATTTACAATTCAAGTATGTGCATCCCCACATTGGAAGTCACCTATTCCGGCCTTCACTCTACCTCCAGGGACCATGATTTAAACAAACTTAAAGCTATTCAATATCAGGAAGCTTTCATATAAATTTCAATTTTTCTAGTCCAGTACTTCCTGAGAGATTTTCAAACAACTCCAGGCCTTTTCTTGATTATCTCTTCTTTTGATTACCTCTTCAATTGAATAAACTTAAATCCTCTTTACCAAGGATGATTTGTATCAAGTTTGATTGAAATTGGTCCAGTGGTTCTGGAGAAGATTTTTAAAAGGTGCTACAATCTTTACAATAATTCTTAATTATCTCCACTTCAAAGAGGGGTGCTGCTCTTCATTTGAAAAAACCTGAATCATCTTTATCCAAACATGCTTTGTAGCAAGTTTGGTTGAAATTAGCCCTGTGGTCTTGGAGAAGAAGTAGAATAAAAGTTTACATACAGATGCTGGACAAAAGATCAGAAAAGCTCACTTGAGCTTTTAGTTAAGGTGAGCTATACAAGAGGCCCATGGGCCATACCACTCACCTGAGTTATCTTGGCCTTGCTGTTACTCAGCTGTTTATGATTGTGAAAGATTTTTACCCATGAAAATTTTTTACATCATACTGTAGCCCCAATTTCAACCCTAACCCCATGGGGTCAAGACAAAACCATGTTTCAATGTAACAAAGTTAAAAAAATCATGGTATGAAATGTTATGGTTTGCCATAAGGAATATGAGAGCCCTACCTTAAATACAGTTCAGGAGATATTTTCTAGATTAAGCTTTCTTTAAAAGTAAGTAAAACTCTAGGTCACATGTAAAAAACTTTAGTACCAAAAAAGGTCTCATCACAAGATTATGTTCACAAGAAATATGAAAGCCCCATCACTTACCATTCAGTTATGAGCAAACATAAAACTTTGATTCCCTGCTGCAGTGCCACCCTATCCATGGGGGCCATGATTTGAACAAACTTGAATCTACACAAGAGACTTTCATGTAAATTTCAACTTTTCTGAACCAATGGTTCTTCAGAAGGTTTTTAAATGATCCCACCTTATTTTGCCTTTCCTTGATTATCTCCTCTTTGGTGGGAGCATGGTCCTACATTTAAACAAACTTGAATCCCCTTAATCCAAGGATAATGTGTGCCAAGTTTGATTGAAATTAATCCAGTGGTTCTTGAGAAGATTTTTAAAGGATGCTACAAAATTTTTACTAATTCTTAATTATCTCCTCTTAACCTGAATCCTCTTTTCCCAAGCATGCTTTGTGACAAGTTTAGTTGAAATTAGCCCTGTGCTTCTAAAGCGGTCAAATATTTTAAAAGTTTTTGAATGAACAGACAGACACCAAACAGTTATCAGATAAGCTCACTTGAGGTTTGGATCAAGTGAGCTAATAAGCTGCATTTGTATGCTGTATTTGTAAAACACTACCATAGAAAATATGACCTCTGACTGGACATATGAACCTGACATGATTTTCCAGTTAACCAAATATGAAGTTTTTTTAAAAGGTAAACCCATTTTTTTCTTGCCTCCAGAATAGAATAAGCACTTGGAGATTTTTTAACTTTTGATTTCATTCATAATGGGGAAAAACAGCGACACCTGGGTGATACTGGAAAAACACTTAAAATTTTTAACAAATTTAAAAAAGCAAAACCAATTGGTTTTATCTATGATTCAAGCAAACTTTAATTTCCTCCTTTTGATGGTAAAGAAAAATGGAAATGTTACAGTAAAGTCATGACCCAAGTATAGTCCAAGATTTAAGCACGGGTTCTCCAATGGAAGTGGTAAATGTATCATCAGAACTGAAATAATCAATAATCTGAATACCTTCATTTTCTTTATCATTCTCTGAAATTAAAAAAAAACAACCTTGGAGTTACCACTGAAAGACTTTTAACACTGTTGTGACCATTTTCATTTCAGACCAAGCTCTCATCAATTTTCCACCTGTTCACTTGTACGATTGTCAAGGAACATGGGTTCCTCACTTCAAGATCTACCTTCAGATTTGAAAGATAAAAATACACTCTTCTTTATTTTACCATCCTCTAACTTCAGAATGATAACATTTTTAGTTACTTATGTGCCATTTTTGTCACATTGACAGATTTATAGAATAACCAGTCCCTAGCTTACTTACAATATAGCTACGGCCATAGGTAAATCCGAAGCATCCTGAGTAATGAGTTCTTAACAAAAATCAAACAAAAAACTTTTGATATATGATATTCTGGGGTAAACATTTCAGCATTGGTAACAGAACCAAATTTCAGCCTTCTACACACCCTAAAATTCCTGATTATATATCCCTTTCTAAACTGCCAAAAACCATACCAAATTCTCAGCAAGTGCACACATTACTTTTATTGAAAACAAACAAAAATCAATGTCTCTGAGTGTGATCACATTACAAATGTTGACCTGGAGAATGATCTGGACTTCAGTAACACAGTGCTGACCTTGACCTTTCAGTGTCTCTACCTAATATCATGACCAACTCCTGGTTAAGATTGCATGCGCTAAATTAAAGAAAAAGATATATATACAATAACACTAGGGTATCATTATTAAATTTAAACATACCCACTTTCCAATATTTCTCATCAATGCTGTCAATGAACATCCATGACTCCAGACATCATACTCCACTACAGCAATGAAGAATATGATACCAAATTCAGCCCTGTAATGGAAAAGGTTAATAAAACATTTTTAAAAGCATACACATTGAAATATTTCTATGTATTTGATAGTACAGACACTTTTATAAATGGTCTCATTTTGTTACCAATTAAGGTAGTACCAGGTCTGAGATGTGTCATCTTTCTATCCAGTTGTACATACACAAGCATCAAGCATTTAAAAACCTTTATATCAATTCAACAGTCACAATACAAGGCAAAAATGGGTTTTAAAATCAATAGCATGATCAATTTCTGTTGCTACATCAAATTCAATGTTTTGAATTATTACAAGCTTTTAAGATATTCTTTTAGTTTATACCTTTGCCTAAAACTATCAAAATCGTCCAGGCTTTTTGAGAGTATTTTCAAATATTAATGACAAAGCTCTTAATTCATTAATCTCAAAATGTCTTTGACAATATAAGTGCTGCATCATCCTTTCACTGCGGCATCGTATCCTAAAACAGGTGCATTGTACCAAAGTTTGAATAATCAACTTACACTGAACTGGAGCATAGTCACTAATCATGTTCCATTTCAACATATATCAAAATAACATCTGCTCCAAGTCTATCCCAAAAGTCTACAGATTAAGGAGGCATCAGGTGATATGCCAATATTATCCTTAAGAGCCAACACTTCTAGCACAACATCAGACTGTAGCCCAGTCAACTGGATAATACAATAATCTGCAATCAGTCCTACCAATTCATGGCTCCATGTTCATTTTCAATCAGCTTATATATTTCCCCTTTTAGTAGTTCACTGTGTTCTAATCCTTAATCATTTGTGAATAGTGATAGCCTTAAAGTCCCCTCTCTGCCTTTTCATGCAATGGCAAGGTTAAAACTGTCAGATATAAATGAAAGACCTATCATGAAAAGGCTAATTATAAATATAGTCATCCAATGCATGCTGGCATTTTAAAAATGGGCCTCTTGCACTGTAAAACCACTTGCTAAATTCTCTCAGACAGGACATATTTAACATTCAAGTACTCTTTATGACTTTGAAATATAGAGGCTCATAGACCATCATATCTAATTTAAAACTACATTGGAATCTAAATCTGATGTGTTTGATGAACGAAGACTAACAATGGCTATTAGGAATGTTTGAGTCAAAGTGTCCATTTTTATACTTCGATCTTTAAACTTTTTTAAGAACACTGAGGAAACACTTGTACTGAGTTTGGTTATTAATATGCAATTGTTCTTGAAATAAATCAAAATTTTTTGTCAGTCCATAAGCCAAAAATAGTAAAACTTATTTCATTATGAGCCCTTCTTAAGATGAAGTCATAATTAATCAAGAACATGAGGCCTATGGATTACAATGCTCACCTGAGTCACTTTTGCTGTTCTTCATCAGAAGACTTTTTAAAAAGATTTTTCACCCTCTGTATTTTCACGAAAAATTCTGAACCCATATTATGATCCTGTTCTAGCCCTATGGGGGCATAACTTAGCCAAACTTGAATCTTAACAATATAGGGATGCTTCAATAGCAACAATACTAACAAGACCTTGCTGTTCTGGAGAAGATTTTTCAAAGAGTTTTTTCCCTATATTCTTGTAGCATGCAAAATTTGATCCCCAATTCCTGACATTAGCTCCACCCTAACCTAAGGGTCAATAATTAAAAAAAAACTTGCATCCACACAATTTGGGAATTAGTGTGCCCTTGTTAAAGAATATCTATAAATCCACATATTTTCATGTAAAATGTTGAATCTGTATTGTGGCCTAAACCTACTCCCTGGGCCATGATTTGAAGAAACTTAAATCTGCACTACCTGAAGATGCTTTCATATTAATATGACTTCATGACCTTGCTTTTCTTGAGAAAATGATATCTTAAAATTATTTCCTATGTTATATATATATATATATATATATATATATATGTGTGTGTGTGTGTGTGTGTGTGTGTGTGTGTGTGTGTATAGCTTTGATCCCCAATTATGGTTCATACTATTCCCTTGGGCCATGATTTGACAATATAAATTCTATACTATTATTTCTGAAAGGTTTTCAAGAAATTTTAACCCTTTCCCAGTTGGTTTTAAATGACTCCATCCTATTTTTACCTTTTCTTGATAATTTCCCCTTGGAAGAGGACATGGTGCTTGATTTGAACAATTGTGAATTCCCTCTACCCAAAGATGCTCTGTATGAAGTTTGGCTAAAGTAAGCCCAGTGATTCTAAGAAGTCAAAAATGTATAGAGTTTACAAATGAATGGATGGACACACAGACTATAGACAATGAGTGATCATTCCCATGCTTTTATAGTTCAGGTGAGCTAAACAGTAACAATACTTCTTCAGAACCTTGCATATAGATTAGTTATTTTAACCATCAGATTGTGGACAAACACCAACACTCCAAAGGAAAAAAATAAATCATTTACTGCCAAGTAGACCATTAAAGGCATTTGTATCAAAATCAGTAACCCAATATGCAGCTATGAGAATTTTGTCTAAACCAGTAAGTAGCTATATAGAGCATCCATTATTGGGATACTGACTGAAAATGTTATAACTTAAATAATAAGTTTGGTAACTGGACATGCACTGGAAAGAAGTATTAGTCTCAGCAAAACAAAGGGCAAGTTGGGATTTCATTGCTAATTCTGATTGAAAGTACAATGGACTATTAAAGAAACACTTGTTCCAGATTTAGTGACATGCAGTCATTTTGAAAAAATATGTATAAGAAAGACTCACTATAGACTATCACTTAGATGAGCTGTCAAACATTAAATATAAAGTATCAGCAGATACCATCTTGCTATATTGATGGGTTTTAAAGGAGTTAATTGCTTAATGTACCACTTATGGCTAATCAAACAAATCAGTTAACTTGATATGGCAGCAGGATTAGTGGAGTTATATGTGTTCTGCTAAATAAAAGCAGGAGAGTTCAGAGGTATCTTTGTCAATAGTAAATGCATGTGGAAGCTCATTTTCCTTTACCAGGGTTATATTCAAATAGCAACCCACTGATTTTAAAACTGATGAACAATCTTGAATAACAGCCCGATTTTTATAACAGAATTATACACAGTATACATGCAACTAATCAATGACTGTGCCTGACACTCTTCCCTCGGACTTTATAAAAATTTCTGTGACACATATAAATAATGATCATTGAGTTATTAAGCTTATTTTCAAATCCTTGAGATGTCTCCTCAAAGGGATTAATACAAAGTAACAGTAGTAACTGCACTTATGTAATTCCCTGATTATCCCAAGGATTTAATATCTGTCAGAAAATCTATGAAAACATTCAAGACCAAAGTATTTGTTGAACTCTTTGAATTCTTTGTATTCAAACTCTTAAAAATCATTACATTTGAGTAAGGTCCAGTGATCTCTGAGGTGTGACAGTCTCAGCTTGGGGTATCAGTGAAGCAGGTAGTGAAAGTATGATATGCAATACATACTTTTGTAAATATAACTGCTTTAAATGTTGTAACAATGCGTAGGTTTTGACACGAGATCAACTGAAGTTTCTCTGCTGGGGAACAATCTAATATTTCAAGTTGGATTCTTTTCTCATTAAGATCATGCATGTTTGTTCTATTTAATCAATGTCAAACAGCATAGGTGAAATTATTTCCATGAGGACCATTTTCAAACACAAACCTTTATTATACTTTTCTAACAATATCCAGCATGACTCTCTTTACAGAACTTTGAAATTTGACCACTCTCAAACCTACTGTATATACAAGGGCCAATTGATTGTAGTGAGCCTTGTATTGAAGGTTAGCATCAATGTCCTTTTTCAGCCCTACTATTCCGTGACCATTTAAGGCCGTGTACTCGAAGACTGGTGTCATTTGGTCAGTTGACACCAAAGTAGTAGCACTCTGAAGTAAACAAGGCAAGTGACGTTTGCAAAATGGACAAAATTGGTGAAAGAGCAGTAATCCAATATTTGCATAATAAAGGTTTCGCACCTAAGGATATCCATACCGATATGGTAGCAAAACTAGAGAAATAGACCCCTTCATCCCTTCATATGCTACAGTGAAAAGGTGGATGACAGAATTTGAACGCGGCAGGCAGAGTCTTGAGGATGACCCCCATCCTGGAAGGTTTGTCACATTTGCAACCGAAGAAATGGTCAATAAAGTCTATGATATTGTTATGACTGACAGGTGAGTTACAGAAAGCTATAAAAGTAGCCAGTAAAGTTGGCATTTAACTGGAAAGAGTACATTCAATTCTGACAGAAGATCTTGCAATGAGAAAGGTTTTAGACCGTTGAGTACCAAAACTTCCAACAGTTGATCAGAAGCACACCAGGTGCACTTTGTTGAGTGCTAATCTAAACCTTTCAGAGGTAGATCCTGCTAACTTTCTTCAAGGATTTATTACTATGGATGAAACGTGGCTTCATCATTTCACCTCAGGGCCAAACAACAGTCTAAACAATGGAAGCACCATGGTTCACACCCCTCCCCCCCCCCCCCCCCCTCCCAAAGAAGGCAAAGACTGTTTCATCAGCTGCAAAGGTTATGGCCTTGGTTTCTGGGATGCTGATGGTATTCTGATGGTAGATTATCTCCAAAAGAGACACCAATAATAGATCAAGTGTAAAGTGTAAACTAGTCAAAACAGACATGGCTTCACCTCCAAGAAAATTGACGACGAAGACAGTGACGACAAATTCCTTTCCTGTCCTGACACTCACCGGGACTTCAAACTGACAACAAATGTCTGTTGGTAGCGTATGCTTTTTTTTTCTTCAATAGTAGCTCAGTATTTATTAAACAAAATAATAAAACCTATATTTTTATTTTACCTGCATGCGAAAGTTACGAAGAACATGCAAGATAAAAAAAAAACAAGATTGGTTTTCAAAATATACAAGAAAGGAAGGGATATAACTCTTACACAAAAACATGGATGAAACACACAAAATGGTAAGCTGATTGGTTTGTTTAGAATAAAAGGTTAAATATCAATGTCACATCCCAAAATATTATTTAAACACAAGTAAATACATTCGAGTATTGATATGAAATAAATTTGTTGAGAAAAAAGATTAAATATAACCATCATTTCTCAAAATATTATTTGAATCAAAGGCAAATACATTAGAAAATTGATTCAAAATTGTCAATGGATTCTGGCAAAAAGTTGTATTGATTTATAAGTGGATCCATTGTAAATTCCTCCAAAACGATCTTAAAAAATACAACCAACTTGTAGGCGAACCAACTTATTGGAGTGTATATACAGTATACCATCACAACCATTTTTGTTTAAAATTCTTAGTACATCATCAACACTTTTTTGGAAATTTCAAACATATATCAGAATTATAAAAAAAAAAATACATATTACTGAGAGTTGAACTTTGTTCAACTTCCCTAGGCCATCACGAACTGTGTGCATGAATATATTGTAAAGAACTTTGGTGTGAGCCCCTTCACACCCTCGTTTTATTTGAAATAAGGCTTGTCCCAGAAAATATTAATAATGATTAGTTTTTATATAGTGCTTTTCCATCATATGCTGCTCAAAGCACTTCACAATACAGAAAACATTCTCCAAACAATATAACCTTATCCTTCCCATGTTAAACACAATTTGAATAAATTTGAATCTGTACTACCTGCACATTAATATGAGTATTCATGGCCCTTCTGTAATATTCTTAAAGATTTTTCCTATATAATGTATAACAGGTATTTTCTGCAGGTGGAAATTCTTTGTGATCCGACCCCTCAAAAGTAGCAAGTAATATTTTGCATTTCCAATTTCTGCAGTTGACTATACCTATCTATACATATATGTATCGATATATGTAATTTTTGCATATTTTTTATATCTGTAGAAAATGGATAATTGCAGAAAATGCCTGTTATAAGGTATTCCCATTGAAACTTAGATTCCCCCTTTGTGGTCTTACCCTAACCCCTTGGGCCATAATCTGAAAAAAAAAACTTGGATCTATACTATTTCAGGAAGCTTTGATATAAATAAAAGAAACTTTCCTGCCCCAGTGGTTCTTGAGAAGATTTTAAAATGCCCAAACCTATTTTTGTCTTTTCTTGATTTTCTCCCTTTTGAAGGGGACATAGCCCTTCATTTCTACAAATTTAAATCCCACTTGTTTAAGGATGATTTGTGCTAAGTTTGATTGATATTGGACAAATGGGTCTGGAGAAGAAAATGAAATATTAAAGACGACAACATAAACAAGACAAATTTTGATCAGATTGAAGGCTCCTTTGTGAGCTAAAAACACTTATTATACATCAAAATAATTCCAGTTTTTTTTTTAAATTCAATATTTATTTATTTTCACCAAATCTGTGTAGTTAACATTGGTTAAATGAATTCACATATTATTCATTTACTATACGAAGAATCTTGGGCATGTGAAATAGTGTCTTAACCTTCAACCCTCTAATTAAGAAATAAAATTCATTTTTGGAAATACATGAGGTATGAATTGCAATGCATTTCACAGTGGCATATTTCATTAGCTTCATGGAAAGTATATTGGCAAGAATAATGTATTTTCAAAATTGAAGTTTATTTCTTATATTTACATTCTACTATTGACTGTTTGCAGTAGCTCAGTGGATAGAGTGTTCACTTTGTAATTGGGAGGATGTGAGTTTGAGCCCTGCTCATGCCATGACTCTGTCAAACCTAAGACATAAAAATAGGTAGTGATAGATCCTTCACTAAACATTTGGCATTTAGAAGAGAGAATCACGGGTCTTTCAAATATGACCATAAAAATGGAGGTCCTGTGTCGCAGCAGGCATTGGCATGTTAAAGATCCCTCACTGCTATGGCCCTGAACTCTAAGCATAGGTCTAAATTTGTGGTACTTCACCTACAGCTGATGATGTCTTAGTATGAGTGAAAAATACTCAACAGGATGTTAAACAAACTAACAACGACTACATTCTATTTTCATTTTTGTTGGAATTCCCAGCCATTCAAATAGAATACTATATTTATCTGTGTTCAAAAATATATCAAAGGTATCAAGCATTCTGAGTGTACTGCAGGCAATGCAAAGTCCCCTACCAGTAGGATAATTCATTAAAAAGTAGGTCAAGCATAACAAAAATACAAACTTGACCTGTAACTATCTAAGGCAAAGCCATATATAAAATTTCAGTTGAATATCTTCATCCAATGCGGAGAAAATTTTGGAAAACTGATTCTTGCAATTTATCAAGGGGCATAATTCAGTCAAAAATAGGTCAAGCATAACAAAACTCTAACTTGATTTTTAACTATCTAATATAAAGCCATATATAAAACTTCAGTTAAGCATCTTCATCCAATGTGGAGAAAAGTCTGCAAAAACCTCAAACATTCATCATGGGGCATAATACAGACAAAAGTAGGTCAAGCACAAAGAAACTCAAACATGATCAGTGATTTTTCAAGACAAAGTCATATATAACATTTCAAATATAAACAAATGACAAAGCCACACAATGATGGAAAAAAAAAACCCAGATTGTAATATAGATCACCTGAATCATGCAGGTGACTTAAATTTTATTCAACAACAAAAATGTGAAGTGTCTTGATTTGCAGAAGTCCTGGGTATAAAACAATCCTTGTCCAAGTGTCTAGTAATAGATATGCAGGTGAGACAATCAAAACAACTCGTGTATATCTTTATGTATTTAAAGGTATCAGGTAAATGCTATTCCCCAGTAATATCCACTTCAAAAGCCATCCATTATTGTCCACTTAAGATTTACGCCAGCAGAATATTCATAGACCTTTTTATATTAAATCTTAAAATGGTCATCAGCTTACGGACAGAACTCTGCAGCCTAATAGCAAACTAAAGTCATTGAGTGTGACATCAGGTAATGTCTAATTGCTCAACAGATTACACATTCTGATGACCAAATCAAAATCTCTTTAAAATTAAGAGCACTTAAAAATTGTTGTTCATCCTTGATTCTTCACATATATGTAATTTTTGCAAATATGAGGGCAATTTTCTTTACAAGTTTAACTTCAATGAACAGATTAAATAACCTTTCATTGCATGCAAAGGATGTGCAGAATTATGAACTACAAATATGATTGAAATGTACATTACTACATTGTACATATGTTGTACAAATCCAAAACAACAGAAGAATTTATATTCAAATTTGAATCTCCATTTATAATAATTCATAAAAATGGATAGAAGAATGATTTTAAAATAAGTGATCCAACTAACTTATAATAGATATCATACATGGTATTTTGTTGAATCCTTAGAATGTGTCGAGACCTAAGTGGGAAACCTATATGGGACTGTAGCTGCTGAAAGGTGTGTAATGTATATCATGGACTCATCATACCATTATGGGTGTCTGTTGGATTAAGATTGAGTTGATATGCATATTTAGGCATTCAAGTAGTTATTAAATTGCCATCTTTGTGAAAGTGATGTGAGTTTACACCAAAGCGGTGAACTCGCAATTCTCACCTGTATGCAAGTACAAACAGATAGAATTACTAAAGAAATTCTGACCATAAAAGCAATTGCCAATGGATCATGTGAGTAAAGGGTGAAACTATCAAACATGGTCTCAAATCATGATCTTTGGTGTGCATATGCAATCCCCATTAAATGGGACGAGGTGTAGGACAGCTTGTGGTGCCATACATTGCAATTACAATAGTATCTCTATTTCTTCACACACTTAACATACATTATCTCCCTGAAACTTGAGTAAGCCCAAATAATTATCTGTGTATGTACCTATTCATTACCTGTGATTATGAATAATTGAGTTACAGTTTATACACAGAGAATCTTTCAAAGTAACCATGAGGTATTTAATTAAATGTGACATGTCAAATGTTTTGGCGTTTAGGTGTCCCTCATCAACTTGGATATAAATGACTTTTAGTTTTAAAAAAATAGCCCATGGTTATTTTTTTTCAAAGCCCTAGTAACCATTACAAAATACAACCTTGCTATTCCATGTAGCTACACATATATTCAACATGTTGAATATATATATTGAAGATTCTTTCACATCCAACATTTAAATGTCAAAAGTGTACACAACTCCTATACAACCAAACACAACAGCCCATAGAATTATCATTCAATGGAATCATAAATAACCTACTGCAACAATAAAAAATGGTTTTTCTCTCCAAACATAATAAAGATATTGCAGACATTGAAAGAGTGGAGTTCTGTCTATCACCAAATCTTGTACAACATAACCTATTGTTTCTTTAGGTAAACATTTTATCAATAGTTGAACAATGGAGACATGGAGAATCATGTACAAGTCAATGATGACAGCAATTGTTGCAATGTGATGATGGATCGAATTAATGATCCAATTCAAAATCTTTGTCACTTTATTCTTAAAACTCAAGCTAGACAAGCAAAGAAGTATGTATTCATATACTGTCTGCAATACTCAGAAGAAAGGGGTTTGGTTTCAAATGCTGTCTGTAGACTTTGGAGTTTGCAAAATCAAAATACCATTTTGCTCCATTAAGTTAGATAGACAGGGATTGACTTTAGTGGTAGTTCAATTTCTCTGGGCAAGTAAAATCTCGATTTGGGCAAGTGAAACTATACAAAATTGCTTTAAGTTAATATTTCAATTAGAAATGTGATATCTTAAATAAAATATTAGATTCAATTCTTTATTCCATAATTTTACGACACATTGATTGCACTTGGAAAATCCCCTGTATCATTTCTACCTAAGTGATGAAGTCATTCCAAATATATAATCGATCCTTTACTCATCCTGATCATGGTTTTATAGCAATATTCACACTGAAGGAAACAGGGCTTCTAAGTCTTTTCTCTCTATTTGGGAGGAACAAACAGAAAAGACAAATAGACTAAAAATAAAACAAACAAAAAAAATCAAAAGAGGCCCACGGGCCGTACCTATCACCTCAATATTAGTTAAACAGCTCCTCTCAGAAAGTGCCCATACTGCTGAAAGACTTTACATATGTTATGACTGTTTAGGACCTGTCTTGGCGAAGGGTTGTGAAATTCACAGATTTGGTGTATCTCCTTCTGGTTTTCTTAGATTATTTAGCATTTAGTCTATATACAGTATGAGCAAAATTAAAGAAGTCTTTCAAATGATAGACAATAATCACAATGAGAATATTTGCTTAACCCAAGTAGAACCAAAACACCTTAATGCTTCATGAAAGTACACTGGCTTGAATGTTGCAGTTCATACCGTCATGACATATTTTCCTTAGCACTTTATGAAGTATGCTGGTGTAAAGCATCATAATTCATGCCCTCATGTATTTAAAACCAAATCTATTTTCAATATTTAAATTCTACTTTTATTTCAGTCAGAATCCCCTGTCATTAAAATAGAAATACTACTTTAATCAAGATTTATATGCACATTGTTCAATCTTCATAGCATTCGTGATGAAATGGATATCATCACAATTGGTTAAGATACCTGACTGAACCCCTATTAGTAATTCACAGGTGCATTCTCATGATATACTATATCCTAAATTTCAAGTCCATGTATGATGGTGATAATGAGCAGAAAATGAATTGTCTGAACTTTTCAAAGTCCAAGTGGTTCAACTCTTAACAAAATTATTTGACTGGAACCAAATACAAACTTGGCCTGCATATTCTATATCCCAGATACCAATTCAAAATGTCCATGTATGACTGAGATAATGAACAAAACTGAATTGTTTGAAATTTTTGAAGTCCACAGAGTATAAATTGCCAATTTATCTATCTCGAACCATATGATAACTTGATTTGTGTATTCTCATGATATATCATCATCCCAAATTTCAATTCAAAATGTTCTTTTATATCTGATATACATGCTGAGAAAAACTGAATTGTTTAAATTTTCAAAGTCCAGGGGACACAACTCTGTCAAAAATTATAATTTATTCAGCCAAAACCCCAAGAAAAACTTGACCTGGACATTCACATGATGTATCAATACACCAAATATTATAGCAGAAATAATGAGCAGAAACTGAATTATAATGGGATGAAAGGACAGAAGGATGGAAAAGGGTAAACATTATATGCCCCTGCCATTTCATGGTGAATGCATAAAAAAACTTTATATATAAGATGGCATTTAAACCAATAAGGACATGCAACATTTCTGATATTATCTCTGAAACTATTTTTCATCTCCTCAATATGAAGAGTTCTTGTATGATTTTTCTACCATTCTTTGCTACAGTAACTTGTATTTGTATAGTCCATATACAACTTTTGTAATACATAATATTACATAGGAGCTGTATTTTTGCTTGCAACAACTATAAACTATCAAAATATGTTGGTAATATACCCCAAGACTTTTTGTAGAAATAAGATAGAATGTAGGTGAATAGCATATGAAATGTCATGAAATTTAATTATATATTGTCAAGAAACATCACATATGTCCTTAAAAATCACTAGACGACATTTTCCATTCCCAGATTTCTCAATAAAGTCCAAATTGGCAGGGTCAATTTGTATAGTTATATAAGGAGGGGTAATATATTCAATTTTTGAACTTACAGAAAATTTACAAGTCACTAAGCATATATATATATATATATATATATATACCCATGCATTATTATTTTTTTTTTTTGTATCAAGTATCCTTATAAAAAATAATATCTAACACTGCATATTTATTCTATTTTCAATTTTTGATGTGTATTGTGCTGATAACATAAAGGAAGTGTGCAGACAATCTGAATGTGTGTAAGTGCAATAAGAAAATCTGTATGTACGAGGGACACAGTTTTTTTAAATCCACTTGAAATATCAAAATTTTATTAAACCAAGACCTTCGAAATATGTCTCGTCTGCCTCAACACACATTTTACACCGATCTACCTATTTCCGGAACGCCGCCCAGTACTTCTCTTTAGGTATATGTTTCAGACACTGGTAGACCGCACTGCCTATATGACAACGGGATTCAAAACGGTGCCCTGCCAGCATTTCCTTTAGTCTTGGGAACAACCAAAAGTCACAGGGGGATAGGTCAGGTCTGTATGGAGGATGATTTAAGACGTCAAGTCCCGATTCTTTCAGATATTCCTGTACCGTAGCGGATTTATGGGCCGGTGCGTTATCATGGAGTAATTTGATGCCGCGGACACCGGTGCGCTGTCTGCGTTTTTGATAGAAATCAACAAGTTGAGTAGGAACATTTTCTCTGTAAAACTTTCCCTTGGCAGAACTACCTTTCGGGACTGGAATTTGAAGGACTGGACCTTTCAAATCAAAGAATATCGCATACAACATGCGATTTGATGTTTTGCAACGGCACGCAATGACAGGTCTGTCGCCCTCAGATGAAACCCAAACCTTATTTTTAACCTTAGAATTGGGTTGAAAATGATAGATCCAGGTTTCATCACCTGTAACTATCTCTTCCAAACGACGTGGGTCACATTTATCATATTTTTTTTATAACTTGCAATGCAAGTCTAACCCGACTTTGTTTCTGCTTGTCAGTGAGCAAATGGGGCACCCAGCACACGCAGATCTTACGTAGCCCAAGTCGTTCATGCAAGATCTTCAAAACACTTGACGAATGAATGCCACTTAATTCTTCTATCTCTTGCATGGTATAACGTGCGTCTTCCTCAATTAATGTTTTCACAGTAGCAACGTTCTTTTCCGTCAAAACGGAAACCGGCCTACCCACTCGAGGGTCATTTTCAATTGACTGCCGACATCATTAAAACGACGTACCCACTTGCAAACTGTGACACATTTTAAAGCACCATTCCCATAATTCTTTTGCAAATCAGTTGACGGAAATCCTGTGCTCGAATCTTACAATATATCCTCTGATCAGAGATTTTTCCATCCATATTGAACGCTACATTTTACTATAGTGTATAATACTCAGTGCAGCGCACACGTGGACCTTGTGCGCCACATACCATGATACCATTTGAGAGAGGAATGATTACGCAAGTTCTGTGTAAAAAATTGTGCAACTTCATAATTACGTTAAAAAGTTATAGGCTTACTCTACAAACTTAAAAAGTGTCCCTCGTAAGAGCACTAAGAAAATCTGTATGCAAGTACAATAAGAAAATTTGTTTGAAAACCATTGTATGTTTACAGCACAAAAAATGTCAGGAAGTAAATTTTAATGTTTATATTTACATTTAATATCAATATGATTAATTAAAAAATCATTGCAATATTTCTTGGGACTCTTCATGCTTGTTGGTCAACAAGTTGTAACAGCCATGAAATACCTGTGTGGCAAAATACCTGTACACATTTCGTGGCATCTGTGACAGAAAGCTACTTTCTGTAACAATACTGGTTCACTTGAAATTGTGACATGAAGAGTGTAATTGGGATGTCATTGTGATGTTTATTTGGCATAAAATAAGCTTCAGATTTTTTTAAAAAATCATGTTGGAATGTAAATCCACATGCATGTCTGTATAAGAGTGGGTAATTCTGAAAAATAATTTTGAGATAAACCAAAATTTTAACTTTAAGAATTTCCTTGATTCAATAGTCACAGCCAAATGAAAGATCTTGGTTTTCATGGTTACCTAAAGTTCTTTATATCATATTATCACTGGCTTCTGAATGCTCTGTTTAGGTGAAAAACTCTCTGGGAAAACAACACCCAACTAACAATTCATTTTATATTCCACCTTTATGATCTATGTATGAAACAAATGTGCAGGTTTCAAAAATAATTTCTCAACCGGTTCTGTTGACACAATGCCTATACCACTAATCATTTAACATCAATTAATATGAGATCCTTGAACATTTTCTAGTCTCTACTCCTTGACTTCACTTCATCATATCCCTGAGTAGAAGTGGCTAAATCAATAATGGCTCTTATTAAAAGCCAGAAAAGTCCCTTTCTATTCTTGACAGATGAAAGGATACCTTTTGCACTTACAAAGAACTCCCTATAGCAATGACATTGGAAATCAATTTCACTGCCACTGATCTAGGTATCAATCTGCCCGTTATTCAGAATGCAGTTTGCTGTTTTACTCAAGAAATAAGTATAGTCAAACAATCAAGCATTGAGCACTCAGACACAAATAACTGAAAATCTGTTAACATTAACTCTGACTATACATTAGTAAACAACTAATTACATTAAAACATTAATTGAAAACCACATAAACCACACATATTAGATTGGAGCAAACGGCCTTAAAAGACACTCAAGTATCTTGCAAACTAATTTCCAGTCATTTACAAAACTAACATAACATGCATACATACTTAATACAGTGAAGACATGATTCTATAGTAAGATACACAAATGCACTGTCTAAACATTTTCACACCTTGCATCTTGGTCTGAACTCCACACTCAGGGGATATAAAATCACAATTCTAAAGAAACTTTATGTCTTCAATTAGATCTGCCCTTGCAGATCAAATCTGCCACTATTTGATATTTAAATTATGCACTATATGTACTGAATTTAAACTTTTCTGACTAAGATAGACAAGTAAACAAATATATATACAAGATGTGTTTGTGAAATACCAATTCCCCCAGATTACAACAAAGTGAAACTGTATGAATTGTAAAGGTCACCAGGTCAAAGGTGTCGATAGAAAGGTCTTACCCAAAGGAATACACATACCAAATATGAAAGATCTACCTGTGATGGTGTGAAAAATACAACCAAGGATAAAGTTATTTTGAAAATTCAAAATCTAGCAGGAACACAGACATAATGAACTCTGATAAGCCATATAGGAGAAGTGTTCACCCTGTAACTTTTAGGAAAATTATTGGATATGACAAACGGCAATGAAGTATTATACAAAGTTTCAATATGACAAGCCATATAAGAGAATTAAGCATTCACAAGATATTTTACGTCCTCCCTCTCTTAGATTCACTACAACTTTTAGGAAAATAATTGGATCCTCCTGTCCCAATAATATTCACATTTACAAATGGCAATGAAGCATTGTATAAGGTTTCAAGTCTATCCGATAAGCCATATAGGAGGAGAAGTGTTCACAAGATTTTGTGGCAAACAGACTGATAGATGAATGGACAGAAAGTACAAAAACAATGTCTTCCTCTGGAAGAGTGGAGACATCATAAATGATAAGACATGAGTAATTTTACTGTGAAGAATGGGCTTCCATGATTGCTAAATTGACTGTAATTTTTCTTTTACAGCCCCCACAAAATTTCAAACAAGCAAAATATCCAGATAATATTGGTACAAAGTATACAATAATTTTGGTACAGAATAATTGCAATTCTTTTGCTTCATCAGTCATGAACCCAAGTTTTATTATTACATGTAATTGATTAATGTTAAACATAAACAGTACCAATTTTGTCATTTAATTAAATCGAGTGACCAATACAAACACAGTTAACGTAGGAAAATGCAGAAAGTGGTGAAAAAATGCAGAAAGTGGTGAAAAAATGCAGAGAAAGTGGTGAAAAAATGAAAAAATGCAGAAAGTGGTGAAAAAATGCAGAAAGTGGTGAAAAAATGCAGAAAAAATAAAATAGAACTAAAGTCCAGGGTAAAGGCAGAGAATTCACACTTGTTTTCAGTTTGGTGAACTAAATGAGTAAAATATACTAGCAGTTTAAAATGAACCGATAGAAAATTTCCTATTAATTTGAATTTTTTTTTAACAAAAGATTTCAATGAATTTTTTTCACTACATTTATTTAATCAATTAGGTATAAAATTCTCTTTTACTAATCAAAACAAAACATACTTACTGACTTGAATATCACATAATGTCCATTTCCCAAAGTAAATCAATGATCATATATGCACCTAGTATTCCTACAATAATTTTTTCACAACCCATATAACCTGAAATTAGCACTGATCTTCCATACTGGGTATTTTCTATGCCTGCAATCTGGAATTTGTAAATAGACCCTCAATTACATCGGCTGATTATTGCTGTTTAAAAATCTCATGCATTGTTTGTTCAGCAAAGAGATTGGTGTTTCAGGTTGACAATGGCACCTTCCCCTATCAAACAGTTACAAGACCTGACAAATGATTTTGTTTGAAGTGTTCAATCTAAGTACACCTGGATTGTTCAGTTTAACTGTCTGTCAACTTTTAAAAGTTAGAGGACCAGATGAATCCATAATACATATATAGATATTGGATTAAACATTATTACTTAAGTTGACTTTGAAATCAGGTATCATTATGTATTATAGTGAAATAACCCAATTAGATACAACATCAACATTTGATCAATAAATCAAGACGAGGTCAATTATCTACGTCAAACCTTCCTTTTTCTATTTTTCTCTGGATGCTTTACAGTTCAAAGTAACATGTAAAGGGCATGATAGTACTTGTAGCAGCTGACAATCACTAACAGTTAGCAATACTGCTTCAGTTTCTGCTATGGACATGTGCAACATTTCTAAATAATATATAATTTTTTGTGACATTTCACACACTATTCACTTGTATTCTATCTCATATCTACAAAAAATCCATGGGTATATTACGTCTGTTTTGATAGTACCTGGTTGTTGCAAGTAAAAATGTTACATCAGCTCTTACATTTAATAGACAGTTGTATAATGGGACATTTCTGAGAAGGAGAGAAAAATCTTAGCCCAATCGGGTATCGAACTCGGTACCCTTGCATTACCAGTTAGGTGATCTAACCACTTAGCTACCCAGGCTGATATTCAATGTATCTATGGTAATATTACTACAATATGAAATTTAACCTATTTTGGAAATCATACAAGATCTTTTCATATCAAAGAGATGAAAAAATAATTCTAGAGAAAACATTAGAACATCGCACATGTCCTTAAATAACAACCTACAACATTCCAAGTTTCTTTATTCATTATGATGAAATAATTATTTGATACAGATATTCTATGCCCTTATTGATTTGAAAATTTGTGATTTGTCATGGTGCACCTGAATCATACCATTAGAAAACTTTATATAGCTGACACAATCTATTTTAGTTTCAACAGATATTTAAGTACAAAAATAACCGTGTTGGGTTAGGTTAGGGACTACAACACTATCAGCAACTATCCAAACTCTTTCATTTGATAAATTAACTTATTGATTGGCATTCCTGTGGCTTTTTTTGAGAAAATATTGTTTCAGTGCACTTTCTTCATCTGATTCTTGAAGCAAGGGTTAAGGGTTTTTCTGACACAACCTTAAAAATGAAGGTCCCATCTCTCAGCAGGCATTAAAGAACCCTAACTTCTACCGCCCTGAGTGCTATGCATAGGAATTCACCTACAGCTGGTGATGTCTCAATAAGTGAAAAATTTTTGAAGGGACATGAAACAAGGGGAACAAACAACATCTCTTAGCTACTTCATTAAAAGGAGTCATCATAATTAAGATAATTAACTAACTAACTTGGTTAGAATTCATTGAAGATCATAAACTTCACATTTCATTTCAACATTTGAGATATACCTGTACATACATGTTTTCTGGTTTTCTGGTGCTTCTATTCCATACTTATCCGACTTGCTTTCTGGACTTCACTAAGATGTGTATTAATTTATGTTAATCTAATGTATATTTTTGAAAACATATTCCTCAGTTTCGATTCATGATTTAGACTATTTTGATTCATAATTCAAATCATCAGTTTAAATTCATAATTTAGATCCTAAGATACCATGAAGTTAAATACTTATTAAAATTTTAAATCACTCAATCACCTTGTACGAATTTACAGCCCAGCAAGTAAAGGATGAAAATAATTGAAAACCAGTGAAGCAGACTACCCAATAAATTTAAAAGATGATAATGGTAAATGATGAAATTTAAAAGATGACAATGTTGAATTTTACTCTCTTTTCCATTTGTAAAATATTTGTTCACTCATCACAATTCTTCCAATTTTCTTAATATGATCAAACCCAACATTAGTGGCAGCTGTCTGATATCAATTAAATTTCTCTTTTAGGTATGAACCATTCTTAAAATATGAATATGAAGTCTACTAAGTCTGTCAACATGTCATAATAAGATTTACCAAAAATTAGATATCACAGTATCAGAATCTGGTAAATTGATGAATAATTGTTTAAAAAGAATGCAATACTATTTAATTAGACAAAATGTATGTTGAACAAGATGTGTTTGATAAACACAAATGCCCATATAATGTCTGCATGAATGTTAATACCAATCCTGTGATTCAACATTTAATTTAATTATATATAACCGGTGCAATGTTAAAACCAGTCCATTTAAATTTCAGTAATTTTAATTTTTTTTCATAAAAATGGTTGAGAGTGAAGTGTTTAATGAAAAGAAAATATAAATCATATTATTAAGATATCATAATACTTGTAGTTGTATCATTTTGCTTAAATATTGAGTTTGCTCATTACATAAAAATTTTATTCAATGGATCAATAAAAAACTTCATATTGAAGTATGATTTCAACATCGAAAGAGTGATATAAATTCTCAATTATTTTATATGAATTTTTTTGTGATTTCTTCCATAATGATAAAAAAGGTGTTTTGTTTGCAAATAACAGATTTTAGAATCCAAATTTTGTTTTGAATTGATGTATGATAGGAATATCTGATACAGCATGCATAAAATACTCATATAGTCATTCTGATTTTTTAGATAAAAAAAAATAATTTAGGAAAAATGAAAATTTTGTTAGTATTTTTTTTAAATCTATGGATTTCAATAAAACAAAAAGAAACATGTAATTAAGGAAAAATATATATAAATGTATTTTAAAAAGAAATTGAAATGAAGTTACCAAAATTCAGGAATATTGTGATTTTTCAAATTGAACCAAACCCAATCAGAATTATAGAAAAGTAGTTATAGAGAACCTTGTAATCAGAAAACTATATTTCCTTGATGTACAATGGTTTACAAATTAAATGAATTTATAAAGGAAACTAATTTCTTTATGAAAAGTACATAAAATTAACAATATGATTATTTTAGTAATTTATATCAAATGTGATTGGGATCAGTACTTTTTTTCTCTGGTTTGGTTCAAATCTAACAATCACAAAATTTCTGAATTTTTATCATTTCAATTTCTTTTTAAAATACATTTGTACGATATATCATTTTGTTAACAGACATGTTTCATAAATATTTTATCTGTAGATTTAAAAAATATTAACAAATAACATTTTCAATTTTCATAAATACTTTTTATTTAAAAAATTAGAACAACTGTAGGAGTTTTTTACCCATGTTTTATAAGATATTTATATCATGCATCAAATCACAGCAAAGTCTGGATTTTAAAATCTCTTATTTGCAAACTAAACACCTTTTTCATCATTCCAGAAAAAAATCACAAAAAATTCATATAAAATAATTGAGAATTGGATGGTGAAATCATGCTTCATATGAGATGCTTAAATGAGCCATTAAATAAAATCTTGCTGTCTTGAGCCACCTTAATTCTCCAACATTTTGATCTGGACATAATGAATTACTGAATAAAAGACAGAACAAGAAATGTTTAAGAAAAAAGTATGTTCCACTTGATACAAAATTGGAAAGGGTTACACATGCATCATTTAATTGATAGTAGTGCCAAAACAATTCAAGATATTGAGTGAAGGGTTGTCATTAGGAATTTTTCAAAGTGAGTCCCTGATGCATGGTTTATGAACAGCTTGAGTCCCATGAAAATTTGACAAGTCCAATGAAAAATTCATGTGTGTCCTAATTTTGTGTCAAATAAATGCATGAGTATTTTTTTCTGTACCCCTATTCAGAATGAATACAAGCTGATACTAACCTCTTTTCACTTCATTCTAAAACAAACTGCAAACATTGATGTGCTAATAACTCTAATTACCTTCCCAATGCATAATTGTTATAGATATAATTACAAATAATAATTGCTATTTGGCCTCAGATCAAAGACTATTTTAATAATTGTTCATGCAGTCAGCAGTAAACTCGTGTCATAATAACAACCTGACAGAGAGGTAGAATGATAAATAAATTACTACAATGAAATATATTTGATTGCCAATGATCTGTCAATGCCAATGGTAACAAACATGACTCTACTTTCGATTCTATATGTCATCTGGATTTTTCTAACACAAACAGGACTTTGGAGAAAATGGATTTTTGTTTCATTTTTAATGGACTCCAGAATGCATCAGGACTCATCATGTTAAACATCCTTGTGTCCCAAATAAATTTTCCACAGCTAGGACGCACATTCTTGCATTAGTGACAACCCTGTGAGTGAGCAATAACATCTTATGTCCAAAGTGGATTGACCCTTGACCCTTGACCATGTGACCTAAAAATCAATAGGGATCATCTATCATTAGTATTGTACACCTATGCAGTGCCTTATCTAATAACACAATTACCCTAAAGTGCTTTATATGTATAAAAAAATAACACTCTAAAAAAAAAGAACAATACATACATAAGAAGGATATAGAATAATGTTAAACTGAGGTAACTAAGAGTAGGCAAAACTATAAAAAGTGTGTGTGTGGGGGGGGGGGGGGGGGGGGGGGGGAAGTAAAAACAATTGTTTACATAAATATGATAAATACCGAATTACAAATTAAATGTAATTTATAAAGATATGTTTTAAGTTTAATTTTAAAAACAACTAATGAACCATCAAATCGAAGATCCAGTGGGAGGCAGCTCCATAGGGTTGCTGAGGACACATCTAACCATTTTTCACAATACAGTTTAGTATGAGCACATGGCTTTAGAAGGGATAACAAATCTGCAGATCAAAGTATTCACTGTGGAGGGTAGACTTGAACCAGTTCCTGGATGTATGCTGGAGCTAATCCATGTATAATTTTGATGGTAATAAGTAAATAATTTTTAGGCCAATATCATAATCGTGCACTACTAATCATCCGATATCGAAACTGATCGTTCTGATGCTGAATGTGTTACTGATGAATATATTGACATCAGAAGTAAAGAGAAGGTGGGATCAGACATGACAAAAGTGCAAGTAAAGATTAGAGTGAAGGATGAGAATCGTGGAATTAGGCAACCTATCCATGAGTCATTGTGATTAAATTAAAAAAAAACCACAGTGAGTCCACCTAGCTAAACAAATGTAAATTACCGCTTCATCTCACATACATGGTGAAAGAAACACAATATGGATTTGTGCGTGCCATTAAAGAAACCTAGAAATGAATTACATGTACGTCATGATTTTGTACATTCATATAAAATTCCCCAGTATAGAACTTATTATTGAATATGAAATATGGATATAAGGGAGGGGTTATAATTCACTTCATAGGTTGATTTTAAAAGAACTTACAGTGATGGGGATGGTGTAAATAAATTGATGAACATTGGGTTTAGTTAGATTTGAAAAGTAAAATAAGGAATGATATTTAAAACAAAGCATTGGCATAGAATTTAACAGTTCTGCTGATCATTTCTCATTGATTGAGAGAGGGGCCTCCCTCTCCTTAAGGTGAAGTAAAA
The DNA here is from genome assembly GCA_024699665.1 of Ostrea denselamellosa. Lineage (NCBI taxonomy): Eukaryota > Metazoa > Mollusca > Bivalvia > Ostreida > Ostreidae > Ostrea > Ostrea denselamellosa. The sequence goes on along the minus strand of JAMZEH010000064.1, from coordinate 3,666,820 downwards.
TACTTGTTAAAATGAAATCCTAAGTTGAATTTTTGTAATATTCTTATTGTTGAATCCATATGTCTTGAAATGTCATTTGTTAGTTTTTCTTTAAAACTGAATTATAGATTCTTTTTTTAATACAGTACCGAGTACTTCAAATAGCTTGCAAGTTTGACCTTCTTACATCATGTACATATCCTCAAGTGTGATTACATAATTATGAAAATTAATTTGTGACCTTAATCAATATTTCATTTGTTTTTTTATATTTCATTTACTTCATTAATAAACTTCTTTCATAAAATCTATATTTTGTTCACAGTTTATTTTCAAAACCGTGTACTTGAATGAAAACTAATGGATTTAACTGAGGGCATCTAATACTGGATTTGTGACCTTATAAAAAAAATTCTACATGTCAGATTTCTTTTAAATTTTGCAAACAGATGCAATTTAATATCATAAAAAAGACTTGTAATTTTCAAAAAAATTGAATTTTTAAAATTTTTTTTGGCTGTAATAGCAGAACCAATAGCTGGACAGTTGATTTTACATGCACTATCTTGCTGCCGATCTCTGGGGAAAATTGGGATTGGTCCATTCCAATTTTTTCTCAGAGCAATATTTCTGCACCTAGGTGCTATTAAGCATTAGTTATTAAGTATCGACAAGCACCTGCCTATGTGGACTCCCAGACTATTTGTCAATTTCTGAGTTGTAGTTTTAGTTAAGTCTCTTGTCTAAACAATGACAGTGTGTTCTTGTTACCTCTTTGGCATGTACTTATAGAAAAACGAAAAATCAAACTACAATCAATTTATCTTGTCTACATGACATACAGCCATTGGCAATGTTGGTATTTTAACAGAGATTTGTATCCAAATCAGAGAAATTCTTTTTCTCACTTGTTCTGTAACTTGACGATCAAACATTGTACCATTGATTTATCAAAGACAGAGAGAATCCAGAGAAAACAAAAATAGCTTTATGTTTCGGAGATAAATATTTTCTTTGCAATTTCAAACATGCTGGGGGAAATAATCTACCTATTTACCTAATACAAGTCCCTCTGAATGCTAGATCAATAATTTTTTTTCCTATTTATGATAGCATTTGACTTTTAAAACATTCAACTCCTTCACAGTGCGAATAAGAATCTCACAGAAACCAAACAATACAAGGCAGGGGATTTTTGGCATTATCATTTGATAAAACAACTCTGCTGCATATGAATTCTTGACAAAAGATAAACATACATGTAGCTAAGCTTTTTAAACTGTGTAAAGTCTTATTGTGAATATTTAATTCCAAACAATTCAGATTCATGCTTTGAATCTGTATAGCTAGTTAGATAATCTCAATCTTACGTTAAATTGACAGTGAGAATCAAGAAACATATCATAATTATTATTACAAATTAGTTGGGTACATGTATTTCTTAATGAAAACTACATATTCATCAAAGTTTTCAAAAGAACCACTCTTTTGCACATGCATATTTATCAAATGCATTTAAAACTGTTTAGAACAATTTGATCATACATAGCCTGTAAATTTTCTTGAAGATGGTCAAAATACACAACCATTTGATATTACCTGATAAAACTGTTATTGTCTACTTTTTCCCTGATCAAGTTTTTTATGTCAGTTCTTGATTTTATTCACATTAATGATACTGCATATATATGCAAGGTTATGTTCATTTAATTCACTATTCCATAAAAACATGTAACTCCCTTAAAATAATAAACATCAAACATCATGTATACTTGTAATATTACATATTACAATAAATAAATTTCCAAAACTGTCTCCTTATAAATTGAAAAAGAAAATTTATAGATTGAAACTTTTTTAAATTTTCAAATATTCAGAGAGAGAGAGAGAGAGAGAGAGAGAGAGAGAGAGAGAGAGAGAGAGAGAGAGGTGAAAGTTAGGAGAGGGTTAAAAATTGAATCAAACATTAAACATGTTGCCTAACTATATATATTTATCTGTACCCAAGTTTATCGAGTTAAACTAACATTTAAGATTGGTTTTCAATGTCCATGCAGTATTCAGATTTTTGCATTGTAATGGTTGAACTTTAATGACAGATACCTTGGCCACTATCTGTAATTTATTATTTCAAATAAAGGAATCCAGAATGACCTTTTAGCCCTTGGCTGTATAAAAGACCAATTTTATATATATAATGACTTTAACAGTCATCATGGTATAAAAGACTAAAACTTGTATTAGAAGAATTGCAATGAGTGCACACTTTTTTCAAATTGGTTTCAATTGATGCAAGGTCAATTTGTTCTAATGTTTTTCCATTAGAAATCTGGACAAAATGATCTTGATTTCTGCCAAAAGACTATGATTCAGTCACAATAAAGTATCTGGTCCTAACAAACTTGTGCCATATATAGGAGCTTCAACTTTTTCTCCTTTATGAAGCAAATGTTTCCATCAAGTTCACCAGTTACCTTGACAGTGTCTAATTAATCCATTGCAATGACACACTGTCTTACAGATCACAATCAACCATTTCGCCTAATAGGAACTTGCGATATCAGTCCACTTCAAAATGGACCACAGAAATGTTCTGGGTTGTGACACTGTTTCAGCCTTGTATCAAGAATAAATCTTTTTTAACATATCTCAATAGCAGTCTTTTAATGTTGTAGACCTTGACCTTACTTAAATGTCCTTGATTCAAGATAAGTACACACTGCTGTGTGGCTATAGTATAAAAATTACTTACTTGCTTCACAGAAGATCTATATGAAGTAAAATTTAATGCACATTTGTGTGAATGAGTCTTTCATACATGTATATAACAAAAAAACTGATATGTTCCTATAACACAGCGAAAAATGTGGACCAAGGAAGTGAATTTTTCAGTAAACTTAGAACTAGCGTTTCCTGTGCACTTTTCAAGGACTGTGTTGGGTGTGACTATAGTGCCTAACTACAGGATTTTGTATACAAGACTTGTCCCAGCTCAGCAAAACAAACAGGAATTGCATAAGATTAATCTGGAGCCTTGACTGAACAAAGCTGGATTGAGTAATATGTAATAATTCAGGGATCTGATAATATAAAACTCCTTGTAATGTATAAGCCACCAACTACAATTAACACAAATGTTGAATATTCATGTTTTCACTTGATAATGAATCGTTTCTTAAAATATATATACCTGTAAAAACTGTATATAATGGGGAGAAAAAAATCCAGAAACCACCCTCAAATGTGTATTCTGTATTCCACAATTTTGATAAACATTTATTATGCTTTATATGGACATTAAAGTGTGCTTACATTTAATATTCTAAGACATATCAGCTGTCTTTCGTAACACATTACACTCCCTCAAAAGGTGCAAACAAGCTGGAATTCAGACACTTTTTCTTTAAATTGAAGTGTACAACTACAGTTTCACACAAAACATTTGCTGTCATTCATCTTTGATTTGAAATCTCTCTTTGACAGTTTTTCTTTCATAGGACTTGTTGAAAAGCTCAGATCAGACATTATGTTAAACATGTTAAGGCATTTTGTTGAAAAGCACACTTTAATGTCCATATAAAGCATAATAAATGTTTAACAAAATTGTGGAAAAGAGAATACTTTGTTGTATGTAAAAAGTATTCTAAACCTCCAAATAATCTTTTCATCTGTCTATGTAGATCTTACTTAAATATTATTAATACACACCTTTTACTTTGCGGCAATGAAAATATACATGATTTATTACGATTGTTAAACTATGTTGTGCACTGTAAATTTTTGTAAAACTAAAGGCAAATTATACAACTGTATTTACATTTTCAATGTTTTTACCTTTGATGTCTTTACCAATTGAATGACAGCAATGAATATAATATAGTTGTGAACAATGCACATACATACATACAAGTACAGATAAATGTAATATGTCTATTTCAACATGTAAATATAGGAAATAAATTTCATTTCAGAAAATACATGAGTGTATGAACTGCAATGCTTCACACTGGCATATACTTTTCATGAACATGATGACATGCTAATAAGCTCATTTAGTATGTCATTGTGAAGCATTGCAATTCATACCAGCCCATATTTTCAAACTGAAATTTATTTCTTAAATAAATAACACAGACTTGAATAATGGAAATGTCAATAGTTTGTCTTTAAAATCTGGTTGTCTAAAAATATATTTCTTTTGAAAGATGCATCCATGAACCAAGAGAAATACATATTACAAAAGCCTCCATCTTCTGAACTCATTATTCAGAATAAATGTGCAGGTCTGTTAGATGTAAAGCTTAAAACTATTGGGGGAAAAAACCTTGCCAATTTACTCAAATGCAATGCTAAAATATGCACTGTATGAACAAACACAAAAACTGCAAAACATGAAATAATCATTATAAGCTTTATTTGGCTCATTACCAATTCAACTGCAGAGCTTTTACAGATAAATTTAACACATTGTAAGTAAGGTTGATATACTGAGCTTACACCATCCCCCAAAAATGTAAGTTTACATCACCCTGAAGAGTTTTGCAGCAGCAACTTCTGCAGCTGTAAACAGTGTGAAGATGTTAACAATCCTTACCTTCAAATATATTCCCAAGAACCATATATCCTGTAATTATATCAATTCTAGAAAAAATTACCACAACCATCCACTCTCCCATCCAATGCTATTTCCTCCAGAATAAATCAGCTCAACGATAAAACAATATTAAATCTCTATTGGCTGATTACTTAACGACCAGAATAAACGTCGTTGTGTGCAGGTAAACCTACCTGCGTGAGATTAGGCTCTGGACACAATACTTCAGTGGGCTTATCTTTTAAACTTCTTATTCAGCCATCCATCTGAAACTACAGATAAACCAAGTGTTAAAAACATGAAGCAATAAAGGACTCGGTGAATATTTAACTTCATCAAGTCTACCGTATGTAGTATCTATCACAGTGTTAAACAATCCACCAGAACTAGGGTCTGCAGAGTCATAAATATTTGAAATATAATTGATAAATCTGAACAGTGATTAGACACATTGTTCAGGTTTCATGCAAATCTGTGTATTTTGTTATAAATTGTTGAACAATCATTTAAATATGTCTCCATATATTTTGTAATCAATATCTTCTCAGAACAAAGAATTGAGGAATTATTAAAGGTACAGTACTCAATCTTGTGACCATACAATGACTTTTCTGTAGTGTGTATTGGGACCCAGCAAGTATCTTCTAGCAAGTCAAATGTTGGAAGTTATACTGCAACCAAAAAAAATCAGTCCAATAAAAACAAAAGGCCCATGGGCCATACCACTCACCTGAATCACCTTGCTGTTGTTCACCTGGTGTGATTTTGAAAAGATTTTTATTAATCAATCATTATTCCCATGAAAAATTTTGACCCAATATTGTGGTCCCAACTTTGTCCAAAAGGATCACAACATAACTGAAAATGAATTCACATAACATAGAGATGCCACAACTTCATTATGACTAACATGACATTGCTGTACTGGATAAAACCAAGGTTACAAGGTCATAGATCATGACATGAAATGGAAGACCTTCCTTCAAGAAATCTCTATACAAAATATGAAAGCTATATCTTAAATACTCCAGGAGATGTTGAATAGCTCAGGTTTTTATTTATTATAAGTAGGTCAAATTTCCTGGTCAAGGTCACAAGGTCAAAACACCAAGGTGTAACAAGGTCTTGCCATCAAGAATCTATATACAAAACATGAAAGCTCTACCTTAAATACTTCAGGAAGTATGGATTAAGTTGAGTTTTCTTTAAAAAGTTGGTCAAGGTCACAGCATCAAACATGATTGCATCACAAGGTTGAATGATTGATTGTTTGTGTGTTTTACGTCCCATCGATAATTTTTCACTCATATTGAGACGTCACCAGCTGTAGGTGAAGTTACACAAATTTAGACCTATACTTAGCGCTCTGAGTCATAGCAGTGATGGTTCTTCAACGTTACATCTGCAGTAAAACTGGACCTCTGTTTTCAACGTCATATCCAAAAGACCTGTTATTCTCACTTCTAAATGCCAAGCAATTGGTGAAGGAGTAATCACTACCTATTTTTACATCTTAGGTTTGACGCAGCCATGGCATAAGTAGGGCCCAAACTCACAACCTCCTGTTTACAAAGTGAACACTACCACTGAGCTACCGTGACTGGTGTCTTGTCATAAAGAATCTATATACAAAATATTAAAGCCCAACCCTGAACAGTCCTGAAGATATTTAACAGATTATATTTTCTTAAAGTAGGTCAAATTCCAAGGTCACAAGGTTAAAGGTTATAGTATGAAAGGAAAAGTCTTGCCATAAGATATATATATACAAAATATGAAATATTTCATCTCAAATAGTTCTGGAGATATTAAATAGGTCGGGGTTTTTCCAAAATAGATCAAACTTCAAGGTCAAAAGATCAAACACCATTGTGTCACAAGGTTAGTTGTTTGGTTGTATATTGTTTAACATCCCGCTCAAGAATTTTTCACTCATATGAAGATGTCACCATTGCCAGAGAAGGACTGTTAAATTTAGGCCTAAGCTCAGCACTTGCAGCTTTTGAGCAGAGGGATTTTTAACAAGAGTGTGAGATGTTAACAGACATACAACAAGGTAAGCCTTGAGGAGGAATGCTACACCAGAAAAAAATTAGTGTGGATGAAAAGTGGAGATGTACAATATTTTGAAAATGAAAATTTTCAAATTTACTTTATTTAGTCAAAAAATGCATTTTAGCAGAATGTAATCTGGAAAAAAAATTGAAACCCCTGCTGGACTCGAACCCACGATCTACAGTTCAGCAGTTGATATACTAACCTACTGAGCTAGGTAATCAAATCCAAGAGAACAAATATTGCTGATATTTTTATTTATGCATGTTTAAAAGGAAGGCAGCCATAATGATGATGTAGTACATGTGTAACTCATTAAGATTTCGACATATAATCAAATAAAAAGATCACTACAGGTTAAAATCTTGCAAGACAGCTGATATGTCCAATTGCAGGTGTAATCAATTCTCATTCCCCACCTCTCCCCCAGTGGTACATTTGAGAGCTGACCGAGGCAGTACACTACTGTCAACATCCAAATATGTATGGAAACATTCATAGCCTTATCACAAATTCTTCAACAGATTTTTTTTTCAACATTTATAGTTCCAAACTATTAGTGCAGGTCAGAAACAGAGATATACACAGATTGGATTAATTCAATTGTTATTTATGGTGAGTACTTGACAATCCACATTCAACATGTGAGGAAAATACAGTGTTAAATCATGTCATTCGGATTATAAAACACCACTTCAGAAACCTGTGCTTTGACAAGTTAAATAACTATTCACTTGGAAACATCCAATGAAGAATGTACCCTCTTGCTAGTAAATTAAAGCCTCATCCAAAGATCTCCAACATATCTTAGTGACCTACACCAAACCTACAGATTTACTTTAGGATCACCACATGGTTACATAGATATGAAGACCCCTTCAAACATCCATAGCGTAAAAAAAAAAATATCAAAAAATCAGTCACACAATGTATTTTAGTGTTTTACATTACTTCCTGTCCAGATTTCTTGTACAAGAACATAACAAGAGGCCCATGGGCCACATCACTTACCTTGGCCCTGCAATTGTTCAGCTTTTGGGATTTTTAAAAGGTTTTTTCCATTAATCTTTATTCCCATGGAAAATTATACCCCATACTGTGGCTCCAACCTAGCTCCAAACGATCACAACATAACTGAAAATAAATTCACATAACACAGAGATGCCTTAACACCAATATGAATATATAGCATAATCTTACTGTTCTGGATAAGACCAACATTACAAGGTTATAGATCATGGTATGATATGAAAGACCTGGCCATAAGAAATCCTCTACCTTAAATAATTGAGGAGATACTCAATAGGTCAGATTTTTATTAAAGGTAGGCCAAACTTCCTGGTCAAGGTCACAAGGTTAAACACTTAAGTATGTAAAGGTCTTGCTATAAAAATCTATATTCAAAATATAAAAACTTAATTTAAATAGTTCAGGAGATACTGATTATGTCAGATTTTTTAAGAATTTATGCTAGGTTACAAAATCAAATACAATTGTATTAAAAGGTCTTGTCATAAAGAATCAATATACAAAATATGAAAGCCCTACATTGAATAGTTCTTAATAAGATATTTAATAGGTTACATTTTCTTAAAAGTAGGTCAAATTTCAAAGTCACAAGGTTACAATATGAAATAAAAGGTCTTAAGAAATATATACTGTAAAATCACTTATTTTCATGGGGTCAAATTTTCATGGTTTACAAAAGAAATGTTGGTTCATGGGGGATTTGATTTTGTGGTTTAAGAAGTGTAAATTTCATGTTTGGTTTAAACAATATTTATTCAAGAAAACATGATCAGCTAACAATATTATGATGTACATATGTAGACAGGGATTTGAAAAAAAGCAAATCTGCTTATATAAATTCATCTCCCTATAATCAATGCACTTAGATAATTGAGATGGTCATTTGTAGAAGGAACGGGTTACACAAATTTCGGTATGTATGCATAAAAATTAGAGAAGAATTCTATATGAAATAAACCAACAAAATCTTACAGACTTGTTAAAGAACGAACATCAATAAGGTACATATTAATAATGAGGGGTCTACTAAGGATATGGTACAAATATATGAAATATATCATGCAATGAGTGTTCACAATATAATAATTCATCATAGGTACAAATTGAGATACGTGAGCACATAATGATTGAAAGTCAAGCAAATCTCTTAGTATTAATTATAAATTTTTGGACACTTATAAATATATTTTCATTTTCAGTGTACGGTAAATTTTGATTTCCATATAGCAATAGATCAAGGGTTAAAGGATGATTTATTTGGCTTTGTAGTAAACCTCTTTGGGTAGTGTACTGATTACATGATAGTAAGAAATGGGCGGTTGATTCAATCTGGTTGCACTTACAAAGAGGATTAGGTTCAATATTCTTTTCATAAAGATGTTGTTTGAGAGAGCTACAGCTCATGCGAAGTCTTGCATGTAATATCTGTCCGAGACGACTACCAGCGAAATAGTACTTGGGAACTTTTGAATGTTGCACGGAAATTGCTTTTTTGAAGGATTCAACAGAAGTCATTTCTTTAATATGTGGTGGAAGATTGTTCCAAAGGCGAACACAAGAAGGAAGAAAACTATTATAATAATGAGCACTATTTGAACTTATATAAACATAATTTTGAGCGTTGCGTGTGTTGTAGTTGTGGATATTATGGTGCTGTTCAGGGATTAATGATGAAAGATATTCAGGTGTCAAATTTTTGACCATTTTGAAATATTGTACCAATTTGTGTTCTTCGCGTCTTTTTTCTAAAGTAGACAAGCCCGACTCGTTATAAAGTAGTCTTAAACTCGTTAGTTTTGTTGCACCGGTTATTTTTCGTGCTGCTTCTATATTAATTTTCTCCAGTTTCCCTTTAAAAGCTTGGGTGCAATTAACCCAAATAATATCTGAATATTCGATAACAGGCCGAATAAATGAAAAGTACAGTGCCTGGAGAGATTTCCTATCAATTTTGAATTTTAGTGCTCGCAGAAGCTTAAGTTTGTCAGATGCTTTTTCAAAGATAAGATCAATGTGACCCTTCCATTGACAGGATGCATCGAATAAAAGACCAAGATGTTTATGTTGAGAAACTTCTTGTATAGGATTATTATTCATGAATAAGGTCGGGTTTCGATATTAGTAGTGTTTTGGTTTTTTGGGGATTAAAGTTAACCAACCATTTTTTAGACCAATTGTGAATTTTGTCTAGGTTTTGATTTAGCTGAATAGCATCAGAAAGTGGGTTGTCTATGATCATGTATATAGATGTATCATCTGCAAATAATTTAATTGAACAATCAACTTCAAACACTATGTCATTAATGAAAACAAGAAAGAGAAGGGGGCCAAGAATAGACCCCTGAGGGACACCGGCATTTATTGACAGAATATTTGATTCCTTGCCATTCAAGAGAACTTTTTGTTGTCATGAAGATAAGTAATTTTCAATCCATTCTAACATATTGCCTTTAATTCCCATTTTTTTAAGTTTATAGGTTAATCCCCTATGCCAAACACGGTCAAATGCTTTGCTAATGTCAAAAAAAATTACACGAATTTCTTTTCCATTGTCTAGCGCTTTAGAAAACTCATTAGACAAATACAAAAGTTGATTTGTCGTTGAGTCACCTCTTGTGAATCCGGATTGGTGAGGAGTTAATAGATCATTACCTACAATGAAATTATAGATGTATTTGTAGACACATTTTTCCAAAATTTTTCCTAAAATACTTAGCAAAGAAATAGGTCGATAATTTCCAACTTTACTTTGGTCGTCTTTTTTGTGTATGGGTATAACATTGGCAATTTTCCAAGCAGAGGGGAACTGCTTTGATTTCAATGATAGGTTAAAAAGTTTGCATAGGTGAGGGGTTAAAACACTTGCAGCTTCTTTTAAGATTTGGGGACTTATAAGGTCGGGTCCTAGTGCTTTGTTTATATCCAGGTTCATTAATACATCTTTAACATCATCATGGGTTAAGGTAACACTTTCTAAAGATTGAGACAAGTTATTAGTTATGGGTGGTAGTGTATTTCCTGTTTCGATTATTGTAGATTGAAGACAAAAGAATTCGTTCAATAAATTGGCTTTATCAAAGTCATCATGTATAACATTACCTTCGTCGGTAGTTAATATTGATATAGAACGCGTTGTAGAAGACCCTGTTAGTTGCTTCATTATTTTCCACCAATCTTTAGACCCAAATTTGTTAGAGTTTAAGTTTTCACATATTTTGTCAAAGTAAGTTCTTCTTGCATACCTTAGGTTGTTTACGACAGTGTTACGGATTATTCTGAATTTGGATCTATGATATTCACTATTAGTTTTATTTGCTTTCTTTCTTAATCTATTTCTTTTTCTCATTAATTTTTTTGTATTGTTATCAAGCCATGGTAAATCGTTCTGCCGTACTGTTATAATTTTGTTAGGTATACAATTTGAGTGTAAATTTCATGTTTGAAGGGAAACAGAGTTGTCCTTCTTTGTATTAGAAAACTTTGTTTGCTAGTTATTGTTGTCCTTCTTGCACAAAATAAACCAAACGTTATACAGACATGTTGAACAAGTGCCTGGAACCCATATATCATATAATATATATAATATGAATAAAGTTCTTTGATAAAATTTTCTGTGTTTCTATTAGTCTTACTCTCATTACTGCAGTCAGAGTTAATATTTTTAGTTCTCGAATTATAATTTTATCTACCTGTGTATGGAGAAATCCAGACATTATCAGTATATATTTTCATTTCTATAAATTCAAAATCATTGTAGCTGATGTTATATATAAAATAAAGACTTTCAATTTTCATGGTCAGTAAATCAATTATTTCTGTCTACTGTATACACATGAGGGCATTAAGCTTCTCCGACATGAACCCAATGTTTTGATGATGAAGTTCAAACACCAGTGTCATATAATGATTAACAATACCTACCACTACATCCAAAGCATAACTGGATATAAGAAATTTATTTTAAATAATTTTTACTATAATTGATACCTCTACTTATGAGGCAATTCACAAGTGGAAGCAAACCTATACAGGTTCTGCATGTAGCAACGCTCAATCAACAAGAGAACGACGTCTTTAAGAGTGGCATTGAGGCCCTTAAACATCACTAGCAAAAGTGTATCGATACTGAAAGGGATCATGTTGAAAAATAATGCAATATGTCCACCAAAATTCAAACCCTTACATTTAAGGCTCACAACATATCAATCAGCCCTTGTATTCTGATATAAGCAATAATTACTCCTAACTTCACTCATCATACATTGCACTGTTTTTTGTTGTTTTATTTTTTAAATCCATTACGTGCATTCAATATTCATAATGATGCAAGTAGCATTGCAAAAAAATTTCCAGATGCTATTCAAAACTGATGATTGAAATGGTAAAGAACAAGTTTTGTTGTGACAAAATAATTCTGCTGGTCATTACAGATGCAAAGTCAACAGTAGAGATAAAATATGACTTGCAGATCATGGGCCATTACTGTGTTCCATACCAAATTACAGATGATGCATTCTAAACACAAACAGTCTAGGGGCTTTCCAGAAAGGACATTGGTGAGAAATACATTGATATAAAAAATAGAAGATATAGATATAAAAATAGAAGAAAGGGAATGAAAGTTATACATCTTTTAAAATTTACTGCAAAAAACAGAATCATTTCATTCATGTCACAGAATTACATTTCCAAAACTTCACTTATCATGTTCATTATTAAATAAAATGTATACCAAATGGTTCATTTCTAATAATCCATAGGCCCTATCCTTGTGCAATACAAAATCTTCATGTTACTCACTGTCCACATCTCCATGACTTAATTCTCACAACATATTCAATGCATGTATATAATCAACAAGAAAGTACACAAGCTATTTTTGAGCATACATGCAAAAATGAGGGAAACCCCTAATAAACAAGTATTTATTATAACAGGGACTGTTACAGATGTTCCCCAAACGTTCTCCCATGTAGGAAGTGGTGCCAGTTGTTTCAGGACAAGTGATTTTGACTATAAGAAACTGTATAACATCTAAATATATAACTATTTTATAACGTTCACGCCATTTCATAGTTAAACAAATTAGTTATCAACATTTAATAACTCACCCATCAAAATTCAGTGCACGTGCATGCACATGTTGAGTAGTATCTTAAACATGTCAATATGTTAAAAATCTAAATATACAACTACACCATGAATTTCAAAACATTTCAGTGACAAATGAGAAACTAACAGTAGTAGAAGTTACAAACACCTGAAACAATGCACATGCATACACGAGCATGCGAGGGTATATCTGCACATCTTACAATGTAGGTTTCAGTAGTGTGTACATTTCATCTCAATATCGCTGAATATACCATATTCATGAGCAACATATGTAAGTATTTAAGTATTAGCCAATCAAATTTGAGTGCACGTGTGTGCGCATGCAATGAAGTGATTTTGGCAACATCAATGAGTACGGAGTCTCAAAATATATCTGCACCACAAATTTCAATACAATTCATTGAAATCCAACAATGTTATAGACTATATTTGAATTTAAACATCAAAAATGACAATGCATGCGCGCACTCATGTACTCACGAATTCGACAAATGAATTTTTCTCCACACCATTCAATACGCATTTGAATCATAAACCCACAACTAAGATTTCACATCCATATAATTTTTTATTCGAAGGTTATGGCCTTTTTTCTACCCAAAAAAGAAAGAAAACCAATGCACGTGCATATACATGCATGTAAGTTAGACACCACATTGATGTTGATGTCATTCGATAGGCACTTGATAGATAAACATACAATATAAATTTCATATCGTTTACATCATTTATAAGAAAGTTATGGCGATTTCAATATCGGCCAATCAGAATTTAGCGCATGTGCATGCTCATGTGGGGAAGTGATTTTGAAACTACCATTGAGGAGGGAGTCCCAATACATATATGCAACATTAATTTCAAATCAATTCATTAACTAAAAATGTTATGGACCGATACTTGAATTGAGACGTCAAAAATTAAATTGCACACGCGAATTCAACGATGGAATTTTTGTTCACACCATTCAGTAGGCATTTAAATCATACGCCAGAAAGTAAAACTTCAGCTCAATTCAACTTTTAATTCGAAAGTTAAGGTCATTTTAGTACCCAAAAAATGACGGAAAATCAATGCACATGCATAGATCTGCACATGAGTAAGATTTAACATTGGTGTGGTGCCATTCAATAGGCATTTGAAAGATATACTTACAGTATAAATTTGATGTCGTTTGAATAATTTATAAGAAAGGTAAGGCAACTTGAAAATCGGCCAATCACAATTTAGCACTTGTGCATGCATGTGCGTAAAAGTCATTTACTATATATTTGTGTTAAGAATACAAACCTACATTCAGACACCAAGTTTCAAAAGATTTTAACAAAAAAAGACGAAAGTTATGATCATTCAAAGAATTGAAACTTCAAAAGATGATGCACAAGCATGCGCATTTGCAAATTTTATATCATCATTCTGTAGATATTTGGGATGTCTACCTATAACGTAAATATGATTTCATTCCCTTCAACAACAACAGAAATATATACATTTTTGTATGATCTAATCAAAACGAAGCACATGTGCATGCACGTACAGAATCATAATTTTGACCATTGCAGTCAATAAAGGAGCTAAAGGTATATATACAATATAAATAGCAAACGATTTCATTGGGAAACGAAACGTCACGACCATTCAAAAATTTGTGAACAAAACCTCCAATGCACATGCAGGCATTTTCACAGAAAATGATGTTAATTCCGCACATCTACATATGCTACACTATCATCCTATATTGGTTTCATATTGATCCCATGAGTAGTTTCTGAGAACATTCGTGAACAAAAAAGTCCCAAGAAAGAAATAATAATAAGAAGAAGAAACAGTAAACCCAATATGTTCCCAAACTTCATTGGGGAACATAATAATAAGAAACCGAGTAAAACCAATATGTTCCCTACCTTTGTTGGGGAACATAATAATGACTCAAATATTGGGAATCAGGCATATTACAACTATGAACTAATTTATCAATTATCTAGTTTAAGGAGGTATAGTACATTGTCATAATGATGGACTTCCTTTTAAAACATGAATGAATTATAATATAGATATCAGCACTAGTTGTTTATATTCCTTTTAGAATTAACTGCCTTCCCAAGTAGTTCAGTAGGTTAGCATGTGGACTGCAGAATTGTAGATTGCAGGTTTGATTCTGGCAGGGGTTTTAAATTCTTTCTGACCATTTTCTTGTAAAATTGCATTTTTTGACTAAATAAAGTAAATTTTTAAAGTTATCAATTACAAAATATTGTTGCACTTGTCCTCCACTTTTCATTCATATTAAATTTCTCTGATGTACCATATTCCTCCTTATAAATTATATTCTACATTTGTAAAATAGATGAAATTAATATATTGCCATACTTGAAATTGAACAACTTCAGATAACTTTTAAGATATCACAAAATATCTTTAAATGTTAGTCCAGTAAGATATCTGTTTCAAGTTCCCATCAAAATCAAGAAAACAGACATATAATACATTATGAACAGACTGTAAAGGATAATGACATAGAATCTTTTATGGAGCACAGTTTAAAAAGATTAGAAGGCAGAGTCTCACTAATGATAAAGACAGACTGTGACTAGAAGCTTTAAATGATGACTTACATGGCTTCTATCTCTGGTGTTATCAATTATTTACAAATATTAGTTGAGAAATAAAATGAGCATTGAGGACAGTTCCCCGAGTCAAGTGAAAAGACAATCCTAAATGAAAAGATGTTCACTCAACCAGTTCCCCGAGTCAAGTGAAAAGACAATCCTAAATGAAAAGATGTTCACTCAACCAGTTCCCCGAGTCAAGTGAAAAGACAATCCTAAATGAAAAGATGTTCACTCAACCAGTTCCCCTAGTCAAGTGAAAAGACAATCCTAAATGAAAAGATGTTCACTCAACCAGTTCCCCTAGTCAAGTGAAAAGACAATTCTAAATGAAAAGATGTTCACTCAACCAGTTCCCCCAAGTCAAGTGAAAAGACAATCCTAAATGAAAAGATGTTCACTCAACCAGTTCCAGAGTCAAGTGAAAAGACAATCCTAAATGAAAACATGTTCACTCAACCAGTTCCAGAGTCAAGTGAAAAGACAATCCTAAATGAAAAGATGTTCACTCAACCAGTTCCCCCGAGTCAAGTGAAAAGACAATCCTAAATGAAAAGATGTTCACTCAACCAGTTCCCCCGAGTCAAGTGAAAAGACAATCCTAAATGAAAAGATGTTCACTCAACCAGTTCCAGAGTCAAGTGAAAAGACAATCCTAAATGAAAAGATGTTCACTCAACCAGTTCCAGAGTCAAGTGAAAAGACAATCCTAAATGAAAACATGTTCACTCAACCAGTTTGTTATCAGCACTTTTCCCCTCCCATAAGTGCCTGTCAGTTCTGTAATATCATAAGTGCCTGTCAGTTCTGTAATATCATAAGTGCCTGTCAGTTCTGTAATATCATAAGTGCCTGTCAGTTCTGTAATATCATAAGTGCCTGTCAGTTCTGTAATATTATAAGTGCCTGTCAGTTCTGTAATATTATAAGTGCCTGTCAGTTCTGTAATATCATAAGTGCCTGTCAGTTCTGTAATATCATAAGGAAACTAAAGTACAAAAGGGGGGAAAAAAGAAGCTGGTTAGGCCAAAATAAAATATATGTGCATTTCCTATTTCATTCCTAAAATATTAGGTAGGGTAGGTAGGTAAACATTCTATGAAAACATTTTATTTGAAATCTTACTTTTTGATATGCTTTGGACATGTACATGTACATTGCAAATACTTTTCAAGCAATTTCATGATCCATAGTAGTCAAAATGTAAATCCGAGAAACTCCAGCATGAAAAGAACAAAACTCTGGTTTGAAAATTTTAGACTTTTACTTTAATTATACACATCGTCAATAAAATATTTAGGGTTGGAAGCAAAAATGTAGGTCAGGGTTGGGAAATAAACATATTTCATTTTGGCCTAAAGTGTGTCACATACACATAAAAGCAAAAACAGGAGCCACAAAAATCAGCAGAGAATAAAAGTGACTTGGCTATGACATAAGTAGATTTCAAGATATTGATTTGGTGGCTAAAGAGATGTAACATTCAATATGTAGAAAACCCTACACCATGTCCGATGACCGAAAACATTTAAGTCTGAAAATATTAAGGATCATGATGCGAGTTCTGAGCATAAAGGCATTTGACTTTTTATCTGAATATATTGAGATGAATATTGTTTAGAATTATGTATTTGGGAGTATGACAATACTCAGTGTGTGATACTTGACATTTAACTCGGCTCATGTAACAGTGATTACAAAACTGCAAACTGATAACAAAGATAAAAACATATCAAAGTTTGGAAAATTCAAAAAGGCGAACTTATATATTCTGCAGGTTCTGCTAAGCTTAGTGGACATGCGTTAGCCCTTTCAGTCAAACAAGTTGAAAAATCTATGATAATCATAAGGTTTCAACTACCACCAAACTGCCAAGAACCTACCATGGCCACCCCCTCCATCATCATTTCTAATATATGTAATAATCTTATTACATCTCTTTCTCCATTGTATCATCAGACAACCCAACCTTCTCTTTCTTCAATGACAAAGAAGTTCTCTCAAGACAAATTTACCTGTTTGAAATATCCAAGCAACTCACTCCTGACTGTACGCCATCTGACCGAAAGTTTAGAGAAATTATAGGTCTGCCGTTTGTATAGTCTTTACTTCGTGTTGGGTTTATTTTATTTCATTTATTGGCGGTTTCAAAACGGCTTAATTACACCATGATTAGAGACTTGAAAATAAACTCAGTAGAAATGTAAATAAGATTAACAACACTTAAGATATCCGAAACTACCACATTCCTCTTCCTCAAAGACAATTGTTATACATTTGACTATAACCTAGTATATAGGGGTGGGGGTGGTTACACATGAAACAATGATATACAGTGTACAAGATATATAAATGTCCAGTATACGTAATATACAAAAGTTCACTTTTAAAGAAAAGGTACCAGGATGTCAGGAACGCAAAAACAAGAACAGTTCACAACACGACACTGACACATCACATTCATGTGATTTCGCTGATCTTGGGTTCGTGTATTCCGAGGATCAGGAATTAAAGACATCCCGCAAACCATGCACACCATACATCAATCTGTGGATTCCCTTTGTACAAAATGGTCATTCACACCCTACCAGACCAGAAAATGTGTCTGAAAACAATTTAGCATAAGTACTAGCTATAATGAGCGGTTTATAATAATTTCATATCCCAGATTTGTCATTCAGGTGACAAAGAGCTGTTACTATTGGCCTAATCTTACCAAGTTTACGCGTTTTTATAATTTAGTAAATTT
Organism: Ostrea denselamellosa; assembly: GCA_024699665.1. Classification (NCBI taxonomy): domain Eukaryota; kingdom Metazoa; phylum Mollusca; class Bivalvia; order Ostreida; family Ostreidae; genus Ostrea; species Ostrea denselamellosa. Next base: position 3,648,693 of record JAMZEH010000064.1, on the reverse strand, counting down.
GTCGAAAACAAAACTCATATTGATTACACATATTACATGTGTAGCGTATCAATTACGATTAACCAGTTCATCGACAAATTAACTGGTCAAAACTCCCCGCATGAAAACCACAATCAGTCAGTCTTTTGGAAATTCCGGTCTATGGTAAGGATACAACACCTGGTCCAGCGATTCCACTCCATAACGGACCGACTGAGTGCCTATGTACTGGTTATTTAACAAGAAACAAAATTGATGAGGGGGAAAGAGTTCTTCCATCAAGTTTCAATGCAAAAACGGAACGTGTGTCCAACGTATCAATTGGGGATTCTAAACGAAATTCCGATCCAAGGATGAATTCCTTTTCTACAGGACACAAACTAGCCGATTTCAACTCTAGCTCGCAAACATTGATAGGTTTATGAATATCAATCGAGTTACGAATATGAAGTTCGTCAATAGTATGAAATGATTCTTTATCGATATAAAGGTTTTAAACGAGTTTGTTCTGTACGTTATTCGTCAAAATTTCAGATTGCCCACTGTGTTCGTTAGTGTTCGAACGATTTAGATCTGATGCTACAGCCCCAACATCATACCTTGTGAATTTAGTGATGTTGACACACAGTCAGCGTCATTCTTAGTCTGATATATACCATTAGTTTCCGGTTTGCTCTGTTCATCTGCAGTGTACAAACCAAGAGCGGCTTAGATTTCGGTACGAATAGGGGTTCTTAAAGAATTTCTATTAATTTGTTTGTCGGATGCAATGATCTTTTGAACATACGTAGTTTGATCAATATATATATAAGAACATGAATACGATTTTAATGCCAGTCTCCGAATGACCAAAGTCAGACACACTTTCTCGCTAAACCTTTCTCGACTTGAATTCCATAAAAATCCTAAACTTCTGATGGACAAAAACGATTTCGTAAGATATCTTTCTCGGAATACGGCTAAAGGAATTTCAGATAGAATACGTCTTGCCGAGCCACGAAAAGGCATAAGTTGACTTGCACACTCTCTTTCTCAACCATTCTACTTGACAGCATGTTCAAACTGAATGAAAAATTCTTAAATTTCAAAACTCCCATCAAGCAATGGTGGATTAATTTCTAATATCAAACGATTCGTTCCCAAACCCTCTCTCCTGAAAACGATTCCCATTCTGTTCTAATTTTGATTTCTCCTTCTAACAACACACATTTCGCGGTTGAGAAATCTATTCTGCAATCTAAATCTGATAAATTGAAATTGAAACCTCTTTGTATACTGCATGATAAAAATAAATAAAATAAAATTACTGAATAGTAGTAATAATAGATATAAAGGCAAATATAAAGAAAAACCTTTACAAAAAATACGACAAAATAATTCAGCCAGGTCTTAATCATTGAATAGAACTCACTGTATGAAGCACATGGCTATGACAATCACTGCCTCACAACAATGAAAATCCTATCCTGCTCACGGCACCAAGTAATGTAGCAGGCCTGACGTTCGTATAGTCTGTACTTAGCGTTGTGTTATGTTTTATTTTATATATTAGCGACTTCGAAACGACTTCACTACACAGTGATTAGAGGCTTGAAAATAAACTCAGTAGAAATGGAAATAAGATTAACAACACTTTACGAATTTATTACCAGTATAAAAATGACAAAAGTACACACTCTAAAAGACTAGAATTTAGCCTTTAAATTATAGAGAAAATACTCCCAACCCCAAGATAGTATAATAGTGTAGTGAGCAAATGTTCGGACAAAACAGACAAATAAGACGTGATTCCAGTATAGGAGGAATGGAGGGAAAGGGGTATAGGTAGCAAGGCCAGCTGTCTCGTTTCGATGAATCTTTCGTTACAAGGCTTTATATAGGAAATGGGACAGTAGAAATTGTCATTAAAGTTATTTGCCGAAAGATAAACAGGGCGTGGTTAAACATCAGGATCGAAATTTAGAAATAAAAGTAAAAGTTAAACCGAAACTATCACAATATTATTAAAGAGGTTAGGTCCACAGACTCTCGACATTTTAAATATATTGTCTTCCTTTAAACAAACTATTCAGATTATTTACAGGAAGACATTTTTAAAAAATTATTTTATAGGCCCCTATGTATATGTAAATCACTCGAGAGGCTGTGGTTTATAAGTCAGTGTAGACGTTACTCACAGATGCTGATGCTTGAAACTGTTGTTTGCAATGCGATTACAGATTCTAGATCTGGTTCAATTCTGCCTGTAAGCCTATCTCTTACTAGTAACTTAGTAATTCACAAATACATACTGCCTTAGTGTCAAACAACTTAATATATGAATAAGAGGTTAAGTTCTTTAAAGCAGATATTACGATTGTAGGATTCTTGAAGTTTTTCCATTTTTTAACAGTACTTAAATGACATATTCCATGGTTTTCCCCCTAAACTCGAAAAAAATATCCATACATTAATGTCAAACAATCTAATTTACAGTTAACGGGTTACACACTTTTAGAAAATAATAGTTTCCAAGGGTCCATATTATCTATATATGGGATCACATGCACCTGAAATGTGGATTCTTATAATCTATATATAAACCCCACCCCCATCCCACCCCGTCCCTTCTACCCAATGAAGAAATAAATATAGAATTAATAACTTGTCCAAAATATGTTATTTCCCCACCGATCACAGTCATAGTATAGCCAGTTTCTACTTTCTATAAGCTTTTGAGATGACCACTTGTGAGATATTAGTGATCGGTGGGGAAATCACCTATTTTGGATAAATTATTGGTTCTATAATTTTTCATAGGGCCTAGAAGAGGGGGGGGGGGGGTGTACATAGGACCCACAATTCAGGTGCCTGTGTATAGGATCTGAAGAGCCCCCCCTCCCCTTTATTTATTTGTTTTTTTAATATTCTATTTTATTTATTCATGTCGATTTTTAAAGTAAAAAAATAATGTTTTAGCCCAAAAACTCGTAAATAGTCACACAACTTGATACATGATCAAAGGGTTACATACATTACTTCTTTGCATATGTCAATATCACCTATATCGGATCTATTTAAAAAGAGTTGTTTTCCCCACAACTTTTCGGCCATTATTTTGGTCCCCATTTGGTAACAAAGAAAAACTCAATTCTAAATCTTACGGAAGGAGCCCCCCCCCCTCCCCCCCACCAGTGTAGCATATCGTATATACAGTAATACCGTCAATCAAAGGGTTATTATTGTCCAGAAGTTAGTACGCCGAATACTAACAGATGGGTAATGAACGAAAAATCGTTCTAGCATACATATCTTTGAGAACACTTTGTACATAATTATCTAGTGAATTTTTTTTAATTTTTTTTTTATTTATTTATTTATTTATTTATTTTGTATGTGATTTGATTCTGTCCTGATTGTTAGGACAGGTGGATGTTTCTGGGTTTTTTTAATTTGTTCCCACGAAATAAAATTCATTCCCACGAAATAGAATTCTTTCAATATTCGCTTGTTAGAGGACTTCTTAGTCTGTGAAATTCACAAAATCTATAACATTAAGCATTAGTACAAATGAAAAAATAAATCAAAACTAAAACTCTGATTTTCTGCATTATGTATTAATTAACCTTTGAAACATCATAGGGCATATCATCTATATATCAGTAAAGTAATCCTTTGCGTGCAGATTGTGTCCATGTACTTCTCTGTTCTTAATAGCAGAAAGTAACCAATGTTCGATCCATTGCTAATTTTTTTCGCTGACATTACGGAGACTTAGTTTAAGTTTACCGGATGCTTCCCCAACGTAAAGGTGAAGATAACTAACTGTATTCAATTTCGCAATTCCTATAAATAATACAAATAAGAGAAACACGTACCCCTGGACATACCAGAGGTGGGATCAGGTGCGTAGGAAGAGTAAGCATCCCCTGTAGAGCGGTCACACCCGCCGTGAGCCCTTCATCCCGATCAGATAAACGGAGTAATCCGTAGTCAGAATCAATGTGCTAAGAACGGCCTAACAATTGGTATGAAACACGTCAGACAGCATTTGACCTAATAGAAAATTATACTGGCAAACTAGATCGTTATAACAACCATACAACTTCCGACATGCTGACTTAAGGCGAGATTGTACAAACCCCTGTAACATCAATATCTTTGTCAGTAGCCTGCCTCGATTAAAAAAATGATCATATGCAGAACAAGCTCTTGCGTATCCAATCATTTGGGAGTTATAAACACCATATGCAGGTGATGATGGAACATTGCCACTTAGATAAGGGAAGTTGACGATGGAGAAATTGAAATCATCCCGTTTGTCGTAAATTAAGTTGTTAGTTTGCCGCCAGCATCTATATTCAGTAAGATATCTAAGTACAAAGCAGATGTGGTGTCTTTTATATCAAGTTCACTGGGATATATTGAATTGACATATGAATGAAAATGATCATTGTTGATAGATAAAAGGTCGTCGATATATCTAAATGTCGAATTGAAGGCCAAAGCAAGAGGCTTTTGAATGAACTCTGCTTCATAAGAATATAAAAACAGGTCAGCTAATAAGGAGCACAATACGTGCCCATGGGGATTCCAACAGACTGTTAGAAGACCCGATCACCAAAAACTACGAAGATGTTGTCAATGAGGAACTTTAGCAACATTTTAATATCAACTTCAGAGTACTTGTGTGTGGAGTCAGAGTGGCGTTTAACAAAATTTTTGGGATGACAGCTCACTAGATATGAATATTTCCTTTTACCATTTTTGTTGACGAAGCAACTGTCCATGATGTCAAAAAGTCTAGTCTTTAATTTATTGTGAGGTAAAGTGTTGTAAAATCATACGTTTTAATGTTGTTAATTTGAGACAAGTTTTGTGATTTCAATTTCATTAAAAGTTCTTTAGAATTTTTAATAATCCACATTTGATTTTTACCACTTTTGGCATATGTAGTAGCACAGTACGTTTGAAGTTTGTCCTTCATAGCAGTTAATATTTTCGTGAGGAGCAGAGATAGGGGCTTGGTAGAACATTTACTAGATCCAGCAATGTATCTTTGTTTGTAAGGGTTTTTGTGGAGTTTGGGGATCCAGTATAAGTACGGTAACTCATATTCATGCGCTCCGCTCCATTAACTGGGGTATTAAATGTGTTTAAAACTGAAGCATCATTTTGAAGAATTCCATCTTTTGAAAGGGCAGCTGGAGTATAAGTGCGATTTCTAAACGTGGAATTAATGCCAAGTTCGTTTATAATGCAATTGTAATAATGAGCCTTAGAAACAAATATTATGTTGCAAGCGTTGTCAGCTGGTACCAAAACATATTCCTCATGTAACCTATCTAACTCTTTTACCACTTCTGGTTTATTAAACACAGAAGAATAGATGGTGCGCATTTTTTTTTACATGTCTAATAGGGGATTTTAATATTCCTCTTATACTTTTTATCCATTCTGACAAGGTGTCAAGTTCTTCTTTTTCAGATTTAGCCCATCGTCTTTCATAATCTTTGACAGAATTCAAAATAGAGATGAAGTTCTGTTGCTAACTGAAAGACTGAGATCTCTGAATTTAGGAGCAATGTCGATATATTTTTTTTTTCTTTCTTTATCTCTAACAGTTTCCCCATAACAAATTGAAGTTTCCATTTGTTTTTTAAGCTCTTGATTGTCTAAAATTGGAGTCGTTGAAAGTGCATGGAGGGCCTATTGTGTTAGTGTTCCCAACTGACAACAGATGTTCATTGCTCTCCAAAATAAAAGAACACTCACAATTATATATATATATATATGTTCATAGGGTTACCAAACTTGCTACAGATTTATTGTGGATTGCATAGTTGCATGACATAACGTCTGTTGATCGTGTTTATATAACAGCAATATGAAATCGACAATGAGCTTTCGTTGATGTGTATTGATTTGGGTGATGCATATAGCCTGCCATTCATTAAAAAAATCGTGGGAACGAATTTTACTTCATGGGAACGAAGTTGAAGATCGCTGAAACGAATATATATATATATATATATATATATATATATATATATATATATATCTATCTTTCCCTCCTGCACTGGGGCCTCCGTGGCAGAGTGGTTAGAGCATCACGTTCAAAATCACAAGACACCTCTCGTCGGCGCGGGTTCCATTCTCGCTCGCGCCGATATATGTGAGAAAGTTTGCCAGTTTACTTTCAGAAGGTTGGTGGTCTCTTCCCGGGTACATTGTATCTGGGTTCTCTCTTCCAGCAATGAAAACTGAATTCCACTAGATAACTGAAAAATTGTTGAGTTTGGCGAAAAACAAGTAATCAATCAATCAATCAACCTGTCCTAAACCAGCCACCGTAGTTTCGTGCACAAATGTAATAATAATGTAATCATGACGGTATATATACTGGACCCCTTCCCTAGGTCGGCATATACACAGTTACTTTTAATTGAATTGATATTATCCACCAAGCCTGTCAGTGTATATATAGATCAAATATAATTCAACAAATTATGTCCCCTGCCGAAGGTTGCATGGTTTAATTTGGTTAAAGGGAACACAAAGCGAGAGAAAGAGGGGGTAGTAACATGTTGCACCCCCCCCCCCCCCCCCGATGAATATAATTGCCAGAGACGGACCTGTAACTACCGCTCTTGGTCGTAAAATATACAAAATCAATGTTAACAAATTGATTACAAGTTAAACTTCAGATCCCCCAGAGAGTAAACTTTGTTTCTGACATTCCCTGCACATGGAGAAGCAACAGAATATGTGACTGTTATTTTTATTTCACAAACAGTTGGTGTGGTTATTGGGGGAAGCAGTGATATTACCGCACCGACAAGCCCAAACAAAGGAAAAAAACTTTTCTGAATGCATACTGTATATAAATGGATAAATTTAGACCTGCATTTCGTACATCGTAAATGGACCCATATAACTGGGTTTCAATTTAATCGGCGGCGATTTTTTTGTAAAAAATAAAAAATATAATAATAATAAAACAAGAATAAAAAACAAACAAACATATAAAATGGACAACATTGGTTGAAAAGTCCTGCAGCAGTTCTCTTGAGTGTCGATTCACTAATCTTGACACACTTGTCAACACAATTAAAAAGAGATCTGGATTAGGTAGGGTTGTACTAGATGTATAAAAAACAGCAATAGTCGCCGCGCTGTTCTCTACCTTCTGAAGGAACCAACCATCCACGAATCTTCAAAAAGACCCGTCCCTAGAGCAGGCGCGGATCCAGCTTTTTTTACCAGGGGGGGGGGGGGGGGGGGGGGGGGAGGGGGTCCAAAAGACTGAAAGTCTGGCGAAGCCCCAGGAGACTCCAGGATTCTCACATTTTCACAGATAGTAGACTATGCGAAATTTATACCCAAAATTGAAATATAAGAATATGTTGGCATTTATAAAAATGAATAAATACGTAGTGGATGTTTGCCGTTTATTAAAAAAAAAACGTTACCAGTTCTAGCCACGAGGAGGCCTCCACATTACAGAACCTTTTTAAATTTTTTTTATCTTATCTTTGTCATTATTTTGTTTTTATTTTATTTTTTCACTTTTGGGGGTTCAATTCGGGGGTGGGGAATACTTTTCCCCATTACAATCAAGACGCATGATGATATGCTTCATCACAAAATAGACAGAATCAAGTATATAATAACAAGCAATTAGTTCAAACACTTCTCAAGTGACGGAAGTCAAGTGGCCTGTAATCCACAATATGTAGAATTCAATAATGGACGAAAGATGGCCATAGTATGGCCATCTTTCGTCCATGATAGTGTATAAAACAAACTTAACTGAAGAGATTGGACATGAACAGTCTTCGGTTTCCTTGCCTTATAAACGTTTGTACTATTTCCTTTGGGTTGATTTCCAAAGAGTGATGCAAGTGCATCAGTGCGAGCCCGGTTAGCCTCTCCTCGTGCATTGTGCTACGCATATAGCTTTTTATCCGCCGAAGCCCAGAGAATGATCTCTCTGCTTCACACGTTGTTATTGGCAATACACATCCAATGTGAAGCAACGTCTTCACACTTGGGAATACATCTTCATCAATAAAATTGAAGAGACTCTGCAAATTGCAGAGGTTGTCGGAGGTCTCCCTGCTAAGTTTTCCACAGTGCCGTTTCCAATCCGTCAACTCCTTCTCCAGGTCCCCTACAGAGAGACAAGGCAAATCATCTTCCCAAAACTGTAGCTCTGAAGCCAGTCTAGACAACCCATCGTCAGAAAGACAGGTAATATTTTCAGGCAACAAAGAGCATATCGAATATGCCACTTGGTCTTGTTTTGGAAATCTAGAGTCCAGTTCCTGGAGAAAATAATCTAGAAATGGAATGGCCACGGCTAACTTATAATATTCCTTTGGGTTGTCTCTAGGTATGTTTGCTCTGTGTTGTTGCTTGTTGCAAGTCCTTGGAACCATCACAGTAATATCTAATTCCCCTGCAATTCTCTTTGCATCCTCAAAACAAGTTTCAAATTCGGCATCATTCTCTTCGCGAATTTCCTTCACTCTTTCCACATGTTCAGTAATTAATTTGTTTGCAGTGCAAACGTCGTTGTCCCTTTTCTGAAGTTTCACGGTAAGTGGTTTGATAGTATCGAGGACATATCTGGCAAACACAAAGGTGACCAAAGTGGAAAATGCAATCATTGATGTAAGCAACCCCTGTGCTGTCACCTTAGTTTGTCTGTCCCAAGACCAGTCTTCATCGCTCTTCTCGTTAAGGCTTGGGTTAAGTATATACTGAAGACACTTAACTATGTATGTGTATAGATTGTAGAATACATCAAAGCAAACATGGCGCTCTACCCACCTGGTCTTGCAAAGCCCAACAATTTTTTTTCGGGAAGACTCCGAACCTTCACTCTCTAGTACGCTTTCAAGAAAGCCCTGTCTTTTAGGAGACACATCAAAGAATATGAACACAGAATTGAGAATATCTATCATATTTCTTACCGCTGGTAATTGGCATGCAGACGCAATGCTTAGATTTAACACGTGGCTCCGGCAGTGTGTGTAGACAGCCAATTTGTTAACAGACTTTATCCGTCCCTGACAACCTAGTTTCTCTGAAGCCATTGCTGAAGCACCGTCGTAGGCTTGTCCGCGGATGTTCTCGATCGGAACCCCAATTCTTTGGAGGATCTCTAACAGCTTGTTTGCAATGGCTTTACCAGTGGTCCTTTCTATATTTGCAAAGTCAATGAATTCCTCCTTGACAACGGCTGGGCTATCTCTGGTATCCAGAAACCTAAGACACAAAACAAGCACTTCTTTGTTTGTAAATTTGTCGGTCACCTCATCTGCTATGATGGAATAAAACCCCTTCCCATGTAAACCTTCCAAAATTTTTCGGATGATGTGATCTCGTACTATTTGTATGATCTCGTTCTGAATTGTTTTGCTTGTGTATGAGGCATTCTTTTTCATTGACAGTAAATGAGAGGAGAGAAGTTCGTTGTGCTTTGCTAGGAGGTTTAGTATCGCAAGAAAATTGCCTTTATTCGAGGAGTCATTCGTGGCGTCATCTCTGTGCCCTCTAAGGGGAATGTTCTGTTTCCCACAGAAAATGACTGCATCCACAATTGATTCAAGGATCTGGATGTTGTGGTCGTAAATTTCCTGATTTTGCTTAGTTAGCCTGTATGGAAGGGACGATGATGGTATTTCCAATGATGTCAATGTTGTTTGATACTCAACTTTGGCATTCTTGTGATGCTCTGAATTATGGTGCTTCAAAAGGGAAGACTTCTTTCCAAGGGCCTTCTTGTAAGCGGTAAAAGGTTGTGTCACGAACGTATGTTGATGTTGAACACTCAGCTGAGGAAACATGACACAAAACTTGCAGAGACCACCATTCAGAAGTTTGCTGAAACTTAGCCACGGAAACTGTCTCATCCATGAAGGCTGAAATGAAAGATTTTTCATTTTTTCTGAATTACTCTTTGTCATTGTGCGACCAGTTTGTAATTTGCCAATGGCATCCGGCAAGGGTTGATTCTTGGTGTAGTTGATTTTTTCAGCTGATGACATCAAGCTGAGTTTGACAATACCATTTACTATTTTCCCAAGATCAAACGTATCAGTTGGATCTTCTTTATATTCGCCCTTTACGTTTTCCTCCTCTTTCTGCGCATCTGTCTCTTTAAAGGTCTTTTCATCAGAATGAATATTTGCCTCCATATTTTCAGAGTGGGAGTGACAGTCCATAGACGTTTTCTTACTCTCTCTTGCTTTTTTCTTGGGGGGTTCGTTTGTATCATCACATTTTGTGGATAAAATTGGGAAACATACAACAAAGTGATTGGGTGCCCAATTGTCTTTGTTGCAGTTTTCAGTGTGTGACCACATGAGATATATAGCTGATCCTGTAATTTTGTCATCTAACGTAGTAGAAAGTGGTCTTATTTCTTGGTGGAGCACATTTCTGTCCATGGCGGCGTTTTGGAATGATGGGTAAATACTGTAAATTGGGTGATTTAAAGCATTCGCAGCGGCAAATATATGAATGAGAGAACTATAATTCCCACTCTTGATCGATTTGAGTGTCTCATTCTGAATCGATTTCAAATAATTCTGCGGTACTAAAGCATCGTCAGAGATTGAGGACTCTAATACGTACTGTACGCTGGGGGGATGGGAGCACATGCCATCATACGTTGCCTGTGACAAATACTTTTTGGAATTTTTGACAATCTCAAAGACTATCATGACACGGAGCTCAATGTGCCTATCTTCGTGACCAAATAGGGCTTTCGAGAGCGCTCTGTAGAGGCAGTTCCCATCCCCATAGACCCGGACAGGGGATATACCTGCTGGACCGTCATTTGGGTAGAGCTTCTCGGCAATTGTGTCACGCAGAACATTTTGATTCGATATTTTAGCTCTCTCTGCGTTGCAATGTGTGTAATCTGTTTTGAATTGTAAAGATCTTAAGGACATGTCAAAAAATAAAGCTTGCCACCCCTTACTTGCTGATTTCAACAGAGATGCATGCAAGAGACTAAAATCTCTGTCCCCCATCATCAGCAAATTATCAGTAATAATTTCTATGGTCAAATGATTATCTCAAACAATGACTGTTTTAACAGCAGGAAAAGTATAAAGTATTACAAATTAACCCCCAAACCAACACGGAGCGACATCACTACAATTACATGCACGCCTTTTTCCGATTCCCCAGATCTACGTCACGAAATATGCGGCGAGCATGTAATATAAAATCCTAAATGCTTTGAGGGAGCTCGTGAAATTCCGAAAAGATTTTTTATTTTGTTGCTTAGAGCCGCTTGAGCAATTTTCCAGCCAGCCTAAGGAAATAATGATATGTATAGATTCTATTTAATTTTGGTCAGAATAGATTCTCCACACCCCCTTGTGTTTCGTAAGAGGCGACTAAATGGGGCGGTCCTTCGAATGAGACCGAGGCTCCGTGTCACAGCAGGTGTGGCACGATAAAGATCCCTCCCTGCTCAATGGCCCTGAGCGCCGAGCATAGGCCTAAATTTTGCAACCCTTCACCGGTAATGGCGACGTCTCCATATAAGTGAAAAATTCTTGAGCGGGACGTAAAACCGTAAATAATCAATCAATCAATTATAACAGAGCTAAAGTTAATTTTTACTAACTGTAATGTTGGTTTTGTTTCCCTGACGGCCCGAGTGAGCCTACTCTTTTTCGAAGATCAGGGAAACGATCTTCTTCGCGTCATGGGGTTGTGATCCTTGACACGGAACACCCTTTAACGTCCCATCCGACGGGCTTATTCCGAAAAGATTTCTGTGTGTAGATTTAAAGCGCATTTGCTTTGCTGTTTGTTTATAGCCGCCTGAGCAATTTTTCAGCTCTGCGGCGGATGTCACCATTACCAGTGACGGGACTGCATTTAGATCTATACTTAGCACTCAAGGCTTTTAGCACTGACAGTTCTTTTTCGTGTCACGCCTACTGCGATACGGGACCTCGGTTTATATGGTCTCGCATTTGAAAGACATTAATTGAATGAATGATTGACTATTGTTTTACGTTCATTCTTTACATATTATGTGGCTAATACTTACGATAAAATGTAAAATCTTTGCAAATTCCAGGGGGGGTCCGGACCCCCCCTCTAGATCCGCGCTTGCCCTAGAGGATCCGAGGGTCGACCGCCATCGACACCTTGTGCATCGAACCAAGTGTAGCAGGACCGTTACTGGGCAGTCTGCACGATAAATCTCCACTATGATGATGCCATCATGTTTTGTCCACCGCAATTAATGATATATCGGTTCAGTCTGGCATAGAGAGCTTAATGATAGCTAAATTATACCTGTGTAATTGCACTTCATAATGTCATTTATATGCAACCCTTTTAATACATGCATGATTTGGATATAACGGAAAAGCACTTAAACCATAATAATAAAGATATGATTTTTTATAATATTCTTTCTTCTTATATTCCCCAAACAAAGTTTGGGAACATATTGTTTTTACTCCGTTTCTTATTACATGTACTATGCTCCCCAAACGTACTTGGGAACATATTAGTTTTACTCCATTTCTTCTTAAGGTTTCCGTCTCCCACGGAAGACCTGACTGATTTCGTACTGTTTTAATACGATAATAATAATATAATTTAAATAAAGTTTGGGAACATATTTACCGTTATCATTACTAAGTTTATCCGTTGGTCCGTTCCAACAGAAGACGTTAGTGTTACTGTAATTTTTTTCTCCTCTGTTTGTTTGTTTTTGTTTTTTTTCGTACAATTTTTGTGCACAATTTCTCGGATATACGTCAACCAGTTTTTGTGAAATATTCAGGGATGCTAAATAGTACTTTCCATCAATTTTGATTACCTCACTTTTGTTAGGCATAGAAGTTTTCCCCATGTTTTAGAAGATCACTTTGTCCTTGAGTGTTCTTAGAAACTATCAAAGATCTCAAGATTTTGTAAGTGTGACATGGGGTATTGCGATTTCTTTAACGCAAAATTTGTGAATACTTTTGATATATTTTTATGAATATCTTTTTATTCGAAAATAATTTGAAAAGACATATATAGCAAAAGTTGTAGATAATAACAAGTTTCAAATTCTAAGGGTCAGCTCCTTAAATAAGGGGCTGAGATAGGTCAAATATATTTTCTAAATCTCTCAAAAACGAAATATAATATTTTAAGCATTATTAAAGCAAAGTTGTTCGTCTTGACATTCTGGAAATGCTAATGTCAGCAAAATGATTATTGCTTACACAACACGGGATTTATTGAGGAATACTGTATGAAAATTCCATGTTATCTATCTCTGAAACACAGTTTGAAATATTTTGTAAAGCATGGTGTACATGTAACATAAATGATCAAATTGGTATACTGAATAATGTGCTATCTTTTTTTTCCCTTTTTTAATTTCATGTGAACCCTTTTAAGGAATTGCAGAGCTGATCCCCAAAATGATCTCAAAACTCATAAATGCTTCGTTAAATGTTGTAAAACAAACACTGTAGGTAATTACAAGATGCAATTTATGATATCAAGGTTTACTAGCCAGTCCCCTAAATACGGGGCCAAAAGTATTTTCTAAATATCTCAAAGTACAAAGAGAACCTGTTAAGATGGCTCATTACACTAAAATTTCACTTAAAGGCTCATTTAAACACCTTGCATGAAACATGATTTTACCATCGAAAGAGCGATACATATATAAACTCTAAAATATTTTATATGAATCCTTCTTTCTCTCTGTCACAAAATCCCGTGAATGCTTCTCCTGTATGGCTTATCTGATACACTTAAAACTTTGTACAATACTTTATTGTCATTTGCAGATGAGCATATTGTCAGGACAGGAGGATCCAATTATTATTGAATTTTTCTCTACCTTATTCCTCAATGCACAAAGTCCATGTTCCTGCTCATGCTTTCTCCTCCATACCACTAGTACATTAAGAGGAGGGGGGGGGGGGGGGGTAACCTGGAGCACTTTCAATTTGGGGAGCTGGGGAGACATTTGTTTTTAACAAAAATAAATTATATTTTGCATAAGGTTTCCATACATTTCAGATATAATCTTTGATCTTGGGAGTTTGACCCAAATTTCAAACCTTTAACCATAACTTTTGAATGCTGAGAAATATGATTGATTATATATTGTTCAATGTCCCACTCAAGAATCTTCACCTAATTTCAAAAAAACCATCTCCTGAACTATATAAGGTAGAACTTCCTTATTAAGTATATGGATTTCTGATGGCAAGACCTTTCATTTCATATCATGATCTATGACCTTCTCTAGAACAGCAAGGTCATGTTAGTAATATTGAAGTTGAGACATCCTCATGTTGTGTGAATTCAGGCTCAGTTATGTTATGACCTTTTGGAGCTAGGTTGCAGCCACAATATGAGGTCAAAATATTTCATGGGAATAAAGACTAAAATTTCTTTAAAATCACAACTGGGTCAAGATGACACAGTGAGCAATGTGACCCATGGGCCTCTTGTTTTTATTACAGGTTGACATCACAAGGCAAATGGGAAAGCAAGCCATCACAGTTGTTCCCTATATAAGATGGAGCCTCCTTCATGACCACGTTGTGGAGACCTGCATGTCATGTAACCACCTGTGCAGAGATGCGAGATCTGCCACAACAACCACACAGAAATGACTCAATACTTCTCTGGCAAATCAGCATGGGACATGTCCTCTGTTTTGGTGAATCCATGGAAGCTTCAGTGATGTGTGGTGAATATTGACCCGTGTTCTAGTATTGTACTTCCAAGCAAGATTCCTAATCCATGATGATGTGTTAACAATAGTGACCGCAATGTTGTAGTGCTTTATTAATTATATAACATCAACAAGCAGTGCTTTATTTTCAATTTAAACAAGCATTCTGATTGTATCGTAGGTAATACAAAGTCCCCTACCGGTAGGGTAATTCAGTCAAAAGTAAGTCAAGTGTAACGAAACTCACAACTGATCTGCAAATATCCAAGACAAAGCCAGGTATAGAATTTCAGTTGAGCATCTTCATCCAATGTGGAGAAAAGTCCAGGAAACTTGACAGATGGACTGACAAAGAGTAAACTGAAAGTCCCCTCCAACAAAGCTAATAAATACATTCATTCTTTTAAATTAAAAATCATGTTCTCTCTACCATAGGCAATTATATCGCTTGGTTTCGAATTTACTATTAAAGATTACTCTAATTTACGGTAAGCTCATTATATAAATGATGAGAGCAATCTGAAAATTTCATAATACTTCTTCATGAGATCTAAGCATCAGTCCTTGACAAAGTATACCAAAATTCTTATTTTCACTTCTGTACAATTCATATAAATTTTTAATGTTACCAATATGAATTTTTCAGAATATATTTGGAATGTATTCATAATTCTATACTAAAGTGTTATTCCATAAAAAAAATACAATTTATGAAATGATTGCAAAATCACTTTTAATTAGGTTATAACAATAAGATTAGCAAATTGAAAATACAATATAGCAAGATTTTAATTTTTCAATGATTTAAATATTGGAAAATAACAAAGCTGAAGTAGTGAATATTTCATATTTCCTTCATCACATTAAGTACCCCCAGTGGAATCTAATGGTCATGGGGATGTCTTGTCCATCTGATTGTGGCCAAAAAAATTAAAAATATTTATTAAATAATTTATTCAAGTGTAAATACAGAGTAAGAAAATCAGTATAAAGTTCACATATTTATCAAAACAGCTTTTTATACTTAAAAATTTACTCTATACCATCTGGGATTATATAATATAGGTACAGATACAACTTTTCTACAATATCATTATGTGTATGCATTCTTTTCACAAAAACTGATAATACAAACCTTGGAAAATGCAATGTAAAAATTACATTTTCAACTTCATATCTAAAATCATATTCAGGTTCAGTAAAGACAGTTTACAAAACAACTATATTACAAATGTTGTGTAAAAACAAAGCTCACTTGTTAGAAGAATATCCTGCAGTTATACATTGAAAATATTATTCTCTCTGAATTTTTTTCATGTACTTTATAAAACAATATGACTAGCAGTGTCATGGCTTTCAAGAGAGGAAAAAAAAATCCTTTGTGGTACACATTTTACACAAATCAAAGAAAGTTTAATGACATAAGTTTGAGCAAAAAAATTGTAAGTAGTGATATGTTTGGAATATATTGCAATGTTACATGCATAATTTGGTAACATATATGCTAAAATTGGCAAGCCTCACAAACATATTGCATTTATTCACTCAACACACATATATCAAAATAACAGCATCAATGATATCTATGAGTTGCCTATAAACTTAAATATATAAAATAGTATTTGGCACAGTAAATACATGATAAAAAAACTATATACCAAAGTCATCTAATTAAATGCACTGATAATATTGCTGACTATATTTACAAATGATTTGTATAAAAATTTCAAATGCCATTTAGAATCAATTGTCTACGACTGTCCTTTACATTTAATTTGAAAACTCCTATATGCACACGATGGTAGAAAACACCCCAATGAATGGACTCAATTGAAGCACAAGCCCCCTCGTCAATTCTGGTTATTTTTGCATAATTACCTCCTACACACTGGGATTTCCTTAAAATTATATTTCTTAACAAAATTAATCTAGATGCCTCCAAACCTTCAATTCAGGGGGCATAAAAAAATCAACACCATCAACTCAACTTATAGCAAACTAAATAGTCATAAATTTTATAAAGGTTGACAGCTATGTAGAAACTGTTCTATTAATAGGAATTGAATGTGTGAGATCCAATTTATGATTAATATTCATGTCACAGTTGCAATTTATTTGAGATTTAATTAAATTATATTTATGCGCTTTTAATTATTAATATAACGGTATTTCGATTGGCGCGCATAGCCAATTGAATGCAAACCAGTTTTTCAAGGTGTGTGAGCGAGTATGAACGTTACGCATTGTACAGGTTGTTATTTCTATTTTTAGTCCAGTTCTACGTTTGACTGACCAGGACCTGAGTTCAGAATATTGCTGACGAATGGGTTTCACTGAGTACTATTTAACTATGCATGTTTATTAACCCACGCATATAAAATAAGAAACGCGCCAAAAATCCGGACTTTTAGCTGAATACCTTCACGGTCATTGGCAATTTATTTCATATTGAGAACTTTATATCGATTCACTCGATTTATTATTATTTTAAACTGATAATACTGGATGCCTGGTAAGATTTACATTGATTTGATAATTTATTTATTTGTTAAATACTAGTATTGTAAATTTACCGGCGGTCGTATTCTAAATGGCAAATCGTGTGTTGTAAATGTCTTTGTTTTCTGTTTTACGTATGTCTGTTTTCTTGTGTACGTGTTTGTGAGATTGTTTTCTTATTTTCTAGATTTATATATCCATTCGATTCATATGTAAATAAAATTGTCTAAGATCTACCCAGTTTTGTGTTGTCTGACCAAAACAGCGACCCTGCGACAATGGCGCCCAACGTTAGTGAACTAATGTCACTATAGGAATGGAAACCAGGATCCAGTGAAAATCTTTCGACTGAGGGACGAGAGGACATCGCAACAACGCACAAGGAAGTTTTGCGAATGCCGATTTCTTCCTCGGGATCCGCCTAGGTGATACGTGCGCACAATGCATTCTTCAGTCTGATATACACGTGTATTATAAATATTCTAGCTAGCTATATAAACTATTTCCAAACAATCCTTTTAATGGAAAACAACAGTTTCCCGCTCGGATATTCAACGATCCGTACGTACGACATGTGATGAACATTTTGAGTCGTGTTCGACAGTTCGTTCCTGGTGCTGTGATCCGAAACTCTCTCGTGTGAACGTGATCGTGGCTGATTTCAACTGTGTTCAGTGGTACCATAAAGTTTGTAGTGTTCACCATCACAGATATTATTTTGTATGCTTTTTGTCTTGTTTAAACTGTTTAATGTGTTATTTGTATGTGCTTGTTTTGTATAATATAATGTCTATGTATTTGTACTGTTGTAAGAAGCCGGCTGTGTGTGAGTGAAGCGTGTGTGAATTTTGATCGGGATCGAGATCCACTTACGTAGTTTTTGCTGTGGTAGGAAAACGTCGTGAGTCTTTGGTCTGTTTGAAAATTTATGCATGGGAATTTAGAGTGCATAATGTGTAAATAGCAACAGTTTGTTGACTGTTTAAGCTCTTTATTGTTTGCCATTTTGTGTATTGTCAGTTTGTATTTTTTTTCAGTAGATGTAAGCTACAACCTGCTATCACCCCCCCCCCCCCCCCTTTTCCAATGTGCAATTATAGATATAAATTTTCTTATTGCATGTCACGAGTTCATATTTGCAGTGTGTACTAACACAGCGACAACGGAAATTCATGAATCTATGGACAGGGAATATGACTTCGTACATTGTGTTTACTGTATGACTTCATTTCAGCTGCAGACGTTTACAGTGGTCATTATCAGTACTGCATGTGTATGTACGTGTACTTCTATTTTGTGAGTGTGCTTTGCGCTGCTGTTCTTTTTGCGCCAGAATTTGCGATAATGGCTGTAAGAAATACTGCTAATGAGTTAATGGAGCTTATTGAGGAAATCAATTCTGAGCAACATTTCAGAGTTATACCTAAAGATGAATATGAGAGATTGGTAAGAAGTGCATTTAAAACACCAGACTTTCAATCTACTGGTGCTAGACCCAAGTCTAATACTAAACTACCATCTTTTCCCCCAATTTTAAGCTCTACCATGTTGTCTGACCATCCTATCTGTCCTAATACTAGCAGAGTGAAAATTCCTCCCTTTAGTGGCAGTGAACAAAAGGGAGATGTCAGTTTTGATGTTTGGTCTTATGAAGTTAGATGTTTAAAAAATCAGTTAACTGAAAATGATTTGTTACAGCTTGTTAGAAGTTCCTTAAAGAGTCAAGCACGAGAAATGCTCATTCCGCTCGGCGAAGGTGCTACGACTGACACCATTCTCGAAAAACTGGAAGATTTTTTCGGAAATGTCTCTACACCGGAGAACATAATGCAAAATTTTTACAGTGACCATCAGAAAGAAGGTGAGTCGATTGTTACTTTTGGTTCAAGATTGGAACAATGTTTAACAAAAGCTGTAAGATTGGGACATATTGATGCAAGTGTGAAAGATGCAATGTTAAGATCAAAGTTTTGGTCTGGTTTAACAAGTGCTCAGTTAAGAAATGCATCGAGACATAAATATGAAACTGTTCAAGATTTTCAATCCCTTGTTAGAGAAATAAGGCAGATAGAGCAAGAGGAGAATAGCCTTAAATCTGTTTCAGGAACAGGTGCTACTATGGCAACTGTGGAATCATTAACTATTCAAAATTCTGAAATTCAAAATATGCAGAAACAGTTATCTGAATTGATTACTCACATGAAGAGACTGGATAGCAGAATTCATAAAATGGAACAAAATCAGACATTTGGTTCTAAATCTACAGACTCTTTTCAGACAAATTCCTCCAGTAATTCTGGAAATTACACTGGAAATTTTCGGGGCAAAAAGAAGGGACGAGGAAGTTATCCCCAGCAGCAAATGCCGCAACATCAGCAGCGGTTTCAGCAGCCATACAGTAGTCAGCAACAGCAGCAGAACCAACAAGCTAGTCAACAGTCTGGTAACATTACTGGGTTAGGAGCAGGTGGTACTTTAAACTAGTTTCATCTTCTGTTGCGGGGCAAATGGAAGATGTATTTAAGAAAAGCCCTACTTCTATGACAAATTCCTCAAATCTGTTGCATAGATTAGTTGGTGAATCCAATGATTCTGAGATAATTGTCAATGGCATAAAAACCAGAGCTCTTATTGACTCAGGGTCAATGGTTACCTGTATTTCAGAAGAGTTTTTCAAAAACATGAAACCCAAGCCACAGTTATTTAGCATTTCAGAATTTGGACTTAATGTTCAAAGTGCTAATGGCAGTGTTTTGCCATACAGTGGGTATATTGAGCTCGATATTTGTGTACCTTGCTTTGGAAATTCTACTCATTCTATTCCTACTTTGGTAGTTTCCCAGACAAATTATTCAAAGCATGTACCAATGATTATTGGAACTAATTTCATTCGTTCTTGCAGGGATGCTTATGACCAGAATTCTATGGTAGATGTTCCTGATGAATGGCGAGTAGCTTTCGACAGTATGAATGACGAAACACTGGTGAAGACAACAAACAAATATACCATTCAAGTCGCACCAAACGAGACGAAAGTAATCAGAGGTTTGGTAAGAAATAACCACAATATTGTGTCAGGAATGACTGAACAAACAAATACTTCATTGTCAGGAGGTCTTATTATATGTCCTAGGGTTGTTTCCCTTACCCAGGGTAAACACACCGTTACTATTCCTGTTAGAGTATGTAACATTTCTGCCTCAGTTGTACATATACCACCGAAATCCCTTTTATGTTCGGTGCACGGCGTGAAGATGGTGGACTCTTGGAATCCTGAGTCATCAGAACAAGGTAAGAAGTCCAACAAGTCTCTACAGGAATTGGACATTGAGCTATGCAAGGAGGACCTAACTACTGAACAAGTAAGTTACGCAAAACAGTTTCTCTCTCGTTGGACACATTTATTTTCAGAAGGACCAACTGATATCGGTAAGACCAGTATTCTGAAGCACAATATCAATCTCACTGACGACACTCCATTCAAGGAACCCTATAGACGAATCCCACCGGGAATGTATGCAGAAGTGAGGGAACATGTCAAGGAGATGTTGGATGTTGGAGCCATTCGACCATCTCAGAGCCCATACTCCTCCAATATTGTACTGGTTAGAAAGAAGGATGGAAGTCTACGCTTTTGTATAGATTACAGAAAACTCAACTCCAGAACCATCAAGGATGCTTACAACCTTCCACGTATTGATGATACGATTGACAGATTGGTTGGGTCTAAGTTCTTCACCAAACTGGATTTAACGAGTTCCTACTGGCAGGTGGAGATTGAGGAGAAAGATAAGGAGAAGACAGCTTTTTCGGTAAGTGGTGTTGGACATTACGAGTGCAACAGAATGGGGTTTGGTTTGACGAACGCACCAGCGACTTTTCAGCGCATCATGGAACGTTGTATGGGTGAGTTAAATCTTAGAGACTGTCTGGTTTTTCTAGACGACATTCTAGTGTTTTCACAGACGTTTAACGAACATATCGACAGATTGACAGCTGTATTTCAGAGACTTGAGAGACATAATCTTAAGCTTAAGGCTAAGAAATGTGAGTTCTTTAGAGAGAGTGTTACCTATTTAGGACATGTGGTAAGTAAGGCCGGAGTGGCAACGGATCCAGAAAAGACGAAGTCCATTTCAACGTGGCCAGTTCCTCACAATGTCAAGACACTACGAACATTTCTAGGATTCGCTGGATATTACAGAAGGTACGTGAAAGATTATTCAAAGATAATTAAGCCTCTTAACGATCTTCTAAAGGGACATTCAACGAACCCAAAGGAGAGAGGTAAGTCAAAGGTAAAACAGCCACCCTGGAGATGGGGAGATGAGGAAACACAGGCTTTTGAGAACATTAAGACGAAGCTGACATCACCACCCATCCTAGCATATGCTGACTTTGAGAAGCCTTTCATCCTACACACAGATGCGTCAACAAATGGTCTGGGAGCAGTTCTCTATCAACATCAGGATGGTGAGAAGAGGGTGATCGCTTACGCTAGTAGAGGATTAAAGAACAGCGAGAGACACTACCCCGCCCACAAACTTGAGTTTCTGTCCTTGAAGTGGGCTGTGACCGAAAAGTTCCATGATTATCTCTACGGCAGCACTTTTGAAGTCATCACTGACAATAATCCCCTCACCTATGTCCTCACAACCGCCAAACTAGATGCGACGGGCCACAGATGGTTAGCAGCCCTAAGCAACTTCCACTTCTCTATCCGTTACCGGAAGGGAGCAAATAACGCTGATGCAGATGGCTTATCGAGGAGAGAAGTTATTCCTGATGTGGTCCAGTCCATTTGTAATGCTCACACTACAGACCGACAAACTTGTCCATACCTGGAAAATGTATTTATTCCGGATGTGGTAAATTCCTCTTTTACTTGCATGGCTGTAGGTATTGTACATGGTGAGGCAGATAATGATTCAAACATTGCCAGTATTTCATTACCCGATACCCCACAACCTGATTTACGTCCTTTCTCAAGTATTGATTGGGTTAAGGAGCAGTCATCTGACAAAGATATCAGTCGAGTTTTACATTTTGTAAGACAGGGATATGTGCCTACTAGGTCAGAGTTGAAATCAGAGTCATTAGAAGTGTGTAAATATTTCAGAGAGTTGGATAGATTGTCTATTGTTAATGACATTTTGTATAGAACATCTGTTTTAAATCATGAGCATGTCAGACAATTGGTCTTACCAGCTACTTTCAGAGAAGCAGCATTTAGATATTTACATGCAGACTTAGGACACCATGGCAGAGAAAGGACAACTCAGCTGATGAAGGAAAGGTTCTATTGGCCAGGAATGATCAAGGAGATCTCGAGCAAAATCAAGACCTGTGATCGCTGTGTGAAATTCAAAACGCCTGAAAAAAATTCAGCAGAACTTGTAAATATTGATAGTTTCCAACCTTTAGATTTGGTTTGTATGGACTATTTATCTCTTGAAAAGTGTAAAGGAGGTTTTGAAAATGTTTTAGTAATAACAGATCATTTCACTCGCTATGCTTTGGCATTTCCAACAAGAAATCAAACTGCAAAAACAACTGCTAGAATTTTATTTGACAATTTTATTGTTCATTATGGTTTTCCGTGCAGATTACACAGCGACCAGGGCAGAAACTTCACAAGCCATGTCATCAGAGAGCTTTGTAAGATTGCTGGAATAAAGCAGTCTAGGACAACTCCCTACCACCCCATGGGGAATGGTATGGTCGAGCGTTTTAACCAGACATTAATCAAAATGCTTGGCACCCTGGACAATAAACTGAAAGATGACTGGAAGTCATATGTAAGTACATTGACACATGCTTACAACTCGACAAAGCATGAGAGTACGGGTTATTCCCCTTTCTTCCTGATGTTTGGTAGACATCCGCGACTTGCTATTGATGCATTTCTCGGACTTGACTCTAGTACTTCGGAGAAAATACGCAGTCACGACAACTTTGCGAAAAAACTCCAGAAACGACTTGAGTTTTCGTATAAAGTTGCTTCTCGTGAAGCCGAGAAAAACGCAAGCCGTCATAAAAACATTTATGATACAAAGGTCAGGGAATCAAAAATACAGGTGGGTGATCGTGTTTTGATCAGAAATGTTGGTTTAAAGGGCAAGAATAAACTGGCAGATAAGTGGGCCAGAGACCCTTTCATTGTTATTAAACAACCCAGTTCTGATATACCTGTGTTTGTGGTTGAAAAAGAAAATGGCAATCGTAAGGATAAATCCAAGACCTTACATAGAAATATGTTATTACCTATTTCTTACATACCCAAAATTTCAGATATAGAGCAGATCAGTACAGGTTCAGAGTCACTGCCAATCAAAGCAGATGGTCAAACTCGTACTTCTAACATCCCTACTCCTGTTATTCGTACTCCTGTAACAGGTGAGTGTAAGGAAGGTGATGACACAGCATCAAGAACTGAATCTTCTGATTCAGATTCTGACTCTGAAGGTAGACAGGTATACATCATTCCTCAGCGGAGAGTAAGTAGTCCTAATGCTAGTCCGATTATTCATCGTAGTTCTAGTGCATTACAGGATTCTACAGCTGGTATGTATGATGCTACTGATTCTACTTTGAATCGTAATTTGTCCATAAGAGCTATTTCACCTAACACCCTCCCTAGACGTTCTTCTAGACAGGTGAGACCACCTAACAGATATGGTGAGTGGGTACATCAAGTTACTCCTGTTTATTTTGTGTAATGATGGGGAGAATGTCACATGGATGATGTTCAGTACAGTACATTTGTAAATGTTCTTTTCAGTTTAATATTTTGTATATAGACATAGATATTGTGATTTTTCTCGTGTAAAATGTCAGGAGCCATTTTCCCTAGCAGGGGAGAATGTCACAGTTGCAATTTATTTGAGATTTAATTAAATTATATTTATGCGCTTTTAATTATTAATATAACGGTATTTCGATTGGCGCGCATAGCCAATTGAATGCAAACCAGTTTTTCAAGGTGTGTGAGCGAGTATGAACGTTACGCATTGTACAGGTTGTTATTTCTATTTTTAGTCCAGTTCTACGTTTGACTGACCAGGACCTGAGTTCAGAATATTGCTGACGAATGGGTTTCACTGAGTACTATTTAACTATGCATGTTTATTAACCCACGCATATAAAATAAGAAACGCGCCAAAAATCCGGACTTTTAGCTGAATACCTTCACGGTCATTGGCAATTTATTTCATATTGAGAACTTTATATCGATTCACTCGATTTATTATTATTTTAAACTGATAATACTGGATGCCTGGTAAGATTTACATTGATTTGATAATTTATTTATTTGTTAAATACTAGTATTGTAAATTTACCGGCGGTCGTATTCTAAATGGCAAATCGTGTGTTGTAAATGTCTTTGTTTTCTGTTTTACGTATGTCTGTTTTCTTGTGTACGTGTTTGTGAGATTGTTTTCTTATTTTCTAGATTTATATATCCATTCGATTCATATGTAAATAAAATTGTCTAAGATCTACCCAGTTTTGTGTTGTCTGACCAAAACAGCGACCCTGCGACATTCATAAACACAAGTAGTAAACCAGAGTTAAAATGTATTGTGTAAAATTCTTTATTCTATATTTACAGTAAAACTAACTCTTATGAGTGTGCAAAAAATGCACAAGTATACCATGTTCTTTAATACACCTGTTGTTGTGAATCATGCATAAAGGTGTATATTTAGACTCACTTCAGCCAAGAATTTTATAGGAGGGAGATACCACCATTTGTCAAATCTATGCAAGGCCATAACCCAAGGGTGGCTGTACCTTATTAATATAACCCTACTGCTACCTAAAGCAACACAATTCATCTAAACTGAATCATTTTATCACATCCCTTGGTGTATTATCCTGTGAGAATGTTATTCTCTGACATAGTTATTTCCCTGCATATGACAGGGTCATGTGATCTTCCTCTACATGTATGTATAATTGCAAGAGTTTTGACCCCCACTGATAAGATTTACAGCCTGAGATATCAATGCTATTTCCCTGAACAGGTCCATTTTTTTCAACTAACAGTTAAATTAGTGTCTTATTCTAATGGATAATGATATTCATATATTGGGTTTTCAATCAGATAATTGCAATTAAAGTAGTTGCAAATAGGTTGGTTAATAGTACATGGTGATTGAATGTTATATCATTCATTTATAAGCAGTATTCACTCTACTCATATTCACTAGAAACAAAATCTACTGTAAATATTGATTGACTTTAAATATTACGATGTCATAAATATGTACACAATACTATAATGATGTTGTGCATCACATTAATGCACTTTAAACAGATAACAGTTGTGTAATATAAAATAACATCAGACAGACCCTCCTTCTTTGAGATGAATCACTATTGTGGACAGTTGTGCTCATCTTCTCCATTTCGACAATCATTTATACCATCACAACGTTGACTTGCATCAATACAGAAGCCACTGTCACATCTGAAGACACATGCTGAAATATAACAGCCACAATGTTGCATTAAAATATTGACAAATGTGTAGTGAAACACTATAGAGACAGTGGCAGTAATTCTATCTCTATTACAACACTATAGAGACAGTGACAGTATTTCTATCTCTATTACAATGCTATAGAGACAGTGGCAGTAATTCTATCTCTATTACAACACTATAGAGACAGTGGCAGTATTTCTATCTCTATTACAATGCTATAGAGACAGTGGCAGTAATTCTATCTCTATTACAACACTATAGAGACAGTGGCAGTATTTCTATCTCTATTACAATGCTATAGAGACAGTGGCAGTAATTCTACCTCTATTACAACACTACTTTAAATATATGAGTTCTCACATCTTCTGTACCAAGAGCAATAAAAAGATACAACTACTCTTGATGACAAAGGGAAGTAATTCTTAGTAATAAGGATGTAAAACAAGAGTACCAAAAATCTGTGCCTATCACAAGTAGGTTATTTTTATTAAGGAGTTTGTTTTCACAAGTGCTCGATGTTTGAAATATTCATAATAAAATATTCATTATATAGTTTGTTTACAGGAAGACAATTTTTTATTATAGATATTTAAAATGTCGAGCACCTGTGTTTGTTTACTATGACACTGATTTAGCAACATTGCTATAAGTTGTAAATGTTACTTGGGGTAGCATCAGCTGCAACATTCTTTATTTTGCATTGTATGAATGGTCTTGGTTTAAAAACTGTTACAGGAGTTGCTATATAAATGCCTTGTAATAATAATAATAATAATAAACAGAGAAACCAAGGGCTCTGTGTGTAAAATACTTCCCCATATCTGACCAAGTTCAACAACCTGTATTTTCTCAGAAATTGGAAAAACCCCAAATCTTTGCCACATGCACATCTTCAATACCCATACAAACACTGTAATATAAGAAAGTCCTCACTTGAAAATTGTCGTCAAATTTAGACAAACAAATCATGTACTGTCTATGTAACACTTCCTCAAAACTATGTACTAAAATTAAAGAAAATCAAAATCCTTGGTACATGCACATATTAATTACCCATACAAACATTCCATAAAATACGAAGGTCATCACTTGAAAACTTTGGGAGTAGTTAGATTTAAATTTGAAATAAGGCACAGAAATTGGAATGGTCAAAATTGCAATATGATCTAGAGTGACTCAAAAAGAAAAGCAAGTTTTAACTTGAAATGTGACAGAGAAATGAAAATAATAACAAAACTCCAAACAGAGGGATGGACATATGGACATCACTGTACCATAATATACGCTATGTATAAAAAGTAACATTAAAGTTGTAAATACCTGTAGTTGTTGGAGTCTGAGTAGTCATGAAAGTAGTTACAGCTACTTCTGGAAAATGATTAATGGTAAATTATAATGAGTACAGCAACAGGATACATTTTGTAAATGGTTTAGCCGCGATTTCAAATTCTGTATTTCAGACACTTTCTGAACTTATAATTCATACATAGTCATCGCAGGAAAGAGAGAAATTCCATGTCGAAATAAAAGTTTATTAAGAATTTTAAAATGAAAGGAAGGGGGATGGAAGTAAATTAATGCATGGTTTTACACTCCTTAAGTTCCACATAGGGACATTTAAATGTATATTTACTAATGTAAGCATTAAAAAACAGCCTTTTTATTTGAAAATAAAAATTGAACGATGTCATTTCAGGTCTAATTTCAATATTATAATATTGTCATCCTTAACTCAAAAATGTTATGAATTTTTCAGTTACTTAATTCAGAGATAATTTTGAAGAGGAATTTAGTTTGTACATGTATATTATGCATTTTTTGACAACTTTAATCAATGGTTCATACAAATGTATATGTGAGTATAAGGAAAGATAACTCTGGTTAGAGATTGCAAATATACAATACAGTGTCTGTTGTAAGGTAAACTTTCTGAATTTTTATCATATGCATATATTCAGAATGAATGCATCCAAAATGAGTAGATCAACACATTTACATGTAATTTAATAATAATTAAGAATTGAAGTTTGAAAATTGCTAAAAATGATTATTTCAATTTTTGTGCTTAAATTTGATAGGAGAATATCTGCATTGTTTCAATGATCATGGTGACTGATCATGTTGATTGATGGTACACGTAAATGGTACCCATTGATGCATGTACATTAGAAAGGCTTTGAAGACAAATTGTAATGAGGAAAATCATGGAAACCAATGTCACTTGACACAGGGGTAAATAGTGTGGACTCCATATTTACTCTCCCATAGACTAGTGCATGTACACCGTTATGCTAGCAATTCTTCGTGTCTCTGTCACTTAATGCCCATTTCTGAATATGATAACATACCAGCTGAAATACTAAAAACTAAGTTCACGTAATTCATTTTAATTTTCCAACATTTGAAAATCACCAAATGTGTCTAATTCATATCAGCCTAAGAGTTATATGTACTGAAAGTATATCTTATAATTTGATTGATTGTTTGTTTTGAAATCTTTTATGGACAAAATTAAAAATAAATAAATAAAAAAAAAATTCCCAATGCACGAACTTCTTCCTTTCATCAATAGTAACATTACTGTTATCTATTTATCTATTTTTCATTTTTGGTTTCAAAATGAATAATCCATTTTCAATATTTTATTCTTAAGAAATTTGATATCCATTCACAATATTTGCCTTTTACCCAAAAATAAATATTTGCTCTGTTGTGTCGTGGTAATTTGTAAACATTTACAGATTTAAACTGCAGAACTCTCCACCCTTCTACATCTTGAAATTATTGTGTCAAATCAAGAGCAACAGTCTTCTTCTACCTTGACTAATTATCATGCTGACCTACAATGATAACTGTGGAACATATTCTGAATGACCATACAGGAATGAATAGTTTGTAGGAACAAACACTTTGAGGGAACAAATAGTTTTACATGAGAATGGAATGCTTTGGTCTGGGAACAGAATGCTGAATGGTTTGAATGGAACAGTTCTTATTGAGAACAAAACGGTGTAGTAATATGCTTCACGGTCAGTAACATAATGATAATATCTGTGTTGTCATTGTAATGATAATGTAATATCCGTGTTGTCAGTGTTATGATCAATGAATATTGTAATCACTTGGAAGAACTCCAGTATTTGCTATGCAGTCTTGCACGGTAGTTCAATACAAAATAAAATGCTTCATATGAGTAAGAAGTTCCCTTACCCCCAGAACAAGGCACTAGAAGCAATGTAATATCATCAATGGCAACATCAGCATCAAATACATTTTTAAGATCTAAGCCTATCCTCCTTGCCACAAACTGAATGGACATTTGAGTGTTATTTGGCAAGTCCACACAGCCATAGGCCCAATCATTGCCAGATGTCTGGTTCTGCCACCACAGGAGCTCGCTTTGCCCATCTGAAAACCATGCAACAATAGATAGGCCCTCTGACTGGATAGTGTAAAACTGATTCTTGGTAAGGATGTGGTAATAGAACCCCAGACTTTGATTGATCCCTGTTGTGAAGTTTGGAGATGCTAAAATTGCAGTATCACCAGATATTCCCGCATTGCCTTCTGCATAGAAATAGTGTCCTGAGAGAAAAAAATAAAAATATCATGTGACATTATCAGAAAAACCTTTTATGTTTTATCAAAGATGTAAAACAAGAGGCCCATGGGCCACATTGCTCATCTGAGTCACCTTGGCCCATATTAAAGACTTTCACTATATATTCGCATGTAAAACTTTGATCCACAATTGTGGCCCCACCCTACCCCTGGGGGTCATGATTTTAACAAACTTGAATCTGCATTATGTCAGAAAACTGTCATGTAAATTTGAACTTTTCTGGTTCTTGAGAGGAAATTTTTAAATTTTTTCCCTATATTTCCGCACATAATACTTTCATCCCATATTGTGGCCCATCTTACTCCTGGGGGGCCATGATTAAAAAAGAAACCTTAAATCTGCACAATATCTGGAAGCTGTCATTTAAATTTGAACCTTTCTGGCTTAGTGGTTCTTGAGAACAAGATTTTTAAAGATTTTTTCCTATATTTCAACATATAAAACTTTAATCCTCTATTGTGGCCCCAACTTCCCCTGGGGGGCCATGATAAAAAAAAACCTTGAATCTGCACTATGTCAGGAAGCTTCATTGTAAATTGTAACTTTTCTGGCCCAGTGGTTCTTCAGAACAACATTTTTGATTGATCACATCCTATTTTTACAATATTGTGATTATATCATCTTTGAAGGGGGCATGATCCTTCTTTTGAACAAACTTGAATCCCCTTCACCCAAGGATGATTTGTACCAAGTTTGATTGAAATTGGTACTGTGGTTCTGGAGAACATGATCTTTAAAGATTTTTTCCTATATTTCACATATAAAACTTTGACCCTCTATTGTGGCCAACCCAATCCCCAATGGCCATGATTTAACATACTTGAATCTGCACTATGTCAGGAAGTTTCATTGTAAATTAGAATTTTTCTGGCCCAGTGGTTCTTGGGAAGATTTTCAAATGACCCCCCCTCCCCTCCCCCCTCCCCCATTTCTGTTATTTCATTTGAACAATCTTGAATCCCCTTCACCCAAGGATGATTTGTACTAAGAAGTTTAATTGACATTGGCCTGCTGGCTCTGAAGAACATTTTCAAAACTTGTCAGTATTTTTTCACTATTTTGCTATTATCTCTCCTTGGAGAAGAGCATTGCCCTTCATTTGAACAAACTTGAATCCCCTTCACCATGATGCTTTTTGCCAAGTTTAATTGAAATTGGTCCAGTGGTTCTGGAGAAGAAGTTGAAAATATTAAAAGTTTACGCCTACACTGTCAACCAATGACAGACAATGGAAAGTTTTGATTAGAAAAGGTCACTTGAGTCTGGTTCAGGTGAGCTAAAAATTATATGATCAAACATACTGATTCCAATATATCAAATGTATTTTTCTATTTATGTGTTCATCATTTAAATTCATGAGCACCAATTTTTACGGATTGCTCAGAATGTACAGTTCTCTATGGAGCATAAAATTAACATAAACTCAGATAACTGAAGATTCTTTAATTAATTGAAGATATCATCAATTCAGTTATTGCATGCAATAATTTAATGAACACATAATTCAATTGATGAGAGCAATAACTGATTTGATGAGCACATTAATTCAATATTGATGAGAGCACTAATTGAGTTGATATGCACATTAATTCAATTGATGAGAGCAATAATTGATTTGATGCATGCATTAACTCAATTGATGATAGCAATAATTTATTTAATACAGTGATGAGAGCAGTAATTGATTTGATGAGCGCATCAATTCAATTATTGCTCTCATCAATCCCACTGAAGCCCGCATCAATGTGGAATTATTGCTTGTAAATTTAATTTAGAACTTGGTATAAATGATTTGATGATTTCTTTACTTCATATAACAATATTTTTAATTATTTACAATTTTGAATAAGGAACTAATGCATGTATCAATTCTTTTAAAGAGAGCAACGATTCAATTAAAGAGATCATGAATTCCATGGTGGATATGTTGAATTGAAGATATTTCTAATAAGTTAATTGCTCTCTCTTAAAGAATGATTGCAGGCATCAATTAATGATATCATAAATTTAATTGAACCGAGCAATAATTTAATTACTGTACATATTAACTGAATTGATGCCTGCTATAATTCAATATTCAACTTTACGATGTACTGGAACAAGCTATTACATTTGACAGTTATACACTGCTGTTGCATGATAGAAACTAATTGTAGGGCGAAGCTGACATTGATACAAATGTTTTGATAGCAGATGATCCATTAAAAATTATGTGCGGAACTAAAAAAGAGGATGAATGCTGATGATATAAGTCATTATTGGTGCTCAGTACCTGGGTGTAACGCAGATGGAAAGACAATAATGCATTTAGATGCGTATCTTTGATTGCAAGGTGTAAAGTTTTACAGATATTTTTTTCCGTGTCAGCATAATTGTTTTTCACCTTGGGGTTTATCTTCCTTGCCAAGTTGCATAATTTAATTAAATGCATTTTCCTATGAATGGTTAATACAGTGATCCCTTTCTTGGATAGATGGCGTCTTCCAATTTTGTTTATGTAGCTGTTATATTTCAAAACTTCCGAAAGTGACTTGTCCTATTGTTCAATGTGCAATAAAAGTCAAAGTGAATCTGCATCTCAAAAGTCCCGTATTATTGATATTATCAATTAATTTGAAGAGAGCAACAATTCAATTATAGTGTTCATCAATTAAGCAGAATAATTAATGCTATAGCATAACTAATGCATGTAATAATACAGAAATGAAGATATCATGAAAAGTATGCCTGCATGATAAAGCGTTGTGGTCCACTCCCTCAAGTATTTTCAAAAATTAAATTTATTTCTTATATTTATATTGAACTTTCTTTAGACATATTATCAAGATTCATACATGCATCGTTTACAACTGCAGCGTATTCACAAGGAAATGGCCATCATTACAGAATGACTAATAAATTACATAGTATAGATATTCATGCACAGATATCTATAATTTCAATGTTTTTGCCTTTGATATCTCTATGAAATGTACTGTTAGTCACTTCATTGTGAATGTGTTGTAAACAGTGCATGAATAAATACAGATAATATAGTATGTTTATTTCAACATCTGGGAATTCTGACAGATATGAATGTACAATGTAAATATAAGAAAATACATAAGGGTATGAACTGCAACATTTCATATCTGTATATTTTTCATAAAGTGTGCTAATGTGCTTCGAAAAATATGCTGGTTCATACCCTCAGGTATTTTCAAAAAGGAAATTTATTTCTTAATACAGGGCAAACATTTTACTCCAATACTTCTCCTAATTGCGAATCTCGGCTGTGGCGTTATGTGAACAAGTTTGCCAGTTTACTTGAGGAAGGTCGGTGGTCTCTTCCCAGGTACATTGTATCTGGGTTCTCTCCTCCACCAACAAAAACTGGACGCCACCAGAAAACTGAAAAATTGTTGAGTGTCGCAGAAATCACTCAATCAATCAATCTCCTAATTGAAGACAGCCAAATGGCATGGGGTAAGTGTGCAGTCAGTATAACACAGTGATAATGTACTTACTGTAGGATACAAATGGAGTTTATATTTTGTTTTAAGGATTTATCAGAGTAAAGGAACAATATTTCCCCCCCAAGTACATCTCTGGTATATTACAGTACCACTAGTAGACAGGTAAAAAGTTCTTCATAAAATGCAATTTTTGAGAGCATGCCATATCCATTACTTTTTATTCATGCATCTGCAGTTTGCATGAAGTGAATATGATTAATATAAATTTCATGTCCTTCCCATTCTATTAACAGATGATTAGTAAAATGATTTCTGCATTCATCACATAATTTTGACATATTCATAGCAAATTGCATGCATGTATAGAAAAGCCTTTTCTTCCCACATTTGTCTAAATTATCAAATTTTTTTATTATTTATTTGTTACTTTTGTCATAATTTTAAGCACTGCGAGGTGTTTGTAAACATGATTTCATTTGTTTGTTGCTCATTCCTATACATCACTAATACACCTGTCAAGTCTAGCCACACAGGAAAATCTTATTCATCAGTGTAAAGTGAAGCATAGCAAAACTCAACCAAATACATACAACAAATAGAATACGACAGAGAAATATGGTAGACATTGAGAATTCTAAAAGATTAACGAATTCATATCAGCTTTAAAATAATTTACCGGTTGTATCTCTCAAAGTGTGATCTGCTGTTGGTCCTGTGTAAAAGGATGATGTACTTCCACTTTGCCTTTGCCATGTGAATTGTCCTACATTTGCGGTGTAGCCACAAGAAAATGGGTTTTCAAATGTACAAGTCACACTACGGAGGGGTGCTGTAAGGTAATCATTCAGTATTATGATGTCATACTGCATTTATACATAAACATATTGTAAAGCACACCATTCATAGTGTTATATTTACATTCACTGAATCTTTTCACTTATATTCTCTTGAAATTGACATTCATCCTCGACAATGAAGGCATGTTTGTTGTAATCATTATCAAATATTGTCAAAGTCAAAGGGTGCATTGGCTGTTCCATTTAAAGTAATGAATGGGTCAATGATATGATATTCTAATACTCAAATTTTGTTTATATTTTTAAAAAATACATATAAATATAAACAATAAAATGTCTTTCTTTGTTGTTTTATTGGGTGATAGATGTAGCAATCATTGCAGAAAAAATTTGCATTTAACCTGAAATGTGGGTTATGATTTTTTTCTGCAATGTTGTTACCTTCATCACCTGATAAAACAAAGAAATTATTTTATTTTATTGTGTAAATAATACCACATACATTTACTCATAAACAAATTTTAAGGTACACAATCCAGTGTTATTTTTACATTCACTGTGTATTCTGCTTAATTTTTATTGAAATCCATTGCTCGTCATTTGTATTTATGAAGACATATTTTGTTTCAATCTAGTTAGATCCAGTTTTTTAGTGCCATCTGACTGCTTATGAATACACACTATTTTTACATAGTGCTAACATGCTCCAAGAGGTATGCAGGCGTAAAGCGTTGCAGTTCATGTTCTCATGTATTTTTCATTTCTTTAATGTATACAACTCAGTGTTATAATGTACTTCACTATACATTAACATACTGTAAGGTTCACCATTTATAGCATTGTAATTCACATTATCTAGCATCTATACATTTATGATTTAAAATAATGTATGTGCCTTTTATTTCAAGATGCATCATTTTTTGAACTTCAGTCCTTGCATTATGCTTTACCATTTTCACTACTAGAAACTGTTGAACTTCTTAAACAATCTCTATAAACACAGAATCTTTAAATACATTTCACTATTTTCTGAAAATGTCTGATCAAGATAAATCATTTACCACAAACAGCGCCTTCATCTGATTTGTCCAGACAATCAGGCTGATTATTACATATGGAGGATTGTGGGATACAGCGGCCATTGTTACAGGAAAATTCATCATTTCTGCATGCTGCATGGAAAATAAGAATTTATTTTGATGCAAATTTCTCTATTTCATGAACACTTAAACTGAACCATGATCTGATTCAAGGTCCTTCTTACTGCAATTAGCTTCATCCGATTCATCTGGACAATCTAAGTTACGGTCACAGTAATGGCTGGACAAGTAGCAGTAGTTCTCTGTTGCACATTTCCGTGTTCCCACAGGACAAACTGAAACACATACCATTTAAATCTGAATGTCATGTCACAGATATTAGAGATTTCTAAGTACATATAAGGCCTGATTATTATTGTATTATGGTTATCTGCCATATTTCCCCCCCCCCCCCCCCCCCCCCCCCAAAGTTATCATAATATTGTAGACAAAATATTTGATTGATTATATTGTAAGCTTTTTGAGATACAATGTAAATGTACAAATTTAAATGTTGTGTAAACCTTACACATTTTTTAGCATCCAACTTTTAATTCTATTTCCTAATAAAAATACTGTGCATTTAAAATATTTTCCAAGGCAAAGATTTGACACCAAGCATGTCTCAATTAAACAAGCATTACTGTAACTATTGAAATTTAACCTTGATATATAAGGGCCTACCATACACTGGGCAATCTCCTGCTTTTATACTGATGTCATCAATGGCTATGTAGGGTTTGTAATACTTGTTGGAGGATGGAAACAGTCGTACAAGTTGGTAAGTCAGTACAGCATTGGACACTAGAGGGAGCTGCATCTGGGCTCTGGTCCAATCAGGTGTATCTCTGTCAGTAAAGTTCCACAGCTCATACACAATACCTTTGGATTCCAGACTCACCTGAGAAAGAGAGAATAAAAATAGCACAGATCTTTCATTAGCTCTCAGTTTTGTATTTATCAAACTGTGTTGGCTAGAAATCACAAATGATATTTGCCAACAGAAGAATTTCTGCAAAATAACCTACCATAAAATCACCTACCTTAAAAGTCATGTCTGTGCTGGCCTGGTAATAGAAAACCAAGCAAAACATCTGGTTATTTAGAAAGACATTCTGGGTCATCTGGACATTGTCCCCGATCAGATGATGAAGATTGGTCATTGCAAACAACATCCACCCTATGGAAATACTCAATGCATGTAAATTGCTGAAGAGGTTGGGTTAAAATATCAACCAAATCAACTAAATCAATGACTTAAAAGAATGATTTAGTGCATGAAAATTATGCATCACAAATTAAGCATTTGATATAATTTTGATGTTAAATTTCCAAATTTAGACATTTACTTTAGACACCAGACACCATGCCTTTACAAATCCGCATCCTCTCTTCTTTTAAAGCAAAAAATATAACAGGGTGTCAAGCCATTTTTGACCAATCCTATATAGGAAAATAGGATTTTTCACTATGAAAATATAGGGTATATATAGGATAAAATTTTGCAAATAATTTAAATTTCAAGCATAAATGTTTGGCCTCCTCCTCCCCTTTAGCCATACCTCACCTCCCTTTTACTTGAAACACAGAAACATATTGTTACTACTTATAACACCTCTTTAACAACTAAAAAATAGCAGTTAGCTACATGTATTACAATTTACTTAATAATCAAACATCAGTTGACCATATGATATCTTTTTCACTTCTTTTTCAATTTCTTTTTAGGTGGCTGGTCACCAGTTAAAGTTTTGAAATCAAGACTGCTCTCCAGAAGTTTCCTCTTTTTTCCTTCAAGATCCCTCTGCTTTGCTCTAATGTCCTCTAAACTTTTGTTAAACTCTCCTGTTTTTGCAGTGGCAGTATCTATCATCATCTGTGCTGTAGATATTCTTGTCATATCTTTTGCCTCAATGCCTGCCTTCATTTTTTCATTTCCATCTTTCAACAGTTGGTAAGCAGAAGTTAAAGCATTTCTTATGTTCTTTTCTTCCTCATCAAGTTTTCTCTGTTTTTCAGCAAGTGTAGACTTTTCTTCTAAGAGCTGTTCCCTTTCCTTTTTTCTTCTCTCTTCTTCAGCTCTCTTCTGTTCAGTTTCTCGTTTTTGTCTCTCCTCTGCTTCCCTCTCTTGTTCCAACCTCCTCTGATAATCCCTATGTAATCCCTAAGAGCATTTCTGGCTGATGTCAATACTTGCTTATTAATAAGTAGCTTTTCTGGTCTCATCCTTTCAGGGTCATAAAACTTAACCGCATCTTTTGTGATTCTCAGTCCATTGATTGAAGTTTCACTCGACTGGTTTCTCTCCTTTGTAACTATGGTGTTGTTAATTGAAAGACCTCTTTCGACATCTGCATTACCGTGAGGGAGAACCAATGCCATCTTTACAATTGACGTCAAGGCTGGGTATTTTGATGAATTGTCTGGAGACTGATGAGTAAATATTTCTCTCCAGAAATGATCAACTCTTGTATATGGTATATTCTTTAGAGACTGATCCATAGAGAGCACTTTCCATTCATCAGCTACCCTGGTGATATTTTCCTCAGATACCGACAGCTCTCTGGCTATCAATTCAATGTTAGATGACGAAGAGTTTGATATCTTCTTGGGATTTAAAGACCCTAGGCTAGCCAGAAGCTTGCTGTTGAATGGCAACTTCCTCTGTAAATATGAGGCTATTGCAGAAAGATTAGATCTCATACCCAGCAGACATTTTCTTTGTTCAGGTTCTGTGCATTTCTCCAAAATCCTTCTAGTGCTTTCTCCAACTGATTGCACATGTAGTTACATTGCAAACAAACTGAATTTTAGATAGTAATATTCTTTTATCAATAACAATTGACTCAAGAAATGTAGAAGTTTTCATTAAATACTGTATGTCAAAATATAGAAAATATTTTTAAAATTTGTAAATCATTCATATAAACATCAACAAATATTATTTGACACTCCAAGAACACTGAAACCATATTGCTGCATTAGGTTAGTTCAATACTACAGACCAGTACAAGCATTAACACCATCTACAGCTTTCATTTCAAACTCTAATACTCTTATATATCAATACTAATAAATTTCACATATGAAAATCTCCACTTTCATTATTTTTTGTCCAAAGTTCTAAAAATATAGGAGTTAAAGTCAAAATATAGGAAAATTTAGTGAAATATAGGAATTATAGCAACATTCTGAAAAAATAGGAAAAATATAGGAATATAGGACCACTTGACACCCTGAATATAATCTAAGAACTGAAGTCAGTTAGAAGAGCTTCCTCATTTAGTTAGAAGCAATGTATCATCTTAATACTATTGTTTGAAGTAATAATAATAATAAAGGAAAAAAACCCACACTACTCTAACCCTGGGACTCATGATTTTAATAGACTTCAATCTACACTACCCAAAGATGCTTGCATAGGAAAGTTGATATTAAAAGTTGCTGGAGTTTCTCATTGACAATATCTTTGTAGTCTTTGGTGACCAGGTCTTCAAATGTCTTTTGAAATTCCCATGACCTCAAATTGTGCTCCTTTATTAGCTGATCTGTTTTATATTCTTATGAAGCAGAATTCATTCAAAAGCTTCTACATGAGGGGAAAAATATCTCTTACTGTGGCCTTCACTCAACATTTAGATATATGAATGACATTCTATCTATTAACAATAATCATTTTCATTCGTCATTTCGATCAAACAGGATGACTAAAGCTTTTCCATCGTCAACTTCCCATATTTGTGTAGCAATATTTCATTATCACCTGTATATGGTGTATATGTTTCTTAACTGATTTAATATGCAAGAGCTTGTTCTGTATGATTAGTTTTTAAATCAAGGCAGGCTACTGACAAACAAGTTGATGTTACAGGGCTTTCAACAGTCTCATTCAAAGTCAGAATTTCATAAATTCTATGGCCATTGAAACAATCTAGTTTGTCAATACAACTTGTCATTGGTTGAAATGCTGTCTGACATATTTCATTCAATTGTTAGGTCATTCTTTACATAATGATTTTGACTACGAATTACTCCATTTACCCCAGGGGTGTGCAATCACCATTGTCCAAGGCTACCAATTTTGGAGGTTGGGTGATCAAAACTCAATAGTTTGTTAGATTGTCAGGCTAGTAAATTTAAAGTGAAAGTAAATCCATTTTTTTTGTACAACTGTAAATATTATGTAAACCAACTTTATGTACAAATCAACTTTATTGCCAAGTCAAGATATTCAATATGCTTTAATGTATATGCAATTGTCAGTTCAGTAATAGAGGAGTATTAATATTTCTGGGAGTCCATGTTTTGCTGTTTGCTCTGTCCTCAACTCTGTGTATTCTTTATAGGATTTTTTATCAATGTTCATTATTCATACCCCTTTCTTTTCACTTAACATTTACAAAGAGAAAGCATTAGTAGACAGATACAGACTTAGACAACATCACATGAATTTGATGAAGATATTTTGAAATCCAAAGTTCCAGGGAAAATTTGTAATTTTCTTGAACTTGAAGGTTGTTCACAGTCCATGTAGAAAATATGAAATGTATAATTAAACTGAATCATTCATCATTTGGCCAGAGGTTATCAAGTAAATTGTTTAATAATAAAAGATATGAAACTGACCATTGTTTCCATTTTATATTTCATCCTGCAAGTATCAACTCAAATTTTAGGCATTTTATTTTATGTATTACTGTCAGTTATTCATGGGCTAGTAACTTACTTAATGCCACTAGCCCCTGGGCCAGCAGTTATTTTTTTTAAATGCATTCCTCTCTACCTGATTAAGACATAGGGCTTGTGGGTGTGTTTGTTTGTGTGACAAGGGATGCTTACTTATCCTAGGCACCTGATTCCATCTCTGGTATGTCCAGGGGTCAATGTGTGCCAACTCCTAATTTTGTTTTCCTTATAGGAGTTATGAGATTGGTCACTGTTATTTTCACCTCTTCCTATACTTTCCATGTAAAACTTTGAACCTCTACTGTGGCCCCACCCTACTCCCAGGGACCACAATTTGAACAAACATGAATATACACTACCTGAGGATGCTTGCATATTGATATAAGTAATCAAGGCCCTGTTGTTCTACAGAAGATTTTTCTTATATATCCCTTATAAAACTTTGAACCTCTGTTGTGGCCCCACTTTACCCTTGGGGGACCATGGTTTGAACAAACTTAAATCATTTGTCATTCAGTTAGTTACAATGATGCAATGTGTTGCATCACTGCTATTTCTTACTTTGAACAATAATGAGCAATAAAAACAACTTAGTAGTGGAGTCTTAAAGAAACAAATGACAGTGTACTTCTCAATTTCTGTGTGAACAACTACAGAACCACAGTAACGAGTTATTCAAATAACAAGATGGTTTTTTTTTCAACTGGATTTCTCCGAGTGCGAGGGCATGTCTGTGGATTCTTTCTTTACTTTCTTGCATTTGAAATAATTTTTGTCACATCCAGGAAAACCACTTTTACCATATACATGTACAGTTAAATCTTGAATTATCACCACTTGACTTATTTTCATCATACCACCATGTTTTGTCTGAATCATTTTTTCCTTCCAAACAAATCTCCAACTATAACACTAAATTTACATATCACCACTCACCACCTTGTCATCAATATTAAGGTGTCAAATGTCTTAATATTCCATCACGGGCATGTGATCAGTGAAGCTTTTACATGTAATTACGCCACCTTAAATTACAGGTGAATTGCCATTCTTTGGCTAAATTGTGCAAGTAATTTCAAAGACTCAATCAAACCAGATATTAGTGTTGTTATCTGTTCATAAGAAATTTTAAAGTGCCTCATCACAAAAGTGGGTGCTTTGAATTTCAGATGAAACAGCTGAATATGTACATATTCATTTGAAGGTTCTTGAAAGTCAGAATCATCATGAGGGGCCCAATAAGTAACTATATTTTCATTCACAATACTTTAATAGTTTAATATTAATATGAGAGAAAAATGTAGTCAAAAGGAACATTTCATATGAATTGTACTGTGATATTTTCTATTTAGTAGCAGAGGCATTACATCATAGAACAAAATATTTAACCTATGATAATTTTTGATATCACATGTATTTTAAGATGTTCAATAAATGAACAGCATACAATTGCTGAACATGTATGACCAAAATATCCATTGATACTCTCTACATTCAATTCATCACCAAATTTGCTATTATGCCACATTTTTCAAATCACAGAAGGTGGGAGTTAAATGAGAATTAACTGTACACGATCAAATGACCTTGACTTTTGACCTATAAGAAAAATAAGGGTCATCCTTCCAGAAAATAACCAGGCCACAATTTTAGCAATAGCAACTTACAGTAACTAAAGGACACACATGTTCAAGGTTAATGTAAATTTCTGTGGTTGGTTTTTACCATTAGGGTCTTTGTTTGTGTGCTCATTGAAGGCCTCCTGGTACAGTATTGCCTTACTGAGGTAAGATCCATTCATCATCAAAAACTCTCCTTTGTCCTGGGTTACTTGTGATATCCCACAATGCACTGCATTCTCAAAATCACAAGTATATGTTGCATTATTAGCTGAAAATATCAAGAAAAAAAAGGTATTTCAGTTCATGACACACAAGCATGAAGAGATGGTATCTTCCAGTGTACCCTTACATATTCACATCTATCAAAATATTTCATTTTCCACTTCCATTCTTGCTATTGTTTTGTTACCTTGACAATTGGATTCATCTTTGTTACATTCTTTTACAATATTGCAGAAGGAAGACTGAGGTAAACATACTGGATCTGCCTTATCATCAGCACAGCGGAACAAATTTTCATCACACACTGCAAAAAACAAAACCAAAATAAAAAAACAAACAAAAATCCACCAAAAACAAAAAAAAAACCAAACAAACCAAAAAACAAAAAAACCAACAAAACAAAACTATACAGCAAATCTTCATAACTCTTAAGTATTAGTTAAAAGTATCACTAGTCCCAGGGGCTACAAATATAGAAAATACCAGAGATTGTTTTTGTGAAAAATAAATATCTCCCCAGTTTCCCAAATTGAAAGTGCTCCAAATTAAACCTCCTCCCCTTAATGTGCTGCATGGTATGGAGGAGAAAGCAGGAACATAATGAACTCCAATAAGCCATACAGGAGAAGTGTTCACAAACTATTTTATATCCTCCATCCCTCTAACAGATTCACTATAACTTTAAGGTAAATAATTGGATCCTTCTGTCCCGACAATATGCATATCTACAATTGCAGTGAAGCACTGAACAAAGTTTCAAGTCTATCCAACAAGCCATATAAACTTGAATGACCTTGAAAGTGCTATATTGGGAAAGGCTTTACATAATATATGTATCATAAACACAATATGACTCATTTGGACCTGTCCTAGAGTCAAAACCCTGGGGTTGCAAAATTCACAAGTTTGGTACACCCTTTATTGCTTTTCCTAAATATGTATTTAGTTTTTAAAGAAGTCTTTCAAATGATAATGCCAATGATCACTATCATGATTTTGACTCCCCCCTGGAACTAAACCCCTAACCCCCACTAGGATCAGGAAATTTACAATTTTGATAAAGGACTACCAACTCCTTTTAAATATCTATTTAGTTTCAATTTAGTATTGATAGCAAAAAGATATTTATATGTTTTACACAAATACACAAGACATACCAAGTTTGGTAGAAGCCTTTCTGCTCTACATCGTTATGCATTTAGTTTCTCTTACAAATGTGCAGTTGTAGATAAGGAGATTTTTGAAAATTGGTC
The DNA here is from genome assembly GCA_024699665.1 of Ostrea denselamellosa. Lineage (NCBI taxonomy): Eukaryota > Metazoa > Mollusca > Bivalvia > Ostreida > Ostreidae > Ostrea > Ostrea denselamellosa. The sequence goes on along the minus strand of JAMZEH010000064.1, from coordinate 3,606,278 downwards.
AATTTTTGGCAGTTTTTGTCCCACCCCTAAGGCCCCAGGGATGCTTCATACCAAATTTGAAGAGAACTGGAATGGCAGTAATCAAGAAGTTAAAAATGCTGAATCGTTAACACACGACTGACATGGATGCTGACCGTTTGCACTAGAGGTAGGTCACCTGAGTTTAAGGTCACCTAAATCTATTGTGGGGATTCTGGGCTTGGGTTGAAACCATTCTTACAATCTTATCTTATTTTATTCTTTGTTTTTGGTAATTGTTTTTTATTAGTTCACTCATTTTCATAATCAGCAAGTAGTGAAAAGGCTGTATTGAATGTCATTAAAACTCACAAGGCGACCATTTCATTCTCATGCTTGGGTAGATATGTCAGTCAGTACTTACCTCATTGTTGTTCATCTTGATGGACAAGCAGTAATTCTTTCAACTTCAACCAGGTATATTTTTAGAATGTTTTTAAAATTTCAATCTTCAAATGACCCCACCTATTCATAATTATCTCCCCTTACAAGGGGCATGGCATTCATCTGAACAATTTGAATCCCCTTTACTCAAGGATGCTCTGTTCCAAGTTTGACTGAAAATGGCTCAGTGATTCCAGAGAAATCAAAAATGCGTAAAGTTTACACCAAATCAGACAGAAGGACTCTGAGTGATCAGAAAAGTTCACTAAAGCTTGAACACAAATCTAAGTGATCTAGAAAACTAGAGACTAATGTCTTCATTACAGTGGAACAACTTTTCATCACACACTAGAAAAAAAACATAGAGACTTGAAGATAAACATCTTCATGATTTTTAACACAAATACAAAGTAACAATATAACTTATTTTCCATACAGTTGCAGGAAAAAGAATTCTTACTGCTATGCAGTGTACTGAACACTCATGGTTATATGTTAAGACAAGTTTGGTCAATTTTTGTATACACATGCACTACCTTTATCACTACAAAATCCTGGTATGACCTGTATATCATCTAGAGCAGTCTTAAGGGTGTCTGTAACAAAGAACTCCAGCTGGTATGTGCCTGCACTCAAATCAAAGTATGCCAACCTCCAGCCATCCTGGTACTCCCCACTGTCCAGGAGGTACCGATTCTTGCTGGTGGACGTGCCTGTTTGGCTGTACTCCAGTGTTCGGACCAGCAGATTGCCATACAGCTGTCCTCGTCTGTTGTAGTAGAATCTCACACATGACTGAGTGTTTGCAGAAAATTTTGGAGATGTCAAAATTGCCTCTGTCATGACACTGAATTTTCCAAACATGAAATGCCCTATAAAAATATAGTAATATTCTTTTCTGGTTAAACAGTATAACATCATTTAACAATGTGACACACACATGCATATACCCTTTAGTATCTGGAAAAACATTGAAAACAAAAATCTAAATATAAAAAAAAATTAGTTCATTGTACCTGGATAATGACCAATGGTATGGTCAGTCCAGGGAAAGCTGGACTGTGCTTGTGAATTGTTGGATCCATAACTCCAAATGAACCCCGACGAATTGTATCCACAGATGTAACTATCATCAAAGGTACAGTTCACTGATATATCTACCGAAAGTTAAGAAGAGATCACAGAAACATCTAACAAATGTTAGGAAGAGTTCATATCTACCAAAAGTTAGCAACTATCACTACTTGTAAAATAAATACAGTCCAACCTCGTTATCTTGAACGTGATAGGACCAGGAAAAAACTTCAAGATATCCCAGTCTTCAAGATATCGAGGGTAAAATACTTAAAGAATAAGTCGTTGGGACTTCCAAATCACTTCAACATATCCATGGTATTAGAGATATTGGTGTTCGAGATAATTAAGTTTAAAATAAAATAAAATAACTTACTCTGAACATTAAGAATTTTGTTTAGCAAATCAAAACTCAATATGAACACCTAAGTGTACATATTGTTTGGTTATTTATTGGTTTTTATTAAATGTTCAAATATACAAAGAACATTTAAAAAGTTCTGAATATTCCTTATTAAAAGTAAATGCTGAATCAAAATATAACATTTTTGGTATGTATGTAAACATCAGGAAAATGTACTTTAACTGTGACATCAACAAAAAATATTTTCCAACAAATATGATCAAATACATTCAAGTCATATGGACATCTTGATAGACGGATGTAAAAAATGAGTGAAAATGAGAACAACTTTTCAAATGAGCAAAGAACCTACTGCAAATTTCATGCATCATTATGGTTTACACCAACGGACATTAAAATTGATTTTAACAAAGTTTATGAAAACCAAGCACTCTCAAATGCATCAGTATTAAGGTGGACAAATCATTTTAAATTGGGCAAAAATTTGTTTGATGATGATCCTCGTTCTGCTCGACTGTTGTCAGCATATACTGGAAAAACACTGTTGCAGTGAAAACTGCAATTGCTGAAGATGCAAGATATACCATGTAAGACCTTGCAAGTATTACAAACATTGATTTGTCAGCTGTTTTCAGTATTCTAAAAGAACAGTTTAAGCTTTGGATAGTTCGTGCTCCATGGATCCCCTATCTCCTTATGGAAGTGCAAAAATGTGTAGAAATGGCCTCCCATTTACTTAGCAATTATGAAGACTGTGATCAACAGCAATTAAATGAGATTGTTAATGGTGACAAAATGACAAAACTTAGGTTTTTTTCATTTTTAATCTGACACTAAACACAACAAGGTTTGGATCAGAAAAACTGACCAATGCCTTCAATAGTGCACAGAAATAGGTCTGTTTGCAAAGTGATGTGTTATTTCTTGACACTAAAGTTTAGGTAGCTCAAGTTCAGGTTTAAGAACATGTGAGTGTTACTGGTCACTTCTGTACTGAAAATATCCTATCTAAGGTCATTAAACAATTTAAAACTGCCTATCCAGCTACCGGTAATGGAAAAATCAAGATTCTCCATGACAAAGTATGGCTAACAAATCGTTCATTGTATCAGACTATTTAAAGGAAAATGAAATTGTTATTTTGCCACATCCACCGTATAGTCCTTATTGAGCTCCATGTGATTTTTGGTTAAACTCTATCATAAAAGACATCATATGCAGTTCTATGATTTGAAAGTCATCATGCTGTTAAAAGTGCTGTTTTCCAGTGTATGAAGGGTATACCTAAAGAGGCATGCAGATCAACATTTTCCACATGGATGAAAAGACTTAGAAAGTGTATTCAAGTCAATGGGGAGATTTTGAATGACTAATGTAAACATTATTAAAGTAAAGATGTCACATACTGATATTCAGAATGCTTCGAATAACTCTTATATTGTATTGAACATATAGAACTGAGCTATCGTACAGATTTCATAATGCAGATACATAAATCTTATATTGTATTGAACATATAGAACTGAGCTATCGTACAGATTTCATAATGCAGATACATAAATCTTGTTCACTACATTGTTTTGTTTTTTTATACAAGTCATCTGCTATATTGACATTTATAAATAGCCATTAATTTCTGGAAAAAGGGGATATTTACCACAGAGTCTGGTCTCATCTGAGTTATCTCCACAGTCATTCTGTCGATTACACACTGCATCGTTGTCATACAGACATTTCCCATTGTCACAACGGAATTTACACTCTGAAGTAAAGATCAATCACACAGATTCTTTGGTTTCTAGTACTGCCATTGGTAATGGCTGCTTTTTCAGGAATTATAATCTTCTGATAATACTTTTGTCAAATTCCTTTCTGAGGAGTGACTAATGATCAAAATACATTCTTAAAAATATATGGTTAAAATACTAATTTGCTCAGCTACATACAAGAAAAGTTCAACATTTCCCATCTGATACCTGTTCACATGCTTTATAGTAACTTTAACATTTCCACATGCACAGTAAGATGCATCAGCATATCACACTACCTGTCTGTGACTTGATCCAGGGGAGGTAATGCTTGACATCAGTGAAAACATTAGGCAGGTGCGGCACATTGCAGTTGATAGCGACATAACTAGAGATGCCAACAAGTTTCCAGATTCCTGCATTGTTTTTACACACCAAGGGGCCTCCACTATCTCCCTACAAAACAAGTCATACAGATTCTTACACACCAAGGGCCTCCACTATCTCCCTACTACACAACACTAAAATAAACATCAGTACCACCTCCTAAACAAATATCCACAAATTTTAAGAAATATAATATATATGAATACAGGGTTTCATTGCCAACTTGCCAATCTCATTTTCTACTGCTTCTTGAGTGTATCTTTTGCATAGTATTAGGTTTTCATTGCATATGTATGCCATTCAATATTGAAACTAAAGATTTCTAATACAAAGAGTTTATGTTACTCTGTGTTACTGAGATGGTTAAACAAGCTAGCAGCTTAGAAGCAGTATACTGTATATATCAATACAACTCCTGACAATTGTCTATAATAACTGCTCTGGCTAAAGTATGTGTGCTAAATGTCTTTTACCACAGACCTCTCCTCTAAACACATGGAGGCAAAGTATATACCAGTCTTTAATAACAAGTTAATAAGCATTGTGACCATTTTTTTTTTTTTTTTAAATTTCTTAAATAGGTCTACAAGAAGTCAATGAAAAATTTAACAATGAACACAATATTTCAATATCCTCAGGCAGTTCAAAACTTTTACATACTGTGCACACAGATTTGAGATTGGATTCATAGCCAGCACAAATGTAACCATCTGTGATGTTTCCACTCCAGTGATTTGTACTGTTGCATTTGTTGGTATTCCACAACTTCATTTTAAGCTCCTTTAACATTGTTGAAAACGATTTATCTGAAAAAGAAATTTCTCATGAGGATTGAGCAGTACCTGTCACGATATTCAATAGCGGAGTCTGTATCCTGTAGATGTAGAGCACTCAAATCAATTTAGAATTATACATAGATATAAAACAGAATGAAGTAAAGAATCAGAAAATTGTCTTTTATGGATGTTTCTGGTAAACACAGGAATTCTACATAGGAAACTAGATTCACTTTACTGACAGTGGTGTTTGCTGTGTCTTGAATACACATCAGTTAATTGTCAAAATGATAATCTAAATGTAAATTGTATATCAATAAACTATGGTACTTTCAAATGTAACTGTCTGCAAATAAGTCCCAGCAAAATAGTAACACAGAAATATATAGTAATTTGACATTTGTAATACTTAAGTGTCCCATTACATATGATCACATGACTTTGGATTCCACAAAGGCATAGTCCTAACAGGAACATGCAGTTGTATGGAGGAATGGAGTCATCTAATTATCATCTCCATTAATAAAAAAAGAGCAAGCTCACTTACCCCCCCCCCCCCCCCCCATGAATGAAAATGCTGCACATATGAATGGCAATGCTGTACATAAAATACAACAAATTCTTATGCCTCTGTGCTATACTGTACTATTTTCATGCATGCAACAAGATGACTCTTATCAAGTCATATGTAATATTGTTTAGAAATTCAAATTGTATAAATATTAGAACAGAAATACTTTAATTACATACATGTAAGGCTTAAAATAGTATAAATTTTGCTAAACTACTCTGTTCAAAAAAGGCACAACACCCAGACAAGAAAAAAAAATCTAATTGAAATTTCTGTGAATATGCACATCTACACAGTATATCCTTATTAAATACAAAGTTATATAAAATTCCATTCAGCAGTTTCAAAGGAGTTGCAGTGACAAAATGTATATTTAATTTTGGCAAAACTTCTATGTTCAAAAGGGGCATAACTCCCAGAAAAAAAACGTTGAATCAGAATCTCCTGCGAATGTGCACATCTACACAGTATGTCCTTAGTTTCATGAAATTCTTTTGAGTGATTTCAGAGGATATGTGCTAACAAGAACAGAACTGACAGACTCACTGATGGGTCAAACACAATATACCCTCTGCAACTCATTGCTTTGAGTCGTTCTATCACTTTAGTTTTGAGATGCTCCTTAATACAACAAAACAGCTGATTTACATCATTCCCAATGCCTCATTACTATCATGTTCCTATGTGAGAAAATATATAGTGTGATAAATATTATACAGTTACACAGGACTGATATTTCTTTAATTTAGTGTTGCAATCTTTTTAAAAAGTCAAAATTGATGTGTTTTCTTAGATATTGGAGGGGGATAATAGGACTTCCTGAGACAATAACATGGCCTGGTACTGTATGCTCTAGAATGGCTCTAGTTATTGTTTATACTTTATTACAATGAATATTTTTGAAAAGATAAAAAAAAATTCTTTGGTTTTTTTTTATTTGTTTATCCTACTAATAAACAGGCCTGGAGGTTTTCAAACATTTTGAGTATGTACACCATACTCAAACTCATACTCCAAATCATACTCATACTTACTTCCACTCTAATTTATCTATAACTTTTGAGTATGAGGATGACTTTATAGCAATGATTTTGAGTTTGAGTACAGAGTAAATACTCAAAAAGTTTTCTAACCTTCAGGCCAGGAAAGCAAACTTGGGAATACTGAAACTAGGGAATACTGAAACTGAAATTAGGGAATACTGAAACTAGGGAATACTGAAACTGGGATCTCAAAAGTAGTTCAGACCAGAAGTGCTACATACAACAGGCATTTGATAAAGCTATGGTATATCAAACTAGCGATATGCACCACACGAATGAGATAAAAGATCATCTATTTACACCATGCAATCAAGATAAAACTATTTTTAATACAGCTCAGCTACAAGCTTCTTGAAACTGTCATTCTATGTACAAAATTCTGAATACCAGCACAAATCAAAACTCTGGACTGCTGCAGAAACACATCACAAATTACAATATACAGTTACATGAATTTTCATTTACAATACAAAGAGTAGGTAGATTCTTTATTTACACTTAATTTCATCATCCTATGAACATAAAAATATGAGTTCAGCCTTTTAGAGACTTATATTTTGCATATCTTGTTTCTAATATTCAGAAAGTTGTTGGCATAATAAAAGTCCACCTGAGATTCTCCATTGCAAAGCCACTCCACGTTAGATGGATGTAGTTGATGAGATCTTCAAAAATTCAGATGTGATGATAAAAACTTTGACAATGGCCAATATCAAGTGAGTTTGCAATCATCATAATTAGTGTGATGATTTTTGTAGTGAGTTTGCGATCATCATAATTAGTATGATGATTATTGTAGTGAGTTTGCGACCATCATAATTAGTATGATGATTATTGTAGTGAGTTTGCGACCATCATAATTAGTATGATGATTATTGTAGTGAGTTTGTGATCATCATAATTAGTATGATGATTATTGTAGTGAGTTTGTGATCATCATAATTAGTATGATGATTATTGTAGTGAGTTTGCGACCATCATAATTAGTATGATGATTATTGTAGTGAGTTTGCAATCATCATAATTATTGTGACGACTATTGTAGTGAGTTTGCAATCATCATAATTAGTGTGATGATTATTGTAGTGAGTTTGTGATCATCATAATTAGTGTGACAATTATTGTAGTGAGTTTGTGATCATCATAATTAGTGTGACAATTATTGTTGTGAGTTTGTGATCATCATAATTAGTATGACAATTATTGTAGTGAGTTTGTGATCATCATAATTAGTGTGACAATTATTGTTGTGAGTTTGTGATCATCATAATTAGTATGACAATTATTGTAGCGAGTTTGTGATCATCATAAGGCCAAAATAAAATATATGTGTGTTTCCAGTTTCCCGACCCTATCTATATTTTTGCAGCCAACCCTAAATATATATTGATGAAATATATAAATAAAATAAAAATCTTTAATTTTTCAAACAGGAAATTTATTCTATTCGTGTTTTGAGATTCTCTTATTTCAAATTTTTGGGGGCCAAAATGCCACCCATATTGGGCTGTTTCACCTAAAAAAAATTAGCTATTTCCCCTCAATTATGTTTTCCCAATTTCAAATGTTAGGAAAATTAGGCCCTATATGTCAAAATCTTAAATAAAAGTCGCCGAATATTGCTGACTAAGAGTAAATACGTTTTTTTTTTTACTTCAGTTTTATTATCCTAAAAACTGCACATGCAAAGGTTTTGCGATGAATGTGTAAAACAATAGAGATATCCATATAAGGAGATATGTAGCGTATTATATACTAATCAGATACAAGCCTTGTCGTTGACATTTAGATTGACCGCTATTATTAAATCTAGGGTCACACTAATAACAGGAAATGGTCAACACAATAGGGTGTGTGTGTGTGTGTGTGTGTGTGTGTGTGTGTGTGTGAGAGAGAGAGAGAGAGAGAGAGAGAGAGAGAGAGAGAGAGAGAGAGAGGAGAGAGAGAGAGAGAGAGAGAGAGAGAGAGAGGAGAGAGAGAGAGAGAGAGTTAGAGAGAGAGAGAGAGAGAGAGAGAGAGAGAGTTAGAGAGAGAGAGAGAGTTAGAGAGAGAGAGAGAGAGTTAGAGAGTTAGAGAGAGTTAGAGAGAGAGAGAGAGAGAGTTTATAAACTTGACTGACAGTATGAGGCAATTTACTAGATTACTATTCCAAATGGTTGGTAAATTAATTTTATATGAAAATAGACAATAAGTAATTCTAAGAAAATAAATAATAATTATACAAGATGTGACCTTCCATTTCATATTTAATCATTATGTTAAAAATGATTTAATTTATGATTTTAAATCTGATCAGATCTGCAATAAACCTCAACAAAAGAATTTGTGTTCCTTATGTTTAATATTTTATGGTTTTTTTTATCATTCTAATTTACTATAAATGGATTTTCCCAATTTGAGGAATTTTTTCAATTCAAAAGGAGGAGGGAGGTGGCAGCTTTAAAAAAAAAAAACAATCAAAAATCACTTGATTTACATTTTGATTACTATGGATCTTCAAAATGCTAGAAAAGTATTTGTAATGTATATAGACCTGTATTCAAAGCATATTACAAAACCAAGATTTCAAATAAAATGTTTTGATAAAATAAAATGTTCTACCTACCTACTCTACCTAATTTTTTGGGGCGTGAAATAGGAAACACAAGTATATTTTATTTTGGCCTAATTTGTGTGATGATTATTGTAATGAGATTATGATCATCACAATTAGTGTGACAATTATTTTATGTGAAGTTTTATTAGACATTCATAAATTATACAATTACATCTGACAATTAATATCTCATCAACCTTAATTATTTTAAACAGAAGAAAGAATGATCTCTCTATTTCATTGTTATCCATTTTCTGTTAAGTCTTATTTTATATTATAATTAATTATAATTAGCATGATTAAATGATCATAATGAAATATTTGATTCAGTGTCCAATTCCTACACACAAAGCATGTTCACTAGAAATTCTATGGTGGCAGTTTTATTCTACCAATTCCGTGAATAGTATTATTTGCAATGCAAAATGTTACATTTAATGAGGCAGCTTCTCAATATTTTCTACAGATATTAGTTACAAATCTACACTAAACATACCCCAGATTTCTTTAATTTATCTCCCTTGGTGAACAAACTTAAAAAGCAAAATACAGAAAACTGAAATTACTAAAACAAAATGATTACCTCTAAGTGAACTGAATCCCCAGCCTGAAGCATAACAAATGGAAGTATCTGTGAATTCCTCCCCTTCATTTGGAAGACAAATTGGTTGGATGTATGGTGTATATAGAACTGTGTCACTAAGCTCAAGCAAAGTTATGTCCCCTGGTCCATACTGCAGAAATTTTTCTTTGACCTTGACGATTCTTTTTATTTCGTATCTCTTCTGAGTAATTTCTGCAACAGCCCTGTTTGTAGCCCCAAGCAGTACATTTCTCTCAGCAAGGTAAGACCTGCAATAATGAAACAAGAGACCCATGGGCCACATCATTCACCTCAGATGCTGCAATTTGCCCAAAAAAAAACCCCAAAAACAAAAAAAATCATGACTATGTCTCCCCATCTTGTCATCTCCACCTTGAACCTTGGGGTGATGGTGTTGACTTGAGTCTACACTACATAATGTTGCCTGCATATTAATTTTAAGAAACAAGATGTGTTTATGATAAAGTGATGCCCCCATATGACAGCAAAGAAATTAAGTCTGTCACAAGATATATGAAAGCCCTAGCATCAAACATTCAAAAGTTATGGCCAAGGTTAAATTTATGGTAGACAGACAGACCAAATATTATATGCTCCCGAAACTCTGGTTATGGGGGCATAAAACAAATTGAACCATTGTTGTCCTTGAGAAAATTACTTTCAGATTCCTATATATTCCTATGTAAATTATTAAACCCCTCTATGGTTCTTGTGGCCCAGTCTTTACCCTGAGGGTCATAGTTTGAACAAACTTTAATCTACACCACATGAGAATGCTTGTGTATTAGTTTGTCCTATTGTTCTCTTATAGCTCATGAGAAGAAGACTTTTAAAGAAAATTTCTATATGATCTTATGTAAAACTTGAAACCTTTACTGTAGCCCCATCTTAGCTCTGAGGGACATGGTATGAAAAAAGTTGAATTTAAATTGCTGAATGATGCTTACATGTAATTTTCACACATTGTAACCTTGTGGTTTGCGAGATTTTCCCTCCTTCATTTCCTATATATCAACTTCTATGCAAAACTTTTAAAATATCCAGAAGATAAATGAGGATGCTTGCATTTTATATGGCAAAATGTGCTCAGGTGATATTTATAAGGAATTTCCCTACATAACGCTAATAGTATGCAAAACTTCAAACTTCTCTTGAGGTCTCATTGATCATAGATCTATCCTTGAGCCATGGTGCGAACAAATTTGAATACAGATTATGCAGCAATGCTTTCATATGAATTTGACATATTGTATTTGTGTGGTTCTTAAGAACAACATTTTTCCATATATTCTTTTGTATAACTGTGAACACCTTCTGTGGTCCCATCCTTCTACTCAGGACTCATGATTTGAACAAACTTGAATCTTCATTATTCAAATTTCATTTTTTCTGGTACAGTAGTTCTTGAAAAAAATTTTCAAGCACTCCACCCTATTTGCACCTTTACTTACTTATCTTTCTTTGAAAACATTTATAGTGAAAAGTTAACAGATATCTGATGACAGACTACAGACAAATTTTCAGCTTAAGTGAGTTAAAACTGAGACCATTATAAATCATTGTACAATATCTTTAGTACATGAAATCCCATATCATGTACAGCATAAACACAGAAAGAACAGATGAATGGATAATAAGTATGGAAGACAAAGTTTGATACTATGTGGAGGACTAAATAAAAAAAGCAAAATATTGGCCAAATCTGGCCCTAAAGATATGTAAAAATTTACAAAAATGAAACGTACATGCAATGAGTGGCTGTGAGCACAAAATTTGGGGCAATTAGGGAGCCCCCACATATATGTCTGGATTCACTCCCAACTTTTAGTTGTAGAGACACCTGCCAAGGCCAGTAACCAGGTACAGCATCATCTCCCCCAATTATCAAGCCCACCTGGGAAGATCCAACCAGCCTCTGACCACAACCTGAAATGCAGAAAAAGTAGTTAATGGAATCTCACTGCATATTATCTATAATGTATGTCATTGTCACCAAGGTTTATGGCAGTATCACAATGGAAACAGCACATATCTTGATAATCATGTCCTCAATTATTTGTAAAATAATGTAATTATAATTAATTTTCAGCAAAAATTCTGACTCTTCTTTAATGTAAATTCATAGACATAGTAAACTTAATACTATTTTTACTTCATCATCAATTCTTTATCAAATAAATCCAGTAAAAATCAAACTTTAGCTCTGTTAGTCTCCGTTTACAATGCAAGATTTTAAGTAATAGAAGTTAAAATCAAACATAACAGTAAATACTCCCTTCTAAACATATACAAAACACATGAAATTAATTGGTTTTGTTGTTCAGTGCTAAAATATAAAAATTCTTACCTCTAGGTTCACACTGCAAAGCCACCACTAAAGCATTCTGACATTCCGAGCTGAAACATGTGTATCAATACATAAAGTGGATAACCAAGCTGTTAAGACAGTGGTAATTATGAAACTTCAACTGAATGCTAGGAATAGTGTTTGAAAACTACAAGATATGCATCCTGAATGATCAAACTAAGTGGAATTACTCATAGTTGGTTTTTATTTTATACTTGATTGAACTTTAACTTTGCCTCTAAGCCTTTAAGGCCTAATATAACAGAACAGAGAGCTACATCTTTAACAATGCCTAATACTAAGTTCATTTTTCTGGAATAACATTGTATCGTCTATACAATGATGTGAAGCAATACTGCATCTTACTTACCTGGCATATATGTTTCCAAGATAGGATGGCACCTGTCCACTAATGTTAATGTGTACATACTGGTGAGTGTAATACAGGACTGACTGGGAATTGGTAAAATTCCTGCAAGATTTTCAGTAAATTACAGCTATATTATAAATTATTTCTAGACTGATACAAACAAAAGGACACCAAACAGAAGAGATGGATAATATCAGTCATAACATCAGTATAACTTTTTATCAACAAGAAAAATTTCAATTTTACATCAAATCTGATCCCATTTCACTTTGATATCTTACACATGCATTAATCAAGAAATCAAAATGTAAGCTGAAAGCTGTATTTGCAAGAACAGCATCCTGACATTTTGTATTTACCCGAGTCCCAGACTGTGGCACATTTTGGATCCATAACTGTCTGACCACGAGTCATAACACAGTGGCAGTCTCATGTGTTGATAGGACAACTCCAGAATAGACTGTGAGGAGGTCAGACTCACTATCATACAACAGATGATATCAAATGAGAGAAATTCTGCACCAATAAATTGTCATTGCAACAAATCATGTATATTTCCTTTAACAGTATGAGTTTAACAGATCAAGGGTATTTCCAGTTTTATCAAAGTAAGCCTTAACTAGCTGTCTAAATAACATACCACAATTCCTTTCATCTGATTGATCTGGGCAAGCGGTCACTCCATTACATCTTTCATGTGATGGGACACAGGTTCTGTCCAGGCAGGTAAACTCAACCTCTGAACATGAACCTAAATAAACAAACAACATGGTACAGTAAACATAATATAAACAGCAAACTCATTTTAAAGAAATGGCTAAACATGTTGATTAGCTGATGTAATGAAATTTGAGGTGGTAAAATGTGCATATATGGTATTGAATGTGACATTACAGAGATATTTACATTCACTGTGTGTATACTGCTTAATTTCTATTGAAATTCACTGCTTTGTTATTTGCGACAATGAAGACATATTTTGTTTATCTATTTTGATCTAATTTTTACAGCAGTTTGTCTGCGTGTGAATATATATACTCCATGAAATCTGCATCCACTTTGCGGCATTGTTTAAATTGTTGGAAAATATGTTTTCTGGTTTATTTTTTACCTATTATTTGAATTTAGAATAATAAATAGTGTTTATTTATTTTATAACTAATTTATTTTATGAGTTTATCCTACTTGGACTATTTCCCTTTACCACCGTTCAAATATGGAATTCATTACCAAATATGGAGACAAGTCAAGGTCAGGCGATTTTCGGCTGTTACATTTAAATGACTTAGAGGTAAAAAATATCTATATTTCACACAGTTGAAAGTATTTATATTTTTAAAAATTCAGAGAAATATAAGTAATAAAATGCCTTTCTTCAGTTTGTTAAATGGGAGATGAAAACAAAGGTTGCAAAACCACTAATGTGGGTTATGCATTTTTTCTGTAATGTTTGCAACTTTTATATCCTGTTTAACAAACTGAGAAAAGTATCTTATTATCTAAATAAAAAAAAATCATTGAAAGTATCTCTTAATATCAGCATTGGTATGTAAGATTGTAGAACTAAACCACACAACAAGCAGAATCTCTCTCATCACTGACATATATATGAACCTTTAAAAAGGACACCAGCATTTATGCCCTGTCCCATCCCTCCTGAAAGCCAAACACTTAAAGAAAGATAAAAATCACAATTCTTTTACTACAGACTATGCACAAAAGTAACACCTGTACGTATCTTCATCCATTGAAGGCATAAAAATATATATAGTATATAACATAGGAATTTGTCGTCATGCCTTACAAGGAGTACCATGCACAAGTATATTGGGTAACTTTGTTGCATTAGAAAAGACAAAAATTCTTCCCAAAATAAATGAATCAGAATTGCACAGAATGAAAATCCACCAAAGTATATAGCATCTACAGATATTCTTCACATCAAATAACCCAAGTTATGCTGATGTATGGTATGACATTCCCAAAAGATATCAAGGCAGTGTTGAACAATGAGAACACGACCTGGAATTTCTTCTGTTCACTGATGTTGGTTTTCTTAAGCAAAAATCTTATATCATTCTCTCTTTTTCTTAAGCAAAAATCTTATATCATTCTCTCTTTTTCTTAAGCAAAAATCTTATATCATTCTCTCTTTTTCTTAAGCAAAAATCTTATATCATTCTCTCTTTTTCTGACTGTTCTAGTCACAGTGAAATAGGTCATTATTTTACATTTACCTTGATCTGATTGGTCCTAATGCTTGATTACATACTGTAGATGGTTTCATTTGATTGGTCATTGTATTTTTCATTTACTGCAGTTGGATTCATCTGGATTCTCTGCTAATTGCAGTTGGCCTCAAATGACCATTCCAGACACTGCAGTTTTCATTCAATTGGTCCAGACATTATATTACTTACTGAAGTTGGCTTCATTTGATTGGTCCAGACACTATATTACTTACTGCAGTTGGCTTCATCTGATTGGTCCAAACAGTCTGGTTCCCCATCACAAAGCCATTCCTTCATGATACATCGGCCATTATCAGGGCATGTGTATTGTTCAGTCTCACTACAGTCTACCAAGGTAAAATTTATGCATCAAAGTTAATTATATAAAGCAAGTTATAGATGTACATCTACATATACATATTTTTATTCCAAAATATCACAATACACTGAATGATATTTATACTAAACTTAATCTAGCAAGATCATGTGACATTTTATTTTGGTTTATCATCTATGAGGTTAATTCATCATAGTTATCTTGTAAACCTACTTTTTCTGGGTGCATCGGTTGTGGTGGGAGCCCGAGTAGTTATGACACCACTAAAGGAGCCTATGCAGTCCTGGGTTGGAAGCTGGTTACAATATATGGACTCAGCAAGCTGGAAGTCAGCCCCGCATTCTGCCTGCACACCTGTAAAATGATGTGAACATTATACATTAATTACAAACAAGAGGCCCATGGGCTACATCACTCAACCGAATCACCATGGCCCTGCTGTTGTTTAGCAGTTGTGATTTTTAAAAGACCTTTTTTTCTCTCATTTTTTCAATCTTTTCCCATGAAAAATTTAACCCCAAAGTATGCCTGAAACTGGCCCAGTGGTTCTCAAGAAGATTTTTAAATCTCACCAATTCTTAATTATAATTATATCCAATTCAAAAAGTGGTGTGGCATTTCATTTGAACAAACCTGAATCCTCTTCACCTAAGCATGCTTTGTGGCAAATTTAGTTGAAATTAGACCTGTAGTTCTAGAGAAGAAGTCAAAAATGTGAAGTTTGCAGATAAAAGCTCAATTCATCTTTCATCTCAGATGAGCTAAGTACAAAGTGTCTGACTGTATGTAGTGTATTCATTCTTAGACTCTTTTGAGTTCACATAATTTTATTCTCATAATAAATAAACTGTAAAGTGGTATATGAAATAATTATATAAACTCTCAAGTCACTTACAACCAAACACAGATGTGAAAACAATAACTGTTCAGGTTTCAATGTCATATGATGACAACAGATATATACTGGAAAATGAGTATTTTCTATGGTTGGATTTTTTGTGATTTGATCCCTAAAAGGTAGCAAATCATATTCTATATTTTCAATTTCTGTGGTTGTATTATACTTGTATATACTTAACATATATATCTGGCAATTGCAATTTTTCCTATCCATGAAACAGACAATGGCAGAAATACCCGTATATGGTATATGTATTGTTATCATATGACACGAAAGCTGAACAGCTAGTGTTGTGTAAAATGTTTGTGGACATGTTAAAGACTTTCAATGCACAATCAACTGATGACATATTGCATAGCAAGAACTAGGGTAATTCTTGTTTTTATATATCAGCCTCAGTAGTGTGTCTTTATAATCAGGGAAAAATTACTCCAGATATAGAGTTCACAGAGCAGTGCAATTTTATAAAGGTTTTTTTATTCTTGTAGTGCTTTTAATATTAATTTTCTTGCTGAATCACTAATAAAGACATCCCCCCCTTATTTACAAACTTGTTCTAGCTTGTTCACATGGCAAGGTGACTAACATTTCCTGTGAATCAAACATGATATTTTACACATTTAATTAAGTTTCTTTCCATGTTAATTAAAGAAATCTAGTACATCATAATATCATAGCAAATATATACAACCCCAAACCACATTTTTGGACAACCTTGGATGTGAATGAACAAAAAAAAACCCCAATGGCATTATTAACTTTGATCAAAGCATATCTCTAATCAAAAAACACCATATCATCATTCTATCACAAAATAGCAGACAGTTCATGTGGCTATGCTTCTGTGAGTTAGTTTCTTATTTATATTTAGTACATGCTAGGACTTACTTCGACAGAAATCCCCACATGGAAGTTTTGCAATATCAGCCTCACATACTGGAAAAATCAAGCTACATAGGTAATACATGGCACTCTGAGAACAGGTTTTAGTCTTGAAACTGTCAAACACAGTTACGCCATCACTAATCGTTCTGTGTCCAAAAATGTTGGGCAGTTGAGTTGAGTTGTGGCCCACAGTCTGGCACTCGGGCACTGGCAGTGGTACACAAACATCTGTAATTGTACAACATAAAAAAAAAATAATCTACTTCATACTTATATAAATGTTATTGACCTACTAGACCAATGACAAATGCAAACTAAGCAGCATCTAATGCACTGGATACTATACATTAAGTTACTGAGTAAAATTTTAAATGTGTCTATGTGAATGATACACTGTATATAGTATTATTTTATTACATAATAAAAATGAGGCACTCCAAAAAGGAAGCTATTTCAGTGGGATGGAATCCTTGTACCGCTGTACTCTGTCTCTCACTTGATTACTTTTAAAGAATACAGTGTTATTATGACTCTAATTCTGATTTAAACACAATCTTATTGTATTTTACACATGATAAGGATTAGGCAGCAGGCAACACCTATACAAGCCTTCTCCTGTATGATACAAGGAAAAATCTACATAATGATGTACATAAGAAGTTTACAATATATTGATAATTGATGATAATATATCAATAATAACAAATTTGAGGTGAAATGATTATATATCATTCAAAGTATAGTAAAAATATATAATATGTTATGACTCTATCTCTTGTTTGTGAAACACCAGTGCCCCCACATGGTAGCAAAGTTCATGTTAATGTTTTTCAAAAGCAAGTCAAACCTCAAGGTCAAGGTCATGAGATAAAACTTTCGCTACCCAAAGAAAGGTCTTGTCAATAGGAATAAACATGTGAAACAAGATTTGTTTGTGAAACACAAATGCCCCGATAATGGCAAATTCCAATGATGGCCATGCCAATGTTAAAGTTTTTGAACAGTAGGGCCAAATGCCAAGGTCAAGGTAAACTATCTTGATACCAATAGAAAGGTCTTGTCACAAAAAATACTCATGTGAAATATGAAAGCTCTAGTGTTTACCATTTAGAAGTTATGGCCAATGTCAACATTTTTAAAAAGGTCAAATGCCAAGGTCAGTAAGTTTAGTACCAATGGAAATTTCTTGTCATAAGGAATACTCATGTAAAATATGAAAGCCCTAGTACTTATCATTCAAAGGTTAGGCCAAGGTTAAAGTTTTTTATATTTTGCAGTTCTTCACCGGCAATGGTGACGTCTCCATATGAGTGAAAAATTCTCGAGCAGGACGTTAAACAATACAAAATAAATCAATCATAATCAATAAAGTAGGTCAAACACCATGGTCAAGGTCACAAAGTCAAAAATTTTGGTACCAATGGAAAGGTCTTGTCACAAGAAATACTCATGTGAAATATCAACACTCTAGCATTTACTGTTGAAAATTTATTAGGAAGGTTAAAGTTTCAAACAGAATGACAGACAGGACAAAAACAATATGTCCCCCAATCTTCGATCTCAGAGGCATAAAAATGAAAGTCCTAACATCAACCATTCAAAAGTAAGTCAAACCCAAGATCAAGGTCACAAAATCAAAAATTTTGGTACTATAAAAAGGGTTTTGTTAATAGGAATACACCTGCCAAATATGAAAGCCCAGTATAAGATATACAAGTTACTGATATAAAGACTTATAAGATAAAATGAGAGACTTATAAGATACACAATCTTGTTATGGTTTGAACAAGAAATATAGTAAAGTATATAATATTCAAAGTATGAATGGAGCTTAAGAAAGGAAATAAATTTTTAGGATTTTAGGGATGTGCAGTTTTGGTCTGGAATCTTACTTTTGGGGTCATTTTATCTTTTTGTATCGAGTATAAAGAAATAAATCTGCTAAGTATATATTTCTGGAGTGGATCTACCTTGAGAAACAGTCGTGGTGGCAGAAGTGGTGGTGGTAATGGATGGCAGTATCTGGTAACAGTTACCGGAGCTGATGACAGGAAGCTGGTCACAATACTGAAGATTAGCTAACTGGGTTCCATTTCCACATTCCCTGTTCACAGCTACAATATTATCAGTGTTAGAGTGCATTGTGGGAATATTTGTTACACAACAACCTTTAATCCACTTGAAGTGTCCAGTAAATCATAGTAACAAAAAAAGACTTAATGACTACAAAAATCAGCAGTAAAAGTAAAAATTAGGGTTCAAAATGGCTGTGTTAATTACTCCATGTGTTGAAAAACTGTTGATGAAAAATCTCCAGGAAAAGACCCCAACTCCTGCATGTCAGAGGCCAATCTCCCAGAAATGACCCCAACTCCTGCATGTTGGAGGTCAATCTCCTAGAGTTGACCCAAACTCATGCATGATGGAGGTCAATCTCCCAGAAATGACCCCAACTCTTGCAGGTCAATCTCCTTGACTGTATTTTCAACATTTCTTATCTCCCCCTTGAAAAAAAAGGCCCTTTCTTTAATTTTGAATCCCCTTCACCCAAAGATAGTTGTCGCAAATTTGACTGAAATTAGTGCAGTGGTTTTGGAGAAGAAATCTGAAATGCTAAAAAAGTTTAACAGAAAGAGCTGAAAACACAGAGAGAGAGAGAGAGAGAGAGAGAGAGAGAGAGAGAGAGAGAGAGAGAGAGAGAGAGAGAGAGAGTAAAAAAGTTTAACAGAAAGAGCTGAAAACACAGAGAGAGAGAGAGAGAGAGAGAGAGAGAGAGAGAGAGAGAGAGAGAGAGAGAGAGAGAGAGAGAGAGAGAGAGGATACAATACCTATACAATCTTCTCGACATGCATATTTCATAGCTCCTGTACTTCTCTCACATGGTGGATAAACCATCAGGCATGTGTAGAATACAGCTCTGGGTGAACAGCTTTGCTGATTGAATTGATCAAAAAATTGTTTGGCAGTTGTCAGATCTGGGTGTCCAAATGTGTTGGGCAAGTTAGTATAATTCAGTCCTAGAGCTGTGCATTCAGGAGCATTCACTGTCAGACAACTGATATCTAAAAAGTTGAGATTGGTGCCATTTAGTCTATTACCATACATATTAAAATCACTTTTCTGCATAAAATGTGAAGCAAACAAGTTTTCATTTTTGCATAACTACAAGTAATGATCATCTCATGAAAATTTAGTCTCTCCTAATATATTTGTTTGTGGATTTAAACTGCTCAAGAAAATGAATCAACACATTTTATCTCATGAAATAAAATTTTCTGTCATTTTCCTGAGTATAATGTAGCTGGTTCTACGCAGTATAATGTACCTTGTCCTATACAATATAACGTACCTTGTCACATACAGTATAACATACCTTGTTCTATACACAGTATAACATACCTTGTCCTACACAGTATAACGTACCTTGTTCTATACACAGTATCAGAAACCTTGTTCTACACACAGTATAACGTACCTTGTCCTGTACACAGTATAAAATACCTTGTTCTATACACAGTATAACATACCTTGTCTAATACACAGTATAACATACCTTGTTCTATACACAGTATAACATACCTTGTCCTATACAGTATAACATACCTTATTCTATACACTATAACATACCTTGTCCTACACAGTATAATGTACCTTGTTCTATACACAGTATAACATACCTTGTCCTATACACAGTATAACGTACCTTGTCCTATACACAGTATAACATACCTTGTCCTATACAGTTGGTACGTGGAAATTTCTTGCAGTAGGCAGAGTTAGCTAGTATAAACTCTGGACATGCAGTCTGCACATCTGCAAATAATTTTAAGAGTACTGAGCAAATAATCCAATCTCTGCAGCATTTTTCTTCAAGTATGTCAGAAACAAGAAGAATATTAGAAGCAAATTAAAGGTATATATGGATGGTTTGCTCTGTCAATTTTTGAGAAAAAATTTTTCTACCAATTATAAGCAGAAATGATAGCTTTCTTAATGGAACCAATACCCCATGGAATACATTTACACTGCCAGTCATATCTGAAACACATTCAAACTGCCAGTCATATCTGAAACACATTCAAACTGTCAGTCATATCTGGAACACATTCAAACTGTCAGTCATATCTGGAACACATTCAAACTGTCAGTCATATCTGAAACACATTCAAACTGTCAGTCATATCTGGAACACATTCAAACTGTCAGTCATATCTGGAACACATTCAAACTGTCAGTCATATCTGGAACACTTTCAAACTGTCATACAGTGGAATACATTACTACATGTTTCAAATCCAAATTTTCATAACTTTCTGTAGATGGAGGGTAAAAGAGTATAAAGAATCATGATTCTTGCAAGCCTGACATTTATACAATCTAAGGTAAAGGTCACGACATACCCAAAAGGTCATAATCAAACAGAGTTTAGAGTGAACATCTGTTTTTACCTTGCAAAACATGCCAAAGATACGACCTATGTAAGAACTGCATACCTATTATGTCCTAGAGTCAGGAGCATAGTTTTAATTACCTGTCCAACCCACATAAGGTACATAGTTGTGTGTAAAACTTTTCTTACAGGTGCTAAACTTTTTATATTAATATATCTAAAGTTATACACATCATCAGCAATATGGTTTTGATAAATTCTTCGTAATTAAAAGGCTGTTGAACTTTTTTATAGATTGGATTGATGAACTCCTCCTAGTTTTTTAACCCAGGACTCGATTGCACTAAAGTTAGTTAACTTTAACTGACTGTTAACTTGCCATTAACTTGTACATTTATAGAGTTAACTAGACATTAACTGTCAGTTAAGCTTAACTCAACTGGGTCCAGGACTATTACTGTTTTATTATACTTTCATGTAAAATACTCGAATTTGATTGACCAAGAAACAGTTGAAAAAAGATGTTTCCCTTTGAAAATAGAAAGCATGCACTTCAGAGAGATCATATCTGGGTCATAGTACTTGACAACGAGTGATATAAAAATTATCAAATGTGTCAAATTTATGTGCGTACAGTTTGCCGTAGATTGTCAGATGACAACATTTGAGTGTTTGTAATAGATGTGAATACCTGCATTGATATACAATACATTGCATGACAGTGATTGATCAAAAGTAAAAAGACGAAAGTATTTCTGTTTTTCTGTTTATATAACATTCAGTGTAATAGAACAAATATTGCATGTAGTTGAGGATAACATTGAAAATTTTCATCCCTTGAAAAATCACCGTCACCCTTGGCTACGCCTTACTTTCATCAAATTCTGGGGAGTTTGATGTAATCGCATGAATGCCTTTGTCCTTAGATAAGTAAATATAAGCATACTCAGAAGCAAATTGCAGTTTTTGTCTTTGGTGATAAAAGTTATTCAGCAGTGTCAGAAAGGACAGATGGACATGATGATTCTTGCATAGAGGTGGGGGTGGTGGAACAAGGGGGAAATCCCCAACTTAGGCAAATATAATTATGTTTGGAATCTTAGATGTTTGCTTGCAGAAGTCATATCTCCCCTACAGATTTCCAACTTTATTGCAAGACCAGTAAGAAAATCTCTAATTATTAAAAACAATGATCACTACGTCTTAATGTATGGATGCAGTATTTACAGGAACTGCCTGTTGTCCACTCCTTTCATTTACATATCAAAGAATAAAACATTGCATAAATTTAAAATTAATGTTTTAGTACAGGCCTTCCTTAAAACAATGTAATTTGAGAAATGTAAATATAGGAGAATAGGTGGAGACAGTATTCCACAGATAAATACTCACCACTGCAGAGACTAAAGCATGGGTACTTGATAACACCAGTGTTGACATCACAGTTGGGAAACAGCAAGTTACAGAGGTAAAACATTGCTTGATCCGTGCAGCTCTGGTTTTTGTAAGAATTGAATCTCAATAAAGCAGTATCTACAGTTCTATCATCGAATACATTAGGAAGAAGGAAATGAGTGTGACCAACAGCCTGACACTCTGGTACAGACATGGTGAAACACAATCCTGTAAAACATACAGAAGTATAGTAAATCACACAAAAGGGTAGACGATCAACTGTAACTAGGAGGGAAAAATGCACGGACCAGACTGGGATTTGAACTTGAGCCCTCTAAATCACCAGTCAGGTGCTCTAACAACTGAGTTATGTCGTCACTGGAGAGACCACAATATTCATCCCTCATTAAATTGTTTTTGTCTATGAAAACACAAAACCAAGGTTCTTTCGCCATGGGTGGGACTTTCACTTACAAGTCCAGGGGTGACCAATGGCATTATATGTAACCAGAAGGGAGAAAATGCAACAGACCAGATCAAGATTCAATCTGTGTCTGGTCCACTGCATTTTCTCCCTTCCGGTTACACAGAAAACCCAAATAGAAGTGTAGGCAATCAACAAAACACATAGAAGTGTAGGCAATCAACAAAACACAAAAGGGTAGACAGTCAACAAAACATACCGAAGTGTAGGCAATCAACAAAACACAAGAGGGTAATGTTTTTGGTACTAGGATATTCACTAGCTACATTTCTGAAAAAATAATCTTTAAATTGGGCAGATATTTTTGTATCAGAAATGAATCGACTTTAGCCATCATTAATTTGTATACAAGAGTTGCCCAAGTGAAGCATAATTTTTGTAACTTCTTTTTCTGAAGAGTTCCAATTTTTCTTAGTTCTGATATCCCGTATTAACAAAACACATCAAAGTATAGGCAATCAACAAAACATAGAAGTTTAGGCAATCAACAAAACACAATGAAGAGTAGGCAGGCAACAAAACACAGAAGTACTGGCAATCAATTAAACACACAGAAGAGTAGAAAATCAACAAAACACAATCATAGAAGTGTAGACAATCAACAAAACACACAAAAGTGTAGGCAATCAACAAAACCAGATAGAAGTGAAGGCAGTCAATAAACCACACATAATTTAATTGTAACAGAGGGTGAAGTCCTCTCATGGCCCTGCAAGCTGTAAGAGTGAAGCTCTCCCTATAGGTAACACATGTTTAAAAGGAAAATATTGAAATCTACTGAAAAATTAAACCATACCCTTGGAATTTGAAAATTTTGGTCAAAACTGCATCAATCAAAACACAAGCATGTTAACATGTATTTTTGCCATTTTGAATCTTGTCTGCCAAAGTTTGCGTTGTTCTGAGATGTTACATAAAATCCGGAAAAGCAAATAATAATGTAAGTCATATTTTCTCAATAATAAAACTACTCCTCTGTTGTACAAGGATTCCTGTGTTTGTAACTTTGCTTACACCAACACTAATGTGATGTCACAATGCACTGTTTGCATCAAATGTATTATATTTCTCCATGTTCAATGAATAGGTGGATCAAGTGTCTAAAGTGTAGCAAGATATTTTGACAGAGATCTAACTTGAGAACTTTTTTTTATTGTATGTATCTGTTATGGATATAAATACTAATATCAATACTTTTTACTTCGACCTCAAACATGGTCGTGCCGTAATACATGTTACATGAGAAAAAACACAGAGATCTGTTGACAGCTTACACTTCTGTGTGCTTTGCCTACCATGTAAGCAATCATAAAGCACACACAGAACTGTATGCAATGAATATTGTTCTATCAAATTCATTTTATGTGAAACAATATACGCAGAATATGTTACAGATGTCTAACAACATACCTGGTTGAGTTGTGGTTTCTGGCTGTGTGGTTGTAGTGGTCAGTCCTTGATAACTTGGTTCACAGTTGTCCATTGGCAGCTGGACACAGTAATTTATGTTAGCCAGAAGCATGGCGGGGCAGGATGTGTGAGTATCTGGTCAGTAAAATACTTGTAGTCAATTACACAATAAACAATTAATTACACAATAAACAATTAATTACACAATAAACAATTACACGCAATTACACAATTAAAAAAAAAATTGAAAACTTGTGCTTTTCAGTATTAAAGAAAGATATTGTAACAGAATGGGAAAAATTGCAACCGACCAGATTGGGATTTGAACACACGCACCCTGAATCTCTAGTCAGGTGCTCTACCAATTGAGCTACCTACCCAATGGCAATCAAAACCATCTGACTGCCACATTCTAAGCAATTATAACATTTTCAACAAATTTATTACATTTCTGTAATAAAATTCTATGAATGCTTAATTTTTGTTTCATTATTTTTAATATCACAATAGCTTCCAAGAGTTCAAATAAGAGACAAGGTCAAAGCATTTCTTGGGTTAGATTTTTCTCAGCAGAAATTATTCAATTCTAATCTAGAATTAGAATTCTGCTCTCATCTTCAATTGTTTCATTCTCATCAAGAATCACCCTGTGAAAAATCATCTAGCAATTTATTCATGGCTAAAAAATGTTCAACAATCTGATATCATTCAAATGGTATACATTGCTGACATCATTGTCTACGTGTTTAATTAGTGTTTTACATACTCACCATTACAGTGCTCCTGACAGGGATAACTAATAAATCCTGTTAATGAATTACACTTTGGAAAAAGCATATTGCACAGAAAGTACATGCTACTGGGTGAACAACTCTGATTTTTGTAAATCTCAAAGTAACTCAAAGCCTCCATGATAGAATGGTGTTGGAAAACATTGGGGAACATGACTGAAGAGTGGCCCACTGCCTGGCATTCTGGTACTTGTAACAGTAGACAAGAACCTGCAACAAACAATGTTTAAATAGGGGCACAGAGCTTTCACAATCACTACTGTTTATGATGAATTTTTCTCCATCAAAAAATCCAGATTGAAATAAAACACACCTGGTTGGGTTGTGGTTTCTGCTTGTGTGGTTGTAGTAGTTGGTTTCTGGTAAATGGTTGTGGTTTCTGGCTGTGTGGTTGTAGTGGTCAGTCCTTGATAACTTGGTTCACAGTTGTCCACTGGCAACTGGACACAGTAATTTATGTTAGCCAGAAGCATGGCAGGGCAGGATGTGTGAGTATCTGGTCAGTAAAATATTTGAAGTTAATTACAAAATAAACAATAATTACACAATAAACAAGGTGTGCAAGTAGCTGATCAGTTAATAGATTTTGAAGAAAAAAATCATAACACCATCCTACGTTTTTAATGATACAATAACAAACAATGCAAAGAGATCAGAGAATCACAACAGTCAACTTTATCCCCTATTTTGAACTGAATATAGCAAGGTTGGATCATGTCATCTTCAGACAAATTAAATATGCACCGTAAGTACATGTATTTTCTTCAATTATAAAACATATAGGTCATGACCCACAACACTCTTCTGTGCTTATAGTTCTATCATTCAATGCTAAAATAGGGTCAAGGGAACTTGAAATATAGGGGACTATACTTTCAGCATAATGAACAGTGTAGTAAAATATTATTTTATTCAAACAATTGAAAAATTTGAAATTACTCACTTTTGACTCAAGTAAAACAAAATCACAAGAGGAAAATACGTTTAAGTTAAATACTTTCAAACATATGGGAATAAATCATAACCGAAACAAGCATTTTAAGTATACTGCTGGCAATACAAAGTCCCCTACCGGTTGTATAATTCAATCAAAAGTACATCAAGCATAATAAATCTCAAACGTGATCTGTAACTATCCAAGACAAAGCTATGTATAAAATTTCAGTTAAATATCTTCATCCAATGCAGAGATAAGTCTGGAAACCTCAAGTGGAATGACAGGCAGATGGATGGACTGACAGACAGAGGATAAACTAATAGTCCCCTTTGGCAAAGCTAGTAGGGGACTAAAACTAAAAGAGTATGGTAAATTTGAATAATATTTTGAATTTGATACTTATAACCTCTCTTGGGGCCAATTTACGGTTAATCACTACACCAGTATTTTCTTAAAGGGATCATTACAGCATATATCATATCACCATTGAAAAGTGACACAAGCTCTCAATTATTTTAAATGAATTGTTTTGTTTTTCAATAATAATAAAAAATACATGTGTTTCGTTTGCAAATAAGAGGTTATAAAATCTAAACTGTGCTGTGATTTGAAGCATGATATAAATATCTAATAAAATGTGTCTTAAAAATGTTATAATTTTCTTTTATAAAATAATATTTATAAAAATTTATAAATGTTATTTGTTTATATATTTTTGAACCCTACAACTAAAATCTTCAAGAAAGATGTCAATTGGAAATATATATATTAGACAAACATATTTAAAAAGATATTGAAATGAAATAACCAAATTTCAGAAATATTGTCTTTTTTATATGAACCTTTCATTTAATCTGTAACCTACATCTGTACCTCTAATCCTTTCAGAAGGAAAAACTCAAGAAAATAATTTTCTCTTCCTTCTAATGACCCGATACCTCTACTTATGTACTTTATCTTAAATCATTTAATATGTACCTCCTTATACCAGTGTTATTATATGAAAACACCCCCAAAAATGTAAGTAGTAGATCAAGGTATGACTGAAAAAATGATCAATGTGCAAAAATTTATAATTATCAGAGGATAATTGGTCCACCTTATACTTCATTGAAATTTTCTATAGTTCTATCTGCAAACAGACATGTGTTCATACAAAATATTTAGATTATAAATCAAGACAAAATGTGATGAATCACAAGCATACACAATTTATGTCTGCTTTAAGGAAATTTCAATATCCTTTGCTATTAAAAGACAGTCAATTGAAATAACTGTGGCATAATGAGGACTGCAACACACACTTTTCTGTGTGTCTAAAGAATATATACATTTAATAGTTATTGCATACAAAACATAACAATAAATGAGAAAAACCCTCCCTCAAAGCAAAACCCATTGCTATAAAAAAAATTTCAACTACCTTTGTGTAAAATATGAAAGCTTTACATTGAAAACATTTCAATTTATTGCATCAAAGTGGGAACATAGTCAAGTTACAAATTGAAGGACTGTTATGACCTTTTCCCTTGACCTCATGACCCTAAAATCTATACATATCTTCCTTTAATGATCAGCCACCTTTGTATAAAACATAAAAGTTTATACTGAACACTATTCAAGATTAATGTCACAACAAATGTGATAATTAACAGACAGATGGACAGACAATTTAACAGCTACAGGGCTTCACATGTGACCCTAATCAACAGCTGTCTCCCTCTTACAGTCAGTCCCTCTGTATAAAATTTGATATTGTTACAATAAAGACTGTTTGACTTATTGTGTCACAATCTATACAAGTTACCCAAAAATTTATATATGTCTTTCTCTCATTGTATATCATTTGTTAAAAATATGAAAATGTTACAGTGAAACATTTTTGAGTCATAGCATTACAACAAAATTGTTGACAGATACATACAGACTGACAAAGTGATATGCTCCCAAAATTTATGGATGTCTTTTTCTCATTGTAGAATTTTTCTGTACAAAATTTGAAAATGATAGTGCAAAATATTTGAATTCTAGAGTGTGGACAGACAGATCGACAGACCTTGTAGATTTGTGTTTTACATACTCACCATTACAGTGCTCCTGACAGGGATAACTAATAAATCCTGTTAATGAATTACACTTTGGAAAAAGCATATTGCACAGAAAGTACATGCTACTGGGTGAACAACTCTGATTTTTGTAAATCTCAAAGTAACTCAAAGCCTCCATGATAGATTTGTGTTGGAAAACATTGGGGAACATGACTGAAGAGTGGCCCACTGCCTGGCATTCTGGTACTTGTAACAGTAGACAAGAACCTGCAATAATGTTTACACAGTGGTATACTCAACGGTGTTTACACAGTGGTATGCTGAGACATATAGTACACAGGTAAACAATAAACAGCTTGAAGGCTATGCTTAATATTCTATAACTTTTCTGGCAAAATCATTTGCAAAGCATACTGTCTCCAAATCATATTCAAATCTTTTAAATATCTTATCTACACAAAAAATTTATCAAGCATTAAGTTATAACCTTTAAAATATTTATTTTGTGAACTACATGATTATATCACTCATTTTTCTGTATATCCACAAAGTATTTCATATCTTGAAAATTTAATGTAATCCATTCATAGGTTTTTGCATATAACAGAATGTTTTTTATTTCCTGGGACAACCCTTGTGAGTATGTACTTACCAACAGTAGAAGATGGCACAGCGGTGCTTGTGGTGGGAGGGAGGGTGGTGACCGGAGTGGTCACTTTTGGCCTGATACAGTCAGTAGATGGTAGCAGGTTACAGTACATTTCTTTGGCCAGCTCAAAATTATTTCCACACTCTCTCTGAATACCTATAACATAATCACAATTTAAACTCAATGCAACAATGCTACAATTTCATTGCATTCCTTTAAATACGACATAAGGGCTTATTTTGCATATACTATCTCTATAAAGTAATGATACTGATACTAAATAATATACATATTTTGAAAATTCAATAGCATTAATTCCCTGGTAAACACTTTTTAAAATCTTCTTCCTGCCAACCCATTATGTAGGATGATATCTAAATGTGAAATTTATTTTGTATTTGATAGATCAAGAGATGCTTGATGGATGTATCAATTTGTAAGTGCCTGTCATTGCATGTCATCATTCCAGAGTACTTGAAAAGTGTAAGTCTTGTCATTTTTGCTGATAAATAAGTCTAAGTAGTTTACATAATATTGATACACAATGTTTTGCAACTGACTTTAATCAAATTTTATTTATGGAAGGTTAATTAAAGCCCTACTATGTAACATTTAGAAGTTATGGCCAATGTCAACATTTTTAAAAAGAAGGTTAAATGCGAAGTCTATGTATAGATGTTCAGTACCAATGGATCGGTCTTGTCACAAGAAATACTCATGTAAAATATCAAAGCACTGATACTATTATTACTTACCATTCAAACGTTATGGCAAATGTTAAATTTTTAAAAAGTAGGTCAAACATATAGGTCAAGGTCACAAGGTCAAATATTTTGGTACCAATGAAAAATTCTTGTTACATGGAATACTAATGTGAAATATGAAAGCCCTTGTACTTACCATTTAAAAATTAGTGCCCAGGTTAAGTTTTTTAAAAGTAGGTCAAACATCAAGGTCAAGAAGTCAAAATTTTGGTACTAATGGAAATGACTTGTCACAAGAAATACTCATGTGAAATATCAACGATCTAGCATTTACTGTTCAAAAGTTATTAGGAAGGTTAAACTTTCAGACAGAATGACATACGGGACAAAAACAACATATCCCCAATCTTTGATCTTGGGGGCATAAAAAGTTAAACTAATTAAGATAATACCTACCCCCTAAACTTCGTTTGAAGGAGGTATGACAATAAAAAGAAGAAGAAACAGAGTAAAAACAGTATGTTTCCAAACTTTGTTTAGGAACATAATAACAAACAGGGTAAAAACATTTTATTATACTTTCATGTAAAATACTCCGATCTGACTGGCCGAGAAACATTTGTAAAAACATACTATTCCCCTCTGAGGACAGAAAGCCACGCCCTCCAGGGTGATATTATCTAGCAACGGGAAGTATTACTTAACGACGGGAGATATTCTAAAAAATATCACATGCGTCAAATTTATGCGCGTACGGTTCGCCGTAGATTGCTAGACGCCGTCACTTGAGCGTTTGTAATTCACGCAACTATTACGCTGATTGTGGTTGATATTCAAAATATCGCATTACATTGATTCATTAAACGTCAACAGACAATAGCGACAACATGTTTGCAAACGTGAATGAGAATGATATACAAAGACTACTTGAAGAAAAGAACTCAAAAAGCACGTAAAGGACAGTGAAAAGGTCCGTGAACTTATTTCGGAAGTTTTTAGCAGAGAGAAACAAAAGTTCGGAGTTTGAAAGCTGGAGTTGAACGAAAGTTTGAGATTGTTTTATGTATCTATTCGGACTCAGAATATCATTGAGCATGATAAAACAGACATTCAGTATAATAAAACAAATAGTTCATGTAATTGAGGGTAATATTGAAAATTTTCACCCCGAGAAAAACCATTGTCAACCGAGGCGTAGCCGAGGTTGACTGGTTTTTCGAGGGGTGAAAATTTTCAATATTACCCTCAACTACATGAACTATTTATATAATGTTCCTAACTTTGTTTGGGGAACATAAATATGAAAGCCCTAACAGTAATCATTCAAAAGTTATGACCAAGGTTAAGGCTTTCCAATATAGGTCAAACTCCAAGGAGAAGGTCACACGGTAAAAAATTTTGATACCAAACGAAAGGTTTTGTCACAAGAAATACACAAGAGAAACATGAAAGCCTCATCACCAACCATTCAAAATTTTATGCTAAAGTTAAAATCTTTGTTGACAAACAGACTAATTAACAAACAGAAAGACTGAGATCTAAGGTTTCAAGAGATATGAAGTTTGAAATATTGGGAGTAAGTTTGCTTACTTGACTAGTGAGGATCTGTACCTGAACCTGACTTTGAAAAATCAATAATTTGAGATTTAAGCCAATGAAAATCATCTTTATACACTTACTCCAACAGAAGTCACTACATGGAAGACTCGGACCATCACAGCTTGGAAACATCATGTCACAGATGTATAGTAATGCATTGTCTGAACAGCTCTGCATTTTAAAGACCTCAAACAGTGTCAGTGTTTCTTGAATAGTTGTTTGGTTGAACAAATTTGGAAGCTTTGTGCTGTTTCGGCCTATGGCTTGACACGCCACCACCGGTAGAGATAAACATGTCCCTAAAATAAAATCTGTATGTGTATTATATCTGGCTGAACAATATCTAGATGAAATTTGATTTAACATTATTTTGCAATTATACATAAGATAAGCCATAACAATAAACATTTTTCAATGTACTTGACTAAGCAAAACGGTCTCCTCTGCCAAATGCTTTAAAATGAATACAGTGCCAAATGCAATAAATTTACAGAATCAGTTTTTGGCTGCAAGCAAAGATGTGTAAATTTAAATAACGATTTCTGCCACAATAATATGTTCAAACCTGGTCTAAATAAAGAATTTTAATTAAAAGTTTCAAAATTTACATTTCATTATAAAATGTCATACAAAGCATTTAAATTGAATATCATGGCATAAAATTATCCACAAGCTAAGTGTAACTATTGAAACATTTCCCCTAATACCTAAACTTGACTGAAGGATATTTTTTCATGCAGTATTGACCCCGTGGGGATCTGGGTTGTTAGAATAGATCCTCAGGACCCCTAGCTTGTCGTAACAGGCGACTAAATGGGGTGGTCCTTCAGATGAGACTGCAAAAACCAAGGTCCCGAATCACAGCAGGTGTGGGACATTAAAGATCCCTCCCTGCTCAAAGGCCGTAAGCACCGAGCATAGGCCTAAATTTTGCAGCCCTTCACTGGCAATGAGTGAAAGATTCTCAAGCGGGACATTAAACAATAATATATAATCAATCATCAATCATGTATTATTGCACTATATTTATGCTAATTATTCTGGAAAATTGTTGGAATGTATAATTGTGATGAATTCAAAGGGAGTAAGGAATACCTGGCAATGGAGTAATTGATGCAGATGTTGTTGGTACAGAATTTGTTGTTGGTTGATGTGTTGTGGTTGGCTCAAGTGTGGTTGTTGCTTCAGATGTAGTTATGGAAGGTTTAGATGTCATTAGTTCATGCGTGGTTGTTGTTGGCCCAGTTGTGGTTGTTGAAAGTTCAGGTGTGATGGTTGTTGGTACAGGTGTGGTTGTAGTAGGTTCAGGTGTGGTAGGTTTAGGAGTTGTGGTTACTCCAGGTGTGGTTGTGGTAGTTTTAGGAGTTGTGGTTACTTCAGGTGTGGTTGTGGTAGGTTTAGGAGTTGTGGTTACTTCAGGTGTGGTTGTGGTAGGTTTAGGAGTTGTGGTTACTTCAGATGTGGTTGTGGTAGGTTTAGGAGTTGTGGTTACTTCAGGTGTGGTTGTGGTAGGTTTAGGAGTTGTGGTTACTTCAGGTGTGGTTGTGGTAGGTTTAGGAGTTGTGGTTACTTCAGGTGTGGTTGTGGTAGGTTCTGCTGTTGTGGTTGGTATAGGTGTTGAATCTCTCACATTAGTAGTGGTAAATGATGAAACTGACATAGTTGGAACTGATGTTGAACTTTTTGTGGTGGACACTGTTGAGGATGTGCTGATGAGTGTACTTTCTGGCTTTTTAGATGTGGATTGTGTTGATGAAATGGCAACAGAGACTGTGGACAATGGTGAAGTAGTGGAAGTCTGAATTTCTCCTAGAAATAAGATGAATACATCTTTATTAGATTCTAATAACGTTTAGCATTAACTGATTCTCAAGAACTCAAAGTCTACAGCACCTTGAAAAAAAAATTCTCATGACTGGAAATTCAGGTTTTCAGTGGTTCAAAACAGGCATGAGGAACAAAAGGTTTTACCATTACATACTAACACATACATGTGATGAATTCAATGAGGCAAAGGGCAAGACCTTGGTCATTTAAGGATGAGATTTAGGGTCTTGTGTGTGAGATCTTTTTTGGCATTGCAACAACCCAGATTTTGATGAATTTCCCATACAATATTCATATAAACAAAAAATGTTCCTCACTTCAAACATATTTAAAACAAGATCATCATACATTAAAATATCAACATTAGAGCTAGCATTAGTTACAAATACTGATCTCAAATATATCCAATATATATACAGTTGTTTCTCGATGACTCTAACTTGAACACCTTGAAGTTCTTTCACTCTCAGAGTGAAATCTTGGTCCCAGATTTTTTCTCCATATAACTAAGCAAATTCACTTTTGATCTCTTGAATGTTCAATTTCATGAAGTTCTTGATCTCTTGACATGAAATTTGGGTCCCTTAAAACATATTCCATTGTTTCTCTTGAAGTGGTGGTAGCATATAACACTACCATTGCAATTACTTTACCTTGGACCCTTAACCTGGGTAACAGTGAATCCCTAGTTCTATCTCAGCCCTGTTAAATAAATCTTTATACAAGTATCACATCCCCTATGTTTCCTTGTGAGGTGAATGTTAATTGTTTAACTGGTCAATTTAACCCTTCCCCTGCTCTTTGTTTTTGGTATATAATTTGACTATATATACAATTTACATTATGTTCTATCTTAACAATGAGACAGTAATTTTGAGAATATAAATTTAGAGACATGAAAGTCTATCTTAATATGAACTAGTACTCATTGTAATGGGGATCGTTACAGATGTTCCCCAAATGTTCCCCCAAGTAGGAAATGATGTCAGTTGTTTCAGGAGAAATGATTTCCATTAAAAGAAACCGTATAACACCTAAATATATAACTATTTTATAACATTCACTCCATCTCATAGTTGAACAAATTAGTTATCAACATTTAATAACTCACCCATCAAAATTCAGTGCATGTGCATGCACCTGTTAATTAGTAACTTAAACATGTCAATATGTTAAAAGTCTAAATATACAACTACATCATCAATTTCAAACCATTTCAATGACAAATGAGAAACTAACAGTGAGTAGAAGTTACAAACACCTGAAACAATGCACGTGCATACACGCGCATGCGAGTGTATATCTGCACATCCGATGATCTTACAATCTAGGTTTTAGTAGTGTGTACATATCATTTTAATAACATTGAATATGCCATATTCATGAGCGACATATATATATTTAAATATCAGAAAATTAAATTGGAGCGCACGTGCTTGCATGTGTGGGGAAGTGATTTTGGCAACACCAATGAGTAAGGAGTCTCAAAATAGACCTGCAACACAAACTTCAATACATTTCAATGAAATCAATGTTATAAACTGTATTTGAATTTAGACATCAAAAATGACAATGCACGCACACTCATGCACATGCGAATTCAACAAATGAATTTTTGTTCACATCATTCAATAGACATTTGAATCATAAACCCACAACTAAGATTTCACGTCAATATAACTTTAATTTGAAGGTTATGGCCATTTTAGTACCCAAAAATAAAAGAAAAGCAATGCACGTGCATATACGTGCACATGAGTAAAACACCACATCAATGTTGATGTCATTCGATAGGCATTTGAAAGATATACTATATAAATTTCATGTCGTTTGTATCATTTATAAGAAAGTTATGCAATTTTAATGTTGAACAAACAGAAATTAGTGCACGAGCATGCCTGTGCGGGGAAGTGATTTTGACACTATCATTGAATAGGGAGTCCCAATACATATCAGCAACACCAATTTCAAAACCATTCATTCCAATCTGAAATGTTATGGACTGATACTTGAATTTAGATATCAAAAATGAAATTGCACACGTGCTCACGCGAATTCGACGATGGAATTTTTGTTCAAACCATTCAATAGGCATTTGAATCATAAGCCAGCAAGTATAATCTCAGCTCAATTTAACTTTTAATTCGAAAGTTATAGCCATTTTAGTACCCTCAAAATGATGGAAAATCAATGCACATGCATATATGTGCATGTGAGTAAGATTCAACATTGATGGTAAAGCCATTTGATAGGCATTTGATAGATATACTTACAGTATAAATTTGATGTCGTTTGCATAATTTATAAGAAAGTTATGGCTACCTGAAAATCGGCAAATCACAATATAGCACACATGCATGCACATGCGCCAAAGTCAATTTGCTACATGCGTTCAGAATACCAACCTACATTCACAACCCAAGTTTCAAACTATTTTAACAAAAAAAGGCAAAAGTTATGGTCATTGAAAGAATTGAAAATTCAAAAGACGATGCACGTGCATGCATATGCGCATTTGCAAATTTTACATCATCAATCTGTAGATATTTGGGAAGTTCACCTATACTGTGGATATGATCTCATTACCATCAACAACGACAGAGATATAAACATTTTTGTATTATCCAATCAAAACGAAGCACACATGCATCCATGTTTAGAACCGTAATTTTGACCACTGAAATCCCTAAAGGGGCTCAATGTATACCTACAACCTAAATAGCAAACGACTTCATTGAAAAAACAAAAAGTTACTGCGATTCATCCAATGCGCATGCAGGCATTTTCAGACAAAATTATGTTAGTTCCGCACATCTACATATGCTACACTATCATCCTATATTGGTTTCATATTGATCCCATGAGTAGTTTCTGAGAACACTCGTGGACAAAGAAGTCCCAAGAAGAAAGAAACAACAAGAAGAAGAAACCGAGTAAAACCAATATGTTCCCAACCTTCGTTTGGGGAACATAATAAAGAACAAATAAATACATAAACTTTTAAAAATCTTTTTATCTATGCAAGATATAAAGTTCTGTGTTGGTGAAATCAAGTCAATTTCCAAAAAATATGAAGGACAGTTTGTCAATACAATGCTAGGATGTTGTGAATATGCATTCCAGTTACAATAAAATCTAAAGCATAATGGATGGACCTGTAATTTCCAGATTTGACTCAACCTTCAATCTTCCAAACTCTCGAAGTTTTATCAAGGTCCCTTGAACTTTGAGTTATCTTGAGTCACCTGTATCTTCAAAACTGAATTATTTTTTTTAAATGACACTTTAAGCACTGCATTTAATTGTCATGTAATAGTTACTTAAAATGATTAACATACATGTGATATCTCACATTTGTGTGTGTGAGTATCACATGTAAAATTCTATCTTAATCTGTCACACAAAGAAAAATTTCATGCTTTCTCAATTTTTCATTTAAAAAAAAGAAGCACAAAAGAGAAAACCACAATGTGTCATTAAAATTGTCATTTCTTGGATGAACTGCACCAAATAGTAAGAACTAAAAGGCAAAAATATGTGCCTTTGATACCCAGGTAATCTACTTGTACATGGATATTTTAACCAATATCATAAATTATTTTATTTACCAGAGTATACTTAATGATTCAGGTCATATTTGATAAATACTTGTCTCTTTATTCAAAGCAACAGCAAAATCACTGGGCCAATTTTAATCAAATTTGGCAAAAATCATCCTTGGGTAAAGGGGATTCAAGTTTGTTCAAAGGAAGGACAATGTAACTTTCAAAGGGAAATACTCAAGAAAATGCAAAAATAGGGTGGTGTTAAATCTTTTCAAAATATATTATTGATATATCAAGATATATACTGATTGTTAAATGATATAAAATATCAAATTATTAAAAAATACTTTTCTAACTAAATCAGATCTTAGATTTGCTTACACAGTTTGCTACACATGTGAGCAGATCTAATGGTCTGACTTAAATCAGGCTTGATGATCATAAACTGATAATTTTTGTTTGTTTATCATCTCCAGCCCAGATTGCTGTAAAAATGAAATACATACCAGTTAAGTTGACTGACTGAATATTTAAATTTGTGTATTGATTTTGGACAGCTCCCTTCACTTCAAGCTCTGCAGTTGAAGCCAACTCTTCAATATTATTGAAAATTGACCCATAGTTGGGACGAAAATATATGCGTAGTCTTGTCACAATACTGCCTTCACTAAAAAAATAAAGTAATAGATAATAACAGACTGTCCAACAATGAAGGAAACTGAGAACTTTCACTGTTTACATTTCAGTAAAATAATGTATCACGTCTATTTAAAAAATAATCAATTATTAAACAAGACATTTTAGTGGGGTTCAAATTGAAATTTGACATTAAATTCACTACTTAATTATTTGTTTGGATGTAAAAAAAAATATAGGTATTTGTCAAGATGTACTTGTGAAACGCTGATGTCCCATATAGCCAAATGTCAAGGTCATGACATCATAAATTAGGTATAAAAAGAAAGGTATTGTTACAAGGAATACACATATGAAATATTAAAGTCCTAGCACTAATCATTCAAAAGTTATGGCCAAGACTAGAGTTTTTCTAAAGGAGGTTAAACTCCAAGGGCAAGGTAATGAGGTCAAATTTTGCTATCCAAAGAGAGGACTTGCCAAAAGAAATACACACTTGAAAGCCCTATCACCAAAGATTCAAAAGTTATGGCCAAGATTAACGTTTTTCAAAAGAAGGTCATTTCTCAGGTAAAGGTTACAAAGTAAAAAAAACATGGTGATGTGACAAGGAATACACATATGAAAATTGAAAGTTCTACCACCATCTGTTCAAAAGTTTTGGCCAAGGTTAAAGTATTTGCACACAGATAGATGGATGGACCATAAACTATGTGCTCTTGAATCTTTGATTATGGGGACATAAATATTAATAATATTTTTTTTTTTTTTTTTACAATTCTGGTTTGAGGAAAGAGATTGATTGATTGTTTCTTGTTTTTTGCCACACTCAACAATTTTTGACACTGACAACATATATCTGTGTTAAACAAGATGTGTTTGTGCTAATGTACATCAAATGCTATATGAAATGGTTTGATACTTGTAAAGCATTTCTACTAAAACATATTGCCATTGGTATGAAAGGTCACAGACAGACAGACAGATAGATACATACACAGATAGATAAACTATATACAACACTGACAAATTTTGACCAGAAAAGCCCACTTTAGCCTTTGGCTAAGGTGAACTAAAAATAAACCAGAATTATGAGATTATAAATATAACATTTGTTATTCTATTATCATAAAATTTAATAGTTCTTTATATATATATATATATATATATATATATATATATATATATTATCAATATTAATTTCACCTTGAGTGGCAATACAATGTAATTGTATTATCATTAAAGTGGGGACCTTTGACTCTGGTGAGATAAGACTTTAACATGAACAAAGCACTAAGTACAGATGACATAAGAATTCTTTTTGCATTGCTTTAATATTATTCAATTACTATTTGCAATATTGCCCTTCTGAGGGCTTCATTGAGTATTCCTATAAAAGGGCACCTGCCAAGATGCATGTTCCTGTAGTAATCACATGATCTGCATACACTGTGCAACAAGACAAGAAAACATGATAATCTTATTTTTTTTACCTGAAGGATAAAACTTTTGTTTCCAAATAGATCTGTGACAAATTGCCACCTTGCATAATTTTGTCCATCTGAAAACATAAAATCAATGACATTGTAAAATAATATTTTGTAGTGAAACAAAAAGACAAAAAAATGAAACTAAAATTTTTTCAACATGATGGACATAATGAAATAAATCTAGTGGACCTAAATATGTGTAATATAACCAGGAATTTACAAAGATTGTGAAATACTGTACTAAATGGTGAAATACTATACTAAATGGTGAAATACTGTACTAAATGGTGAAATACTGTACTAAATGCACTTTTATCTACATGAAATTAGA
This sequence comes from Ostrea denselamellosa, assembly GCA_024699665.1. NCBI lineage: Eukaryota > Metazoa > Mollusca > Bivalvia > Ostreida > Ostreidae > Ostrea > Ostrea denselamellosa. The sequence continues at coordinate 3,567,406 of JAMZEH010000064.1, read as the reverse complement.
GTAGAAAATTGATGTATATATGTATTCATATCACCATCCCATTAAACACAGCAAATGATTAGTATGACTTGTGAACATAACATACTATATAAATAGTAGCAGTCATTGTTTTCCACCATCTGTAAACAGAGATGGCCATCTGTTATCTGAGTACTTTGTAGAATGTTAAAAACTGCAGTCTTGTAGAGCAGTGATGATAAAATGAAAAATTATCTCTACACAAAAGTTAGATATTGTAATCTTGAAGAGTGGTTATGATAAAATGAGTCATTCTTTTAGGTACCTCTGTAGAAATGTTAGCTGCTGTTGTCTTGTATAGCAGTGATGATGAATTGAGTAACTCTTCATTCCAGTCATCTTTTAAAGTAATGCTGCCTATCAATATCACAGGTGCTGAAAATTCCCATGAAAACAATTTTACATTAATATCAGATAAGGTTTTGTTCAAAATTATTGACATGAAACTAAAATTAGAAACTAGAAAACTGACTCAGTCAGAACTTAATACATGTATTATATGTACTACTACTAATGACACAGAATTCATTGATGTTCAAAATAACAAGAGAGAGTGATTTCATTCTTTCCATGTTTAACTGCAGGATCAGTTATATTTGTATAAATATGAAAGCTCTATGTGTTATAAACATAGTGTGAAGGTTTCTTGAACCTTGACCTTTGACCAAAAAATTTATAGGTATCTTTCTTTAATAATCAACTATCTTTCTACAAAATATGATTTTTTTTTTTAATTGAAATATGTTCAAGATAATCACAATGAAAGTGATGATGGAGAAACAAACAGGCATAATCTGCAGGAGTCTTCTTTTAATATAAAACTACTTTTCTGTTTGACCTCACGACACCAAGATATAGGTGACTTTTTCTTTAGTGGTCAATTACCTTTGTGTAAAATGAAGCTTTTAAATACTTTTCAGCTATTCATGTCACAATGAAAGTATGTATAAAGTCAGAGATGGAGGGTTTGTTGTGACCTGACCTTTGACCTCATGACTCTAACATATACAGGTGTATTCCTTTAATGGTCAACTGCCTCCATATAAAATATGAAAACTTTATGTTAAAAACTACTCAAAATATGTCATAACAAATGTTATCAATTGACAAAACAAAGTCTCTATCAACACATTTCAAAGAGTTTTAGAGACTACAGGTGTACTTGACACATTATTTTGGATGAATTTCAAAGTATATGAATAGCACAGCATTTTGTTTGGAATTTGAGTGAGATCAGGTTTCAGAAGATTGTGTCCTGATATGCCATGACCTCAGAGGTAGGCAAAATGAGTGCAGACATATTTTTTCCTATTAAAAGTAACTCTATCCTCATGTGATTTATCAATATTAATGGTTTAAAGTACAAAAACTATATTAATTTCCACTTAATATAGTTTAATTTAATCAATAATCAGAGAAAGCTTATATGTTGCCACCTTTTTAAAGAAGTTAGACATATATTAATAGAATATAAGTCAACATCAGAAAATTGCACATCTTCATTCAATGTGCATAATGATATTAATGAAAATAAATAAAAACTAGCTGTTGACATGGCAGAATTTTTAATTTGAACTGTTTAAACGTGAGTCACCTTGGCCCATATTTAAAGATTTTCACTATACACATGTAAAACTTCGATCCCTCCCATCTCCAGAGTGGGGGCTATGAATTTAACAAACTTGAATCTGCACTATGTCAGAAAGCAGCCACGTAAATTTGAACTTTTCTGGCTCAGTGGCTCTTGAGAAAAAGATTTTTAAATGACACCACCCTATTTTTGCATTTTCGTGATTATATCCCCTTTGAAGGAAGTATGGCCCTTCATTTGAATAAACTTGAATTCTCTTCAACAAAGAATGATTTGCACCAAGTTGCATTGAAATTGGCCTGCTGGTTCTGGAGGAGATTGTCATTTGTCAATGTACTTTTGCTTATGCGTTATTGTAGAAGGGCATTGCCCTTCATTTGAACAAAATTGAATCCTTTTGAACAAAGTATGATTCGTGCCAATTTAATTGAAATTGGCCCAGTGGTTCTGGAGAAATAGTCAAAAATGTGAAAAGACAGACAAGCAAACAGACAACAAGCTTTCAGCTAAGGTGTGCTAAAAAACCTGCTAATTTATAAATTTATATAAAGTAATAGTGGATATCGGAAATCATTGTACACAAACAAACAGTAAAGAAAAGTTACTGCCTTTGACTACATTTTGTAATATAGATAATTTATCCACCTATAAAACACTACAAATAAATCATATTCAATTTTCATTTCTCTGTGACTCAAGTTTACTGAAGAATGCTTCTATGGTATTTTGGGGCAGCTCTCATACAGTTAGTACTTACATGACTGACTTGATGAACTGGAAGGTTTTTCTACAAATAGAAAGGAAATTTGCTTAATTTGTGAAGCACAATGCTTTCATCCATGATCAATCCCATTCTCAATTTTCCAGAATCCAAAGTATGAATTTATCCAATTCTATTCCTATAAATCACTCATACCTAAACGTATATCGTTAAATTAGTCAATTTCAAAGGTATAAAAGTTACTGTGTACATGTCTTTCAGTAATTCTGAAATTAAAATTGATAAACACTATCATTGGACTTACACCACTGTTAACAGATTGGAGGATTAATACTGCCAGAAAGAGCAAAATTGAAATTATCTATTTCACTTCCAAAACATAATTTCATTTGACTTTTTCAACAATATTGAAATCACACCATATGAATTTGCTATATTACACAAAAATGTTTGTGATATTTTACAAATAATTTATATATAGTTTTATTTTTAATTCATTTTATTTACAGGCTTTTCAATAAAGTACTGCAATAACAGCAAAATCCTTCCAATGCACTTAATACTTATAATTTTTCTGATGATAAAGAACAAATCATGCGAATCACAAATGTGTAATCACTGGAGCATGCATCAAGATGCGAGCGTAAACTAGCTATTATTTTACATTACAGCGGATGAAATTAGAGAGAAATACTCATAAAATGGGAGTAAATTTGAAAATTTATGACTTACAATGTTAATAATCAATAATTAGTGACCAAAACAATGGCTGGAATCAGCCATTTTGTATAAAATTTGTTGGGGTTTTTGTTTTCTTATTTACCTTGTAGGTTTTCATGTTTGTCTGGATTTTATATCCGCAGGTTAAAATTAACCTGTGGTTGAAAAATTAATTTCGACATTTACATTAGCTCAATTTTACTTGAATGGTGGAGTTTGGGTGGGCAAATTTGGTCTCTCACAGCCCAAAGTTCTATGAGAGCAGAGCTCTGCCTAGAGGTAACACAAATATTATATATATGATAGAGAACTAATGAAAAATCATACCTATGGAACTTTAAACTTTAACACCCCCCTTCCTTAACAGGAAACATAGTTTCGTTGAGAAAATGCAGAAAGCTGGGTATGAAAGTAAACATTTCCGGAAAAATCATACCTTTAAAAACTTGGACATAAAGTATCACAGCTATTCCAGCTAACAATCCAAGAACTGTTAATACACACAATAAAATTAAACATCCCTTTTCTCCTCCTTTTGGCACATTTTCGTCCCGAGCACTTTCCACTCGAGATTTAAGTCCTTTTTGGTTCCTTTGTAAACTTGAGGGATCAAAATAAATGTCAGATTTTGGTGTGAACACGCTGTCATCATCATGCGATGCATATGCTAAATTGTCAAAGGCTGAAGATTGCGTTCCATCCTTTGTAGAGGTCATCTGGTAGTCAACGACTGCCGTGATGTTTTTTTGATAGAATCCATTAGAAAAACCTTTGTTTTCCTCGGAAGGGGAGGGTGTGCTTGATGAACTCAGTTTGTACTTCTGAAATAGAAAGAATATTGAATATTAGATGTAAATGATATAAACATAATGATACATCGAACATTTTTAATATTTCAGAAATTTTAGTTCCACTTTCACAAATTTTAGTTCCAATTAACCTCCGCTTTCTCAATGGAAACAGATCGACTTGATACTATTCTTCTTCGAACATAAGAATTCTGGTTTTGTTCCATTCTTTTCCGTCAGTAGATTTTTTATGCAGTACATTCTATATTTAAAGTAACTGCAATCACATCAAATACATAGTATTTATCAAGCATCACCAGGGGAAATACGAATATCCTGTTTTGTCATTCATAATTGAAAATCCCTGTTTATCTACAAAATCTGATCACGATATGAAATAACTCTTCTTCTTTCAAGTATAAGAAATTGACATAAATTCCACAGGTGAGAAAAAATTATGGTTTCAAAATTCTTTTCGTTTTAGTGCAGCAAAACTATGGAACTGCGTTCCTGATTCTTTTAGATAAACTTATTTTAATCAATTTAATTAAATCACAAATCAACATTTGGGAAGGGGGTTCCTGCAAATGCAGTGCTTGTATTTATTACATTTTTTTTTTATCCTGCTTTGGTGCCTAGTTGACTTTCTTAGTGTTTTTCTTTATCATTTATTCTTAATGCCTTTACGGCATGTTTAGCGTGCTGCTTTAAGTTTATTTTATCATCTGTGAAACTTATGCAGCTAAAGTAGTGTTTGGCCATTACCTCAGCACTTTTCAGTTATCCATATGAATGTTAATAAAATACAAAGCATACTGTTTAGCATGTTGTCTGATTGTTTGGGTCTGAGCTCTTATCCATATATATCGTTGTATAAATTAATGTCGTAGATTAGTTTTGTATGTGTTGTATGTAGTTTTAGTGTCTGTAATATATGTTATATTTCTATTGTTACGATAGCTATATCTAGTAAGTAGATAACTTTTTAGAGCTAATGTTGTGTGTAACTTGTCCGACTTAAAGATTATTTGATTTGTCACTGCATATAAAGGAAGAAAGAAATGTCAAAATAATAAAAGAGATATTTTTTTAAAAAAATTAAACAAAAGTCCTATGAGCCAAATTGCTCACCTGAGTCACCTTGGCCCATATTTTCCCTATATATTTGCATGTAAAACATTTCGACCCCCTATTGTAGCCCCACCCTACTCCCGGGGGCCATGACTGTATCAAATTTGAATGTAACTATGTCAGAAAGCTGCCATATAAAATTTAATTTTTCTGGCCAATTGGTTCTTGAGAAGAAGACTTTTAAATGGCCCCATCCTATTTTTGTATTTTCTGTGATTATCTCCCCTTTGAAGGGGACGTGGGCCTTCATTTGAACAAATTTGAATCCCTTAATCTAAGGATGATTTGTGCCAAATTTGATTGAATTTGCCCAGTGGTTCTGGAGAAGATTTTTCCTATATTTTCGCATGAAAAACTTTGATCCCTTATTGTGGCCCCATCCTACCCCCGGGGGTTATGATTTTAACAAATTTAAATCTGCATTATGTCAGGAAGTTTCCATATAAAATTGAATTTTCTGGCCCAGAGGTTCTTGAGAAGAAAATTTTTAAATGACCCCACATTTTTGCATATTTGTGATTATCTACCCTTCGAAGGGGGCATGGCCCTTTATTTAATATCAATTGAATTCCCTTTGGTTGAAATTTGTGCAGTGATTCTGGAGAAGATTTAAAAAAATATCAATTGTACATTATTACTTTCTTGCTATTCTATTCTTTTGGAAAAGGGCGTTGTTTCATTTGAAAAAAAAAAAATTGAAACCCCTTCACCCAAGGCTGCTTTCTGCCAAATTTGGTTGAAATTGACGCAGTGGTTCTGGAGAAGTCGAAAGTGTGAAAGGTTTATAGACAGATGGAAGGACGACGGGCAACGATTGATCAGAAAAGCTCGGGTGAGCTAAACAAAATGAAAAGTTTATTTTGTCATATATGAGGGCGTAAAATGATGTAGTCAAAAAAAACAAAACAAAAAAAACAAAAAACAAAACAAAAAACCTGGAGTGGAATACCAAGAAATAAACAGGAGAATGTAAGAAACTGTGGTGTTACCGACATTGTTAGATAGTACAATGAAGCGTTGTTATTATAAACTAAGTTATAACATGTACATTATTAAGTACACATAAATAGGCTATACTTGCATTATTTACACAAACCCTATCCTTTTTGTCCTCCAGTGACTAAGATATTGTCTTACCCTCTGTCGTACTCTTGTTTCTTCACTAAGTGACTTCAATGAATTAACTCCACGCTCTGTTTTATCAACGTCACCACAATTTCCTTCCATTCTTAATTTTTCTCCTTTTACTCAGTAAATTTTCATTTTCTTTATATCATAAGCAGTTCACTCGGTAACATTATTTTTCTCTTCACTTGCTTACATTTTTTCCCAGGTGTGCAACAAACACCTTTTACCTAAAATACCTTTCACATAGTGTCATCCTCTAGGCAAGCTAACATGTGCGAGAATATTCTGAGTCACAAATCAAAGAATCGCAAGCTGACTGGCCTTTTCAGGTTTATATGACAAATGACTTTAACTTTGCTCCGTAATCGTAGCACAATCATAAAGATAAATCTTTATATGTCTGTGAAATCCCAGATACAATCAAATTAAGTTTTAACCTGCATATAATATGTACAATGGCAATAATTTAGATTGAAAAAAAAGAAAAGATTTAGATCATTTAAAATGTGGAAAATTTAGGAAAATAAAACTACATATTCAGTATATGTATCCTTATCATTATTAAAATCCGTCGTGGAATGATTTTAACAACCCTTGAAAGTCTGTGTTAATATTTCAATCAAACGGAGAGAATGATTTTTTCTTTATTAAAATGAACACTCTTTACGTAACATGTAGAACTTACCTATATTTAGGGGTGGGGTGTTAGTCTCTAATGTTAGGACATTAATTATGCAAATTCAAACTTGAAAATTTTATAACTGCCAGTTGAACAGAACATATACAGCAATATTATTCGAGATTCTCCGACTCTTACCCCCGTTATTGTGGCACAGCATAGGAATCTCAAATTGATAGCAATATATGATTAATAGTCTTCGTTTCCATTTAGTTTAATTGTACAACAACAAATTAAAAATCCATTAATTGAAGCATCTAGCTCTGATTTACAAAGAATGATGAACACAGAGAATAAGAGATTCTAGTAACTTGAGAAGAAAAAAAAACCTTATTCGACTCCAAAGTTTATGACAGTAGTAAAAATTTTGTAACAAGCGATATACTTGTTAGATGTACATAATGCTAAATCAATCTACACTCTTGACATCAAGTTAGAATTAATTATGCAAAGTATTCAGTATACCGCAGAAAACTAAGTGATACAAAATATAAATTACATACAATGTATACTTTATTAGAGAACATGAATGCTTACAAATTTAAGTCAAGACTTTTATGCAGATGATTTATATAAACATTTTGAAGACAATGAAGTTTAGCGACACGACAGAAGGCATTCAGAGTACCATGTTCTGACAATTTAAATAGGACAGATTAGCGTTAAGAAAATCATTCAATCCATTAGTGAAAAGACAGAATGTAAATTATCCAGAATACACACGGAGAGAGAGAGAGAGAGAGAGAGAGAGAGAGAGAGAGAGAGAGAGAGAGAGAGAGAGAGACGCAGAAACCTAAAAAACAAAAACGCAATGTTTATACCATGAGATTACTGGTACTGTATCTAACAACTTTTGTGTGTGAATAATATCCTTAAGGATACGTAAAATCTAAAGCAACAAGAAGATGGAAAATATTCATGAACAAATTCCAGCAATCCCAGGATGGTAGAGAAGGTAAGTCTTGCCTAAGGATTGTATATATGTTTTGTACATGACTACCTATCAATGATTTTAACCCTTGACTTAATTCCACAGGAATGCCGATTTACACAGCAATGGAAGGGAGTTATATTATCCCGAACTCTGCGGAAACCATTGAATAATGACACAGTTGAAAAGGTGATCTTTGAAAGAATCGGTCGTAGATTTCCCCTTAATATTTGAGTAAGTTTGAGTACTCATTCCTGTCACTGTTATAAATCAGTCAGAACAACCACAAAATTCAGTGTCAACGTGATCATATACCGGAACGCTAATGTACAACATTGTCATTTTTCATTTAAATCAATAAAAATAGCAATTAATCAAACGGTTTCACAAAAATCACGAGAAGTAACTTTGGCTTGCTCTCTTCGTGGTTTTGTATAGGAATTTCATTAATGTCATTACATTAGGATTTCTTGCTTTGTCGTTGAAATTAATATTCTTTTTCTGTGTACTGTTTATAAATATATTTACATCTCCATTTTGATATCTCTACAAACTGTAATGAACACCATTTCCTAATGAATGCGCTGCAGTTGTGAACAATCTTGATGAATATAGTACGTCTATTTTAATTTCGTCAGAAGTAAAGATAGAATGTAAATATGAAAAATAAATTCCAATTTTGAAAATACATGGGGGGGGGGGGGGGGGCATGAAACGCAACGCTTGACGCGGCATTTGTTAGCGCTTCAAACCGCCATGCAATATATATATATATATATATATATATATATATATATATATATATATATGTGTGTGTGTGTGTGTGTGTGTGTGTGTGTGTGTGTGTTACAGGTATTAATGTTGCATTGACGCAACTTTTTAAAAGATAGTGATTAAGTCAGACAAATACGAATGGGTCACTGGAGAAGGAAGATGATAAATGAGCTGCAGGGATTCTTAGTTCATTTTATTTTAAAGCAGACTGCTGTTAGCCCCGTAAGGTAGCAGATATGCATAATTTTGAGACACTTTATGTCCCCACTTCAGCACAACTCTACTGTTTGTTATTTTTGTCACGTAAAATCTACACAAAAGTAGATGCCCGATTTTTTACTTCATAAAGCTATTGAAGTAAAACACCTGTCAAGATGTATTGAAATCCCCTATTTTACTTTTAAAATAAACCATTTCGAGTTATAACTTGATATATGTCTCCTGCATCTAATACATTTACATGAATAAATTAAACTGAGTTCCTATATGATGTACAGAGATTTAAAAATGCACGTGCGGAAAGTGGCTGATGGGCGAAAGTATACCTTAAAGAAGAGCTTCCCGGAAGCATCATGATTGTAGAGAATAATTACTTACTTGATGGAAATGATGTGCATGCGCGCATTATTGTGGACTCATCGGTAGGAAACATACACGTAACATGTATCAATAAGTGTAGGATAATTTTCAATTAATTATAATGTCACTTAACCTAAAGTGAATGTCACTCGACGTATGTTAGATAACGAATTTTAAGGATTTTCAGCGTGAGAGTCCCTGTGGTAAATTGTTCACCACATACAGAACGTCTCCACATACAGTTTTACAAAATGCATTCTTTGTACCGCGAGATATATTTAATACGAAACTTAACAATATTCGTCGTGTAAATAAAGAACATTTATTGCATGGATATACGTTTATACGCTTGCTCTTGACAGCAGATGTCTTAGTGTCTGTTCCCTTTTATTCCGTTAGTGTATTACATACATACTCTAGAATAGGAAATCATTGAGCCTCAAAAATATGAATTCGATTGTTATCAACTCCTATCAAAATACGAGAAAAATTTGACATGAGACAGACTATTTAAACAATCTGTCTTAAAGCATGGGTGAAAATAAATAGTTGGTGGGGATCTTTGACCCGCTTTCCTATTGTGGTCCCAGTCAATAACATGCTTGACTACACCGTTAAAGGTCTAGGATATGTATATGTTCAAGACCAACGAATTTCGTTACACAACACATTTGATTACCTCATTAATATATGAACTAATGATGAATATAAAGGAAGAAGATGAAATGTGCATAATTTCAGTGGTGTAATGAACTAAGAACTTTGGTGTAAACTTGCGATATGCACTGAATGTAGTGCCAGGTAGATTGTCAATGGCAATAGTGCGGACTCAAGTACGGTGAAAACTAAATGGAGCTTGGTTTTTGCTTTAAACACAAATCTTATATTATTATACAAATAACTTGGAATAAAACATTTTAATTTATAGATAATATAATACGTATTAAATAAGTCCATGTGGGCCTACCGACATCATCGCGGAAACCCTGTATAAAATCACACTTGTGCTTTCGAGTAGTGTAAAGCATAATTCCATGAGTTCAAATTCTGAAAATGTTTTCAAGTTGATCTTTACATAAACATGTAACTATATATAGACACATTTACACATGCATGTGTACTTAATGATAACCCGTTTTTCGATCCTAACAGAATTATACACCTACCCTTTTTTTTGTGTCCAGTTCCATCCTTAATGGAGCTTTGGTAGCTTTCAGAGATAAAACACTCAGAAGAAAGTTCCTTCAGGAAACTAAATCCCAGACTATGAACGATATCGTCGACCACGTGTGGAGAGTGATCGGTATATACTCCAAATTGGTTTAATTAACTGTCAACGTGTTAACGAATCTGGCTACGCAAGGTGTGTTTAAAGACATTATGTGTCTTTAAAAATAATATTTTACCTACTCGCTACGCATGACTGAGTGTGGCCAAAAATCTTCTGCAGAAAGTTCGTTTATTTACGATCCATTTTCATTTAAATGCACACCGGGTATGTATTTCTTGACTCATTCTTCGGATAGTTTGAACGACCTTTTAATGACACCGTGTTTATGTTTATGCAATAAATACTTCGGTAGCTAGTCACATTATTGTTAAACATTCTCATACGTCATTTTATAGCGAGGATTACCAAATAAGACGAAATGTTTTAGATCAATATACAATATGTGGCGCTGTGGGCGGAGATCTAGCATTTCCTACCAAAACACCCCTGTCCCTTTCACACTATAGGGTCGCCTCATCCATGCTAAGACTTGATCAGATCAGCTATGACCTGGTTTACTTGATCAGAGACAGTGGTCTAAAATACAAATGGAATGGATAGGGTGCGACCTAAGAGCTGGAATTATTTTTTAAGAACAAGTCAGCAATGATTTTTGCTAGGTAGGACGGGGTGCAGCACGGGGCGACCCCCATGGGATGCAGCGTAGATTGATCGCACAATAATTAAGGATACATATTTGGTTTGGGTCAAAGCATATGTTGAGAAGGTTCAATTTCTATCCGTTTAATACCCGCTGTACCGAAGATCTATTCACACTTGACAAATGAGCTCACCAGGTTCTGTTGGAAGAGAGCAGGGGTTACTAGTGACCACAGGCAATTATATCGCTTAGGTTCGAATGTACTATTAATGAATAATGGTACATTTGAATCCAAGCAAGATACTTTCCTGTGCTAGCAACCTATGACCATCTTCCGCGCAACATAAACAACACTGTACCATAGAAGCTTCCAGATGAACCCGTGATATAGGATGAGGAATTCTTCGTAGCACTTCTATTTCTCGGGGGCATATAATGACCTTCTTTACCTAATTCTTTTACTTGTTAAAACATGTTTCATTTTATTAAAGGTCACTTACTGTAATAAGAACTATTATATGTGTGAAGATAAAACAAAACTGAATTTTGTTTAGTTTGTTGTTTTGATGAGAGGGTGGACTGAATAGAATAAAATCAGGGATCAAGTATACGGGATCTGCAGTTGGTTTTGATTACTAGCGAGGCTCAGTAAAAAAAAACCACCCCCACCTCACCCCTAACCCGGGTACTCTCTATAGAATCTACAAGAAATATTAAAAAAAATTGTAATAACGTATCATATCATTTGTACATGTATGTTACATTTTATTGTATTTTTTTTAATTATCCTTTTCCTCTCAGCTCCACTGTACAGAAAGCAAGCAAAATATCCAACATGATTATTTAGTAAAATTCTTTCAAGAGCGGTTCCATTTCTTTCACTTAAAAGTCGTATTCAAATGTAGGTGTGCTGAAAAAAACTTGAGAAATGTGAAACGAACAACATTGATACAATCAGCAAAGTAATATATTTGCAAACTATACAATGTGTCCTTATGACATAAAAATAGATGTAAATGCGTGGAGCCAGGTGAGGGTGCCTATGTTGGTTCTATCCCTGACAATATTTTTTTAAGGGAAGGGGTCCAACATGTACTAGAAACCCATAAAATAGTATCTTTAACCTAAATATACATTAAAATAGGTAAACACGAGGCGTGTTTGTGAAATATTGATGTCCTCTTATGGCACCAAAGTAATTCTGGTATACCTAAAGAAAAGTCTTTTTTCAGTTTCAGTTTATTTTATTATTTAGTCTTGTCACAAGAAATACACATGTGAAATATGAAAGCCCTATCAAAACGTTATGGCCAAGGTTTTTCAAAAGTAGGTCAAACCCGAGGGTCAAATTATGAGGTAAAAAAATGCTACCCAATGAAAAATCTTGTCAAAAGGAATGCACATGTGAAATATGAAAGCACACATGTGAAATATGAAAGCCATATCATCAACCATTCAAAAATTATGACCAAGCTAAATTAAGATTTTGTAATTTTGACAAATCTCAGTAGGATTTGGAATGATAATTATCGTTTTTCTTAATTCCGGTCAACAATTTAAATTGATGCAGAGGCATATCAATTTTTAAAGTGAGGGATTATGGAGGGATCGAGAGTTTCGCCCCGTCCTCGCCTCCATTGTTATTGAGGGATCGGGGAGTTTCGCCCCGTCCTCCCCTCCACTGTTATTGAGGGATTGGGGAGTTTTACCCTTGCCTCCCCTCCATTGTTATTGAGGGATCGGGGAGATTTGCCCTTGCCTCCCCTCCATTGTTATTGAGGGATCGGGGAGTTTTGCCCTTGCCTCCCCTCCATTGTTATTGAGGGATCGGGGAGTTTTGCCCTTGCCTCCCCTCCATTGTTATTGAGGGATCGGGGAGTTTTGCCCTTGCCTCCCCTCCATTGTTATTGACGGATCGGGGAGTTTTGCCCTTGCCTCCCCTCCATTGTTATTGAGGGGTCGGGGAGTTTCGCCCCGTCCTCGCCTCCACTGTTATTGAGGGATCGGGGAGTTTTGCCCTTGCCTCCTCTCCATTGTTATTGAGGGATTGGGGAGTTTCGCCCCGTCCTCCCCTCCATTGTTATTGAAGGATTGGGGAGTTTTACCCTTGCCTCCCCTCCATTGTTATTGAGGGATCGGGGAGTTTTGCCCTTGCCTCCCCTCCATTGTTATTGAGGGATCGGGGAGTTTTGCCCTTGCCTCCCCTCCATTGTTATTGAGGGATCGGGGAGTTTTGCCCTTGCCTCCCCTCAACTGTTCTATCTCATGTGACAGGGATGTTCATGACGAGACAGTCGTTTAAACATGATCACTTTAAGAAATGTCCTAGTCATAATAAACTTAAGCACCCCTTGAGGACATTTATTTAGCTCTAGTCACATGTAGATGTCCATCTCTCTCCCTCTTTCCGTCTGCTTTTTACTCTTTTTTTCTGAATGCCGGTTTGTCATTACGCTCTCCCTAAATGCGTATTATGCCACTGTGAAGTTTAAATGACTCATGCAGACATAATGAATATGAATGCATTTGACCTTTCTATGGGTATATAGAGGAATGTTCCCTACTCTTAAGTTCAAATATAGATTCTTTATACTTACATACTCGTATATCGTGAAGTTCCATTTATATTATCAATACACCTTTGACACATGTAAATTATCGGTGAGCTAACTGTCGAACTTTATTTATAAACAAATATTGTTATCAGTTACATGTGATGTAGTTTTTATCAAAGAGTTATAAAAATCGTGCACATGATAATATTCAAATATTTTGATATACATTAAAGTGCATACAATATAAGACATAAGGTAAACATTTACATGTATAAATATTCTACATAAAAGGGACAATAATTGTCATGTAAGGAATACTATCATGGTTAACAGGTTATGTTTGAAATGATGAATGATAAATTTCAGAGCTGAAGAAGTGCGATCTTTGACCAAATTTTGCCAAAATTACGTAAAATCATCGCAGTGAACTAATTACCTCCATAACATAATACTTCTACTCTTGATTCTATATATAAACAAAATAAACTTTGTATTGAAATAAATTTCTATATGTACAATAGTAAGTGGTGATTTTTTATTTCGTTCGAAATTAATAATGATCGGTAAACACGACATTGGCATCTTATGCCCCTTGGACACCTCAGACACATGAGAAATTGACGGGATACCGTCCATGCATAATTAGTTGGTCATTAATTAGTGTCAAAAATATGTTTCATAGGTCTTGTTCATATCGATATGTCTAGATATGAAAACCGATTATTTTTGGCATTGATGACATTTGTACATGCAGGAAATGTTGAGATGTCGTCTTCATAGCTGGTGTCTTTCGTGCCATCAAGGTCTACAGAGAATTTTGGTTCGGTTTCTGTCAAATCCTTGCTTTGTGTATTTATTTTTGTCATGTTTTTAACAATTTCATACTCGTAATCCGGATGCAGAACGTCCTTTCGAGTACATGAACCAGAGACGTCATAAAAGCCGTTGGCGTGATTGTCGAATTGGCAATAGGATGAGTCTTGGTTGGCCTCTGTAAAACCTGCTTTATGTTTCCTTTGCGATCTAAGCAAATCGTATTCCCCTGCCTCTACATCTACATAGCAGTTATCCGAATGGTCCACCAGGGCGTAGTTTTCATGATTCTGTGCCATTTCTTCTTTGCAGTTACTGGATTTCCGCTCGTTTATAACTTGTGGTTGTACATTGATAGAAACATTCTCACGGTTGACATGAAAACTAGCACCATTTCTGATTGGTCGTTTTCTTTTTTTCTTCTGAAGTCTATCAAGTAAAGGAATTAGAAAATTGTCGATCTTTACTTCGGCAATAATAACAGTTAACAATTTTAGCTTTCGAAAAATGCTTAGGGAGTCAGTCATTGGCATTTCCATAATGAAAAAAAAGAAGATTTTTGAAACTAAAGTTCACTACAAGTACATTATTATGCTTTAAGATCAAATGAAGATTATACAATTATTTGGTATCAACGTCTCCATATGAATGAGAAATTCTCGAGCGGGACGTTTATTGAGCACCAAATTAACAAAAACTCAAACAATTGAAGAGATCTTTAATTATTTGAAGGTATTATCAATTCACTAGGTGCGCGAAACAATTCAATTAACATCTCTACAAATAATTAATGATATCTTTAATTCTGAATTATTGCGCGCATTAATTGAATTTATGATAACATTAATTGTTCTGCGCGCTATAATTTCAAATTTAAATGAATTGATGATATCAACAATTGAATTGATGCGCGCTGCAATTCAATTGAAGAGAACAATAATTCAAATAATGCGAGCATCAATTCAATTAATGCGCGCAATAAATGAATTATTACTATCTTCAATTGAATTAATGATATCATTAATTCCTTTGATGCGCGCAATAATTCTTTTAGAGAGAGCAACTATATAATTAGAGATATCTTCAATTCAACATATCCACAATTGAATTAATGATCTCTTTAATTGAATTGAATTGTTCCTCTCTTCGAAAGAATTGATGCACCCATTAATTCCTTATACAAAAGCATTGTAAATTAATCAAAGGTATCTTCAATTGAATTAAAGAGATCCTCGAATCATTTATACTGCTAAATTGATTTTTGCGAGCAATATTTCCACCACACTGATGCTCTCATCATATGAATTGATGATAGTATTAATTGAATTGATGCGCGCATTAAATCAATTATTGCTCTCATCAATTCAATTGATGAGCGCATTGATTCAAATTATGAGAGCAACAATTACATTAAAGCGCGCATTAATTCAACTGATGAGAGCAATAATTGAATTGATGCTATCTTCAAATAATTAAAGATATTTTAAATTATTTGAGTTTATGTTAATTTGGCGCTCCATTGACGTTAAACAATAGACAACCAACTACAATCATATTCCAAGTGGGCTGACTAATAACGCGAAAGGAAGACGTAGTCCTATCAATGTGGGTTGGAATGAAACGTTGCAGTTTTGTATTTTCTCTCTCTCTCTCTCTCTCTCTCTCTCTCTCTCTCTCTCTCTCTCTCTCTCTCTCTCTCTCTCTCTCACCTATTTATACAAATACAACTTAGCATTATTACACCCTTGTTCACTTTATACAACATGCTGTTGTAGAGCGTTATGTAAATGCTTTCTTTGGTTTGCTGTTGTAGAGCGTTATGTAAATGCTTTCTTTGGTTTGCTGTTGTAGAGCGTTATGTAAATGCTTTCTTTGGTTTGCTGTTGTAGAGCGTTATGTAAATGCTTCCTTTGGTTTGCTGTTGTAGAGCGTTATGTAAATGCTTTCTTTGGTTTGCTGTTGTAGAGCGTTATGTAAATGCTTTCTTTGGTTTGCTGTTGTAGAACGTTATGTAAATGCTTTCTTTGGTTTGCTGTTGTAGAGCGTTATGTAAATGCTTTCTTTGGTTTGCTGTTGTAGAGCGTTATGTAAATGCTTTCTTTGGTTTGCTGTTGTAGAGCGTTATGTAAATGCTTTCTTTGGTTTGCTGTTGTAGAGCGTTATGTAAATGCTTTCTTTGGTTTGCTGTTGTAGAGCGTTATGTAAATGCTTTCTTTGGTTTGCTGTTGTAGAGCGTTATGTAAATGCTTTCTTTGGTTTGCTGTTGTAGAGCGTTATGTAAATGCTTTCTTTGGTTTGCTGTTGTAGAGCGTTATGTAAATGCTTTCTTTGGTTTGCTGTTGTAGAGCGTTATGTAAATGCTTTCTTTGGTTTGCTGTTGTAGAGCGTTATGTAAATGCTTTCTTTGGTTTGCTGTTGTAGAGCGTTATGTAAATGCTTTCTTTGGTTTGCTGTTGTAGAGCGTTATGTAAATGCTTTCTTTGGTTTGCTGTTGTAGAGCGTTATGTAAATGCTTTCTTTGGTTTGCTGTTGTAGAGCGTTATGTAAATGCTTTCTTTGGTTTGCTGTTGTAGAGCGTTATGTAAATGCTTTCTTTGGTTTGCTGTTGTAGAGCGTTATGTAAATGCTTTCTTTGGTTTGCTGTTGTAGAGCGTTATGTAAATGCTTTCTTTGGTTTGCTGTTGTAGAGCGTTATGTAAATGCTTTCTTTGGTTTGTTAAACGGGATCTGAAGGTCGCAAGTATTGCAGAAAAATGCATAACCCGCTTTAGCATTTCCCGTTTAATAAACCAAAGAAAGACTTCTGTTATTTATATTTTATATACGTAAAATATAGATATTATTGACCTGTAAGTTAATTAAATATTTCCATATTTGGAAGATGGTAGAGGGAAAAACCCCAAGAAGGATGAACCTTAAACGCATAAAATAAATCGTCATGTAATATAGGTATATGTAAGCAATGTTTATTATACTTATTCAAATAAAAGGTAAAAAAAATAATAATAATAAACCAAAAAACATTTTCGAACAATTTTAACAATGCCACGAAATAGCACGAGGAATGTATTTACAGGCGGACAAGCGGCACTAAAACCGGATCTAACTAAGCTGACCTCACAAATCCTACATAGGAATACAAAATTAAGAGCAGGGTAAACATGGACCCCAGGACATACCAGAGTGGGATCAGGTGCCTAGCAGGAGTAACATCCCCTGTTTTTAGTGTCTAGTTTTCTCGAAGTGAGTATTAGGAGTCCACTATGATGTCATATGGTAAAAAATGTATCTAATGATTGGCGTATTGCTGAAATAAAAAAAAGTCGCATTGTCATGATTTTTTTAAATTTTTTAAAATTTAACGCATTTAAAAACATTTCCTTCTATATGTAGATGTATTATTCCGTATGTCTATTCAGCGCACAAATCTGCGTCTGGTATTAGGCCTATATCTTGTACGTGCGGTTTGTTTTGTTTTGATTTTTTTCTTTGTTTCTTTGGTTTTTTTTTGGGGGGGGGGGGGGCTTGCGATTGATTAATATTATTTGGAATTAATTTTTCGATTAAAAAAATAACATATCTGACCACAGCTCTGATGCATGTGACCCAAATTTGCCCCTGTGTCTAGGTTCGATCTGCATTAGCTTCGCTTTGCGTTCACACGAAGCTAATGCAAAATAATTTTAATGCGTATTTTAAATATGCAACGTAAATTCTAATTCGAAGTAAACTAATACACATTTTAAGAACCTCCGTGTGAACGCGTTTCAGATTTAAGTTTAATTCGTGTGAACATGGCTTCAGTGTGTTCAGTATGACTGATTACCAACTGACTGGAGTTTAGGAATATAGTTGTTAATGTATTTGGTTTTTTTTCCCAAATGTAAATTAGTCAAAAATAAACAACTTATATCCGATATGAGTTCTTCAAATTGACGTCAAGGATGTGTACATTTTTTGCCTAATCATGCAATATTTGAAAGAAAAGTACTGACACCGCTCCACGCATATGATTGCATGAAATTTTTAAAAAATTATCATTATTGAACTATGAAACAGTTGGTATATCATTTTTATATTATTTACGTTTTTACTCTGGAAATAGAAACTTGAGTTCATACTGAAATATTTCACATTTCATCACAGTGTGTAGCAGCCACTTAAATTCGTTTAACAGTGTTGAATATTTTTGCCTTTCGGAATAGCCTAAATGCCCCATTCTTGAACGCAAGTCAGTGGAAAAATCTTGGTACGATTTGTACAAATTTGTTACGACAACGTCTTGCATAAATCAGATGGCAGGAAGCAGTTTGTTTTTGGTTCTGAAAATGTGGGTAGGGGGAATATATCAAAGTCAGGCTGTGACAAACATATTTCCCCTTTATGTCAATACTTGCATTTCATATTGGTGTAGTTAACAATTGATGACCCTATATTACATGAAATCCATACATACTGCTGTGCACAAAACATGCTCTGAGCAAGTGCCTCTTTCATGCTTTCATTTTCTCTCATTTGGGCTATATCCGCACCACCCACACCCCATCAGATTATCGTGCGAGAGGATTTAGGCACTGTGCACAATCAAAACTCTGTCTACCCTTCTTCAAAATCTACCTTTCGTATGGGACCACCCACCTCCCCTCTCAGCTACAGACCTTTTCCTGGAACATGTCGGGTTTTCATCTAAATTTTGTCAGCAACTGACCACGTGTCTGGTTTCGTATTTGCACCCATCTATGTGATAGGAATCATTGTGACACCTACATGTTGCATATTAAGTTTCACATTATGCACTCAGCTACATTTGACCTGCATGTATCCTTAAATTATTTCACACATTTTTACACATGTATATCAATTTAAATATGGAGTATTTCCATTTTTTATGAAAGTTGTTAACAGTTTTTATGTCATGTTGGGTTTTTTTCCTTGACAAAATTGCAGTGTATAAACTTCAATGAGTTTTCTACCATTATTCAAATGTTTTGATATTGCTGAAATAATATAAAAAATGACTTATGGGACCGCAAAAGCAAATTGTACACGTTAAGCATTTGGCCACACTGACTTCCAAATCAATGTACCTCACACCGATTATTTATATATATATATGCATTTATATCCCCTTCCTGGTATAGAATCAGAATACATGGTATTTAGTCAGATAAAAAATAATTAAAAGGGATTTTGCTTAACCATTTCCCAAAATTTGAAATTAGCAATTTCTTGTATTAATGCAAGAGTATAAATTGATATTTGAGATGAATCGGATTTTGTTCTGTAACACGTGAATATATATCAACCTCGTGTATTGTTTTGGTTACTCATCTCTCTCTCTCTCTCTCTCTCTTGACATTTCATCTCAGGTATGTACAGTTACCCTCTTTTGACAACGAAGATTGTTATCTTATAATGCAAATAAAAGATATATTGATCGACTATCTCCCCTCCCCCTATATTGCTAACGGTAGTAGTGAATGAGACGCTTAAAAATCGAAACTATTAAGCGACGTATGAGCACATTACACCCCCACCCCTGCATGTATTGTATGAAGATGAAATATAAACACACACACACACACACACACACTCTCTCTCTCTCTCTGTGTTTTGTGTGTGTGTTTATTTTTGCATATCAAGATTATTTGAGTTGAGATTTTTTTTTCTTAATGATGATACGTGCCCGTCTCTCTACCTTCCCTTTGAAATAAATTCGACAAATTGTAGCTGAGTGATGAAGTGAAGTCTAGACTCCATCTAACACGTTCTGGAATGAGTACCAAAACCCCTGGTTACTTAACCCGTACGCAGTTTACCCAAGATTTAGCGGAGGTATAAATGTTTAGGTGTGGTGTGATTGGCTAATATCAAGAATGAAATTATTTGAAATTGAGAGAAATAATATAGAAGTTTAAATTAATTGTCGGGATGAAAAATTATCGGACAAATTCGAGAAAGGACTGAGGAAATTGCCATGGTAGGGGGTGTGTTTGAAATGAAAGGTGCAATTTACTGCAGATTGCTATGTGTTATGAGAAAGTACAAATATGACCTATAAAAGCAACGGGACCCTATATAATTTTTGTCGTTTTATTTATTAGCACTTGGAATGAACTTTGAAATCTTGGCGGTAATTTATCTAAACTTAATTTCATTAATTAGTGAGAGGACCAAATGTTAGTATTGAGGTCTATGGGAAATGAATTGGTACTCTTTTCCCTTCTGACTGGACGACGCATTTCACAGTATATGATCAAATAATGTCGAGCTCTCCGATTGGTTGAAATCCAACAAAGAAGAAATACAGAGTGTTATATTCAAGTACCCTTGCCCTCGTGGTGAATATAATATTTGATTTCTCCAACAACAGGCCAAAATCATTAGGAATTTAAAAATCTATACGATTGGCTATTATTTTTGTGGACATCCAATGAAAACTCGTGTCTCTAATCATTTTCGACTAGGTTTTGCAATCGGAACATCGCTAGGTAAGCGGAAAAGGCCGAATGATGCTCCGATGGTACGTTTTGCAGACGACGTATATAATGTCAGATAGGTATGTAAAACATGGCACGATTAGCATCGCTAGACTATGTACGATTCGAATGACTTCCCGTCTTAAAGATGCAGAAAACACCCAGAAGGACACGGAAAAGGCTGTGAAAACATTTCAAAGATATTTTGTGGAGAAAGGAATTTCTCCTGATTTTGAATCTCACATAGCATTATTGAATACTTTGCATCGCTTATGATTCATTTGACACTAAACAATTCATGAAATGTTACAATTAATTACAATGTATATTTTCAGGGAAATACTCAAAAATAAACTCATTAGCAATCATGTTGTCATCGACTTATATTGATATTGAAAGTTTCAAATAAAATGAAGATAATTTTTTGATAACTGAATTAAATTCTATTACTGACATCTTTCTTTCAATACGAAGCTTTAGCTACCCTTCTCGGGTAATTAAAGCATTGTATTGAGCTAAATATGTTAATAATTGTATAATACAAAACCCCTATTGAGCCTCCTCCCTTCGGCCATGATTTGAATATACTTGAATCTGCGATATTAATATGACTAATCTAAGTCATACTGTTCTTGAGAGGAGTTTTGAAAGAAAATATTTCCCATATATTGCCATGCAGATATTTGGTTCCCTATCGTGGCCTCACCTCCAGGGTCATGATTTAAATAAACTGGAATCTGCATTACCTGATGATGATTCCCTATCAAAATGACGAATTACAGCCTTACTGTTCATGGCAAGATCAAAAAACAAACAAACAAAAAAAAAGGTTTTATTCCCATGTAAAACTTGATACACAATTGTGCCTCCTACTTCTGCGTGGAAAGGGGGGGGGGGGGGGCATGGATTTGAATCTGCATTTCCTGACGATGCTTTCATGTTAATATACTCAATCTCGACCCTGTAGCTCTTGAGAAAAAATCTAAATGTTTTCCCCTACATATATCTATCTATCTAAAACTTTGTTCCCAAATTGTGGCCCCAACCTACCTACATGGCCATGGTTTGAACAAATTTGAATCTACACAATACATGGATGTTTGCATATCAGTATGACTAATCATAACCCTGCTGTTCTTGATAAGAAGATTTGTAACGATTTTCCTATATATCTCCATATAAAAATTTATGCCCCTATTGCAGCCCCACCTACCCCTAGGGACCGTGATTTGGACGAAATTGAATCTTCATTATGTCAGGTACCATGCACATAAAGTTCATCATTTCTGTCCAAGGGTTCTTGAGAAGAAAAAAACCCTAACTAATTTTTTGCCTTTTCTTGATTACCTCCCCTTGAAATTGACGATGCCCCATTATTTAAACAAACTTCAATCCCCTTCACTGAATTTTGATTGAAGTTGGCTCAGCAGCTCTGGAGAATATTAAACTCTGATAAGTATGCGGCGACGAAGCTGACGACAACGACAGACAACGGACAATTTCGATTAGGAAAGCTAACTTAATTAAGCCTTTGGTTTAAGTGAGCTCGATGTGTACATTTTGGATGTCAGTCGAGTCAACCAAGGCTGCAATCGGTGGGTGAGGTTATATTTCAAGCAGATCATTATTTTTAAACTTTTCGATGCGGATGAACTTCATGCTAAAAGTTGTGTATAATTATCAAACTTGATTCGAGAGGCGGATCCAGGAAATAATCAAAGCTTCACTTATACCTCTCTCCATGATCACGTGACAACTTAATCATATCAAACTGCAAAACAAACAAAATGAAACGAAACCGAAAATTGAAATCAAATGAGAAAAAGACAGCTTAAAGTTTTGATAAAATGAATGATCAAGGTAATAAAGGACAGTGTCTATTACAATTACTACTATCTAGATCTATGGTGTCTATTACAATTACTACTATCTAGATCTATGGTGTCTATTACAATTACTACTATCTAGATCTATGGTGTCTATTACAATCACTACTATCTAGATCTATGGTGTCTATTACAATTATTACTATCTAGATCTATGGTGTCTATTACAATTACTACTATCTAGATCTATGGTGTCTATTACAATTACTACTATCTAGATCTATGGTGTCTATTACAATTACTACTATCTAGATCTATGGTGTCTATTACAATCACTACTATCTAGATCTATGGTGTCTATTACAATTACTACTATTTAGATCTATGGTGTCTATTACAATCACTACTATCTAGATCTATGGTGTCTATTACAATCACTACTATCTAGATCTATGGTGTCTATTACAATTACTACTATCTAGATCTATGGTGTCTATTACAATTACTACTATCTAGATCTATGGTGTCTATTACAATTACTACTATCTAGATCTATGGTGTCTATTACAATTACTACTATCTAGATCTATGGTGTCTATTACAATTACTACTATCTAGATCTATGGTGTCTATTACAATTACTACTATCTAGATCTATGGTGTCTATTACAATTATTACTGTCTAGATCTATGGTGTCTATTACAATTACTACTATCTAGATCTATGATGTCTATTACAATTACTACTATCTAGATCTATAGTGTCTACTGCAATGACTACTGTCTTGATCTACTGGGTTGACGAAGCCCATTTTACTCCTTGTGACCGTACATGATGAATATTTGCAAGAGCCCGAGCTCATGACTTGGTATTGCCCAGAGTTCAATATCTGAGTTAGAAAGGAACCCCACCAGTCAAAATATTGTCTAGTCGAAATACATTATTATCGGCCGCAGGAGCGGTCGATCCATTTGTGATTGTGTAAAAAAAAAAATGCGTATGGGAAATGAGAAATTATTTTTATTGTTTTGGTAAAATCATTTTGTCAGTTTGATAACCTATGTAAAATGCCTAACAATTTCAACAATTCAGACAAATTCTTATTTACTGCAAGGGGAAAACGTAATTTTTCTGAAGCATATTTATGAAGGATAGGCGTTTATGGTGGATGTGTGCAAACGCGTGGAAAAAGCATTATAGAAACTTCATGGAGTAAGAAGATTTTGTGTTCGTAATCGTATGAAGAATGATTACATTGTTTTGGTAAAAATCATTACTTCTTTGTGACATATACTGAAGTTCTGTAACTAACATTTAAAATTTATTGGAAAAGTTATCTAAGTTGCACGAACTTGTAATCAATCCCTTTGTATATTTATACAATAAAATATGGTCAAATCAAATCACATTTAAACAATATTCAAATATGTCTTAATTGCCGTTATTAATATTATTGATTTACGAGCTTTTGCAAAACGTACTTTCCGGAATGACAATGTGTAAGATACAAAACAATTCGTTATGTGTTTACGAGTATTAATTAAGGTATATGCCATATCAAACAGTATTTTCTGATGTTAGAAACCAGACCAAAATTTTGTTAGTTTGATAAAGTATGCAAAATGTCTGACAATTTCAACAATTTAGACAAATTCTCACTTGGTATGACGAAAGTACTATAAAGGAAAAACGTGATATTCTATTGCAGATTTATGAGAGATTGACGTTTATGGTGGATGTGCGCGGGAAAACCGTCATTAGAAACTTCAAGAAGGAAGAGAATTTCGATTCAAAACGTAGTCGCATGACGAGTGATTTTATGTTAAGCATGAAAATCACCTCCTCCCCTTTTACAAGTCCATCGCTCAAGGTACTGCCTGACTGTCATTTATCGTGATCATAAATATTTCGAAATGGGACGTTTGTTACCCCCCAAAAATACCCCCAAACAAACAAACAAACAAACAAAAAAACCCAAACAAACCAAAACCAAAACAAACAGTTAAAACAGAACATCCACCCCACAAACCCCATAGTTTTATTCCTATGATAATATCCAATTGATAAGACATATATAATTTTAAATCAATAAATTCATGAAAATAAATGGCAATATGGGTTTGATCGTATTTCACTGCATACATCATTTCACAAAATAAAGAACTTCAGTCACTAAGTCAACATGATAAAAACAGAGAAATTCATCAGTATCTAATGCTAAGTTCTGAATTTCAAAAATGAAATTTATTTTTTGTATTTACATTCTAATTTTATTTCAGTCAGATTTCCCAGCCATTAAAATAAACGTGCTATACTTATCAAGATTCAAATGCGCATTGTTTACGTTTCCTTATGACTGCGCTACAGTTGACTATTACAGTTTGTAAAGCTATCAGTTGACTATCATTACAATTTGTAAACCTATATATCAAAGACAAAAACACTAGAAATGTAAATACAGCGTGAATGAATCAGTTTTGCTCACCGACGGGCGGGGACGAGAGAAAAAAGTAAATAGATGCCTATTTGTAAGAAATACCTCCATAATAATTACAATGTATTTTGGTATAATGCGAAACATAGTCAGAACAAAACTAAAGCTACGAATTGAATCTAACCAAATGAAATAAATAGATTTGAATCAAACCCAAACTAAACGATGTAAATCGACACGAAAGTGAATCCATAATAGCAAACCAGGCTAATGTGAGCCCCTATCATTTCAGCACCATTTCATTCGCACATCACTGAAGTACTTCCTCTTTGTAGTGGTGGTTCATCTGTCTGAACTAATTTTTTTTTTTACATGTCAACCTGAATTTTGTGTATGTTGTGTTTCCTTCTTTCATTTTTTTTAAATTCGTAGTTATGAAAGAAACAACTACAATAAAAACTATTCATGTTTTTACTCTGAAGGCAGCCGTTTCCTGGAGCTTTTAAGACCCAGAACTAATTGTTTAGTCTAAAATCAACAAAAGTTCATGAATTCAGTTTTATTTGATATGGTTACTGGTAGTTTCGTTTCTTTCATTTAGTTTATCTACATTCGTTTCGCATTTTACAGGTTTTATACGTTGTGGATTTTCACAACCAGGAACAAATGTTAAGTTCCATTCTAGTACCGGCGTCAGGGACACTTTTAATTAAATACTAAAACGTTCGTTGTCACGATTTCACAGGTGATGTGTAGACAATGTCCGTCCCGTGTCAATCAAAAAGTACAAGAATTTATGTAAAATGTTATGTTCAATGATATGAAAAAAAAGTTTATTTTGGGAAAGAGATACAACATTTAATAAGTAATGATTTGCAAACAGAACCCCGTGGGGATCCGGGTTGTTAGAATAGATCCTCAGTACCCCTTGCTTGTCGTAAGAGGCGACTAAATGGGGCGGTCCTTCGGATGAGACCGTAAAAACCGAGGTCCCGTGTCACAGCAGGTGTGGCACGTAAAAGATCCCTCCTTGCTCAAAGGCCATAAGCGCCAAGCATAGGCCTAAATTTGCAGCCCTTCACCGGCAATGGTGACGTCTCCATATGAGTGAAAGATTCTCGAGCGGGACGTTAAACAATATTTAATCAATCATTCAATTGGCAAACTGATACCATGGTCCTTCGGATGAGACTTCTAAAACCGAGGTCCCGTGTCACATCAGGTATGGCACGATAATGACCCGTTCCCTGCTTAAAGGCCGTAAGCGCTGAGCATAGGCCTAAATTTTTCAGCCCCTCACCGGTGTAACAAAGAATTTTGACCCGGGTTGGATATTGACTCGAAGGTCATTCACCAACATTGAATATTGAGACCAACGGCGTTGAATTGAGACCTTAGTCCGTTGAAAATTAAGTCTCATCGTGGGATTTTGGTCATTAAACTGGTTCCAACTTCAGCAACATAAAAATACAATTTAATGATTTGATTGTATATTGTTTAACGTCTCGCTTGAGAATTTTTTACTCATATGGAAACGTCACCATTGCCGGTGAAGGGCTGCAAAATTTAGGACTAAGCTCGGCGCTTACGGTCTTTGAGCAGGGAGGGATCTTTATCGTGCCACACCTGCTGTGACACGGGACCTCGGTTTTTACGGTCTCATTCAAAGGACCGCCCATTCAAGCAACGACAAGCAAGGGGTACTGAGGACCTATTCTAACCCGGGTCCTCACGGGGCCAGATTAATGAAGTGATATTTACAACTATGATTTATTCGATTAAAAATTTACAGTTAATTCATATTTATTCTTTAGATTAATATGTTTACATTAATATCTTCAATTTCAAATGGACAATCTGTACAAAACATAAACCATTTTAAAAATGAAGGTCTCGAATTATCTAAAGAACCCTTAAAATGTGCAAGTAATTTATTTTATAATGATCTTTTGCGTGTAATCGCAATGTTGTGTGTGATATTTATATTTAGAAAAATATATCTCAATTAGAATATTAGTATGTACATGGTTATTCGATGTACTACTCAGTAAGAAAAAAACTGCATAACCCGCATACGATTTTTTTCTCTATTTTTTTTTGGGGGGGGGGGGGGGATGCTTGCTACCCTTCAGTACCTGATAACAACAAACAAAGCGTTTTCTTGTTTAAATGTATGTATCCTTGGATAAAGTTTGATAAAATATCTTGAAAGGTATCGTTGAAGCTGAGTTCAAAGCAAAATAAGGATAAAAGGTCATAGAGAAGGTCAAAGTCACAAAAGTTTATGCAGTCTGGCCAATATGGATCTCTATATGTAGTTTGGAAAAATACCTTGAACGGCATATTTCAAACAGAGCTGCCGCCCGCGTGGCGCAGTGGTTAGAGCGTCGGGCTCAAAGATCTGATGATCCTTGAGTCGGGGGTTCGAATTCCACTGTGGGACGTGGGTGCCGGTCTTTCGGATGAGACCGTATAAACCGAGGTCCCGTGTCGCAGTAGGTGTGGCACGATAAAGATCCCTCCCTGCTCAAAGGCCCTGAGTGCCGAGCATAGGCCTAAATTTGCAGCCCTGTCACCGGTAATGGTGACAGCCGCCGGATAGCTGAAAAATTGCTGAGGCGGCTATAAACAAAAAAAAAAAAAAAAAAAAAAATCAAACAGAGCTGAACAGAAAGTGAGGATCAGTGAAGGTTATAGGGAAGATCAAGTTCAGACAATTACGACACAGCTGAATTATTCTCATACATATGTATCCTGTATGAAGTTTGATAAAAAAATATATTGAATGGCAGTTTGAATTTGTGCCATTTTTTACGTCTAGATAATAAATGTTCCTAGTGTTAAGTAAAGTGTAGGCTTTATTATGAAGATAGCTCGAAAAAAAACCTGCAAATATAAGCCTCTGTTTAGCAGAATTGTATAATCCGATGAATACTTCTTATTGGTATAGCCTGTTTTACAGGATGAGATTAACACAGCAACAAAACCGATGTCAGTCCTGTTTCTCATTGCAATTTGCTTGAAAAATAAAATGATACTTTTCCAGAGGTATGGAACTGGACGGACATTGTTTGAAAGCTAACATGAATTAATAGAATTATCTGAGTCCGCCATATTTCTTTTCTCATCCGTCATATTAGATGAATGTTCTATTGTTATATGCACCAGGATTTGCCTGGAATTTAAGGGGCCGAGGTTTGCTACGCTTCATTTCACGTCAGTGTTTCTGATTTACCGATGTGAATATCGTCGACTGGTAACACTACATCTCCGATAGTCATGTATAGGGTATCAAAACGTTCGAACACAATTCCGATTAACTGTGCGGATAGTCTCGATACGTACATCTCCAATAGTCGTGTATATGGTATCAAAAACAAATGAAATAAAGTTTTACAACACAATGCCGTGCTCAAAAATTACAATAAAAATATCTTACATCAGTAAAGCATTCTAACAGTTTTGGATAAATATACAAGTATTTAAAATTAAAAGGTTTTCTTTACATGCACGTTCTTATAGTTGCAGTAAAGTTGTCAAAATTATATAATAAACGCGGAAAGAAATTTTATCAATTATCTGTTGAAAGAATGGAATAAGCAAAGAGCCTGAAATCTATGCTATTCATTATTCACACTCACTTCAATCAAAATGCAAATACTATTATAACTTGTGCACATGAGATGTATACTCGTCATGAAAACGCATCGAATACGGACAACTATTTACCTGGGTCTACTCGAAATATCTGTAAGGGGCCGCAGATGTACGTGTACATTGGTCGAAAATATCTTTAGTAGAGGTAATATTCCTTTTATTATCCATAATCCATGAGACAAAACGATAAACTCCATATATAAACACGTTGTGACTGCGACACACTTAGCCCGTGCTGATCATTGGTCTTCAATCAGGGGAAGCATCAAAGTAGAATATTTACTAGTACCCCGTATCATGCATGTATCCTGATACTAGATAATCTATAATCAAGTTTTGCAGATTTGTGAAATCGGGAAATCACTCAGGTATATAAATTCCACATGCATATATAATTTACATAAACAACTCTGAGAGAGAGAGAGAGAGAGAGAGAGAGAGAGAGAGAGAGAGAGATTCAAACATTGATCTTTTTGGCTGATATTATGCTATTTATTTCTCAGTTACTTTTCAACAAAGAATTTTTGGTTTGTCTTTTATTTAGGGGTGAGATGTCTCCTCTAAACATTGCTACTGCGATGTAACGTAGATAATGAGATAATTCAAAATAAATAAGCCATACCATCTTTTTTTGCATCTGAAATTATAATTCACACTTCCTATCAAAAAATGCGTTATAACCATAACGCACAAAGTACTTGACTGTATATTTATACAAGTTGGTACTGCAATTAGAAAAAAAAAATATCTACGAAATATTTATATTCAATGTTTATGAATTCCTCACACAATATTCTAGGTGTCCCAATTTATATAAAAAGAAATTATTTTGTTGGTAAAATATGTATAAAAATTCACGATCACTATCATTTCATAAAAAGGGCATGTAGCAACAGAAAATGTAATAACGAAAAATAAAAAAAGCTCAATTATTATTTTTGCGTTATTATATTTTGCCCTTATCCCTACATAAAATTAACGATGCAAAATGTGATAAACGTAATTCATTTCATGTATTTGAATACAAGGGACACTTTTTAAGTTCGTAGAGTAAGCCTATACCTATTTAACGCGATTATGAAGTTGCACGATTTTTTACCCAGAACTTCCGTAATCATTCCTCTCTCTCGAACGGTGGTTTTATACACTATAGTAAAATATAGCGTTCAATATGGATGGAAAAATCTCTGAACAGAGGGTATATTGTAAGATTCGAGCACACCTCGGGTTTCCGTCAACGGAAATTTATGCTGATTTGCAAAAGGTTTATGGGAATGGTGCCTTAAAATATGCTACAGTTTGTAAGTGGGTACGTCGTTTTAATGATGGTCGGGAGTCAATTGAAAATGACCCTCGAATGGGTAGGCCGGATTCCGTTTTGACGGAAAAGAACGTTGCTACTGTGAAAACGTTAATTGAGGAAGACGCACGTTATACCGTACAAGAGATAGATTCATTCGTCAAGTGTTTTGAAGATTTTACGTGAACGATTTGGGGTACGTAAGATCTGCACGCGCTGGATGCCCCATTTGCCCACTGACGAGCAAAACAAAGTCGGGTTAGACTTGCATCGCAAGTTATAAAAAAAATATGATAAATGTGACCCACGTCGTTTGAAAGAGATAGTTACAGATGATGAAACTTGGATCTATCATTTTCAACCCGATTCTAAGGCTAAAAATAAGGTTTGGGTTTCACCTGAGGGTGACAGACCTGTCATTGCGCGCCGTTGCAAAACATCAAATCGCATGTTGTATGCGATATTCTTTGATTCGAAAGGTCCAGTCCTTCAAACTCCAGTCCCGAAAGGTAGTTCTGTCACTGGAAAGTTTTACAGAGAAGTGTTCTTGCTCAACTTGTTAATATCTATCAGACACGCAGACCTTGCACCGGGGTCCGCGGCATCAAATTACTGCATGATAACGCACCGGCCCATAAATCCGCTACGGTACAGGAATATCGGAAAGAATCTGGGCTCGATGTCTTAAATCATCCCCCATACAGTCCTGACCTGTCCCCCTGTGACTTTTGGTTGTTCCCAAGACTAACGGAAATGCTGGCAGGGCACCGTTTTGAATCCCGTTGTCGTATAGGCAGTGCGGTCTACCAGTGTCTGCAACATATACCTAAAGAGGAGTACCGTGCGGCGTTCCGGAAATGGGTAGATCGGTGTAAAATGTGTGTTGAGGCAGACGGGGTATATTTCGAAGGTCTTGGATAAATAAAATTTTGATATTTCAAGCGGTTTTAAAAAGACCGCTCTACTCTACGAACTTAAAAAGTGTCCCTCGTACCATGTACACATTAAAACCCAAAGAATCTATTACTCAGTATGGTAAACACCTGCAGATCTCATAACCATAAATTTCATGTCTATTACATTTTGCGTTGATATAGATGTAAAATGTAATAATTCCTCTCATAAATCGTTAATTCTAAAAAAAAAAAATAAATAAATAAAAAAAAGGTAATTAAGTATTGCGCTCATTAATGGATAATACAGATGTCTTTGATTCATTTTACGCAATAATTCAAAAATAGTGATATCATAAATGAATGATATCTTCCATTACTTGAGTTTATGCAAATTTAGAGCTTAGTTATACATATCTATGAAATTTTGCGTTATTACATTTTGTGTTGAACTCGTCGCAAACTGTACTAATGCAAAATGTAATCATAAAGTTGATCATTTTTGCGTCCTTAACATGCACGTAAAATCAGGGAAAGGGGCAAATTCACCCCCCCCCCCCCCCCATTTTTAAACAGTAGTAGTGAACTGGGAGAATGTGAGCTTGAGAGTTCTGATACAATAGTGAAAGACAACCAACCCCTCCCTCTCCACAGGAATTAAGAAACTGAAAACTGGATAAATCATTTTTTTTAGGGGGATTCATAGTTGAGGACTCTAACCATGCCCAACGAATTAGGATTTTGAACATTGAGCCAAACGCCTTGCATTGTTTATCCCCCCCCCCCCCCCCCCCCCATTCCTCACTTGTATTTTTATTTTTATTTTGAGAAGCCGATTCTCCCATTGAAAAACGACGAAGGACTATACTGGTTATTACATTTTGCGTTGCTTTTCATGTATACTAATTGTATGGTGTATAATTGCACACTTTAACAATTTTCCATCATTTACACAGGTAAGGCATGGTAAACCATTTCACAAAACAAAATGCATAGCGACTAAAGATTATTTTTAAGCGTGAAAGCTTCATTCAATATATAAATGTTCCGAAAAATCACATGCATGCATTGTTGAACTATAACACACGTTTCTGTGACATGACATAATGATTGTATTCAAGTTTACGTGTAAATAGTGAAAAGCAGACATACAGCTCTATGTCTAAATTTCAAATTGATGTATTTCATCCGATATTAGTATTCAAAAATTAAAAAAAGTTCGTGTTGAGGTTTTACATATAATACAGTGTCAAAATAATGTGGGATTTGCACAAACCAAGGGTATAACATTTTATTTATTGATTAGTAGTCTCAATACCTGTTTGGTGAGACTTACAAATTCTGTAAGTCTCAAAGCCGAAATTTACACTTCAGATTCGGGTATCAATAAAACATGTATGTTTGTATGTCAACACGGTGTTGACATTGTGTAACCGTATACAGGAAGGTTGGGAATAGACAGAAAGCCTGGTCTGTTCCCCTCCTCCCATTTTTTTGACAATGTACTTTTTCCGTTATTTTAACATAGAAAGACCGTATTTTCTACATGCAAAATTCGATTGATTGGCTTCCCCTCCCCCTAACTATTTAAAGTTGAACATAAGGTAGTTGATATGTGAAGCTATGAATTGAAGGAAGCATGTAGTGAATCAACCTTTGCCTCTCCCTCATACGATTTAGGATTTTGAGGTTTGGGTAGAAATACCCCAAATTCATCTTAATTTTTTCTTGCTTGCTAAGAATTTTAAAGCAATTTTAAAATGACTCTCATAATATTAATAAGGAATTGTTGAGATTTGATAAACTTTGCAGTGATTTATAATTGAATATTTTCGGCCAAAACCCATATATATATATATATATATATATATATATATATATATATATATATATATATAATGATTATAAGCACCGATGCAATTCTGTAAGATTCCAAAATTTGAAAATAGTTTACATTTATGAATGCTTGTAAGCTTACATTTATATCGGTCATCAATTTTCTTTTATTCTATGGAATGGTATTGTACGTCGGAGACTCTGTGTGTGTGTGTGTGTGTGTGTGTGTGTGTGTGTGTTCAATCGAGGTATACAAATGAGCGTAAATAATAACGCAATATTATAATATCCAAACAGATGCCCAGTGTATATGTACAAGCATGATCAAATTCCTGATTTCTATAAACTGCAAAACCCCTGTTCAGTCATGCATTTACTGGTAAATTTCGACTCTAATATCTCCAGGGCTGATTGAAGACCCTGACTGGCGCGAGTGAAGTGTGTCGCATTCTGTATAAAGGAAATGACAAAGTGTTGTGAAGCTCCGTCTAGATACAAAATAGAGTTTATTATTTTGTTTTGTGTATTTTATCAGAATAAAGAGAATCTAAATTTTCAGTAAGTGAGCATCTCCGGTCCCGGGTGAATAGCTTTCCGCATTTGATGCGTTTTCTTGGGGAAACAATGCCAGGTACATTGCATATGCACCTGTATTTTGCAAGAATTAAATGTGGATAATAATATTGTATGCTCTTTGCTTACTCCATTCTTAGTATTAGTATGATTTGGCAAATTATTTCTACACGATTTGTTGTCTTCATTTCATTGATATGATAACTGTAAATACTTGCATGCACATGCAAGTATGTAACAATGCTTTCTTAGCATTTTTGCATCATTTTTCTAAATTTTCAGAATGTTTTACTATACTAAATTTTGCAATTTTGAGAATTGCATGTTTTAAAACGCGATTTCAGTTGTTTCTCACTCCCTATACATTCCTATCGGAGATGTGCACTGGTCGAGTTCAGTAAGAAAATCACTCAGGTGTGACAATCAGATTTGAGATATATACGAATATGGTAATATCTGCAAGAAATATGATATGGCGAATAAGGTGAGAAATGTGTACGTATTTATTAAGTCATGTCAGCTTTAACTTTAAATATCTCTAACAGACCGACACCATCACACTGGTAATAGAATGGAAATTCACGTGTTCCCAGCCGTGATATACTAGTTACTGAACCGGTCGCGGTAGCTCAGTGGTAGAGCGTTCGCTTTGTACCCGGGAGGTCATGAATTTGAGCCCCGATCGTGCCATAGAAGCGTCAAACCTAAACCGTAAACATTAAGTAGTGACTGCACCTTCCCCAAACACTCGGCGTTTACATGTAATGTAGAATCACTGGTCTTTCGGAAATGACCTTAAAAACGGAGGTCCATGACACGGCAGGTGTTAGCACGTTAAAGAACCCTCAGTGCTACAGGTCTGTCCCTAAATCACAGACTTTCGACGTTTTAAATATACATATATGATAAAAATAATCTTTCTGTAAACAAACTTTTCGTCTGTCCCTAAATCACAGACTTTCGACGTTTTAAATATACATATATGATAAAAATCATCTTTCTGTAAACAAACTTTTCACATGTGAATAGTCTGTTTTCAGGAAAACAATTATTTAAAAACGCCGAGAGCCTGTGGTCTGACTTTGATACTTCACCTACAGAGATGACATCTCAGTATAAGTGAAAAATTCTCGAAGGGACGAAAAACAAACAGGTGCCCGAAAAAAACCGTTAAATGTGTGGATCTTGATTCTCATTGTGATTATCATATACATTTTAAAAATTGTGAACTTAATTTTGAGGTACCTGGCCTTAATACATATGACGACAGTCAGGATTAGCACGAAAACAACTATTCCAATCGTGTACCATGGCAATGGTTCTTTTAAAAAGTCTGAAATTAAGAGACAGTAATTAAGAATCTTGAACAGGCAATAGTTATGAACTTTCTTATTTTGTAAAACTAATTATTATACCTAAAAGCACTGTTTTCATCTCACAGAACGAGCTGCTGGTCAAAGCTATTATAGTGCTGCCAGAGTCTGAGATCGGTGAATTAGTTGCTGTTGACACACTCTCCCCTGCAAAATGAACAAGTCAGGAAAGCGTTTACAGATGTTTCTGTAAAGAAATTAAACAGTGATAGCTCTGAAATATACGGGTAAAAGTAGTTAACGGTGAAAAATACGGGTAAAAGTAGTTAACTGTGAAGATATGCCAACTAAACGTGTTTAGAAAAAATAGCATAAATTTGAAAACAATCAAGCCATTATCATGATGCAAAATAATTACATACAGTGAAACATAATGTATATATAAATCAAAACATGAATAAAAAATTGATGTAGAGTTACCTGAACCTCCTTTCATATCGAAATCCGCAATGTACCACTTCAATCAGGAAATTTAAAACGTTGTTCAAGAGGTACGGAACGTAGTAAATATATCTGTGTACTTCCTCATTTGATTTTAAACTTTCAGATTAATGAGGAAATATTGATGATCATATTAAATATAGAAAGAGAATTTTAAACTACACAA
Source organism: Ostrea denselamellosa (assembly GCA_024699665.1). Taxonomy (NCBI): domain Eukaryota; kingdom Metazoa; phylum Mollusca; class Bivalvia; order Ostreida; family Ostreidae; genus Ostrea; species Ostrea denselamellosa. Next base: position 3,532,128 of record JAMZEH010000064.1, on the reverse strand, counting down.
CGTGAACTGTACGCACAGACAGGTAGATTGAAGCAGTATTACTGTTTAGCGCCGTGCTGTGGGCTGCTTTACCTCATAGTCTTAACCCAATTTTCTTTTTTATTACCATAGTGCCTGTTTGGAGATTTGGCTATCTCTTACAGGAGACTTTATTTGACATAATTGCGGACTTTTTTGTCTTAAAAACTTACATTTAGGTTAATTTTTTAGTGTTATTTTTACTTATTGTGTCCATTCATCCGTGACTTTTACTACGACTTTCACTTGTTCAAATTGCTTTTATCTGTTTATACTTTCATTTGTTAAGGCGTTCCATTATTTGTCGCATACGAAATTTTTCCTCGTACGTTTTGTTCAACACCATCATTTAACCCATCGTACGAAAGAGTTTCGCGTGCAATTGGGTACATGGCTCCACTGATCAGCTATAGCGGCCATGAACTTCACGAATTGAGGTCACCTGCCAACAGTTACATACCACTATCAACACTGCGTGCTCTCAGGGCACTAGATCTTTGTCAAGTGGCTTGCACCTCGAGAGGGACCAGAGCTGGAATACACAAACAAAGGAGGATACAGGTCAAGGTGACCTTAGAAAGAAGTGTAAAGATGAAACAGGAGAGTAGTATAAATGTACACAACTTACATGTAGTGCAAATACATGAGCAAAGGAACATACAGGTCAGGGTGGCTCTCGAAAGAATTGCAAACATCAAACAAGAGAGTGGGGTTAAGGAACACAACTTGGTGCGAATACCTACCATGAATAAGCATGACAGAGCCATCGGTCTACATCTCATTAATGCAAGATCTATTTGCTTATATACCCTGAATTGTAGATCAGTAAGAAACAAAACCACTTCTATATGTGACTACATAACAACCAATGACATTGATCTGCTTGCATTGACAGAAACCTGGCTTGGGTCAGACACGGATCAATGTGTTATTTCAGAACTCCTACCAGAAGGATACAAGTTCGTCAACAAACCAAGGACTTCTAGACGAGGAGGGGGAATAGCTCTTATTCACAAGACTAACATCAATGTGAAAGTTAGCAATCATGATGACGATTTCACGCACTTTGAACACCTAGAGTGTGTTGTAAATCACATTCGTCTGTGTATTGTATATCGACCTCCCCCATCTGTAAAAAATCAACTGCGGAATGTGGTCTTTTTTGATGAATGGTCCCATTTTCTCGACAGCTTGGCGATTGATAATAGGGAATGTATCATCACCGGTGACCTCAATTTCCATGTTGATGATGCGGAAAATCCAGAAGCTGGTAAGTTTCTGAGGATTTTAGATGATCATGGGCTGGTTCAACGTGTCAAGGGATCAACACATTCAGGGGGCCACACCTTGGATGTTGTTATAGTGAGGGACGAGACATCTGTTCTAATTGGGGATCCTGGCGTAAGGGATCCTACGCTCTATGACAAGAATGGCAACCTTACCTGTGATCATCTTGCTGTATGTTCAAAACTTGCCCTGTCAAAACCACCAAGGGATAGCAGAGTTATCAGATGTCGAAAATTACGCAATATTGTCATCAATGATCTAAAGAATACCATTAGCGCCACTTTAGAAGAACAAAATTGTGAAGATCCTGTTGATAAATCAGTGCGAGTCTACAACTCTACTCTTCTAACTGCTCTGGATTCTGTCGCCCCTGAAATGACGAAGGTAGTCACCTTGCGTCCAGACTGTCCTTGGTTCACTTGTGAATTGTCGGACATCAAAAGGGAACGTAGGAAGGCAGAGAGGCTAATGCGCAGGACAAACCTAACTGTCCACAAAGAAATCTATAAGAATATTTGTATTCGTGCAGCAAAATGTGCTGTACGTTGCAAAAAAGAATTCTATTCTAACAAAATCGAGGAGGCTGGTAAAGATCAGAGACAGTTGTTTCGCTTGGCCAATAAACTATTGGGTATCAAGGCAGAGGCAGTACTGCCAGATCATCAGGAAGAAGATGCGCTAGCTAACTCCTTCGGCGACTTCTTCCAATCAAAAATACAAAAAATCCGGAGGGAATTGTGTATTGGCATACAGTCTGACATCAACCCACTGTGTGTCGATCAGGAATTTACTGGAGTGCGTTTGTGTACGTTTGAGCCAGCATCACAGGAAGAGATCCTTGAGGTCATTATGTCAGCATCACCTAAATCCTGTGAATTGGATCCGATGCCAACATCCTTACTGAAACCATGCATGGATAGTACTAGTATACTTACCTTCGTAACAAACCTTATTAACCAGTCTCTTAATCAGTCTGTATTCCCATCATCTTTCAAACAAGCCATAGTGCGTCCCCTCATCAAAAAAGCTGGCCTAGATTCTCAGGAATATCGAAATTACAGACCTGTTTCGAATCTTTCATTCATCTCAAAGATTCTTGAAAAGATAGTCGCAAGACGCTTGGATCATCACATAGAATTGAATCATCTTCATAACAACGTACAGTCGGCATACCGAGCCTGTCATTCTACAGAAACGGCCTTACTTCGCGTTCATCACGACATTGTCGCAGCATTAGACGCGGGTTCCAGCGTCGCATTAATTATGTTAGACCTTTCCGCTGCCTTCGATGTCATTGATCATTCTATTCTAATAAGACGTCTTGAATTTGCTTTCGGTATTTCTGGCTCAGCACTCGAGTGGATTAAGTCATATCTTTCAGATAGGACCCAAAAAGTGGCCATTGGATCCACTTTCTCCAATGATTTCCTTCTCAAATGTGGCGTACCTCAGGGATCTGTCCTTGGACCTCGGCTCTATGCAATTTTCTCCAAACCAATTGGCGAAATTTGTCGGCGTAACAACGTCTTACATCATCTTTACGCCGATGACACACAAGCCTATCTGGTTTTCAAACCAGGAGAGGAGTGGCGAAATACTGCCAGCCGCCTTGAGTCATGCATGGATGAGATTAAAATGTGGATGTCAGCCAACCTGTTAAAACTTAATCAGGACAAAACAGAGTTTCTTGTTTTCTCTCCGAAACATCTAGCCATTGACTCATCATCATACCATCTTAACTTTGGTGACACCATCATCCGTGAAACACCGTTTGTGAAGAACTTGGGTGTTTGGTTTGATAAATCTTTATGTATGCAAAAACAAATATCATCTTTATCCCGTGCATGCTATCACCAGCTTCGTAATATCGGACGAATACGGTCACTCATTACAGAAGATGCGTGTAAGACCTTAGTCTGTGCCCTTGTGACATCTAGGCTCGACTATGCCAATGCTCTTCTGTTCGGCATTAACGCATCTGACCTGGCAAAACTGCAGAGAGTGCAAAACATGGCGGCAAGAATTATCACGCGAACTAAGAAAAATGACCACATTACCCCAGTGCTGACTTCCCTACACTGGCTTCCCATAGACAGTCGTATCAAGTACAAGATTCTGGTGTACTCGTACAAGGTGGTTTACAAGATGGCGCCACAATACCTGGAAGAGGTGATTACCGTTTATAAACCTCAACGTTCTTTAAGATCGGAAAATTCCCTGACACTGATAACACCTAGATGTCGAACTTCCACATATGGGAAAAGGCGGTTAGACGTGGCAGCTGCGACACTATGGAATGCATTGCCTGATAACCTTCGTCGGTGTCAGACTTTGAACAGTTTTAAAACGCAATTAAAAACATATCTTTTTAGACTCGCTTATTATTAAATGTCTCAATTTTAATCATTTTCACTTTTACTTAATTTCAAAAAAAAAATCAAAAAAAAAAAAAATCATTTACTTCTAGTACTATGTAACCTGTCTTTTAAAAATTAGTATTTATGTAACCTGTCTTATGATTTATGATGTACAGCGCTTTAGAGCGATTATTTTGATCGAATAGGGCGCTATATAAAATGATTATTATTATTATTATTAAACAAGAACATCAATCACATAAGGTCCATAGACCACCAAGCTGATCAGAGTCAGATGGCTGGTCATAAAGCGAGAATAGAACTTCAAATTGATCAAATCCATTGAATATTAATAAAATTGAATTATTTTCAATAAGTATTTGTGATTTTATATCCAAACGCTAATTTTTTACTTCAGTTTATTCTCAAATTATTGTCGTGAAAGCGCGTTTTGAAAATTTTCTGCACTCCAATTTTACATTATCATTTGTTGTTTGTCTTTGATATCTCTACAAATTGTAATGACAGCTATTTCCTCGTGGAAACAATGCGCGTATGAATGCACACACACACACACACACACACACATGTATGTATGTATCATTTTTCAACGTTGAATATTGAACCCGGGGTGCTTTTCTCCGTTGAAAATTGAGATCAAAAGTCTTGAAATTTATACCAGCTGGGGTCATTTTTCAACATCTAATTTTTTTCTAATCTCTGACGACTTCCACACGCTGAAAATTGACCCTGTAGTCTAGTCAATTTACGATTTCGCATGCAACTAATTGCAAACGAAATAATTTTTTTGCAAAGTATTCCTTAGTATCAGTAAAACAACATATAAAAAATCTAATTTTATCTAATGTGCAGAAATAATATATTTTGATGCATCAAATTTGCTGATAGCTCCCTTTGTTTTATGTCACCGCCGCGCTATCATAGCGTGCTTTCACCGAAATCGTGACGTTTACATTATCATTACGTAGACATTGATCAAAGTCTTTGCTCGAATTTTATGACATATGTTCATACAAGCGTGTAAGCGCTTGAATCAATATAGCCTAGGTGTAATACTATAAATTTATTTACAAACGAGACGTTCTAAAGCTTCTCAAAAGTTTAGAAAAAAAACAAAACAGGTTGGTAAAGTCACAACACGTGTCGTCATGTAGACGTATAGGCCTACTGGGTTCATGCAAAATTTGGGAAAGGTGCCGTAATGTAACGGAAAATAACATTTTTTAAACTAAATAGTCGCAGAGCATCATTTCTTCAAGGTAAAATTAATAAGTAAGAAAGTGAAAAGGCTTTTTTCTATACTGCACTGCTTATTTCTATTTTCTATGTAAGGACACCCATTCGCGTTACAAAGCCATCTTTCTCGTTATTGATTGGGGTACACGGGGCGCCTTTTAACGTCCCATCCGACGGAGTAAATCTTTCTCCTGAAGTGACGCTATTAGTTGCAACTTGAATGCGGTTTCTGTAATATGCAAAACTAATACGATACCAATTTAATTTAACCTTTTATGTTGTGTTAGTAGAAAATTTCTTCCATTTTAATTATATCTGTTCTAACCTTGTGTTGAATATGGAAAGATTACAAGACTGTGTAATTTGTGAATCGTGGGACAAGAATGGTCTAGTTTGTCTTCGTGGGAAGGGTAGCACAGGTATCAATACTGCTGCTGAGAAAAGGGGTAGCAATCTTCGCACGCATCCTGGGCAATATGTGCACACCGAATGTAGGCGTCTATTTACAAATGCGATTGAAATTAGCAAATATCTGAGGGAAAAAGAACGAAGCAAGCCAATTCCTCCTGCTGATAGTACACCAATTCTTGGATCAAAACGGACCTTTTCATTCCGTGACCACTGCCTCTTTTGTGGAGAAACTGCCAAACTTAATCAAAGTAAAAGAGGGCATGATGTTTTTCCTGTGCGAACTCATGATTTTCAGGCTTGTATAAAATCCGTCTGTTCTACAAGACAAGACGCTTGGGCAAACCAAATTTATGGTAGACTAGAAGCTGTAAATGATTTGCATGCTGCTGATGCCATCTATCATCAAACTTGTAACGTAAATTTTCGCACAGGCAAACACATACCTGAAATATTCTCACCCTCTTCGACGGAAGCCAAGAGAGGCAGACCTGTTGACAGTGATATTACTGACGCATTTCTGAAAGTGGTGAATTATCTGCAGGAGAATGATGACAAACAACATCAACTGTTAGATCTTGTTGCTAAAATGAAGGACCACTGTGGTGATGATGCATACTCGCCTGTTTACTTGAAAAAGAAATTGTATGAGCGTTTTGGGGATGAAATCATCATGACAGAAGAACAAGGAAAATCAACTGTAATAACGGTACGAAAAACGGCAAGATCAATTCTTCAGAGCTTCTACAATCGGCCTAAAACAGTGGACCAGACATTGGAGAAGCTCAACATCATTACAACTGCTGCTAAGTTGATAAAATCTGATATCCTGTCCCTTCATCTAGCTTCTGATCTGTACCCTTTGTCGTCAGATATTGAATCACTTGAAAAGAATCTTCAGTACGTTCCTGAAAGTCTTCAAACTTTTTTGAAAATTCTCGTCCGAGAAAAGGACCCTGACTTGAAATTGCATCGATTGGACAGACAATTATGCAGATGGCTAAGCCACGTATGCATATTGCACCACTACAAATAGGTTTAGGAGTGCAGCTTCATCACCATTTTTCATCAAAATTTCTTATTGATACGTTGAATTCCTTAGGATTTTGTTCCTCATATTCGGAGATACAACGTTTTGAAACAAGTGCAGCCATTTCACAAGGAACAGATATTCCAAGCTATGAAAATGGACAATTTCTGCAATTCGTTGCTGACAACGTGGATCACAATGTGCGCACACTTGATGGGTATGGTACATTCCATGGCATGGGCATTATTGTAGGCTCTACACCTGGTAAAAAGGTTAGCAAACCGGTCCCTTAACTGAACGTTTCATCGGCTGACCTGGTCACTGCTGGGAAAATTAATATACATTTCTACAAGAAACCACCTAATTGTCACTACAGATGAAATTCGCCAAAATTAATAAAGAACACAAAGTACCAGATCCATCTTTGAGTTTAGATCTTCTTTCAAAGGCTGTATGGCCTCTTCGATCTCCAACTCCAAGTTGGTCAGGACTGATGCAGTGTACTCAAAATGGAGATTACCCTGGGAAGTCCACCATCACCTTTCTGCCGATGATAGATATGGACGCAAGCGATATGTCATGTATCTACTCTACACTGAAGTTTGTGTCTCGCCAAGCTAGAAAATATGGTACAACTCCAATTCTGACATTTGACCAGCCTTTCTACATGAAAGCAGTTACAACTGTCACTCATGAGTCACAGTGTGAAGACTTAAGCTCCATTATACTCAGGTTAGGTGGGTTTCACACACAAATGAGCTTTTTAGGATGTATCGGGCGCATTATGAGAGAATCGGGATTGCAGGAAGTTTTAGAGACTGTATATGCGTCAAATGCAGTTGGCCATATTCTTAGTGGAAAAGCAGTAGCTCGAGCAACCCGTGCCCATTTTCTAGTTGATACAGCCCTTCATGCCTTGCTCGTGGCTAAAACCTTTGGTACCGAATTGCCTGATAATGATGTGCCCCAAAATATATCTTCAGGTTATCTTGTAACACCCATTGACACAGAGGCCCCTGATCACGTCCTTACTCAATCTGCAGACGTTTCCACAGCCCAACTGGAAGAAGATCATCTGCTGAAGAAAGCTGCTGCCTTGTATGACCAGTTGCTAGAGGGAGATGCTACTGCACAAGACGTGTGCAATAATTCTACCATTACACAAGTACTGGGGAAACTTGCGGACACAAAATCCTCTCTCAAGTGCTTCAGAACAGCAGCCCTTTGGCTTCAGTACTTAGAAATGATAAGTCTCTTAAAAGCTTTTATCACAGCTGAAAGAACAGGCAATTGGTTACTCCATATACAAACTCTACACGCAATGCTTCCCTATTTTGCTGCAGCTGGGCATAATATGTATGCAAAGTCAGCATACATCTATGTCATGTCAATGATCAATCTTCAAAAAGCTCATCCCGATGTACACAGCAAGTTCATGGAAGGTTATCATGTGCTGAGAAGAAGTGAGAGGTATTGGGCGGGTCTGTCGTGTGATCTTGTCATTGAGCAGGCATTAATGAGAAGTGTGAAAACATCAGGTGGTTTAACGAGAGGTCGAGGAATGACAGAGGTACAGTGGTCGCAGTGGCTTTGTCTATGCCTTCTTGTGCAGCAGTAAATGAGGCAATGCAGAATCTGACAGATGTTGGCTACCACACAAGTGAGCAGCACAAGGAATCTTCAACCTCTCGCCAAGAAAGGGACAAACAAGATATAATTAAAGTTATATCATACCTACGAGACCGTGACCCTTTTACTGAGAGCATCCCTCTTCGAAATATTGACACCGGTGTGAATGCAGACAATAATATCAACGCTCATAATGCATTAGCATGTGGACAAAAGATCATTGACTCTATGGTTGGTCAGAATATTTTTGATTTTTCCTTCAAAAAATCAATGCAGGTGTTAACTATGTCATCTAAAACATCTATCACGGTTGAGGAAGGCAGAGTTGAGGTTGATCCCCAAGTGCTTTTTCAAAGACTAACAGCAATTTCATCTAGAGAATCTGTTGAAGATATTGCAAATATCTTCAAATATGAATCATCAACGCATCCATCATCGATCTTTGAACCCTCAGGACTTCCAAGAGCAGCAAGTAAGCCTCAAATTTCAGATGCAATTTGGAGTATGGGCGATTGTGCTGTATCAGAGAAGGAATTGCTTGATGTACATTTTGTTTTGGATGGCGGTTCTTTGCTACAGCGTATCCCATGGACAAAAGGCATGTCATTCAATGCTATATGTCAGTTGTATGTTGAGTATATTATTAGAAGATACTCGAGACCAACTATTGTATTTGATGGATATTCCAGTGAACCCTCGACCAAAGACGTGACTCATCTTCGACGTTCAAAGGGCATCATCTCCCCTGATGTAACATTTACTTCAGATATGACCTTCAAATTTAAAAAACAGTCGCCGGATAGCTGAAAAATTGCACAATTGTTAAATAAAACAAACAAACAAAATCAAATCTAAAAAAGAAATTTTTCTCACAAATAACAACAAGTCTCGTTTCATAAGTCTTCTTGCCCAAAGACTTCGGGAAAATGAATGCACGGTCATCCTTGCAGAGGAAGATGCAGATTGTCTCATCATTTCAACAGCTGTAGCATGTGCTCAGTCAACACAAGTCGTTGTCATTGGCGAAGACACTGATCTTCTTGTTCTCCTCTGCTACCATGCATCACTGGATGGATACAACATTTACTTCCGATCTGAACTTTCTAAGAAGTGCAGGCACTGGGACATACAAAAAACAAAGCGGATGCTTGGTATGCACAAGTGCAAAATTCTGCCAGTAGTACACGCAATCACGGGATGCGATACAACCTCCCGCCTATTTGGGATAGGAAAAGGTGTTGCTTTAAAGAAGCTTTCGAAAACAAACAATGTTACAATGGCAATAGAGGAATTCTTAAAGCCTGGAAACCATCTGGAAACTGTTGTAACGAGCGGCGAACAGATTATTGCTAGCCTATATGGGGGAGTATTGTGCGAAGGACTGGATCTTCTGAGACTGCGCTTATACACAAATAAGGCTATCACTAACAATAAGTGCGTTCAGGTACAGAGTCTCCCGCCAACATCTGATTCTGCGGCTCTGCATTCTAGAAGGTCATACTATCAGTGTCAGCAGTGGATAAAACTAGATGGCACTGATCTGAACCCACATGATTGGGGATGGACAGTCACTGATGATAGCAAATGCATGCCGCTTAAAAACACTTTGCCGTCGGCTCCCAATCGTCTTCTGAATATTATCCACTGTAATTGCAAGGTAAATTGTGACACAAAGAGGTGTACGTGCCGAAAACATGGCCTAGAATGTACTATTGGATGTGGCCATTGTAGAGGAACAAGTTGTTCCAATTCAACAAGGAACACGGAGGATTTTGTTTGTTTGTTTGTTTTTGTTTATAGCCGCCTGAGCAATTTTTCAGCTATCCGGCGGCTGTCACCATTACCGGTGACAGGGCTGGAAGAAGAAGAAACAAACTGATTTCCATGGTCTGTTCACTGAAATTACCCCCCCCCCCCTTTTCCAAAAAAGCCTCTTAAAGGTGAAATTATTACATGGAAATTTTACAATTTCTATTTCTTACAAAAATTTATAAATGCTAATCAAGAAACTGCATTCTTATTTGATAGGTAATGATGGAAAGCTAATTTCCAGTTTTTGTCGTTTTTTCTCTTTTTCTCTGTTTTTGACCCCCCCAAAAATGGTATTTCCACTTCAACTGAAACATTAGATTTTTTATATGTTTTAGTACACATATTAGCGAGGTCAAAATCATTGAAAACAATTCTTTTGCAATTAGTTGCAAGTTTGACCCTTTTTTGGGCTAATTTGACTGGACTACTGTTGAATACTGACTCCAACTACAGAGTTTTGAACTGTCTTCCAATTGAAAGTTGTTCTACGCGATTTATTTTTCTCTACTTATTAAAATTTCAGTTTAAAAGTTTTCATTTTTCCAGAATGATATAAATTGATCCGAGATCACCCCGATGTTGTTCAGCAGTACACGATTATCTTATTTTCATGTTTGAGGCCACGGTTGTACATGACAATCTTACTAATGGCATCACAGCTTTTTTAATGTCACAGCGTGATGTAATGGCGGTATGGAGGTGTATTTTTGAGCGTTGGAGAGATTATTGACAATTTGTTTCAAAATCGGAAAAGAAGTGTTAGTTTTCCAAGTGAAGTGTGTATGATTGGATATGCCACACACTGGTCACGGGGGTAAGGGTAAAAGAAAGCGGAAAAACAGTAAGCCTATGAAGAATGTGAGATACAAGGCTCACACGAGTCCTAACAAAGAAGACGCCATTATCAGTGAATCGGGGGTGTTCGAGAGTATTTCTGACTACAGCTTAGAGGAAAATCAGAGAACACAAGATGGACATTTAACTGGTGAGTCCTTTGATATATCTACAGATTGTGTAACGAAGGATATATTAGAGATCGTGAAAACTAGTGACATGAGTATTGTAAACAACGAATCTGTGCCACCGTTAGCCCACTCAAATGTTCATTCTGAAGCGCATGCAAGGCCGTTATGGGTAGAACAAATTTTTGAAAAGCTTGTAATTATTGACAAGAAACTTTCGAAAGTGGATGAAATCAACAATAAACTCTCTGAGGTTGTGCAGAAGGTGAACAGCTTTGAGGGTGATTTAAATAGCCTTAAAAAAACATCGGGTACAATGGGTAACACAATAGGAACACTAAAGAAAACATCAGACGAGGTCAAACAGCAAGTTATAGAGTTAGAAAAATCCCAATCTAAGTTAGAGGAGTCGATAACAGATCTACAGTGTAGGAGTATGCGGGACAATCTTTTGCTCTTTGGACTCGCAGAATATAGGGGTGAAAATAGAGAGAACTGTATAACGTTGATAGATAGTTTCTGTAAAGAAGAGTTAGGCCTCCCGGCTATTGGGTTTGAAATAGAGAGAGCGCATAGGATCGGCAAACAAGGAGGTGATAAGCCCCGTCCAATTGTTGTTAAATTCAGCTCCTACAGGGTAAGGGGAAAAGTACGATCTCAAGTGAGGAAACTGTCAGGAACAGGTTATAGTATTCAGGAGCAATACCCCAAGAAAATACAAGAAGAACGGAAAAATTATACCCTTTCATGAAGGAGGCAAGGCGAGATGGGCAGAAGGTTTCCTTAATCAGAGACAAGTTGTACATAAATGGCAAAGAATTTCGTCCGGATGCTATCGACAAGGCCAGTGATTATTAGAATAGACTGGAGAATGACACTCAAACTTATTCCCTAAAATGTATATGCTGGAATATAAATGGTGGATTTTCCTCCAAAATCAAAGATTTGAGTTTTCAAAAATTCTTATTTACTTATGATTTGATAATGTTGACAGAATGTTGGTTAGAAAAGAATTATGATGAACAATTTAATGATTTTGATTGCTATTACTTTCCGAGACTTAAAAGCCGGAGTATACAAGGAGGAGGAACTGTGATCTTAATACGCAAGACGTTTCAAAAACATATAGTTTTCGAAAAAAATCAATATGACACAATTATTTGGTTAAAAGTTAGACAGCGTGTGATTAATTTACAAGATCTGTATATAGGCTGTGTGTATTTACCACCTCATAATTCATCCCTTTATCGGTTTTATGATTGTGAAATATTTCAGGAACTTGAGGAACACATTGTAACATATATGAATGAAGGTAAAGTTATGATATTAGGTGATTTTAATGCAAGAACATCGGATAGAGACGATTTCTTGGAGATGACATTTTGGACAGTGCTATACTTAAGGAAGTGACCGAGTTACTTGCATATGAAATGGATAGTGTTTTGTCTACACAAAAAATCCTGATAACACGGTGAATGACTTTGGTGTAAAATTACTGAATTTATGTAAATCAAGTGGTCTTCGAATTTTAAACGGACGAGATAAGTTACAAATGGATAGAGATTTTTCCTTCATGGGAGGAAAAGGTTGTAGCCTTGTCGATTATTGTATATCTACACCAGATATTTTTGAACTGATAGATAGATTTATTGTCTCAAGTTTTACTACATGGTCAGACCATGCTCCACTTCATATCCAAATTGTCACTTGCAATTTAAAAGACAAAAATGTAACAGGCGTACATGTACGCGATGATTGTCATACAGTACCATGTAAAACATACAGATGGAAACCAGACTGTATCGATGAGGCAAGAACTGCACTCCAAACATGCTTAGACATATTATATGCAGCAGCTGAAACTCCGGAGGTCGAGTGTCAGGAAACTATTGATTCCTCAGTGGATTTGTTTACTTCTAAACTCTCTGACGTAATGTCACCATATTTTGAATTAAGAAATAGAACCACAACTGATCGGTGTAAATATGTGTACTCGAGCAGAACACCCATTGATAAGTCGTGGGTTACATCTGAACTGAAGAGAAAGTATTATGTGTACCGCAATGACCTTCGATTATTCAATAGTGTCAAAACGCAATTTACGCACCAGAAACTTTTACAGTCGAAAAAAGCATACAAGGCCCTATCAGCTAGGTTAAAGCGCCAATACAAACGGACAGAGGGAAATATGCTAGACTTTCTTCGAAAACATAATCCTAAGGCATTTTATACACATTTTGACAAGAAACATAAGAGGAGACCTAACGTTAACCCATCTATTTTCTTTACACACTTTAAAGATTTAGTATCGCAAGCACCTACACCATTAGAAGATTACTCTACCAATGATGAGCAAACTTTATTTGAGGAGCTCGATTACGAAATAAGTGAAAAAGAAATACTTGATGCAATTAATAAATTAAAACGAGAAAAATCTCATGGAACTGATTTATTGTTGAATGAATATTTTATTGAATTTAAAAATTATATTTTGCCTATTATTCAAAATTTTTTTAATAGAATATTTACAACGGGTATTTTCCCTCATACATGGTCAAAATCCATAATTGTTCCGGTACATAAAAAGGGTGATATGTCAGATCCCAATAATTATAGAGGTATTAGCTTAGTCAGTTGTTTTTGTAAATTATTTACTTCCATTTTAAACCAAAGACTTGTACAGTGGGCTTACAAAGATGACAATAACTGATGCTCAATTTGGATTTCAACCTCAAACAGGTACAGCAGAAGCTATTTTTTGTTTATCATCAATTATTAATTTGACACTTTCCAACAAAAAAAGATTATATTGTTGTTTCATAGATTTTAAGAAGGCATTTGACACTGTTGATAGAATTAAACTATGGAAAAAGCTCAGCACATATGGTATCAAAGGTAAATTGCTGCGCATAATTCGGGCTATGTATCAAAACATGAAATCTAGTGTTAAATCTGCTGGTATGTTGTCAGATCTATTTAGAAGCAATGTTGGACTTTTACAAGGAGAAGTGTTATCTCCCATACTTTTTTCATTATATGAAAATTATTTTGAAGTAGAATTTTTAAAACATAATACTGTGCCTTTACGTTTGCGAGAACTAAACTTGTATGTATTGATGTATGCAGATGACATGGTTATTTTTGCTGAGAATATACACGAGCTTCAAAAAATGTTAGATGAATTATATGAATATGCAACTAACTGGGATCTTACTGTTAATGTTGATAAAACAAATATTGTCATTTTTAGAAATGGTGGTAAAATAAAAAATACAGAAAAATGGAACCTGAATGGTCAGCCAATTGAAGTTGTTGACAAATTTGTATACCTTGGTGTTTTATTTAATTTTAATGGTAACTACAATTGTACGCAAAAACAATTAGCATGCCAAGGTAGAAAAGCTATGTTCTCATTGAAATCAAAAATCCAGAATATGTGCCTAAACCCTGAAACATTACTGTCACTTTTTGATACATATGTAGCAAGTATTTCGAATTATGGTTGTGAGGTATGGGGTAGTCATAATGCCAGAGATGTAGAAAAGATACAATTGGAGTTTATAAAATCTGTTTTAGGTGTGCGAAGAAACATAAATTCTGCCTTGGTGTATTTTGAAACTGGAAGGTTACCTTTGAAAATTATTCGATATTTTAGAATGTTCAAAGTTTGGTTCAAAGTGTTACATAGTGAAAATTGTATTATTAGAAATTGTTATGATGAATTATATTATAATTGTGATAGAATGAAAAATTGTAGCAAAAATTGGGCTTATTGTATTAAAGAAAAAATTTTTGAGCTCGGCCTAGGATATATCTGGTGGGAACAAGAGAATGCAACATGTACTTTTAAAACATTTTTTCCAATTATAAAACAGAGGTTGACTGATATATTTGTTCAAAGTTTAATTGGACAAATTTATTGTTCTCCAAAGTGTATTATTTACAAACATGTTATTGATCACTTTTCTTTACAGTATTATCTTTGTAAACCTATACCTAGTGCGTACAAAAGGCATATTAGTAGAATAAGACTATCTTCTCACAATCTTGAAATTGAAACAGGCCGCCATAATAATATACCTAGGGAAAATAGAGTATGTAAATTCTGTAAAAATGATTTAGAGGATGAATACCATTTGGTATTAATTTGTCCCCATTATAAGGAACTTCGTCATAGATATATCAAAAAGTACTATTGGCAAAAACCTTGTGTTTTTAAATTTATACAGTTATTAAGTATCCATAATGTACATGAACTTTGTAATTTAGGGAAATATTTACATCTTGCACTTAAGGTGCGAGAAAACCTTCTTGTTTAAAAGTTATTCTCCATAGAAATACTCCTGTATATTATATGTATGTTATGTATGTTACACTGCCATACAATGCCATTTATATGTATATATGTAATATTTAAAAATGTGATAAGACGTATGTCTTAAGCAATAAAGAGATCTGATATCAAATCAATGACACAATGGAATTTAAAGTCACATTAAATATTATTAATCCCCTATCGGTTTTGCCTGAGGGAACTATTAGTTTACCCTCAGTCTGCCATTCCGCTTGAGGTGTTCTGGACTTTTCTCTGCATTGGATGAGGACATTCAAATGAAATTTCGCGCATGGCTTTGTCTTGGATAGTTACAGATCAATACCCCTTGATGAATTGGAAGAATCAGTTTTCCGGACGCCGATATATGTGAGAAAGTTTGCCAGTTTTCTTTCGGAAGGTCGGTAGTCTCTTCCCAGGCACATTGTATCTAGGTTCTCTCTTCCACCAATGAAAAAACTGGACGCCACCAGATAACTGAATTTTTTTAGTATGGCGGAAAACAACAATCAATCAATCTTACAGAGATTACAAGAAAGCAAAGCACGAATTTACAACACCTTGAAACAAAACTAAAGACAATATGAGGAAGAGCAATTTGATTGTCCTCCAGACAAAGCGGAATTAGACATAGGGTTGATGAAACTCTTGGAAAATCCGCTTGATATCAAAAGATAAATATGATCAGATCAATGAAACACATGTAATTGAAAATGAAGTGACATTAGCGCTACACAAAATGAAAAACGGAAAAGCTCCAAGTTTTGGTGGAAAAGACATACTACTTTAAACTCGCTGAAGACATTTTAATTGCACACCTTGTAAAATTGTTTAATGCAGTTTATGGAAACAGAACGTTACCCACACTGATTCAGAAAGGGGGTAACGGTGACATTCTTTATAGGCGGTAGCAAAGATAAAGTGGACACAAATAGCTACCGAAACTCTTTTACCTGTCTTTGCAAAATCTCTGTTAGAACGTATTATACGCCAGATTATAAAATTATAACAAATTGGATTCAGACCAGGTTGTGGCAGTATAATGATAGCGTTCTTCTTGACCGAAACGGTAACGCATTTCACAGAAAGAGATCCGTATGTGTATGTGGCACATAAGTCTCTTTTGAAAATTATTTCACTATGGTATCATTGGGAAAGACTGGTGTTTTCTTTTCGATTCGTTTCATAACACGACTTCTTGCATTATATTCGACGGAAAATCTAAGATGAATACGTTTTGAAACACGATTTGAAGTTGGATCAGGCGCCAAGGAGGAGTAAGCATCCCATGTCGACCGGACACACTCCACATCCGCCGTGAGCCCTATATCTTGATCAATTAAATGTACAGATGCTTGTGTACAGATCTTCCGGTCCTCCTCCTTGAATTTCTGAATAGTATCTTGTGTGCATTTGTGATAAAACATCAAACTTCGGAGTGTTTCTATTTAAATGGAATACAGGCCTCACTAGAAACCGATTTCCTAATAATGCCATATCACCGATCATAAAAGATGAACAGTGTATGCAATTCAGAGGGTGACATTTTGAAAAAAATATGCACTTCCTGAGAAATCCTATCAAAAGAGCAACACTAATGTACCTACCAACTGAAAAGAACGGTCATTTTAAATCTACTGATAATTCTTGGATTAAAAGCATCGCTATTTGGTGTGCAATAATTTCTTCACACATTTCAGTTTCATCGTTGTAAACTCGTCACCTATAACGAATGGAAGGTGTGATGGTGAAATATTTCTGTCGCAACCAAATATTTTTAGAACAAAAAACACCGAGACGAGGTCTACCGAATACCATTAGCTGCACGAAAAGGTAAGAAATTGCCGATAATAGGAAAAAAGATGCTACTTTATTGTGTACAAACGGACGAATAAGCCCTATAGCATGGAAGATGGGTGAATTTTTCTTTAATGTCCTGGGTGTAAGAAAATACTAAGGGAATGAAAATGGCCATTTAGATTTAGTGTATATATAGGGAAAAATTTTCAATGTCTGGAAAAGTTATTGGAAACAATACTTTAAATATATCCAAATATGACTCTTAATTATGATTTGGAACATAATGGTATTGATAAATGTATACTTAAAGATTACATCAAAACTTATCACTTTTAGATTATAATCTAAAATGTTGTGGGGAAAGGGAGGTAGGAAGAGTGTAGGTGGTTTTTTTTTTTGTTTTTGTTAATGTTTTGTTCTGATTTTTTTTTCCATTATGTGCAATGTACACAAGATATGTGTACGTGCGTGCACAAGTGCGAATTGACTAGAATTGACGAATTGTTGGTAAGATATCTGTCTAATCTTATAGCATGAAGTTTTGATTCTTTCTTTTCGATTACCCAAAGAAATAATATTATTTGAATTTATGATCGATTTTGGATCTGACCACATGGAAGGGGACTGATGAAATATTTTTGTTTATATAGCGTCACACATTTTGAAAAACGAATGTTAAAATGAGGCGCATTGTCAGTTGTGCTTTCATGGTTCTTTCGGATACCAAAGGCTTTGGAGGTTTAATTATATTTGTGCAAATGCAAATCTTTCCACAACCGACGTATCCAGTTATACGAGGGACACTTTTTAAGTTCGTAGAGTAGGGCGGTCTTTTTAAAACCGCTTGAAATATCAAAATTTTATTTATCCAAGACCTTCGAAATATGCCCCGTCTGCCTCAACACACATTTAACACCGATCTACCCATTTCCGGAACGCCGCATGGTACTCCTTTTTAGGTATATGTTACAGACACTGGTAGACCGCACTGCCTATACGACAACGGGATTCAAAACGATGCCCTACCAGCATTTCCGTTAGTCTTGGGAACAACTAAAAGTCACAGGGGGACAGGTCAGGGCTGTATGGGGGATGATTTAAGACATCGAGCCCAGATTCTTTCCGATATTCCTGTACCGTAGCGGATTTATGGGCCGGTGCGTTATCATGCAGTAATTTGATGCCGCGGACCCCGGTGCACGGTCTGCGTTTCTGATAGAAATCAACAAGTTGAGTAAGAACACTTTCTCTGTAAAACTTTCCAGTGACAGAACTACCTTTCGGGACTGGAATTTGAAGGACTGGACCTTTCGAATCAAAGAATATCGCATACAACATGCGATTTGATGTTTTGCAACGGCGCGCAATGACAGGTCTGTCGCCCTCAGATGAAACCCAAACCTTATTTTTAGCCTTAGAAACGGGTTGAAAATGATAGATCCAGGTTTGGTTTCATCATCTGTAACTATCTCTTCCAAACGACGTGGGTCACATTTATCATATTTTTTTTTTTATAACTTGCGATGCAAGTCTAACCCGACTTTGTTTCTGCTCGTCAGTGGGCAAATGGGGCATCCAGCGCGTGCAGATCTTACGTAGCCCAAGTCATTCACGTAAGATCTTCAAAACACTTGACGAATGAATGACACTTAATTCTTCTGTCTCTTGCATGGTATAACGTGCGTCTTCCTCAATTAACGTTTTCACAGTAGCAACGTTCTTTTCCGTCAAAACGGAAACCGGCCTACCCACTCGAGGATCATTTTCAATTGACTCCCGACCATCATTAAAACGACGTACCCACTTGCAAACTGTAGCATATTTTAAAGCATCATTCCCATAAACCTTTTGCAAATCAGCATGAATTTCCGTTGACGGAAATCCGAGGTGTGCTCGAATCTTACAATATACCCTCTGTTCAGAGATTTTCCCATGCATATTGGACGCTATATTTTACTATTGTGTATAAAACCACGTGTTGAAAATACCCAGCGCAGCGCGCACATGGACCTCGTGCGCCGCATACTGTGATACCGTTCGAGAGAGGAATGATTAGGCAAGTTCTGTGTAAAAAAATCGTGCAACTTCATAATCATGTTAAAAAGTTGTATAAGCTTACTCTACGAACTTAAAAAGTGTCCCTCGTAATGAGCTTATGGCATCTTTGACCAGCTACAACGCCTTTACTTGGTCTTCGTCCATGTTTATTGTGTAGCTAATGTTTTTTTGTTTTTGTTTTTTTGCAATGGGAAGACCTCGTCTCGGGTGTTCTCATTCTAACAAGAGTTGAATGTGACAGAAAACTTTTATCTATTTCATTCAATTTGTATCGTAAGGTGATATACTATGTACATCCGACTTCGGTCTAAAACTTGCAATCGTTATCAAATATCTGTATGATTCGGGTCTAGCGGTGTGATTCGGAACTGACCTATGAACTCAGTAGATTGATGATCTTCTCACAAGCAGATTGAAACTTGAATTGGATTATACCACCGGGAATCATTAAATCAATGAACACGTGATCCGAAACTGTTCTTTCGAACAAAAACAATATTCACAGTGCTGAAGATGTGAAATAATTTCGTATATATTGAAAAAAAAAACTTTAAAAGGAATCCCCTACGCCACAAGGTTTTCGCCCCCTATGCCAGGGTTTTCAGCATACCATGAGTGTTTGCTGGTTTCTTCAGATGAATATTGATTTCCCATTTAAGCTGGGATTTTCTGCAGTAGGAATAAGACATCAGATACGTTGTAAAAGTACTCGGTGCCTACTTTACCTGTATATTGTCGAAGTGTTCGTGCATTTCCAAAAAGTTCTAAACTCCTGCATTACTAGTGCCAGCTTTCCAATAACTATTGCCTTCCATGTATTTTTGGCATTCTAAATTTATTTTAATCAAACACAATAAGTCTTTGGACACATACCGGCCTACTTTCTTCGCTTGGAATTCACAGACCCCGCGCTGCACCAGTCACGGGCCTCGCATGAGGCATTGTCCACAGTCAATCAAAATAATGTCTTCCAGATTCAATAAATTAGTACATGTTTCTTTCGCATCTAAGATTATAATTCAAACATCCTATTCAAAAATATTTTATTCCTATAACGCGGTAAGTACTTGACTGTACATCTATACTAGTTGACACTGCGATTAGAAAATGATATATATTATAGTCGAAATAATCATATTCAATGATTATGAATTTCTCACACGATATTCTAGGTGTACCTCTTTAGATTAAAAGAAGAAATTTCTTGGTAAAATAGATATAAATATAAAATCCATGATCCTTATATCATTTCATAAGAAGGGCATGTAGCAACGCAAAATGTAATGATAGAAATAATAGTGAAAGAATCCCTCCCCAGGAATAAAGAAAATGAAAATCGGCATAAATTTTATGGGGCACTTATAATAGAGGACTCTAACCGCCCCTAGGAATTAGGATTTTGAGCATGGAGCAAAACGCCTTGCATTGTTTAATTTTTTAACACCCATTTTTTATGTCAAGAAATTTTGTATTGTATGCTGTACAATTGCACCCTTTAACAAGTTTTCCTTCATTCACACAGTAAGGAACGGTAAACCATTTCACCAAACAAAATGCATAACGACCAAAGCTTATTTTTAAGCCTGCAAACTTCATTCCCGAATATATAAATATTCAGAAAAATCGCATGCATGCATTGCAGGACTATATTAATATAGCATACCTTTGTGTATCGTGCCCTATTGAATAAGTTCAGGTTTGGGATATTTTTATTTCGTACATACAGAAAACAGATATACAGTTGTATGTTGAAATGTATTTCATACGATATTAGTATTCATAAATAAGTAAAATTTGTGTCGAGGTTTTTGCCATGATACAATATCAATAAAATGGATAAGTGGGATTTGCTCAAGCTAAGGGGATAAAAATTATTTATTGATTAGTAGGCTCAGTATCTGTATGGTCACACTCACAAAGCCTGGAAAACGTTATATAATTTAAATTTCGAAGTCATATACCATGGTACTGATTTAGATATCAATAAAACATGTACTTTCATTTCAACTCGGTATAGATATCGTGTAAGTGATACAGGTACTTTAGGCACGTGTACAGGGGGTTGGGGTAGGCAGGGATTCTTGTCTGTCTCCCCAAACGTTTTGACAATTGCTTTTCCTATCAAGTTATTTTAACATACAAAGTCTGAATTTTCTACATGCAAAGGTTCGATTGATTGGTTCTCTCTCTCTCTCTCTCTCTCTCTCTCTCTCTCTCTCTCTCTCCGTTTTTAAAGAGTTGATGTGTGAAGTTTACTTTGACAAACCCGATTTTCTAAAATTGCGATATTGTTTCTTCAATACTCTATCACTTTCAGCAGTGTTTTTTTTTCTACTCCAGTTAGTAACTAAAACATTTATTATAACTTGCAAACTGCTAGTACTCCAATCTTTCAAGTTTTAAAAGATATATTCATAGGCGATGTAAGCCAAGAAAAAAAAAAAAATTATAAAGATAATTTCGATGAGGGTCAAACACTGGTAAAGTGTCGTTCGGGTTAGGTATCCGAGGGTTTACACCATTAAGTCTTATTCCGGATATTACCAAGTATATTTTAAATATTATTTTCTACTTTCAGTTTCATAAATTAAATGCCACAGAGACTAACTAAGACAAACTAAGGAGTTTTCGAGTTTTCACCTTTTCACTCGTACTCGCGGCCTAGGTAAGATTTAACTTTAATTCATAGAAAAGTAAAGCTGCTTATAATTTGCAAGAGAAATTTCATTTACATTGTATATATTTCAAAGGACATCACTTACCAATCAAGTTATAGCGAATTTTTATGCATACTACACTGGTTACTAACACTCGATATTCTCGCTAAAACGCGATTATCCCTATCTAGCGAGAGTAAAACCGAGAAAACACCCGGAATGTTATAAATGGAGTGTTTCCAACCAGGGTAGTAATAAATACATGTAACTAATTGGAATGCCAAGCGGAGCATGGCTAATTGGGGGCTTGGGGGCAGCAGCTCTCGTCAAACCAAGCTGACCATATGAGTTAACTATGTAGATAAAACATAGATAATAAAAGCTGAGATGTTGGGGGCAGTCCCCCTCCTCCATTTTGAATCTTCCGTAGACTAAAATGTCGATAAAACTTAAAAAAGTATTGTTCCCAATGCCGTACCTGCTAAAATATTTATCGTAAAATAGAAAGAATCAATATTTCATCAATCGTAGATAAGTTTCAGCTTGCTTGCATCAACATCATTGATGAGAATATTTAGGAGAATTACTCTATAAGTATAAAATGCTCACGATCTGCATTGGATTTCACAATCCTTCTCTTATTCAGCACACTTATTCAGCATTGTATGGAATTGGCCATTATTTTCAATCAAAAAACCTGTTTATGGCAATGTATATTTTCTCACTAAAGAGAGATAATCATGTTTTAGTGAGAAGATCTTGCAGGGGAAGTGTTCCCAACCTGTAAAAATAATACAAATAGTTTAAAATATCTGCCGTTTTCCTAACTTTGTAAATGATTATTATATCCATAGACTAAATATTAACATTGAAACAAGGCTAGGGAAAAGTAAGATATCATGGACTATGTAAAATATTTTTTAAAATCTGTGATTAACATACAAGAGTATTGAACATCATATATATACTGGACAAAAAAAGTTAAGGATCATGATTTCAGAATTATTTTATTCATAACAAAACCAAATAAATTATGTTAAATATATACTTAAAATGTTCAACGACAATCGAACAATACATTTTTTAAACCTGTTTTTACAAATTCATCAATATGACAAGTAGCCAGAGCAACCATTGTCAGGTAACCTCCCAAAACAGTTTGAAAATCGGTATGAGCAACAATAACAAATTTCATTACAAATGATTGAATCTTTATAAAGGCAATATCAATAGGGTGTATGTCCACCCTGAGCCTGTATAACGGCACGACAACGCCTCTGCATACTTCTGATGAGCCTGCGGAATGCAATTTGTGGCAACCTTGCCCATTCCTGCTGTAAAGCTAACGTAAGCTCCTGGCTGTTTGTCGGAAGTACAGGGCGTCTGGAAACAGCTTGCTGCAACATGTCCCAGGCATGTTCTATTGGATTTAAATCCGGGGAACAACTCGGCCAATCCATACGTTGAATTGTCTCTGTAGCAAGGTAGTCTGTCACTATACGTGCTCTGTGGGGACGAGCATTATCATCCATTAACACAAAGTCGTTGCCTATAGCTCCCGCATAGGGTCTCACAATTGGATGCAGTATCTCGTCCCTGTAAATTGCACCGGTAAGATTGCCATTAATCACGTGCAAGTCAGTACATCCACCAATACTGATTCCGGCCCAAATCATCACAGAGCCACCTCCAAAACGATCATGCTCTGCTACACAGCAATCAGCGTACCGCTCTCCACGCATGCGCCATACACGCCTACGACCGTCATGAAAGTCCACACAGAACCGTGACTCGTCTGTGAAAAGAACAGGCGTCCAATGACGCAGTTGCCAGTTTATGTGATTTTGAGCCCAATTGAGTCGTGCTACACGATGTCTTCTCCTCAAAATGGGACGAAAAGTAGGTCAATGATCCCGAAGGTTAGAAGCATGAAGTCTCTGTCTGAGAGTTTGTGGTGTTATGCGCACCCCACTTGCTGCATGAAAGTCAGTATTGAGTTGGACAGCACTCTGAAACCTGTGTCTACAAGCCATAAGTGACATATAGCGATCCTGGCGAGTGGTTGTGGACCTTGGATGACCTGATCTCGGTCTCTCAGAAACATTACCTGTCTGCCTAAAACGATTCCACAACCACGAAATCACACTTTGGGACACATTAAAATGTCTAGAGACAGTTCTCTGGACTTGGCCAGCTTGAAGCATACCTACTGCCTGACCAGCTTCCAGAGCAGTTAAATGGCGCCTCATGGCTTTTAATGTCAATAATTGTTCACCTAAGAGTCGATTAGAGCAATAAATACCCACAATAAAATGAAAATCACAATTTTTCAATTTCAATATACACATTGGCACACTTTGATTTTGACCCCTTGCATGTGTTTGGGCGAAAAAATCGTGCACTTATGACGTCAATATGAAACCAGGTAAATCTATTGTGTTAAGGACACATTGGAGAAACTATACATGTTAAAATTTGTCGAAATAATTATTTGGTTAATAAAAATTTTTGAGGTCAAAATTATGATCCTTAACTTTTTTTGTCCAGTATAGTATTTAATTGTGTACAAACAACCTAAACATTGATTAAAGTATAGATTTCATGTCCTTCCAAATCATGAAAGCTTTCCAAAGGAAATTCTTCAGGGCTAGGCCTTGTGTAAAAACAAGTTAAGCTTGAGACAGTTCCACTAATTTATTGCTAAGGCTGTGTTCTTAAAGGGTCCTTTATTCTTTTTATGGCATTAAATCTGCAAAACAGTAATTGATATATGCAGTATTAAAATAGCTGTCAGATAGTTCTGAAATTGACTTGGAGTGATCACTTAAATTTAGCATCATTTACAAAACACAGATGTATGGAAAGAGAAAAAGTAGTACCAATCACAGATTGATTTTGCATGGATAATAAAAAAAATTCTGTGCATCTCCATAAATTTAAAAGTTTAAAAGGGTGTTGTCCATGCAATATATTACATTTGTACATGTAATATACTAAAATGCATCTGTACAGACTTTATATACCTGTAAATATAACACAAAATGCACATTTACAAATACATAAGCACCACAGTCATTTCCATTTTTTTGGCCTGGGTTTCTTGAAAGAAACTTAAGTCGAAAATCAGATTTAAGTCAGAAATTTTCCTCAAATTTTGACTGATCAAAAATAAAACGCAAAAAAAAGTTTGAGATTTTTTTGAGAAATCCAAGACTGGGCTGCATCAATTATGGAATCACTAAGCCATCTAAAGGATCTAGTAATTCTGTTGGGTTAATTCAACCAAGCAATTCATCAGAGAGTGTAACCCTTACGGGGATTCAACACTTCATTCCTCTACCTCTCATGTATTTAAATATTTGACAACACTGTCTTCTGTATACCCATACTCTACATATCCAGGTTATAGGTGTTTCTCCTGGGGTTTTTTCTTCAGCCTACACACATTTTTCTGTAGAACTGTTAAACTTACGAATTTACAAATAAACATAAATCCACACATAAATCTTTCATTGCATTTTCTGCAAACAGCAAAATTCACAGATTTTGTTGGCATGGAAATGTCCACAAAATTCTGTAAACATAGGTTTATGAACAAAATGTGGTAGCAGTTATTAGGATATAAGGAACATTTTTCTTTGGGAAAGTTTAAATGCTGTATAGTTGTCCAATTTACCCTAATAACAAAATATCCCAACTTTAGAATTTATCCTATTCTGTGACTTGAAATGATTTTCTTTGATTGGCAAATTTTGTTGAATTCAAATATTTTGATGAATCCTGTTTATTTTCTGTGGAACAAAATTCTGAGGTTTATAGCTTACCTGGGCCAAATGTTCGGGTGACCTTTTCTGATCTAAACTTGCCATTGTCCGTCGTCGGTGTTGTGTTGTTGATGTAAACTTTTCACATTTTCATCTTCTCCAGAACCGCTGGGCCAATTTCAATCAAACTTGGTACAATCATCCTTGGGTGAATTGAATTCAAGTTTGTTCAAATGAAATGCCATGCCTCATCAAAGGGGAGATAATCACAAAAATGCAAAAATTAAAAATCTTAAGAACCACTGGGCCAGTAAAGTTCCAAGTTACATGGAAGCTTTCTGACATAACACAGATTCAAGTTTGTTAAATGCATGGCCCCTGGGGGTAGGGTGGGGTCAGAATAGAGGCTCAAAGTTTTATATGCGAAAATATGGGGGAAAATCTTTAAAAATCTTCTCCAGAACCACAGGGCCAATTTTAATCAAACTTGGTACAAATCATCCTTGGGTGAAGAGGATTTAAGTTTATTCAAATAAAGTGTCATGCCCCCTTCAAAGGGTAGATAATCACAAATATGCAAAAAGAGGGTGGGGTAATTTAAAAATCTTCTTAAGAACTACTGGGCCAGTAAAGTTCCAATTTACATTGAAGATTCCCGACATAGTATTGATTCAAGTTTGTTAAAATCATAGTTCCCGGGGTAGGGTGGGGTCACAATAGGAGATCAAAGTTTTATTTGTGCAAAGTATAGGAAAAAATCTTAAAATCTTCTCCTCCAGAACCATAGGGCCAATTTCAATCAAACATGGCACAAATCATCCTTGGGTGAAGATAATTCAAGTTTATTTAAATGAAGGGCCATGCCCCCTT
The DNA here is from genome assembly GCA_024699665.1 of Ostrea denselamellosa. NCBI lineage: Eukaryota > Metazoa > Mollusca > Bivalvia > Ostreida > Ostreidae > Ostrea > Ostrea denselamellosa. The sequence goes on along the minus strand of JAMZEH010000064.1, from coordinate 3,505,886 downwards.
CAAAGGGGAGATAATCACAAAAATGTAAAAACAGGGTGGGGTCATTAAAAAATATTCTCAAGAACCAATGGGACAGAAAAGTTCCAATTTACAAAATAGCTTTTTGACACAGTGCAGATTCAAGTTTGTTAAAATCATGGCTCTCAGGAGTAGGGTGGGGACACATTAGAGAACCCAAGTTTTACATGCGAATATACAGGGAAAATCTTTAATATGGGTCATGGTGATTCAGGTGAGCAATGTGGCCCATGGGTCACATGTTTTTCTAGTTTTTTATAAAACAGGACCTAGTCAGTATCTTCTAAACTGTTTAAGATAGAGCTTTCATATTTTTTTGTATATAGATTCTTTGTAGCAAACCTTGTTACTATTTGGTGTTTGAGCTTGAGACCTTGACCTGGAAATTTGACCTACTTTTATAATGTGACCTATTCAATATCTCCTGAACTATTTAAGAGAATTCTTTATGGCAAGACCTTGTGATACAATTGTGTCTTGTGACTTTGACCAACTTTAAAAAAAAAAAATAATCTAATCAATATTGCTTGAACTATTTAAGATAAAGCTTTCATATTTTATATATAGATTTCTTTCATGTATGACCTTGTGATCTTAGTCTTATCCAGGACAGCAAGGTCATGTTATTAGTCCCCTACCAGTTTTGCCAAAGGGGAACATTAGTTTACCCTTGGTCTGTCTGTCTGTCCATCCTTCTTCTGTCATTCTGCTTGAGGTTTTCCAGACTCTTTGTAACTGGGAGGTCGCGAGTTTGAGCCCCGCTCATGACATGGCTGCATCAAACCTAAGACGTAAAAATAGGTCGTGATTGCTCCTTCGCCAGATACTCGGCATTTAGAAATGAGAATCACGGGTTTTTCAGATATGATCTTAAAAATGGAGGTCCTGTGTCGCAGCAGGCATTGGCATGTTAAAGATCCCTCACTGCTACGGCCCTGAACTCTAAGCATAGGTCTAAATTTGTGGTACTTCACCTACGGCTGGTGACGTCTCAATATGAGTGAAAAAATCTCGACGGGATGTAAAACAAACAAAAACTTTTCTTAGCATTGGATGAAGATGTTCAATTGAAACTTGATATGTGGCTTTGTCTTGGATAGTTACAGATCAAGTTTGAGTTTTGTTATGCTTGACCTACTTTTGACTGAATTATCCTACTGGTAGGGGGACTTGTATTGCCAACAATACAATCACAATGCTTGTTCATATTGGTGTTGATGTATCTCAATTTTATTTGTTATCATTATGTTGTGATCTGTTAGGGCTAGGTTGGGCCAAAATGTAGGGTCAAAATTTTCATTGGAATAAAAAATAAGAAATCTTTTAAAAATTGCAACAACTGATCAATGGCAGTGCCAGGGTGACTCAGGTAAACATTTTGGTCTATTGGTCCTTGTATTTTTAACAAATTCTTCTGAAGTTGAGATTTATGGTGTGTCTTGGTATTTTCTTTGCAACTTACTATGACTATATATGATGCAAACATTATTAAGTTCATACTGCATTTATTTGATACAAATGCCTGTTAAATGACATCAACAAAAGTGCAGAGTCATACTCAGTGCACCTGTATGCATTGCTGTCTTTCAATTTTGTACTGAAATGGCCATAATTTTCTAATTAAAGCCTTAAAGGTTTACAGTATGAATGCATAATGAATGGTGTGAACCATGGATGCTAAATCAATCTGCATGCAAGAGAGAATATGTGTGCATTATAATTTTTAACTTCTTTCATCAGGTATTGATTTACAACATTTTGAAATTTCATTGAAATGTTTTGAAATTTAAGTGGCAGATATATTTTTGGACTCTCTACTTAGTAGTATCATCAAAATCACTTACATGCGCAAGCATGTGCGTTCAATTTTGATTGGCCAGTATTTAGATAACCAGTAAATCAAATGCAATGATATTGACATGCTAGGTACATACTATGAAAACGTAGAATGTAAGATGATTGGTTGTGCAGAAGACACCACCTTTTAAATGGGAGACATTTGTGGAACATCTATAACGGTCCCCATTACGATTGGAACCAGTTGATCCTGCAGTAACCGAGACGTGTATGAGATTGCAAATATGGGAAAAGAACATAATCACTCCTTTCTGTCAATACAATTCTGTGTGATTAGTACATGTAATATATGAATTAATTTTTCTGTGGGGCATCTTTTGACTGATTCAGGTTTCTAGTTTTATGAAGGATTAGGATATTAACTACTTTATAACTTTTGAATAAAAGAAAAGAAAAACATGAATTTTCATCAATTTTCAGTCTGAAATATGTACCTTTCAAAAATACAGATCAGGGACATTTGCAGTTGCAGAAAATAACCAGACATATGGTATATCAAAATAATTTGCAAGGATCATGATATAAATGTAGATTCAGGTGTATTCAGACCGTAACCCCCAGGTTTAGTGTGGGGTTGCAGTTCTAAAGAGTGAATTAATATATTAGGAAATTTAGGAAAATTATTTGAAATTGTTTCCAGTATCCACGAATTAACATGCAAGCAATCCCTTGCAGTGTGGATTAAAGTTTTTTCACACCATATTCCCAGGGGTTAGGATGAGACACAATTAAATTTAATTATTTACCTAGGAAAATGCAGCTGCTCAGGTGAGTGGTGTGGCCCTTGGGTCATGTTATTATTTGCAATTGAGTAATTAAGCCTTTTAATAAGTTTTGTAAGTTGTCTGTTTTTCTCTATTTCAGTTTCTGATGGCATTTTAAATCACAGCCATGAGAGTGTTGCACATTCTTGGCAGCTATTCAAACTTCAGGAAATTAAGTCAACTCTATTCTAGTCTGTTGATATTCTGCATTATAAGTGTCTGTTACTTTGGATATATAGTGCATCAAAGTAATAAGTACACATGCACAAACGAATTTGGATATAACCAATACAAATTTGATAATTTGGATAACATAACACTCAGTCCTGTTAATGTTCATCGCTATCAACTTCAACATCTTGCTGAGTCCACATGTAATGCCATTCCAGTGATCTATTTACTAACAATAGTGAAGTCTGCAACTAAAAACTTTAACAAAAGAAACTGCATTAGGCAGACTTGGGGAAGGGATAGTAATTCTGGGAACCGGAAGCTGATTTTTATTCTGGGCTACAATGAAGAGGACCAAGAAGGAGTGAAGTCTGAGTCAGCAAAGTTTAACGACATTGTTCAAGAAAATTTCAAAGATGGATACTGGAGTAACACACTTAAAATGGAAATGGCATTTAACTGGATTATAAAGTATTGTAGTAATGCTAAATATGCTGTCTTTGTGGATGACGATATGTATTTGAATGTGCCTAATGCATTAAAATACCTTCACTCAGTGGATGAGAGGCAGGTGGAGAATCTGTACAGTGGACTTCTCGTGGAAGAGCCATTTCCCACTCGAGATTACTTCAATAAGCATTATGTATCCAGACAAGATTATCCATTTGACTGTTTTCCTCCATACATACCATCAGGAACAGTTTTCTTTAGCAATGCTGTGATCCAAAAAATTCAGAAGCTAATTCCTTACATTCCACATTTTCGAGAGGATGATGTATATCTTGGCATGGTTGCACAAAAAGCAGGAGTTATTCCATCAAAACTCAATTTTCTCATTGGACTTGGAGATAGTCGATCAGACCTTAAATATTTGCCATGCTTGATTTCTGATCATGGATATACTACTATAGAAATGTTTCAAGCTGCATACACAGAAACTCATTCCAAGAATTTATCGGTAGAAGCCATTATGGAAGTGTGCATTCTCAACAACAAAGTTAAAGACTTGTAAAACACTGGCAAATTAAACTTTACTACAAAAAATAACTGGACATGCAGTCAGATCTATATCATGTATACAAGAAATGAATTCAAACAACATCTGACTGGCAAATGAACTCAATGAATCCCACCATACAGTCTATGTCATCCCATAGAAATTGTCCACCTTGATTCCTCATGTAGACACAGTGCTGGTTTCCATTAGCATTGTCAGGTTGTCCTGGTAACCAGTAAACTGACCCATTGAGGGAATGTTTTGAGTGACTCCAAATGAAGTGCCCTTCAGACTTAATATCTGTCAATCCAATCCAAAACCACAAGAAGGCAAAGTCTGCAACAGAAGGGCAGATATATACAGGCATCCATTGTAGTTTTTTTATCATAAATGCATACTGAAGTGAATATTCACACCTTATAATTTTACGTATTTGTTTGTGTGGTATGTGTTTGTTACAGTCATGTAAAAGTGGTATTTATTTAATTATTTTCATTGTTACTTTTCATTTATGCGAATAATAATGGTTTGCATACATTATTCAAACTACAGATTTTTTTTGTAATGGAAAAATATATTTCCTTTCCAAATTTTGATGTTATAAAATATAATTTTTCTTTTATACACAATTTGATTGGCTGAACACGCTACAAAACGTTAGCTAATACTGTGCAAGTTAACTTAGGATTGGAAGTTAGGAACATGCACATCCCCGCTTTTTACAACCCAAGACAAGACTACTTTTTTAGTCTCCCATCGGCTTTGCATGGAGAAATTAAAGGATCAGTTTTTGTGAAAAGGAATATGCTGGAAGATATTTTTAACACAAATGATAGGCAAACTTTAAATCAGAAAAAACTTTTCTCTTTAAGGTCTCTTTCAGGTTTTTAGGAATGTAAGGAAGTACAAGGATGGTTTATGCAGATCTTGTCACTGACCACACATTCCTTTGCTTTTTATGCTCCCCAAACTATTTCATGGGAGCATATAGTCATGGCTGTCATGTCCGTCTGTCCTCTATCCGCCCAAACTCATCTCCTAAACCTTTTATAATTGGTCACAATTTGAGACAAAAATTTGTGGAACAATATCATTTTGGAAAGGTTACAGTCACTCAAAATATACATGTATAAAAGTTCCTTTTTTCAACAGTTTTTGATATAGAAGATCCCATCTCTGAAATCTTTCATCAGAAATTGATCATAATTGATCACAGATATTCCTTGGGACAGGGGACTTTTGGATCAACTTGTCATTTTGGAAAGGTCAAGGTCATTCAGGATATATACCTTATATAAGGAAAAAGCAATAGTTTTTGAACAGGTATTGATCATATATCACATAAATAAGTAACAAGCAAATGGTTTTCAGACAAAGGTCACTCAAGGTCATTTTTGGAAAGTCCAAGGTCACTCAGAATACAGTTAAAACTGCCATGGTGACCCACTGTATTAAAGGATTCTCTGTCATATGTGACCGTAAAAATGTACCCCAGAGCGTTACCCTGTCTATTGTACTAAACGATCACCTGTCTTATGTGACCAATGACCATTATTTATACAATCGTTTTGTGTAATTTCATGAATTTTAAATTTTATTCAATAACTTTACATTTGTCGATTAGAACACAATTCCTACTTTCGATTTTGGTCGAGCATGACTATTCTGCGTATTATTTTCCCTAATACTTTCATTTTGAAAAGCATGGGTAATAGTTCGGCAGTGATCTTCTTTACTTGGCAATCCAAGCTTTCACTTCCATAATAATTAACAAGCAGTGTTTTATTATTTTTCTTAGGCCCAGATATTGTTCAGCTGTTGTGATCTTAAAGATATTTTTTCGATGTTTATTTCCATGAAAATTTTTGACCCTATATTATAGTCCCAGCGTAGCCCCCAACCTTAACTAAACTTCACACAACAAGTACATGCCTCAAAACCAATATGATTAACATGACCTTGCTGCTCTGCAGAAGATAATTTTATTTCCAGTCTATGTGCATTATTTGATCCAAATCTTAATCCAAAGGTTAATAACTTGAATCCACACAACATAGGAGTATTTGCACTTTGATATGATTAAATTTGGTCCCAGCCTGAAACTCATAAAAAGAATTTGTTGTAATTATTTTCATGTGTATTCTAAAATAAAAATTCAATAATCTCCTGTCATGGCTCCCCCTACCCCTGGGCCCTTTAGTTTAATAAAATTGAATTTCAACAACTTGAGGGTTTGCCAGAAAATTTGAAATTTACATAAAATCTTCATGACATAATTGTTAGAATCAATTGGTTCCAGAGGGTAGGTTGTGGTCACAATAGCACGGATCAAAGTTTTACAGGGGAATATAGAGGGAAAATCTTTAAGAAGCTTCTTCTCAAGAACCAATGGTCCAGAAAACAGTCCTTTTAAAAATCTTCATCTCAATAACAGCTGGGTCAGATTACCCATACTGCAAGCATTTCCAGGTAGTGCAGACCAAGTCTGATGATGTCCTAACCCCAGGAGGTAGTTTGGAGTCACAATAGGGGCTCAAAGTTTTATATAACCAGAGGTCCATGGGCCACATCGCTCACCTGAGTTCACCTTGGCCCTGCCATTGTTCTACTGTTGTAATTTTTGAAAGATTTTTTTTTTTATCAATCTTTATTCCCATTAACATATTTTAACCCCATAAAAAAGGTGTTTTCATATATAATTCATTGTAAAACTTTAATCCTCTATTGTGGACACCCTACCTCTGGGGTCACAATTTGAAGAAACTTGAATCTGCACTACATGGGGATACTTACAAATTAGTATAACTGATCATGGCCCTGCTATTCTTGAGAAGAGTTATTTTAAATATATTTCCATGTAAAATTTTGATCATCTATTGTTGCCCCACCCTACTTCATGGAACCACAATTTAAAGAGACCTGAATTGGCACTACCCGGGGATGCTTGTATATTTATTTAATTAATTATGGCAATGCTGCTATTGAGAAGATATAATTTTTCCTATATATCAAAATTTAAAATGCTGATCTTCTATTGTGGCCCTATCTGTGATTTTTTAAGTTTTTTTTTTCAATCTTTATTCACATGATCAGCAGTTTTTGCTCCATATTGTGGCCCCAACGTAGCTATAAAGGGTTATGACATAATTGAACTTGAATTCACACAATACGAAAATGCCTCAATACCAATATGATTGACATGATCTTGCTCTGGAGAAGGTCAAGGTCATCTGTCAAGTTATGAAATGAAAGGCCTTTCCATATGAAATATATTTAAAAATTATGAAAATACAACCTGAAGTAGGTCAGGAGATATAGGTCAGATTTTTAAAAAAAAAAAATTGGTAAAACTTCAATGTCAAAATCTGTGGTCTCATAGAGAATATATGTACAAAATATAAAACCCTGTGTGGCAATTTTGATGTTGATCAGCTTTGAATTACGTAATGATTGCATATATATAGCATGTCTAAAATGCCTTCAGTTTATTTCGATATTTCGCGTGTTTTCATTACTCTATACCCGGAATTTTCTCGAACGCTATTCTGCAAATTTAAGAGGCTGGTGTATTAGAGTGTTTTTAGCATCAGCCCTATATATAGGAGCTGCATCAATAGACAACAACTTGGGTTCGCATTTTACGAGAACTGTTCGTTTCCATTTTTACACAGAGTAGGGTTTTCAACATGCTTTAAGTAAAACTAACGTAGTGATAGGAAACAGTCTTTAGGGGTTATAGGGTTTTCTTGTTAAAACATAGATACCCTAGTAGATCAAGGTTTATTTTGGTTCAGATCCCTTTCCTTCGTATTTTTTGTAGGATTAGTAGTTTTTTAAATTTAGGCTACTTCAGTGTTTACATTGACATAGAACTGTATTACCTTGGGATGTGTTGGAAGCTAACATGATATTTTTGACTATGTATAGAAGCTGGTAAGTGTCATAACTTTAGATTTCTCTTTTTTTTTCCCGGTATACATTTTGTGTAACTGTTCATTTATTTTGGATAAATTTTACATTTTTCTTTTGAATATACTCGTTTATTTTCATTGGAAAACATATTATTTGTTATCAACTATCCTGAACTATATTTACTTTTATTATAATAAATATGTGAACGTTTGCAGGTCTTTTCATTTTAAATAAGGTACTGAAGTGTATTTTTTTTTAAATTTCAAGTATGTTTAAGTGTGTTTCATTTCTTGAACATTATTTTGTGTAACTGATCATTATACGAGAGGGCGTTCTAAGTTTTAAGAACTTGTGCCTAATCCTTTTGTTACAACATTTATGCAATAAATTATGTTCAGATCAAGGTACTGAACAAAATGCCACGAATACAGTCACGGGGGCATAAAAACTTGAATCCATAAAACTTGGGAGCATTTGCATTTCAATATGATTTAGTGTGGTTCCGTTACTCTTAAGAATGTGTTAAATTAATTTCTGTATATTCTCATATAAAACATTGATATTCTATTGTGGCCTTACCGTACCCCAGGGGGCCCTGAATTGAACAAATCTAGATTTGAACTATCTGGGATACTTGCATATCACGATGACTAATCACGGAGTTGTAGTTGAGATGAAGATTTATGAAGACATTCTCTATAAATTCCCATGTAAAACTTTGTTTCCCTATTGTGATCCCACCCTACTTCTATGGGCCACATTTTGAAGAAATTTAAATCTGCACTATCAGAGGATGTTTGGATATTAATGTGACTGATAATGATCCTGTTAATCTTGAGCAAAGGATTATCCCTAAATATCCGCCTGTAAGACATGAATTCCCTTTGTGGTCCCATTCTGCACTACACGGGGATACTTGCATATTGATTTAACTAATTGTTCAGTTGTTCTGGAAAAGAAGAGTTTTAAAGAATTTTCCTATTAAAGTATATCTGCATGCTGGACATTGTACTACCGGTGGCCATGATTTGAACAAATTTGAATGTATACTATGTCAGAAAGCCTACATATAAATTTCCACTTTTTTGGTCCAGTGGTTCTTGAAAAGGATTTTTAAATAACCCACCCTATTGTTGCCTTTTCTTGATTGTCTCCCCTTTGAAGGAAGCATGACTTTTTTATTTGTTCAAACTTGGTTCCTCTTTACCCAAGGATGATTTGTACCAAGTTTGATAGAAATTGGTACAGTGATTCCGAAGAAGATGAAATGTGAAAAGCTTACATAATTAGTTTAAAGGACAGAATTAGTTAACAGATAGACAGACGGTGCCGGACAACATGAGATCAGAAAAGTTCACTTGAGCTGAAAGCTTTTACAGTTCAACTAAAGTAAAACAACAATTCTCAAGTTGAATATATGCGCTAAATACGCAAGGATTGAACATTTAAAAAACAGGGAAGAGGTGATCTTAAGCACATGTATTATGGTTTTTGTGTGATTCCACGATTTCTTTAATGGAAAGCCAACGGGTTGTTGCATAATTTACGTTCCGGGTAGTTTAGCGTTCTGGCCGCTGTAACAAAGAATTTTGACCCGGGTTGAAAATTGAACCGGGGGTCATTTTTTCAACGTTATATATTGAGGCCAAAGGTGTTGAATTTAGACCCTAGTCCGTTGAAAATTGAACCACGTCATGGAATTTGGATCATTAAACCGGTTCTAAATTCAACAACATAAAAACACATATTAATGAATTGATATTTACAATTATGATTTACAGTTAATTCATATTTATTCTTTAGATTAACATGTTTACAGTAATGCCCTCAATTTCAATGGACATTATGTGCAAAGCATGAACCATTATAAAGATGAATGTCACAGTTGCAATTTATTTGAGATTTAATTAAATTATATTTATGTGCTTTTAATTATTAATATAACGGTATTTCGATTGGCGCGCATAGCCAATTGAATGCAAACCAGTTTTTCAAGGTGTGTGAGCGAGTATGAACGTTACGCATTGTACAGGTTGTTATTTCTATTTTTAGTCCAGTTCTACGTTTGACTGACCAGGACCTGAGTTCAGAATATTGCTGACGAATGGGTTTCACTGAGTACTATTTAACTATGCATGTTTACTAACCCACGCATATAAAATAAGAAACGCGCCAAAAATCCGCACTTTTAGCTGAATACCTTCACGGTCATTGGCAATTTATTTCATATTGAGAACTTTATATCGATTCACTCGATTTATTATTATTTTAAACTGATAATACTGGATGCCTGGTAAGATTTACATTGATTTGATAATTTATTTATTTGTTAAATACTAGTATTGTAAATTTACCGGCGGTCGTATTCTAAATGGCAAATCGTGTGTTGTAAATGTCTTTTTCTGTTTTACGTATGTCTGTTTTCTTGTGTACGTGTTTGTGAGATTGTTTTCTTATTTTCTAGGTTTATATATCCATTCGATTCATATGTAAATAAAATTGTCTAAGATCTACCCAGTTTTGTGTTGTCTGACCAAAACAGCGACCCTGCGACAATGGCGCCCAACGTTAGTGAACTAATGTCACTATAGGAATGGAAACCAGGATCCAGTGAAAATCTTTCGACTGAGGGACGAGAGGACATCGCAACAACGCACAAGGAAGTTTTGTGAATGCTGATTTCTTCCTCGGGATCCGCCTAGGTGATACGTGCGCACAATGCATTCTTCAGTCTGATATACACGCGTATTATAAATATTCTAGCTAGCTATATAAACTATTTCCAAACAATCCTTTTAATGGAAAACAACAGTTTCCCGCTCGGATATTCAACGATCCGTACGTACGACATGTGATGAACATTTTGAGTCGTGTTCGACAGTTCGTTCCTGGTGCTGTGATCCGAAACTCTCTCGTGTGAACGTGATCGTGGCTGATTTCAACTGTGTTCAGTGGTACCATAAAGTTTGTAGTGTTCACCATCACAGATATTATTTTGTATGCTTTTTGTCTTGTTTAAACTGTTTAATGTGTTATTTGTATGTGCTTGTTTTGTATAATATAATGTCTATGTATTTGTACTGTTGTAAGAAGCCGGCTGTGTGCGAGTGAAGCGTGTGTGAATTTTGATCGGGATCGAGATCCACTTACGTAGTTTTTGCTGTGGTAGGAAAACGTCGTGAGTCTTTGGTCTGTTTGAAAATTTATGCATGGGAATTTAGAGTGCATAATGTGTAAATAGCAACAGTTTGTTGACTGTTTAAGCTGTTTGCCATTTTGTGTATTGTCAGTTTGTATTTTTTTTCAGTAGATGTAAGCTACAACCTGCTATCACCCCCCCCCCCCCCCCCCCCCCTTTTCCAATGTGCAATTATAGATATAAATTTTCTTATTGCATGTCACGAGTTCATATTTGCAGTGTGTACTAACACAGCGACAACGGAAATTCATGAATCTATGGACAGGGAGTATGACTTCGTACATTGTGTTTACTCTATGACTTCATTTCAGCTGCAGACGTTTACAGTGGTCATTATCAGTACTGCATGTGTATGTACTTCTATTTTGTGAGTGTGCTTTGCGCTGCTGTTCTTTTTGCGCCAGAATTTGCGATAATGGCTGTAAGAAATACTGCTAATGAGTTAATGGAGCTTATAGAGGAAATCAATTCTGAGCAACATTTCAGAGTTATACCTAAAGATGAATATGAGAGATTGGTAAGAAGTGCATTTAAAACACCAGACTTTCAATCTACTGGTGCTAGACCAAAGTCTAATACTAAACTACCATCTTTTCCCCCAAGGTTAAGCTCTACCATGTTGTCTGACCATCCTATCTGTCCTAATACTAGCAGAGTGAAAATTCCTCCCTTTAGTGGCAGTGAACAAAAGGGAGATGTCAGTTTTGATGTTTGGTCTTATGAAGTTAGATGTTTAAAAAATCAGTTAACTGAAAATGATTTGTTACAGCTTGTTAGAAGTTCCTTAAAGGGTCAAGCACGAGAAATGCTCATTCCGCTCGGCGAAGGTGCTACGACTGACACCATTCTCGAAAAACTGGAAGATTTTTTCGGAAATGTCTCTACACCGGAGAACATAATGCAAAATTTTTACAGTGACCATCAGAAAGAAGGTGAGTCGATTGTTACTTTTGGTTCAAGATTGGAACAATGTTTAACAAAAGCTGTAAGATTGGGACATATTGATGCAAGTGTGAAAGACGCAATGTTAAGATCAAAGTTTTGGTCTGGTTTAACAAGTGCTCAGTTAAGAAATGCATCGAGACATAAATATGAAACTGTTCAAGATTTTCAATCCCTTGTTAGAGAAATAAGGCAGATAGAGCAAGAGGAGAATAGCCTTAAATCTGTTTCAAGAACAGGTGCTACTATGGCAACTGTGGAATCATTAACTATTCAAAATTCTGAAATTCAAAATATGCAGAAACAGTTATCTGAATTGATTACTCACATGAAGAGACTGGATAGCAGAATTCATAAAATGGAACAAAATCAGACATTTGGTTCTAAATCTACAGACTCTTTTCAGACAAATTCCTCCAGTAATTCTGGAAATTACACTGGAAATTTTCGGGGCAAAAAGAAGGGACGAGGAAGTTATCCCCAGCAGCAAATGCCGCAACATCAGCAGCGGTTTCAGCAGCCATACAGTAGTCAGCAACAGCAGCAGAACCAACAAGCTAGTCAACAGTCTGGTAACATTACTGGGTTAAGAGCAGGTGGTACTTTAAACTAGTTTCATCTTCTGTTGCGGGGCAAATGGAAGATGTATTTAAGAAAAGCCCTACTTCTATGACAAATTCCTCAAATCTGTTGCATAGATTAGTTGGTGAATCCAATGATTCTGAGATAATTGTCAATGGCATAAAAACTAGAGCTCTTATTGACTCAGGGTCAATGGTTACCTGTATTTCAGAAGAGTTTTTCAAAAACATGAAACCCAAGCCACAGTTATTTAGCATTTCAGAATTTGGACTTAATGTTCAAAGTGCTAATGGCAGTGTTTTGCCATACAGTGGGTATATTGAGCTCGATATTTGTGTACCTTGCTTTGGAAATTCTACTCATTCTATTCCTACTTTGGTAGTTTCCCAGACAAATTATTCAAAGCATGTACCAATGATTATTGGAACTAATTTAATACGTTCTTGCAGGGATGCTTATGACCAGAATTCTATGGTAGATGTTCCTGATGAATGGCGAGTAGCTTTCGACAGTATGAATGACGAAACACTGGTGAAGACAACAAACAAATATACCATTCAAGTCGCACCAAACGAGACGAAAGTAATCAGAGGTTTGGCAAGAAATAACCACAATATTGTGTCAGGAATGACTGAACAAACAAATACTTCATTGTCAGGAGGTCTTATTATATGTCCTAGGGTTGTTTCCCTTACCCAGGGTAAACACACCGTTACTATTCCTGTTAGAGTATGTAACATTTCTGCCTCAGTTGTACATATACCACCGAAATCCCTTTTATGTTCGGTGCACGGCGTGAAGATGGTGGACTCTTGGAATCCTGAGTCATCAGAACAAGGTAAGAAGTCCAACAAGTCTCTACAGGAATTGGACATTGAGCTATGCAAGGAGGACCTAACTACTGAACAAGTAAGTTACGCAAAACAGTTTCTCTCTCGTTGGACACATTTATTTTCAGAAGGACCAACTGATATCGGTAAGACCAGTATTCTGAAGCACAATATCAATCTCACTGACGACACTCCATTCAAGGAACCCTATAGACGAATCCCACCGGGAATGTATGCAGAAGTGAGGGAACATGTCAAGGAGATGTTGGATGTTGGAGCCATTCGACCATCTCAGAGCCCATACTCCTCCAATATTGTACTGGTTAGAAAGAAGGATGGAAGTCTACGCTTTTGTATAGATTACAGAAAACTCAACTCCAGAACCATCAAGGATGCTTACAACCTTCCACGTATTGATGATACGATTGACAGATTGGTTGGGTCTAAGTTCTTCACCAAACTGGATTTAACGAGTTCCTACTGGCAGGTGGAGATTGAGGAGAAAGATAAGGAGAAGACAGCTTTTTCGGTAAGTGGTGTTGGACATTACGAGTGCAACAGAATGGGGTTTGGTTTGACGAACGCACCAGCGACTTTTCAGCGCATCATGGAACGTTGTATGGGTGAGTTAAATCTTAGAGACTGTCTGGTTTTTCTAGACGACATTCTAGTGTTTTCACAGACGTTTGACGAACATATCGACAGATTGACAGCTGTATTTCAGAGACTTGAGAGACATAATCTTAAGCTTAAGGCTAAGAAATGTGAGTTCTTTAGAGAGAGTGTTACCTATTTAGGACATGTGGTAAGTAAGGCCGGAGTGGCAACGGATCCAGAAAAGACGAAGTCCATTTCAACGTGGCCAGTTCCTCACAATGTCAAGACACTACAAACATTTCTAGGATTCGCTGGATATTACAGAAGGTACGTGAAAGATTATTCAAAGATAATTAAGCCTCTTAACGATCTTCTAAAGGGACATTCAACGAACCCAAAGGAGAGAGGTAAGTCAAAGGTAAAACAGCCACCCTGGAGATGGGGAGATGAGGAAACACAGGCTTTTGAGAACATTAAGACGAAGCTGACATCACCACCCATCCTAGCATATGCTGACTTTGAGAAGCCTTTCATCCTACACACAGATGCGTCAACAAATGGTCTGGGAGCAGTTCTCTATCAACATCAGGATGGTGAGAAGAGGGTGATCGCTTACGCTAGTAGAGGATTAAAGAACAGCGAGAGACACTACCCCGCCCACAAACTTGAGTTTCTGTCCTTGAAGTGGGCTGTGACCGAAAAGTTCCATGATTATCTCTACGGCAGCACTTTTGAAGTCATCACTGACAATAATCCCCTCACCTATGTCCTCACAACCGCCAAACTAGATGCGACGGGCCACAGATGGTTAGCAGCCCTAAGCAACTTCCACTTCTCTATCCGTTACCGGAAGGGAGCAAATAACGCTGATGCAGATGGCTTATCGAGGAGAGAAGTTATTCCTGATGTGGTCCAGTCCATTTGTAATGCTCACACTACAGACCGACAAACTTGTCCATACCTGGAAAATGTATTTATTCCGGATGTGGTAAATTCCTCTTTTACTTGCATGGCTGTAGGTATTGTACATGGTGAGGCAGATAATGATTCAAACATTGCCAGTATTTCATTACCCGATACCCCACAACCTGATTTATGTCCTTTCTCAAGTATTGATTGGGTTAAGGAGCAGTCATCTGACAAAGATATCAGTCGAGTTTTACATTTTGTAAGACAGGGATATGTGCCTACTAGGTCAGAGTTAAAATCAGAGTCATTAGAAGTGTGTAAATATTTCAGAGAGTTGGATAGATTGTCTATTGTTAATGACATTTTGTATAGAACATCTGTTTTAAATCATGAGCATGTCAGACAATTGGTCTTACCAGCTACTTTCAGAGAAGCAGCATTTAGATATTTACATGCAGACTTAGGACACCATGGCAGAGAAAGGACAACTCAGCTGATGAAGGAAAGGTTCTATTGGCCAGGAATGATCAAGGAGATCTCGAGCAAAATCAAGACCTGTGATCGCTGTGTGAAATTCAAAACGCCGGAAAAAAATTCAGCAGAACTTGTAAATATTGATAGTTTCCAACCTTTAGATTTGGTTTGTATGGACTATTTATCTCTTGAAAAGTGTAAAGGAGGTTTTGAAAATGTTTTAGTAATAACAGATCATTTCACTCGCTATGCTTTGGCATTTCCAACAAGAAATCAAACTGCAAAAACAACTGCTAGAATTTTATTTGACAATTTTATTGTTCATTATGGTTTTCCGTGCAGATTACACAGCGACCAGGGCAGAAACTTCACAAGCCATGTCATCAGAGAGCTTTGTAAGATTGCTGGAATAAAGCAGTCTAGGACAACTCCCTACCACCCCATGGGGAATGGTATGGTCGAGCGTTTTAACCAGACATTAATCAAAATGCTTGGCACCCTGGACAATAAACTGAAAGATGACTGGAAGTCATATGTAAGTACATTGACACATGCTTACAACTCGACAAAGCATGAGAGTACGGGTTATTCCCCTTTCTTCCTGATGTTTGGTAGACATCCGCGACTTGCTATAGATGCATTTCTCGGACTTGACTCTAGTACTTCGGAGAAAATACGCAGTCACGACAACTTTGCGAAAAAACTCCAGAAACGACTTGAGTTTTCGTATAAAGTTGCTTCTCGTGAAGCCGAGAAAAACGCAAGCCGTCATAAAAACATTTATGATACAAAGGTCAGGGAATCAAAAATACAGGTGGGTGATCGTGTTTTGATCAGAAATGTTGGTTTAAAGGGCAAGAATAAACTGGCAGATAAGTGGGCCAGAGACCCTTACATTGTTATTAAACAACCCAGTTCTGATATACCTGTGTTTGTGGTTGAAAAAGAAAATGGCAATCGTAAGGATAAATCCAAGACCTTACATAGAAATATGTTATTACCTATTTCTTACATACCCAAAATTTCAGATATAGAGCAGATCAGTACAGGTTCAGAGTCACTGCCAATCAAAGCAGATGATCAAACACATACTTCTAACATCCCTACTCCTGTTATTCCTACTCCTGTAACAGGTGAGTGTAAGGAAGGTGATGACACAGCATCAAGAACTGAATCTTCTGATTCAGATTCTGACTCTGAAGGTAGACAGGTATACATCATTCCTCAGCGGAGAGTAAGTAGTCCTAATGCTAGTCCGATTATTCATCGTAGTTCTAGTGCATTACAGGATTCTACAGCTGGTATGTATGATGCTACTGATTCTACTTTGAATCGTAATTTGTCCATAAGAGCTATTTCACCTAACACCCTCCCTAGACGTTCTTCTAGACAGGTGAGACCACCTAACAGATATGGTGAGTGGGTACATCAAGTTACTCCTGTTTATTTTGTGTAATGATGGGGAGAATGTCACATGGATGATGTTCAGTACAGTACATTTGTAAATGTTCTTTTCAGTTTAATATTTTGTATATAGACATAGATATTGTGATTTTTCTCGTGTAAAATGTCAGGAGCCATTTTCCCTAGCAGGGGAGAATGTCACAGTTGCAATTTATTTGAGATTTAATTAAATTATATTTATGCGCTTTTAATTATTAATATAACGGTATTTCGATTGGCGCGCATAGCCAATTGAATGCAAACCAGTTTTTCAAGGTGTGTGAGCGAGTATGAACGTTACGCATTGTACAGGTTGTTATTTCTATTTTTAGTCCAGTTCTACGTTTGACTGACCAGGACCTGAGTTCAGAATATTGCTGACGAATGGGTTTCACTGAGTACTATTTAACTATGCATGTTTACTAACCCACGCATATAAAATAAGAAACGCGCCAAAAATCCGCACTTTTAGCTGAATACCTTCACGGTCATTGGCAATTTATTTCATATTGAGAACTTTATATCGATTCACTCGATTTATTATTATTTTAAACTGATAATACTGGATGCCTGGTAAGATTTACATTGATTTGATAATTTATTTATTTGTTAAATACTAGTATTGTAAATTTACCGGCGGTCGTATTCTAAATGGCAAATCGTGTGTTGTAAATGTCTTTGTTTTCTGTTTTACGTATGTCTGTTTTCTTGTGTACGTGTTTGTGAGATTGTTTTCTTATTTTCTAGGTTTATATATCCATTCGATTCATATGTAAATAAAATTGTCTAAGATCTACCCAGTTTTGTGTTGTCTGACCAAAACAGCGACCCTGCGACATGAAGGTCTCGAATTATTCAATATGCAAGTAATTTAGTTATAGTTTATACTTTTCGCGTATAATCGCAATGCTTTGTGTGATATTTTTATCTTAGAAATTATGTCTGATTTAGAATATTATTTTACACGATTACACGATATCCTATTTAGCTAAAAATGCGTTTGTTTATGTTTGCTACAGGCTAACAGCATTCCGGTGTTATATATATATATATATTCCTAAATTCGTAATTTTAGTATCTGGGAAATGTATGTATAATGCATGTACATTTTTCATGCATACTCAGTCATGTACAATGTTAGTAATTATATCATTATATAATTACTAACATTGTACATGACTGAGTATGCATTTAGTCACTTATTGTATGCATATTATTGACCGATGAATTAAACTTAGAAGGCCACTGTAACCATTTTACGAGATATTGTTTATTACACCCGCGTCCATTGGTTTTTATGATCTTTTCCACTCTGAACACATCGTCTTCACGAACATCCAATTTTTGTAATTCCGGTTGATAGAAAGTTCCCTTGATTTCTTCGTTTAAATAGTCCTTGAGTCTGTATATATAGGCAATCTACCTCTCAAATGTCTCTCGGATATTATGAATATCTCTCCTGACCACTTTTCGTCGCATTCACGAGTAAAGATGTTTCGTAGATGGCTAATGCGTACACGATCTCCAACCTTAAATTTAAAAGGCTTTCTAACTCTTTGGTTGATGGTACAACAGGAGCATTTTTTGGCCAATACATTCTCCACCATAGGTTCGTCTCATTTACTTTAGTCACTTTCTTTGGCGGCATTCTTATTGTCCTATGAAACGTTGCGTTATAGTTGACGGCAAAGTCTTGCAGGTGATCCACATAACGATAGTTTTGTTTGTATGTAATGAATCGGTATAGTTTCGACTTCATTGTTTTAATTACCCTTTCCGCATAATTGGCTTTTATCTCAGTGTTCTGAGCACACAATTGCTCAATATTCCGGTCGTTCAAAAGAGTATTGAAAGCTCGGGATCGAAATTCCTTCCCTTTGTCGGTATGAATTCTAGTCGGGCGTCAACCTTCCTGAAGAATATTTTCAAAAGCTGCTGTTACACTTTGGCCCTTGAAAATTTTGAAAGTGAAATTTTAATAAGGAAATACAGATAAATTGCGTAGAACAACTTCTAGTTGAAAGACAGTCCAAAACTCCGTAGCGGAGTCTGTATTCAACCGGATCAATTTTCAACGTGTTGAGGTCATCAGAGATTAGGAAAAAAATTACCAAGCTGTTGAAAAATGGCCCGGAGTACAAATTTCACGACTTTACATCTCAATTTTCAACGAAGAAAAAGCATCCCGATTCAATATTCAACATTTAAAAATGACTCCGGGTCAGTTTTCAACCCCGGGTCAATATTCGTCGTTACATCGGAACGTTAAATACCTATAATTTTTGTTCCGGGATATAATTTACGTTCCAGCCCGCGTAAGTTTGGTTCCGGTCACATTTTTAGTATCGTGCATACAATATCCTTTAAAACTTTGAAGTATGCAATGTTTACGAACAATCCATTAGGATTTTTTCCCCATTGAATTATACAGTAATTAAGACTAAATAAATAGAGGACTGTCGTTATAGCCGGATTTATTTCTGTGTTTTCCAAAACAGAAGGTCAGAATGGCAGGTGTCTATTGTTTTATTCGATCTCCAATTCAAAGGACCCTGATGTGTGTAATTATCCTGCTTTTGTAATCGGTAGGTGTGAAACTTGTTTACATAGGCGGTTGTTACCGATTTTACATGCAGTCATGTGAATCGTTATCTAAAAATCTACAGCTAGTTTAATCTGAAGGCAGGGGACGTGTGATTCCCTAGCTCGTAAATGAATTGAATAGTTCACTTATTTATATTTCCATTTCCTGAATATTTACATGAATTCCCCACTTATTACACTTCTGTGCCAGATATAGTTAAAGTGACATGTTTATGATCGCTAAATTAATATAAATTTGATTTGTATAAACATACAACGGTGAGAAGGGAAGTATAGTAGAATTTCGCAGAAATTTAGTCTCTGCAATTTAGTATCGCATCTATGTTCCTTGAAATATCCCCATCCCACCACCATCAGTACTCTACTACATACAGTTTTCTTATTTCTAAACTTCGTAAGACAATTATACCGGATATTACTTTTATTATAAATCTATAACCTATCAAAACATTCTACATTTTATGATCTTCATTATTGCTAAGGGGCGATATTTTAATAATTAATGATTGTGTTTGATTAAACTTGCATGTAGAATGCGGCAATTAAGTCTGGAAGTATTTTTCGTAAGATATTCGTGATTATTTTTTTTTATTTCTTTCTCTATTTTTTGTCCTGTGTTCTTATTATTTTCATCTATTTATAGTTATTTTATTTTTACCGGTCGTGGTAGCTCAGTGGTTCGCTTCGTAACCGGTAGGTCGTGAGTTCGAGCACCGTTCGTGCCATTGCCGCGTCAAACCTAAGACGTAAACATATATAGGTAGTGATTGCCCCTTCGCCAAACGCTCGGTATTTAGAAATGAGAATCAAGGGTCTTTCGGATATGACCTTAAAAACGAAGATCCCATGTCGCGGAAGGCATTGGCACGTTAAAGAACCCCCACTGTTACGGCCCTGAGCACTAAGCATAGGTCTAAATTTGTGGTACTTCACCTACAGCTGGTGATGTCTCAATATGAGTGAAAAATTCTCGACGGGACGTAAAAGAAACAATCAATCAATCAATCAATTATTTTTTTAATTGATATGCATCAATAAATATTCACCTTGAACAAGAAAATGATTTCACGACAATATAGAGGCTATAGTAAACAAAGGTTTCAATCTTGAAACCACTTAGAACTGTTTTGTGTGTAAACTGTACCAATCTGCATACTTGAAAATTCCTATGATTCCTGTCTTACCAACCTTTTGTTTACGACGATGCATACAACAATAAAGAGAATGGTATGTTAGAAAGTTTATGTTATAAAAAATCAGTTGAACCAGACGCTATATCAAAGTGGAATTCTCTTAGTATCGCATCAAGGCAGACTACTTCAATAAAACAATTTTGTAAAAGTATTAGTTCTAATAATATCAAAAATCACAAACCGCCTGTATATTTTTCATCTGGTTCTCATTTGCTGAATATAATCCATACCAAACTTAGACACACCAGTGTCTTGAATTATGATCTACATAGACGCAATATCGTTGATTCTCCATTATGCTCCCGTGGTATGCATGAAGATGCATATAACTTTTTCTTGTAAGAAATATTCTAATGCTAGATATAAATTAATGGATAGATTGCTAAGAATAAATAATTTAGTTATTGTTGATACACACCTTCTACTTTGGGGTGATAATGTCTTATCTACTGAATTAATTTTTTGTGTTTTTTACTATGTTACATGCAAGGAACCAACCAATTCAACTGATCTTCACATAGCCTATCTATAGAATATACCTACATGGATCATTATATATGTATTCTTTGCATACTAATTTTCAATAACAATTACTCACATGTAACATATTTGTGTACTAATATTCAATGACATTTGAGTATGTTATATTTTAGGGAGAGGAACTAGTCAGATTTTAGAACTTGTTTCCGATCATTTTGTATATATTATATAAATTTTGATAAACCGTTTCATATTGAAAATATGCCAAGGCTGAATAACAATCAGCGCCATGAAGCAAAGGATATGCTAGCTGCAGGACTGTCTGCGCGCCAAATTGCTAGACAGATGGGTTGTTCTACCTCGACAATCACTAGACTGGCCCAGAGGATTGCACTGACTGGGTCCGTTAATGACAGACCACGCCTGGGCAGACGTAGAGTGACATCACCAAACCAGGACCGTCTCATCCAATTACGTCATTTCCGTGACCGATTTCTTACGGCGACATAAACAGCACAACATATGCAAGGTATAATCGGTCGACGTCTATCTGCGTCGACTGTGCGATGTCGGCTTCGATCTATGGGCCTGCGCTCAAGACGACCGTTTAGAGGCAATAATTTGACGGTAATCAGGCGACAGAATCGGCTGCAGTGGACCCAACAACGTCAACAATGGTTGCAAAGGCAATGGGCAGAAGTTTTATTCACGGATGAGTCCCGTTTTCACTTAAGCGGTAATGATGGGCGTATCCGCATATGGCGACGACGAGGTGAACGCTATAAAAATTGTTGAGTTCGAGAGACGGATAGGTGGGGAGGTGGGAGCGTAATGGTATGGGGTGGCATTTCCTTTCGTCATCGCACACCTCTTATCATCATTGATGGCACTCTCACTGCACAGCGTTACATTGATGAGGTTCTACGGCTAGCAGTTGCCCTGTTCTTTGCTGCCCATCGTGATGTCACTCACTTTCAACAGGATAATGCACGACCTCACTCTGCTCGTCTAACAACTGCCTTCTTACGTGAACAAGAAATCAACATGCTTCCATGAACGGCGTTTTCACCCGATCTGAGTCCAATTGAGCATTTGTGGGACCAGTTAGGTAGGGCAGTAAGACAGGGTCATCCGTAGCCACAAACACGTAGGCAGCTGGAAGCAGCATTGCAGGCAGAATGGAGGAACATACCGCAAATCCGAATTCAACGTCTAATTCGTTCTATGCCTAGGAGATGCCGTGCGTGTGTTGATGCAGGTGGAGGACACTTACGGTACTGATTTCAGAATTTTGATTTGAATGGTTGCCGCGCTTCTCACTGTTGTTATGTTGTACAATTAGATATTTAATTTCAAACACAAGACGTATATTTCTCAAAACCATGGAAAGTTAACAATGAATTTCCATGATGAAAATAACAATTCTGATAAAATTTAATTACATATTATTCAATGTTGCGTTTTCATTGACTGTGAGTATAAGTTATGACTACATGCAAGGATTTAGATATTGACTGGATGCCCCCTCCCCTTTCTACAAGAATTGTACTCGGAACGTTAAACATGGCCATAATTTTGGTTCCGGGTTTCTAAAATTGCAATTCATTGTTTGTGAATGGTAGCAGTTACTCTGTTGTTAAGGAAATTTTCTTAGCTATTGTACCCGAAACGTTAAATATGGCAATAATTTGGGTTTCGGGTTACTAAAATTACAAGATATTGTCAGCGAATGTTACTCTGTCATTAGAAACTTTTTTCAGCTATTGATTTATTGATTGTATATTGTTTAACAATAATTGAGAATCTTTCACTCATATTGAGACGTCACCATTGCTGGTGAAGGGCTGCGAAATTTAGGTCTATGCTCGGCGCTTATGGCCTTTGAGCAGGGAGGGATCTTTATCGTGCCACACCTGCTGTGACACAGGGCCTCGGTTTTTGCGGTCTCATCCGAAGGACCGCCCCATTTAGTCGACTCTTACGACAAGCAAAGGGTCCTGAGGATCTGTTGTAACAACCCGGATCCCCACGGGGGTGGCTCTATTGAAATGACTATAAGTTTAAAACTATGTGGAGCTTAAGGCCCACAGGGCCATTACAGCTTGAATTTTCATTGAACGATTGGTGAATTGACGTGTTACATGCGGCACTTTTCGGGTTGTGTAAACATTGACCAGGAGAATTTAATTTCAAAGGTTTAAAGAACAGATAATGGATTTACCAACATATACATCTACACTTATCATCTTAAAGTTTAGAATACGCATTTCTGTTTAAACATTCCACGGATAATGCTTTATGTGACAATATTTGCAGTCATTCATTCCAACCCACTGGATTGTCATTACACTAATAATTAATGTCATTGTCAAATTACATTTAACATTTCTAATTTACGTTTTAAATTAACATTTCTACATTTACATTTAATACATTTCTACATTTACTTTGAACGAATGGTGCATTTCGTAGTTAAATTTTCACAGACTTTTACAGGGGTAGAATTTTAACCCCGTTGGCTTTCTACAGCATTAGAGATCATCACAGATTGAAATCAATCCTGTATTGATTTAGAGATTTCAATCCATTGGATTGACAAAGGGGGAAGGAAATATATGAAAGTGCGTAATACTTACAGGAAGTACATGTACTAAACAGAGATACTGACGGACGACTGACAAACTTTAATACTAAAAGAAAAAACCTTAAAATTTTAATGCCAAAATGAATGAGCCAAACTCAGGTAAACTGAAATGCAATTTACATACACGGGTCTTGATAGTTGTTGAATTTCTTCATAAGGTCAGAAGAAACTTGAGGTTTACTCATATCCAAGAGCCAGGCATTTTCGGAAATGCAGTAAGATTGTGCACTATTCCATGTCCTTCTTATTTCTTTAATGCTGAAGCAGGTGTTAGCGCTACGCTCATATATATAGGCAGGTCCGCCCTTACATGCCACTGAAATAGACAGTATAGAGATACATGATTTTATAGACAGTATAGAGATGTATGATTTTATAGACAATGTAGAGGTGTATAATTTTATAGACAGTATAGAGATACATGATTTTATAGACAGTATAAAGATAAATGATTTTATAGACAGTATAGAGATGTATGCTTTTATAGACAGTATAGAGATACATGGTTTTATAGACAGTATAGAGATACATAATTTTATAGACAGTATAAAGATAAATGATTTTATAGACAGTATAGAGATGTATGCTTTTATAGACAGTATAGAGATGTATGCGTTTATAGACAATGTAGAGATGTATGCTTTTATAGACAGTATAGAGATGTATGCTTTTATAGACAGTATAGAGATGTATGCTTTTATAGACAGTATAGAGATACATGATTTTATAGACAGTATAGAGATGTATGCTTTTATAGACAATGTAGAGATGTATGCTTTTATAGACAGTATAGAGATGTATGCTTTTATAGACAGTATAGAGATGTATGCTTTTATAGACAGTATAGAGATACATGGTTTTATAGACAGTATAGAGATGTATGATTTTATAGACAGTATAGAGATGTATGGTTTTATAGACAGTATAGAGATGTATGATTTTATAGACAGTATAGAGATGTATGATTTTATAGACAATGTAGAGATGTATGATTTTATAGACAGTATAGAGATACATGGTTTTATAGACAGTATAGAGATACATGATTTTATAGACAGTATAGAGATGTATGATTTTATAGACAGTATAGAGATACATGGTTTTATAGACAGTATAGAGATGTATGATTTTATAGACAGTATAGAGATACATGGTTTTATAGACAGTATAGAGATGTATGATTTTATAGACAGTATAGAGATACATGGTTTTATAGACAGTATAGAGATGTATGATTTTATAGACAGTATAGAGATACATGGTTTTATAGACAGTATAGAGATGTATGATTTTATAGACAGTATAGAGATACATGGTTTTATAGACAGTATAGAGATGTATGATTTTATAGACAGTATAGAGATACATGATTTTATAGACAGTATAGAGATGTATGATTTTATAGACAGTATAGAGATACATGGTTTTATAGACAGTATAGAGATACATGGTTTTATAGACAGTATAGAGATACATGGTTTTATAGACAGTATAGGGATACATGGTTTTATAGACAGTATAGAGATACATGATTTTATAGACAGTATAGAGATGTATGATTTTATAGACAGTATAGAGATGTATGATTTTATAGACAGTATAGAGATGTATGATTTTATAGACAGTATAGAGATGTATGATTTTATAGACAGTATAGAGATGTATGATTTTATAGAAGTTTTGCATTAGACTAACCTATTGATTGTATTTATTTTCTATACTTGTGCTCACAGTTTCTACCAACTTGTAGATTTTCAAATTATTTAATGATTGAGAAACAAAACCCTAACTTGTAATTCCGGTTTTTATGTATGTTTCTGAATCAGAAACTTTGATATAGAATTCATCTATAATTGTAGATTAGGTTCCAAACGATTATAAATTACATAATACCTGCGGTAAATATACAATCCTAAATCATGGCTTAGAGCCTTAGAGTTTCATAGAATTTTATACAAAAAATTGTAAAACATCTACCGTTAGAAAGGACATATCGCTCGTTGCTAAACGTTTTAATTTTTTTAGCTACTAGTCGCCTTTGTCCAAAAGGTAGTTAGACAGTGACCCAGTTAAACTGCGAGAAAATGGTTATATAGAAGCTAAACCCAGCTACAGGCTGAGCTACGGCATATTCATTCTCTTTTGGTCTTCATCACTCACAAAACACATACTTGCACCTTGAAAAATTAACCTTGTAAACAACATATATTTGTGCTCCCAGTTTCTACAACATTCGTGGGTATTTGTATGTACTGGTAGCTAAACATATACTTTTTTACCTGGCTATTGGTGTATATCTGAACGAAACTAAATGGAACCAACTGTGGGTTAC
Source organism: Ostrea denselamellosa (assembly GCA_024699665.1). NCBI lineage: Eukaryota > Metazoa > Mollusca > Bivalvia > Ostreida > Ostreidae > Ostrea > Ostrea denselamellosa. Next base: position 3,479,938 of record JAMZEH010000064.1, on the reverse strand, counting down.
CAAGAGGGAATAAATGAAAGATAATAGAGGACTCTATGTATTATTTTATTTTAGTTTATTATATCAATTTGATTTTCTTTTTCTATAACGTTATGTTCCGTTTCGTTTCGCAAATTATGAATAGCCGTCTCGAGAAATTTGTCAACATCGAAATAAATGTTGTCCATGGTGAATAAAAGTTGAGTTTTTAAAGATATCTAGCACTACTTTCACAATCGGTTGATCGAAGAAGGACGCATGTGACGTCATTATACCACACGATTACCTAACAAATCAACGAAATATTTTTTTTTAACAATCGGGGCTTAGATTTAATAAATCCACATTGCGGCTAATTATTGCAATATTTCGGCGAACTATTAGAAATAATTACTATATGCATAAGACAAATTGCATATAATTTTGTGTTCTTTTACCCTTTCTGCCACTCGTAGTTTTTTATTTTATGAATTGGGTTGCTCAAACCGAAGCTACAGTTTCATAGTGCAAACTCTAAGAAGAGGCCCATGGGTCATTTTGTTCACCTTAGCTACTGCATGTTCCTATGCCCAGTTATGCTTCCTTCCTGTGCCGTAACTTCAATCAGTAATACTCAAGGATACTTGCTAACCCTGATTTTATTATTTGTTTTATCATTTTTAAATTTAAATTTTAATAACGCATATTAGTGCGGTATGCACTGCCAGTTGTTTTCACAGAACCAAAAAAAAACCAAAACTTAAAATGAGAATTCAATGCTTATATCTATATTCATATAATTTTTTGACCACAAAATCGTTCGTTTTGAAATTATTTTGTTCATTATGTAACAAGTCGTTAATTTTGCTTTTATATACATTTGTTTTGCAAAAAGGTCCATTGATTATTATTACACTTGATCATCAAAAATATGTAAAAGAAATTAATTTGAATGTGTTAATTACAAATAAATGATAAATTTAACATTGAAAATTTAAAGTTCAAACGTAACGAATCAATTTGATTTTGAGTCGGATAGTAATATTTCGCTACTTATACAAAGTCGGACACTGTTCAATTTTTATATCAAAATCACAAATCATTAAAAATCACTTGGGGAATTTAAGATCCTTACATAATGTAGAAAACTATATTTTAAAACAAGAAGGAAAATTTTGGAGGAGCATAGTGCATACATGTGATAATTTTTCAACCACAAATCTGTGCAATGCCTTTAAAAAGTTAAAATCTGTACAGAATATCAATCATAAAATAGTTTTATACATCTATAAAAGTCTAATGTGGATAATTTTTTTCTCTCATAAATTCCACAATCTGATTGTTGTTGAGACCTATAAATATTTCATCATTTCTAATTTTCTAATCACATACATTTCATTTGCGACAGTAAAGATTAGAGAAAAATCGGGTGATCACATGGTGTGAGACTATCAACTTACAGTTAAAGTGATCAACGAGTTTTCATTAATTATTCCAACATAACATGTGAAAAATAAAATTTTAAAACCGTTCAAAAAATCATTACTGTGTTTTCTCAAAAACTGACCCATTTATCCTCTGTATCATAATTACGATATCTCTTTACTCCCTACAGTGACAAAATATGTAAGCGACTGCTATTAGTTTGTTTGAAATAATATAATATTTTAAAAGATGTCAATTAGGCTTGGTTTTTTTCTTGAAGCAAAACGCCTGTCTGACCTAATTGTAACCACTGTCCAGAGCATGTCGGAAGTCCAGTAGTAGGAAATTGACATGTTTAAACAGTCTAAACAATGGACTGAAGGCAACTTGAAGTGAACATAATGGGGACTTAAAAGCCAAAAACAAACATAGGGCTTTTTCATTTTTTTATTTAACGTGAATTTACGTGTACAGACGTGACAGCGTGAAGAGAGTTGAAAAAGTGCGAATTTTTTTGTACAGTCTGTATGTGTCACATGTATGATAGTGTCGTGTCTGTCTGTCGGAGCTCATATCTTCTACACCTTTCATCAGAAATCGATCACAAATGTTCCTTGAGACAAAGCCTTGTAGGCCAATGTCTCTCAATTTCATTTTGAAAAGGTCAATATCGCTCAGAACATACACCTTAAATAAGGAAAAGGTTCCTTTTTCAACAGTTTTTAAACAAGTATTGATCAAATATCGCACAAACAAGTAACAGGCAAATGGCTTTCAAATAAAGGTCACTCAAGGTTATTTTGTAAAGGTCAAAGTCACTCAACATATACCTTACATATGAAAAAACCCTTCATTCAAACAATATATCAACAGTTATTGATTATTATGCATTCGTCATACAGAAGTAGTTCATTAAATACATTCGTGGAACATCCACCAGTTTTACTGATCTTGTATAAAACTAAAATTTAAAATTTTAATAAAATATATTCCAGTACAAGACGGGATTGAATATAATTAATTTAATGTTTAATTTCAAGTTTAAATAAAGTACAATGTCCTAATACTTTATTTTGAATTTAGGTAAGCAACATTTTTTTTTCACATGTAAAGTTAGAGTGATCGGCGGGTCCCCCTGTTTTTCTTTACGGTAGTGAGGATAGATTGAAATATTGAACCTGGTCTTTAACTTCGTTTGGAAATTGGAATTGGTGGAGGCCATGTATCCAGCTTTAGGCCATGACACTAAAGATTAAGGAGACCTAGTATATAACGCGTGCAAGATTTAAAAACTTCAAGAACCATGAAATACAATTGATCTAATTACATGCAATACAGAAGCGTCCTTATGTTGCAAAAATTCAGTTTTCTTTATTCTGTTAGTTATCGGAGCCTTTTTCTTAACCCTTGAGCCAAACCAGATCCAACTGAGATAAAGAGTAACATTCGTCTGTTATTTTATGGACATATATGTGATGGGTAAAGTTTTATTAGATTGCATTATGATGACCTAGGATCTGAGTTGGTATATAATATTAGATATCTACAGAGTATTATGTGAACCAACTAGCATTGTAAAGCTTACATTTTATGAACTAACGTACAAGCATCCTATAGCGGTCAAACAGCAGGACTTACCTTATTGCTCCATGGGATCTCGGTATGTGGAAGGTGGCTCAAATGAACACTGTAACTCCATGGGCTTCTTGCTTTCATTGTGATATAGCAAAGAATGAATTTTGAAGCATAGTAGACCGTGAGTTTCGACTTTCTGTCTATCTATCAGCATTCTTGATCATTAAAAACTTAAAAGTGCAGTATGTAAAATGATTTTTAAAAAACTCTTCTCGCCTTTGAGGGGGCCTCTGTGGCCGAGTGGTTAGAACATCGCGCTCAAAATCACAAGGACTTTCACCTCTAGTCAGCGCGGGTTCGATTCACGCTCGCGCCGATATATGTGATAACTTCCAAGGTACATTGTATCTGGGTTCACTCCTCCACCAATTTAAAAAAAAAACCAAAAAACTGGACGCCACCAGATAACTGAAAAATTGTTAAGGTTGGCGGAAAACAAGAAACAAACAATCAATCAGTCTCACCTTTGAAATACACGGTTTCTGGGGATAATTCATTTCTTGCATCAGACAAATCCAGAAACACAGAAGAATGGCCCTGACAGAACCGCTTGGAGCTCTGGTAGAAAAAGGAAACGCATGATTCATCCTGTAGACAGAGAAAGGAACAGCCCACCCGACTGTGCGCTTCTGATCGCCAGAGATAGTGTCCTACACTAATTCTGCCTTTCCATTCCGACACTTCAGTCCAAAGGAACGAGTTCCTGCCCAAAGTGTCTGAAAGTTCAAGCAAAATAATTTACCAGTATATGTTGAGTCACGCATAATTAATTGATTCTACTGGTAGTCTGCGAATTATGGCGATCACAGCTAGATAGACATCAATATTGTGAGAGGGCTAAAATAAGCTGTGCCTGTTGCCGAATCCCATTCACTATTTGTAATAAAATTATTGCAAGTAAAAAAATTGGAATTGATACCCTCTATCTGTTACCTTGGTGACGTAATCCCATTATTTACAATAAAATCATCTTAATAGTTAACGCAATACGCAATGCAGGATGACTTTTCCCCCTGCATCAAGACTAATTATCTCCCGCTTTTAGGAAAGTGGAATATTAATTTAGGTTTGTCCGTCATTCTTTCTGTCATATATACTTTCGTTTATGGACTATATCTCTGAATGTCTCTAAGACTTTTCAATGAAATTTCATATAATAAATCCCTATGAGCTGAAGAAGACACCTTATTGATTTCGAGGTCATAAGGTCAAAGACCAAGAGAAGAAATTCATATATTACGTAAAATGGTTTCCAGATGATAATTTCAGTTTTCTCCAAACTTGTTAAATGACACTCAAGGTGATGAATCTCTATAACATAAGAAAGATTTGTATTGATTTTGAGGTCAAATGGTGAAAGGCCAAGGTCATAATTCATTTAAGATATTGAATAGTTTTACACTTTAAAATGAAATAAAGGTAAATATAGAATTAATCAATTGTTATCCCCGACAATATAAATTAACTTACCATGTAGTATTGACCCAATGAAAATGACCAACAAATCCCTTTTGAGAATTTCCATTTTTGACCAGCCTATATCCGTTCTGTATTCTTGACTGGTGACAGTTTCAGTAGACATCGATCAAACATATTATTCAGTACCTCGATTAATTTTTTTTAAACTGTAAATGCTTATGTATTTATTCAACTTTGCATCCTCTTATTTTCTGTAAAACTCTATATAACGATTGGTTCGTGAACTTATTACATTTCTTTCACGCTGTTCCTTTCCTCATACCACATCAATTGTGTACCTTTTATGAGACTACTTAGATGCAAGCAGTATTAAATTGCACCAGGTTGTTTTAACGAACACAATATCTAAATGTATCATAAACGATCTTAGTACAATACGTTTATACAGTTTGTAATGTTGGCTCCGTTTTATCGATGAAAGGCCTACTTCAAAATAAAACAACTGAAAAGCATCGTATGTCTGCTGATATCGCCATTAATTTCACATTTTATTATACCACATTTTTTTAAATGTCAGACAAGTAGAAATTTTTATCCACACCTTTAGCAAAAATACAAGGATATATGCAATGAACGAAAATGGTATTCATTTAAAAACAATAATGAAGTTCAATATACCCTGTTTTCTTTAACAACAGGTGTATTGATAAATTCCATTAATCTTAAGCCTTTCATATTGGCTTTTTGTAACAATTGTTTTGTCGCTTTCTGTTTTAATACAGGTTTTATTCTTTTCTTTGAAGATGGTTTAACTTCAACATCAGCTAACATCATCATCCTAGGATTAAAGAACCCAGATCCTATAAAAGGGGCATCTTCATTTATCAATACTGGCGAAACAGGTGGTGATATTTCTTGCATTCCGAACGGACTGTTGTTCGTCTGCTGGTTAAACGGTAGATCAACTACCATTCGATTAGGAACTTGTCCCCTTGGAAACTGTGGTCGTCTTTGATTGCGATTGGGTCGTCTGTCTGAAATATCTAATAACGGATTAAATAGATTGCTTGGCTGCGGTACATTAAGATCTTGAAGAAAGAGGACAGCATCATCGTCGAAGTTATCAAAGAGTTCTAAGTCAAGAGGATCTTGAAGAGAGTCATGAAGAGAGAGGAAGAGAAGAGGAGTGAAAGGAGGCCCACCTTGTTGAGCTGATCTCCGGGTTTCGATTTGAAAGTTGGAATCTCTCCTTTGCTGTCGTAGCTCTAGTTCTGCCGAAGATGATGATTGCGTTGACGGGTTTCGGAAGCGATTTCCGTTAAGGGAAGATTGCAAAAGGCCCGGAAATCTAATTGTTGATGGAGGAGTCCCAAACGGTGGAGGACGAGGTGTTGGTGAAAAGTTACGCAGTACTTGCTGTCTTTGTATAGGAACTGGGAGACCCCTGAGGAGCGATGCAGGTAACCTTTGATTCACCTGAAACTGGGGAGAAAGACCAAAAACCGTGCTTGCATGCTGATTCACTGAAAAGGCAGTAGACTGTCCGGCAACGTTGTGAGCCCGATCTTCAATCCTGCTCCAGATTTGCATATTTCTATTCATATTACGTTGATCAGAAATAAAGTGTGTAGCATCCCGGTTTCCTAAAGCTATCGAATGTGTGAGACCTCGACCAGCTTGTCGCCCACCACTGGTAACTGTTGGATTATGGCGGATAGGAGATGTTGGGTTTGGTCTTAATGGACTATTACTTGGTGTAGAAATAAAATTATTCACTGGTAACGGTCTCAACTGGGTGTTCATTAGGTCTGTGTTAACAAGTGTCCGCTGCATATCTCTGAATTGTGGCAATCTTTGAGTAGGTAGAGGTTGCGAAAATGGAGTTAAACCTCTCCTTGTTGCCTGCTGAACTTGTTGAGTATCAGTGAAAATCTGCTGACGTCGTTGTAAATTAATGGGTGTCGGGCGAGCGATTGCTACAGTTGGCGGTACAATAGCTGGAGGATCACGGTTGATGACAATGTTTCTTCGTTGGTTTTGTGGTCTGTGTATGATTCTATTTGAAATGCTTTGTGTTGGTACTGACGAGTCACGGAATACATCTCTAATAAGAATCTGCTCATTCAATGGATCTATTCTATCGGCAGGATTAATCTGGTTCTGTTGGTTTGGAGGTTCACCTCCTATTTGAAATACCGGTGGTGCTCTCACTCTGGGTTCTCTTCTGTTTGGATTTAGTGATAAACCTGATGGGATTTTCGGTTGAACGGAGGATTGGGGAGTCAACAGTTGACTGTTCATTACTGTTCTCATGTGTAAAGGAACTTGAGGTGATGATCGTGTTGAACTGACCTGGGACTGTCTACTGATTTCAACCAAGGTCGATGGAAAGGTTTGTTGGTGTCTCTGAACATGTCTTTCAATGGGAAAATTTATGGGAATATTCATGTTCCCAAAAACATCTGACGGTTCACCTAAATTTGGATTGTTAAACAATGAATTATGTGACCACATATCATTTGGTCCAGAATTAAACGCTAAAAGATGGCTGTTATTAGGTGCAGTGTTGCCAGCAAGTTCGTTGCGATTTGATGCAATATGGTTTGCAGGTTGATTTCCAGTAGAGGCAACATCATCTCCTAAATGATTAGTAAACGTAGTAAATGTGGGTTGTGTGTTGGCAGAACGTTCAAGTACTGGACTGCTTATTTGATGTTTCTGAGTTGAATCTGTTGTAATAGATAGCCAGTCTTTAATAACAGCTGATGCAGAGGATGGAGATCTACGATTACTGTCTGCTGATGGTGACGGCTCAGGAAGAAAGGTCTGAGGTAGAATTGTGTTTGCATCCCTATTTGGTTGATTTACAGATAAAATGGATGGTATCTCTGGAAATGAAGATGGGACAGACATGGGCATTACCGAGTTTACTTCAGGTCGTATGGGAGCAGAGCTCTGTAAACTGAGATCGAGGGTAGGGTTTGTATTGTTTTCAGAAAAAACATCCCCATTTGTTCCTGGAGGTAGTTGGAAATCAACCAGTCCTTCAGGTAACATAATATCATTTAAAGAATTTCTATTTGAAAATAATCCATCGTTTGCAGAGGCATCTGGTGGTGTAATGTTTTCGAAAGTATTTTCTAACGAAAGATTTGGGGACATCATTGTTATTCCTCCTAGAAAATCCAGTGACACATTTGAGAGGTCCTCAAGGTTGGACTCGAGACCGCGGGTCAGATCTGTGCCAAAGGGATCCAGATCGATCCTACCCAGAGAATCTAGTGGCCTGGCAAATCCAAATTCTGGTCCAATGTTTGCTTAAATTATAAATTTAAACATAAATATATATATATATATATATATATATATATATATATGTGTGTGTGTGTGTGTGTGTGTGTGTGTGTGTGTGTGTGTGTGTGTGTGTGTGTGTGTGTGTGTACTAAATTATACAAAGCACTAAAATGACTAACGGTACGAACAATCACATTCTCATATTTCAGGGATGACTTGTTTTCCTTCCTCATGTCAAACGAAAAATTTTCATCAGATGACTAAAGATTGTAAACATTGTACAAAAAAGTTAACACTAAATCTACAAACGTATTTGCAAAATACATGTCTATTGATTTTGGTTTGCTATTCAATATGTTTTTAGGGAGCGAATTAGGATACCTACCATTCGTCCATTCAGCTATACGTTTGTAAATATAGGAGTAGCTTTATGTACATCTGACGTCTTTTATTTAACATTATTTCCCGTTTATCCTAAGGAATGGACCTGTGCGTCCCGAAAATTTGACAATCTAATTGTTCGTGTCATTCACTTTAGTGTGCCTCATATGTAACGATTATATATATATATATATATATATATATATATATATATATATATACAAACACACAACACACACAGATATATATATATATATATATATATATATATATATATATATATATATATATATATACAAACACACAACACACACAGATATATATATATATATATATATATATATATATATATATATATATATATATATATATTGTTGAAGGTCTAATTAAAAAGCAAATCAACGCCTGAATTTTTTTGATAAAAGCACAAAACATGTCTTTCTCTACTGTCTAGAAAATCAGATTGTAATGCTTTAATTCAGTGTCATATTTGATTATGCGTGTGCATCCTGGTACGAAACTCCAGAAAAACTACAGTTCATTCAAAATAGAATTATTTGAATAGATTTAATTTATCTTATATTCATCTCCTAGAAGTAGTATTAATGCTAAAAAAAATTTTTAAAAGATTCTACTACTTTAATATAAGCATTAGAATAAAATATTTTCTATTGAATCAAATCTTTAATATGTTCCATATAAATGTCCAGAGTATTTGAAATATGATTGTAGAAGAAACTGTTCAACCAGATCAACTAGATCAAATTACTTTAATTTCTTTGTACCGAGAGTTAAGAATATGGAATCAGAAACTTTCTTTTATATTGGCATCAAAGATTGGAACTCTCTCCCTGATCAAATAAAATGTATAAGCAATAAAATGCCATTTAAATCAGAAGTTAAAAACATTTACTCAACGACGTAGTGACTTTTTGTATCACTGATCTCGGTACATTGTCGTGTTCATTTATAGTTATTATTTCAAGAAATTATCAATAATCAGTACTACTATACTTAAGTTATAATATAAAGTAGTATTTGAATGCCTGTCATTTTTTTCTTCTTCTCAATAATCACTCTTTTCGTTATTATGTTAATTAATTACAATATATCGAATGTGTCACTCTTTTGGATTAAAAGGACACCATTGGATAAAAGTCATGTGACTTTCATGGGTAATCTTTTTGTTTAGGCATTGTCATTATACAGTCACTGCACTTTTAATGTCAAATATTGGCTCATCCTTAATCTATCATCCAATAAAAGTTTATCTATTAAATTGTATCCCTTTATTGTGTTATCGGTCGCAAATATCAGTATATTCAATTAATTCTATTTTCCGATATCCTGAGACCTGGATGTGCTGTTTATATACACGGACTCGGAAATTATAATAAAAAAAAATACCTTTCATTTCTTTTTTTGTAAAATTGAAAGACATTACTTGAAGTAACGAAGGACAGACGCCGTATCGCGGGTCTTCACATTTCCGGAATATGGAATTCTTCTTGAATCTTAGTCTTTTGCTGTTAATAAATTTGAATACAACACATACCATTAATTGATCTTTTTGAGCATTTTGTTAAGATTGCCGACAACGGGAATTTTGTTAAGATTACCGACAACGGGAATTTTGTTAAGATTATCAACAACGGGAATTTTGTTAAGATCACCAACGTCTATGGTTGGCCATCGTACCCAAATAGAAACAATAAATAGTTCAGGGTAAGATGGTCACTCGTGAATTCTTATTGTAGTAAAACTATTATATATTTTTACTAGTAGTATAAACAATTACACTACCAGTAAAATTAATTTTACTACCGGTAATATTATTTTTACTACTAGTATAAATAATTGTGGGTAGCTTTGACCAGTGATTTATTTTTACTGGTAGTAAAATTATCTTTACAGGTAGTATAAATAAATAATTGTGGGAAGGATGGGACGATGGAAATTTCATTCTAGTTCTGCAGGTTAAATGTAGCTACAAGCTGTAATACGAACTGTATTTTATTCCTAGGCGTTGTATTGATCTATTCCTTCCTTGTCTATTCCCTTTGCTTTCTGGATGCCATCATTTATAAGATTTAACGGATAATGTTGGGTTTTTAGGAATGTTTCTAAATCATGTAGGCGTTGGTTCCTAGTTTCCTCCTTAGCTACATATATGTACAGTTTGTATGTTATGTACAGGTTGTATGGTATGTACAGGTTGTATGGTATATACAGTTTGTATGGTATGTACAGGTTGTATGGTATGTACAGTTTGTATGGTATGTACAGGTTGTATGGTATATACAGTTTGTATGGTATGTACAGTTCGTATGGTATGTACAGGTTGTATGGTATATACAGTGTGTGTGTGTGTGTGTGTGTGTGTGTGTGTGTGTGTGTGTGTGTGTGTGTGTGTGTGTGTGTGTGTGTGTGTGTGTGATAGATAGATAGATAGATAGATAGATAGAGAGAGAGAGAGAGAGAGAGAGAGAGAGAGAGAGATACTTAGGGTTACCATTACTGTTTTGTGCTGATACGCTGTTTTGTGTCCAGATGAATCCGCACAGAATTATGACGTGCCTCCATTTCATGTCTGATATTATTCCTAGCGTTTTGGAATGGAAGTATCAATTTACGCATCAAGATCTGCCAAAATGCCGCTGCAAGCGATGCTCACAGTTTCTCAGAGAAGTCTGAAAAAGCTTAAGTAAAATGGAGCAATTAGAAACTTCATGTCTACGCCAAATGTACGAAAACTTTCCAAAAGATAGGTCTTGTAATTTTAGTAAAACTGTACATTAAACGAAAAAATTGGTCATTCGTAGTAATTTATCCTGCAACTACCCTCACTGAATTCAATTCATGTTCGTTCATTAAAGCAAAACAATCAGCCACCATTTCTTACTTGCAGATCAGAAAACTAACCCGAAGATATATTAAAAGTCGAACAGTGATTGAACAGTTTGGTAAAATATATTCTTCGTAGGATAGAGTTCATAGATAATCTTTTGTGATTTTTAAAGTAAGGTTTATAAGCGTTTTATAACATATGACAACAATATTCTAATTGAATAGTTCCAATGATATTTAACAGGTCAGGTTTTCTTAAAATCAGGTCAAATTTCAAGGTCAAAGATCATTGTATATTAGTTGGTTGTATAATGTTTAACGTCCCGTTTGAGAATCTTATACTCATATGGAGACGTCACCATTGCCGGTGAAGGGCTGCAAGATTTAGGCCTATGCTCGGCGCTTATAACCTTTGAGCAGGGAGGGATCTTTATCGTGTCACACCTGCTGTGACACGGGGCTTCGGTTTTTACGTTCTCATCCGAAGGACCGCCGCATTTAGTCGCCTCTTACGACAGGCAGGTAAAAAGATAAGACAAATTGTGTACAAGGTCTTGTCATAAACAATCTTTATACAAAACATGAAAGCCCTACCTAAGATAATTATGGATATATTTAATAGGATATGTTCTCTTAAAAGTAGGTCAAACTCCGAGTTCAAGGTCAAAGGTCTTGCCATAACATATATATATATATATATATATATATATATATATGTGTGTGTGTGTGTGTGTGTGTGTGTGTGTGTGTGTGTGTGTGTGTGTGTGTGTGTGTGTGTGTGTGTGTTGAATAGGTCAAATTTTAATAAAAGTCAATCTTCCAGGTCAAGATCACAAGATTACATACCACTGCATCACATGAAAGGTCTTTCCGTAAAGAATATATAAACAAAATATGAAATCCCTAGTTCAAGAGATATCTTTAAACAGTTTTCCTATATATCAGCATATGAAATTTTGATCCGCTATTGTGGCCCCCCTACACAAACTTGAATCTAGTTCTATACCAGGAAGCTTTCATGTAAATTTCTACTTTTCTGGCCCATTGGTTTTTGAGAATTTCTCTCTCTCGATATATTCGCATGTCAGATCTTTATCCTCTATTGTAGCCCTACCATGGGGTCCATGATTTTAATAAGCTTGAATCTGCACTATGTCAGAAAGCTGCAATGTAAATTTGAACTTTTCTGACACAGTTGCTCTTCAGAATTTAAAAAAAGAAAGAATTTCCTTGTATATGTGAAACTTTGTTCTCTTTTGTGGTCCCAACCTACCTGCAGGGGCCATGACTTTAACAACGTGAATCTGCATCATATCAGGAAGCATTCTTGTAAATTCCTAGGTTTCTGGTCCAGTGGTTCTTGAGAGGAAGATTTTTAAAGATTTTCACTGTATATTCGCATGTAAAACTTTGATCTCCTATTGAGGCCCTAACCTATATCCAGGGGCCATGATTTTAACAAATTTGAATCTGCACTAAGTCAGAAAAATGCCATGTAAATGTTAACTTTTCTGGCCCAAATTTTTTTAAAGAATATTTTTAAAGATTTGCATGTAAAACTTTGATCCCATATTGTGGTTCCACTTTAACCCAGGAGATCATGATTTTAACAAACTTTGAGAAGATTTTTAAATAACCCCCCCCCCCCCCCCCTTACAAATGCATTTTTGTGATTACATCTCCTTTGAAGGGGGCATGACCCTTCATGTGAATAAACGTATATCCTCTTCATCCAAAGATGCTTTTTGCCATGTTTCGTTGAAATTGACTCAGTGGTTCTGGAGAAGTCGAAAATGTGAAACGTTTATAGGCAGACGGACGACGGTGATCAGAAAAGCTCACTTGAGCTTTCAGCTCAAGTGTGCTATAAACAGGTCTGCTAACAAATTAGCACAATGCGTGCCCATAGGAATGCCAACAGACTGTTGTAAGACCTGTTTATCACCAAAGACTACAAGAGATTTTGTCAGTGAGAAACTCCAGCATCTTATTAATATCAATATCAGAGTATTTATTCGTAGAATCTAAGTGATGTTAATAAAGTAGTTTTCTGAATGCAGTAGACAATGTTTGACGGTTGGTTATAGCCGATAAATGGAATTCATTTCCAGTTCACCGTGACGAGGCGAGAGGTAAGACCTTGACAGAGTTGCTTCTAAACGGTAGGGGTTTAATTATGATATTATATCGAACTTTTCGCCGAGAATTGCAAGCGGTGCAGTTGGTAAAAATAAAACCAAGATGGCGGCGTGACATACCTTGTAAATAGTTTGTTTAAAGGAAGACAATCTTTTTTTTAAAATTATAAATATTTAAAACGTCGAGCGCCTGTGGATATATGTTATTTACTGTCATAAACTTGAACTAATAAAGAGTTTGTTATTATAATAATACAATCATAGCATTTTTTATCGACTATAGTGACACACCATGCCATTGCATCATGTCGATAAAAATCTTGTATTGACCTTATCAACATCATATAATTGTATAATACTAACTGATGATAATTGCAATGTACATACTATGAAGTATAATACAAAAAAGTCCTCTAAAAATAATGATATCGATATGACTTATCAAACATTGATAAAACTCACTTTTACACACACACACACACACACACACACACACACACAGACAGATATATATATATATATATATATATATATATATATATATATATATATATATATATATATATATATTATGTGTGAAATAATCTATATTTCAACAAAAAAAGATATATGTAAAGCTAAATTTATAAGATAAATGACCAAACCATACTTAATATCTTACCTGATGCTCTGAATAAGATCCAGTCTTAAATCATATTTTGGTGCTTATTTTTTTCATATGAAAATAAGCCTGTTTCTCTGATATATAACGAATCACATGATCATGTCCAACATGCTAATTATGAGTTCGCAGCTTATGTACTTTGTAGAAAATTGTTTTGAAAGGTGTCAAATAACATACAAATGCAATCTAGCGTGACAGGCGGGCATGGCATACATGAGGAATATGTGATCACATAAACGGTAAGTGTTCAGACGACTGACCACGAAGGGGAAAGAAATAAACTGTATGTCATAGTTTTCACCATTCGTGCTTTTTGCTTCTGTCATGGCAAACCCTAGAAGTTCCCCTATTTCGCTAATATCAAACCAATAGTATCAGGAGTTATATAAACTGAAATTGTATCATTTTGAACTGATATTTATCTTGCAAAGAATGTAGATATTACTGTGGAAAAAAAACCGTATATTGAAGCCTAGTAAATATATTTACGGTGCTAACGTTGGAGTGAGCGAAGCCAGCTTGCATAAAAAAATAATATAGTTATTCGAACATGCACGGAAAGTTGTTAAACCATCTTAACATCTTGCAACACGTCTTTAAACATTTGGTCCGCCTATTCATTCAACGCGGAAAGTATTACGTAGTTCATGTACATAGTACATTCGCTGTGTAAGCGACAACAGAACGTACGAAGTGTCAAACAGTATCTGTTTCAATAATATTCACTAATATGAATCGAATTTCTAAAATATTTATTTTTGTCCTTTGGGGTAAACCAAATACATGTAAATCTATTTCCATTTTAATTTGAATTTGATCACGGTCATCTGAGGTATTGACAATGTATGCAAAGGTCAGAGCCTGCAAAAACTTTGTTTGAAGGTATTAAAATGGTGGTGCCTTCGATAAGACGAAGAGAATTATCGCGATAGTACGTCAACTTCCAATGCTTATTTTAACTAATTCTCACTGAAACACGCGTTACTAGTAAAGCGGTCCGTCCGAGTTTTGCTCGGTATTAACAAAGTAAAGAGATTTTTCCCCAATTATTGCTAAGGACTAGCTTAACTTATTCATCATTACTTATTTAACGTGGCCTTGCTCTTCCGGAGAATTTTTTTTTTCTTTTAAAGATTTTTTCCCCACTATATTTATGTATTATGTAAACATTTCATCCCCAAATATTCCAAAGTTGTGATAATTAAAGTTTTTCACTTTTCAAATTATCGACCCAGGGATTAGGGTAGGTCTGTAACCGGGAAGTCACAAAAAGGAATCAAGACTTAACATGGAAATATGTATTCGTGCTTCTTTATCTATATATATATATATATATATATATATATATCTTTTACCTATACTTTTACCGATCGCGCTCTCTCGCTCTCTCTCCATATATATATATTCTAGTATGAATTAGTTTGGTTGTAGTAAGTACAATTATAAAATAAAATAGCTTAGTTTGGTTGTGATAAGTACAAATATGCAAATTCTAAAATATATTAATCTATACAATCTTTTCCCAGTGTTGTCCCTAACTGAAAAATCATTGGCATACATTACATGTAGATTTCATATAGTAAATTGTAGTTTTTTAATGATAAAAACCTAAGTTCAGTGTTTATTTTCATCAAGGGGGGGGGGGGGGGTTGTTTGTTGCAAATGCCGTTTGAATGATATTTTGTTTTATAGGCCTCGGTAAGGTGTAACCCGTGTATTTCCAGTGTTTTTGCCTTTTTCTGTAAGAGAGTCAACAAACGTATTTTTATAGCTCCGTGAAAAACCTGACGATCGCGATATGTAGACGCCCTGTATTTTCCTTGCTTTCGTAGTTTAGTTTTAGTGCTAATTTGTCTTTGTATGCTTTAGAAAGGGTTATTCTACCTTAGATCATATTTTAACACTGAATATCTTAGAAACTCTAATGAAGCAAAAAAAACAACAACAAAACAATTATTCTGCGCATTTATTTATTGACTTTAAACAAGCTTTTGATACCGTATGGAGAAGCGGTTTATGGTATAAGATGGAAAATTTTTTACTCACATTAAGAATATGTACCAGGGAATTAAATCTTTGATCAATATGAATGGTATATCGTCTGATTTAATAAGCTGTAATGTTGGTGTACAACAAGGTGAGTGTTTGTCTCCTTTTTGTTTTTCCTGTATATTAATGATCTACAGAATTTTTTTTAGCGGATAAAAACATTGTAGGTCTCTAAAGCAATAACCTTTGCTTTAATGCATCCATAGAGAATGAATTGTTTTTGTACTTGAAACTATCTATCTTGTTTTATGCTGATGATACAGTAATTATGGCTGAGACAGCAGATGATCTCCAAAGAGCATTAAATGAATTTTACTTATATTGTAATCAATGGAAACTACAAGTCAATACAGATAAAACAAAAATACTGATATTCTGTAGAGGACGGATACCAAAAAAGTTTTTTTATTATAATGATGTTGCTGTAGAAAATGTCAAAGAATCTAAATACTTGGGTATTATTTTTTCTATATCAGGATCTTTTATCAAAGTAAAAAAAACATCTGTGTGAACAAGCACAGAAAGCAATGTAAGGTGTAATCAGAAAAATAAGACAATTTAATCTACCAGTCAGATTGCTTTGTTTGATAAGATTGTTGCTCCATTGTTATTGTATGGATGCGAAATTTGGGGGTTTGAAAATTTAGACATTATTGAACGTGTTCATTTGAAGTTTTAAAGTTTATCTTTAATTTTGAAAGTAGCACTCCGTCTTATATGGTATACGGTGAAACAGGGCATTATCATTATATATCAATATTTATATATATATATATATATATATATATATATATATATATATATATATAAGGATGATATCATACACGGCAAAATTATTTACTTTTCCAAAAAATAAAATTGTGAAGATTTTATACAGGTATCTACTCATACATCATAACAGTGAATATATGTCAAATTCTTGGATCTTATGTATTAAGAAAGTGTTAGATATGTGTGGTTTCTCTAATATCTGGTCTGAACGAAATTATGTAAACATTAAATGGATTACGGCTGTTGTTAAACAAAGATTACAAGACCAATTTATTCAAAAATGGTTCAGTGATATTAGAATCATCAAAAGGCCAGATATACAGAATATCTAAAACCAGCTTCTGCTTTGAAAATTATATAAATATATTGCCAAACGAACTTAGAAAGATATTCATGAAATTTCGAACTTCAAATCATCATCCACCGGTAGAAACTGGAAGATGGTACAATATCCCTCTCAATGAAAGAGCTTGCAAATTATGTAACTCGGGACATATTGCTGACGAGTTTCATTATATTGTTGAATGTAAAGACTTAATTAATCTAAGGAAAAAGTACTTGCATACTAAATATTGTAGATCACCAAATACGAGGGACACTTTTTAAGTTCGTAGAGTAGGGCGGTCTTTTTAAAACCGCTTGAAATATCAAAATTTTATTTATCCAAGACCTTCGAAATATGCCCCGTCTGCCTCAACACACATTTTACACCGATCTACCCATTTCCGGAACGCCGCCCGGTACTCCTCTTTAGGTATATGTTGCAGACACTGGTAGACCGCCCTGCCTACACGACAACGGGATTCAAAACGGTGCCCTGCCAGCATTTCCTTTAGTCTTGGGAACAACCAAAAGTCACAGGGGGACAGGTCAGGGCTGTATGGGGGATAATCTAAAATATTGAGTCCAGATTCTTTCTGATATTCCTGTACCATAGCGGATTTATGGGTCGGTGCGTTATCATGGAGTAATTTGATGCCGCGGACACCGGTGCGCGGTCTGCGTTTCTGACATAAATCAACAAGTTGAGTAAGAACACTTTCTCTGTAAAACTTTCCAGTGACAGAACTACCTTTCGGGACTGGAATTTGCAGGACTGGACCTTTCGAATCAAAGAATATTGCATACAACATGCGATTTGATGTTTTGCAACGGCGCGCAATGACAGGTCTGTCGCCCTCAGATGACACCCAAACCTTATTTTTAGCCTTAGAATCGGGTTGAAAATGATAGATCCAAGTTTCATCACCTGTAACTATCTCTTCCAAACGACGTGGGTCACATTTATCATATTTTTTTATAACTTGTGATGCAAGTCTAACCCGACTTTGTTTCTGCTAGTCAGTGAGCAAATGGGGCACCCAGCGCGCGCAGATCTTACGTAGCCCAAGATCTTCAAAACACTTGACGAATGAATGTCACTTAATTCTTCTATCTCTTGCACGGTGAAGGGCTGCAAGGCCTATGCTCGGCGCTTATGGCCTTTGAGCGGGGAGGGATCTTTTACGTGCCACACCTGCTGTGAAACGGGGCTTCGGTTTTTACGTTCTCATCCGAAGGACCGCCTCATATAGTCGCCCCTTACAACAAGTAAGGGGTACTGAGGATCTATTCTAACAACCCGGATCCGCACGGGGCTGGATGACTTTTAATTCTGAGGTTAAAGGTCAAAGGTACAGAATTTCATATATCACACACACACACACATATATATATATACATGTATATAATCCAGAAATAAGTATAGAAAATATACACAAGTTGTAATAAAATAAAAAATCACAAAGTCGAATATACTCGACTAGTTTCTTCAATTCTTCAGGAGTACACACACATATACACAACATATATATATATATATATATATATATATATATATATATATATATATATATATATATATACACGTCCTGTCGAGAATTTTTCACTCATACTGAGACGTCACCAGCTGTAGGTAAAGTACCACAAATTTAGACCTATGCTTAGCGCTCAGGGCCGTAGCAGTGAAGGTTCTTTAACGTGCCAACGCCTGCCGCGACACGGGACCTCCGTTTTTAAGGTCATGTCCGAAAGACCCGTGATTCTCACTGCTGAATACCGAGCGTTTGGCGAAGGAGCTCAACTCATTTCAGAATCAGAATCAGAATCTTGTAGAGTTTCGGTGACCACGGAATAATGAAATCAAAGCAGCAAATTCAATAGACATGTGAATGTGGTGGTGTACCACACCACAACAACTACATCAACAACTCTTTTCAGAATTAGTTGCAGAGTTCTGGTACTGAAATCCATAGTCAACGGAACTCTACAAATCTACCTCGTTTAAACAAAACTTAAAAAACAAAACTTATACTTTCCATTGATAATTGCACACAAATGCACATCGTTGAAAACGTTATTTAAAAAAAAAATACAATAATAAAATTTTATACAATCTGCGGAAAGTTTTCCCCTCCTTGACCTTGATTGCTTTTCGATCAATAAAATCGCATGTTCTGTCATACAAAATAAAATATCTTCTGATCCAATCACTGCGTGGATACATGTAGCTCTCTTCGATATCATGGACACCCTCTTTGCACTTCATTTTCGGCTTGTTCGGGTTCTCTATACCCTTCATTGATATATTTAATTTTGTTGTTTCTGCTTCGCTTGAAATTCTTCCAGACTACTTGTTTGTTCAACTCTCCGGACCTCTTCAAGAATAATTTCAACTCTTTTCCAAGTCCGAATTTCCTCTTGATTAAAAATGTTATGAACTACCTCGGAATAACCCCGTGTTAATGCTCGACGTTCGTTTCTTCTGGACTCTTTCCTGACGATTTTCAAAAGTATCTCCAATTTCCTCCATTATGATTATGTTTTGTTTCGTTTTTGGTACGTTTTTCATGTTATTCTGCGATAAGTGACCGTTAATAGTCATTAAGCGTTCATGCAAATCAGTCAATCGTTGTCTAACCGTGCATAGTTGTCGACGACTTGGTAAACATTCATTAAGTGATACCGTATTTTGAGTGGACCGAGATTAAGCTTTCGAATTCTCACGTTTCATTTTGTAAAGGTCTACCATCTGGTGTTCTTCCTTCAACGGTGGTCTTGACGTTTCAGGGGTGTTTTCCTGTCCCTATTTGTTTCTGATTAAGCAAAAAAAAATAAATTTGTTTTTGTCAACTTTACATAATCTACAGAAAACACGCTACGAAAGGACTGACAACCCTGCCCGCAGATTTTAGTGTTGATTTGCTATCATAGCATAAGAGCTATGCATCCTTTTTAAAAAGTCTCTTTCCTATTTTTATCCAAGAATACCGTTCAAAATACTCCCCAAAATTGATCTATTTAATTCCTTTTTTCTCTGTAAAACAATAACGATACAAATAGCAGTTCCTTTGCACTCTGCCGAGGAAGAAATACATGAAGAGACCAAGTTCGCATTTTACTTCGGGTATATGATGTAAAGATTCTTGTGTAGCGCGGGCCTTTATCTCCCATTGTTTTAATTTGAGAATGTTACGGAATTTATCATTTATCCTTTTATAAACAAGCACTTAAGCTTGAATACCACTTTAATTTGAATTGTCGATTCAGGTCCTGTAATTCCTGCTAAGTTGACACGGATCGCAATGATCCAATTTGTAGCGTTCTTGATTTTTTGCTTTACGAATGTACGTACATCAGGTAAATTTATTTTTATAAGTCTAATACATATTGTAGCTAGTCAACAAGGTTATTTTTATAAGTCTAATACATATTGTAGCTAGTCAACAAGGTTATTTTTTTAGGGTACAATTTTTCTTTATCAAATTTTATTTTAATTTTGGGTTTCGCTCAATTTTTTTTTAAAAGAATGTTTATCATTAAGACACTCCCAACAGGGTTTGAATATTATTCTGTAGGTCGTTACAGGGTTTGAATATTATTTCTGTAGGTCGTTACAAGGTCTGAATATTATTTCTGTAGGTCGTTACAAGGTCTGAATATTATTTCTGTAGGTCGTTACAAGGTCTGAATATTATTTCTGTAGGTCGTTACAAGGTCTGAATATTATTTCTGTAGGTCGTTACAAGGTCTGAATATTATTTCTGTAGGTCGTTACAAGGTCTGAATATTATTTCTGTAGGTCGTTACAGGGTTTGAATATTATTCTGTAGGTCGTTACAAGGTCTGAATATTATTTCTGTAGGTCGTTACAAGGTCGTTACAGGGTTTGAATATTATTTCTGTAGGTCGTTATAAGGTCTGAATATTATTTCTGTAGGTCGTTACAAGGTCTGAATATTATTTCTGTAGGTCGTTACAAGGTCTGAATATTATTTCTGTAGGTCGTTACAGGGTTTGAATATTATTTCTGTAGGTCGTTACAGGGTTTGAATATTATTTCTGAAGGTCGTTACAGGGTTTGAATATTATTTCTGTAGGTCGTTACAAGGTCTGAATATTATTTCTGTAGGTCGTTACAAGGTCTGAATATTATTTCTGTAGGTCGTTACAGGGTTTGAATATTATTTCTGTAGGTCGTTACAAGGTCTGAATATTATTTCTGTAGGTCGTTACAAGGTCTGAATATTATTTCTGTAGGTCGTTACAGGGTTTGAATATTATTTCTGTAGGTCGTTACAAGGTCTGAATATTATTTCTGTAGGTCGTTACATGGCGTGTAAGCTTTATTTATCTGTTTCTATTTTTCAGAGATATCACCAGAAAGTACACATTTATTATATGCTAGAGTAACTCATTATTATTCCTTTTTTATCAAAGTTTATTTCTTCTTTTTAAGGTCATTTCGTGGAGCTATGACGGTAAGTTATACATCATTGACCCATTCTATTAATAAAAATGTTCTGCAATCACTCTTGTTCATGAACAAAGTTAACATCGATGTGAATTACATTTCATGTAGACTTTGATGGATTACGGTGACAGGAAATTCATGTACATGATTCATTATATCTTGCAATACTTTGTGTTTAGTTCCACCAAAGATGGCTAATATAAGAGACTCTTCAATGGGGGACTACAGCATCATGGATATTATAGTTCAAGCAAACTCTAGTAAGAGAGATATGCTTACGTTGCTAATTCTTTACGTACATCGTAACTAGCGATGACGAAAAAAAAGTTGGACAAAAAATTAAACAAATGCAAAATTTCATTTTTGTGAGTACTATGTTTGAAGAAACATGAAAGGCAGTCACAGCCTAAAAAAGTTATGAATGCAGGAATAAAGATAATGGCATTATTATCATCTGTACGAATACAGAGGTCAGTTTTACTAGTGAAAAATACGAGTTTCGTGAAAATTCTCTATGAAAATTATAGTGATTTTACAGTTTGATTGCGAAGTTCATTATCTAATTTTAATATGCACAGAGCCGGGAGTTCTGAGGAGCCTACAGGAAGGAGACATATTTACACAGTCTTGGGTATGAAAGCTAGCTAAGATTCTTTTCCTAACGACACCTTAAGAATCTGTTCTTTATCTTCCTAAATCAGGTCAAGAGCGCGAATATACGATCCTGCTTACGATAAATTTAAAGATGTTTTTATCATCACACACACACACCGATTAGAATTTAGAATCATGGAAAAAAATCTTGTAGTTACATGTCCAAGAAAAAATATGCTAACTCGTAATTGCGATATATTTCCTCTTCATTGTGATATTTTCCCTCGTATTGAGGATATATCCATATTAATCTTATAATTACGATACGTTTCCCCATCTTCCTTTATTATACTAATCGGCTTGACGTAATTGAATTTTAATCTGTATATCATTTGTGGTATTCGCTTGTTGTATAAACATATCAAAATAAAATACAGTATAACCGGTTTTTTTATATATATATATATATACTTCATTTTATCTGTAATTTGCTATATCCGTAAAACGAATTATTACTTTTATGTCGAATTCAGCATGAGACGAGCAATACAAAGCAATTTACAAAGAATATCCCCTGTTAAATCTGTGCAATAGAATTGCGTGGTCATATTGCCATATAGAACAATAAAACAACATGTAAATACTTTTATTTTTTAAATCATATTCATTAGTGCAAACCCTTGAAGACATAACTGACAAAAAAGTTATTGAAAAATTTATATCTATTAGTTGTATAATATTTGAACCATTCTGAAATCAGGTTACCGAACTTGCTGCAGAACTGTAGCTTTCTGATAAAATATTGGGGCAGATCAGAGAGCTACAGATCCACCCCTTAGAAAAACCTTCGATTTACGGCGCACGAAAACGTGCGCACGATTGAGGCCTTATATTGTTGCATTATTGCATTACCGTCTCATAAATTTAATACCTAAAAAATCCATACATCTATTTCCACTTTATTTGTGTACAAACGTATCTTCAAATATTAATTAAATCCCCATACAACCTGAATATTCACAGCTTCTTATGATTTCGTTTGTTGGCCATGTTAAGTAGCCTGTAAATTCAAACCCTGTTGGTTTTGTATCTATTCATAATATTTGTTACGAGTTATGTACTCCGTCCTCATTTATTATAAACACAAATAATAAAAGAAATTTTAAAAATAGCCTTTTCTGCGGGTAAAATAATGATGTATTAAGCAAACGTTTGTATTTTCCTTGATTGTACCCTAGCTAGTAAAGGTGCTAGTAAACATGAAGCTGTGCAAAAGTTATATTAAAAATGATCTGTTATATTTCTTTGGTAGAGGAGAAAGAGGAATGCAATAAGAGTTACCATGTGGAAATGGGAACATAACGTGATTCCTTACGTCATTGAGAAGAGTGGAATTAGTGAGTATATATATATATATATATATATATATATATATATATATATATAATATGAGATGTGCAGAACTATACGTTTCACACACGGGCTCTCGACGTTTTAAATATTTATAATTCAAACAAAAAAATATTGTCTTCCTATAAACAAACTATTCCCAATGTATGTCACGCCGCCATCTTGGTTATATTTTTTACCAGCTGTATCGCTTGCAATTCTTTCACATTTAAACGAATATATGGGAAAATACGAAATTTGACACCATGAAAATCAATGAAACCAAAGTATAAAAGTTTCAATTCTACATCACTAAATTCTCCATCAATGTTTGGCATACTATTGATTTAAGGTAACTATGGTCTAAGCGTTATTCAGTCAGCAATAGACCAATACAACAGTGACCAGACCTGTGTGAAATGGAGACAACGGACTAATGAGAAAGATTACGTCATCATAAAAGACGGAGCCGGGTAATTCTTCTGCAAGATAAACAAGGGGCGGATCACACTTCTCAGTAGCAGCTTGAACGAGATGTTTGATACTAAAGGTCTTAGTAATAATTTGAAAGGGACACCATGACAAATAACTTTGATATATTTCATCCAGCTGCTCAATGAAAATGTTTGGATTACATTGTCATTTTTAGTCATTATCTCTTCTATCATTGCAAAGGTACCAAAGAGCATACAAAACATATATGGTAATGTTGAATAAAATTATGCGATACCATATTTGTCCTTAATTTGCCATTAGTCTTTTGTAACATTCAAAGATACCATCTATTCCATTAATACTAGATGCTATTCGTCTATTGGTCGGGACACCGGACCTCAGGATCTCGTTCTTGGCGCTTCCTGCTATTACAAAGGCGTCATCATGCACGAGATGAATCATGCTGTTGGGTTTTTCCATGAGCAAAGCCGATATGATCGGGACGATTACGTACTAGTAAACTGGGAAAATGTGCAAGACGGTATATATTTGACTTTGATTAACCCACGCCGTTTACAACCACAAGTATCCTCTGTATTGGACCATGGCTACGCCTCATCCCTCATATTCATTTGCCATTAGACCACTTTTAGCACTTCCTGGTCTTCCTTGGATAATTTGCGACAGGTTGAGCTAAAGAAAGTGTTATTTTTTCTTCACATTTTGGAAAATCTTCAATTTTCTGCGCCTGTCTGTTTGTTGTAGTGATTGATACAGTGTACCACTTGAGGCCCATACGTATCTACGATTCAAAATTTTTATTGAAATAGACAACTCCGTATTTAAGTGTCCATTTGAGCTGCTAATACTCTAGTCCTCTGACAAAGGGCTACTGTTATGCTTTTATAAACAACGTTTCTTTAATATGTGCGCGCGTTTACAACTATTTATGTCAATTCTTAAAGTGAAAGATTGCTGAAAGCTTACAGAGATTGAGGGGGATATGCCATTGAAACATATATTTTCAATTGATTTATTTATATACAGAAACAAAATAAAACAAAATTGAAAAAAATAATAAAAACACCCCAAAAACCCCACTAATACAGAACTACAATATTCGAAGCAATAACTGCCAAACAAATATATTGTTATCGTATTTAGATGTATTTGCGTTAAATGAAGGCTTTCTTTATTTTATTTCAAAGATAAAACTAGAGATTTTACTAAACAGCAGAAGAATATAATGGATACACTTGGAACTCTTTACGATTATGGCAGTATCATGCACTACGGCGCCACTACTTTCTCTAAGAATGGAAACCCAACATTGGTGCCAAAGTTTAACACACTTGGGGTTATGGGCCAGCGATCCGGATTTAGTGAAATGGACATCTGGAAAATTAAAAAGCTCTATGGATGTGTGAATGGTAACACAAAAATGAATACTGATATCATGACTTTAACAGCCATTTCCCGTTTAATTAGTCGTGTCAAAGTCACGTGATTCGCCACAGTGGAAATGGTGTTTTTTCAACTTCTGTATACATTATTTGCTATTCAACTTTGTACATGTAGGTAATCCACCTATACCAAAGTGGAAGCAACTAGAACAAACGATTAGTAGTACCATGGACCAATCAACTGCTTTTCAACATTTGACTTTCGATCATGCGACATATTCTCATATGACGTCAAATCCCTCTTCCGTCTCCACGTCGTCAACAACTGAGGGGACATTACTCCCCACGGAATCTTTAACCACATCAAGAATGACGGAACCTACAACACGTAAACCGTGTCCTGAAGAAACGAAGCGTGAGTCAATATAGTTACTAGTGCTTACACTGAATTAAGATATCCATATCTTACAGCAATTAAGTATTATATGTATTTTTAGTTACAAATGAATATTTAAAATGTTAAGGTTGAAAATTTTTGAAATTGTAGTTCCCAACGGTATACCAGGAAAGGTTCAAGATTTCCAGGTTGTTTTAATTGAAAGCACACTTCGAGTATTCTGGTCACCCCCATGTACCAATGTTACTTTATCTGTAAGTGATATATATATATATATATATATATATATATATATATATATATATATATATATATATACAGTATTAAGATAACACAATATATTGCTTGGTATTTTAGAATTAGTTATCATGAGTTTTGTTAAGTCTGAAACGAAATACTTGTTGAATAAATCAACAGGGCTATATATTGACTATCAAGACTGGTCAACAACAGTCGACAATCACTATTGCCCCCAATCGTCAGACGCACTACATCTACACGGCCAATCACCCCGGCGGCCGCTATGAAATGACAGTAACAGCTTTTTCACAGACCGGAAGAGGAGAAACTTCGGCGCCGATATCCACTGTATCTGGTAAACTTTATTATAGTATATAGTGGTTTCTTGGAATTCTTACTTCCGTATTGTATTTTTCCAGTTTCTTTACGTTTTCAGCGTGTGGATACGATATTGTTCTTCCACCAAATGGAACAATAAGTTCCCTTCACTCGCCATACTTCCTCAAAAAGTTCTACGAACCTGATGTTGCGTGTCAATGGAATGTCAGAGCGTCAGAAGGTCAAAGGTTGAAAGTACATTTTGATGCAATAAATCTGGCAGATAACACGTTAGCATGTGTGGAAGATTACATCATGATAAACGAAGATCGTTTCTGCAGAAATTCTTCGACTGGTGAATATTACATCACAAACAAAATGGATGCCAAAATAATTTTCAGGTCATCTCTTGGAATTAACGTTAAAACTGGCGGATTCAACATATCAATCGAAGCTATAGGTAGTCACTTTTTGCAAGAAAATTAAAATCCAGTGTTGTACATTGAAACTCAATGATAATGTGTTAACACGATGCTTTTTTTTATATGGACATGCTTTTCTTCATCTAAAATATATGCAGAATTTATGAAATGCGATACTGAAAAAGAACTGTGCTGTATCCTGGCTAGAGCTAACATATTTTTGCTTGCAAAAATAGATGTCATGCCGACAGTAAAGGAAGTGGTTAATTCCCCTGGGTTGATAGGACTGAATTGGGTCCCACCAGAAAATATGAAGAATGCGTCATTCAATTACGTCCTAAAATACAGAGTTCTACCAGAACTGAATCAAGAAGTGATCCGGTTAGGATCGAATATACACCAGTTCGTGATTCCAACAGGCCGCGATATAGGTCGCCAGTACGAGCTAGAGTTATCCATCATTGCAAAAGAGGAGGAGGAGGGACGATCTGTTAAGTACACCGTTAGATCTGGTATGCTATCAACAAATCATCTTCAGCTATACGCTTAATGATTCTGATCAATTCGAGCTAGATGTGCAAATTAGTATAGCATCAAATTACTGATATTTCTGCACTTTGTATTCTTAATTCAGTTGGTATTGTCTCATTATTACTGATTTGCATTTAATGAAATTTGTTTAGCTTGTGGCCATAATGTGACAGTGGATCATACAGGAAGAATTCAAAACCCGCCATCTTTCGGTTTATATCAACCAGACGTAATCTGTGAATGGTGCATTACTGCATTTCAAGGACGACGTTTCCGATTGAAAATCTCGACTTTAGAATTGGAATCGTCACAAAACTGTGAAAATGATTTTTTGGCTATCAATTCACAGAAATATTGTGATCTCGCGCATATACCTGAAAGTGCACTTCTATTTAACGACACCGCCAGGGTGATTTTTCACTCAAACGGTTCTGTGCAGAGAAGAGGATTTTCAATGCAATATGAAATGGTTTGTATAGTTTTTTGTTTAAATTTTATTTTTTGAATAGTTTGACTTCAATATTTGGTGTAGTAGAATATATCTAAAATATATATATTTCTTACTCAATAAAAAATGATACTAACGTTTCATATGCTGAATTTGCTGTGGCAAGTTTTGAATTCCTATTGGCACTGTACTCAATGCATAATAGCAATAGTAGTAAGCTCTAAAGATTAGGAAGGTGAAAATTCGAGCTACATATACGGCCAAAGTATTTTCACGTCGGGGAAAAACCCGCATAATCCTAATTCTACGACCGTCCTTTTGTATCTCGCAAAGTCGCATATCGTTAGCCTGAGATTATGAATTTTCATGAAATACCTCAATTTCATCCAAAACTTAATATGATCCCAAGTACAGTGGACTTTATTCACACGTCAGCTATTAAAATCGGAAAATTATCACACACATGTGATGTTTCAATCGGATCACGTTCGTCTATTTCCGTAATCGGAAAGAAGACTCGGACGTCGATCGACACAAGAATTGCATAAAATCGATGCATTTATTCGCCGGAAGCGCGTATGTGGATGAGGTTAAAGCAATATAAGCTGCCAAAATTGCAATTTTTTATAGTGGCATTAAAAGAGGTTAAATGAACGTTGATATGATTGAGAAAAAGAACTGCATCGTTTACACACCTTTACGTGATGAAAAATATATTCCTCGACATTCCGTTTGACCCTAACAACGGCAGCTGATTAATTGTCGGCGACAATCTCGAAGATAACCGATGTTGACACAAATGATTCTGATGCTGATCGGGGTGGATCGGGTTGTATCCGGATCATTAAAATATGGACGGCGAGGTGAGATAAAATTCTAGTTACCATCATTATATTGGCATTGTTAACGATGTTATATGTTTTTATATCTTTTTCGTCCCGAATTAGTCAAAGTCGGCTTTCTCCCTCGCTTCGAACCTTTCGTGTCAGACATCTTTCGTGCTTACCGGAAATATTGCGCTTGCGCATTTGATTTTGCCGAATGAGTTCAACTTTAGGTCATTGCATACGGAAATAATGTCGGAAAAATTAAGGTACGGGAAGACTTAATTTCAACTGTCGAACAATTTTTACATTTAATGCAAAAAATACAACATGTCAAAAGTTTAATCGATAAAATCAGGTATTAGAAGGTAGATGTTACAAAATTTCGATTAAATTTTAGGGACCCCAAAATAACAATTTTGACAGCTTATATTGCTTTAAAAAGCTAGAAGTGAATCCCGTATAATGTGTTATTTAGAAGTAATGATTATTTTTTCACCACAGATTCGGTCTTATTCACTCTAATACAGGAACACTTCTAGTATACTGGTCCCCAAAATATGGCGCTAAAATAAGGTGTTTTATATATATATATATATATATATATATATATATATATGGTACCAATTTTGATTTATCAGATGCGCTTTTCGACAAATAATGTCTCTTCAGTGATGTTCAAGTCAAAAAAAATGTTGGAGATTCGAAATAAGAACAAACTTGGAACATCTGCAAGATACAAAAAGTACCAAATTATATATATATATATATATATATATATATATATATATATATATATACGATCGCGTGAGCGATTGGTAAAATCGTAAAAACGGCAAAAGATTGCAAAATTAAACCCAAATTTGAATTTCTGGTGTAAAATTAACTTTAAAAAGCTGTTTTTAAACATTAAATGATCATGATTAGCTTGGTGAACTTCTAGGCTTTTGAATGGATCACAGTGTGCCGTAACCGTCCGTTCAAACCCTGCCCCCTGATCTTGGTAGAATATAATTTGCAAAATTTTGTGTACTTCCAGTTGTAAAGTACAAAATTAAGTCTCTAGCATAGAGTGGAACCCACACTCCGTGCATTCACAAATTTATTTTCTGATTCTGTGAATGTTTGTGCTGCGCTCGCCCTAACAGTTTTTCCCGTTTACGTACAAGTACATGCGTGAGTCTTCATTTTTTTTTTTTTTTTTTTTGGGTACATTTCTTGTCATTAGATCAGTTTACGTACATATCGAGGAAAACTCTAAAACCACCACTTTAAATCCCTCTGACTGACCTTCCTGTAACCAATATAATAGGGAATCGTGTTATTTACAACGAAATCGGTCTATCTATACAAGAACTATACAGGAAATTAGTATTGTATTGTTATTAATAATCTATACGTGAAATAATTCGTACAAACTACACAATCATTATACATAAAGCTAAGCAGGACTGTCAAAATAAGATGAAAAACAATCAAAAATTTTCTAATCGTGAATTAAATCAAATAATACCACACAAACGCTCCACCCCCTAGAAACCCTCATAATAATGATGATAGTGTGGATTAGCTCTTAAATCATACAGTATATTAATTTTTGAACATTTTTGAAGAAATTTCCCCAGTTTACATAATTCTGTAACAATTGTCGATGACAACAAATGGACAAACAAGCATAAAATAATAGTTATCTGCAATTTGTGACGGTGAACATAATTTATAAAGTCTTTCATTCCTTGGAATGTTACAAAATCGCGTAACATTTTTTCAATGTTACGTTCAATCTTGAGGTGATGAGGTGTTTAGAGTGTTTGTTTATATATATATATATACACGGTTTTGTTAAGTATAGTAGTTGAAGATCAAGGCTATCATTTTGTACAAAATACACTACCATATTGGAGAAATTTCAACATTACTATTTGCTCCTTGTATGCACAATATCATTTAACCTTTGTTTCACTTCATATAGAAATTGGTTTTCATTTACATTTTCTTTACAATTCCATATGTATTCAAACCTAAGTTATTAATCAGCTCTTTACATAGGACAACCTACAAGGGGAAGTATTGAATTATATACATCCAACATTTTTGATAAATGTTACTTGAATACTTAACACCAACATTGTATATTTTCTGTTCCAATGTAATTGCTTCCGTTCTAATTCATAAATATATCGTCATAGAAACAGTGCTTTTGTTCAGACCTAGCACTAATTTTTTACATAAATATGAGTGAATACTCTCTACTTCATTTGCTGGATGCAATCCCCAGACTTCACAGCAACAATTTGCAACACTACCAAAATATATGGCATATCAAACATTGCAATATTTATCATTTCCATTTGCATTGTATAGTTTTTTATTTGTATTGTATATTTCATTTCTCTCATATACTTTTCATTCGCATTGCATAAATTTCCATGTGTATTGTATATTTATTTTGTATTGTATAATTTTCCATTTGTATTCTATATTTTTTCATTTGTATTGTATAATTTTTCATTGTATTGTATAATTTCCAATTTGTATCGTATTTTCAATTTGTTTTGTATATTTTTTTCATTTGTATTGTATAATTTCCCACTTGTATTCTATATTTTTCATTTTGATTGTATAATTTTTCATTTGTATTGTATAAATTTTCATGTGTATTGCATAACATTTTTTGTATTGTATAAATTTCCATTTGTATTGTATTTTTTAAAATTTGTATTCTATAAGTTTTCATTTGTATTGTATAATTTTCCACTTGTATTCTATATTTTCCATTGCATTGTATAAGTTTTATAAGTTTTCATTTATATTGTATCCTAGTGATTGTTTATTTTGGTTTGCTAGGAAGGACTTCATTGCTTAACGTCCTGTCAGAACTTTTCACTGATATTGAGACGTCACCAATTGAAGGTGAAGTACCAAACCTTTAGACCTATCTTTAGCACACAGGGCCTTAGTAGTGGTGGTGGTGGTGGGGGGGGGGGTCTTTAACGTGCCAACACCTGCCGCTACACGGGATCTCTGTTTTTTATGTCATACCCAGAAGCCCCGTGATTTTCACTTTGGCGTTTGGCTAAGGTTTGCCTTAGGGTTGTCGCGGCAATGGCACGAGAGGGATCGAAATCACGGCCTCCCCGTCACGAACCAAACAATATATCACTGTGCTATCGCAACCGGTTACGTGCTGGGTGTCTGGGAGAAGTCGTGAGAACCCTAGTGAGTCCAGGGCAAAGCCTTGGTGAGGGACTAAGTGGCAAAGTCCTTTGAAACTTTCTGAAAAGTTCTGACAAAATAAAACACATTTAGTTTTTTTGACATTTCTTTTAAAAAAAAAAATCATATTTGTGAGCGCTAGGTCGCGGTAGCTTGGTGATGTATCGTTTGGTTCGTGACCGTGAGGCAGTGATTTCGAGCCCCTCTCGTGCCATTGCCGCAATGAAAAATATAGAATACAAATAGAAAAGTATACAATTCAAATAAAAATTATACAATACCAATGGAAAAGATCAAATATTGCTACGTTTGATATGCCATAACTATACGTATCGAACAATGACAATTATGCCCCTTGATGGATTCCAAAAATCAGTTTTCCAGACTTTTCTCCGCATTGGATGAAGGTATTCAGTTGCAATTTGATATGTGGCTTTGTCTTGGATAGTTACAGATCAGGTTTGAGTTTCGTTACGCTTGACCGACCTTTGACTGAATTATCCTACCGGTACGGATTTTTGTATTGCCTGCAATACACTCAAAATGCTTGTTTCTACTGGTATACACATATTTTCTATGAATTTCATTTCAAAAGCATTAACATACAGAGAAAATAAAACTGGAGGTAGAGACTCCTGCATTAAGCCCATTTGATAAACTAAAATTACTTACACGTGATTTGAATAATTATGCTTTACACGATGACTGTCTTCTTGATTTTTTTCTTTCAGGTATGAGATGCAAGGTAAAGGAGGCGAGTTGTTATTGTTAAATAGGTTGATGGAATAAGATTCCTATTTAGCGGGCAAAGTGAAATTTCATATTTTTGCCGATATCGTTGCATACTATGCTCACACTACAATAAAAAGAAAATAATGCAAGTATGACGTGTTATCTGTTTCTTTCTCTTTGTACATCTTTCTCCTTTCACAGTTGCGTCCACATTTGAGCATCCTTATAATGTTTCTGTGTTCGAGATCCATGACAGGAACCTGTCTGAAGCAGCAATGGCAGTGTCTGGTTTGTAGTGCTGTTACAGTTTGGTCTGTTCTGATGCTCGGGGTTGTTGATTTTAACGTTTTCTTTGGAGCCGAGGTACACAGTTTTCTTAAGAAATTGTTTGGTAAAAAATCCAACCATAGTTCCAAGCAAAACAGAGACTAGTATCCAAATGTTCATCGACATGACGAGCAGCATCAGAATATACGCAGTGGACACCCGAATGATGTATAATAGAGTCGTTATAAACCGCCGAGAAAGTACTGAGGGATTGCACGTTGTAGATCTGTCAAAGACACCGTATGTAACCAATGAAAAATATATCATTCTTCAATGTCATAAAGGACATGTTTAAACTTTTAAAGGATAAAACATTAACTGTATGTCGAATGTGAGTAACTTCAGATTTATTATGATGTGATTTCTTGGTATAATTTATGGCATAGTCAAATTATGGTAATATAGTTTTTGCCCCCTTTCTTTTTATACGGCTTTTTTGTTTGTTAATTGATTAATTAATTGACAAATATTACAAAGCAAAGTGAAAAAGAAAAATTCATTTTTGATAATTTCAATAGTTTAATGAATAAAGTAACACATATACTAGTATTATAATGTTAAGAAAAGTTTTGAAACTTACTGTTGAAAGCTATTTTCAATTTCTTTGAAACGTCTAAAAATTCTAAAGTGAAGTAAATCAATAAATTCGAAAACAATGGACAGAACTGCTCCAGCGACCATGGCCATCGCCAATCCTGAAAAAGAACGTCCCTGCTATTACCACGAATGCTAACCAAAGTCTTTGTATAAAAATGCTGAACAGTTAGCTACATTTAACATGAAAACTAATATTTTACCCTAAATACTGTAGCGGATTTCGAGGGGGAGGGGAGCGGAGGGCCGGTCTCTCTTTTTCGTTACAAATTTACAAAATAACGTTAGTAAAGCTCTAGATTTGGCACTCAAAATGGCTGAAAATTTTGGCCGATACTTGACTTTCGCATGTGGGCCCCCCTTTTCGTAAATCCTGGACCCGCCACTGAAATACCATTGCAATTTAATCTATAACCACAAACCAATGCAATCGTATTATAAAATATCAAATACCGTTATAAACTGTGATCTGATTATTGTAAACTGTGTCATTAACTAACGAAATTGGTGCAGTATTTGCTTAAAATAACGCAGAAAAGTATATAAATATATATATCTATATATATATATATATATATATATATATATATATATGATTGATTATATATTGTTTAACGTCCCGCTCGAGAATTTTTCACTCATATGGAGACGTCATCATTGCCGATGAAGGGCTGCAAAATTTAGGCCTATGCTCGGCGCTCAGGGCCTTTGAGCAGGGAGGGATCTTTTACGTGCCACACCTACTGTGACACGGGACCTCGGTTTTTGCGGTTTCATCCGAAGGACAGCCCCATTTAGTCGCCTCTTATGACAAGCAAGGGGGTACTGAGGATCTATTCTAACCCGGATCCCCACGGGGGTGTATATATATATATATATATATATATATATATATATATATATATTAACGTATCAGAAAACTTGGTATTGGTGAAAGTGAAGGCGATATGATAATTTAATCATAAATATTTACATTTCCAATGTTTTTGCCTTTTATATCTTTACAGATTGTAATAGCCATTTTCTTGTGAATGCATTGCAGTTGTATACAATGCGCGTATGATTCTTGATAAATATAGTACGTCTAATTTAACGGCTGGGAACCTCAACAGAAATGAAAGTATAATGTAAATGTGAATATTTCTTAATTATATTCCAAGTCTTTTGCGTACATATACGAGTAAGTGTAAACGTAAATATCTTATTAATATTTATTTAAAGGCCCAGACTCCATGGATACTTTTAGCTCTTAATATGGATTCTATTTTGGGTAAACTGCTAACATCTATGCAGTATAATGATACGAGGGCGAGTCAATAAGTAACCAGCCTAACTTATTTTCGGTTGATGTCCACCTATTCTTTTTCGATGTAACTGCCTTCTAGTGTGATGCACTTCTACAGCATCCACTGCAGCTTTGAAAGTGTGGACTCTCGCGTTGTCCTGTTGAAGCAAAACACCTTTAGAGAGTTTACCTCGGCGTTTTTCACGGATGGCGGTTTGCAGCTGGTCTAGCAAGTTTGCATTGTAAACTCCAGTTACTGTACTTCTCTTGAGTAAAAAGTCCAACATAATAACTCCTTTTGCATCCCAAAATACTGTGGCCATCATCTTGCCAGCAGATGGTTGCGTCTTGAACATCTTTGGTCTCGGGGACCCCGGCCCTACCCACTGACGACTCTGAGCTTTATTCTCTGGTTCATAATAATGAACCCAAGTCTCATCTACAGTCACAAGACGCAAAAGAAAAGCCTCTTTTGACCTAATACGCTCAACAAGGCGCTGCATACTGATGCCCTGTTTGTCATTGCTTATCGCTAAGAGATTTGGAGACCCAGTGGGTTATTAGGTTCCGCATATCTAAACGATCATGCAAGATTGTTGAAATGTTACCTTGTAAAATGCCTAATGCCTGCGCCTGAATTCGCCTAACAGAGTATACCAGATCCCGAACTTGCTCACATTTCTTCTTCGGTGGCATCCAGTGGGCGTCCAGACCTGGTCGGTACTCATCTTCAGATGAAAAGTATGTCTTTGCATCACTAGCCATGTTTGACATTCAAAATCTTATTAACGAATGACTCGATACGGGTGCAATTTTGTACCCAGGTATAAAACCTGTATTCAAACAAGGTATGAAAATCGTGACAGTCTCAGTCAATCGGAAATGGGAAAGGCTGGATACTAATTGACTCGCCCTCGTATTACTTTCTTGGGTATATCAATCGGTCACTTACCAGAATTCATTCACAGATTCCACACGTCGTGTTTCAAATGACTTGTTATTATTCGTTTCCTGGTTCTACGCGTCGTGTATTAGATCACTTACCCGAGTCCGTTCCCAGATGACTAGTATTAGATAACTTATCCGAGTCTGTCGCCAGATTCCACACATCGTGTATTACTTGACTGGTATTAGATAACTTATCAGAGTCCGTTCCCAGATTCTACTCCACGTGACCTGCCTGATTCATTAGCAGTTTCAATGTGTCGTGTGTCGAGTGACTAACCAGGATTTATTCCATATTCTATCCATTGCGTACTAAATGACTTACCAGAATCCGTATCAATGTCCCACACGTAGTGTATTAAATGACTTACCAGAATCCGTATCAATGTCCCACACGTAGTGTATTAATCTCAGTATCTATACACTTTTGCCAGCGATGTTTATGGGCCTAAATGCCACTTTTAAAGATGACCTTTTCTTGACCGTTAAGAAAGTCCTCCACTACATGTATGACGTCATCAGACTGAAAGTGGGTACCAGAAATGGTCATTTTCAGTTTTGGAAATAGAAGAAAGTCTTATGGAGCTAGATCAGGCGAATAAGGCGGATCCTCAATCAATTTAAAGCCACAGTCGTTAATGGCAGCCATGAAAATGAAAGAGTTGTGAACATGGGCATTATCAAGATGGAATAACACACTGTTACTGAGTTTTCCGCGGCGCTTGATTTTAATATTTTTCCGTAACTGCCTCAGAAGTAATGCATAGTATGTGCCATTGATTGCTTGTCCTTTTTGAATATAATTTACCTTTAGAATATCAGCATCCCAGAAAACCAAGACCATAACCTTTCTAGCTAATGGAACAGTCTTTGTCTTCTTTGGCGGGGGTGAATCAGGGTGCTTCCATTGTTTAGACTGTTGTTTGGCATCTGGGGTGAAAAGATAAACCCACTTTTCATCCATAGTAACAAATCGCTGAAGAAATTTCGCAGGATCTACCTCTGAAAGGTTTAGATTAGCATGCGACAAAATGCGCCTGGTGTGCTTCTGATCAACTATCAGAAGTCATCTGCCTAATAGCTTTCGCATTGTAAGATCCTCTGTCAGAATGGAATGTACTCTTTCCTGTGAAATGCCAACTGTACTGCCTATATATCTTTCTATAACTCGCCTGTCATGCATAACAATATCATGGACTTTATTGACCATTTCTGGGTTTGCAACAGTGAAGACCTTCCAGGACGGAGGTCATTCTCACGGCTCTGCCTGTTTAAATGCTGCCACCCACTTTTTTACTGTAGCATATGAAGGGGCATCTTTCCCTAGTGTTGCTACCATATCAGTATGGATATACTTAGGAGCTAAACCTTTCTTATGCAAATATCGGATCACTACTCTTTCACCGATTGTGTCCATTTTGCAAAAGTCACTGCCTTCTTTACTTTAGAGTGCTACCTCGTCGATATGAACTGACCAAATGACACTAGTCTTCTGGTACACGGCCTTAAATAGTCAGGGAGTAGTAGGACTGATAAAAGTACGAATAGGCGGAACCATGTTTGTAAGTACAAAATTGTACTTCAACTTGACGTTTAATCTTGTGACCTGAAAATCAATAAGGATCATGAAGATCAACCACCGTTTCAAGCTTACTTACTGTCAAATGTGTCTCAAAATATTGAGCAAATACTACTTTTCGATATTGTAGTGGTTTGACCTTTGACCCAATAATCAATATAGGCCATCTTCTTGTTAGGGACAAACACGGTTTCAATGTTAGATAGGCTAACTATCAATCGAGGGGCTTTTTAAATATCAAGCAGGCAATACTTGATCTACAGGCGGAACCACGATTTTGGTCTAAAAATATTGCTATTTTATATAGTGAGATAACTAGAAGCTACAAGCAATTTTTGCAAGAAAATGTTAAATGATCATGAATGTGATATGTATCAAGTAAATAGCAAGACGTGTATCAATTAAATTGCAGCATGATGTCAGCAAAAAACATCAGAGAAACGGCACATACGCACTAATACCGGTAATGGATAAGTTTGGGTTTTTTTTAAATTATGTATGTTTTTTGCAAATATTGAACAAAGTCATATCCAAACCAATTCGTGATAAACTTTTCAAATTGCTGTGCAGTAGAAAAGATAGTTCCTTGTACACTTAATATTTACATATTTCAATGTAAGAAAACTTAGCAAACAAACCTTTAAAAAAATTAGCATTAGCGTTTCATAAAAAGTATACTGTCGTGAAGCGTTGCAGTTCATGTCCTCATATATTTTCCAAATTGAATATTTTTTTATATTTGCATTCTACTTTAATTTATTTTGGCGTTCTAGCCGCTAAAACAGACTTACTAAATTTATCAAAAGTTATATGCACATTCTTCACATCTGCATAACATTAAAGACTTCAGGAAATGGTGGTAGGAAAAGACATTGAAGGCAAAACATTGGAAATGCAATATAGTGAGACGTAGTCAGTAAAATCGGTATGTTAAAATTGAGTATGACAATAAATATGTACAACAATGCTACACATTTTGAAACTCTTTGCCTATTACGCTGTCTATGACGTAACAGTAGCATTAGCTTTCGCCGCTGATTGATGGCGTTACCCTTTTCCTCACAGACCTTCCGAGTTGATTTGCAAAATTTCGAAATTTTTATCACATTTCTTTACAAGAAAAACTAAAGAAAATCAACTATGATCAATCTCGTAACTCCTGTAATGAATACAAATTAGAGAATTGGGCAAACGAGGGCTCCGGGATATAACAGTGGGGGGATCAGATATCTAGGAGAGGTAAACATCCCCTGTTGACCGGTCACGCCCGCCGTGAGCCCTATATCTAGATCAGGTAAACGGAATAATCCGTAGTCAGAGTCAGTGTGTCAAGAACAGCCTAACAATTTTTAAAAGATTCTTGACCGTTCAGAAAGTCCTCCACTGCATGAATGATGCCCTCATCAGACTGAAAGTGGGTACCGGAAATGGTCATTTTCAGTTTTGGAAATAGAAGAAAGTCTTATGGAGCTAGATCAGGCGAATAATGCGGATCCTCAATCAATTTAAAGTGTGACAAGAACGGCCTAACAATTGGTATGAAACACACACCAGACAGCCTTTGGTCCAATGGCAGGTTATATTGGCAAAGTAGATCGTTATAATGACCATAGAATTTGCGAAATGTTGACTTTAAACGAGACTGTTGAAACCCCAATACGTATGCAAATCATTACAGGCCGTGCAAGAGCGCGTCTGTCTTGATATGGGTTTTTAAAATGTACATGTGTTTCTGCGGGATTAATGTAAATGTATTTTTTTGATGATTTCTTCTAAAAATTACTGTTAGTATTTAATTGATGATTGAAATTATTTTCAATTTTTAGCGCTTGATTTGTATAATCTCTAGCTAGATAAATCAAGAGTATATAAAATGTAATAAACATTATAGTTGTCAATTTGTACTACGTTTGTTTCGGGTTCAGCTTATTTCATTTCTATCACTATTCGCTGATGAAATACAAAAGGGTGTACAGTGTTTTGAGGATTAGAGACTATTTTTGCGGATTCACACAACTAATAATATATTTAAGTGGTCTTGAAGTGATAAGGCGAGTCGAGTCTAGGAAGTAAAAACTCCAAATATATATGCCTTGTACAGTCGTTTTTCTGACTAAAAGACATTTCAATTAAAGTATGACTTCACAATTAACTCCTCATTCTGTAGTGATGCACAAAGTGCATATCGTCAGTATGGTCCGATCTGATAAAAAGAAGTATAATAATTAAAAAAGTTGCTTTTTTGTTTAATTTGTAATCGAATAAAATGTTAGATTTCATGTCCATAACTTACTCTATTTTGTCGGTAGAGGAACACTTCTATGTAAATATATCTTTGACCTATAGGGCTGGTATTGGTTTCAGTTTTTACAAAAAGCTTATTGATTTCCATTCCGATCGATGACTTTAGGCCAGATGCATGTATTTATTTGTTTCTCATGCATTGCCTTCGTTCTAGTCAGTACACGTAACTTGTCAAGATTGAAGAAACCATTTCACAGTCGTTATCTGAGCAACATGAATTGTGTACGCATTTTTAGTTCTTTATCTTGAAATTTCATTTCGTATTTCTCAGTTTACTTTAACAATGCAATTACTTCATATGCGTTTACTTACAACTCATTTCTTTGAAAATAATATTTTAAAAAGTCTTTGGTGTAAGAAATACAAATTATGAAAATGAAATTCAAGAAATTAACTGTCGTTAATGTCGTCCTGATGCCTGGCAAAAGGACATAAACCTTAACTGACCCAACCCCACTCTTTTCTAATCTGTAAATCTTCCTCTTGCATTTTTAGCAAAAAATATCGCCAATGCACACATTTTTCCCAGGAATGAACTGCATCTACTCTGCAGTATCTCTCTTACAACAGTGCTATTTCCCAGTGGTGTTCTTTAAAGGCAAACGCAGCAAATTTTTGCTCGGCACTTGTGACACTTATGACACGTGACACTTGTACATGTATTGAGTAACACACAGTGTGTTTACACTGTGGT
Organism: Ostrea denselamellosa; assembly: GCA_024699665.1. NCBI lineage: Eukaryota > Metazoa > Mollusca > Bivalvia > Ostreida > Ostreidae > Ostrea > Ostrea denselamellosa. Next base: position 3,439,888 of record JAMZEH010000064.1, on the reverse strand, counting down.
ATAGTTCCGGTTGATTGCTTTTAGTTACAGAGAATTTATGATCTGCATTCTCATAAATGTCTTCTACATCAAAAACAAACATGCATTTAAGGAAGAAAATTGAAGCAAAATACACAACCCTGTATACAAAAGAATTAAGATGGTGTTCATACAGATGAAAATTTTAAAACATTAAAAGTGTGCCAAAAGGTGGATTCGAACCAGGATACTTAAAATGTTGATTATGAACGTCTGCGGTCTAGCCATCTGAACTCTACTAACTAATGAATATAAACGGCATAAATATGAACCACAATGGTAAAAATAGGTTTTTGTATTTTGTAGGTTTTATGTAAATTTCGACCCCAGGGCAGGGGTGCCCTTAAAAATCCTATTTTAAATTATTCCCTAGATCAAAACCTATCATAGTTTTTGATAGGTAAACGGAGCAATCCGTAGACAGTGTGCCAAGAACGGCCTAACAATTGGTATGACACATATCAGACTGCATTTGATGGTAAGTTGTACTGGCAAACTAGATCGTTATAACGACCATAAAATTTGCGAAATGCTGGCTTTAGACGAGACTGTACAAACCCCTGTAACGTCAACTTCTTTGTCAGTTGCCCGCCTCGATTCAAAAACTGATCATGAGCAGAACAAGCTCTTGCCTATCGAATCAGTTGGGAGATATAATCACCATATACAGGTGATGATGGAATATTGCAACATAAATAAGGGAAGTTGACGATGGAGAAATTGAAGTCATCCCGTTTGTCATAAAATTGAGTTGTTAGTTTGCCGCCGGCATCTATTTTCCGTAAAATATCTAACTACGAAGCAGAAGTGGAAGACTCTGTGATGTCTTTTATTTCAAGCTCAAGGGATATCATGTATTCTATATAAATTCTTTATGGAAAGATCTTAGACTTTTTTCACGTTGTGACCTTCTATCATGGTTATGTCATTAACGTATGGTGCTGGGTTGGAAGCACAATATGTGGTCAATTTTTTTCATGGAAATGAACATTGCAAAATATCTTTTAAAAATCACAATTTCTGAACAACAGCAGAGCTAAGCTGAATCATATCATATGAGCGATGTGCCTCTTGTTTTAAGATATACTGGGTTACTGTCTCCCCCCCCCCCCCCCCCCCTCAACTATTTTTGGTAGAAGCAACGAATGGAAACAATGTAAGTTAGAAAGTATAAATATTTAATATAAGGGACGTTAAAGGGTGTCCGTGTCAAGGATTACAACCCCTTGGAACGTACAAGATCGTTTCCTAGATTTTCGAAAAAGAGTAGGCTCATTGGGGGCCGTCAGGGAAACTTCAACTTTCAAAACCAACAATATTTCAGATGCTCAATCGCCGTAAAATGGCTGAAATATTGCCAAGTCGGCGTAAAACCTCAATCAATCAATCAACCATATAATGACAGTACTACATCATATAATGTCACTACCACATCATATAATGATATGACCACATCATATAATGTCATGACCACACCATATAATGATAGTACCACATCATATGTCATGACCATACCATATAATGTCAGTGCCACATCATATAATGTCATAACCACAACATGCAATGTAATGATCACATCATATAATGACAGTACCACACCGTATAACGTCATGACTACACCATATAATGACAGTACTACATCATATAATGTCATGACTATATCATATAATGACAATACTACATCATATAACGTCATGACTACACCATATAATGACAGTACTACATCATATAATGTCATGACTATATCATATAATGACAGTACTACATCATATAATGACATGACCACATCATATAATGACATGACCACATCATATAATGTCATGACCACTCCATATAATGATTTTACACCATCATTTAATTATATAACCACATCATATAATAATATGACCACTTCATATAATGATGGTACACATCATAATTAACAGCTTGTTGTTAAGATAGCTATTGCATTCCGTATTATATTAAATGACTTAGTTAATCCGTTCTCGGGTTCCACTCGTCGTGTATTAAATAACCTACCAAAGTCCGCTTCCAGATTGCATACGTCGTGTACCTGATCCGTTCTATGGTTCCACGCGTCGTGTATTGAATAACGTACCTGGTACCAGAAACCACACGTCGTATATCAAATGACTTCCCAGAATCTCTTCTCAAATTCCACGTGTTGAGTCTTCAATAATCCCATCCCCAGGTTATTAAATATATGTGATATATATTAAAGGTACATAAGAACCAAAAATTAAACAACCGTAATCTAACATAAAAACTGGGGGAGATTTATCACTAAATGACATAGTCCCGCTCCCAGGTTCCACGCGTTGTGTATTAAATAAGTGACACTGTTTATCAAAGGACTTACCAGAATCCGTTCCAAGATCCATGCATCGTTCATCAAAGAACTTACCAGAATCCGTTCCAAGATCCATGCATCGTTCATCAAAGGACTTACCAGAATTCGTTCCCAGGTTCCACGCATCGTTTATCAAAGGACTTACCAGAATCCGTTCCCAGGTTCCACGCATCGTTTATCAAAGGACTTACCAGAATCCGTTCCCAGGTTCCATGCATCGTTCATCAAAGGACCTACCAGAATCCGTCCCCAGGTCTATGCATCGTTCATCAAAGGACTTACCAGAATCCGTTCCCAGGTTCCACTCATCGTGTATCAAGTGAATCATAGTAATCGTTGACCAGTAGCTGTACATCCTTTAAGACGCCGGTAAATGCCTCTATTTTAAATGTGAAAGAGTCCGAGACATAAATACTATTTATCAGACATTCACATATGAAAAAGGCAGGGTCAAATAAAAAATGAGAAATTTAGTTATGGAAAATGAAAACCCATTTTAAAACTCAGATTGTAAAACTTTTTCTATCTGAACTTTTGAAGTAATTATTATCATTGTAATATTGTCAGGTGTGTAATTCTATATTCTATTACTGTCTACATTTTTATCGCATGAAAAGTGAATTTCACAAAGAAGTAAATTGATGTTTGGACCATCAAAACATTTCCGATCGATTTACTTCTTTGCGGGGTGATTATTTTTTCATCTAAAACAGACTTAGAAGAAATAGAATTAAAAAAAAATAATGAAGGAGGTTGAAAATATTCATATTCAATTTATACAGAATGTAACGTTTAAAGAAACATTGAATCTGAATCCACTTACTTTTCCAAATTTATATTTAAGTCCTCAATACAAAATCAGAGTGTTTCCCTTTTAAATGAATACTTAGTTTGTGGAGTATCCTGCTCCACACCTAGGTTGAGTGCAACTTATCACTGATCAATACGTCCTTTTATGAAAACAGGACATGCCTACTTATAAGGTGATGCAGAGTGTATTTTCGTTAAAGTGATGCCCCCGTCAAAGTTTTGTGGATAATAAACAAATAAAGTTTAATGTAAAATAATAAATGACCTACATTTTACAGTCACTCCCCTTACACTGTAAGTTGGGGACTTGTCCGTCGTTACGGTAGTAAGCTATCTGTTTATTACATCAACATACTTTTATATTATCAAAGAACTGCGAACGATAGCACTGTTTCACCGCCTTGCTCCTGGTCAATTTTTAGAAGGTAACATTTTTGAAGGATTGTTTACGTCAATATAGATATTTATCTGAATATTCATTAAGGGTGATTTACTGGACAAAACAAAGAGAGATAATTCTATAATTTGGCTTAAAATCACGTATTTCACTAAAGAAATCATAGAAAACGGAAAATATTTTTGAAACATTTTCACCACCACCCATCCCCGCTAAACACAAGTCCTTATTATAGGTATTATAAATGACATAGCAAATTTAGACCCAAACATTTGTTTACAGACCAAAACATGGCGAAAATGTTCACGCTTTGATCCACTGCAAATGAGGTTAAACTATGTTTTAAAGTTAGAATCTGATAATGTTAAATTTACATACGTTAAATATAATATTGCTATTATATCGCTGATCAATAATAATGTGTCAGATATAAAAGAGAATCAATATCACTTAAACATTAATTACACTGTTCACCGAATTTCCAGTTCCTGTCTAAAATTATTCTCAAGAGGAAAAGAAAAGAAAGAATTTTATACTGGCATCGGTAGTGCACAGGTAGCACAGGTAGCCAAGGAAGAGTTACAAGCGTGGGAGTGATCTGATCATGTTTTCTCGTTCTAGATATAACTAAGGGTAGGTAATAATATTTTGAAGTAGTGGTATTTGAGTGCGGAACTGCAATAGGTTGTAAAGGAGCCAAATTTTGACTTAAAAGTAAAGAGCAGTAATTCTTACAGTAATATTTGACAGATAGATGACTTCTTTCAACAACTGAAATTAAAATTGGACCAAAAAAGTGAGGGGGGGTGACTGTATCATTTGGAAGGGTGCAGTTGCAAGTAGTGGATATGGGGTGATGAAGGTGACATGGCCAGAGAAGGGTAGGGAGCTGGAAAAGGTGCACCATGTGGCTCTTATGGTAGAGATGCGCCTGACAAAGTCACAGTTCCCAGGTGGATACCTGGAGGTTAGCCATCTCTGCCATAAGAAGCTGTGTGTTAACCCAGTGCACCTAGTGATTGAGGCACATGCCACTAACTTGGAGAGGATGAATTGTTTCCGTCAGGGGATTTGTTGTGAGACACACCTACCAAATTGCATCATTTAATGTAATTGTTTAAGAAAAATAGAAATACTATCGATTTAACTTTGAGTAATTATGCTTGGGATTTCCATTTTTTTTTTTTTTTTGGCTCGGGCTCGAAATTCGCCCAACATAACATTTTTCTGGTACTTGGCTTCTTCTTGATGCTTCTCATAAAGTTTGTATATTTTTTTTCGTTTAGCAACTCTTTTAAGTTTGTGGGCTGGCAATTTTTTATAAGATTTGCTAGATTCATATTCTTTTTGTACTTTATTTAGGGTTTTGTCCATTGAACTACCAGTGGGGATGGCAGCACCTACTCCTGCACACAGATCTCGAATAGAGTTTCCCGGCCATTGTTAGAAGAGTGGACAACACTGTGCACCCGACCTGAGAAGTTTCGTGTAAATGTTACATTACGAGGCAGTGATCGTCGCAGGGTTCGATTAAAGCTTTCAACTTTAATCGAGTTGCTGTTTTTGATCGTCTTGGCCAAGACAGCTGGAGACAACCTTTTTGAGATGCAAGCATGGAGCAAGTCCTCATTCTCAGCTGAACAGGTTATTTTAAAATGGTCACTTGATATGTACTTTTTCTTACCCAGTTACTTTTTACCCCCCCCCCCTTTGCACACCAGAGAGTTTGTTCTGCATGATGAATGATCACCCATATAGCAATGCACTATAGCAAGTTTGGCATATGTGAGTTTGTTTTTCATCTTATCAGCATCTCCTGCAAAGACCTTGTTGGCTTGATTGATCTCGGTCGTGCAGCTGTCAACTGCATCTAGGGCAAAATTGTGCAGAAGTTTGATTCTTTCAGCCTTGTTTCTTCCAGGCATGATTTATACCAGGTTTTTGTCTCTCTTGATAGACTTTCTTATGTTCTCGGACAAACGACGAATGTCGATGTAATGAAATGGTTGTTTTTTTCAGAAGCCCTTCCTGGTACAGGGAATGTGCCGCTCGACCAGCTGCATTGTCCGGGTCGGTGGTTACCTCCTGTACCTCAAGACCAGTGTGACTCACTAAGGAGTTCTGCCATTCCCTCATTAGCCCAGATGAACTCATCCCCTATGGTGTGATGCATTGGAAGGTTTGGCCCACATACCCCAGGACTACAGCAGTGGTCAACAGTGCCCTCATCAAGTAAGTGGCCATGTTTTGCGCAGATTTTATTTTTTGTCATCACTTGTGTTATTTGGTGTTTTGTGGTGACGTTTTCTGAAAAAGAGTACAAAGTTTGTGTCGCCGGCTGGAAAGGTGTCTCACCCATCCCTGAGTACAGGGTGTTATTGTACAGACCATCACTCTGAACAGAAATGGTATGTGGGGACTCGTTTCCCCTGAGGGTGTTGACTTCCACCAGCTGGTGACACCTTCGATTCATATCCTTCTCATTTATGTTCTCAATTTTGACCAGTACTCTAGTGCTTGACTTTTGTAGGGACTTGCGTGAAGGGGGAGGAGTGTTGGTAGAAAGAAGAATTTTCCTTAGCCCATCATTTCCTAGAGGGGTTTGACTTAGGCCAACTTGTACGCTGTAGCTTACAGTGGCAGCCTTTCTCCCTGAGGATTTGGTCTCTACCTCCTCATACAAATTGTATATGCCAGACAGTAACTGACACTGTGCACATTTCATCCTCATCCGGGTGGCAAGACCACGCCTCTCCATTGTATCCAAGTCCCATGTTAATATTCCATTACAGTCTGGCTGATCCTGCTTATGGAGGAGGAACACCTCATTAAACATGGCTACAAGGTGTAACAGCCTGTGTGAGTCCTGGTTTGCCCTAAGAAGAGTAGTCAAAGTATTCAAATCTCTTATATAAAGTATTGAGTGCAAAGAGTATGCTGGCAGTTACTTCCCTTAGACTAGCTGACTCATCATACAGTACTTACTAACGACATAATTTTAAACAATGTTGTTCAAATACCTCCAAATTGGTATTTAGTTAGATGCACGAGTTATAACTGTTTGCACCATTCCTTAGTTTACATATAACTGCATGTATTTACATTTAGCTGTGGATTTCTTGAAATGCACTCTCTGGGAAGCTATATTTTTCATATATTGTGATGTAACATATAACGAGCTGGTTTGTTGGCCAAAATTATCTTGAAAATTTCATGCATAATTATTAACTTACATAAACTTTTACTACCTGTCTGACATTTGGACATCCCAGCATTCATTTCTACTTTTACTCTCCAGCTTCCTGGGCCTTAAGAGATGGTGACACCCTGGCCGCAGCAACATTTCCCGTCTCTCGGAAGCTGACGGAGGGTCCCTCACTACCTGATCCATCTCAGGAGACGGTCTCTTATATGGACCAGGTACAGTTTTTACTTTTTCTGTCTGCACACCCTTATTATAAGGCATAGATTTGACTTGAAAACCCTGGGTATTGTCCTTCTTAAACTTTGGCATATTGGGATATTGTCTGTTTTCCAATTTAAAATTGCAGAATTTTTCAAATTAATTGGTGCTGTTCAATGCAGTAGAGTCTAAGCTTTGATGATGCAGTAAAATGCTGGACTGATTCTTATCCAAGATCTTTGTAAACAGAAAAGATGGGGAGACACTGGTCATGTCCCTAATGTTCTTGTGTAATGGGGCGGTTAAAGTTATCGCACCTACATCAGCAGCAAGGACAACATATCAAGAACCACTAGATTTATTAGATTTCTACATGCTATCTCTTCCTTAATCTCACAGAAATTAGGTGTTTAGACTTCTGTGAAATTACATATTTAGTAGTTTTCCATAATTTTTCATAAATTTTGTTGGTCCTCCTTGAAATCAGGGTAGAATCTACTCTTATGAAGAAATTGTCAATATGATGCCTTGAAATCATTTCATACATAAGGAAAAACAAAAACATGTAAATTTCATAGCATTTTAGTGAAAAATCAGATCGCAATATCATCCAAATTGCCCGATTCTTTGTTCCTGAGAATGTCACTGTCCATACATGGTCCAGCTCATTTACATGGTGACAAATCTCATGACACTGAACTTCCAGGTCTCAAATTTCACACATGTACACTGGTAGGTGTGATGTATATAAAAAATACAAATTTCCCTAATTCTGAGGTAGGTAACAATGAAAGTATAGGAATGAGAGTGCCAAACCCCCAGATTGTTTACACCGGATATAGTTTACCTAAGAAAGAGCGGAGGTAAAAACGAATAGATATTACATGATTGGTGGAAATGGGGTATGATGTAATTTTTATTTGAAAGCAAAAATATCATGGATTGAAATAAATAATGGGCTAAGGAAGTATTGCAGAGAATGTATTTTTGGCACAGGAAATTATAAGGGTAGGTAATAATATTTGAGTGCGGAACTGCAATAGGTTGTAAAGGAGCCAAATTTTGAGTTATAAAACCAACGGGACCCTATATATTTTTTGTGATTTTTAATCAGTGCTTGGAATGAACTTTCATATGAGGCAAAGTATTTCTTTGAAATCACTATAGTAAAATAACGAGAGGGCCATAGGTTTGTATAGAGTTTTATGGGAAAATAATTGGTACTCTTTTCCTTTCAATGCCTAATTATTATTTTACAACATGCATTATTTTGTTTTATGACATCATGACTCCTTGGCGTCCGATGTTTTTATCCGATTTTCGGAACAGCAGAAAAATTATGGCATAGGATATGTAAGTTTCAGAATTCTGGTTTTAAATTCATTGTAATAGAATTACAATTTTCGTGATAAGTTAAGGCATGTATTCTAATTTCTGTTTTTCAAGACGTTAAATTGGCTTTTCATATGTACGTAAGCAACAAATCACGTGATACCCGACATTTGAGGTAGTGAACATACAAATACAAAGATGGTAAAACGATGTATATGGGACACTTGCACCAGTGATTCGCGCTACAAGGGCAATAAATATAATTATAAGAAATATGACTATTTGGTCAATTCCTAAGCCCAAAACAAGATTATACGAAACTTTAGTGTGGATGAAAGCATGTAATTGGAAAAATTTTACTGTGAGAGAACGTAAATAAATAATTCATGCTTACTACATGCAGCAAGTACTTTCTGGAAGGTCATCCTACAGAAAAATATTCTTGCCCAGTTACTGTGGGATCGTCATTCCAAGGAAAACCAGCAAGAAAAACCCTGAACTAAAAAGCGGTGTTGTCTAGCAATCATGGGACCCCAACCACCACAAAGTGTCCTGTGACATGGAAATGAGTCAGATATGGAAATCGTTCCTAGCCCGGCAGCATATATTATTTTAGATGACGTAGGTGATATTGCGACAGATTCTTTTGTTGATGTTGGTAAGAATTATAGAGATACATGTGATATTCATATTCTATTTCTTAAATATGTTGCCGCATTGAACAACTATGGAAAGTATAATTTAGAGTTAGATTTTTGAGATATAATATCTTCAATCAATAACATATTACCATTATGTACGGATCAAATATAATTATTATGGTATGTTATAATATATCCATGTTTTAAATGTTTCTCAATCATTTGTTTTGTCTTTTTTCTTTTCAAAAGTGTAACCTGACCATTTCCCAAACCAAACTATACAGTGTATAAATGATAAATATACGTAGTGAAAACTTCTATAGAAATCGATCTAAGGAATCTGGAGACAATTATCCCCGAAGACAGCATTCTACACAAAATTATGCCAAATCCACCCGACATAAAGACTGTCATCCATCTTGGTAACCAGTACGGCCATAAAACTCGTGTATGACTTGAGAGTCAAACTCCAGGTCAGTCATGGCGCTGAAATGATAAAATAAGAAAAACCGAACCACATTCAAATGTTTTGATAAATTTACACATTAAAAGGTGGGGATTTCGCTTTGTCTGCTCAAATAGTCAGGTGTTTATTGCGCATGATCATAAAATTAAAAGCTAGCTGTGCATGTTTACCAAAATAGCATAGAGGGTACCCGAGAAGAAGAGGAGTTATCCAAGTGGAGAACTGCGCCATCGATTAAAGCAATAGGAGTTACTGTTCTTTGTTCAAGAAATATCATTTACATTCTGTACTAAATAACCTGCAGGCATGCTTATGAAGCTATCTTAGGACTAAAGTATCTCTTAGGACGAACTTAAGACATGTATCTTAGTCTTGAGTGAGGCTACCGAAACCATCCGGCTTGGAAGATTTCCAATGTGGGGCCAAAAGTGGCATATATACTTTGTATATGTAAGAAATTTAAATATCTTTTGTTATTGATACTATATTGAAACTAAATAGATATTTAGAAGAAGTTTGTAGCCTTTACCAAATCTGTAAATTTCGTGATCTTAGGGGGTAAGGGTATGGTTCCAGAGTGGATGCAAAATTATTATAGTGATTATTGTCTGTCATTTGAAAGACTTCTTGAAGTTTGCTGATACAGTATCAAAACTAAATGCATACTTAAGAAATGCAGAAGACGATGGACCAAAATTGTGAATTTGGCAACCCCAGGTTTTGACTCTAGGATAAGTCCAGATTTGTCATATTCTGTTAATGTTACATATATTATGTAAAATATTTCATCAGTATAGGCATATTTGAGAGCATTTCAGTTTTAAGAACACATCTTGTTTTATACAGTTGCTGAATATTAGAATTTTGCTTAGATATTCAGAACAGGAATTTTCGCAGCCCTTAGGATTAGTGATACTTTTAACTAATACTCAGTGACCGATAAGGCCTGTGGGTCTCTTGTTCTATAGAAAAAATCTTTTTTCAACCCTCACGGTGGCTCCCAGAGTGAAAATGAAAATTCAGAAACTTTATTGCACATCTATAGGACAGCACCAATTATCTTCTTAAGGATAATTCAGCTACTGCGTAATGTGGAAGAGTTCTGGAAACAGGGTTTTTTTTCCTTTTCGTTAGGTAAAACGTCATATTTCGTCCCCCATTTGGGCCCCAGGGTGAAAATAAAACTGCACATCTACATCTACAGGACACCACCTTTTATGGAAATCTTTTTTTATATAGTTAAAACCATCTTTTTTTAACCCCCGAAGAGTTCTGGGAACGATTTGCTGTGCACAATGGATGTTGTGGTTTATTTTGTGTCTTTGAAATTGAATAACACTTTTCAAGAATTATTGCACAAAAGGATCGAGACGCAACAGTGCATCACTTTCTTTTACCAAAAGAAAAGCATTGTAGTGTTTTAGTTAAAAGGATACATAAATGCTCTTTACATCAAAATGTTTTTAAAGTTTTAGAAAACCTGCATGCATTTCATAAATGAGATTCAATGTCATTTATGAAATGTATGCAAATTAATTTTACCATTCTTAAACAGCAAATTTTATCATTCTTAAACGGATTAAATGACAGCAAATTTTATCATTCTTAAACAGATTAAATGTAATTTTTGATGAATAATAAATCACTTTACAACTGTTAGAATCATGCTTGGTATTCTTAATAATGAATTCCAAACAAATGTAGAGTTATTTCCTCCATTGTACAAACTATTTCTGTATATTATTTTCTAAACGCCTTTACTGCGGAACTAAGCAACCTGTATTAAGAGACCACCTGTAATACGTGATCTTTTTTTCCATTCTCTTAACGACGATCTCTTACACAGGTTTGATTATACCTACAAATAAGTGGCACGGCCATGGGCACGAAAATGTATCCTTCTCATGCCAACATTTTCATGAGAAGACTTCAAAATAACCTACTACTGTGGGCACCAATAAAGTCTATTAGTTGGTTACGATTTATTGACGACATTGAGATGAAATGGGTAGGGAGTCGAAGAAACAACATTATAAAACTAGTTAATGCTTTTCATGCTGTCATCAGTTCAAATCCCTACATCCAGTAACGTCTTCCTAGACACCAACTCTAAAATCGATGACGGAAATGTCGAGTTCAGCCTCCACGCCAAATCCACTGACTGTCATTTATATCATGCCGTTAAGCTTCTCATACGTTCAAAGGAGTACCTAAAGGTTTAGCCACCAGAGTCCGTCTGCTGCACTCCTATACTTGGGGGTCTCTATGGACGAGTGGTTAGAGCATCGTGTTCAAAATCACAAGGCCTCTCTTCTCTAGTCGACGTGGGTTCGATTCTCTGAGAAAGTTTGCCAGTTTACTTTCGGAAGGTTGGTGATCTCTTCCTGAGTACATTGTATCTGGGATCTCACCTCCACCAATGATAAACTGGACGCCACCAGATAACTGAAAAATTGTTGAGTGTGGCGTAAACAACAATCAATCACTCCTGTACTGTATCAAGAACAGAGCACACGTCTGATAAACCATCTGTGTAAGGAATGCCATGAAATCTCAAAAGTGCAAGCAGCTATTGATGAAATGTCAAAACAATCCCTACTACAATTTAAAGAAAAATTGTTAGGTGATAGAACTCCAGTGGAGAAATTCTGGATGCATAGACTGAAGTTATTCTGCCCCAGTGGCATGAACAATTGATTGATTGATTATTTTACGCCCATTGAGAATTTTTCACTCATATTCAGACGTCACCAGTTTTAAGTGAAGTACCACAAATTTATACCTACTTGTATGCTTAGCACTCGGGGCCATCACAGTGAGGGTTCTTTAACGTGACAACGCCTGTCGCTATAAGGGACCAAGACTCATGATTCTCACTTATAAATGCCGAGCGTTTGGCGAAGGAGCAATCACTACCTATATTTACGTCCTAGGTTTGACGAGGCTCGAACTCCCGACCTCCTGGTTACGAAGCAAACGCTCTACCAATGAATGTAGCCTACATGTAGCTTACCCTAGTTATTACTCAGTGTTGTTCTACCTGTTTTATATTGTCTATTCGCCGTCTACTTTCTGTAATAACATCATCATTTGCAGTCAGTCTTTCCATATTTTCTTTACATTTTATATTTTGATTATTTATTCATTAAAAATCATTATTATTTTTCATTATTATTTTATGATATTCATACTTAATCCCCTACTTTATATGCTATTAATATACTTCAACAACAGTATTTATTCATTATCCTATTTTATCGTTTAATTTTATTATTCATCAAAGTTCAACACTACTTATATAGCGTCATAACTCCACGTAAGAAATATTTATAATGACACGTCATTAGAACAAGTTAACAAACAACGCACCACCCTGTCTTGTCTTAAAACACACACACACACACACATACACACACACACACACACACACACACACACACACATATATATATATATATATATATATATATATGTATATGTGTGTATGTATATATTTGTGCGTGTGTAACCGTCCATGTATGTAATCAAACACATAGTCTTAGGTGATATAATTTATTAAGGTTCCCAATTCAGGAGGATGATCTAGAGAAATACATAAAAACATTAAGTAAACTCTCACACTATCATTTACACAATGAAATCAAATTAAAACGAGTTCAAAATTGATATTCAAAATTAATAATCAAAATTATAATTTAATATTTTAATAATTACCAGTAGAGTAAATTCAATTCTTGTCGTATACTCGGGAACAATCACAAACTGCTACAAAGCTACGTTTCTCTAAAATGACAATAGCTGCATATAGTCATTCAGTTCGGGTAGGAGTGCTGTGGTTTTAGTTTTGGAAATGGGCGAGAACCTCGTTTACATATCACCCAAAACCGGTGAAACAACTCACAATCCTGTACAACTCATACACACCAATGGTATTCACCCCCATGAATATGCCTAATATTCAGAAGGCTTACGATAAAATGAAAAGATGAATATGAATACTGTGATATGATATTTAGTATGTTATATGTATAATATATCATGAAATTTTTCATCCTATCACACACACACACACACACACACACATATATATATATATATATATATATATATATATATATATATATATATATATAAATATATATATATATAAACTAAATGCATTTTATTCGGCTATATTACAGTTTGTTGTTTCAATTATCTCGAAGTGTCCACCTAAGTATTCATCTTTTGTTTGGAAAAACGAGACCTTGAGGAGGTGAGGGTCAGTTCCATGTCTTCTATAAATCTTTTGCTTTCAATGTCTCATCCCTTGTTGGTATCCTTCACCACTTAACGAATTTTATGTCTGCAGCACATTTTGACATTTTTTATGGTCCCCAACTTCAGTAATTAGAATCAACGATTTCTTCCAGAACACAAGCACATCGTTTACCTTGACGGCACATAGTATAAATTATCAGACAGAATAGTAAGGTTACGTGTATCTACCATTAAAGTCTCACTGATATTAGTTAATTTACCCTGAAGTATACATTGGATGCATGTACATTTCAGAATATGTATTGTTTATTAGCTAGTTAGGTATATCTTTCTTTCCTATAGTCCAGAAAGTGTTTCTCCCTTGACTGTGATCCTGTTAGCTCCTTCTCTTTGTTAAGTAACGGTTCAAAATTCTTGTGATTGGTTTCTTCACGAAGGTGGGTACCCCCGTTTTCGAGATCTGGCCTTGTATGTTGTTTTTTCATGATTTTTCTAAGGGAGTGGCCCGCAGCTGTCCCGAACAAAATTGTCAGCAATATCCAGATATTCATTGTCATCACGCACAGCATCAGGATATAACTGATCAAGACACGGAACACGTAGAAGATAGATGTTGTCAGCCTCTTCGATATGGAGGAGGGAGTGTACTTTGTATACCTGTGTGAGGAATGTATGAAATGAATTTACCAGGAAAGATGAATCAAGATAAAGAAAAGTATCCCCATTATATCTCTAACAAATAAACAGTTAAGTGAATTAATCAACATTTAAGCATGCATTGTGTTTAAAAGTTTCTCTAACCATTCAAGGACATTGTAAGGTTTAATTATGCTTACTGTTGATTTTTTTCATTTTTCCAGCATGTGTCAACACATGTAAGCGTGATATCACCAAGGAATTCAAAAATGACGGATAAAACAGCAGCTGTCACCATAGCACTTATCAGTCCTAAAACAAAGTTCATTGTAAATTAAAGAAACGGCTAAAATGCCTTCAATAGGAGAAATATGCAAGCTTCGAGATGCGTTCGAGTGAACTCTCTAACACAGTAAGGCGCGAAATAATTTGTTTACATGTGGGAGTGGGACACATTTATACCCATCTCAGTAGAAGTGATTGTGCTTAGTAACTTTTCATGTACACTTTCATCACCCAAAATTGATTGATACACAAACTAAATTAGTGATAAGTATTCAGAGAGTAAAGAATGCAGGAAATTCTTATTATATTAGCTTATTTAGTTGTTCGTATCTACCAAATCTAATATATTACTTGCGAATATAACATTCTTTTTATGTTTTCACTTTTTAAAAATAGTTTATTCATATTTTAGATTGCCTTTACAATGTTCAAAACACTCGGGTGCATGTCTTGATAACAATAAAACAGTTTTAAAGACATCACATAGCATTGCTTATTTTACCTAACATACTACTGAAATCTATATTTATTCTTTTGTATGCATGAATACATCTTTAAAGAAGAGTAGCGTGAAAACCAGAGTTCTGGGCCAGATACTTACTATAGGATCCTCAGATGACCCATTGACGTCATCAATAACCATGGCAACGATAAGGACAAGAACACACATTGAACAGGTTATCATTGACGTCATCCATAACCATAGAAACTGTTATAGTAACTATATGAAGCTGATGACATCATAAGTAACCATGGAAACAAACACCCTTACTTTGTTCTATTGTTCACCTCTCTACCTCTCTCTCTCTCTCTCTCTCTCTCTCTCTCTCTCCTCTTTGTTCCAACAATTAAACAAAACACATCAAACAGGTATTTAAATGCTACGTCATTGCTAAATAAACAATTGTAAACAATAAAACCGAACACAAAACATGAAAGGGCTTCTTATAGTCCCTATTGGGAGTTTTCCATGACGCAAACAGTGTAATCCCTTCCTTTAATCCATAAAAGAAGTAAACAACAAAAGTTACGAAAGGAGATCCTATAAGGTACAATGAATAGAGATTCACTTGACCGAAACTACTGCAGGTAGAAACGTGTCCCTATCCATGTGTCTTGACCGAATCATTACAGGAAGAACCATTGAGCATTTAAATGGCTTATTTCCAACGTATTTAAGCTTTAAACACAACACTGTTATTCATTTTGCCATACATATATTTATTTTCATCGACATGGATTACAAAATTAAGGTAAAATACACATTGGCAATCATAAATAAGCTTGCACATCATTTTCATTGACCCATGAATTAAATTTTGAAGGCCAGTGTAACCACACAATGAGGTATTGTTTGTTTTGTCCACGACCTTTAAATTTAATATTTTTTCCACTTTAAATTCGTCAATTTCACGAACGTTTACTTTTTGTAGTTCCGCTTGGTAAAATGTTTCTTTGATTTGTTCGTTTAGATAGTCTTTGAGTCTGTATATGGGCAATCCTCCTCTTAATCGTCTTTCTTTTACTATGAAAATTTCTCTAGACCACTTCTCGTTGTATTCGCGTGAAAATATGTTTCTAAGATGGCTAATGCGTATATGATCCCCTACTTTGAATTTAAATGGTTTCCTCACTCGCTTAGTTTTTGGTATGATGGGTAATTTTTGGCCAATACATCTTCCACCAAAGGTCTCTCTCCTTATCCTTGGTCACTTTATCGGGTGGCATGCCGATTGTTCTATAGTAGGTTGCGTTGTAATTTCTGGCAAAGTCTTGTAGCTTATCCACTTAACGATACAATTGTTTGTAGGTGATATATCGATACAGTTTAGTCTTGATCGTTTTTACCACTCGCTCGGCATAATTGGCTTTGACTTCGGTATTGTGGGCGTACAAATGATCAATGTTTTGCTCTTTCAATAAAGCAGTAAAAGCCCGGGATCGGAACTCCTGACCTTTATCTGACCGAAGTCTAGTAGCACGACGGCCTGCTGCAGTGACGTTTTGGTCTTTTTTTCCTTAAGAGGTTGCATCCATAAGAATTTAGAAAATATGTCGATGATGACTAGTACAAACGCCATCCCGTCGTTTTCCTTGCTATATTTATCAAATCAACATCCCATTAATCATCAATGTCAAGGGCGATGACTGTTTTTCTTTAAACGCCTCATAACACCCCTCTGTAGACTTGTCTTTGCAACCATTTTCTAAATTTCTATTTACTCAATACCTCTTTTCTCACCTGTCTCACATATCTATACAATTTCGCAGGTCCCAAGAAACTTCCAGCATTGACAGGATCATAGTATATCCTTGCTAAATAATCCTTCCAGGACATTTTGACACTTCAAAACTCGACGACAATATGAGGAAGCACGTAAACATTTTTCATTTTTATACACGATATATAGATCACGTGACATTTGCCACGATAATAAAACAACAACAAAAATCTCTGTTATGTCCTTTATTGTGAACACAAATCCTTATTTGTACAAACGATGTTGGAAAGCTCTTCTTCAGAGTCGGTTTCCTCCTCGTTCCACCCTTCTTCCAGAAGATGACGCCTTTTGTTTAAAGCCATTTTGACAGATGATTGATCGTTATAGCCATCGGAAAGGAATTTTTTGACATCTTTCATGATTTTCGAGGGAATAGGAATTCAAATGAGGGATGAACAGAATGATTAATCCGTATTTTTCAGAAAATCTTTTGAGGTCTTTTGAATTCATTTTTTCCTCGTATTTTTGGTCCCATTGTTTTTCGTTTTCCACTTTGAACCTTTTCATAAGATAGTTAAAGACTTCTTGTTCCTGGTTTTCTTTTTCTTCTTCCTTCGCCTAGGGAGCGATAAGGATTCGTTTAGAAGGGGATGATCTTCATCATCTTTATCGTCCCGTTTTCTCTTTAGGGGGAAGTTTTTTGGGCACCAACGTTTTGGATGTCTCTGCAAATCTTGCATATCGTCACAGGAAGGCATGTCTCCAGAAGGAAAGCTGGTTTCTGTCTGTTCTGAGAATGTCCAAAGTTGATCGGTGATAGGAGGTTTGAGATACGTCCGACTGCTAGGCGCGTCCTCGGGATATGTTCCACCTTGATTCATTTTATAGGCGTTAAAATATCTGCGTGTGGATTTGACGATGCCATATAAAGGTTACCATTGCTTATAAAGCCACAAAATTCTCTCTGGAGAAGGGGAAACCTTGGTCTTATAATGTTCGAATAACATATTTACTACATACGTCTATCCCGAACAGGTCGGTCCTGACATGTTGGCTGTAAGATGTTGAAAAATAAAGTCTTGTTGTTGTTGCTGCTGCTGTTGTTGTTGTTGTCGCTGTTCTTGTTGTTGCAGTTACTGTTGTTGTTGTGACACATCAGATTCCTGCATGTCATGTTTACATTTCAGATGCCTTTTCAAACTATCAGGCCAGGAGTAAACACTTGAACATAGATTACAAGTGTACATGTTGGTCCTTTGACGTCCTCTCGTAGAATGGTAAAAATGATGTATAGTTTTCATTTTATAGACATTTCCACGTTATCTCATTTGCATATGCCTCACGCGATCCTCTCTATTACATAGACTACGAAATCGTAGTTTCCAGTGTCATTAGACTCCGGAATCTTGGTCTTCGGAACCCCTGGACTCCGAATTCCATGGTTTTGGAATCCTTAGAATCCGCGGAGGCGCCCCCGGGGAATTTTAATGAACCATGTTTAAATAAAAACGCCAGGTATTTGTTTTCATGTATTTATGCACTTTTGCTATTACATATACTGAAAACATTATGCAAACTTTTGATGCACTGGTCTATAATGGACACACAAGCGGTGATAATAACCAATAATACACTATACATCTGGTGTCTTACAGTGTCCTTGTGCTATGGTGTGAATACCATCGTCCAAAATATATCTTTTATTATCAAAGGGACTAGTGTTGTTCAGAACAACAGTGTACAGTTGGTGATGGAAAAATCTAAAGGTCACCACTGTTTCCACTTGAGATTCTCTGCTAAACAGACATGTCTTGTAATTTTTGTGCTGAATATTAGATTGCTCGATTGTCCTACTGACATCTTTAGCTCTTTTCGTCCTGGCGAAATATTGCTTTGTCCCCTTGAATGACCCTTTTCTCGAAAGTAAAGCTATACATCTTAGGTTTCAGACCTACAAATTCTACCATGGCCTGACCATTGCATTCACCTTTCATTTTCCCTAACACTTTTTTGGTTCTCTTTCCTATGAAGAAAATGTGTGTTTGGGTAATCACTAAAATCAAAGTACTGCTGATCCTTTAGCATGTCGACATACACAACCTCGGTGGATATGTCGTAAAGCAGAGAGCACCGCTATCACCATTGTGTTTCTTGATGTAGTTGTAATGAAAATCATACATCAAGACTTTTGACAATTCTAAATCAGAAAATCCCAAACTACGTGTTGTAATCAGTTTAATAAATACATAAAGTGGGGGTGTTTGTTTCCATGGTTACTTGATGTCATAAGCTTCATATAGTTACTTTAATAGTTGCTATGGGTATGGATGACGTCAATGATAACCTATTCAATGTGTGTTCTTGTGTTTATCGTTGCCATGGTTATTGATGATGTCAGTGGATCCTCTGAGGATCTTATAGTAAGTATCTGGCCCAGAACTCTGGTCTTCACACTACTAAGAAACTTTAAAGTGAGTAGATATATTTTCGGTGCTTTCTTCAAATTCTTTGATTCTACAATACATCTTGTATTTATAAATAACAGTACCTACAGTCGAAATTAAGTTATTCAACATGACAATTCTTTGATTGTATTTACATAAAATCCAATAAGAATATGCTTCCTTTTGATTCAAATTTGACAGTCTTCGAAATCATTTCCTATATATGCTTTACATTTTCACATAAATAGATTAAGTGTTCATTGTTTTCAACATCCTTTTTACATAATTCACACATGTCAGATTCAGTTTTCTTCATTTTCTTGAGAAAAAATTGTTACATAGAATATTGTTGAGTAGTTTAAAATTAAATTTTGCGAGCTTTTTTTCATATATGTCAACGGTTTTGTTTTTGTAAATGTGTCTCCAAGATGACTCATTAATATTTAAAGTTCTGCTATAAAAGGACTGGTATAGAGATGCATGAAATTTCTTTTTCACAAAAATGTTATATATCACTTTTTATGAAACATCTGTAATTTCAATATATTTTTTCATTGATATATTTTCAAACACGAGTTTCATGTGCAAGTTTTGATAGGGTAAATCTTGAAAATTCAAATTTCTTAGCTATTTAAAAATATTGCTCATAAGTTTGTATTCACATAAAATATTTCTTTTACTTTTAAGATTATCATAAAACCATTGAATGGATTTAATCTCATCTTCATCAATATCGACAACATATCTGAATTCACTTTGTATCCAATTTTCAAAAAAATACACATCTTCCCTGGAATTGAAAAAGTTTGTTACACCACAATGGTTGACATAAAACATCACACAGTTTCATATCATTGACGTTCTTGCATCTTTTACATTATTTAAATTGAAATATATGAATACTTCATAATAGAAATTGTTAGAATTACTAATTTCAAAATCACTCAAATCAATAGCATTTGTTTTTAATACATAATCGATATCAATGGAGGGGTGTTGTTTTTTTTCGATGCAAAAAATATTCAGAAAATCTTTTAAATTGCATTGGAGGAATAAATCCTTTTCACCCATGCTGTTTTCAATGATTTATTTTGGATTCAATGCCACCTTTATATAAATTTCCAAACATTTTATTTCTTATAATTCTGTCCTTTCTGTTGCAAATGAAATGTAATTGTTTATTTGTTAAGAAATTTGATAGTTTGATCATTAGGATAATCAAGTATCGATGTTGTATATATAAATTTTGATATAGCAAGAGTTTTAATTAGAGACATCGT
Source organism: Ostrea denselamellosa (assembly GCA_024699665.1). NCBI lineage: Eukaryota > Metazoa > Mollusca > Bivalvia > Ostreida > Ostreidae > Ostrea > Ostrea denselamellosa. Next base: position 3,419,344 of record JAMZEH010000064.1, on the reverse strand, counting down.
TCCAAAAAGAGTCAATTTTCTTTTTTTCCATGATTCAAACGACTTTTCTACATCATCTATTTTCTTGATCCAGTTATTCTTATAACATATGTCTTTGTTATGTCCAATAAAATTACCTAGCACCTTTACACATGTGTCATTCACAGTAATACCATCTATATCTGCATATTGACCCTTTAATGGTCCCAATAATATGCACTCTGTTTTTGAGAGGTTTAATTTCATACCAGAGAACTCACTAAATTATGAATTTCACTAATCGCTGATTTTACAGAACTAACATCTTTTAAAGGTAATGCACAATCGTCAGCATGTTGCTTCACAATTCATACCTTCTTTTTTAAAACCGTGTATTTTATCATTTTGACGTAATCTAATTGACAATACTTCAGCAATAAACAGAAAAATTACCGCCGAGATCGGACACCCCTGACGGATACCCCTCATCATTGTACATCTTTTTAAAAGCCAATAATTATTTTAAGTCTAAATACCAGATTTTTATAGAGGATTTGAATCCATTTGATGAATTCTTAAATAAGTGTTTTTAACATAAATGGCCACTCGAAAGAATCCTTTTGGAAATCTAGGAAAAGTAAAACTGTTTCTTCATTATTGTTTTCACCATATTCAAAAATATCAACAATAAGTGTAGCAGTTATGTCAATATGTCGACCTCTCATGTATGCAGGCTGACCCTTTGATATAACATTATCTAATATTTTTTGTAATCGTTTTGCTAATACAAAGGCTAAAATTTTATAATCTGTATTGGTGAGGCTGATTGGCCTATAATTATTCAGTTGCCGTTTATCACATTTTTTATATATTGGAGGAATGGCAGATAAACGGTTTGTTCTCAATATAATTTACTTTATTCTTTCTTCTTTTTTTTTTTTACTTCTGCTGCAAAAGTCATACAAAATGATTTAATACCATATTTCAGATTTTCCCATGATACTTGTGGTTCATCACTAAAATTATCAAAATTCCGAATAAATGATTTCATGTTCAAAACAAAGGTTTCATCATTCAATAAAGATACGTTAAATTTCCAGTAACCTGGACCCCTTTTTAACATTATACGCATTGACAAACACCTATGATCACTCATTCCAGTCCACTGGGTACCAGGTATTCTTCTAATAATAACACTTTTGACTTCAAACATAAAACTTTGTGATAAATACATAATCAGTGCGACTTTCCGGAGAGTCGCTTGCATCGCACCATGTCAATCCAGTTTTATCTGGATGTAATTCATTCTACATGTCACATAGATTTAAGGTACGTAAGCATTTTGTCAAAATATTACTACTTCTACTTTGTGTTATCTAATATACAATTAAAATCTCCACATATTATCAAATTTTCTAGTGTATTTGCATGTTTATTAATCCAATTGCATTCTCTCAAAATAAACTACATCTATCAATTAGATTATTTGGTGCATATATGTTAACTAAAGTAATTAATTGATCATCCACAGAAACATTAACCAAGAGTTTTCCTCCAACATTTGATGTATGTATACTTGATATATCAAAGTCACTGTCCTTTTTAAAACAAATACTAACTCCTCTACTAAGTATTGAATCTGAAAAGCAATGAAAAGATTTCCCTAGCTTATATTTAACTTTGTTTTCTTCAATGTAATGAGTTTCCTGCAAAAAAAATTATGTCGTCTTTAGAGTCATTTAGCCATGTATAATTCTTTTGCCTTTTTTCATCAGTATTACAGTATATTACAGTTTACTGATTTGATTTTCAAAAATTCCATATTAGTGTGTAATATATACAGTTAAAAAGAAGATACAAAAAAAAATACAAGCACATAATCTTAGAGTTACTTTACCGTCCCCCTCCTCGGACATATTGTGGATTGGCTAATACGCATACCCCTGGCTAGTTCTGCCATTATTTTGTATTTCTTACATTTATATATTTAAACACAAGCCGCTTTTAATACGTTTTATCAGGCTTCCTCACTGACCATAGATCCATTCTGTCCCACTTAGACATTTAAATAACACTAAATTACTTCCTATATTGAAGAGCTTTTATCTCGAAGCTGGCGTATTTATCATCATCTGTAGCGTTAATTACAACATTTAAATTTGATATTTTAGTTCCTATGATGTTGATTGAACTCTATGCACACCGGTGTAATTATCCAAATGCCACGCATCGTGCAGCAAGTGACTTCTTGTTAACGTAGTCCAAACAGTCATCACGACGAAATCTGAAAAAAGAAACAAAACATTAGAAACATACAAATCTTCATATCACTACAAATATTGGAAGTGATTGATGTTTGTAGTAAATGCTATACACAATGAATAGAATGAAATAGCCGAACGTTTCTAATGAAATGATATAATGGCATACAAATGATACGTACCTCCACCGCCTGTACAAAAATATTGCGCACTTTTCCAATCTCTTTAAGCAGTCATGCCCGCACACCCAAATTCACGCCGAATAAAACTATAAAAACAACTCTATCCTTTGTTATGGCTTCTATGTCCACAGTCCTTTAAATTCTTCGGATTCATTCTATTGTTTGGATTGCATAATATGTCATAATATGAATAGTCGGTTAAAGATGTTTTTAACTCATGGTTCGATGTAAATAGTTCCGACTTTAAATAAAAATTACTTTTCCTACTGCTGAACTTTTGATATACTGTGGTCTGAAATAGGTCAAATATGTGTTTGGTTTAAGAAGATTGATTGATTGATTATATGTTGTTTAACGTCCCCCTCGAGAATTTTTAACTCATGTGGAGACATCACCATTGCCGGTGAAGGGCTGCAAAATTTAGGCCTATGCTCGGCGCTTATGGCCTTTGAACAGGGAGGGATCTTTATCGAGCCACACCTGCTGTAACACGGGGCCTCGGTTTTTGCGGTCTCATCCGAAGGACCGCCCCATTTAGTCGCCTCTTACGACAAGCAAGGGGTACTGAGGATCTATTCTAAACCCAGATCCCCACGGGGCGGTTTAAGAGGAATCCAAGCCAAATGACATCTTTTGAATTTTGATTTTATTTCAAAATAATTAAAGGTAAACTAATAGCAGTCTTTTAGATATTTTGTCACTGTGGCGGTATCATTAACATCGTAATTATGAGAAGGAATGGACCTATTTCCTAGAAAACATCCTTTATGATTTTGAAAAAGTTTCAAAATCTTCTATTCAAATGTTATGTTGGAATAATTGATGAAAACTCTATAATCACTTTAATTGCAAGTTGATTGTGTCACCGAATGTGATCACCCAAATTTTCTCTAATCTTTACTATCGCAAATGCAATTAATGTGACAAGAAAATTAGAAATGATGAAATATCTATAGGTCTCAACAACAATCAGTTATGAAATCATTGAAAATATTTATTAGCATTATACTTTTATAGATGTATAAAACCATTTTCTGATTGATAATCTGTACAGATTTTTTTTTACCATATTTTGCTAACATGTGTACAGATTTTTCACACAAAATTATGCTTTTTAAAAGGCATTGTACAGATCTGTGTTTGAAATATTATCACATGTATGTGTTGGGGCCCCAAAAAATAGCTCTGTATTTTTTTTTCTTTTGATGAAATTCAACCCGAGCGGTATATCAAGTCATGTGACCTTGTATACGCTCACGTAATAGCGCTTTCATTGCCTCTAAATATGACCCTGTCACTAGGACGCAGTAACATTTAAATCAATAGATTTCATTTTTGCAAAATTTCACATCCTTTTGTTCAATAAAATTTCAATAATTCATTTGAAAACTTGGGATATTTATTAATCGAGATTTAGTTAGGAAATGATTTTATTTGAAACTTTAATGTAAAACTTACTATAAATTCACAGTACTTAATGTAGACAGGAAGAAAAGTATCAGCACAACTTACCTTCATTCGTCTTGTTTTAAATCCCACATACGTGTGTATACGCAGTGTAAATATTTCGTTCGAGAAATTTCTCATCTTCAATACTGGGTTATATTTACTCTTAGTTCCTGGTCATTTGAATGTGTACCAAAAAATCCGTACTCAATGATAATGGTATTTAAAAAATATAATTGTGTAAACAATCCACGCCCAAATGAAGTCAAAATGTATTTATAGAAATAAGGAAGAGCCTTAAACAGTAATCTCGGTTTTTATATGAAAATTAATACAATGGTTACATTTTCCAATATATTTTTTTTTAATTCATTACTGACAAAACAATGGAAAATGTAATTCTTGTCGAAACAAACCTTTGCTGTTTTATGTATTTTATGCTGTGACGCACAAACGACTTTTCAACTTGAGTTAAAAGCGTTTATCTATCGAACTACGCTTCAAATTCTTTTCTATTTAATTCGACTGCTATCAACATAACTAAGAACTACTTTTGGGCGTCGTTATTGCTTGAGTAATGGTCTTCGTTTACCACCGATAACATTATCAAAATATAAATCGTAAACAGCGAGATGTGTTGTTGCTTTGAATGGTTATGTAAGTGTTTGTTTTACGAAATACGATACGCTAACATAAGATATCCAGATAACAAGCAATCTTCAATGGAATGCATATTTTAATCAAAGTATTGAAAGTACTGAAACGAGGTGATGAACGATACAGAATGTCATAAAGCTACTAATGCTGCATACTGAATATATGTTCTGTTTAATTCCTATGTTGCTAGGAAAACATTGGTCTTGAAGGTGAAAAAAGAAAACCAACAGGAAGTAGATTTGAAAATACACTCTCTGTCATTGAATCAGAGTCCCTGATCATGAGGAAGTTTAAATCCATATTAAATATAGCAGCTGAACTGCCTTTGTATGCAAAAATTGCACAAATTCTTTCGAATGATTAGCAAAACAGAAATTTAAGGTAGAAGCAAGAGAAAGGAAAGATCATTGTCTTCAAAACTATCAATCATATCACCCGTGTAAATATTCAATATTGATACAATTAATCTTCAAGGTAGGGATGGTTAGGCAAATCATGGTGATGAAGATTTGAATGACTACATGAAACTGACATTTCTGTACATCAAATCACCTTCTTGGAGCACTCCACTCTCTCAGCAATTTTTCATTAACCTTTTCATGGCAGTACAAACAAGTGCTACACAGTCTACCTCTGTTTCCTTCAGAAAAACACATCAAATCCCCGGTGAATGTTAGCAGTTACACATTCTCTACAGAAATAACATTATTCATTATTTTCTTGGATTTTTGTTGTCCTTTGGTTTCATTATTTTTAGTACAATTAAGATTTTTTTCCATATCATTCATTCTTTGTTCTAAGGACATTATTTTAAAACTTAAATAACACATGAAAGAAAACTAGGAATTGTGTTATAGCCATACTGATATTAATTTTCGAATAAAAATTCTAAAACAGGTCGCTTTTGTAAATTAATTTGACTACTCATCAAACAAATGATGGTGGATATTTCTTTTTTAAATTCCAGTGATTTGTTTCCACGTATGATAATATTCAACAAGAGACTCACATGCCTTATTGTTCACCTGAGTACTGGTTAAAAGTATCACTAGCCCCATGGGTTATGGAATCTATGATAATTTTCCTGTTTTGCATATCTAAGCCATTTTTTTTTTAATTCAACAGCTGTATAAAACAAAACGTGTTGTTTTGAAATAGCACAAAGTCTCCCAAAAGTGTTGATACTGATGGAAGATTTACATAATGCATGTTACTGTAAACATTAACACTATATGACCATTTTGGGTCTGACCTAAAATCAGAACCCTGAGGTCGCTAAATTTACAATTTTGTACACCACTTTCTGTATTTCTAAGATATGCTTTTAGTTTTTATACAGTATCAGCAAAATTAGATAGTCTTTTAAATGATAAAGATATTTAATCATGATGATCATTTTAGTCCTATCATAGTACCAAAACCCAAGCCCTACCTCTGGGAAAATGTTTACCATGATAAATGACTATCTGCCCCTTTAAAATATTCATGACATAGTTTCAATTTAGCATCAGTAGCATTAAAGCAAATGTTATTTGAATGTTTTACATAAAAACACTATATGCCAAGTTTGGTCGACCTGGAGTCAGAACCTATACCCCAGGGATCATGAAATTTACAATTTTGGTAAAGGCCTCTTGTTCTATATAACAATGTATTAATTTTAGTTTTTCTTACAGAAGTGTGGCTGTATAGAAGATTTTCAAAGATCGTTCAATTTTAGAAATTTTTCCTCGCCACTAAAGGGTGTAGTAGTTCTTAAACTTACAATTTATGTCCTACTTGTCCCAAAGATGTAAGGCTCACGGCGGGTGTGACCGGTCGACAGGGGATGCTTACTCCTCCCAGGCAACTGATCCCACCTCTGGTATGTCCAGGGTCCGTGTTAGCCCATCTCTCTGATTTATATTTCCTTAGAAATTACGAGATTGAATACTGTTAGTTATCTTAACCTTTTCACGATTCATACCAGTTTTAAAAGGAGTTAGAATGGTAGTTATCAAGAAGGAGTTAAAAAATTTTCAATTGGTAATGCACGACGGATGCTGACTAATTGCGATAGGTCACCCGAGTCACCCAGGTGACCTAAGAATTAATTACATTTTGTCAAAACAAATACTCGTCAAAACGTTTCAAGAATTTAAAAAATGTCTCTTTAAAGTCTTCAATTTTTAACGAATTGTAGTCTTCTGATTGTTGATCTCTTGAAGTAATACAAGCTGTAAAAAATCAGCAAAGTAAATAAGAGAATATTACTTGGTAACATATCTACTGGGAGAGTTTCGTATAAACAACCATAGCCTCGGACACCATCGTCGTATTCTCAGATACGGGTGATTACCAAATATAATCGAATTGCTGAGACCGACGTCATACTAAGATATAATACGTTAAAGTCATTCATGACATGATGTAATATATTAAAACAAACGAAATATATAGTTACTCATGTCGGTTTCTAAGTGCAAAAAAGTCATAATTACTGGAATGTACCACTCAATGAAATTTTGATAATGAATGTTTCAATAGAATTAGCATATTGGATAGCTGCAATACCATGAGCTTCCATGAGAATCTTCGCTAAATCTGCATTACTTTCCGTTAAGTTTAAAGGAAGTCACTACAGATTCGAAGTCTATGTGGTTGAAGGCCCGCAAACGAGTGACCGATTCAAAGTGTCGCTCACAAATTTAACCTTATTTTCAACCAACGAAAGCCAAATGTACTCCAATGAAAATAACATTTATAGAGGATGTGAAACCATACTGCTTTAGTACTGCTTGCTGTTTTGTCCAGTAGTGAAAAAGAAAAATACATTCGAATAAGAAACAGACTTCGTAACAAAGCATTGTTGTGGCTTTAGTCATGTAGGAGGATGACATACCATTTTCTTACGCTAGAGATTTTTTTTCTCTCACCCTTTTTTGTTGGTTTATTTTTAATATAATTTGCGCTAGAGATTTTATCATAATGTGATTATTCTTGAATATGAAAAGTTAAAAAAAAATGATTAACTTTCCACATGTGAACATCGAACTTGCTAATAATTTCAGCTGCAGTGTATCTCAGTCACTACTCTTCTGTCCGCCTTACAACACCAGGATGATTTGATATTGAAGATGCAATTGTAATTAACAACAACAAAAATCTTCAGAGTTCAAATAGTCAGAAAACAGAAATGATTAATAAAGACTTCTACAATTAATAAACAATTCAATATTTCAGATACTTTTGCTGGGAGATTCAAACTAACCTTGTAAAACAGGAGTAAATGCTTCTTAAAAATGTAGTTTGGAGTTTTGAAGTGGTTTTCTCTCTGATGGTGATAGCGTAAAATCATGATACACTGTACCTTAAATACTTCGACTTTGGTCAGTTCCGAGAGTCCCAATGATGCTTGAGCTCCTAATGTCCCATGGACCATGGACCGTCGCGCCTTTACCTGAATTTTTGTTGGATTTCTAAATAAACACCTATTCAGTGGACCTTGTAAGTATTTCGTTTTATTTCCACCCCTAGCAAACCTACTTAAATAAACACATAAAAAGAAATCGCGCGGGGAAAAGTTCCCGTATCCATTGTTAATCTATGTATAAGGTATGAGGAGGTTTAAAGGGGCATAGTGATAAAGACTGATTACAAATTGCAATGAGTGAACTAACGTTAACTGGTCTATATCAGAGATTAACAGTTTCACTGACAATTTGAACACGACATTTGAATCGAAGTATTTGTTATCCATAATATTCCATTAATTTACTTTAAAAGTTGTGGAAGTGCACACATGCAATTATCATTTTCTGGTTACCAGTGCTTATGCGTAGAATCGGAGTGCTGTTTTTTAATGAATCATTACAAGATATGAAAATTTCCGTTTTCCATTTTTGTTGAAAAAGCAACTGTCTATGATGTCAAAAAGTCTAGTCTTTAATTTATTATGAGGAATGGTCGTGTGAAGTGTTGAAAAGTAATACGTTTTGATGTTGTTTATTTTGGGGGGATTTTGTGATTTCAAATTTACTAAAAAAAAAACAAAAAACTTTAGAATTTGTTAGAATACACATTTGATTTATACCACTTCTGGCACATGTTGTGGCACAATACGTTTGAAGTTTCTCCTTCACAGCTATTCCTACTTTCGTGAGGAGCAAAGATAGGGGCTTGGTAGAACATTTATTGATCCAGCAATGTACCTTTGTTTGTAAGGTTTTTGTGAAGTTTGGAAATCCAGTATAGGTACAGGAACTCATATTCACTCGTCCCATTGACTGAATATTAAAATTATTTAAAACTGAAGCATGATTTTGAAGAATTAGGGCAGACGTACCATTACCAATTGTTGGATTAATGCCAAGTTTGTTTACAATATGGCTGTAATAATGCGTCTTACAAACAAAGACAGTGTTGTTACGAACTTTGTCAGCTGGAACCAAAACAGATTTCTCATGTAACCTGTCTAATTCTTTTATAACTTCTGATTTACTAAACACAGAGAGATTTAATTTATTATGAGGTACGCACTTTGGTTTTGATGTGAGCGATTTTAATATCCCTCTTATACTTTTTATCCAATTTACAAGGTATCAAGTTCTTCGTATTTAACCCATCGTCTGGAGTAATCTTTGAAAGAATTCATAATAGAGATGAAGTTCTATCGCTAACTGAAAGATCGAGATTCTCTGACTTTAGGACCCTTCAAAATCAGTGATTTCAGGTCTTCATTTCAACTATATCAACATCACTATTGATGATATGTTCAACTGGACTATAGTTGAAAGAAGACGAAGAACAAGAACACGTAGGTGGACTATGTATAAAATGGTCTATATCTAGTCACTGTAAAGTTTGCAATTAAAAGGTTTGGATGCAATAGTAGACGTATATTTGTAGGAAATGCGGGGCGTAGGCTTGTATTTAAAGTATGCTGGATTACAAAAGTGAACTTGTTTATGACGAAGAATGCTGCTTATGTTAACGGCATATAATCCTTTGTTAGTAGATTTAAGTTTAAGGAACTGTCGACATGATTCGGATAGAATATCATCTATAACCCGCGGTGAATTAGTGCCCAAAGCGTACATACAAGTTTAGAAGGTACCCAAAAAATGACAAACATACATATGTTGAATTTGCAAGGGAAAAAGAAACTTTATTTGATTAATGGTCGAAATCTAAAGACTTAATGATCTAAAAAACTTTCGTCAACTCATCTTATTATGTGAATATAGAAGGAATCTGCTAATCGATCTTGCACACACTTATTCACAGCAACAAAATACACCTGTTCCGACACTTTCCTAAAGAAGTTCTCAACTGGCAAGCAGCAATTTTTGCTTTGCATGCTTTTAAACGTGTCACATGTACTTGAATCGAGTAATACAGAATGGATGATTATTGTCCTCAAAACAAAGTCTGCTACCTTCACATTTAGTTCTACTTAATTGCGTTTTGTGCATGGAATTTACAATCTGCTTTTACTAAACTGCCTTTGATATGAAGAATGAACATGTATTTTAACCATATTATTGAAAGAATATATACATTTGTTGAAAAGGCAAAACATTTTTGAAAATGTATATATATATATATATATATATATATATATATATATATATATACCTTGGTATACAGTAACAGCGGTGTCGCTTACTGAGCTACACTAACCTAATTTCGACACCAGAGCAGGAGTTTCCCTTAAAGTCTTAATGTAAATAGTTCTTAAATTTGCAACCGATCAAAATATCATAATTTCTTTTAGGGACAAGCTTGCGCTGAACGGCCTAAATTCATAACAAAATCGGTGCTAAAATAGGGATAAAATTATTTAGGTCAACTTTGAAGGTTAATTTCAGCATCGCAAATAATCATTTTCGGAACAAACTGTTTTGAAAATTTGAAGCATATATGCGATTAAAAAAAAAGAAGAAAAAAAAGGAAAAACAGATACTATAACAATGTGCCTATAGGTCTTCTCATTGGACAAGTAGTCCATCTACTTGATTATAGTCAGAAAGCAAATAACGAAATGAAAACCATTTTTTCAAACTTAGATATATGAAGTATAAATTTAGAAATTGATTTTATGCATGTATAAACAAATCAAATCCAGTAAAAAGCTCTTTCGTTTTTGATTTAAATTTATATTAGTATTAAAAATGTATTTTCTTTATTTTATTTATGTATATTTGAATAAAACAATGTTTATTTTATGCTGATATACTGTTAGAGTAATATCATATAACTGACAGAAAAATAATCTGCATTGAGTTGAGTAAAGCGATCAAGTTTACCTTTATCATCGAGTGACATCATAATTCCTAGCACCTGTTCATCAAAGTTCGAGTTTCCGGATTTTAACCCTGATCACCAGACGACGTAAAATGCGTCCTAACTGTAAGTAATTATTCAAAAATTATAAAACTGGTAAATTGTAAAGAGTTAATATATATATTAACATTTTACAAATTCTATCAATATATCATTAATAGAATTTGTTTTATTTGTTCATTAAAGACAAAGTATATAATTGGTCCATGTACCAATTTCAGGTTTATTTACCATTTATTTGATAATTACCATGCTGGTTGAGAGTAAAGCTGTGCAACACCAGAAGGTGGCGCGAGGTGTAGAGACGTGGTGTAGAACGCGAGAGTGTATAGAGGAAATGCTGAGATGGGAACAACAAATGTCCTCCCATAACATAGGAAATATCTTTGGGAAATTTGGAGGTTAATGACAAAGTTTCCGCTTGCTGAATTCAACCGATTTTTAATTGTGCTGAATTAAAATATGTATAAAATAATTGCTGATATTATCATAAAACTGGATTGCCAGTGAAATCGGTAAGGCCACTGTTATGTCCTTTAAAAGTAGATTATCATTTCCGCTCTTTAATTTTTTTTTCATTTTGGTAGTTTTTCTTACTTTGTGCTTTCCCCATAAACAACTTTTATGCTATTCATTTCGTAAATAAACACACGTGTAAATAAACACACGTGTGGGTATAGAAGCGCTCTCGGAAATAATAGTTTATTGATTATCGGTACACGTCATCTGTTTTATCGACATGTGAACATATTTTATTGTCAAGATGTTAATAATAAAAGGATCAGGTACAAGTTCTTAAAACTTAGAACACCTTCTCGACAATGATAAATGTACCAATCTAAAAAAAATTCATCTTGCATGTTACTCTACTGACTGAGAACCATCGAATGCGGAAAAAAACCTGAATGTCGGACAAGTTTCAAGATAAATAGACATCGCCTGACATTGCCTATGTCCGATATAAATAAACACGTGTTTGATAAAAAAAAAATGTGTTCCATATAGCTACATTAATAAAGATATCGATGCTATTCTCCCCAACTCGTGGAAAGATATTACCGTTTCGCATACAAATGGATACATATGGGCGGTAGAAAGGGTAAAAAAAAAAAAGAAAAAAAAAAAAAAAGACGTTAATACAATACAAAAAAAGTGCAAAATTAACAAACTCCGTTGCAAAACGAACGACCACCACTGCAAAACCATTAACAGAACTGACGCTAGATGGTGGGTATATAGAATGAGATAGAAAGAGTGCGCTTGCGTGAAATTGGAAATTTGGGGGGGGGGGGGGGGTGTGAATAACAATGTCCGTGATGTAAGTACTGTTTAGCAGTTCATTCGTACAAACCTTTAATATATAATTTTTAAAGAAAATCAATAACAGTCTGCAAGTGCAATGAAACCATTGCATAGACCAGTTACTGACACTAGGGATTAAGGTGTCTTACGACTATCCATATTCCAGAAAAGCGATAAGAACTTTGCATAACAATGCATTCTATAATTAGATGACAAGAAAATCAATAAGCGGTCACGCACACAGGCACCACGTGAACTGGAAATGGTGTCGAATGGAGCATCATTTTATTAAATGTTGTGAAAATTTGTCAATAAATTAACCTGAAATATGAATATTCAAAAGGGGATTGTCATGCATTGTGATTTAAGAAGATTTAGGAAAGTGCGTTTCATATGTAATAAAAAGTATGTGTCAAATGGATTTTTCCGGCTTTAACAAATTCGCATATTCGATGGGGTTTACTATTGTAATATTTAGTCTTCAATTTTATCAATTTCTCTCTCTCTCTCTCTCTCTCTCTCTCTCTCTCTCTCTCTCTCTCGTTTGAAGCGTGTAGATTTGATATTTCATTAACAGACAGAAGGGGTCGAATTATTACATCATCCTAATGTTAACTTTAGATGGACCACACTTTCTGTAGTGTATCACAAATAAAAGTATTACTGTCACCAAAGGAAAAACCTCACAATAATTATATAAATTATCTTTGTTTCAAGTAAGAATATAAAACGGCTTGTGGTTTACAGGATAAACCATACAATGGCAGATATAGTGGATCTTAAACGAGTGCTTATGGCATATGAAATCTATGAAATGAGTTGCCAGATTTAATACTTCCCGAGCCTTGGCGAGGGAAATGTTAAAATCTGGTGACGAATTTCGTAAATTTCATTTGCCATAAGAACGAATGTAAGATTCTATTTATCACACAACTATTAATTCATACATATTTTAGTTACTTTCCACTTCACGTATCTGTATAAGGAAGTGATTTTCAGCCTCTGCGCATCGTCTGAAAATGTCATTGAGCGGAAGAAATAAGATCTAAAGATAAACAAGTTAACGTGATAGCTAAATTGAAATTTCAATCTTAAGATTTTAATTTTAGCTATGTCATTATATAACAACAACAAATGAAACGGGACTAAATATGATATATTTGAGCTTAGAAGGGGGGGGGGAGTGAATGAAAAATGCAGAAGTACCAAACCGGCCGTCATAAGGCTACATATCGGTCCAAAGCGAATATTTAGTATGTGCCCAAGGTGTGGAGTCCTTGCAGTCTCTTGAGCTAATTTTTTTTTCAGTAGACAAGAACTTATGTCTGACGAGATAAATCATTCATATTTATGAAACATTAGTTTTAAAAGCAGTTCAAGTGATAAGTTTATTAAACAAGAACATTGACCAATGAACATCTAGTTTAATGCAAATGCAAGCCCTAGCAACCGGAATATTGCAGTCCACTAACAACTAAACAACTGGGTTTTCAAGAAGCATTCGTCTAGGATTTCTTGAGACAAAAAATGTTAATGATCTTTTCAATATCAATTTTACTGTTCCTGTGGAAGAACAAAAGCATGAGTGCATTAAATGTACCCTCTCCCACTGTAGTACGCAGAAAGCATAAGTGCCACTTGTAGTACCCAGATAGCATCTGATAAAGCGCAGCGAAGAGTTTGCTAGTTCCACAGAGATTTTAGTGATTTTTTCACATTCAATAAATTCAAACTGCTTTACCATTTACTACATATCCAATAACGAGACCAAGTTATTCCCAGTTGCTGCCGTCGGTTACTTCGTCACATTGAAAACCAAAATAGGGTCAAAATGGCTGACTACGGACCTCTTCGACATTTTTCTTCTTGCATGTATCTCTTGATGCAAAAAAGTAATTTGTTTTGTGACGTCTTTGATATATAAGTTGCATTCTTTTTGCCCGATTGAAGATGTGATTTCAAAACCCCGTCTCCGAAAGATGTGCGGAAATTTAGCAACTCTTTAAAATTACCCATATTCGAAGGACCGTCTCGGCAAGTTTCGTCATCATGGTGACCTCGTAGTGAAATAGTGCCTTCCGCAAAATACGAGGGATGCAATTATGGAAGCCAATACTTTTCTGTTTCTTTCGATTAAATCACTTCCAAGTGTTCTTATAGCAAAATCTATGCTTTGGTCTGGATCTGAATAAACTTTGAGGAATGCATGTAGTTTGGCCATTGCAGACAGATGATACTCACACACAGAATGTTTTCTTAAGTCTTCCCTTGCATCTTTCCAATTAAAATATCGATCTGATATCAACGTCTTTGGTCGTCTATGAGACGTGTTTGGGAATAACACACATCCGAGGCAAAACATCATTCAATTCCGAGTACGCAATAAATTCAAAGGCGTTGAGAAGCTCTGTTGTACAACGTCGATGGCTAACGCCGCTATGTCTTCACTTATAATAATATATAATAATAATAATAATACCATATTTATATAGCACCCTTTTCATACATTTGTATGCTCAAAGGTGCTTTACAGTAAATAAAACAATTAAATAAAACATTGAAATAAAATGATATAAACATAAGATATAATACAAATGCGAAATAAATATAAAACATCAGTTTCAGGGCATATTAAAGTAAATATGATGAGATAATGTTGATGAGATTTGTGTGTGTGTGTGTGTGTGTGGATGAATTAAAACTATATATTAAAAAAACCCATCTCAACTTGATGGAGGCTAGTTACTGAAAACCTGATGGAAAAATGTGTTTCCAATGACTTCTTTAGGGCGCATAGTGATTTACAATCCTTCACGTGTTCTGGAAGGGCATTCCACAGTTTCGGAGCTGTTGACATGAAGCACCGATCCCCGAACGTAACAGTTCGACTTTTAGGAACTACTTGAGTGACCGATCTTTGTATAGACCTAAGATTTCGGGTAGGTCTATATAACTCTAGTAATCGTTTGATATAAATTAGGCACTCATCATGTAAGGCCTTCTAGGTATAAGTAAGTATCTTAAACTGTGCCCTATGCTGCACAGGCAACCAGTGTAGTTCTCGTAGTATTGGAGTGATGTGGTCGTAATGAGAGGTCCTGGATATAAGACGTGCGGCAGTGTTCTGAACTTGTTGGAGCTTGCTCAGAACTGTCTTTGGTATACCAACCAGGAGAGCGTTACAGTAATCTAACTTTGATGTAACTCGGGAGTTCACAAGTGATTTAGCTGTTTCTGTTGTTAAATATTTTCTGATGTGGCCTATTTGCCGCAACTGTGCATAGCAAGATCTACTAATAGAGTTCACTTGTAGCTCCATATCCATCTTGGAGTCAAACACGACACCAAGATTTCGAACGCAGGTTGAAGGATTAATTTGTGAGTCACCCACTGCAACTGAAATGTTTTTAATGAGGTTTGCATTACGACCGGATGCGAACACAATGACCTCGGTCTTATCCGTTTCAACATATTGCCATGCATCCAAGACACGATATCGTATAGACAACACTCAATACGATGTAATTTCTCTGCCTGTGTAGTTATGCCCGTAGGCTTAAAAGACAGGTAAAGTTGAGAGTCATCCACATAAAAATGGTGATCAAGTCCATGATATCTACATAAGGAACCAGTTAGGTTTTGTGTACATTGTGTAGAATTTGGGACCCAGCACTGATCATTGAGGCACAATTAAAGTCATTTCCACTGGCTTTGACTTGACACCACCTATGCAGACAGTTTGGTGACGGTTATTGAGATAAGATGATATCCAGCCTAGTGATTTGCCTGTTATTCCGAAAGATGTTCTAGTCGGTGCAACAGGATAGTGTTCGATAGTGTCAAAAGCAGCGGAGAGATCCAGAATCACAAGGATAGTCACATCATTTTGGTCTAAAGATTGTAGTATATCTGTTTGTACCTTCAAGAGTGCAGATTCCGTGGAATGGAACTGCCTATATGCTGATTGATGTTCTTCATGAAGGTCATATGATCTTCAATACGGGAGTTCACTATCTTTTCAAGAACTTTTGAAATAAAAGGCAAATTGGACACAGGTCTGTAGTTCTTAAGAGTATTTGGATCCAGATTTTTTTTTTCCAATAGAGGTCTTACATGTGCCTTTTTGAAATCCGCAGGTACAGTTGCTGTTGTAAGCGATAGGTTGATAATTTTTGGTCTAAAGATTGTAGTATATCTGTTTGTACCTTCAATAGTGCAGATATGGAAGAAATGGAAGAAGTTCTTGCAAACAGGATTTTAAAAGCCATGATGGTATCGGATCTAGTTCGCATGATTTATTGGGCGAGATCTTGATTATTCTCGTTATCTCCTCATCTGTAACGGAAGTGAACTCTTCCAGGAGAGTCTTGGTTGTGTCAACATCTGCCAGGAGATTGTCCGTACATACTTCAGACTGAGACTTGAATTAATACCATCTCTTATATACTCTATTTCATTGATGTAAAAGTCACTGAAGTCTTGGGCTAGCTCACATGATGCTTTGCCATATGGTAATACAACCTCACTGGGACCTTCCAACAAATGCTTTGTCACTTTGAATAGAGTCTTTGAGTTTTGCTGGCCAGATGATAATTGTTTTTGTCTAGTAATTTAGTCTTGCCTGTCTGAGCAATTTGTTCACAGTGCCACACTGATGTATATAAATGTCATGATCGATTGTGAGTCTTGTCGTGCGCCATTTGCGTTCCAATTTACGTCTCAGATGATTTGAGTTCTTCAGTGTACCACGGACAGGTAGGTCTAATTACAATTGTTTTAGTAAGCAGTGGAGCATGCTTTTCAACAAGCAATGATAGTTCAGTGTTGTATGCGGCAACTAGCTCCTCGATGTCCACAGATTTTAGAGAGTCATTTAGAACTGTTGACACTTCAGTGTCCCTCTTGAAAAACTCCACATTGATGGACCGGAGTTTTCTGTAAGTAACCGTTTTCCTTAAAGGAACAGGTTTGGAAGCACAAGTGTTGAAAATTATTGCGAAATGATCACGCAACACATTACCAGAGCCGTCTGATAAGCCAGGATCGATCACTTCCAAAGACGAAACAATTTTGTCAGTATCTCTGGTAATGACAACATCCAGTGTGTGGCCACGAGCATGCGTTGGTTCATTCACATGTTGCTGCATGCCGCAAGACTGCAGGATACTATTTAACCTCATCGTATCTCTATGTGTTGGAATGTCAAGATGCAGGTTCAGATCTCTCGTTATTATTATGTTTTTATCTGATGTAGCACAATCTGCTAGAAACATAGGCCATTCTTGGTCCAGGAATGCACTCGTGGCTAATCCGTTTTTTCGTGTAGGTGGTGGTCTATACACAACAGCTATACGCAATGAGTAACGATTTATAATTGCATTGCAATCGAGCAACTCAAAGGTGGAATAATGGTTGTCACTGGTTGCAACCACGCGTAGATCGATGTTTAGCTTGCAAACGATTCTAACTCCTCGGCCACGACTACCCCCGGACCGAGGTACATGCTTAATCTTGTAGCCTATTGGAAGAAGCTCATTTATGCATGCTTTATCTGCTGATGTTCCTAGCCATGTTTCCGTCAGAGCAACAATGTCAAAGTCGTTTGAAACAATGAAGTCACATAATGAAAGTGTTTTGTTTTTCACAGATCGTGGATTGATGCTACATATCTTAATATTTGTCTGCCCTTTTACTACCGTGAGAGATTCACATTTTATCCTTTTAAGGTTACTGATGTTTATAGACTTTTTCTTGGCTTCATTTCCCCCCCCCCTTTTTTCTATGTTTACCTACAGATACTGTTGGAATTTCTGTAGGAATACTTTGAAGGTTGTCGTGGTTTACACCTCGTATGATGTCCCAGTTTCCAGCACATAAATTGTCGTGTTGTTTGACAACAGTTAATATTGATGATGTAGGCTCGCAGGAAATACACACTAGATTTTCTTTATTGACTCCTTTTTGTTGTTCTTCATATCCAAACCGCCCAACACACATTGTATGGATATGTCTGATAAATCAACGCCCTGCTTTAGTACCCCTTCTCACACGGTAATGTCTCGTGTGATCTCCCCAAGATTGATAAAAAGATGCCATGAAAGACATCGTACTAAAAATACTAAAACTGCTCGGTACGAAAATTCTTAGAACGCCTCCTCAAGACAAATTAAAACAAATTGTACACTTAAAAGTCGGGCTAAAGTCACGAATCAGTCAACAAAACACATAAAATCATCAACTAAAATTTTATTTAGAATACGGATTTTAAAACTACAAATAACACAGATATTATTAATAAGGTCTCATGTAAAAGCACAACAAATTTTAAGACTGCAGGATCTTTAAATTTCACGATATACGGCTTAACAGCAAGAGTGACAGGTGGAGCGGCCATTACATGGCGCTAACACCCTCTTTTATCTGTATACGTTCGCGATGGAAAGTTGAAATTTGAACTAGCGTTCTATTTTTGATCAGTGGAAATTTGAGTTCATCAGAGAGCATATTGAATCCTCCGTCAAATATCTACATGTAGCAATATCAGTGGACGAACCTTGGAATTGTGAATCCGAGCGCCTGATTAATGGGCTGCAAGCTGGCGGTCCATCTTCAGTAGTTTGGGTGTTAGGTAAAAAGTCATGGCATGCACTTGATGAAGCGTTAGTATCATGGCAGTTGTCGTGTTCGACTGTATTTCTGGCTGTGGGCGAATGTTTCGGAATCAACTGTTCCATTGACATATCAAGTATCTGACGTTTCACGTACGTTTAGCATGGGATAGAAGACAGGGGATTCCGATTCTGTGTGATTATCAGTTATTTCAGTTTGTTCTTTTATATAAACCCCCTCATTTAGCACTTTTGATCATGAGATGACAGTGAACTCGATAACTCGCGCAAATAAGTTACTGAATTCAACTTGTTGGTCAATTTCAATACGACAGCAGTTCCGTCTGGACAGCAAAGCCCTCTTTCACTTCTGCTGTGTGAATCCATAACCATGAAAATGCCATGTTCATGCTTAATTCCAATTGTTGACCAAGGTGAATTTCCAATTGTTTGGAAAAATGTGTTTGTTTCTTTTAGGATTTCTTCCAGAGCTGATTCTAGCAATAGAGCCAGTGTGTCCGTTTTCTGCATGAGAGTACCTCATTTAGGATTTCCTAGAAAACTGAAAGTATTTTCTCTCTAATTTCAATCTGTCCTTCCAATTCTTGAATATATATACCCACCATGTTGGCATCTGTTACGATATATTGACGTTCCCAGTTCCAACATATGATCTACTTCATTTTTGGGGAGTACTGAACACAGAAGTAGCAAAGAAACAGCAACTCTGGGTTCCGTCATCCAAAATACTACTTTGGTGTATAGTGCCTTTACACACTAACCTATAAGATAAGCATTCATTACCCTTTACGATTAAACCTAGATTAATTCAACTAAAGCAAACAAACACAATGACAAATGCACGCGCGCACAACTTTAAATTTTGATTTTTTCTCCTTCTCTCAATTATTGTTCTGCTAGAACCTTTTATTAGCAAAAGGGCAGATCAAGCATTTGAACGTCTAGAAAGCTTGTAGCATTTTGAAAACAGCCGAAACAGTATAATACGGATCCATTAAAGAAAAGAATCATTATATCTCAAAAGGGATATAGCTACGGAGGTTGTCTTCATCCTTTTAATGCTCAAAATGCGGTTTAGATTGTTCGTAAATATTATGAAGTTTGATTCAATGATGCCTTATTCATAAACTCTGTTCTTGGTCAGAGACTCACCTACTACTTTTGAAATATTTTCTTATCCCATACATCTTTATAAACCGGACAAAGTTGCTCGAAGTCTAAACCGGTAAAAAAAAACCATTTAATCATTCCGGTCAACGTATCCACAAGAAAGTTCCGATATTTTATAGATTCTATTCTGTCACTCAGTAGTGATTTCGCAATATCGCACTCAATGAACTAAAAAAAATTGGGGGAAAGGAGAGTTTTAGGGAGAGTCGTGAGTCCACCACGCCCCCTCTCTTAAATCCGCCAATGATAAAAGATGGTCTACTCATATATACCATATCGGAAGAGGTGTATTATGAAACAATATTTTATTTATCATAATGCCCTATCAGTAATGGTCAGGATTTTTACCACTGATGTATGGAGTGCCAAATTAATATAAACTCAAATAACAGACGATATCTTTAATTATTTGAGGATATCATTCAATTCATTTGAAGCGCGCAATAATTATATTAAAGATCTCTTCAAATAATTTGGTAGCTCAGTGGTTAGAGTGTCTGCTTCGTAATCGGGAGATCGTGAGTTCGAGCCCCGCTCGTGCCATAGCCGTGACACACCTAAGACGTTAACATAGATTGCTCCTTCGCCAAACGCTCGGCATTTAGAAGTGAGAATCACGGGTCTTTCGGATATGACCTTAAAAACGGAGGTCCCATGTCACTGTAGGCGTTGGCAAGTTAATGATCCCTCACTGCTACGACCCTGAGCATAGGTCTAAATTTGCGGTACTTGGTGACTTCTCAATATGAATGAAAAATTCTCGACGAGACGTAAAACAAGCAAACAATCAATCAAATAATTAACGATATCTTCAATGCTGAATTATTGCGCTAATTAACTGAATAGATGATAACATTAATTATTCTGCTGAATTGATGCGCGTTATAATTGGTACTCTATTCAAATGAATTGATGATATCAACAATTTAATTTATGCGCGCTACAATTCGATAGAAGAGAGCAATAATTCAATTAATGCGAGCAATAAATGAATTATTCCACTATTCAACTGATTTAATTGATGTGAGCAGCAATTGAATTATTGCTCTCTTTAATTGAATTAATGATATCATTAATTCATTTGAAGCGCGCAATAATTCTTTTAGAGAGAGCAAATATATAATTAGAGAAATCTTCAATTCCAAATATCCATAATTGAATTAATGATCTCTTTAATTGTATTGTTGCTCTCTTTAAAAGAATCGATGCGCGCATTAATTCCTTATACACAAGCATTGTAAATTAATTAAAAATATCTTCAATTAAATTAAAGAGATCGTCAAATCATTATACCGAGCTCTAAATTAATTTTTGCGAGCAATATTTCCACCACACTGATGCTCTCATTATTGATGAGAGCAATAATTAAATTGAAGCGCGCATCAAATCAATTATTGTTCTCATTAATTTAATTAATACACGCATCAATTCAGATGATGTGCACATTAATTCAATTAATGAGAGCAATAATTAAATTGAACCGTGCACTGGTTCAATTAATGGGAGCAATAAATGATTTAATGAGCGCATTAATTCGATTGATGACAGCAATAATTGAATAGATGATGTTTCATATAATTTTAAAGATATCTTTAATCATTTGAGTTTATGTTAATTTGGCGCTTCATACTGATGCAACTTTATATCGTTAGTGCATATTGTATCATTAATGGTTACAACAGAGCGTTAAAGTAAGTTTCCACAGCAGTTTTTGAAAATTCATAAGGATATGAACTGCGACGCTTCATGCCAGCAGACTTTATGAAGCGCTAACGCTATATAACTTTCCAATGTTTTTGCCTTTGACATCTTTATAAATTGTAATGATAGCCATTTTCTCATGAATGCGCTGCAGTTGTGAATATTGCGCGTATGACTCTTGATAAATTATGATATAGTGTACGCCTGTTTTAATGGCTGGAAATTTCGACTGTCATAAAAGTAGAATGTAAATATATATAAGAACTAACTTTCATTTGTTGAATATACATGAGGGTTAGCGATAGCGTTTCGTGAAATATACTGGTGTGAAGCATCACAGTTCATACCCTCAGGTGTTTTATTATAAATGAAATTCATTTCTTATTAAGTGACCAATATGCGGGGAATCAGTCGGGGAAGTATAGGTATCTTAAGAAATATTTAAAGTAGATAGCGATGTCGAACGATTTAAAAAGGGCAAAATTATAATATATAAAACACACCGGAAGGAGGATTTCATCAATGATCGTATCACAATATTAAATCACATGTTTGGACCAGGCATAATCTGTCTACATGTATATGTTAGATAACAATCCCATGAACTTCGCGTTACTTTATCTGTGAGATTCCTCTAAGACAACATGGCCCAGCCGTTTACCCTTCTTATAGCTGGTCTTCTCTGTAAGTACTCTTGCCCCCGTCCACTCTCTGTACTCATTATTTGACAGTTAAGACGTGGAAGATGAAATTAATTCTAATTTGTCCTTCGCACTGCCATTTCCACAAATATGAAAATTAATTCATGATATTTCAAGGTAAGGTAAATACATATCAAATGTTTTAAGATAAGGAATATTAGAATCAATTGTAATATTTTTTTTCAAATTTCACAAGACTCCTGTATACTGAAAACTAAAGCCAACAATCTACAACTTTGAAAAAAAAATCTTTTTCCAGGTTTTATACAGATGAATCAAGTGATGTCAACGTTATGTCACGGATGTAATACGGACCAGGATTGCTCCGGAGGACATTGTCTGCACTCACATCAGTATGCGATGTGTGGATACACCACTATTCTGTTTGTCAGAGAACGATGCTGCATTTGCACAAGTAAGTTCTGTTGTGTCATAAATAGAAAAAAAATGAATTTATATTGATTTAGTCTTTAACATTCACTCTTCCCCAAAATAGAATATATTTTGCATTTAAAAAATATCAAAACTGAACTGTACCTATCGGGCTATTCAATTTTGCTGCAGTGTTTGTGACCTTCATCGCTCGTTTAAACAAAACAGACATTTTACTATTAATATTTATACATATATAATTTCGGTACTTTTTTTTTAAAAAAAAGAATGTTTTCAAGTATAAAAAAATATAGGTATTATTGACCTGTAAGTTATTTAAACGTAACAGCTGAAAGTCACCTGACCTTGATATGTCTCCATATTTGGTAATGATTTTTATATTGGATGGACTAGTCGCGGAACCTCAATAGTAGTGCGTTGGCTTTGTAACCTGGAGGTCATGAGTCGAGCTCCGTTCGTGCCACCGTGTCATGGCCGAGTCAAACATAAGATAGTGATTGGTCCTTCGCCAAATGCTCCGCATTTAAAAGGGAGAATCACGGGTCTTTCGGATACGACCTTAAAAAGGTAGGCCCCGGGTCGCGGCAGGCGTTGGCATGTAAAAGAAAACTCGCTGCTACGGCCCTGAGAGATAAGCATAGGTTTAAATTTTTGGTACTTCACCTGCAGCTGACGACGTCTCTATATGAGTGAAAAATTCTCAACGGGACGTAAAACAAACAATCAATCAATCAACCATATTAGATGGTTAATGGAAATAATCCAAGAAAGACAAACTCAAAAGCATAAAATAAATTATATAATATAGGTAAGCCTTATTTATTATACGTCTTCAAAGAAAAGGTAAAATTAAAAAAAATAATAACCCAAAAAACACATTTTCCAACTATTTCAATGCCGCGAAGTAGGTCGCGGAGTTCGTGAAATGTATAAATTTACACGCGGGCAGACGGCAGTGAAAAAAAACCCAAACCGGATCTAAGTACTGTAGATTGGTAGAAAACGTGTCTTCATAATTGCAAATGACAAGCAGTGGATTTCAATAGAATGTAAGTGGAATCTCACAGTGAATATTAAGTGATGTATGTATTCATTAATTTAGTGAAAGGATGCTAGAATTCTTCAATGTTTCAAGACGATGCTTGTGTGTTATTATGTACTTTGATTTATAACATATTCATGAAAATGGATTATCCTCAGCATACCAACTTTTAAATTCAATGTTAAAAATCTTTGATATAAATTATATTCCTCGGACAACCTCTTGGAGATAGAGCTCTTCCTTCGGGTATAATTAAGAGTTATTCCCCGCACAACCGGTGTATAATAATATAATACCAGTATTTTCCTGTGATTGTAAACGTAATTTGTTCAAGATAAATCATTTGATCTTTTAAAAAAAAAAAAAAAAAAAGGAAGTGATCACAGAAAATCAAAACCTCTGTGTAGCACATATCTTGGATTTTATTTTACTTTTTTATCTAATAGTACAGAATGATTTCCGAATTGCAAATCATTATGGGAAAATAATTAAGATAAATGGTTCTCAGGTGAGACATGTTCTGGTGATTCCGACTGTTCAACACATAGATGTCGCAGCGGGTATGTGTCTAAGTGCAACTCTAACCATCAGTGCCACTGCAGCCAAATGAATTATTGCTCAGCTGCATCAGACTGTGGCAGTCAAACTTGTCAGACCGGTTACGAGGTTGCCTGTTCTCAACATCGGTGTGCATGTCAAAGGGGTAGGTTCCTTTATCGTAGAAAGCTAGCATTTTCGTAAGTTTCTTTTAATTCGCATTTTAAAATGGAGGTGGTTGCTTTGATTTGCTTCGAAGTCTTGGGCTCGGTGTTGTGACATCATTTTGGTTCATGATTGCAAATGCTATTGAGAATATGACTGCTACGATTCTCATTTGATGTTAATCGACCCATCATCTATCAAATCAAACTTTATCAGCACGTTTTAAGTTAAAATAAGGAATTATCCAACGTTCTATAATGTAATGTTATATTACAATAACTCTTTATACAGTAACGCACGTTTCGAAATGTTCACGTGATGGCGATTGTTCTAATAACGTGTGTACACGGGGAAGCGTGCCCTACTGCAGAACTGTATTACTGGATGGACAATGTGATTGTACAGGTACTCTTCAGCTAAATATGGCATGACCAGTTAAAAAATGTCATGATATTCAACAAACTCTAATTTAAAAAAATGAAATTTTTAAAAAAGCAACAAGTAAGGTTATTTTGTTTAGAGTGCCGTTTGAACACGGACTGTCACCAGGTCTGCAGACATGGATACACTAAGAAATGTCTGAGAAATACTTGTGAATGTTCGTTGGACGGTTAGATAAAATTCTATTTCATCCCAATACGTAAGTAATGGATAATTACATTTGAATTGCTTTATTACTAGTACACTGCATTTCGTATTCTTTTCTCACGCAAAGGTGTCGCAACATACTGTTCTACGAACAGCGAATGCGCAAGTCATCACTGCACTTCCGGATATACTGCTGTATGTTCGTTGTCGTCTCACTCTTGCACATGTGAACGTATATGCAATACCCACACTGACTGTACACACATGTTATGTCACAATGCTGACTCTGTTTGTATGCCGGCCCAGAACAACTCTAAAGCATGCATCTGCAGAACTTCCTGTTCACGACATGAAGAATGCGCAAACCATCACTGCTTTTCGTTATATCTACCAGTTTGTAACTCCGGACATTGTACGTGTAAACACCGTTGCACAGGAGATTCATACTGTTCCATGCATTTGCGGTGTAACGGAGGAAAGACGCCACATTGTTCCTCTTATTTAGGCGTTTGTGCTTGTGAAGGTTCGTCCTCTCCATTTTGTTTTCGGACAATTGATGAATCAAGACTCAAGACTTAACTCTATTTTTTTTTTAGAATGTGATTATGATACAGAATGCTCTCATCTCCAGTGTTCTTCTGGATATTCTGTAAAGTGCGCTAACAATACTTGTGTTTGTAAAGGGAATCCTGGTGAGTACGTTTACTTTATAAAAACACAAACTTGTTAAGTAAATTGTTACATATTAAACGTCTGGTAATATCTTTTCAGATAAAATAATTCCTTCTTTTATTTTTTTTTTCAACTTCAAAGCTAAATAGTTGAAGAGGGCGTTTAAAGTATTTTTTAACAATCAATTTACGTTGAACAGCAATACAGTGAATGATTTGTCGTGTTCACTACAATTAATGGCTTTATAGTCACATTTGAAGAAATATTGCAACGCCACTTATGGGAAGAAAACAGAAGCTAATAATGATTAAGGATTGATAAAATCTGAAGGCATGTCATAAATTAGATATTTAAACCCTTTTCAAAATGTGTTCCCTGCCTCGGGATATTTTTCGGGGATCTCAGTTAAAGGTTAATATGAGACCTGAATTTAATGTTTTGTCACTTTATAGGTCAGATTAAAGTTTCTGACTGACAAACTGACTGACAAGATAACTTGTGCGAAAGCGAGAGACAAATATCCTTTAATGCTGAGAAGTCATACAGAAACATGCGAACGCAGTGCAATGTATATACTTGAGGGTATAAGTATGTCGGTATAAGTATGTCGGTATAAGTATGTCTGCGAGAAGGGTTTCACTTTATAACTTCGTGTATTTTCAAAAAGGAATTATGAAAATTATGCCGGTGTGAAGTGTTGCAGTTCATAACGTCATATATTTTGAAATTTTGTTGTTGTTTTTTATTTGCATCCTTATATGCACATTGTTCACAGCTGAAACGCATTCACAAGGAAATAGCTATCATTACAATTTGTAAAGATATATCTAAGACAAAGATATTAGAAATATGAATATTTATATATATTGACGGACTTTAAAAACACAACACTTGATAATTTTATATATCATAAATGTGTTCATATATCTAATAATCTAATTCATAGTGGTATATTATAGACCATGTTAACTGAACACTATTCTTTGATTTTGAACATCATTTTATTCACAAAGAGGCTACAGTTGAAATGAATGTTAATGAAGGGTGCGTCAAAAGTGTGGTTTTGTTCGCTTGTACCGGGTATGACCTCCAATAGCAGTGATGACGGCGCGAAGGCGACGTGACATTGATTGACAAACATTTCGGATGGTCCTCTGAGGAATATTCTGCCATTCCTCCAACAAGGCTCTCCCTGATTCTTGCGGATTCTGAGGCTGGCGGTTGCGCACACGTCTCCCCAGCTTGTCCCACAAATGCTCGATTGGATTCAAGTCTGGAGACACAGCGGGCCAATCAATGACGTCAATGGCGTTCGTTTGAAAAACGTTTTGTGTCAATCTTGCCGTATGTGCTCGCATTGTCCTGTAGGAAAATTAACCCATTTCCTTGCATATGCTGATGCATTAATGGTGCTAAAACACGCTGCAGAATTTTGTCCACATACTTCCTAGCAGTGAGGGTTCCATTTAAAACGACTAGTTGTGACCAAAAGTTGTGGTTACTCGCACCCCAGACCATGACGCCTCCCCTCCAAACTTGTCACACTCGAGGGCACAATTGTCTACAAAACGTTCATGTAAACGACGGCAAACTCGACATCTGCCGTCTGCGTTGCTAACATTAAATCTGAACTCATCTGAGAACACAACATGTGACCAATTTTGACGTTGAGTCAGATGCTGCCTTGACCATTGGAATCTGTACCGTCGCTGATGCGGTTTAAGCTATAGCCCCTTATAAGGTCTTCTGCAACGGATCCCATGGTGCTTCAAAATTCTTGAAACGGTTCTAGGATGAATAGGCCTTCCATGACGTCCAATGATTTCTCTCGCCAAGGTCGCAGCGGCCGTAAACCTATTGTGCAGATGACGTTACCCTATGAACGCTTGTTGCCGTGGCGTTGTCACAAACGGTTGACCAGGTTTTGTCGATCATTTCGGGATCCTTTCTGATGGAATCGTGACAACCGGCTAACTGTACAATGATGGACATTATAACGCCTTGCAACCTCACGCTGTCTAGCACCTGCTTGCAGCATATCAAGTGCCTGATTGCGCATTTTATTGCTTAAGCGCGGCATAGTCTTGCTTTTGAATTTTTTCTGACAGTGGTGTCTATGCTTTCACCAACAAAGTTTTTTTCCTCTATTGCCTTTCCACGTGTTTGAAAAAAGTCCTGAAAATTTCGTGCGATGTTACTCAAACGCGCAAACAATGAACACAAGTAGATCGAGAGATGGATTTTAAAAATCACTACTTTGTATGTTGGGTAAATTTTGCAATAAAAGTTTTATATACTCTGCAAAAAAAGAAACGCATAATGGATTTTTTAAGATTTTAGTAGATGTATTTTGGATTATGATTTTACAATAAAAAATGTAGATATTCACTAGAATTGTTTCAATTGAAAAAAATTACAGTCCAAACCTTAGATATTGGTGAAAAAAAAGTCAGATCATCACAGTTAAGAACACTTCCTGTCACGTTTAATTTAGTACCGTGTATGACCACCTCGAGCTGCCAACACAGTTCTGCATCTCCTTGGCATAGAGTCAATCAATGTTCTTACGTTATTGCGTGGAATTGTTCGCCATTCCTGTTGTAACATTTGACGGAGCTGATCGAGGGTCTGAGGCGGAGGTTGGCGCAGGCGCACACGTTTATCCAGTTGGTCCCATAAGTGTTCAATCGGATTCAAATCCGGTGATTTGGAAGGCCATGGTAGCACATTAATGTTGTTCTGCTGAAGGTAGTCAATTGTTAAGCGGGCTGTGTGAGGCCTAGCATTGTCATGTTGGAATAACTCCCTCTGTCGGTCAATTACGCGCATAAGGTGAGGTTGGAGAATTTCGTCTCTGTACCTTTGAGCCGTTAAATTGCCCGGGACATGTACCATTTCTGTTTTACGGTCATTAGAGATCGCCGCCCACATCATGACGCTACCTCCACCGAAGCTATCCACTTCTTGGACACACGAGGAAGAGAAACGTTCATTCCTGCGCCGGTATACACGGATTCTTCCATCACGTTTCTGTAGCAGAAAACGGGACTCATCGCTGAGCCAGATTCTACGCCAGTTGCGGAATGTCCAGCCCCTCAATCTGTTGCACCATCGGACTCTTTCTCGTCTGTGTAACGGTGTCAAAACTGCTCCAAAATACGGTCTTCTGGGTCTAATGCCATATTGTCGAAGTCGGTTGCGGACTGTCTGCGAGCTGATTCTTCTCAATCCAGGTATTCCGACTGCAGTAGCTGTTGCAGCAACGGTTCGATTCCGTAGGTGAAAGACCCGGATGTAGCGATCTTGTCCAGGAGTCGTAATGCGAGGTCGCCCACTCCTCGGTCGGTTATTAGTAGAGCCAGTCTGGTGGAATCTGTTCCACAGCCGAGAAATTGTGCTCTGATTTACGTTTTCAGTTCGTGCAATCTCACTTTGGGATACTCCGGCCTGGAGACGGCCAATGACGATATTTCGAGTAGCAGGGTCCAACCTTGGCATGGCAGCATTTTAACGTTATGATGAATTCAAGCTTCAAACTTCGTCCTTTTATACGCTTTAATGTAGTGGTTGAATTAAGCACCAAGTTCTCGTGAAAAACGTAAACCAAATTCCATGGCGATAGAGGTGATGTGCAATTTTAGAGAGTCGCCGAGCTAATTTGGCAGAGAGCCAAATCAAATGAACAGACCTTTAAAGTTTCATACTTACCTGTAAAAAATCAATTACTCAATTGACCATTTCAGTTTACCTGGTAAAATACATAATTTGCATTTTAAAAATTTCAAAAGGGCTATGCGTTTCTTTTTTTGCAGAGTATATATAATGTTTTCAAAGAAAAAAATGTGTGTTACGTTTCTAAAGTCCGTCAGTATATAACAGTTGATGGTGGATGGTCGAACTGGGGATCATGGTCATTTTGCAGCGTAACATGCGGGAGTGGAAATCAAACACGTGCACGCTCCTGTTCACACCCAGCACCCATACATGGAGGAAAAACGTGCATTGGAGATTCTGTTCAAACAAAACAATGCAATAATAATTCCTGTCAAGGCAAGTCTTATTGCTTCAAACCTTAGATGTCTTTCTAACGTCTTAAAACTGACATGATATCTGATTACATAAATTAAAAATCAAACCCGTAAATAGTGGATGGTGGATGGTCAATCTGGATGCCATGGTCCTCTTGTTCAGTATCGTGTGGAAGTGGAGTACAGACACGCGCTCACTCATGTAGTAACCCTACCCCTCTCAATGGCGGAAAAAACTGTGTTGGAGAACTTTATTCCACACGAGCCTGCACCACAGTACCCTGTTCAGGTCAGTATTGATGTAAGTAAGGTTTTGAGACAGGTAATTTCTATTCTTAACAATATCTTTTCATTGAGAAAATCAAATTGAGACTATTCAAACTAAGACGAGTGTTAGTATGTTGACGTCATGTATCAATAGTTTCAGCTATCATGCAGCAATATGCTATATATTGATGAATAGACATTATTTTATTAACAGGGTTAGTGTGTCCAACCTGCGATGAGAATTTAAGTTGTACATTCAACAACACATGTGATGCCACAGAAACCTGTATGATCAGATCGCATCAACATGCTAAATTTACCGTTCATTGTTCAAAGGTGAAAATAGTTTCCTTGTTGCATAAAATTTTGACCTGGTTTGGGGAAATGCCCCGGAGTCATTAAATGACACCAAAATTGAGGATTTTTGGCCTCGAATCATTTTCCAACTGGCAGTCGGAAGAGGAAAGTATCGCAAGAAACTGACTCCCGTGAAAGACCGTAAGATAAGCTTTATTTTAAGTTGGCATGTCATAATAAGCTCCAGGAAGCTTTAAGACCCTATCATTGTAATCAAGGATAATGATGGCTAAACAAATTGTAACAGAAACCTACCTAGTATACTTAAATTTAGCAGAGAAAGTAGTCATATTATATATAGTTGGAATGAAGGTCTTCAGGGGTAGAGTTCCGAAATGATCCCACCCCTTCCTTGAACACTAACGTGATCCCGAAAGTAAATAGAAAGAAGTCATGTGATGTCTTTGGAAATATTTTCTTTTGTTTGTTTTGCTTTGAAATTACTTTTTTATCTAATTAATTCAGTAATTTCCGGGGTGTTTTCACATATTTATTGAATATTCTGACATAAAACTTATATGTTAGAAGAGAATTATTGATTCGCACACTGAATTTTATAACTTCGAAACTCTGAAGGTGAGGTAAAAAAATATGTTTGTTTCCTATCAACAAGGTAAAAAAAATCAGGTAGATAGCTCTCTCTCTCTCTCTCTCTCTCTCTCTCTCTCTCTCTCAGTAAATAAGAGCTGGTCAAACAAAGTATACGTCACTGTTTTCAGACCCTAAAGTTAAGAAATTGGATCCTGAGTATGTATGATTGTAAGAGTATCATTGTTATGCATGTCTTACGTCAAACCCAGCAACTGAAGCAAAGTGTGAAAGATGTACGGACAAGGTAATAATGCATGCCCTGGTCAAATAGCAGTCTCTACATGAGAAGAAAAAAATCTTGCCGTGGCCTTTCACTCGAAATTTATATATATCGATGATGTTTTTTATCTATTAACAATAATAAATTTTATCCATGTGTCGATTCGATAAATCCCAGTGAACTCGAAATAAAAAAAAATACCACAGTCTTCCACATCTGCTTCATACTTAGATATTTTATTGAAAATAGACGTTAACGACAAACTAATAGCTCAGCTTTATGACAAACGAAATGACTTCAGCTTCTCCATCATCAGCTTCCCATATTTATGTAGCAACATTCCATTATCACCTGCATGTGGGTGCATGTCTTTCAAATGATTCGATAGGCAAGAGTTTGTTCTGCATATGATCAGGTTTGAAATCGAGGCAGTCTACTGACAAACAAATTGATGTTTTAAGGATTTCAACAGTCTCGTTTAAAGTCAGCATTTCGCAAATCCTATGGTCGTTAACGATCTAGTTTGCCGATACTATCTCTCACTAGGTCAAATGCTGTCTGATGTGCTTCATACCAGCTTTTATGCCGTTCTTTACACATGGATTGCCCCCATTGACCTGATCAAGGTATAGGGATCACGACGGTTGTGACCGATCGACAGGGGATGCTTACTCCTTCTAGGCATCTGATCCCACCTCTGGTATGTCCAGAGGTCCGTGTTTGCCTAAGTCTTAATTTTGTGTTTCTTATTGGAATTATGAGATTGATCACTGTTTGTTATCTTCACATTTTCCTTTATAGTAGAGTCTTTAAAAAATATCTCCCGTTTATCGCCACAGACTGTAGATATTTTAAATCTTTGTGGTAGTATTTTTCCTTTATGTAACTGGTACCAATAAACGGTATCCCCAATGCCAAATGCAATCGATTTTCCCCAGTTTTGAAGCTAAATGTCCAGCAACAAACCATTGTAGTGGCGGATTTAGACCTCCCCCTTTTTTCGCCACAAGTCTACAAAATAAACTAAGTAAAACTCAAGATTTGACACCCATATGGTTTCAGTATTTTGATTAATACTTGATCTTTACATGTGCCCCCATCCCCCCCCCCCCCCCCCCCCCGTAAATCCTGGATTCGCCACTCCATTATGACATCGTAGTATTAGAGACTCGTATTTCATTTTAGTAAGCGTTATCTAATTTTTTAACTTCCTCTCCGATAGAAAGTTTTAAAAAATGGCGCACGTGCACGTTCGTAAATGCTTGTTTATCCTTTAAAATGTGGTTTATTAAGGGTTCGTTTTAAAATAAATGTCATTTATTTATATTATAGAAAATTCTCCATTGTTCTATTTTCACTCTATTTTTCCCATTTGAATGAGTATTGTTGTTATTTCCACATGTTAGAAAATGTTGTGTGATGTTGATCACAAATAATCAAATCACGAGGGGAAAGAGTCAAAATTCCACGACCTGTGGTCATTTTTCAACGTCGAGGGATGAACACAGCTCATTCCATATATGGATAAAACCCTTACTTTACACCGTATCTAACTGAAACTGAGAATCACTGAAGCGTTTCCTTCTGCTGGATTGCTGTATAGAATTACAATGATCAAGAGCCAGTTATTCTCTTCTCGGCTAGTCGAACAAAAAAATTGTTTTTAAAAATCTCTCACAAAGATAACGTCATACTTTGTTGTATGTTGATCAACACTTCAGCTCACCTTTCTTTTAATCTGAAAGTCGTCTAGACATTGATTAAAACGAAGTACAATGCACTTAAAATATTGTAAGCATCCGACTCAGAGATGGGGTAATCGTAATCTGTAATCGTACGTAATCGATTACAGTTTTTTATGCAATCGAATGTAATCTGTAACTTTTTAGATTACATGTAATTGTAATTGTAAACGATTACATTAAGTTTACCCTGTAATCATGATTATTTTTAGATTACTTTTTTATTACTTTCCTTAATTTGATATATTTTTCATGTTTTCTATTATTATTATTATTATTATCAACAACTAAGTTTTCCTTTAATGATTTTTTTAATATTATATTTTGATATCTTATTTAATTAAATCAGAGGCATTAATTTTAATGATTTTGATTTATTTCATTCTATATTTTGTATATTTTATTTTACAAAAAAATTCCTAATTTAAAGTGCATGAAACCATATCATTCTGGAAACTAAAGAAAAAAATTATTGAAATTGTGTTCCTTATTTAGTCAAAACAATCTCATATGTATTTTTAATATTATATACAAATGCTAGTGAAAGGACAGTCATGGCAAAAATAGGTTGATCACCAGAGATTGATCTCATGATGGCTGTTAATAATGAGTATTTGTAAAAAACAAACTCCACTGTGTAAAACATTCTGTACTGCTTCAGAGGAGCCAATCAGGACTGAGTGTGAAAAATATCAAAACCAAGTCCACATATTCAAACTCATCATTTCTGAATTGTTTGTGAAGGAGTTACCATGTCTGCCTCCATTTTCTCTCCAACCTCTCACCTGATGCTACCTGATGTTAAAGCCTCTTGCAAGCTCTGTACTGCAGTGATATCTGGTTCAGTGAAAGCAACTTCCAACTTTGTCACTCACATGAAGGTAAATATTCAAAATTATTTCACTATTTTCAAGTAATAAATTTGATAGAAGCACTAAATTGATCTATATAGCTCTTTAATAATATTTTCTCTAATTGGGACCGCTCAACGGCCCCGTTCCCAATGCAAAATGGGTACTTGGAGTGAATTTCTCCAAGTCATATAGCAACATTCCTGACCAATGCTAATGTACATAAAAGATGGATGTTTTGCATGTACAAGTAATTTAGTTATATTTTATTTCGGTCATTTTGGTTAACAGCCAGTATGACGATTTCAGTGACCAGAGGACTTCAGCACCAACTCCAGCAGATTTCAGCTGTGTACCACACAAAGATGGTGACAACACTGAAGACATCTATCGATCGCAGACTGTCCCATCATGGTCAAGACGATGTGTTTATAACAGCAGCAGTCCTTGACCCCAGGTTTAAAATACTATGGTGTACACCACAAGAACAGTCAATTGTGAAGTCAACATTCCTGTCATCAGCAGCAGCTCACCAGACTATAAGCAGCAGTCAAACAAACCCTTGCTCACCATCACCAGCTAAGATAGCAAAGACAGACGAATCAGAGGACTTCTTTGGTTTCATGACAACTGTTGAGCCTCCCACCAGTAAATCAACTGACAGCAGCACAGAGGTCAACCCTGCCTTGCCATGGAAAGTGACCCACTTCAATTTTGAAAGTGCCAACAGCAAAACTCCCCAATCCTCTCAGCTATGGCCTACAAGTTCCTCACCACTCCGGCAACTTCTGCACCTGTTGAACGCCTCTTCAGCATTGGTGGAAAGATCTTTAGACCAGAGCGTTGCCGCCTTGTTGATAAAACTTTTGAACGACTTATGAACATTAAGTGCAACTCGAAAGTTTCTCCTCAGTATGACATTATGACAAAATAAACTCTTTATCATTTGTGTTCAGAATTGTCATTCTGTATATGCATAGTGCATTGTAGTTCAGTGTTTTAAAGATAAAGTTATGATAAATAATATTTACAGTTGTTATGTTTTTCATTATACGACCCTTGCGGTAGTAAAATTAAAACTTTGCTCAGCAAAAGTATATAAAAGGTAATTGATTACTTTTCAAAGTAATTGTAATTATATTCAATTACATTTCAAAATGGATGTAATTGTAATAATAAATTTCAATTAATTGTAATCTGTAATTATAATCGATTATTTTGAATGTAATTGACCCCATGTCTGGTATCCGTAAATCGCATATTTCTTCCAGGAATTTGTATGTTGACATTATTTTAGATTAATATGCCACGTGAACTTTGAAATTTTATCAAACTTCGCACATGTAGTTAACAAAATGCATACTGTATGCCGTATACACAGAATAAAAGTAATGCCACGAGGTGGAAATCGCTGTAAATATACGACATGAAATGTAGTGACGTTCTGTCGGCGTGTATTACGTGGTACGTCGCCTAAATTAGCGCAGTCACGTGACACTTCCAAATTACTTTTTCCTCAGAAAGCCTGTAAACAAATATTGATAACTGATTTGTAACAGATTATAATATAAAATGAATTAATCGCAAGGGTTTGTAATTGACAATTTAACCATACTACAGAGGATTTTCAGTCGACAAAAATGGACATAACTGGTACTTATCCATGCATTGAAATCTCCAAAACAAGACTTGCGAAAGCTTTCCAACTAAATACGGATACTGTACAACATTGTCATTATATAGTTGATACAAAATTTTTCATTTTTATTTTGTAATGATAGGACATATCTTGCTGATCATATATCTATTTCACTAGAAAATTTCCAAAAATGGCTAATATTAGAACTCAGCTGTCTAGATGAACTATGGACGTACCTTTTCTTTACTTGTAGAATATTTTCATTCCACTCATTCTTCTAGATTCTTATCGTCATTACTATTCAAAAGCATTTTTATTCTTTTTGTTTTTCTAGAAAGAAGATTGCTCGTTTGAAAAATCTGTTCTGCCTGCAAGTGAAATATTTTGTTGTGATGATCCTGACTGCATTCGGCGATATCTTGGTGTTTGAAAGTATTAATAAACTATGGTACATTAATTATGGTATATTGAAGTTACTCACGATAGCGAAAATCTTCAGTTTCCAATGAAAATGGCTGAAGTTCGCTCTGTATTTGTTCAATGTCTCCGTGACATTATCCTCATTGCAGTGAATGACACTTCCACTGAATTTCGTTTCAGAAGTCAGATCACGTGCTCGAAGTTTCTCAATACAATAAATATCATCAATATATATAAATCAAAATACACACTGAAGTCATATGATATCATTCTTTTGTTCTCAGAGTCCTATATTTCTATATTATTGAGATGAGTCCCTATTATTGTTATGAGCCTGGTGTTATTGTGACGATTACAGTGTTTGTTTTGTTTGTTTGTTTTTTTATTTATAGTCGCCTGAGCAATTTTTCAGCTATCCGTCGACTGTCACTATTACCGGTGACGGGGCTGCAAATTTAGAACGATTACAGTGCTATTGTGATGAGTCCAGTATCATTGTGATGAGTCCATTGTTATTGAGATGAGTCCGGTATCATTGTGATGAGTCCATTGTTATTGAGATGAGTCCGGTATCATTGTGATGAGTCCAGTAGTATTGAGACGAGTCCAGTAGTATTGTGACGAGTCCATTATTATTGAGATGAGTCCAGTATTATTGTGACGAGTCCAGTATTATTGTAACGAGTCCAGTATTATTGTGACGAGTACAGTATTATTGTAACGAGTCCAATATTATGGACTCATTAGTAACAAAGGTTTAGGTCACATCAATCTTATTGTTATGCCCTATGACTTTAACACTACTGAAATAGCATCAAATGAGCACTCTTGAGTACTTAAAAGTGATCACATTTAGTGACACAATCAACTTGCAGTTAAAGTGATCTTAGAATTTTCATCAATTATTCCAACATAACATTTGAAAAGTAAGATTTTTAAAAAAAGGGTTTTTAAACTCATAAAAGATGTTTTCTCGGAAATTGACATTTTATTCTCATAATTAGGTGTTTAATTACTGTTAATTAATGAAATTATTTTGATAACTGCTATTATCTGTACGTATTTTTTTAAAATGTATTTTACCTGGATATTGAAGAATTAATTTAAGAATAAATTAAGACGTTTTTGATTTTTAAATTCTTTTTTCATACTTAGATTATCCAGGTAAACTCTACCAGTGTTCCCCTTAAAGGACCCCATAACCCTCTTTCTTAATGAGATGTTGTTTTGGGGAAGTAGACGTTCGGGGTATAAACCTTCCTCCAAGTATATCGAAGTCCAGCAGTAGGAAATTGACTTGAGCAATCAAAACAATGGACTTTAATTGTTAGACTGATTTTTTTTTGGACCATACCTAAAAATCTGTACAATATATCATTTTGCATGAATGTACAGACGTGACAGCGTGAATATAATTGTAAACGTGTGCAATTTTGTGTGCATTGACTGTACATATCACATATATATATACTCACCATCTTGTTTTCGGAATTCGTTCACAAAGGGACAAATCCAGAAATCTAACTCAATTTAAAACAGACAAGGACAGTGTTATATCGCTTTATCAGCATGTCCTGTTGGTCGCTCAGGTTACCCAAACATTCTCCGTTATTCAAGATCATTTTCAGATATAATATGTAGAAAACATGGCATTCTTTCTACTTTTAGTAATTTTTGGAAAGACATTATGCAGTTCAATGTGTAGAAAAATCTTCATTATGCTTGAAAGCTACCCACTATGAACCCTCGCCCCGCCTGTTTGTTAAATATGGACAGACCTCCCTTGGGGGTTCTAATTATCAAATCCAACCTGTACAAGCGGACCACTCCTCCAGCATCAAGTTGTATGATTTTGGCTTCATTGGCTGTCTGTTCTCTCTGAATGAGATGGATGAACACATATATATTCGGATGAGGGTGTCGACACATCCTGTTCAGTTTGTTTTGCCATCCTTCTACGGCATTTGTCGTTCTGGGCCCATCATTGTCAAGGTGGTTCCAGTTCGTCAGATCCCCTTCTACCCATGTCTCAGTGACATAGTCCTTAAAACGTAGGACATCCTGGCCATCATCGTCATTGTCTTCCAGCGCCTGAAACCACACTTCCTCCACTTGGAGTTCAGGAATCAGAGGAAGAACAGCTGCTCTTCTCACGAGGCGATGGAAGTCCTCATCATCCCGGAATCGCACAGTTAATCCAAAGGCTTGTACTTTTCTCCAGATACACTGAGTGAAGTGGAAAAAACATCCCTTAATTGAAGCTCCTGGGAAGTTGTGATGAACTGCATTTCGAGCAGCGATCTCAAAGTCTAACAGCCAACTTTCAGGGGTCAGCGCTAACTGGAGTCTTCTAGCTGAATCCTTCAGGAGACTGAATTTCCATGAAAAGTGTACAGCTGCGTGAAGAATCGTGTTCATGAAAAAAATGTTCCATCACTAAAAATTGTCTCCGCTGCACACAGATGATATATGTTGGTGTCAGTTGCGAAGATCATGATTCTGTGTCCTTGTGCATCAGTATCATCACACAGCAGAAACCTTTCACCTGCTAAGTGATGTGGGCAATTTTGGAGTTGTCTTGGCACGGGCTCTATAAAGTGCAGACTTGCAGGCCTGAAAAGTTGGTATCTGCCAAATCATATCCACTACTGACTCATCACATTCAGTATTGCGTAGTCCTCCTAATTCTTCATTATAGATGGTGGGGATCGCTTTAGTTTTATCTCGGCACCTTTTCTTCACACCACTAATAACAGATTCCGCTGCAAGCCCAACGTAGTTATCATCATGGTTATGCTGTCTCCCAAATGACATAACGATGTTGCTGGTTGTTGTTAGAGTTGCTGGACACTGTCTAATTTTATTAACAGATAGAGCTGTTTCATAACAGTTTGTCCGTTTCTTACTACAAAATGGTTTTTTTATTTGTTTTAGACAATATTTACAAAGTTAATAACAAAATATATGTTAATATGAAAATCGCACCAACCCAGCATACGCCTCAAACAAATATGCTGCCAAATAACTACATAAAAAATTTAGTATCATAGTTTCAAGAGCCAGCATTACAAAATAAAATTGAACAGTCAATTCAGGAAGTACAAGAAAACCAGAAAATCAGAGATGGAAAAACAATTTCAAAGCATGCTGGATGACATGGCATCAAATATGCAATCTGGATTACACCCAGAGGAATGACTAATATTCATTTGGGTTCCTATGCAACATTCAAAACCATTGGTAGGTTCAATAGCCATCAGATTTCATAACAATTCCTCAATTAGATCCTAAAGGAGGTGCCTTGTTTATAAAACTAGAGTGAACATTTGAGTCTGTAAACTCACCACTGTATGTGAATACATGTATAATTGATGGACATTTTGTTCCGCTTACTCCTCGAAGGGTCTCACAAGTAACTTCAGTACAATGGTACAAAGGGTTAGTAACAGTGAACAAGAGTCGTTCTATGTTGGTCTAACGGTTGTTTCGACTTTGACAGCTGGTGCAGGACCTTGTTATGCCACTGATGACCCCTGGGAGCAAATGCCAGAGTCTGATAACCATATCAGCTTTGTTCCAGTAATGCTTTACACCGAAGCTGTTGAGGGCTGGATAGATATAGTGAGGTCATACCAGTGTCATAGATGAATGAGACAAAGGCCATGCTGGCTGCACTTCTATTTGTCTCAGAATGTCAGTTGGTCAGATTGCAAAGAACGCACTTTACAACATCCTCAGACATTCACACATAGCCTTCCTCATACACACTAAGAATTATGTATTACATGCATCACAATTATTATGAAGGGTTACCCAAAGAGAACAAGTGCTGGGCTGTACCGTGGTATGCTGATACCCTAGAGACAACACAACAGCAAGCTTTAAGTTCATGCCAGCTGTTGCTGAACTCCTAGCAGAGACACAAGGCTTTACAAAGGAGGTTGACAACCAAGATGCAATAGCAAGCTGCATGAATTGTTACACCTGTGGTAGAATCTTCGGACTTTAGAGAGGGAGTGAAACTCTTGCTCGATAGTGATCATCCTATAGAGACCAGAGCTTTGTAAATGACACAGTTCATTCTAATGGTACAATCTCTTTGGCTCTGGGTTGGTGATTGTCTTGGTATACAGTTCGTTCTAATGCTACAGTCTCTTTGGTTGTGGATTGTTGAGTGTTGTACATTTTTATACATTTTTTTTCGTAATAATACAGTTTTTCTAGGTATGAATTGTACTGTGTTATCTTTATCTATGACTTGGAATACAGTTAGTTTTATGGTTAATATCTACAGCTATGGCTGCGGGTATTTAGTTAATTTGAAGACGTTGTTATTTAAGTTGAGTGAGTGTGAACATGTATCATAGGTTTTATATTGCAGCAATGGATATTATCTTTAGGAATTTTTGTCAGCATTTGCTGATTATAGGTTTGGTCTTGGGACATGTAGAACAGGTGATACGGTCATTAGTTTACTACTACTCCTCTAGCGTTACGGTCATTAGATAAGTACTACTGCAGTAGTGTTACGGTCATTAGTTTAGCATTTTTGATATGTTCTATCTTTATCATTGCACACTACGGTTTGTAGACTGTAGTGTGTATTATTTATATGGTACAATCAATTTAACATAATGAACTATAAGATCAGGTGTCTGTAAGAACTATTCTAATTTAAGCACAATGGTTCCCAATACATATTTCCTCTTTCAAATACTGGGCTATTGATACAGACTGTTCTTGTGCAAATCAAAATTGTTATGATAAATGATATTATATATGCGTAAAACTGCAATTAGTAGACTATTCTTCTACAGATCTACAGTTTCTTTATGAATAATGTCTTCATAATAATGTGTCTCTAACACTGGACGCTAGTTATTTCAGAATTGGCAGATGATACATTTCAGTTTCTATATTGATCATATATTGATAAAGAACTGTCCAAATATTGTCTCTGACTTGATTTTCGACAATAATGAGATTCTGTTTTTGGAAACAATCGGATATGATCTCTGATAAGGTTTTTGTCATCCTCTGAAATTTTGTTCCTTGGGATATGTTTTCCTCTATTGTCTGTAGAAGAGAAAGGATTCTTCTTCTTCTTTAATGTATATGTGACTGTTTTCTCGCCAACATCCAATGTTCCTAGAAATGTCTTCTTGCATACTTCTACCTTGCTCTCACCCTTAGACAAATAGTAATGAATAGTGTGCTTCCGTCTTGATTCTTCTTCTGGATTTTTGGTTTTTCTACGTTTTTCTGTCATTATTGCATTACTCCTGATGAAATCTCTTTGACGATCGTATGATAGATTCCAGTAACTTTGAAATATATCCGACTTTTGGGTGTTACTAATTTTGTCTGGGCATTTGTACTTGCATTTACAAGTTGTTTCTTTTGATGTTCGCTCAGGAATTCTATTGCCCTTGCTGTTTGTGTATGCTTTTCCTTTATTGCGAAGATGCTGTTAATTTTATGTTGTGCATGTTGTCTTCTGCTGATTCTATGTTGCCCATGTCTTTTGCTGATTCTTTATCGGCAATGGTATCTTTCGCTGATTCCATGTTGCCAATGGCGTTTTTCCCTGATTCTATGTTGTCTAAGATATCTTTTCCTGTATCTGTGCTGTCTATTCTATCTTTCATTGATTCTATGTTGCCTATGGCGCTTTTTGCAGATTCTGGATCGTTCGGGACGTCTTTCAATGATTCTGTGCTGTCTACTCTGTCTTCTTTTGTACGTGTGTTGTCCATGATATCTTCTACTGATTGTGCGTTTTCTATCATGTTTTTTACTGATCCTGGGTTTTCTATGGTGTCTGGCCCTGTACCTGTTTTGTCAATATCTGATTCTGGGTCGTTCAGGACGTCTTTTGATGATTCTGTGCTGCCTACTCTGTCTTCTCCTGTATGTGTGATGTCCGATCTTTTCTACTGATTTTGAGTTTCCTAACATGTTTTCCCTTAATGTTTCTAGAAACCCTCGACAATGTTTACATTCCGTCATTTGAAGAATGTCGTATGTGGTAGATATGACCATTTAAAAATATATATATATTTGTAATAAAACTTTGTTTTCCATCATTAATTTGCAAATTACAACATTGATACAAAATAAAATTATTGTAATTCACCACATTCTAGAATTTTTCATGCTTGTAGCGCTGAAGAAATTTACAGCCTAAATGTTTCACTTACGACCTTTTTTATGTAATGCAGTATTTATGGTATTATTTCAACACAGATGTTGCTATCCCCTGCTTATAAAGTGAAATTATTATTTCATTTGAATTTTCGTAAGATGTATGGGTGTGATATCATGAAATTAGATAATATGCTCACCAATGTTGTAGTACACCTGCCCCTCTGTGGATGCTGAGGTAAAATGACGATCGAAAATTGTATAGGCAATAA
The DNA here is from genome assembly GCA_024699665.1 of Ostrea denselamellosa. NCBI lineage: Eukaryota > Metazoa > Mollusca > Bivalvia > Ostreida > Ostreidae > Ostrea > Ostrea denselamellosa. The sequence goes on along the minus strand of JAMZEH010000064.1, from coordinate 3,377,085 downwards.
GTTACGCTATAATAAGTAAATTTTATTTAAATATAACAAGATAAGCATAAGAACTTCATTATTTTAGCAAGAATTTGCAAGTTTGTGATGCACAGACCCATTAAAAATCAAATCAAGTTTATGATGGTTGTAAGTGGTAGTTAAGACCTTTTGCCTCATACAAGTTATGAAATTAGATTGTCGTATGTACCACTTACAATCTTTTGCCTCTGTAGTGAATGTATATACGACTTTTTGCATATTACATATATCAAACCATACCCACTTATGACAAAATTGTTTTTGCAATACCTTTTGAACAAATCGAACAATAGATACGACCTTTTTGCATAAGGTAGGATTCATCCCACTGATAATGAATATGCAAAAAAAGCATTTTGGATCGTATCTGCCACTTACGACCATCTGCCTCCACGGCGACGATTTATCTGTGTGTGACCATGTCCAACATGCCTGTGTTGAGTCAATGTCATATATGTATGTATGTTTCGTATTAAATAACGTATTATTATTTGCTAAATAGTAGTTATCTATTAATACACCCTCACTTTGTATTCTTTGACATCTATCACAGCAAGAATGTCAACAATTTTCTACATAGTAGTTGTATATTTAGCTAACTGAACACACTCTGTGTCAATTATCTGTATTTCACAGCCAGTTTGACAACAATGGCGCTGCGAGTTCTTCCACCACTTGCGTATTTTCTGCTATGATACCATCGGCTATTGTTATAAGCTCGTTGAACACACTGTGGGTCAAGCTGTATTTCACAGCCAGTTTGACAACACAAACGGCTGGCGCAGACTTTCTTATCCATTATCAAGCGAAATCCCATGCGTTACGAATTCATCATTATGTGTTACGAAAATACATTGATAATGGATTTGACACAAACGGGATTTCAAAGCCAGATTGCATTACTTTTGAAATAGACATGTGCCGATTTCCCTTCACCTACCTATGTTTCTATGTTGTGTTTTTATCGTTTATAATTTTCTCTGAAGGTATTTAACCTTGCCAACCATAACTTGTATACTCAATGACCATGTGACTTGTTCTGCGGCTGTTGGTCTTGCAGTCCTGAAATTTACAATTCATGTCGACCTTGTCCCATAGATGCTTCGTACCAAATTTGAAAACAGTTGGGTGGTAGTTTTGAAGAGGAAGTTAAAAATGTACAATTGTTAATGCACGACAGACGATGCCGGACACAGACCAATTACAATAGGTCACCTGAGTCTACTCAAGTAACCTAAAAACTTCAATTAGATAAGTTCATTTGAGCTAAAATGTGAGGTAAAATTTAACAAAATGAGATGGGCATTAGACTTGGCTGAAGATATGGAAAATCTGTTTGTTGAGCCAGTAGTTGAGATATAATCATCCTATCCCAAAATATATCTACACAATTTCTGTTTTACATAAGATCACCCCCATATACAATTCTTGAATACAAGACGTTGAACTTCTGTATTATCTCAATACACATGGCGTATGTTTACTGTAAGGTGGAAGTTGCATGCAACCTGTACTACATTTGCATACAACTCTGGATTCTATATTAATTTTCAAGACGATTAGAATGCAAAGGGATACACTTTGTGATTCCTTTTTTCAAGATCCAAATTGTAAACCTCATCAGCTCAACATTTTCCTTGTTTTCACTTTGCATTTTCCGTAGTACAAGAGATACATGATATTGCATCTGATGCATCAAAATTGGTACCGTCTGTTTTACATTACACAATTTTCTGCAATAAACAATGTTTTTATTGTCCTCAGCTATTTGGAAAGACAGGGAAATTTGATTTATTGCATGGATTTACATTAAATACTGTACTATACAGCTTGAACTTCAAATCTGTCTGACTGCTATATTCTTTTAATAGTATTCACATTTTGCAGATAACATCCCAGGATCTTTCCCTATTCCAAATCTGGTAACTACATGTAATTGGCATGTTACAAATTGTAGTGAGAAGGGAAAATATATGTAGGGTCGTAATAAGGTTCAAACTCCTGAAGATAGGTCACTGATACATTGTACAACTGACAAATAAGTTGATGTTACAGGGTTTTCAACAGCTTTCTGTGTAAGAATGTGGTCAGCATTTCACAATTCTATGGTCGTTATAATTATTTAATTTGCAAATATAACTGGTCAAATGCTGTCTGACGTGTTTTATTCCATTTGTTAGGCTGTTCTTTGCATATTGTTTTTGGTTATAGATTACTCCGTTTACCTGATCAAGATGTACAGTTCATGGCAGGTGTGACCAGTCAACAAGGGGTGCTTACTCCTCCTAGGCACTTTATCCACCTCTGGCATTCCAGGAGTTCATGTTTACCCTATTCTCAATTTTGTACTCTTTATAGGATTTATGAGATTGATCAGTGTATTAGCTTCACTTTTTTGTAGATCCTCCAGGGCCTTAACTGAATAACAGATAAACTGGTACCACTTACCTCCATACAGCCCCATCCTTAACTGGATAACAGACACACTGGTACCATTTACCTCCATAGAGCCCTGTCCGTAACTGGATAACAGATACAAGGGCCGATTTATATGTTGTGAGCCTCATATATAAAAGTTAGAATTTTGGCAGATATATTGCATTATTTTTCAATGTAATCCCCTTCAGTATCTATACACTTTTGCCAGCAATTTTAAGGGCCTCATTGCCACTTTTAAAGAATTTCTTTTCTTAACAGTTTAGAAAGTCCTCCGATGTATGTATGACGTCATCATCTGACTGAAAGTGGGTACTGGAAATGGCCATTTTCAGTTTTAGAAATAGATGAAGGTCTGATGGAGCGATGTCAGGTGAATGTTCAATCTATTTAAAGCCACAGTCGTTAATGACAGTCATTGGCAATAACAGACTTGTGAACAGGGGCATTGTCATGGTGGAACAACACACCTTTAATGAGTTTTCTGCATCCCAGAAAAATGAGGTTATGGCCTTTCCAGTTGATGGAACAGTCTTTGCCTTCTTTGTTGGGGGTGAACCAGGATGCTTCCATTGTTTAGACGGTTGTTTGGTCTCAGGGGTGAAATGATAGACCCATGTTTCATCCCTATTAACAAATCTCTGAAGAAAGTTAGTAGGATCTACCTCTAAAAGGTTTAAATTAGCATGCAATAAAGTGCACCTGGTGTGCTTCTGATGAACTATCAGAAGTCTTGGTACCCATCTGGCTGAAAGCTTTCTCATTGCAAGATCCTCTGTAAGAATGGAATGTACTCTTTTCCTGTGAAATGCCAACTGTACTGGCTGTATACCTCTCTGTAACTCGCTTGTCGGTCATAACAATATCATGGATTTCATTGACCATTTCTGGGGTTGCAACACTGACAGGCCTTCCAAAACAGGGGTCATCCTCAAGGCTCTGCCTGCCGTGTTTAAATTCTGCCATCCACCTTTTTACTGTAGTATATGAAGGGGCATCTTTCCATACTGTTGCTACCATATCAGTATGGATATCCTTTGGTGCTAAATCTTTCTTATGCAAATATTGGAACACTGCTCTTTCACCAGTTTTGTCCATTTTACAAAAGTCACTTGCCTTGTTTACTTCAGAGTGCTACCTCATCAATATAAACTGAGCAAATGACACCAGTCTTCGGGTACATGGCCTTAAATAGTCAGGGAATAGCAGGGCTGAAAAAAGACGTCGATGCTAACCTCCTTCAACACAAGGCTCACAACGTATCAATCAGCCCTCATACACTGGTATCATTTATCTCCATACAGCCCCGTCCTCAACTGGATAACAGATAAACTGGTATCATTTACCTCCATACAGCCCTGTCCACTGTCTCTGGATTGTTAGTGATGAACGCCAGGAAACATGAAGCTACCATTTAATGTCTGACAAACAAAACCAAAAATGTACCAAACCCACTGGTAATCAATTGTTTTGGCATACATGTAATTTATTATAACATACATATACATTTAAACATTGTTAACTGGTCACTTTATTCTCCTGAAGTTTGTAAAAACTATAGGAAATAGAACTCAGCTGCATTCAAGTATTAATGTACACGTATATACTCAATCGAGCTGGAGAATAAATTGTCATATGAAAAAGGTATTTTATAAGTGTACATATAATTTCAATCCTTCTGTTGAAATGCTTCACAGACACATACATGTATGCATATACATGTAATATCACAGTCAGTATGATCTGAATAATACTTGATTTTATTTCCCTCAGTCAAGCAAACTCATTGTTCTCAACATTTTTCCAAAATAACAGTAATTCCTTGTCCTCCACCAATACAGGCTGAACCCAAAGCAAGCTTCTTATTCTGTCGTCTGCAAGGGAAATTATCTAGATTTTAATATCTCAAAAGTAATGTAGAACACATTTCCAATAAAATATTTTAAGATTAAAATAACTGTGGCAAGATTGTTAATAATATATAATACTGGAAACGGATCTTTTGTAAGTGCACATACTGCAATTCGTGAGCCAAATGTCCTGTAATTCTTGTTCCAGAGGCGGCTAATGGATGACCTAGAGCTATAGCTCCACCATTCATATTAGTGATGTCATTGTTCAGTCCCAGTTCTTTCTGTACTGCTAGATACTGTGGTGCAAAAGCTTCATTCACCTGAAAAGGTATAAAAAGCAATTCTCAATGATGAACTTCACCTCTTACCAATCTTGCAGTTTCAATAAACTGTTTATATATAGTTAGCGTATATGCAGTTTTAATCATTTTATTCTTACCTCAACAATATTCATGTCTTCTATACTTTTGCCTGCAACTTTTAAGGCAGCTCTGGATGCTGGAGCAGGTCCAATACCCATCATTTTTGGATCACAACCTACACAAACAAACTGGACTGTAACCTCCACATTTAACATACAAAATCCAGCTTGAATGTTAGTAAAAATATTAGCATAATTTACCAGAAATGCCATAAGCAACAAGGCGAGCTAATGGGGTCAGATTATGTTGCTTCACAGCAGCACCACTAGCAACCACTACTGCTGCTGCACCATCACACACACCCTGTCAATAAATTTGTGTTTATGTTACAGCATGTATACACTTGGAAAAAAAAAGTTGCAACACCAGCTTTTTTCTCTTAGCATAAATATGATGATTAATTTCACTCTACTTTTCATATTTGACATTATTTTTTAAATAGCATCATTTCATCTCTAAAAACACCAGCAGTAAAGAATTCATTGTCATTCTTTTTCAAAGATAAGAAGGTGTGATATTTTTAAGAAAACTTAAAGTAAATAACCATGCCTCTATCTATTGATTCAAATATCTATTATAAATGAAATAGTTATATAAGGTTAACATCTTGTAAACTTCAAACTCAACACGTTTTTTTTAGTATTTTAATATAGCATGTTTTAGTCTTTCATCAAATGTTCAACTGTTAACTGATGATGGATGATGCACAACTGTGAATGCTTATCAATAGCAATAGGTCACCTGAGTAACTAGGCAACCGAAAAATGAATTGTTTGTTTGAATATTGTTTAACCTAAAAATGGAGTTTAGGGAACTTGAATTATGGAGAACTAAATTAAACAAATTAAGTGGCATAGGAAAGTATTTCTTTCTTCCCTCTATCTAAAAAATATGCGAGCAGAACAGTAAGTTGATTAAAGACATTGGGGACAATTAATGTTTTTAGTGAATATAAGCATATTATATGTGCTAATGACAACAAATGTTCATGAGAAAATTGTGCTCACAAATTTCTAGCAATTAAATAAAGCTGGTTTGCAGAACATCACAATTTCATTTGCTAGGTATGAAATATATTTACAATTTGTGAGTAATTTATGGTTAGTGCTAGTTTTGATCTGCATGTATTAGTTAAATATATTTGCTTACTGATGCATTTCCTGCAGAAACAGTTCCTCCTTTCTTGAATAGGGGAGGCAATTTGGTAAGACCCTCCAGGGTGGTCTGTGGTTTGGGATGTTCATCCACCTCAAAGACTTCAGGTCCTACACAATAACAACATGTTCCTCTTATATAACAAATCACAACTATCTGGTTTTTCAAAATAGCAAACAGTTTGACATAAAATTTAGTGTTTCAACTAAGTTACACTAAAAAATAAAAATATATAAGATAAGCCGAGTTCTGCTGCTAGTGATTTTTGGACTTGGTATGTATACCTAAGTTGGTCTTGAAGTAATGAAAATGGTATAAATTTTGCTGTTTGTGAAGTAAAGATAGTAATTAAGATAATACATACTTTCTATTTGTGAAGTCAAATAGTGTAAATTTTCTGTTTGTAAAGTAAGAGAAGTAGTGAAGATATTGCAGATTTTCTGTTTGTGAAGTAAAATAGTCAAGGTGGTATAAACTCTCTGTGTGAGTTAATTTCAGTTTGTGGATATTCCACATCAGAACCTTGCCTTGTGTGTGGCAAGCTTGCTATTCGTGATTCTTTGATATATAAAGACAGGATTCCATCAGCCACACAATAATTAGAGAGTGTATTGTTAATAGTGATGTGTTTATTTTTCTGTAAAAAGGGAGAACATGCAGTAAACCAGACCAGGATTCAAACCTGGCAGGAAAAATTTCTGTAGACCAGACTGAGATTAAGACCTAGAACCCTTTAATCTTCAGTTAGGTACTCTGTCAAATAAGCTGCCGTATCTGGCCTGAGGTGATTGACGTGATGTGAGCACGACACTAATGTAGGGACTTCAGTGCAGATTCTGGTCAGTATGCAACACTGAATCATAGGAACTATAAGTTACAGATATTTTCTAATATTTACATTCCAACATAATTTTCCCACAAAAAACTTAAAATATGTTGTGGTTCATTCAACAATAATGTTGGCATCACAATAATTGATAAATGGAGTTAAAAAAAACATTCATGGTTATTCCAACTTATTGACTGATATGCATGAAGAATTCTAAAGAATTTAATATCATAATGACACCTTCAAAAATTACATCTAAATTTTAATTATGCATATATTTTTCAATATCTATGCTAATGCTCTGCAACAGTTTGCTACGTAGAGAAAATTATTGTGTTATTCAGTATATCTGCACTGCATAATATCAGCAAAATAGATGGAAAAAAATTTAAAATGCTTAAAAAAATAAATCTCCTACATAAAATGTGTTAATTTAGTTATTAAGTTGCTTCAAATTGCCATTCTAAGTTCCAAGGCGTGGAGGGGAAAGTTGAAGAAATGAATAAACTGTACCTTTCCTTCCTTTCATTGTAAATGGTGCAATCTCTGCTTTGAATACACCAGCATCTTGAGCTGTAAATTATAAAACAACCTCAGTCTCCTCCACATATACATATATTACTATATATCAATATTACACAATGTGTCTAATTCAAAATTCTCTCACACTTCCTATTAACACTTCTTATTATTATTGCCCCTAAGATACTGTCAAAATACAAAATGTGACAAAGTATTTATGTAATAGATCAGACTTGCAATGTACTGTTTATAGAGTTATTAGTGCACAGATGTTTCTAAAATTTAATGTTTTGCATATATCATTGGTCACTAAGTTTTACAGAGACATACTATGCTTATTTTTAGATGCAGCCTTGCTGCAATCTCTGTAGAGCGTTTATTTTTGCTACATATATATATTTCTCATTCGAGGCTGGCTGGGTGAGTTGAAGTTCTAGACACTGTGCTTTGTGGATGAGTTGTCCTATGCTTAGTGAACTTAGGGATTAAATCTCAGAGGTACACCTTTGCTGAGTGGTCTATGGATGAAATGTAGCTATTGAGTTTTCCAGAGTAACTGTGTGGTTTCCTGTTATATATTACCTGTGTGGTTTCCTGTTATATACTACCTGTGTGGTTTCCTGTTTTATGTTACCTGTGTGGTTCCCCGTTATATGTTACCTGCATGGTTTCCTGTTATATATTACCTGTGTGGTTTCCTGTTATATATTACCTGTGTGGTTTCCTGTTATATGTTACCTGTGTGGTTCCCCATTATATGTAACCTGCATGGTTTCCTGTTATATATTACCTGTGTGGTTTCCTGTTGTATATTATCTGTGTGGTTTCCTGTTTTATGTTACCTGTGTGGTTCCATGTTATATGTTACCTGTGTGGTTTCCTGTTATATGTTACTTGTGTGATTTGTCTAAACATTATGAAACCTGAATCCACCCAGCAGTGCAAGTGGTTTCTTGTATGAAAGGGATACAGCGTGGTTATTTTGTTTAAATAAAGTAATTATAGATTTTTCTTTTAATATCAAAATGTAACCGTCATAATGAAGGAATGAGTTATCATGAACATTATATGATTGAAGCAACTTAGATATTTTTAATAACCATTAGTGTTAAATACCATTAGATAATTTTGATTATCTATGACCATAGTATATTCACAGAAGATTATTTTACTTTAAAAGTTTCAGTTGTGGAATTTAAAAGCAATTCAAGGAACTCTTCCAATAAATTTTTGTGTTCATTTAGTGAATAAAATTGCCATATTTGTTGCATTTACTTTTTTCTTGGTTGAACAAAGTTGTCAGTTATATACATGTAGAAATATTCATTTGGTAAAAAAAAAAAAAACCTCGACAGTTCAGGGTGTAATTGTGACATTAATCTAACTCTCACCGGCTTTCCATCTCTGTTGTGTCTGTTGAGCATATTTATCACAGTCTTCTTTGCTGATGTTGTATTTTTCGGCCAAGTTTTCTGCTGTCACAGCCATGGGAAAACCTGTGTAAGAATCTGTCAGACTGTCCCACAGCACGTCTTCCATCTATAATGGAGACACCATTTTTATAAATTGCACCATATGTTTTATGTATAGTTTACTACAGTGTCAACATTTACCCCTGCAACTCAAAAACACAACATGAAAATGGAAGTAATCCATTTTATTTCACAAGTGATGAAACAATAAAAGAGACTGTACTGATTATGATTTTACTGAGATGATTGTCTATTTTTTTTTTTTTTGTAGTTATCAAGAGAGCAAAAGTGTGATCATGTTTTTTGAATGTAAATATGATTTGCATGATTTCACAACTGGTGTAGGAAATGAGAAATAATACGAGCATATGAGAGTTATCCCTGTATGTAAACTGGTCTCATTTTTCAAACAAATTGATGTGTCTTAATGAAAATTCCTGATTGCATTTTATACATTTGTATGTAATTGATAGATGATGGAATAATTTTTCTGAGATGTAGACTGAATTGTTTTTAAATTATTAAAAATTAACTGTGACACCATTATGCCACCCAGAGCAATGTCAATATTCTATGAATGTCATCTCAGAGTGTTTTAGTTGGAATATCACTGATTGCAGATTACAAATTCAAATGACATCCAATATACAAATATATGTAACAACTGACAAGTTTCTTTTATTTTTATTGGGTTTTTTGGAAAAAATTTTATCATATAATGGCACACAACAATTTTTCCATGATTTTTTTCTGACAAACTTTTACAGGTTCCTGAGTGTCGTTCACATCTTAATACTTCTTTACACCATCTCATTATGTCTAATATGACAATATCATGTTAAAAAAAAAAAATCAATCAATGATTTTCTAATTTTCAAAAGTCATTGTCAATTCCAGTCATGAAAACTATCAATTTTAAAAGTCTATGACACCAGAGTGACATAAAACAACACTTATCCAAACAACCCTTGAACATGACAAGTACATTATGGTTAACATTGATAAATAATAAACTAATCAGTAATGTGGAATTAGCATTCATAAACTAATCAGAATTAGCCTTCATTTCCTTTGGAAAGCAAGTTACAGAAATTCTTCATTTTGTGATGTCATACATTTGATTGAATGTGAAGGTTAAAACATCAAATTATATGATGGAATAATTCCAAGCTTTTTGATTGACCGAAATCCAGAACAATAAAAAAACATTAAACATTCACCGCCATAAATCTTCAAGGTAAATATAACATTTGATTTTTCTAACAATGGATAAAAAATAAATTGCAAATTCTCCAACAGATACAACTTGTTATCATTTTTTGGCCCTGCAATGAAAATTTGCATCTCTAATCACTTTCAACTAGGTTTTGCATTCTAACTCGTAACAAAGATGGCTGACCAGGAATCCATTGACAAGTTCTAGTAAGCGGTTACAATGTTTTCAATTATTCAACTGTACATTGTATAATGAAACAATTACTGAAAGTTTCTTTATATCACCCTCAGGGCTCAGTGTTTTTTAGTTGTTTGTTTATTTTACATCCCATCTAACATTTTTCACTCATATTGAGATGTCATCAGCTGACAGCTGTAGGTGCAGTATCACAAATTTAGACCTATGCTTAGCGCTCAGGGCCATAGCAGTGAGGGTTCATTAGTATGCCAATGCCTGCTACAACATGAGACCTCTGTTTTTACTAGCAGAGCGCAAACTCATGATGTCTATGTGAGAAAGTTTGCAAGTTTACTTTCAGAAGGTCGGTGGTCCCTTCCCAAGTACATTGTATCTGGATTCTCTCTTCCACCAATAAAAAACTGGACTCTTCCAGATAACTGAAAAATTGTTGAGTGTGGCGGAAAACAACAAAAAATCAATCAATCTATGTTACAAAGAGAATGCTCCACCACTGACCTACCATGGCTGGTCTTAAGGCCCGGTGGATATTATTCTTTTCAGGTAGCTAAATTATTGTACTGACCTCAAAATGTCAATAAATGTATATTGTATTTTTATTTCTTGTGAAATTAAGAATAGTGTTTGCTGCAGGCAAAATATGGTAGCTCTCATCCTTTGCCTTTTTTTATACAACATTGGATTTAATAAGTAGATTTAATTCTCCTACAAGAAAATGTTCCGCTTTTCAATCCTGTGGTTTTAAAAACCTAGCATCATTCCACCTTCATGAAATTACCTCAGGTAACTTTCCAAGCTTGGTTCCAAATCGAACATCTCTGATAACAAATGGAGCCATGCTCATGTTGTCTACCCCTCCACATAAGACTATCTGACTCTCTCCTAGCATAATTTCCTATAAATACAAAAGGCATTTCAAGACAAGCACAATGCATGACACAACAGTGCTCTATATTAGAGGATAAAATTATGCCTATATCTGATGATGATTTGTTTGATTGTTTTGTAACCTGTGCCCCATTGATCACTGCCTGGAATCCTGAGCCACATAGTCTGTTTACTGTTAGTGCTGGTACAGCTTCAGGGACACCACACCTCAGCCCAACATGTCGGGAAATGTAGATTCCGTCTGTTGATGAAGCCTGAAACAATTTGTAATAACATGATTGTACAATTACCCATTATCAGACAACACAATACTTTCCTTGAGGGACTGTGATGTTACATGAGGCTAAAGGCCAATGGTAATAGCACACAAGATTAGTCAAAGACTTGTGGAAAAAACTATCAGGATTATGGCCTGATAATGGCTGTAATAATTGTTTTATTTTACAACCTACAATATAACTCCTCATATTGAAAATATGATTTGCTGAAATTAAAAATGACATTTGTATTATAGCCAATATCTACATGATGTCACATTTGCATACATGTGTGCTAATGCCTGTGTCCTGATGTTTCAGTCAGTTGTCACTATACTCACTAATTTCAGTCAATAATTCAAAATAATCAAAGCATGTTTATCTACCATTCTAATCATTTACAGTGCATTAAAACCTAATCATGTATTTTTCAAATTAATTTACGGTTTGGGGAGAAATTCAAGTTCTGAACTAATATAACCTGTAGAAAGGGTTGTATGTATGGTACCTGAATGACATTTCCAATAACAACTGAGCTGACAAGTTCTGGATTAACTTTGCCTGCTACTAGTGCTGCTTTGGAGGCATGCACCATTAGATCTGTGGATGAAGTTTTGACAAACTTGCCTCCAAAAGTTCCAAAGGCAGTTCGTTTTGCTGCCACAATGAAAACATCTGACACGGCTGTAAAAGAGGAGAAACTTATCAATGTTAATCTGCAGCAATACAGTAATGCTGAATCCTTCATTAATTAGAATTAACTATGTACAAAAAAATTAAAGACAAATTCACTCATGGGATCCATAATGTTTTTAAGGGGAGGAGGTGGAATAGGGGTCGAAAAGCAGAGATGATATCAAACTTTTCACATGACATGCATCATAAAGGTGTCCATGTGATAAGGACGGGAAGTAATAGAGTTAAATATATAGCATTTTGTCATCCTAAAGTGTATGATGGCAAAGTAATTAATATGAAAATAAAAGGTTTGTCATTTATCAATTTAAAGTTCTTAAAAAGTTTTGCAGCTTGCCTAATACCAGACATAAATTTAACAATGGAAACTAACAACTATTTTTTTTTATCTTATTGAACTTACATGTAACCAGGCACCTTTAAAGTATAAATTCCTGACCTAAGACAAAATCATGATTAGCTTGAAGCATCCAACAACTAATGGTAACCCTGATATATATCTACTAATATCAACAGAAAATTTTTCATGAAAACATTTAATTAGAAAATATTTCCACATTAGTTAATTTTTTTTTTTTATTTTGAATATGGGTATACATACTCTGGAAGCCATAGATTTGAAATTATGTGAAAAGTTATGGATTTTATGCTATGAATAGCTGTAATTAATGTAAATCTACTGATATAAACAGAAAAAATATATGTAAACCATGTAATTATGAAAACGTGCTCACATTTGTAGATTTTCTCATATTTCTTCTAGAGTTATGCCCTTTTCAATAATTGCGCTTTTTTTCCAGGAACTTGATAAAATTTTGAAATTGACATGCATTCTAATCAATGACATGTTTCATGATAAACAAATGCAATTTAAAAAATGTCCTGCATTATTCATTTTAAAATAACCACAATATATAATATAATGTGACGATATTGATAAAATCTTTGTAAGGGTACATTACTTCAATAGTGTCTGTAATGAAAATTAATATGTAAACCCTTAAATATTTTGCTCTTGTTCCTATCCCTGGATGAGGATCTGGGTAGATAGAATAGATCCCTAGTACCCCTTGCTTGTCGTACAAGGTGACTAAATGGGGCGGTCCTTCAGATGAGACCGCAAAAACCAAGGCCCCGTGTCACAGCAGGTGTTGGCACGTTAAAGATCCCTATCTGTTCAAAGGCCATAAGCGCCTAGCATAGGCCTAAATTTTACAGCCTTTCACTGGCAATGGTGACATCTCCATGCGAGTGAAAGATTCTAGAGCAGGACGTTAAGCAAAATATAATCAATCAATCCTATCCCTGGATGTTAATCTTTTGACTTCAAACAAATAACTGCTACCTAAACCAAAAAGAAATCTGAATAGGGACCTACCTTAAAGGACTTGAGTCCTTTAAGGTGGGTCCTGTAAAGGTGTTTAGGATATTTTCACAATGTTCAGTTGGTTTATGTGTTTAAATCAACTAAATTTTTTTATTTGACATTTAAATGTTTGTCAGAGATCATTTTGCTCTCAATGATGCACTTTCAATGTCTGTATTCAGGGTGAATAACTCATGGTCCATTAAGAAAAATGTATCACATTCAGCACGAGTGAACGTGGGAATTTTAATTATCTAGAATGATTGCTTGCATGCAATGAATGTAAATAAATTGTCAAGATTAAGTCTAAGGACAGGAATAATGAATACAAGAGAAAAAAAGATTCTATTCTGGAAAGGGGAAGGGTATGGGCAAAGACAATGGACAGAGATGCACTCTTTAAAATATCTGTCAAAAATGATGAATAAATATTTAATGAATTATTCTCATTTCTGTTTTTTTCTCCTTTTTGCAGTTTATATATGAAGTGGTGATCATTGATATTTGGACTGTGTTTCGCAATGGTTTATACTAGTTGGAGAAACTGAATGACAGTTAACATTTTCCAACTTTTATACATTATTGCAGATGATCAGTATCTTTGTGACATCTAGTATCAATCCCAATCCTCACTCTAATGACTGGAAAAGAGTGATTAAGAGCGGCATTACTTACAAAACTTATCTGACTGATAAATCGTCATTTAACAATGCTCCTCGTCATTTAAAGACAGCCCTCTGGGAAACAAATGCTTTGAATCGACCCCTGACAGGAAGTGTTTCAACTTTCAGGCATATTCTAATCAATAAGCAGTTGCTGCATTCCAAAGATTACACATGAGTGAAAGTGAGAAACAGCTTTACACTTTCACACTTGGAGAATGACAATTCAGTTTGTTTTGGAATAATACATTATTATGTTATATTTGAACCAGATTCAGAGAATGAGGAAAAATGGATGTTTGCCATTATCACAAAACTTAATGGCAATCATGTTACCAACTTCCCAATCGATGACGTTTTGCAAATACAATTAATGGCTCACTACCGACAATTTCCAAAAGAAAAGCTATTGACATACTGACATACAGAATTTACTGAAACTTTGCATTTGTATGGAATCATTGGAGGAAAACATAATTATTAGTGCACCACCAAATTTTGTAGAAACGGAATAAATATCAGACTGAAGAATGCTCACATGAGTGATTCAGGTTAGCAAAATATACTGCACATGAGAGCTAATGAAATGCAAATCTGGACAATCTAACTTGCATCTCATGGTATGTTCATGTGCTGCTAATGAGCTTGGGTTAGCAGATTCTATAAGCGCCCTTCCAAATTTGTCTTGTTTTGAGCTAGGTCACAAAATGGGAGGAGAGGGAAAATAACTACCCTGTTAACATTACTATAAACTAAAGCTGGCACATGACTACAGATTATAACACATTGTGTATTTTTTCCCCCAGTTAATGCCTAAAATAATGAAGTAAGACGAAAAGTAATATTACTGTCATTCTGATTAAATCAAATCTTTGATCCGCTCCTTTAACGTTATGTCGCTGCACATGTTATTGTACTACTGTAATCCATGTCATCTAAAATCATGGATTCTAATGCAAAACACAAGCAATAAAACTGACTGACTTCTTTTTTGGAAATATTGTCATATTTTTAAAGACAACATAATTATATGTATAAAAATCCGTAAAAATGGGCATTGTTGAATCTCAAGTTCAAAGTCCATATCACGTACATGTTAGTGTTAATTTCAATTTGACATTAAAACATAGCGTGAAAATTATGAGATTTGAACTACATTCCTCATAAAACAATACATATGTTTACATTCAGGCAAACAGATCCAGCACGAACCTTTAGAAAGGACCATTTTAAGTTTCTCTTAGGCTTAGCTTCGAGCCAATCAAGGTATTATAAATGACCGGCTTCGGAAAATTTGATCCCGAAGTTTAATAATTACCATCGGGATCGTACAAGTGTTTTATTGCTTTGACGTAATATTCCATATCCGGTTGTAAATAACACGTAGCATTGATATTATAGTTTTCACTGTATTGCATACATATCGACTGTTGGATTTCTGTTATTTGATTACATACCACTACAAGGTTTGAGTTATACGGTAGAAGTCTACTAAAGGTAATTTATAAGATAAGAACTTTCCACCATTTTAGACAAAAATTCAGATAAAGGTAATGGAGTAAATTCGAAAGAACATATGGACAAGACAAGCTGATAGGCTTGATTAAAGAAAATGCTTCGATTTGTTTTAAAAGACATATATATGACACAAATTTTGCAGATGATGTAATTCTTGTTGTTATAATATTAATTTCTTTTATTTATCATCATTTCAGATAGAATCAAAATGACACGCATATTGTGTGTGCTTGTGATATGTTTGACGTTTCAAGGAATTGTTTGTCCACCTGTAAATCCTAACCCTAAACCTAAAGAAGAAGGAAGTGAAGCTGATCAGGTGTGTAAACAGTTAAATAATTGGCGTCTCAGATCATGAAAAACTTTAATTACCATTAGTTTTATTGCACATTAGTTTGCAGGCTCAAGCTGGGCTCAGCCAGCGTAATTTGCTGTTTTCCATTGACTATATACGTATCATATCAACTGTTTAGGTTAATGTTTGGCAGATATTTTATCCTGTTTTTGTATGTTGCCCTCGTCTTTGCAAGCCAAGTGTCGGAATTTTCTTTCAAAGGGCAGTTGATCTAGTGAGTTTCTAAATTTTACCAGACCAAACCAATTTTCAAAGAGCCATAGTATTTTTGTTACAGAAAAATAAAAACAAACAAACAAAAAAACAAATCAAAAACAACCCACATATAGGCCTAATATTAATTGTTTACTTCATGCATCAAGTTAGGTATGATAAAAAAAAAAAAATAATGGGTTACAGTTTCCCAACATATCCAATTTTTGATCCCAGACTCTGAAATGTTTAAGCTCAGGATTGCAGTCCAATTATCATCCCCTTGAAATTCATTGTTAGAGGGGATATAGTAATGGACCTTTTTCCGTATGGGTGGGTATGTGAGTGTGTGTAACACTTAGCTTATAGAACTCCACAGGCCACATTTTTTGCTCATTTTATTTCGTACTTCACATGTAGCTTTGTTATCAAGAGAGGAAGAACCCAATTGATTTTAGGGGACAAAATGTCAAGGTCACTACATAACTTTATAGAAAAAGCTTACAAGTACATTCTCATTATGCTCTGCCTTGCAGAAATTTTGTTGTAATTAAATTAATATTGTACTGTATGGTTAATATGAACTGTGAAAATGAGGTTATTCTGGATATAAATTGGGAATATTCTTACAGAATAACTGCAGATAATATTATTTAAACATTATAGTTACAATTACAGTCTTGTGCTGGATACAGGAAAAATCCTCTGTCAAACATAATATTAAGAGTTGCTCAAGTACTGTTGCCTGGTATCCTTGGTAGGTTTGTGATCAACTCTATTTATATGCAATAGCAATGGTCACTACATCATATTTTAGTCTCCTTCTTAGTTCACCTGAACTGAAAGCTCAAGTGAGCTTTTCTGATCACCTTTCGTCTGTTGTCTGACCATAAACTTTTCAAATTATCATCTTAAGAACCACTGGGCAAGAAAAGTGGAAATTTACAAGAAAGCTTCCTGACATAATACAGATTCAAGTTTATTAAAATCATGGACCCTGGGGTACATTTGGGGGGGGGATCAAATGGAGACAGGGTCTAACATAGAACTCTAAAGGGGGGGGGGGTTAATTTCAAAATTCAACACATATAAGTTAACAAATATGATAGATAGAGTCTTGGGTCTTTGGAAATGAGGAGAGAATGACAGGGCCTATAAACTGTATAACTGGGACTAATGGTGAAATGGGATGTTCAGAAATGATTAGAGGATGATATGACCTACAACGTATTATCAAGGCCAAGTGACTCCCGTGACCTTTACCTCTCATCTTAAGCATAAAATTTAGTATAACTTTAGAACCAGAATTGATAGAGACATGGGATCTTCAGAAATGAGAAGAGTATACAAACTCCTGTGTCTTTGACCTTGATTATGAAAATATAAGTTACTGTACAACTGGAACTGATAGAGACATGAAGTCTAAAAATAATAAAAGGATGTTGTGGTCTTCAGACTAGTATCAAGTGACTCCAGTGACAATGTTTGACCTCTTACCTTGAACATAAAAACTGATATAACTTCAGAATCAGGTCTGATGGAGACTGTGGGGATCTGGGTTAGAATAGGTCTTTATTACCCTTTGCTTGTTGTATGAGGTGACTAAATGGGGTGGTCCTTTGGATGACACTGAAAAAAAACAAGGCCCCATGTCACCACAAAAACTGGGGCCCTGTTTCACAGTAGGTATGGCACGATAAAGAATCCTCCCTACTCAGAGGCCATAAGCACTGAACATAGGCCTAAATTTTGCAGCCCTTCACTGGCAATGGTTACGTCTCTATATGAGTGAAAAATTTTCAGGGACGTAAATTTAACTATATACAACTAACCAACTTATGATTTTCAGGAATGATGAGCATAATGGGACGTACAGACTAGTATCTAGGTCAAGTGATTCCAGTGACCTTGATTATAAACTTGTATAAACTGATAGACATGATGAGAGGATGTTGGGACCTACAAACTAGGATCAGTGTCAAGTGACACCAGTTTACTAAAAAAAAAAAAAAAAACAAATAAAAGGATTTTTTGGAAAATTTTCAGAATCAATGTCTATGTGATCTAGATTTTTTAATAAAATTAAAATTGTCATGGATTTTGTGCAAGAGAGTTAATTAATTTGGGGAACTTTTTTATACAGCCAGTCGTTTGGGAGACTTTATAATCAGCAGAATACAATCATATCTTGTTTTTCTTCATTTTTAATGCATTCCATCATTTTAATTAATTACAGTTCAGAATTTTAACTTTTTACGTCCCTATTGACAGTTAATGCCCCTTTAATCTATGATAATGAAAGGGTTCACAATTACATGTGATGATGTCAATTAGATTTTATCAATAGAAGATTGTTTTCAATAAAATTAGTGTAAAATTCAAAATTGACTCATTTGTGACGCTAACAATATATGTGATGATGGTCATTTGTGTTGTACAGGATACCGGCCTTCATTATGACAGGTATCTGAAGGAAATTGTGATGACTTTGGAGGAGGATCCAGATTTCAGAAAAAAATTGGAAGAAGCAAACGTCACAGAAATTAAGGTCTGGAAAACAATTCACAGCTGCGGCTTCTTTCTCCTGAACATTGTTTTGAATAAAGAGAAGGGGAAAAGCTTAGTCTGCTCTACTCCCTGTTGTATACCTGTATTGTGTCATTATTGCCAAAGTAGATAAATAAGCTTTCGGTACAGTAATATTGATACAGAATAACAACTATCAACAGCATAATTAATTACTTGCAATTATTTTAGTCAGGAAAAATTGCGATGCACCTAGAGAAAGTAGCTCACCATGTTAGAGAAAAACTAGATGAGATCAAGCGAAAGGAAGTGAACAGGCTGCGAATGCTGGCTAAAGAGAGGATGAAACAAATGCAGGGTACGGATGTATTGAAATACGTTGCTCAGTACGGAGGTACGCCAACAGATATTATATATCATAGATTTTTCCTGATTCGGGAGTTTGCAGTGCTGTCTTTCATGGTGAATTCTTTCTGCTTTTTAACACACTCACAGAACAATTTTTATTTTTTTTTCTCTTTTAAAAACACTGTATATATACACTTCTGATCAAACAATAGGCACCAAAATATTACGGAAAGGCAGGATACTGGTCACTTGATTGAAATATATTATGTCAGAAATTCAACTTCATAATAGTGACTGTCCTAGCTCAATTACCTATGACATTATAGCTATGACATAATAGTCTACTAAACAATGGTTTGCTATAACATTAAAGCTGTTGTACATTGTGATTTCACATTGGACTAAGCTCTCAAATCTGAATGAATGAGAAAATCACAAGTGTGATTTTGGTGATATTTTTCTAGTTTTCTTCAATTTCTCCACCAATTTTCCCTTCAAATTTGCAAAAAATATTCAGAATAAATTTAATTTGTACATTTCTTGGGAATGCTTAGGAAGGTACCATTTAAGTATATATGATGATAAAAGGCAGTTAGAGTAGAGTAAGAGCACAAAATAAATGTCACCATAGTTTCATATTCCCTTGATGTATTAAGTCCATGTCCATAACTAATGTTTTATGT
The DNA here is from genome assembly GCA_024699665.1 of Ostrea denselamellosa. Classification (NCBI taxonomy): domain Eukaryota; kingdom Metazoa; phylum Mollusca; class Bivalvia; order Ostreida; family Ostreidae; genus Ostrea; species Ostrea denselamellosa. The sequence goes on along the minus strand of JAMZEH010000064.1, from coordinate 3,357,470 downwards.
AATGTGTTTTGAAAAAAAATCATTGACTCATTTTTTATCATAAAATCAGATAAATGTGTCTGTAACACTAGGGAAAATGGGTTTTTTGCATAGTATATTTTCATATGTTATTGATTATAGTTTCGTCTAGACCACAATCTGAAAAGATACTAAAAATTATTGAAAGTGTGTCTATGAATTTCAGACAGAAATTAATTTCATAGAAAGTTTAACAGGACCATGGGGTAATGTTAATTAGTTCTTACTACTTTACAGGGAAAGTAACTCTTCCTGTCCATAACTCACCTTCAGTGATAAGAACCATTACATAATCATTTGGACATATTTGTATGAGGGTCCCCTATACTCTGATTTGACTAGGTATGAGGAAGATTCATTGACTTTTTTTTTTCATGCCACCATCCTGCCTATCCATAATACATTGTAGAACAATGCTGATAACTCTAATTTATAATTGCACTAGTCACCAGCATAATACATACTGTCAGCAGTTTCTTTTATGGTGAATCACTACACCAAAATTTTACCAAATGGGTTGTTAAAGCATATTTTAAAAATTGCAATATTTCTGAAATTTGATCATTTCATTTCATTATATTTTTAGAATATGTTTGTCTAATACAATGTAGAACTTCATTATTCCGGTCACACTTTGATTCCTAGCAAACATCTATATAAATGAAGTATCCAAGTAACTGAAATGTGTATGTTAATATCTTCATGTAAGTAATCAATATGCATACTTTGATGCTGTGTTATGTGAAATAAATTCTGTCTGCGTGTAATCTAAAATGAAAGAAGAAAATGATAGCTCTTGATAGGTCATTCCACAAATGATTCAATTAGTCATCATGCTAGCAATGTCATTTGTTAATTAACACAATGAAAACACTAGAAACTTTGGTCATTTAAAATAGATTGTTTGACATTGAATTTAAATAATTCCCATTATATGAAATTAACATCAACAATTGGCTTTAATCCTGATAATGTTAACATTTACATGCATTTCAAAGCAATAAAATTGAAATCTACATATCCTTATAGATATTTAAATGTATAATTTGTATATTTAGTAATTTAATTTGGGTTATTTATGTTCAATAAAAAAATTCAGGACTACAAACAAATATACAAAACTATGCAAATGAATCAAGCTCTATGGGTAATGGAAAAAATTATTGGCAATGTGTATATTTCACATTCTATAATTATCTAAGTCAGTATCATCCGAACTAGTTATTACAAACTAATACTGCTTAATATCTGTTAATCTGGCAACACTTACTTCTTGCTTTGATCCATTAATTGAACAGAACTTCATGCAACAACAACATATACTGGTCTCTGTATGTACATACTGGCACATGAATTGTCATACTTATTAAAAACAGTAATTTTCTTGCTTCTACCCAGAGTTGAAACTCCTATTCAAAACATTAAAGTTCTATGATATTGTAACAAGAATATTACAATCTTACAGACAACTGATCATGTTAAAACTTACTAAATATATTATATTTTAATGAATGATATAAAAACAGAATTCACATTTTTGCAGCTATTCTAGAATAATTCTCACTTTCGATTTGAGCCATCCAGTATTAACTCACAAACGAGTACATCAGATATGTGTAGCAGTTCAATAAATTATATTCATTTGTCATGATGGTTAATCTATTAATAATCTGCAATCAAGACAATTGAGTAATAAACTGCAAATTTGTTTACAATTAAACACTACATGCATTGCAGATATGATGTGCAAAAATTGGCAGCACAATGTCTCAATCGGCACATGTATACTGTTTAACTAATACATCATCATATTTAGAAGGTAATGACCTAATTTGGTAGGTGTTGACAGGACACAGTTATATCATTTTAATCAGACATGTTTTCTATATACAATGTACACCTTTCAAAAATTGTCCAAGAAACACCTTCCAAAAAATTGCTGTCAGATTAATCATACAATTTTCAATGCGTTTTAACATTTTGTAGTAAAGTCTGAACATTCAGATCTAGAAAACAAATTCATGGATTAATGATGCAAAATAACATAAAAATTTGGTTCCCACAAAATATCATCCTGAAGATGAAGCATCTGGATTAAGGAGACCCCACTATATATCTTTTCTCCAACTAACATGTTTATTGAAGATTTTGGCTGTAGATATAAAAAATATTTAATAACAGATCTACCTGAATCTTCTTGGCAGTGGGCATGTTTTATTAGATATTATATCATGTATCAAATTAAGCAAAATTTGGACTATAGAATGACTTATTTGCAAACAAAGCAGTGTCACCTTTTTATTGTTCTGGAAAAAAACATAAAATCAAAACTACATATTGAATAATTGAGAGTTTGACCACTCTTTCAGTGTTGAAATCAAACTTCTAATGATATGCTTTAACAAGTCAGTAAATAAAAATTTGGTGTAGTTAATTACAGCTGCCATTTTCTGGTTGTGAAAGACAATGTATATACAGTACACTGTACTTTCATTTATAGTTTTGAAATTCAAAATTTCTTCAGGAATGAAGCTGATAGTTTACCATATTACATGACATGTGTAGCACAAACATGCACTGACAAAATTTAATTTGAATTCCTATTTATAGATTAGCTGAGGTGAAGGCTATAGTAAACTTTCTTATCAAGTTTTGTCTGTATGGCTTCTCCTTGTATGTCGTTCTGTCTATTGTAAATTTCACATTTTCAAGAACCACTGAGCCATTTTCAACCAAACTTGACCAGGGTTTTCAATAAGAAATAACTGAGCAGGTGAATTTCAATTTTGAGGCGGATTAAGTTGAGTGCCGTAGGCTGTGCATTTCGTTAGAGTGCATCACGTTATAGGAAATTCAAGCTGGCAATTTCTGTCAATCAAGACAGCGACATTTTGCCAGGTGCTGGTGCTTATTGAAATCCCTGATGACACAAAGAATCAATGGATAAAGGATACTCCACCTTCTTCAGGTGAAGAGCCATAGCCCATTACTAAGAGATGTATTATGATACATGCTGAAAATAGAACCACTGGACTAGAAAAATGTTTGTAACGATGAATAACATTACAATTTTGTTTTGAAATTGGAGACAATTAGTAAACAATTATTTTGAAATAATAAATGAATCCATTGTGTTTTTAAATGTGAATTGCGTATATTTTATTTGAATGTGCACTATAAGCATGTCAAATTTTTTATGACTATTTGCATGCCAATGTGCCCTTCTTAGGGATGGCACCCCATCCTTTTCAACCTTAATTGGCAGGAACACTGATTATGCAGTAGAATTATGGATAATAAAGTATTCAATCATGGCAAAGGAGAAGGGGGGGGGGGGGGGGGGGGTTATGGCTATTCTGTAAAAATCTTTCTTTTGAAAAAGGGTACACAGTTATCAAAATATTTACTACAATAAAACCAAAATCAGGTATGGGTAGGGTCTCATTCATTTGTTTGGAAACTAGAGTTGATACTGATACTCATCAATATTCAAACATGATTATGTTGTGTTCATTGAAGATTAAAAGCTTTGCATACAGACCATGCAACCTTAAAGATTTATGTAAATGTATATAAATCCAGAAGAAAAAATCAAGTTATCAAGTGAACAATGTGCCTTGGGGTCTCTTCTTCACGCTTAACACAATATTACTCTTTTTGTATGCTTTTAACATTCACCATGAATTTCTTCATGCCATTTCAACATGAAATATGTTGATTTTTATGATGTTATAGTACAATGGTAAAATATTGAAAATCATGCAATGTATGTTTATCTCTGTTAATATTTCTCAGGAATACAGAAGATTGATGAGTCAGTCCTTCACCATGTAGATGTACAGAACCCTCATTCATTTGAAATGAAGGATTTAGAAAAACTTATTCAGAAGGTATTTTTTAATGACAGTAAAGTCAGTTTTTCAATTTTTGAAATGTATGCAGTTGTTTTTAAATAAAGGAAAATGTTACCAAAATAAAAATACCCCCAGATATCAGCTCTTCTGTGACGGAGGTGTGTTTAGTATGCTATTGAGCACTTGGATTGGAACAGGGTGTATACATATATCGTAGACGGGTTACATAGGTAATGATAGTAGTTGTGAAAACATGAATTTTGTTTACATTACCTGGTGGTTTACATCAAACTGACCATATTAAGAAGAAATTGTTTGAATTTGGCCACTAAATCAAATAAACAATAAATTACTTATTTCCTCCTCAACAAGATTGATTCATTTAAGAAAAAAAAATGATAAATTTTGAATTGTGCTGGAGAGATCTTATTCTTAAATATTCACATACTAAATATTTGTTTCTCAGTCTTCGCTTTGGGTGGTTGCATAGCAGCTGGTAATTATCATTTAGGTAATGTAGGGCAACAAAGGGAAGCAACTATTTGGGCAATATTGAAAGGTTAGTTTGAATCACAGCATGTGTGTAATCCTTGAATAAGGTACTTTAAAATGGTTCTGGTGTCAGCTGGAAATGAACATTTTGTGGAATGGTGACCCCTACAGCTGCTATCCTATCATCAGCATAGTACCATACGAATCATTATATAGTAATGGTTTCTTTAAATTTGAAGACTAGGGATAAATTTATTGTATGAATCTACATTGTATTTAATATATGTATGCATTGAAAGTGTTTCAGAAATTCAGTTGAGATGTTTTTAACATTCCCTCTCCTTCCCACTTTTAAATAATTACAACTGTGAGGATTATTTTCCATTTTCAGAAATTGTTGTAGACCTAGTGAAAGTTGTACCTAATATATAAAAATTTTAAAACATGACGTATCCTTGTCTGCAGTATATTAAATTATATACACTTGTATTTCAACTGTAGGCAACAAAGGACCTAGATGAATTGGATAAACAGAGACGAGAGGAATTTAAAAGATATGAATTAGAGAAAGAACATGAAAGACGGGATCATCTGAAAGAACTTCCAGAGGAAGAGAGAAAGAAAGAAGAACATAAAAATGAAGAGATGAAGAAAAAGCACAGGGATCATCCCAAACTTCACCACCCAGTAAGACTGTCTCAGGGTTAAGTTTTGTCATGGATTTCTGATCCATTTCTTAGTCACTTCCATTCTTATGAGTAACTAGTTTAGTGATAAATCACTGGTCCATTTCTTAGTCACTTCCATTCTTATGAGTAACTAGTTTAGTGATAAATCACTGGTCCATTTCTTAGTCACTTCCATTCTTATGAGTAACTAGTTTAGTGATAAATCACTGGTCCATTTCTTAGTCACTTCCATTTTTATGCTATTCGAGTCTCCATGGATGATGCCTCTTGGTTTACATCAATTTATTGATTAAGTCCATTCAAGACTTTGGTTACATTAGAATGTCCAACTTCAAAGATTGTTTACCTGGCCAGCAAACTCTAAATTGTTTACCAATACAGTGAATCCTTAATATTTAACTATGTTATAGTGAGCTTACACTCAAACCCTAAATATTTAACTATGTTATAGTGAGCTTACATTAAGATCGTGAATCTTTAACTATGTTATAGTGAGCTTAAATTCTTTTGGAAGGTTTTGACCTCTTTGGTCTATCATCAGTGAACAATAAATTGTTGGATAGTTTTGTTGTAGTGTTGTTGGATGTTCATACAGGCAATTCAAGCTACTTTTACATATGATTATGCTTCTAATGTTTGTGTAGGCAAATGTCATTGCTTCAGGATTTCATTCATACTGGACATGTCTACACATTTCAGTCATGCGCTGTTAAGGTGCACCAAATATCATTGTCCATTTTCAGAGCCAAGAAATTTGATGCACAGGTTAAGGCTGTGTGCAATCAAATTTTCTCATATTTGAAGAATTTGCAGAAATAAGCTTTATGTATATTCCTTTTAATATTTTTTGAGATGCTTTTCAAAATGTTATCTCCACATGATAAGACTGTTACATGATGAGACAGTTATATGATGTTGTTACATGATTGACACAATTACCTGATGAGACTGTTACATGATGACAATGTTATATGATGACACTGTTACATGATGAGACTGCTACATGATGAGACAGTTACATGATGAAACTGTTATATGATGAAAATGTTATATGATGAGACTGTTATATGATGACACTGTTATATGATGACACTGTTATATGATGACACTGTTACATGATGAGACTGTTATATGATGACAATGTTACATGATGAGAGTGTTACATGATAACAATGTTACATGATGAAACTGTTATATGATGACACTGTTACATGATGACAATGTTACATAAAGCCGCCCGCGTGGCACAGTGGTTATAGCGTCGGGCTCAAAGATCTGATGATCCTTGAGTCGGGGGTTCGAATCCCACTGTGGGACGTGGGTGCCGGTCTTTCGGCTGAGACCGTATAAACCGAGGTCCCGTGTCGCAGTAGGTGTGACACGATAAAGATCCCTCCCTGCTCAAAGGCCCTGAGTGCTGAGCATAGGCCTAAATTTGCAGCCCTGTCACCGGTAATGGTGACAGCCGCCAGATAGCTGAAAAATTGCTCAGGCGGCTATAAACAAACAAACAAACAAACAATGTTACATGATGAGAAAGTTACATGATGACACTGTTATAAAGAGATGTACATTATGACATTGTACTAGAATGTTGGGTGTCTGAAACTTTTAATATATATCCATACAGAGCTGTTTTATATGAGTTGTCTGTTGTAGGGGAGTAAAGATCAGTTAGAAGAGGTCTGGGAGAAAGATGATCATCTAGAAAAGGAATCTTTTGACCCCAGAACTTTCTTCATGAAACATGGTAAATAATGCTGCTTGTTTATTAATACCTAAAGCTTTTTCATCTTGTGTTTAAACAGGGCAGCCGGGCACAACTTGAGGAAGTGTGGGAGAAGGAAGATCATTTTGACCCTGAGAACTTTGATCCTAAAACTTTTTTCTATAAACATGGTAACATTTTTACATGTGCTAGACTTCCCAGTTATTGTTGTGGGTCTCTCCATTATGGCTTTTTTAGCTGCAAAATTTTTTAAAAGCTCACTGTACATATATCTGTTTGGTAAAGGCACACTTTTTGTAAAACACATAGAGGAACTTTTATTGACTTTTTTATCCAGGGTGCTTTTTGAAGTGTATATATTTATACATATTAGTTACATCAAGCTATCAGTATTAAACTATACTGGTAACTGAAAGAAGAAATTGAACAAAAGTAGTCAAATTTTTTAACTTTTTAAGCAAAACAATATCAGAGAAAAGCCATATTGAAATGCTAACCATTAAATTCTTTACATATACTGTGATCCACATAAAATGTAATTCCTGTAGGGGTCTTTCTGTATTGAGGGGATATAAGATGATCACTTTAATAGCATGAAAGGTGCATGATCAATGAAAATTTGACTAACAAAGCATGCATTTGAATGTAGTATTAATCTTGTATAGTTGTTGGAATTGGGTAGATTGCTTCTTGAAATTTGTGAAGGAGTTTCTTGTTGATATTCTGGACACACAATTTATTAAAAAATTTGCTTAATGCAGAAAATGTCAATTATTTCAAGCACACAGGTTTCATAAATGAAGACCTTTTCAGTATCTTTGTTAGAAATGTTTCAATGTCAAATAAGTTCCTCTCAATGACCAGGCACTACTATTTTATACAGTTATACATGTATATAACTAGGAACTACTGTTTTATACTCTTATACAGCATATGGCTGGGAACTGCAGCATAAACTTGTTAAGTAAAAAATTGAATATCAAAAAATTACAGATGTAGTTTTGGGGGGTTTTTTTGAGTCCCTGACAGTTGTTTTTTTTCTTAACAATTCTTTTCAAAATTGTACAATTATAACAAATTTAGATATAACAAATTTACAGATATTACTACTTTTGTGAAAAAAAAATTTTGGGAACCAAATTCTACAGTAAAAATTCTCCTTTCACAGTCTGCCAAGGTTTTGTATTTACCACTTCAGTGAGCATATCTGGTAGCCCCAACATGAAGGAAACTGAAAACGATGTTTTCTGCAATTTTGCTGTAAATGTTTTTACGAATTTGTTGTAAAGATAATGAAATACTGATATAGCAAAGTAAATCAATAGGTCCCCAGGACTTCGCTATAACTGAGTGTTCCTGTATTGTTTTATACATGTATATAGCATATGGCAGGAGACTACTATTTTATACAGGTATATGGTATATGACAGTTGACTGGGAACTACTTTTTTATATATGTATACAGTACATGATTGGGAACTACTGTCTTACACATCATACAAACTATTATTTAATACATGCATATAGTATATGACTGGGAACAATGCGTTATACTTGTAATACATGTAAACAAACAAAAACAATACAGTTACTGTATTTGACTGGGAACTACTGTTTTATACATCATACAGTATATCTGGGGGGGAGGGGGGAGGGAAGGGACTGCTGTTTTATATAGACCCTGAAGCATACTACTACACCAGTGGAACAGTGATTGAATGCTGTCCTGTTTAGGGACAATTTTGATTGGGAACAAACACAGAATGGTCTTAATGGAACTGTTCTTTTAGAGAATGGGACACTATGAAGATGGAGAATGAATGGTTTGGGTCACGACTGGAATGCTTTGGGTGAATATGGAAATGAACTGTGTGGCCTCGATTTCAAATTCTGTTTTCATACTCTTTCAACACTTTTTACACCTAGAGACATTGTGATATAAGGAGTGGGAGGATTTCTTGTTTAATCTAGATATTTATCAAATGATTTATTTGAAAATGTTTATTGTTAATTAGAAACCATGTAGTTTTGTGGGCGTGACTCCAAATTCACTTAAAACTGGATTTTGTGGATACCTTTTACCAACAAATTTACGTCCCCATGAACCAGTTATTCTTTGCAATAGTTTCTATAGTATATTGTTGTATATTTTCAAAATTATGTTAACCCTCGACATTACATCCCCACAAACTAGTAAATGTTTAGGTACCCGCGAACATTGGCCCCCACGAACATTAATGATTCCACAGCAATTGACAAGAAGTAACTTTTCCCACATTTTTTACTGTTTGTTCTACAAACTATTTTATTAATATAGAATATGTCCAGTAAATAGTAATCAATTTTTTTTAACATATCAATGCACAATGCAGACAATTATCATGATACATGTATTCAAAATGATATGCACACCCTAAAAATATATCAACATTCTAAATTGAAAATTGTTATTGTTTTAAAAAAAATTCAACTGAATAACATTTACAAACATGATACACAATACTTTATGTTTTACTGGGAAAAAATGTGTTCATATTGTTTGATGTCTCAAGGACTGGTTTCAAACATATTTGTCAGAGAAAAAAACAAACTTAAATCAACAAGTAAAAATGTCATCATTGATTTAGTTGACATTAGTTAGGTACATGTAAAGACATCCATTTAGTACACCTTGTTTTGACACCAGAAGACTTCAAAGAAAAAGAGAGGAATATCAGGGAAGTCAATTTCACATGAGCACATGGATTCTGTGTTCACTCATCTGTAAAATTGTACACCATTGCTCTAGCAACTCAATAGTTTCTCAATTCACACCTGCACTGGAAAACAACAACAGTTGAAGATTATTACAAATAATTCAATTTCCAACAGTTTCACAAAGGTGTCAAATATTTTAAATTTTATTTGTTTGGCGACCCATTTGTGACTTATTAGGAAAAAATCTTTGAATACAAAATCCTTTGTTCTTTTGACAAATTTATTTTGTCTCTCTTTACCCCAGTTGAGTACCATTGACTCAGTAATGCTAGGTGAGTTTCAAATGACCATGTGGGAAGAGTAGTTTGAGGAAATGAACACGAGATTGATTGATTGATTGTTTGTTGCTTTCCGCCACACTCCACAGTTTTTCAGTTATCTGGTGGCGTCCGAAAGTAAACTGGCAAACTTTCTCACATATATCGGCACGAGCAAGATTTAAACCCGTGCCGACTAGAGGTGAGAGGCCTTGTGATTTTGAGCGCGATGCTCTAACCACTCGGCCACAGAGGCCCCATGAACACGAGAACAAACAATTCTAAATGAGAACAGAATGCTTTGGTCTGGGAACAGAATGCTGAAAGGTTTGAATGGAATGGAACACTTTGTCCTGGAGAAAAATTATTCTAGTAAAGAATGAACAGTTCATGTAGTGTAGTAGTATGCTCCAGGGTCTGTACATTATTCGGTATCTGGCAGGGGATCGCTTTTATATGTGAATACAGTATCTGACAGAAGATGACTGTTTTGTACAGGAAGTGGTGGGGAACTACTGTGTTCTACGTGTGTGTAGTATGTATGCCTCACCTAAACTTTAGATGTTGTTTTCTTGCTTGAGCTATTCAGCTGGACTTAACTCTATTGAATATTATATGTTAATGCATTCAGCAAGGAAACACAGAAACACTGGGGTTTTTTAATATAAAAATGTTTGTTTCTTTATACACTCCAGTATGCACATCTACACTTCCTGTTGTGTACCATCTGGGACTGAACAATTGGATAAGACATCTTACCAAACTATTCTAATTATGTTGTATGTCAGCTGCCAAGCTTTCTGTGGATACATTTAGAAAAATGAGTGACAACATGGTACTTTATAATCCAGTAAGGGTAATTTTGCAGAATCTGAAGGACTGATTTTATTCATTTCCTCTTGGTAGATCTAGATGGAAACAGGCTGCTGGATGAAGAAGAAATTGAAGCTTTATTTCAGAAAGAGGTGAGTCAAAATATCTATGACATAAATTGTACTTGAATCTTTATTTTTATCACATTTTCAGAGGAAGATAAATAATCTACATATTACAGTACAAGATAAATTATGGATATTTTTTTAATTGCAAAGGGTAGGATTTTACTGAAATTCATGCAGGAATATGATTTGTTTACATATAAGATGAAGGTATCTAGTGGGATGAATAATTACAAATGCATTATAGAATCTGCACTGAGAAATAAATTTTGTGCTAAAATTTGAGTATTTTTGTGTGGCGTAGTTGGACCAGGTTTATGACCCTAATAACCCTGAGGATGATATGGAGGAGAGGTATGAGGAAATGGCACGCATGAGAGAACACGTCATGAAGGAACTGGACAAAAATGGAGACAAGTTAGTTAGCCTGGAGGAATTTATGGAGTACACAAAATCAGAGGAATTTAACAAGGATGAGGGATGGGATGTAAGTTTTGTTCATTCGAGTTTTTATTAGTAATTATACATGTAGGTGTATTCTTTAGCATTTTACTGGTATATCCTGGGAGTTATTGATCAAAGTTTTATTAGTCCCCTACCATTTTATAAAACTGAAGGGGATTAGAGGTTTTTTCTCTGTCTGTCAGTTTTGGTTTTCTAGACTTATTCCATTATGCTTTCGAGGATTCATTTGAAACTTGCAGTATAGTTTTAGTGTAGTTTACAGATCAAATTTTGCAATATTTGATAGACAGATATTAAAAAATTGATTTTATAATTTACATTTTTATGTTCATCAGAATCACAATTGTGTTCTGATTGAAATGCTGTAAAAGTAGGACATCTGAAAGAGACAGTTGACGAAATCAGTTGCTGATTGTGTAAATAATCACCTTATTAATTTAACATTTCAAGCTCTTTAATCACAAAAGGAATATATCAATGAAAATATATATCAAATCTGTTAATCACGCGAGTATTTTTTCTGTAGTCAGTGAGCCAAGGTTGATCAGTCAGCAGTACTCAATTTACTGCAATCCAGCAGTCTGAAAAAAAACATCAAACTAATTTGATACTGGTAAACATTGGGACTTGTTTTAAGTCACAGTTCAAGGTCAAACAACATCAAATATACATTCTCTCAAATATTACATCCATCAATTAATGGGGACACCAGTAGAGGACATGTATTGCTTATGCAATACTCTCAGAATGCTTGTTCAGATGAGCATTTACTGGAGAATTTTAGTAAAGTTTTATTCAATCAAGCATTTGGTAGAGTATTTGATTTAGTTCAGATTTTATTTAATCAAGCATTTTTAGGAAGCAAATTGATTAAAATTCAATGATTTGAAGAAAAGGATGTAAAAAGTCAAATTATCGAAATATGTGATAATACTAGTGTTGTTAAATAGATCAATATTTAATTACCAGCTTCTCGCCTGTTTTTGTGATTGAGTATTTGGTCATAATTCAATAAAAGTTTTAAACCTGTCTGTATTGTCAGGATTTCAGGGAGAGGGGTGTGTACATATTTCTAAATCATGTGATGAATGTTCCTGTCAATTGACGACAAGTAGTCCATTACAGTTATCAATGTCTACAATGGCTTGTGTAAAATAGTCATTCTGCTTGCCTGATAGATTTCTGCTATGTGGCGAATTTAGAAAGTTTAATACAGATGGTTGTCTCTCTGATATTGAGATAGGAACTTTGATATCACCATGCTTGATATGTAAATGGCTCAAAATATCTGTTGTACCTCTTGTGTAACTCAGTTCAACCTCACAAAATTGACATCTAACAGCTTGGATTCACAGGGTTTTTTAAAAATATATCCATACTTTAGAGGATGACAGAGGCATTTTTGCTGCTAAATAATATGAGAGACCATGATGTATTTATAGCACTATCTTCAGCTGTGTTTAAATTGAACATTTTTAAGAAACCAAATTTTGACCTTAAAACACCCCCTAGCTATATACCAAGAGATGAGCTGCCATGTATTTGAGGTGTTAGCATCTGTAATTGTTGTCAAAATATGACAATATGACAGGTGTTTAGTAATTGACATAACAGTATGGTGATCTCAGAAAATTGATAGTATTCTGCAGGAATGACAAATAAAGAGAAAATATTGAATGGTTTAATTTTTTCCAAGTAGTGGAGTATTGATTTTGTATTTGATTCTCAGACCTTCCAATGAGTACTCGACTCCAGTAATCAGTTCTCAGACCTTCCAATGAGTACTCGACTCCAGTAATCAGTTCTCAGACCTTCCAATGAGTACTCGACTCCAGTAATCAGTTCTCAGACCTTCCAATGAGTACTCGACTCCAGTAATCAGTTCTCAGACCTTCCAATGAGTACTCGACTCCAGTAATCAGTTACTCTTTGATAACACAAGCAAATTCTGAGAAAAATTCATTGTGTCTGTTGGAAGAAACAAATAACATGCAATGAAATATGAGGGCAAGTCAATAAGTAACCAGCCTAACTTATTTCCGGTTGAGATCCACCTCTTCTTTTTTTATGTATTGCCCTCTAGTGTGATGCACTTAGACTAGTGGTGTTCAAGTGTCATCAGCCCAGAACTGAAAAAGTTGGGGTCCTTTCCATTGACCCAATCCTCAATTGCTGTCATGACTTCTTCTTCAGACCGGATCGGATATCCTTTTTATAGTTTGGGAATAGGAAAGTCACTAGGAGCTAGGTCATGTGAATAGACAGGATGTGGTATTAATTCATACCTGTTTCACTCTACAGCATCCATTACAGTGTGGACTCTGGACTCTCGCATTGTCCTGTTTCAGCAAAACAGTTTACCTCGGCATTTTTCAGATAGTGGTTCTCAGCTGTTCTAGCAAGTTTGCATAGTACGCTCAAATTATTGTACTTCTCTTGGGTAAAAAGTCTAACATAGTAATGCCTTTTACATCCCAAATTACTGTGGCCATCACCTTGCCAGCAGATGGATGCATCTTGAATTTCTTTGGCCTTGGGGACCCCAGCCCTACCCACTGACGACTCTGAGCTTTATTCTCTGGCTCATAGTAATGAACCCATGTCTCAACTACAGTCACCAGATGCAAAAGAAAATCATCTTTTGACCTAATATACTTCAACAAGATGCTGCATGCTGATGCTCTGGTTGCCATTTGCTCATCGCTGTGGGCTTTGGGGATCCAACTGGCTTTAGCTTCCACATACCTAATCATTCATGTAAGATTTTTGAAATGCAACCATGTGAAATGCCTAATGTCTGCACTATTTCTTCCACCTGAATTCGCCTATCAGAGTACACCAGATACCGAACTTTGTTACACATTTATTCATCGGTGGCATCCACTGGGTGTCCAGACCTGGCTTCATCTTCTAAAAATGTTCTACAGTGTCTGAATTCCTCTACCCAGAATATAACCTGAGCATAAGATGGTGCAGAAGACCCATAAACATCAATTAACTTGCCATGTATTTCCTTGCCTGTGTTGCCTTTTAAATATATGTACCAAATTACAGCACTGTACTCAACTTTAGATGAAAAGCATGCCTTTGTATCACTAGCCATGTTTAACATTCCATATCTTATTAAAGAATTACTTGATACACGTGCAATTTTGTACCCAGGTATAAAACATGTATTGAAACAAGGCATGAAAATTGTTACCATCTCGGTCAATCAGAAATGGGATAGGCTGGTTACTTATTGACTTGCCCTCATTTGAGTGCATTCTGCATAACTTAAAGTACATGTAATCAACATCTGTTTTACATCAATGTAGTTGTGATGACATATGACCTTGTTACAGACATTGGACAATGAGGAGCAGTACACTGAGGAAGAGCTGAAGGAATATGAGAGGATGTTAATGGAGGAGGAAGAAAAGAGAAGACAACAAGGCTCATTTGATGGTCATGCCCAGCCTGGAGTTGTGGTAAAAAAAATTGCAAATGAAACAAATGGGATATACAAAACAGTTGATTAAAGAATGTACTTAAATGTATGTGTTATTAGTACTGTACTGTCTGTCTTTCTCATGTTTTCTCAAAATGAGGAATTAAAATAGTAAACTTGCTCTCAATTGCCAAATTGCATCCCACCAAAAACCCACAATACAATATTTATATAATAATGTTACATACTAAAATAGTAGTCAGGGTTTTGACAACAGTGCCCGATTCTTCTTATTCTAGATATCAAATTTTTTTTTTAAATGGATCTATATTTATGGTTTGATAGAGCAAAGGGAGATCACTTGAAGTACGCTTCCAGTAGTTGATTGATGCAATGATTTTAAAGTGGTGTTGATTAGTTTGTTATTCTGTTGATGTATAATTATCAAAATAGGTTATATTAAACTCATCATTTTTGTGTCAATCAAATATCAAGGCAAGTGGTTTTAATCACCAGTACTTAAAGTAATTGTCTACCAGAGCTTAAAATTATAGAATTCACAGTATATTTATGCTAAGAATGAACTTTCTGGACCATTTGTGAAGGACACCATTACGTAATCTTGACAGCTAGACATTAAGCATGTAGAAAAATCAAATGTGTTACTGTACACAACATATAATAGGATTAGGCAGCAGGCATTTGTGAAGATATTTGAAATCCATGAAGTTCAAATTCTCTAAATATTTATCCATATTTCCAGAAAATGTACTAATACTAGTTTAAGATAATCTGTCAGTTTAAAAATATTCAAGATCATTTGTATGATTCTTTTGCTTTGCTTTTCATTTCCCATGTATCAAACCTATATATTGCAACTTCCTATAGAATCAGCCACCTCACACAGGAAATGTCCAAGAAATGCAGATGCCTCAAGGTGGTTTCCATCCGCAAGGTGGAATGCATCCACAGGCTGGGATTCCCCCACATGGACAATTTGACCAGCTTCATCCTGATCAAGTTGCTGCTATTCAGCAACAAGCCCAGCTCCATGCACAGCAACAAGCCCAGCTCCATGCACAGCAACAAGCACAATTTCAAGCCCAACAACAATTCCATGCTCAACAGCAAGCCCATGCTCAACAGCAAGCCCATGCTCAACAGCAAGCCCATGCTCAGCAGCAAGCCCAGTTACATGCACAGCAACAACAAGCACAGACTGCTGGACTACAGGTAAAATAACAGACCAGAAACACATTTATTAAATGTAGTTAGTTAAATTAAAGTAGTCTAAGAGAACTCACTATGTATTGTGATTGTACAAAGAATTTCAAACTTACTTTTTTGTTTAAGTCAACAGTAAGCACTGAATCATCAGAACTAGTACAAGGAAACATTCAATGGTCCCATTGCTACTTTTCAGTGTTTGGAATTTTAATATTCTGAGTATGTTATTGTGAGAAAAAGGATACAACTTTTTGAACTTTTATAAACTTAGATTCAATGTGGTAATTAGTTGCAGTGAATACATCTGACTGAAGCCTTGTTTGGAGATATCTCTCTCTCTCTCTCTCTCTCTCTCTCTCTCTCTCTCTCTCTCTCTCTCTCTCTCTCACTCTCACTCACTCACTCACACACACACACACACACACACACACACACACATTCATTACCAAGCCATATCTTTGTAGATGTAATATAATATAAAGTGTCATTGAGATGCTTATTTCAGTGCTCACAGTTCCTTCTGACATTTTATGGTGTGATTTTTATATTAGGTAATTTGATTTACTTGTATATAATTATTATTTCAATAGCCACCTGTAGGACAAAACCAGCAAACAGGTCAAGGACAAGTTCCAGGTCAACATGGACAACTTGATGCACAACAGGTACACCAAGAACAACCAGTAGCTCAACAGGCCCCTGTTCAGAATCAACAGCAACAAGGACAGCCACAGCACCAAGGTCAACAGCAACAAGGACAGCCACAGCACCAAGGTCAACAGCAACAAGGACAGCCACAGCTCCAAGATCAACAGCAACATGAACAGCCACAACAACAGGGTCAGCAGGAGCACAAACCTGTGGCATAGATAAAATTCTATAATTATGGTCTAGCTTTAACTCAGTGAAGTTCAAAGATATCTTCTAGATTTGCTTTGTAAAACCAATTATAAATAGAATGTTGAGTATTTTCAGGTGATTACGTGAATTCTTTTTATAATGCTGGTGCTATTTCAACAATACAGTATGTATCAAAAAAAGGGGATCTTTTCTGATGTATCATTTGATGTAGCAGAATGATAATGTATTTTATTGAAAAATGAATATTGCAAATCATTAAAACATTTGTACATGAACTTTGTTAAGAATGATACATCTCGATTTTATGCAGAAGTTAGAGATAAAATGTGTCCTAAATGTAATTCAAATCGATTGCAATTATGTGCTTTGAAGACTGCATGTTTTAGTTTAGTGGCATTTTTATCAGAATTTTTTGTCATTACTTTATGTGGTGCCAAACACAGTTTCAATAAACCACAGAGTTTAATATTTCATTGTTCTAGTCAGATACAATTATTTTTTATAATGTGGTGCATGAAGATGACAGTTTCTTGTACGAATTATGAGCTGGTATCTGTTAGAATAAAGTTTTTGCAATGTATTTTTCAGAGAAAATTCAAGAAATTAAGCGATAGAATTATTTCAGAAGTATCAACTATTAGGATTAATTTTCATTTAGCCATTAAAATTCAGAATTGTACATTTATAGTATAATGACTGTTTTTGTATTTTGAAGACAGTGCATGTAGTTCAATATTTTGTCAAAGTGCCAGAAAATTGAAATTTTCAATTCATCATGAAATGAACAAGAAAATAACAAACTTAGATTAGTATTGAGTGATATATACCCTGCTTATTTTTTGAATGATGTTGATATAAATGTGTTGTTATTTAACACAAGGGCATCACATCTGTGACTGTGTTTTGAAACCATTTTATAGTCAGGATATTTTGTGGAGTAGAGTTTGTGTAATTTAAGATTTGATGTATGTTGGCATTCTAAAGACACTGTTGTGTTGCCCTTTTGTTGAGTTGTTGCCATACTTGTAAACCTTTATTTCATTTTTGTATTGAAAGTGCATTTCATTGTTATGTCATGATTTCATGTATATGTATGTATGTGTGTGTATATATATATATATATATATATATATATATATATATATATATATATATATAATGGAAGATCTCTGTTATTTTTTCACTATTTAAGACTTTGTGTACACGCCCTAAAAATTCACCTTTTCCTCTACTGCACATATTAATTTGATCAGAATTTGACAAGTTCCCTTAATAGCATGTTTTGGGGTGTTTGTTTTGGGTTTTTTGTTTTGATTTTTTGTTTTTTTGGTTGTTTTTTTTTCAACTTGATATTTTTTAAGTCTCAATGTTTTAATGTTAAATTTGTAATTTATTTTGTTCTTCCAACATTCCATCCCCAGACACAAGATCTTGCACATTTGTTTAGAAAGAAATATATTTTTTAATGGATTTCACTTAGGTTATTGGTGTCAATATCTACCATTTCAGGTTTTGAAATTGAAGTTAATAAAAATTGTCCTAAAATGTAGAAAAGCACTTTGTGTAATACTGCATATGTGGAATATGATATGAAATTCCTACCTTATATTAAGTCCCATCTTCATATTTTTAGCGATGGATTTCCAGTACTTAAAAAAAGTGAATTCTTCAACTTCTCATTATTAGCACAGGGTTACTGAAATATAGAACTATGGTTATGGAAGTATTAAATGGTGAAACTGAGAGTTTGTTGTTGTTGTTGTTATTTTTAATATTCTAAAGAAAGTTGAAATGTTTAACTGGAGAATTCGGAAAAGAATATATTAAGTGTATTCATGTTTTTATTTAAGATTCAAACAGGCATTGCTATTAATGAAAGTTTAGGTGGCATGTCATTTTTTTTATGCCCTTTCTTTGACGGGATTTATGGTACAGTGATGTCTGTACATCAGTTCTGTGTATCTGTTTCTATTTTCATTTCGCTTTTACAGAACAGTATCAAGTTGAAATTTGCTTTGTTGTGTGTCACTCAAGATCATGTTGCAAATTTGGCTTTTATTGCAAGAGTTTTGCCCCTTTATATGAAATTTAATGTTCGATGTACATGATTTGTTAGGCTAACTCCTCCCGCAGTTTCCAAGTGAAGACCTTACTTCACAGAGTGTTTGTATGGGTATTTAAGGTGTGCATGTAGCAAGGATTTTGATTTTCTACAATTTTTGAGAAAATTACAGGTTGTTGATCTTCATCAGTTCTCAGGAAATATTACAAAAAAGCATAGAATTTGTCCATCCTAATTCCTACCACAGTTTTCAAGTTTGGATCTTATTTTACAGTGTTTGTGTAGGTGTTGTAGATGTGTATATGGGAAGGATTTAGATTTTCTTCTGTTTATGAGAAATTTGCATGTTGAATGTAGTAAGATTTGAGGACATATTACAAAGTTAGTGGATGATTAGTCCATTTACCCCTCTCCGTGTGAAAGCCAAGACCTTTGTAAATAACTTGAAGATGTGCGTATTGCAAGGATTTTGATTCTCAACAGCTTTCTTTGGTGTTTGAAAAAAATTAAAATTGTTGAACTTGGACAACTTTGGGGAAATATTTTACACACAGAACTCTAGGTTTTTCTGTCTACCTTATGTCTCAGTTTGTAAGCTATGACCATTTATTAAGTGATGTGAAAGAAAATATGGCACAGCTTCATGATGGCTGATACTACTTTAAGTAAAATTCTACAACTTGTGGCTTAAGCAAATGCCCTACATTTCTGGTACTCTTCTTTACAACTACTTGTGGTCAGAGAGAAAGAGCGAGTGGCATGATCATAACAGTAATTTACACTACGTGCTGAAATTTGCTAGGATTCTGCATAGATTTATATGGCACTAATAATATGGATGCTATATCTGACCTACATTTTTGCACACATGAGTCAATGACAAAACCTATGCTATTGGTCCCTGTCCATTGTGCTTTTAACAATTGTACATTTTTTACTTTTTCTTGATAGATACCAATTCTATAACACCTTTTTGGGGTAAGAGAACATTAAGGGCAGGGGATCAGACTCTTTGAAAAGGGACCAAAATGGGCATATTGTGATATCTAACAGTGTAATGTTCAAAATTCCTTTCAAATAAATGCTGAGTGAATATTCATGAAGATTGAGGAGTTGTTTGCCAAAAATCTGGGTTCATACTCTAGAGTACCGAGCCAAATTTGTCATTATCACTTGATATTTAAGAATGTGATTATACGTCCATCTTCAGACGTTATATATTATGGTATGGCAATCGTGTCTGTCCCACTTCGTTTTTGGCCTAACTTAAATACTATGCGACCTAGAACTATCAAACTTTTTCAGCTGATACATCTTGGGTAGATGGTGGGTCACTGTATTCATGAAGGAGATAGCAAATTAGTTGGGCAAGATGACAACATCTAATTGCCTGGGTTTGGATGTAGCTTACAGTGTATGTTGTCTCTTCACCTGAATTCTTTTGTCTGTCATCTTTTTGCCCCAAAATTACAAAAAGACTTCATGGCACAGACAGCAGGATGGTGTATTTGAATCTGACTTCATGGCACAGACAGCAGGGTAGGGCATCTGACTTAATGACACAGACAGCAGGGTGGGACATGTGACTTCATGGCACAGACAGCAGGGAGGGACATGCGACTTCATGGCACAGACAGCTGGGTGGGGTATCTGACTTTGTGGCACAGACAGCTGGGTGGGGTATCTGACTTTGTGGCACAGACAGCAGGGTGGGGCATCCGACTTCATGACACAGACAGCAAGGTGGGGCATCTGACTTCTATCATGGATTGGTACGTTCGTTTCACATATAAACATAATCAGTCGAAGTTGGACCATCCTACCCTACTTTGAAGTAATTTCCAATGTGAAGTATTTATTTTATTTTCGAAATGGTGATTGTTATGAACGAATTGTTAGTTACTTGCTCCCTTCATCTCTCACGAGGGACAATAAACCACAAGCTTGATTCGTATTTGCTTTGGTTTATAGAATGGAGCAGTTAACCCTGGTGTTCCTATTTTGAGTACTAGATATTTCATTACTTTGACCTCTATTGTACCCGCAGCTGGCCCATAACAGTACGTCACCCTACGCTATTTTTGTTCACTTGAGTCATCTAGGCTCATATTAATTTAATTTGTCCGGTATCTCGTTATCCGCGACTTCATCTTCTCCAGAGCCAATAGCTCAATTTCACACTCGCCACAAAGGATCTAAGGGTAACAACGATTCGAGTGCAAAAGAAAGCTTACGTCACCTACCTTCCATTTCAGCTTTGTTAAAATCATGGCTACTGGAGGTCGAGATGGAGGTCACAGCTGGGGTTCAAAGTATTCACAGTACAATATATATTTCAGGGGGAAATATCAACAGGCACATTAAAGGCAGAATTTCCCAAAGCAATGTGCAAACATCCCTATATATTGTACATTCAGATTTGTTCAAATCATTACATATTTCGACCGTCAACTGAAGACTCTCTATCTATCTATCTATATATATATATATATATATATATAAAATTAATAATGAGTTCTACACATATCAAGAAAGTTGTTTTGTTTGTTTGTTTTACGTCCCGTCGAGAATTTTTCACTCCTATTGAGACGTCACCAGCTGTAGGTGAAGTACCACAAATTTAGAACTATGCTTAGCGCTCAGGGCCGTAGCAATGAGGGTTCTTTAACGTGCCAACGCCTACCGTGACTCGGGACCTCCGTTTTTAAGGTCATATCCGAAAGACCCGTGATTCTCACTTCTAAATGCCGAGCGTTTGGCGAAGGAGCAATCACTACCTATTTTTCGTCTTTTTCGAGCGGGGCTCGAACTCACGACCTCCCGGTTACGAAGCGAACGCTCTAACCACTGAGCTTCCGCGACCGGTAGCTCCTTTTCTAAATTCGATGATGACGCGGGGGTTTGTCTTTATTTTCTCTCCTTAACATGGATAACCCATAGCATTGATTGTCGTAAAGTTAACGATAGTTTTTGAAACCAAACTTCAGTTAAGCGATTTGATATATATTTATTGTAAATTAAGTTAACGAATAAATTTAGTAAAACTCAAGCCAGGATGAGATCACAGTAGGGGCACAGATTTGTATATGTTTATATGGGAACTAATCTTTGAAAATCCAGGTACGAGGTGGTGTCACAATAAGGATACGAAGTATAATTCCGGGATCAACAGAAAAAAATCTCAAGAGCAATGATGTTATACATTGTCAAATACGACTATAGATTCAATTTCCACTGTGTTCATAAGGACAATAGTAAGCTTTTATTTTCCAGTATCTACAAATTAATCATAGTTAGGAAAGATATACTTATTCACATTGATAACGTGCTGTACAGTTCCCAAATAGAGTTCCATAGCTTCTCTATAGAAGAAAGGCATCTGAATCAGGTGAGCTTTGTAGACCACGGACATCTCCCCCCCCCCCTTTTTTTTTTTAAAAAAAGACCCTTGCACACAGCCTTGAATATCTCATGAAAAATAGTACATGCGGTATTTATTTTTTTATGTTTTCATCACATGTGCACTTTCGATAAGATTGAGTTTTTTCTTTAATATTGAAAATCGGGATTAAGAAACGAAATAACATGTTTTTGAAACTAAAAGAAACCACATGCAATAGGCGAATCTGTCCGAGTCAACATCTCTTTCATGGCTTTTTGCATGAGAACATTAACTACATAAATAAGAGATCGTTAGTTGCACATCAGTTCGAACTCCTAGTAAAAACAGTACAGCACAGTTGAACTAGCAAATATTTAGCAATACTGATTCGATCCGAATGTAATTAATTTGAACAATGTTTGTGCACAGTGCATATATGACCTGTGAACAAAGAAAAGTAATCAGACTCGATCTTGCACGCTTCTGCAACCATTCCGACTTAACATTGACATTTCGTCTCTTCTCTTGACTTCTTCCAGTTTTGCATAAAACTTCTTAAGTCTAACATTAAGGGGTTCTTTGCGAATGAAAGACAAAGTGTGCATTAATTGTCGAGCTTTAGCCTTAAAAGGGTTGATGTTCAAACTCTCACTGCGCTTTAAGTTTGAAGCACGAGGTTGTAAGTCCGAGTCTGTTAAGTCACCCAAGCCGCTATCGTTTTCCAAAATGGTAAATTCCATTTTCTGATTTTCCCTCTGCTTTTCCATCTCCCTTGACTCTACCCAAGAGAAAAATGACTGTCTTCTGACTTCATCTTTCGACTTACTGGCCACTTGTCTAAGAGAGGGAAACATATTTTTCTTATCGTTGACCCATGTCATGAATGATTTCCTTCGAGATGAAATTTTCCTTGGTTTCTGAGGATTTTCCTCCTCATCGGAGTCTACTTCATCAGACGACACGCTCCCTTCCTCTGGACTAGAAACAACAGCAGCAATTTGCAAATACACAGACGTGCGTCTTTTGGTTAACGAAGTCCCCAAAAGCGGTAAAGTTTCTGGGCGTTTTATTTTTTCCTGTTCGTTCTTTATTTCGTTATCAATCTCGAACACTTCAGGAGACGCGGTGGATATTTTGATTTCTGGCATTGTAGAGTGTTTGATTGGAGCTTCTGGTAGTATGCTCTTTGGTAGTACCGTGGGTACTGTGCTGGGTTTAATTTCGGGTGGACGATGTGTTGGTTGCTGTATTGTTTCTTTAATGACGTCATCAGTTCCTCTAGCAGAAGTTTCGGCAGCTGGCAAAGTTTCTGTTGAACCTCGGATCTTCGCGAGTCGTTCTCTGTAGTTAGCATTTGGCTGACGACCCAAATATCTGAAATCAAATGAATATTCAGAATATTTACGCATAAGGATCCAAGTATTTAAAATCAAATAAACATTTGGAGTCTTTATATATATGTAAAATGACGACCCAAACGTCTGAAATCAAGTGAATATTTAGTATTACGTGTACTTAATTTCTTCATGAATATAACTCGGTGAACACACAATTATGCATTTCTTCTTAATCGTTTAACATGGAACTATATGAGGGGCCTTCGTGGCCGAGTGGTTAGAGCACTGCGCGCAAAATAACAAGGCCTCTCACCTCTAGTCGGCGAGGGTTCGATTCTCGCTCGCGCCGATATATGTGAGAAAGTTTGCCAGTTTACTTTCGGAAGGTCGATGGTCTCTTCCTGGGTACATTGTATCTGGGTTCTCTCTTCCACCTACAAAAACTGGACGTAACCAGATAACTGAAAAATTGTTGAATGTGGCGGAAAATAACAAAC
Source organism: Ostrea denselamellosa (assembly GCA_024699665.1). Lineage (NCBI taxonomy): Eukaryota > Metazoa > Mollusca > Bivalvia > Ostreida > Ostreidae > Ostrea > Ostrea denselamellosa. Next base: position 3,333,475 of record JAMZEH010000064.1, on the reverse strand, counting down.
AATCAGTCAATGGAACCATACGATATGAACAATTTCATTGTTATCTGTAATATATACTATGAGTAGAATTTTGTCGCAATACCAAGAGGCCCACAGGCCTTAACGGTCACCTGAGTACCATAGCCCGTACAGAGAGTCTCAAATTTCTGTATAAGCCTCAATATGGCGTCATTTGTGCACATGTTTATGATCTTTCAAAATACATACAATTCTTATTCAGTTACAGAAGAAGAAAACTGGGAGTTTGAAGCATATAAATCATTTCAACATTCCCCAATTATTTTACACATTTTCATTATGTGGCCATATTGGCCCCACCCTAGAGGCTGAACCCCTGACCCAGGAGTCATGAATTTCACAATCTTGAAAGAGAGCTTCATGGACATTATAATCGTGTATTTAGTTTTTCTCAAATATATATATGGGAGTAGAGAAGATTTTCTAAGATATAATACATTTTCAATATATGGCCATGTTGGCCCGCTCTGGAGTCATGAATTTCACAATTTAAGTAGAAGCTTCATAGATATCATAATCATTCATTTAATTATTCTCAAATATATATCTGGGAACAGAGAAGATTTTCTAAGATTGAATACTTTTCACTATATGGTCATTTTGGCCCCGCCCTAGGACCTGAGCCCCTGACCCAGGAGTCATGGATTTTACAATTTAGGTAGAGAGCTTCATGGATATTATAGCCATGCCAAAAATGGTAACAATTGGCATTTTTACTTTTGAAAAAGTTTATAATGTAAACGTTGCACGACGACAGATGAAGACCAACGGCAATAGGTCATCTGAGAGGCTCAGTTAACCCAAAAACCTCACTTGTAACATTCGATAATTTCACTGTAACAGGAAGGGGGGAAACACAATGGACAAGACCAGAATTCGACTGAACTATCAAGCCACCAATGAACGACCCTGGATGGCCGTCACATTCCCCACATTTTGAATGAAAAAGTGAAGATAACGAACAGTAGTGATCAACCTATTAATCCCATAAAGAATATAAAATTAAGAGTGCGGCAAACACGGACCCCTGGACACATCAGAGGTGATATCAGATCCTAGGAGTAAGCATCCCCTGCTGATTAGTGACACACGCTTCATCAGGTAAACGGAGTAACCCGTAGTCAAAACCAGTATGTTAAAAACCGCTTAACACTATGGAACACGAGAGACAGCATTCGCCCTATCGACAGGTTATATTTGCGAATAAGATCGTTATTATGCAAAATGCCGAATTCGAAGGAGACTGTTGAAATCCCTGTAACATCATCTTATTGGTCAGCAGCTTGCCTCAAGTTGGTTTAGGTTGGTTTTATATTGTTTAACGTCCCACTCGAGAATTTTACACTCAGATGGACACTTCACCATTGCCGGTGAAGGACTGAAAAATTAAGCCTATGTTCTGAGAGTACGGTTTTTTATCGTGACACACCTTCTGTGACACGGGACCTCGGTATTTACAGTCTATCCAAAGGACCGCCCCATTTAGTCGATACAAGAACATAAAAATTCTCGTAAAAAATGTGGGTATTATATATTGGACACATTAATACATGTATAGAGTTTCAAGAACAGAACTGCCAATTCACAATACATAACAAACAGTCATCGTTAGTACCCCCCCCCCCCCCCCTATACAATATAGAACCATTTGCAAGGGTTCTCCAAAATTCAAAACAATGTGACAAACAATAAATTTAACCGACATTTTAGATCGATTTCACGTCTTGCTCCAACGGCTAGTGGATATTGATGCATGTAAAAATAATTCTAGAATGAGTTTTATTCCTGGTTTTTTTTTCTACTCTCACCCGGAAATATGAGATGTTATGATAAGGAATTTTCAGAATACGATTTTCCTGGGGTTTTTTTTTTTGGTGGGGGGTTCGAGGATGTCCCCGGATCCCCTACAAAATTGATGCCTTCTGCATTCATTACGCCCTATCCATAATTTGCAGGGGTATGGTCAATCTCAAGGCTTCATTAATAGTCAATGATTATACCATTTCATTACCAGAATACCATTTCAGTTTTGTTATTGAGATATGGAGAGAAAGATCCATATTGCTATTGGGTCAAAGGTCATATTTTGTTGTCAGTTTCTATACTGCGGGCTCCATATAATGAATACATTTTCAATCAAATCCTTTCAAATTGTCCTCGTCCCCAAAGGCACACAACCCAGATTCTTTTGCCCCTGGTAGGACTTCACCTGAATTCCAGGGAAGAAATTGACAGCTGGATCAAGAACTGAACCCGGAACCCCTGGATTACTAATCAAATGCTCTAACCAGTGAGTTACATAGATGTCCACGGTCCATAAAGCCTTAAACCAGTTATTCCACAGACAAGAATCACACACACACACACATATATATATATATCATCATCATCATCATCATCATCATCATCAAAAGTCGTAGTCAGTGTAAATATTACAAAGTCTACCACTGCAAAAACAAACCCCAAAAATTGCCCTTCAAAATTTTAAACACGATATTTCCAGTCGGTATTGCTAGGCCAATTAGATGTCAAAACTCCTGTACACAGTGATGAGTGACTTCCCACCTTTCAAGTTACGCTTCAAACTTGACACATCAAGTACATAGATGTCTGATGTAAAAGTTATACATGTCAAGGTCAGATACGTGGATTCAGGCCTCTGATAACAGTAATCTTACATTTTAAAAGAATTTAAGTGACAATACTCCTCATTATGATCCTCAAGATTTATCGTCTTTACAGAGTTACGGGGCTTAGAATTTTATACGTATCAATTTCGATGTCACACATTAACTTGAGCTCACGGGGGATTTCCATAACGCAAGTCTCGGATTCCTGTAGTAATCACTTGGTTTGTCCACCAGTACTTTCCATGGCACGCCATCAAGATTTTCCACAGATTTTATACATAATACTTGAGTCAATGATCATCAAGTTGTGATTACTGAATTTACTGGGTGGGTGTAAATACAAAAATTACAGACATGTTGTAATTTTTGTATTCACACCCTCCCAGTTTTTGGGGGCAAGAGTAAACACAAAAATTACAACACCCACCCAGTAAATAAAAAAAATAAAAATAAACAAAATAAAAAAAAAAACCAAAAAAAAACCAACAAACAAACTACAGTATGGCAATTGGATTAGACAGAGGGAGGTCTTCCTTTTTTTAATCATGAGGCCCGTTCTGACTAGTCAAGTCTTTGAATATCACTTCGTTAATTACCACATTGGGATGCCACAGCTTGGAAATTTACATCATACTTACGCCACTGCTGCATGATTGTTGTCCGATTCAATTTTCTGGACTTGTTTCAAGAAATCTCGAGTGTCAAACCGATCTCGGTCAATATGAGAGATGCTGAAAGTTTTCTCTCGCTTAAACTGGTCCAACTGTTTCTTTAGATAAAGATCAGCCAAATTATTTTTGATGTTTAGTCTTTTTAGTGAAACCCCAGACGGGCTTGACAAAGAGTCCATGTTTAATCCTTTCACTCAGTTGATAATATTATTCTACATTTTCACAACATTCTTCAACAGAACAGTAAGCTGGAACTGCAATAAATCTAGTTGGTTTTTTTTCCTTCAGAGATGCTGAATCATATACACTGTCCATTAAGTTTTACTCACATCACAGCGATTCGACACACACCCTCATTATTTGCATTAGGTTACTTCCAACATTGTCACTTAACAATTCTCGAGCACGAAAAACAGAAATAAGTCACAATTAAATGAAGCAAAAAAGAAAAAAAAAAAGAAAGAATTTTTATAGAAGACCAAAAATAATCTTTGACTATAAAAACGAGTAACTGAAAATAAAATCCATTTACAAAATGCACTTCAGCTGTATACAAAGGTTGAAAGGGAAAACCAGTATGTAAACGCCATTCTTAGTTGCTTGTAACTACCGTATTATTAAAATTTAATCCGAAATGATATTAATCCGCCGTACCAGTTAATCACTTTGTTAGGATATTAATTACCAAAGCCAACATGCTCTTGTACATGCATATAAATGCAATACCAAATTCCAACGGTCTACCACATTCAGATGTCATAGGACAGGGTGGGGTGGAATAGGAAATGGGTTGAATAATTTCACTTGCTATTTTGAAATACGAGAGAGAGATCGAGAGAGAGCAATGCTTTTCACAAACAACCAAAAAAAGTGCATTGTTTAATCATTACTGAAGAAATGCCCCGATTGAGATAGGAATAGTATCATGTTATTTTAATCTTATGATAGACTTCTCAGTTGTTAACACCAGATTTGGATAATACAACGTAATCATACAGACATAGAGATTATGATGTTAAACACGCATTATCCGTAACCGCGGGCCCCAACATGAACAACGAACGCTGACTAACATTGTGATCGCAAAACGAGTAATTGCAATTAACAATGGTTGGATATTTTAAACAAATGTAACTGAATTTTGTAATATGTTAAAATGCATTCTTTATTAGTGTGCTTTCAGTTTGTGGCAAGTTCCCGACCCTAAATGAACTTCGGATTAACAAACTACATCAATCACCCGAAAAACAACACCGAAGCGCTTGTACTTAGCACCATACATTTACCATTAAAGGGAGGGGGTCGTCTACACCGGGTCTTCAATACTAATAAATTACTGCAATTTGATTGACCTTCAATACACTTTCAATTGACATCGATTTTAATTTAAAGCAAATCTATTATACGAGTGAATCATTTTAAACGATAAGAGTGTATACAAGTACATGCGTAGTGCATCGTATAGACCTTTATACTGACATTTTAAAAGTTCAAGTTTCCAATCAAATCTTATCAGCGTGGCAGGAATATGCTTTGCATATTGACATGTTGCTGAGGATTGGAAACTGGGATAAAACATTCTAGGAAACATCAGACCAGTTTGACTTAGTAGAACCCTATGCTGTAGTTATCCAAATTTATCATGCTTGTACAAACTTTGACAGTAAGTAAACAAGCTCTGTGTCTAAAAATATTTCCCCCAATATCGACCAAGTTCACCAACCTATAATTTTCAAACATCAAAGACACTTAAAAACGTGTTAGGAATCTCAATTCTTCCAGCATGCACATTTTCGAGTCATTTACAATGGTCTTGGCTTGTAATATGCGAGACAAGTGAAATGGAGAAATTAACCCACATTGCAATATTTCCTCAAAATTGACCGAGTCCAACCTGTCATTAACCAAAATTGATGAAAAACAAAATCCTTGCCACATGTACACCTTCAATACCAATACAAACACATTTGTAAAATGAGAAGGTCCTCACTTGAAAACAGTGGGAGGAATTTGAAGGACAAATCATGCACTCCGAGTCTCCCTATAACATTAAATTTCAACATGAGAAAACATCGAACCAAAGTAAACTAAAAAATGTCTTCCAATAATGTAAAATTTTCTGCAACATTTCATTTGCACTCTATCTTGTTTCTACAAAAAAATCTTGGGGTATATTACCATGCGTGTTTTAGAGTTCATATATTTTGATAGTTCCTGGTTGTTGCAAGTTAAAATAGACCACCGCTAAACCAGTATACGAGGGGCACTTCTTAAGTTCGTAGAGTAGGGCGGTCTTTTTAAAACCGCTTGAAATATCAAAATTTTAATTATCAAAGACTTTCGAAATTTGCCCCATCTGCCTCAACACACATTTTACACCGATCTACCCATTTCCGGAACGCCGCCCGGTACTCCTCTTTAGATATATGTTGTAGACCGCACTGTCTATACGACAACGGAATTCAAAACGATGCCCTGCCAGCATTTCCTTTAGTCTTGGGAACAACCAAAAGTCACAGGGGGACAGGTCAGGGCGGTATGGGAGTGATCCAAGACATCAAGCCCAGATTCTTTCAGATATTCCTGTACCGTAGCGGATTTATGGGCCGGTGCGTTATCATGCAGTGATAGAAAGCAACAAGTTGATTAAGAACACTTTATCTGTAAAACTTTCAAGTGACAGAACTACCTTTCGGGACTGGACTTTCGAATCAAAGAATATCGCATACAACATGCGATTTGATGTTTTGCAGCGGCGCGCAACGTCAGGTCTGTCGTCCTCAGATGAAACCCAAATCTCAGAATCGGGTTGAAAATTATAGATCCTGGTTTCATCACCTTAACTATCTCTTCCAAACGACGTGGGTCACATTTATCATATTTTTTTTATAACTTGCGATGCAAGTCTAACCCACTTTGTTTCTGCTCGTCATTGAGCAAATGAGGCACCCAGATCTTACGTAGCCCATGTCGTTCACGTAAGATCTTCAAAATACTTGACGAATGAATGCCACTTAATTCTTCCATCTTTTGCACGGTATAACGTGCGTTTTCCTCAATTAACGTTTTCACAGTAGCAACATTCTTTTCCGTCAAAACGGAAACCGGTCTACCCACTCGAGGGGCATTTTCAATTGACTCCCGACCATCATTAAAACGACGTATCCACTTGCAAACTGTAGCATATTTTAAAGCACCATTCCCATAAACCTTCTGCATATCAGCATGAATCTCCATTGACGGAAACCTGAGATGTGCTCGAATCTTACAATATACCCTCTGTTCAGAGATTTTCCCATCCATATTGAACGCTATATTTTACTTTCGTGTATAAAACCACGTGTTGAAAATACCCAGCGCAGTGCGCACGTGGACCTCGAGCGCCGCATATCGTGATACCGTTCGAGAGAGGAATGATTAGGCAAGTTCTGTGTAAAAAATCGTGCAACTTCATAATCGCGTTAAAAAGTTGTACAAGCTTACTCTACGAACTTAAAGTGTCCTTCGTGTGGTATGCCCGCATACGTTATTGATCCATAAAATCCAAGGGCCATAACTCCTTAAAAAAATTTAGGACAGCATTCCCCTTTTAATATGCTCATCTACACATCGTGATCTTTCTTTGTACCAAGTTTCAAAGACAAAATATTTTGTACCAAAAAACAAACAAGTCCAAGGGCATTGTAAAAATTGGGCAGTTCCCCTTGTAATATGCACATCTACACATTGTGATCTATCTTTGTACCAAGTTTCATTAAAATCCCCCTCAAGGGTTTAGGAGTAGTGGCAAAGACAAAAAGTATTTTGCATAGAAAAAACGAAGCCCAAGGGCCACGATTCCTTTAGAAAACTTGGACAGGGTTCCCCTTGTAGTATGCACACCTCCACATTGTGATCTTTCTTTGTATGAAGTTTCATTAAAATCCCCCCCAAGGATTTAGGAGGAGTTGCTTAGACAAAGTTAAGGGGACAGACGGGCGACACCAGTATAGTATATGCCCACATTTTATGCGGTCATATAAAAATGTGGTCAGCTCTTATGTGTTTTAAAATAGACATTACTCCAGTAAATAGAAAAATCTTTGGACAATTGGGTATTGGCTAACTACAGGGCTATCCCGGCCAATACACGAAGTATTGTAGTACTACTACAATATAAATTTTCAACTTTTTTCAGAAATCGTACAAAAACTTTTCTTGTAAAAAATAATAATTTTAAAGAAATTGTTGGAAATGTGAAGTATGTCTATGTTGAAGCATGAAAACAGTCGGAGTAAGCCGGTTTAACCACATTCCCAATATTGGACTGGCTGATTTGTAAAATATCAATTTCTTGATGAAGTTTTATTTCATAATTATATTGCCCGTCAGATGTTTTATTCATTATAAACAGAGGTGCATGTATGAGATAAAATCATGTCAATCTAGGTGTAACAATTGTCTCTTGATTTGTTCTGAAGTACAGAAATGATATTTCATTTTATTGCATGTATTTAAGTAATTTCATTCACATGGTATAACTACGTAACAATTCTGGGTTGCACAAAGAATGCCCCATAACTAAAAGAGTGACAATTCATTTCCCTAGCCTTCAAACATCACACTCATTAATTGATATATGAAATTTGGCTCTTATCAATCAAAATGATGTTTGCATATCCAACTGCACTCCTGGTAACACAGTGACTTCGTTTCTCCCATGGGACAAATCAAACTGGGCAGACGCAAATTGACTCTTATCAAAATGATCCTTTTATGTCCAACTGCACTACTTCAAACATATCTGGCTTAGATTACTACCCCTGGGACAAATAGAAATACATGGGACCATTTAATGTAAATCTATTATACTTAATGTGTATAGTATTTCGTAGGAAAAAAGGTTTAGTTATAAGTTAGGTTGGATTTAATTTAACACTTTTTTGCAGATAAACATAAGTTAACCATGACAATGAACATTTTATGATGTACTTGATGTCAAAAAGAGTACATTACAAAATGTACTATGGTATGTACTTTTCCCTAGTGTACAACTCAAAAATCTTTTTGAAGCATGCAGTATATGTCCCCATGCTAAGATAAACATTGCTTAATGCAAAAATACACAACTCTACACTGAAAATAACTGCTGAGGATCTATTTATTGTGTAGAAATGTCTCTAGATCTTGTTGAAAGCTGCTATATCCATACTTTGTACCTGCAAGAAGAAAATCGATGACATATTAGTATGAAGGAACTACAACTTCTGAATTATAATTAAACCATCTCATGCAAAATGCAGACAGTTTTAGCTTAATCAAATTTTTTCTCCATCACTTATTCATTTGGACAGCCTAGCACTAAATGAATAAATTATGTTTAATGGCAGAGGAAACAGTTAAATTTTCAATATATTGGAATTTTTTTTATCAGCAATTTCATTCTAATGTTCATTTTAATCTAGAAATGTGTGGATTTCACAGTATCAGATTCATTGTAAATGGAGGCCACTGTACGTTAGTGAAATATTGGGGCTACTGGTATACCAAATTTGATATCTAAATTGTCCATCATGCAAAGGGTTCACAAGTATTTAAGTGGACAATATTTTTTAATGCCTAGAGTATGTTTGACCCATGAGCCTTGAACCTCATCATCATTTAGGGTCATTTACTCCTTTGGGGCTACAAGTGTATAAAGTTTGAAGTTCAACCAGCAAAGGGTTCTCAAAATATTGAGCAGACAATATTTTATGTGTAGAAAAGAATGACATTTGACCTTTGAATTGGTCATCTACTCCTTAAGGTTTACACATATACCAAATTTAATGTCTAGGAAGAAAAGGTTTCTAAAAATATTGAGCAGAAAATGTTTCCTTTTGTCTGGAGTTTTTCAACCTATGACTTCCATAGGGGTCATCTACTTCATACAAGGTACCAGAGTACCAAGTTCAAAGTCTATCTGTTAAAGTATTCTTAAAATATTGAGCGGAGTAGTTTGACCCTTTAAAATAAACCATATAACTCTTTAAGGGCTACCCAGTATACCACATACTGACAAAATTTAAAGGTGAAAGTCAACAGATGATCAGTCTTTCAAGTTCATAATACTGTGTAATCATCATTATCTGGGATGTCATGGGGTCACCCTTACCCAAGAATTTACATCCCCACTACTAAAAAAAATTTAAACTTCTTTTCCTAAAATATACTTTTTTTTACCCAGTTTTCATTAGGTATCTCTAGATATTATTTATTTGTCACATTATTGATTATATAAAGACAATAATTGAATTGTTTACTTCAGAGCAGAGCTCTAGTATATACTTTGTATATACATTATAATGATCATTAATTTTATAACATATATACAATTTAAGTAAATACAAGAGCTCCACAAGGCGGGACATATCCTCTTGTGAAAAGTGTCTACAAGCTTTTTCAAGGAAGACCTGTAGTGACCTTGACATTTGACCTTTTGACTCCAAAACAGTACCGTTTTTCCTCTCTTAATAACAAACCTTCATGTGAAGTATTAAATCAAGAAAGCAAAAAATGTGGCCTGTAGAGTGTCTACAATAGGGATCAATATTAACAGTTGTCAGATTGCCTGACGCAAGTGAAAACTCAGTTTGGACAAGTGAAACTCAGTACATACTTGTCTGATCAGGCAAGTGATTATTTCAGTAGGAAATGTGATTATTTTAATTGTATTATGCTTGATAAATATTAAATATTAGAAAATAAAGTCTGACTTTGTATTTTTTGTTTTCTTTATAGAATCTTTGAATTTCTTTTCCTCATAAAAGTCCCTTTCTTGAATTATCCAACTGATCTTAGTTATGTTCATGAGAAAATGTCAACTTCACAACTGACTCTCTCAATTATTTCAGTATGGAAAACACTCAAAGAGACAATAAAAGAAAAGGCAATGTAAATAATAATTAGGAATGTCAGTTAAAAAGAAAAGGTGGGTTTCTGGCGACAATAAAAATTTATGGGTTTCATTGACATTGATAATGGTATGGTCTGTACCTTGTGTCAGATATGCAGCACTATATCCGTTATCATTGGCACTTTTGTCTTTTCTTACCAGTTATACAATTTATCAAATTGATATCATCCATGCACATTGAATTAAACCAATTTGTTAAACTTTTAAAGTGTTTCCTTTTCAAATGAAATAAAATCATTGAGCATTCCAATCAAATACACATATTATCACTTCACTGCTTTACATTCTATGTCTGCTTTTTTAAGATTGAAATTATCCATGAATCTATGTCCCCACAAACCATTAAAATTTTGGTTACCCACAATCTTTGACCCCTATGAACAATGATGATTCCACAGTATCCCTAGCAAAAGTCTTACTAAATCCTCAATTCCTGTTATTTCTTCCTCAAGAAAATCTGTGGAGACTTTATCATCTTCTATGACACAAGTGATCTGGAGTTTCTTAATACCATATCCAATAGGCACCAGTTTTGCTGTATTGAGTGAAAAAAAAAATTCATATTAAATCATGCTGAGGAAATTGTGCTCACTTGCCTTCTTTTAAGATGGCTCACTACACTCTGAAAACGTTTCTCAAATCAGCACAAAATGATCTAATTATGAAAGACATGATAATGTATATGTCACAAAGCTGGAAAATATGCAACTTTTTATAAAAACCTAGGATTTTAAAAAATTTATATAAAACAGGTATTATTTTATCTCGGAATAATTATATGTTTCGGAATTTAACTAATTGATGTGTATAAATGTAAAAGGCATCCGTAGATCGTAGAAAACTGTTTTCATGTTGAGAAATGTTGTAGAAACCCCCTTTCTAAACTATGAAGAAATAAACAATAAATTTATTTCTTTTTTTTTTCACTTAGTTAAATTCCGAAACATATAATTATTCCGAGATAAAATAATACCTTGTTATAAGTAAACATGAACAAAAGCCTCTAGCAGATTTGAACTTGGAATTTCATTTCAGAAGTAATCTATATTAAAAAAAAAACTTGACACCTGGAAATTTAAGCATGTGAAAGTATATGATAAAAAAAGGGGGGAGGGGGTGCAGCTGGAAAAGAAGTTGAATTCACAATTGTCTGAAAATTCTTGACAAGCAAAAAACAAACAAATATAACAAAACCTAAAGCTCTAAATCCTAAATCATGAGGGAAGAGAATTGATCCTTTAATTCAATGGTTCCTTAAGTTCCTTAACCAGCATTTAATAGAAATAGCAAATCTTAAAATGATGCAATGAATTGAGGACCACAACCTGTTGTACTCCCCATATTCAGGGGAAATAACTTGTGATGCACTGTGAAAAATGTATCCAATTCTTAATACAAATGATGGACAATGATAGATGCAGAACAATATTCGATAGGTAACCTGAGTGACTCAGGTGACCTAAAAAATAAACCAGAAAACAATCTAACAATTTTAACAAAATAGGCTGTGGAGCTCATGGAATTTGTATATTCACACATGGACAGAAGACCCTGAAACACTGGATCTAACTAAATCAAAACAAAATGTCTTTATAGTTGCAAATGATAAGCAATGAATTTCAACAGAAATTAAGCAGAATACACACTGTATAGGAAGAAATGACAAAAATTCTACATTGATTGAGAGCTTAAAGTGATTGGAAGTTCAAGAGAATGAGAGTTAACTTGCTTATATATAAGAGCAATTAAAAAAAAAGGACCTAGATACTTTGAGATATTGAGAACTTTGTGTTATCCAAGTTTGACCCATCAAGAGACACCTTTAAAGTAAATCTGATAAATATTAAATTAATATCAGACCATAATATCCAAGAAAAGAAGATGGGTAAAATAACCAACTTACATTGACCCCATAGAAGTCCATCTGTTGTAATCTTTCGGACTTCCTGATCCATCTTATCCATATCTGTTTCATCATCCCATGGCTTTATATCCAAAATCAAATTGGACTTGGCAATTACAGCTGGCTCTAAAAAACAAATAGGACAAGTTACTGGGTTATGTGTTTTTGACGAAAGGCATCTCCTCAGTCAGACATATATTCTCTTAGTTATTATTACATATTTTAATACTTCATTTCAAAGATTTTACCTAGAGTACTTGGACTTTCACTAAGCCATAAAAGTGTGTACTGTAAAAGCTCAGACACTAGCACTACTTTAATTTAATTATGACATCACACACTGATAGATAATAAAGGCTAAGTTCAAATATTGGACAAATTCTGTCTGATTATGAAAATGTTGACAAATGTACACTTTTGGATTTAGAAATACACTGAATTTGAAATACATGTAATGAATAGGTTATCAGAAAAATATTCCTGCCTATGGTCTTTGGTTAAGTTTATTGAGCTTGTGTGAGGTCTAACATTTTCAATCCCCCGATAACCTATAAATCTACACAAGCAATTGTCAAGCACATTCATATTAAAATATATTAAATTTTGTACTAAATTTTTACTCAAGAATATTGAGTTTCTATTGCACTGGCATTTGAATTTTATATCATGACCCTACTTCTATGAATCTGAGCCCCATTCATGTTTTGGCCATATCAAACCTAAGACTTTAAAATAGGTAGTGATTGCTTCTTCACCAAATGCTCAGCATTTAGAAGTGAGAGTCACAGGACCTTTGGATGAGACTTCAAAATAGAAGTACTGCAGCAGGCGTTGGCACAAAAAAGAACCCTCATTGCTACAATTCTGAGCACCATACATTGGTCTAAATTTCTGACACTTCACCTACAGCAGATGATTGGTTGGTCGTATATTGTTCAACGTCCCGGCCGAGAATTTTCCACTCATATGGAGATTTTACAGTTGCCTGTGAAGTAATGGTGCAACAATTAACTGTGAGATGATATATCATGACAACATTAAGCTACAGTTTGATTCACGATACTTTACACTATACAGAAGTTTGGTATTCTTTGTCCAGATTGATTTGAACCATCTGATTTGGCTTCTAAATTATTTGTAACATAAATGGTACACAATACACTTGTGAGAAGGTTATTTATGGGTCACTTTTAATCTATGAAACAGGTTTGAATCTTACAGAATTAGAATTTTTTAATGTAACAATAAAATGTACTTTTGTGAGTTTATGTAAATTCTATTACAATAGTTCAATATATTATGAATGTAACACTTTCTTATTTTGAATTTTGTGGGTTCTTATACTTTCTTAATCTTCCTTCAATAAGATATCCATATGATGTTAATGGAATCACAGAAAGATATCGCTATACCTTAATAGAAATATTTCCTCAAAACTGACTAAGTTCAACTATTTGTATTTTTCTCAAAAATTAAAGAAGATCAAAATTATTGGCATGTGCACATCTTCAATACCCATACAGACGCTCATTAAAATAAGAGTGTCCTAACTTGAAAACTGGGAGGAGTTTGCCAGAAAAATTATGTACCGCATCAATGTATAGCATTAATTAAAAAAATAAAAAGAGTAGTCAAAATGGATCAAAATTGCAACATGATCTGGAGTGACCCATAAAAAACTACATAGCAATATCAGCTAGATATATGAAAGAGAAAGGAAAACAGAAACGAAAAACCCTGAACCGATAGATATACAGATATCGCTGTACCATAATACATCCTGTCTGAAGACGGCCGTATAAAAATGGCTTCTGGTAATGTAAAATATTTTGCCAACCATGCCAATGAATTAATTTCTCCCCCTGCAACCCATTAATTTCCAATATGGGAGCATTTTGGACTCTGTGCAATGGAAGAAAACGGTAGATCATGTAGGTGTTTTGATCTTTATAGAGAATAACTAAGCTGCAATTAAAAGATACCCACATCAGAGTAATTGTTCATTTGTCTTTATTCACAGCATCTTAAAAGTGTCATGATAAGTAATATGTTGTAAGGTCTGTATCATGATATGTATCATATCATGAGGCAAGTGTATCTTTGCACCCCTACTGTGAATGGCTGCAAAATTTATGCCTATGCTCAGAGCTTACAGCATTTGAGCAGGGAGGGTCTTAATTGTGCCACACCTGCTGTGACATGGGACTTGGTTTTTGTGGTCTCATCTAAAGAATAATCCCATTTAGTCACTTCTTATGACAGGAGGTGAAATCTCAATATGAGTGAAAAGTTATTACAGGAATGTAAAACAAACAACTAGTGCATTAATTAGGTTTACAGCTGTTTATCACACATGGAGAAACAAGAGTATCATTAAATTCAAAAGATCAGATCATAAATGTTAACTAGCTGGATAATAATACCCAAACCAGCTTTACTTGAAATTACTTTTTTTTATAAATAAATCACCAATGGAAAAGTCTTTTTGCTCACATAATAGCCACAAGTTAGCCAACACAAATTATTATTCTACCAATACTGTGGAATCATTAGATTTCATGGGAGTTCAAGCTTCTTGAGTATCCCCTATCCCAAGAATTTTAAACTGCAATGAATTCCACAATGTACAGCAGCCATATCAAAAACCATATCCTTCAATGTACATCCCAGTGATATCTAAAGTATTGGCAATCTGCAAATATCAGCCCCCATGATTTGAAATGATTTTACAATATACAACATAACTGGTTCATGACAACGAACGTTTCCAAATTTCGGACGTTCGCCAAATATTTCTTGAATGGAATTTGGTTTAAGCAATTAATACATTTTGAAACCATTTCTTACTTTTAGCTTTTTTGGCTTGATAAGTTGCTAATCTTTCCTGTCTGATTCTATCTGCCTCTTCCTGATCCTGTGCAGAAAGACATTAATTACTTGTTATGTACTGTAAAGTTCTATTACTTCTGATGTAATATTCAATTGTCTAGTGAGCAGTAAATATATCAGTCAGGATTGATAAGCCACTCAGTCAGGATTGATAAATCACTCAGTCGGGATTTATAATAAGTCACTCAGTCAGGATTAACAATATGTCACTCAGTCGGGATTGATAATAAGTCACTCAGTCAGGATTGATAATAAGTCACTCAGTCAGGATTGATAATAAGTCACTCAGTCAGGATTAATAACAAGTCACTCAGTCGGGATTGATAATAAGTCACTCAGTTGGGATTAACAATAAGTCACTCAGTTGGGATTGATGTTACTCAGTCAGGATTAATAACAAGTCACTCAGTCGGGATTGATAATAAGTCACTCAGTTGGGATTAACAATAAGTCACTCAGTCAGGATTAACTATAAGTCACTCAGTTGGGATTGATGTTACTCAGTTGAGATTGATAATAAGTCACTCAGTCCGGATTGATAATAAGTCACTCAGTGGGATTGATAATAAGTCACTCAGTTGGGATTAACAATAAGTCACTCAGTTGGGATTGATGTCACTCAGTCAGGATTGATAACAAGTCACTCAGTCTGGATTGATAATAAGTTACTCAGTTGGGATTGATCATAAGTCACTCAGTTGGGATTGATGTCACTCAGTCAGGATTGATAACAAGTCACTCAGTCTGGATTGATAACAAGTCACTCAGTCTGGATTGATAACAAGTCACTCAGTCTGGATTGATAACAAGTCACTCAGTCTGGATTGATCATAAGTCACTCAGTCGGGATCAACATACATTACACATTATTTTAAATTGACAGTGTGATTATGTATGCCAGGGAAAGCCAAGTGTACAAAACATTTTGATTAGGAAATTCTACTTTTAAGATCTGATTAGTGCAACTTCAGGTGAAACAACAAACTTATTTGTTTACTTATTTCAAAATGTAACCACAACTAAATGTAAACAAGAGGCCCACTGGCCTTAACAGTCACCTGAGTATCACAGCCCATAGACCAATCGAGGAGTCTCATATTTGCATTTAAGCCTCATTCTGGAGTCTTTTGTCCACAGCTTTATGATCTTTCTAAATCTGCATACAATTCCCATTCAAATACAACAGAAGGGAAGATGAAATTTGAAGCATTTAAATCAGACCATATTTCCCTAACTAAGGTGCAATGAATTTCACAGTTTTAGTAAAGAGCTTTGTGGACAAAATAATGATGCATTTGGTTTTTCTCCCACGTGTGGGAGTACAAAGGAATTTTAAAACTTTCGCTTTTTTATTTTTTTCTGGGGGAGCTATGATAATGAATTTCACAACTTACATTCCTTTTATCCTAACAGTTTTTGGCCTTCCCCTTTCGCCCCTAGGGGAGCAGGAGCCCTGAAATTTACAATCTGTTTCCCCCTTGTCCCAAAGATGTTTCAAACAAAATTTCAGAGTGGAATTGTAGTGATCAAGAAGTTAAAAATATTAATTTTTTTTTTTACACAGTCACTGATCATTTTGGCCCCACCCTCATACCAAAATGACTACCCCTGGGATCATGAAATTTACAATTTTGGTAAAGGGCTACCTACTCAATCTAAATATTCATTTAGTTTCAATTTGGTATCAATAGCATTAAAGATGTTTACTAAATGTTTTACACTTGGAAACTACTAGTATATACCAAACTGGCCTTACCCTCTACCCCAGAGATCAAGAAATTTACACTTTTGATAGAGGCCTTCCTGCTCTACATTACTATGCATTTAGTTTTTCTTAAAAATATACAGTTCTGGAGATAAAATTTTTTAAAAATTGGTCACTTTTTAGCAGTTTTGTCCCAATCCTTATGGCCCCATGGAGCAGGAGTCCTGCAATCTACAATTTATGTCCACCTTGTCCCTAAGATGCTTCATACCAAATCTTAAAAGAATTGGAATGGTAGTTATCAAGAAGTTAAAAATATTCAATTGTTAAAATATTTAATCACAGACCATTTTGACCCAAGCTAATACTAAAACCCCTACCTCTGGGATCATGAAATATACAATTTTGGTAAAGGGCTACCTTCTCTATCTAAATACCTATTTACCTTCAATTTGGTATTAATAGCATTAAAGAAGATGTTTTAAATGTTTTACACATAAATACCATATACCAAGTTGGGCCCCAACCTGGGGTCGGAACCTCTACCCTGGGGATCATGAAATTTACAGTTTTGGTAGAGGCCTTCCTGCTCTACATCACTATGCATTTGGTTTTTCTTACAAATGTGCAGTTCTAGAAAACATTTTTGAAAATTGTTCACTTTTTGGCAGTTTTGGCCCTGTCTCTAAGGCTCCAGGGGAACAGGAGTCCTGAAAATTACAAATTTATGTCAGCCTTGTCCCAAAGATGCTTCGTACCAAATCTTAAAAGAATTGGAATGGTGGTTATCAAAAAGACGTTAAATTTTGTTCAGTTGTTAAATACACGACAGATGATGCACGATGATGAATGCAGACAAATTGTAATGGTTCACCTGAGAGACTCAATTATGTTGTTATCTTGATGTTTTCAGTGGGAAATTGTTCAAATAGATAACCATGAGCTGATGACTAAACTAACTTGCCTCATCACTGCCAAAGAGGTCAAAATCATCATCATCATCTTCCTCATCTTCGGTGGGAGCAGGAACTGATTTCTTTGGGGCAGGAGCTTGTGCAGAAGGGGTGGAGCTTCCTCCCTCAAGTTTGGTTACACGGTTTTCTAATCTTTGAACTAAACTCTTCATATCTTCTACAACTACAATTTTGAAACAAATCCACTAATACAGTAATGTCCATGTTATATTTCAGGAGTGAATGAAATCTCACTTTGTTACATCTCCTACAAAGTTATTTTCTCAATAATTCAAGGTCATATTCTCTTCATAAAAAGAAACATCACTTTATAAGTCTCCTTTACTTCCAACAGGAATTACATCTGCTTTATCAATACACAGCCATGCATACCTTTGATAACAGCTCATCAGAACTTGTGACAATCATGCATACATACCCTTTTTAAGATCTGTGTTTTCTTTTTCCAGGGATTCAACTCGTCTCATCACCTGACTATTGTCTCCAAATGCTCCTCCAGATCCTCCCTATCAAGGATAAATAAATATAATCATATGCCATTAGGTATATGTGTATACATAAACTTTAAAAAAATTTCTTGAAAGTTTTATCTTTATAACCTAGTAAAAATTCAAACTCTAGCCAATTTTGAGTGTTGACTTTCCACTTTTAAACTATTTAAACATGACTATTATAGACTTATTGTCCAGGAATAATTGCATTACTCAGGAAACTGTCCATTCTTTTTGACATCATGGCAGATATTTATTGCAGAGGCATAGTACTATTCTTTCAATGAGAAGCTATGCTATAATCATGATACAGGAGTATAACAACTATTGATTAACACTTGAAACAGCTTAATGAGGAAAGTTTTATTAAGTGTTGCAGATGTCTAATACAATTGCAATGACTAATGATAATTTTTAATGTTGACATTTTAAATCATTAATACCATACTGTGTATCATTCAAAAGTGTTGTGACTGCAATGCTTGATATTTTGCACACGGAGTATTGCCATATTGAATTACCTAATTCTATATGTGTGTCATAGAGGAAAAACAATGCTATCATGGATGCCACCTTTTGATGTGTGTGTGTGTGTGTGTGTGTGTGTGTGCGCGCGCGCGCGTGTGTGTGTGTGTGTGTGATATTTTGCTTTCTTTCTCAACTTTTTTTTTAAAGTTTTGTCTTTCATTTTGACATGATTTGTTTTCATCATGGATACAGAGGATTACATATTTACTTTATGAGATTATTTTTGAAAGTTCCTGCTTCAAGAATTTATTTGTCACGTCATGTTATTTGCACCTAGTTGCTTTTTATACCCATGTCATGAAAATCACATTTCTAAAACAACCATTTACAATCTAATTGTAAATTTGGCATCGTACAAAAACGTAAACATTCGGTAATATCCTTCTACTGGCTACTGGGCCCACTAAAGTGCTATGAGTGGCAAGCATCTTTGTACATTCATTTCACCGACTTCAAAAAGGTGTTTGATTCTATGCACCGCGACAGTCTGTGGACCATCATGAAATCATGGCATACCAAATAAGATTGTAAATGTGGTGAAGGCAATGTATGACGACTTTGAATGTGCAGTGCTTAGTGAAAGTGATGTCACTGAATGGTTTGAAATTCAGACTGGCATGAAACAAGGATGCGACATGTCTGGGTTCCTGTTCCTACTAGCCCTAGAGTGGATCATGAGGAAGACCATGCAAGCAGGTGGGAATGGATTACGGTGGAAGTTCACATCTTGGCTTGACAATCTCGATTATGCAGATGACATTGCACTAATCTCCTCAACACACCAACAAATCCAGGTGAAACAAACAAGATGACTGAGAACTGTGTACACACCGGGCTGAAAGTCAACACTGGGAAATGTAAAGTTCTCTGAATGAATGCAAGGAATGACATGCCAGTCACCATCAAGGACAGGAAGTCGAGGATGTAGACAGATTGGGGTATCAAAGAAGTCAGGAGGTGGAGATTCATTGGTCACGTGCTGAGTAAAGACACTTATGACCTTTGTGCAACTGCCATGATGTGGGCTCCAGAAGGCAAAAGACAACACAGTAAGCCAAAAACAACCTGGAGGCACTCCATGGAGGAGAGAGTCTGCTGGATGGAAGTCATGGGCCAAACCCAGAGCTGCAGCTGCCAACAGGGCAGAAAGGAGAACGAGTGTGGAGGCCTTATGTGCCACTTGGCATGAAGTAGACAGGTAACATCCAGGCACATCTTAACAGCATCCTTTTCCAAAGGCAGTGAAAATATTGACAAAATATTCAATTGACAACTAGGCTAAATCTAAATAAAGCACCCCTGGCCCTCCCCCCAAAAATATATAATGTACATACTTCAATCCAACCTCAAAATCCCAAATCGGAAAGGGCATAGTGTCATTCTTCAATAGATGGCTTGATTCTTACATTTCCACTAATTAATTATCATTTACTGCATGCCATAGAAGAGAGAAAGAGAGGGGTGAGGGGAAACCAGCTGATAAATCAAACTACTTTGCCATTTCAAAATAGAAAAGTATGTTGTTTATAAAATTGGTGGGACTGTTATCACTTTTCCATGTAATGTATTATTTTAATGGGA
The DNA here is from genome assembly GCA_024699665.1 of Ostrea denselamellosa. Lineage (NCBI taxonomy): Eukaryota > Metazoa > Mollusca > Bivalvia > Ostreida > Ostreidae > Ostrea > Ostrea denselamellosa. The sequence continues at coordinate 3,313,151 of JAMZEH010000064.1, read as the reverse complement.
TAAATTTAAAGCGCATAGAAAACATGGTAAATGAACATAGCCAGCAGACATATTTTATAGACACAAACAACCTACTTCACAAACAAATATGAATGGAACATAATTATCTACAACTCTTAGTGGTAACTTTAATGTGTACCCATACAATTTTATCAACTTTCATGCTTAATTAAATGTGATAGAGTTGTTGAATAGACATTGTCATACTTCATTTCAAATTGACTAAACATCCAGATTGAGTCCCCCCCCCCCCTCAACATGACATTTTAGTGTGCAACCACCTATATTTTACTAGTCACTAAGTGGTGTCTAATCATAAAGGACATATTGCATGTTTCCAAAGTACATAAATCTATATGCAGTTTGTCTTTCTTATGCATACAGTAATTAATTCTAATGCATGTAGTTTGTTCGGATAAATTTTGTGATAAGTTACAAATTAGCCCTGATTGTAAAAACTCCTATTAATTAGTGAGGTAGTCATGTGGTACAGTGATATCACATGCGACCTTCTTCCATCAACTGATTGTGACTGTAGTGTTAGATATCTTTAAAAACTCAAACTTTTGTCCACCATTATTTACCTCAGACAACACTTACTTCAATGTTCACAAATTTCCCTGGTCTTAACATTCAACCAAATATGTTTTAGACACCAGTGCACACAAATAGCAAATGTAAATACCCAAGAATGTAGTGAGGAAAGCCAGTATAAATCAGTCATTGCGAGTCAATGCTGCCTAACACCATTTGGTAAGGTTACTCCTTAAAACATCTGTATTTGGCACTGTTTTTATGACAAATTATGCAAATAATATCTATTTTTGGATTAGAAAAAATTGTGATGCCTGTTACATCATTGAACACCATGGGTAAATTTTGAAATAAATAAATAAATAAAAATAATAAAAGTAGAAATCACAATATTTTACTTTAACACAAGAAAATATTTAATATATATATATATATTTTTTTTTTGGATATGTAATATCCAAAGTAAATATTTATGCATATCACAAGATTTGAATTTCATCACTTTCAAACTAGAAAACTATACAAAATATTTCATTTAAAACACATTTAAACTCATTTTTGGCATGCAAAGAATTAATCTTACTAAAAGAACAAAATGTTTGGAAACATGATATATTCTTCAACAGTTTTAAAAAAAAACACCAACAACTTATATTTCATTTGGGAATAATACAAAGCATACATATCACTCAGATTCTTTAAAATTTATCATAAAGTAATACACAACATCTAGATACAGTACGACATCCTGCACTAACTTACAATTATCTGTATACAATTTCCTTTGTGCTGTATTTGTTGCATTAAAGAACAAGAATATTTATAATAATTTATCTTCTCTGACACATATCTATAAAATTTATTAATTAATGCAAATATAAATTAGAAGCAAATATAATGTTTACAAGTCAAAAGCTATGAACAAATGCCTTTTAGTGAAATTAATTAAACAGGCAGGCTTTTTACATCATGAACAATTCAACATAATGAATACCTGAATGAGATTTTGAAGCATGAAATATACGTACAAACTGTCATGCGTATATGAAACTGAACTTGGAGAAAAATGAAACAGGCAAAGATTTCAGCTGCTACTCTGCACAGAAAGCTAATTTACTCACAGAATTAAGAACTTTTTGAATTTGTTGTCTGGCTTCAGCTATTTCAGTTTTGATAGAACTGCCCACTGATTTGCCACTTTTTTTGTCCTATAAATACAAGTAACAGGCATAGTTTTGATAGCAGTTATAAATATATTTTTCTGCAATTTTATTTATCTGAAAAATATTCAAAAAATAAATAAAAAAAATAAAAATATTTTGAAGCCACAACATTATATGAAAAATTACATCATAAAAATTATAACATATGTAAATTGTTTTCTAGTCTATCCAAACATCCTGAAAGCCTATGTTTTGGTTCTGTATTAAATACATTGAGTGAAACCTTTTACATGTTTTTTTTTTGGTAACTTGATTTAGATTTTATCAATGCTTTAAAATGTGCATTATGTACAATTTCATTTGACTTTAATGCAACACAAATAAAGAAAATAGGCAAATGCACTACAGAATATATGAGCAAAATATCTACAAAGATTATTTTTCAGCACTGTGTTTTACACTTATGAACTTGCCACTTGAGTAGAATTAATATTAACTTAACTAGCTTTTTAATGCAGGATGTTTATCATCATAAATCTTTGGAATATGTCTAGATATGCTGCAAAAACCTTTATCCATATTGAAAATATAATAAAACAAAAACTAATTACTTCATAGATAATTAATACATGTACTTGTACATAAAACTTAGAATTTATCCATAATTTTTTTTATATCTGAAGTTGCTGGGATTCAGAAGAAATTTCATTACAACTTTTGCATAATTATTTCTGTTCAACACAAATAAAAAGTTTACTACCCTGGTATTTCTGTATTATAAAAAAAACTTGCCTGGACTATCAGGTGTATATTTATACAATAAGCATAAACTGTTAGATACATATATATGTAGTACTACTTAATGATGTAGTTTAGATCTTAATTTGAATCTAGAAAAATTCAGATTATCATATCTAATGATAAAGCATGAGGAATTTCTCAGTCATTAATGGTACATAGTGGAAAATATCCAAGTAAATATCAAATGATATGCATCCCAAATGGAAGTATTATTGCATTTTTATTTAAATAAAGAATTACTTCAATAATAATATTTGTATACCAAGCATTTTTACTAGTTTCTAATGACATATACCTTACCGGACATGCATGATTGATAAATACCTTAGAAAATGTTTGAGCTGAGTTTGTTTTGGCGGTTCCTGCAAGCACCTGTTGATAATGTGCCTCAGCTTCTTCACACTTTTGCTTGTTTCTCCAGACTGAATCATACATGAGAGGATTGGCCATACTGAAATTAAATTACTTGTATATTGGTATAATGTGTACATAAGCCAGAATCAAGCCTTCCTGTGATCACTAAGTTGTGACACCATAATTAATTTTCCCTCAAACTTCCAAAATTTGCTTCAAACTTCTTTTTTTTTTTAACCAAAATGATGACAGTGAAAACAAAATCTCTGTTTTTATAAGTAAAATGAATACAATTTACAGTATGGAATGCCAATTATTTCAACAAAGTCCATAACAATGGCGACAATTTGTATAGAGGAGGGAGGAGTAACATATTTCATCTTTTGAACATAAAGAAAATTTAGAAGCCCCTTATCTATTCATGAATTTCATATCTGTACAACTACCAGAAAATTTTCATAATCAAAAATAATCGAAAGGTCATAATCAATTAAATTATAAAAAAATTGAAAACCATTTCTCTGATATATCAACCTTTCATTCTTTATACAAACTCAATTCAGTTTCAAGACATTTATTTATACTAATACACTGCACATGCAAATACATTGTTTACTTCCATTAACAAAATTTTTATTAATATTTGTATCATCGTTCATTGGCAAAGGCTTCCATTTCTTTGGTGCTGCCATATTGTTTTCATGGAAGTGAAAAATATCTAATCATTCATACTTTTTTTCATGTTTTTTTTTTTTCTTTTTAAATATTTTGAAAACTGTACTTTATAATCGAAATCATTTGGCCTTCAGCAATTGACTTTTGACAATAATTGTCCAATCACTAATTACAACCACACTAAGCTGAAAAATATACATGTCAAGTATCAACCTATGCATCTATTTTTTTTATTTTTGTATCGACTGTCCTCAAAGCACTAACAGTATTTTTAACAGAATTTCAATTATGCATGTATAGAAAATAGTGCATATCTCTTATCTTAAATAAAGAATCATTGTGTGAAATGTCAGCCCAATACCTACATTCAGTTTGCTATTTTTAAAAAGAAAAGATGTGTTATCAAAAGCTGATGCCCCAGTAAGACAGAAAAGTAATTCTGGCAGCAAACCAAAACAAAGGTCTCATAACAAGAAATACACATGTGAAATATGAAACCCCTAGCACTAAGCATTCAAAAGTTATGGCCAAGATTAAATTTTTTGGACAGACAGATGGACACTCCAAAAACTATTTGCTCCTGAATTTGCTACCTTCATTTACCATCCTTAAAGTAAGTCTACATTCAGTATTTTTGGGGGGTCTAGGTGCTGTATGGCCAGGAATGTAGGATGAAGATTCAATTAAATAAGGCATCAAAATGTTCCCACTCATAATCAAAAACAGCATATGTGGATATTGATTAGAGCACCTAAGTGGTAATGCAGGTGTTCCTAGTTCTATTCCCAATCCAGCAATACATTTTCTCCTTTCCTGTATTACCTTTTGTGGTGTTGACTTCCCTGGACTTCCAGGTAAAAGTCCTGCCAGGGGCAAAAGAACTGACGTCTTTGATTGATGGCAGATACAATTTAAGGAGGGAAGAACATAGTAGTTTGGGCTGTACAACCATAGATATGGGCCCAAAAAGTTTAGTTGTTAAAACTGTGGTCTATTCGTTTCCTCATCTCCAGAACTTAAGGATATCACCAGCATGTCTCCTGCCTCTACTTGCTATTTAAAAAGTAGACAATAGAGGTCTAATAGAGATCTTCAAACGAGCAAATCAGGATCTCTCTTTTAGCTCTTCACCCGAACAAACGAATACAGCTTGATTAGTATTGCAAGGGTGTCAGTTTTGATTACCGGACCAATCATAAATGTTCCCCTGTTACAATAGCATTCCTGCAAGAGCTTTAGAAATAAAAAATCAAGGACTTAACATTTAAGTACCAATATCTTCAATGAAAGCAAATCTCGAAACACCGACCCCCCTTTTTTTCTTACTTTCCCCTTACTAAAAATGAAAGTCCCATATTACAAGAAACACAGAGACTCCATTTATGATTAAATATAACGTTTCTAAGACAAATATGTAATCACCATAACCCGTACATTTGATTTTTTTTTTAAGGAACCGGTGACAAAACAACTTCAACGTGTTTCACCCCTCGAATGCTCCAAGTAAAAGGAAGTGCTCATATATAGGTTGTCTGTAATTTTATTACCGGACTAAAACGGAAACGATATTGCGTTTTGCCATGATTTTTTTTTTTTTTCAATTTAAAAGTAGACAAAGATGATAAAAGTGAAAACTACACATATGTAATATAAAGACATTGTATTTAATATAATATTCTAAATCTATTAACATTCACCGTAATTTCACGAAATACAATCTTCACTGTTGAAAAACAAGGGCAGATAACTGTTTTCAAAATGTCAACATGCGTCAAATGACCATGTGGGTAACACTGAGCGGTACAATAAACCGACTTCGTATTTTGTGAGTGAAGTTTTTGATAAAGAAAAATCGAGCAGTCATGAGGATAAACGTACTGAGTAGAAATCCGGACGATTACCTCCGAGAAACCAAAAGAGATATTCATAAAGGTAACTTGCGTACAAATAGTGTAATAACTGCAACTGGTTAGTGCCTTGTAATATGTACTATGATTACTGAATTAGTAATACGTGCAGTGATTATGAATTTTTTTTTTCGAAAAGAGAGATATTTTATTATGGGTAGGAACAGGTAATTTCATCTTTAAATGTAATAGTAGGAGACAGGTCCAGCACGATCTCTAAATTCCTTGTTGAAATAATTTTTGTTGTTGTTGTTAAAACTAAACTAATGATAATTAAGTACCCCATAGGAAATAAGCTTTTTTGTAGCTTTTATGGGCTATCCTTAGGTATTAATTATCAACTGTATGTCATGCTTCATGTTAAAATATATATTTGCATGTACACATTTCAATATTGCATAATGTTGAGATAATGTCTGTTTTCAAAATTGTATTGTTATATAATCATGACATTCTGTGATATTTTCACCTGAATGAAATGAAATGAAAAAAATTTAGCTGTATAGCTTTATGAAGCTATTAGAAATAGCTTGATATAGCTATTTCCAATCTTTTATCAAATTAATTTCTAAAAACATGACAATCGAATTTCACTGAGTGAACATATTTCATCCTTGCACTCCATAAAACACAATGTAAGCAAAAGATATTTCTTAAGCTACATCCCTCAGGAAGAAATTAGATTCAAAATTGTCATATGTATAGAATTATTAAATTGTTAAGCAACAGTTATCCAATCTACAGCATAGAGTAAAAGTCCATGAGGATCAACAGAATAATGAATTGACAATCAGATTCCACATTGTAAAGTCATCGTATTAGAGGCTTCAACACATACAGGGTGGTGGGCAGTTAACAATGAAAAAGAAATTCTCTTTTCATGAAGATTCTTAAAATGATGTAGTATTGTTATGAATAATGTTCTAGTTAGTTCAAAGTTAAACATGTTAAATAATTATTATGTGACATTTTGGCCAAGAAATCCAGTCTAATTCAATATAAACTCTAACTAAATCAAGCTATTTCAATTAGCTAAATATAGAGATTGTGCTGGACCTGGTAGAGGTCTATACATTACCACCCCATAATCCAGATTCACTGAGTGTGTTAGCGCTATGTAATGGCTGCTCCACCTCTGACTATTTAACCAAATTTCTCTTTAATTACGAAAACTTCAGTTTTAAGTTTTGTTAAGCTCTCATATAAGAACCTTTTGGTTATAACTAAGGACATTTTTTTTCTTAAAATCTTGTATTTTAGGCAAAATTTTAGTTGATAGTTTTATCTATTGTGATCATTGATCCGTGACTTTCTGAGAATTTTAGTTGTACGAATTGTCTTTTCTCTGTATTGATAAGTTGCTCCGTATCATTTCGTGCAAGTGGCTTTTACTAGTACGAATTATTTCCTGTGTTCGCTTTTTATTGATAGTCCATTCCATAACATTTCGTGCACGTGCCTTTACTCGTACAAACTGTCTTTCGTTGTTTAGACGTATATTGAAGAGTCGTTCTATAGATTTTCTTACATTTGGTATATAGTAATGTGCTTTGCAAAACCAAGAGACCTGCCTTTGGCAAGTCGTACGAATAATTCCAGAGTAAGAAGAGGCACAAAAGCAGGACGAAGGTTTGCCAGACATATCAACACAGTGTGTGTTAGATGGTTGAGGTGTAAATGGGAGGGTAAGCCGAACATGAAACGTAAGGCAGACTATAACAATCTGGTTCTGCTGGCTGGCTTAAACATGACATCACAAGGGGATTCCTCTCAGGCCTGCCAACATGGCGATCAAAGCAAACCATCTAGAGATTCCCAATATTACACCTTCAATGCCAAAGTGAGACATTTTAACATCTGTCTACTTAATCCCTGGTCAGTGTGCAACAAAACCACTAGTCTAAATGATTTCATTATAGATCAGGACTTAGACATAATGGCCGTCACAGAGACTTGGCTCACTGGTTCAGAAAGAGACAATCCTATCATTAGTGCACTTCTTCCACCGGGTTACAACATCAAACACAATCCTCGCATGTCCCGTGGTGGAGGAACAGCCGTTATTCACAAGTCTAACCTCAATGTTAAACCTACACCAGACACTCATTCTATGGAGTCATTTGAGGTAATGGACTGTAGTGTGATTGCTACTAAGAGGTTGCGTTTGTGCGTTGTATATCGCCCACCCCCTTCCAGAAGCAACAACTACACAGTAAAACAGTTTTTCAGTGAGTTTTCTGCTTACCTTGAACAACTGGTTTCATGCACTACATCTCTACTCATCGTGGGTGATTTCAACTTCCACATTGAGAATTCTAGTGATGCTGATGCTGCTGCATTTCTCTCTATGGTGACGTCTTTTGGCTTCCAGCAACATGTCACTCAGAGTACCCATCGCGGTGGTCACACACTGGACCTTGTTTTATCCCGATCAGTAGACTCACTTGTGCTTACCACCCTTGCTGAGGACCATGGGTTCCCGGATCATTTCCCTGTGTTTGTGAATCTCTCCTTGTACAAATCAGAGCTGCCTAAACAGTCAGTGACTTATCGCAAGGTCAAGACCATTAATCCCAGTACTTTCAGTCAAGCTGTCATCAGCTCTTCTCTTTGCACATCGGCTGCAACTGAGATGTCACTCACTGACCTCACAGATCTCTATAGCAGTGAACTCTCATCCATTATGGACAAGCTTGCACCACTCAGAACTCGCATTATCACCATCAGGCCAGAATCTGAGTGGTACAACAGCTCTATCAGAGAGGCGAAGCAGAAACGCAGACAAGCTGAGAGAATGTGGCGCAAATCAGGACTCGCGGTACACAGAGAGATTTACATTCAGCGCAGGGAAGAGGTGAACATGCTCATAGATACGGCTAAGCTCCAGCATTACAGGACCTTGGTGCATGATAACAAAGGTGACAGTAAGCAGCTTTCCAGGGTGGTCAACAAGCTGCTTGGTAGAAACTCAGTCACTCCATTGCCTGCTGAAAAATTACCATCAGATCTGGCTGTCATGTTTAGTGACTTTTTTGTACAAAAAATTACACGTATTCGCAGCTCCATTACATGCGACTACCACCATCCACTTGTAGAACTACCAGCACTCGGAGACGAAACCGAACTTGGCCATTTCCAACATGTTACTGTAGATCAAGTAACGAAGTTGATAATGTCATCTGCCAACAAGAGCTGTGAACTTGACCCTCTGCCCACATCTCTTGTGAAGCAAGAGGTCACAACTCTCGCTCCCATCATCACGTCCATCATAAATAAGTCACTTGAGAGTGGTTCCTTCCCAACATCTTTCAAAGGAGCTATTGTGACACCACTTCTGAAAAAGGCTTCACTAGACCCTGATGTACCAAAGAACTAACGGCCAGTGTCCAACCTTGCATATGTACCCAAGTTAATTGAGAAGGTTGTAGCAGCACAGATACATACCTACCTCAGTGAGAATGATCTACTCGAGTCATTCCAAAGTGCTTACCGTCAGGGACATAGTACTGAGACGGCACTTCTGCGAGTTCACAATGATGTGGTTTGTGCCATTGGAGAGCAGAAAGCTGTCTTGCTAGTGCAGTTGGACCTATCGGCTGCCTTTGATACTGTGGATCATTCATGCTTGCTACAAATACTCAAGGACCTTGGAATTAAGGACACTGTGCTCATGTGCTTCGCGTCCTATCTTACCAATCGGACCCAGATTGTCAAAGTGAAGGGGGCAAAATCTGGTGCCACTGAGTTGGGCTGCGGTGTCCCCCAGGGATCGGTCCTTGGGCCTGTCCTATTCAACATCTACACATCATCCCTGGGGACCCTTCTCAGAAAGAACAATGTCTTGTACCACATGTATGCTGACGACAATGAATTGTATATCAGCTTTAAAGTTCAACAGGTTGCTCTTGCAGTCAGTCAGATGGAGTCTTGCTTGAGGTCAGTTCAAACCTGGATGGCTCAACATCACCTCAAGATCAACATAGACAAGACCGAGGTGCTAGTAATATCCTCAAAACAAATGGCATCTAAGCTGCACATACCATCACTGCAAGTAGGAAACGATTCTATCACTCCTGTTGCTAAGGCCAAGGGAGTTGGTGTAACAATTGACCAACACTTAACCATGGAGGCACATATATCATCAGTGTGCAGAGGTGCCTTCATCCACCTTAAGAACCTGAGCCAGCTGAGAAGATATCTAGACAGGGAATCGTTAGAATATGTTGTCCATGCCTTTATAACAACAAAGCTGGACTACTGTAACTCTCTCTTTTGCGGCTTACCATCAACGCAGATCCAGCGGCTTCAATCTATCCAAAATGCTGCTGCCAGAATCATCTCAGGCACCAGCAAATATGACAGAATTACACCTGTACTACGCTCTCTCCATTGGCTTCCAGTTCAGCAAAGAGTCATCTTCAAGACATTGGTGTTGGTGTACAAAACAGTACACAACACAGCCCCATCCTATCTGCAAGAACTCATAACACCTTATGCTCCCTCCAGAATACTGCTGTCCAGTGACCAGAGCCTACTACGAGTGCCATTTACCACCTCAACGGTGATTCAAACTCGAGCCTTTAGTGTTGCTGGCCCTAAACTGTGGAACGCTCTTCCGTATGATATCAGAACTGCCACCAGTCTCTGTACCTTCAAATCTAAATTAAAGACTCATCTGTTCACATGCTACAACTAATCTGGGACCTACTACGATCTGTTTTTATATACCTCATTTCACTTATTTTATTGTTGTTTAAATAGCGTTTAGAGCAGTATGGACTTTACGCTTTACAAAATAAATTTATTATAATAATAATAATAATAATAATCATTTTATATAGCGCCCTATTCGATCAAAATAATCGCTCTAAAGCGCTGTACATCATAAATCATAAGACATGTAACATAAATACTAATTTTTAAAAGACAGGTTACAATAATTATTATAATAAAAAAAAAAAGTATTAGGAATTCTGTGGTACAGACCCCAACTATTAAATTATTATCATAGACAAAATTACCAGTTCCTGTGGAGCAGCAAATATATATATATATATATATATATATATATATATATATATATATATATTCATCAAGTTCATATATATGTTAAAGATAACAAACAGTGATCAATATTGCAAGTTCTATAAAGAATACAAAATTAAGTAGGGCAAATATGAAACCCCTAGAGCTGGAATCAACTATCTAGGAGATGTAAGCATACCCAGTTGAGTGGTCACACCTATTGTGAGCACTATTTCTTGATCAGGTAAACAGTGTAATCCATAGTCAAAATCAGTGTGTAAAGAACAGTCCAACAATTGGTATGAAACACAGACAGCATTTGACCCATTGACAGAAATTAGATTATTACAACAACCATAGAATTTGCGAAATGCTTTCTTTAAACAACACTATTGAAATTTCTGTAACATCAATTTATCAGTAGCCTGCCTCAATTTAAAAACTGATCATGCACAGAACAAGCTCTTGCATATCAAATCAGTTGAGAGACATAAACACAAAATGTAGGCAATAATGGAATATTGGTACATAGATATGGGAAGCTGACGATGGAGAAGATGAAGTTGTCCAGCTTGTCATAAAGTTAAGTTAGTAGTTTGCTGTTAACACATATGTTCAATTAATGTTATCCAAGTGTGAAGCAGGTGTGGAAGACTGTGGTATCCTTTATTTTGAGTTCACTGGGATATAGTGAATCAACACATGAATGAAAATTATTATTGTTAATAGATATAACTTAATCCTTATATCTAAATGTCGAGTTGAAGGCCACGGCAAGAGATTTAGGTTTCATTAACTTGTTCTAGATATATATCAATCATTTTTCTAGCAGCCTATCTTTACTGTACAAAGAAGTAGAGACATAAATGATATGACGACATTGCTACAGTTTAGGATGCAACACCAGATTGTATGAAACTAAAGGACAGATTTAAAGAATCCACAAGCCCATATCTCTTAATACTATTGTTACATCAAAAGAAATGATGCTGTATTGCACAATGTACTTTAATGGGAGTTTGTAACTTTGTATTGATTTGATATGTAGCTCCACAATGTTGACACATTTTGCCAATACATTTTGAGATGTGTGCTATTAAATATTATGTCAGAGTTCTGTATTACATGTACAATATTAAATCAAATGAATTTCTTTAATTATGTGTGTACTGTGTTACATGTATTAGATAGATTTCTTTATATGTTTGCTAGGCTAGGCCTTCTGACACACTACTCTCCCAATGTTTCTGATCAGATTAGCAACCTTTGGCCAGTGAAAAATTGGGTATTTCCAATGTATTTAATTTCAGTTCAAAGAAACTATGATCCTAATTTACATCCTTTTGAGGCCCCAAGAGAATATGTCAGGGCTTTGAATGCTACAAAGTTGGAGCGGGTATTTGCCAAGCCATTTATTGGGGCTCTGGATGGGCATCGGGATGGTGTGAACTGCATGTGCAAACATCCAACATCACTGAGTTTTTTGCTCTCTGGGGCTTGTGATGGAGAGGTAACATTAAACATTCATTATTTTATGGATATTAACAGCATTCTGATAAATATATTTATATAAATATTTTGCATTCTCATAATACAATTAAACTTTAATTAATACAATTGAAGTTTGCATTTAAGACGTGCTGAATATGATGGAATGTAGTTACAGATGGAGGTAGACAATGCTGTAGGCTAGAATGAGTCACACTTCTTGACCATGTTGAAAATATGATATGAATTATTGAATGCATTATTTGAAGGTACGAGTATGGAATTTGACCAAGAGGAGTTGTGTCACAACACTTCAAGCACATGAAGGCATAGTTCAAGGAATGTGCTTTCATCCAAATGGAAGAAGTTTCCTTACAGTAAATATGTATTTTATATTTGAGGTAGAAACATGAATAATCAATTATTTCAAAAGTTGATGTAATCTAGAAAATTTTTTAGTATAATTATACTAGTAAGAAACAAACTACAAAAAGGTGAGTATCATCTGTATTATTATTTGTGTTGTGTTTATACTTATATACAATCTACTGTAATCTGCATTAATTTGGTGCAATCAAAATGTAGTGCATTTCCATTGAAGGCATTTTTGTGCATTGACAGATTAAAACAGAAATACAGTGACATTTTAGTGCATTGACAGATTAAAACATAAATAGATGAAAACAGAAATAGATGAAAACAGAAATACAGTGACATTTTAGTGCATTGACAGATTAAAACAGAAATACAGTGACATTTTAGTGCATTGACAGATTAAAACAGAAATACAGTGACATTTTAGTGCATTGATAGATGAAAACAGAAATAGATGAAAACAGAAATACAGTGACATTTTAGTGCATTGATAGATTAAAACAGAAATACAGTGACATTTTGATTTAGTCATACAATGCATCATTGTTTTACTATGGTAAATAGCAGTCTGACAGAAATATGGATTACAAAATTTAATAAATTGGATATTATATCCTCTGAATTCTGTTTGAAAAACTGCAAAACCACATTTTGCAGGATATATTAGGTGTTCTAAGAAAACCTCAAATTTAACAGTTATTGCAGCACTGTTTCTTATCAATTCCTTTGTATTATTTATGTCATGAAAACTTGTTCAAATACTGTACTAGTTGAAGAGAGATTTGGAATAAAGTATCACATATACATATGCAATTCTAGTATCAGAGCTATACTTCATGACAAAAATTTGAATATTTTTCATAAATACTTACATTAAGTTGGATAAACCTTTTGTTCATATGATTTATAATTACTGTGAACCTCAGGAAAACTTCATTCTATAGCAAAATATTTCAGTGTAATGAATACAAATTACAAAATTACTCCACTTTTCCTTTGAAAAAGTGTTAATGATCACAGCTAACAAAATTATTAATTATTTGTGTACATTCTCTATTAAAATTTCTGCAATTTTCTTTCAACAGTATTATCAAAATTTCACCAAAAAACTGGTTATAATGGTATAATAGTACATGTATTCTTTATAAAAATATACAAATATCATTAGAAAATAAAGGAAATTTAATGAAATCAATGAAAACGTAGTTATTGCCCTTGGATGCATTAATTGATGGTTCATATTATAATTAAATGTTTGAGATATTCAATGTTTAACAAGAAATTTTATACAATAATTATTGGAAAAGACTTAAATAAAATTTATGTTCCTATTATGCATAAATCAAAATAAATCATTGATTTTGCAAAATCATATGCCATGAGCTGATGAGGATGGAATTACTTTAAAACGTAACTGGTTTATCAGGAAGCAACTTTAGAGCCAATTATGAACAAAACTATATATATTGCTGATTTTTCTCTTTACCAGTGAAAATTCAATATTTTTCATCACACAAACTTCCTATTTAGTGATGTTTTACTGAACTTTTGTTATTCTCTCTTTGATGAATTTTTATCTCTTTCTTTCAGTGTGGTTTAGATAAAGTAATCAAACAGTGGGAGATCTCAGAAGAGTGCTCTATTAATGAAGAACCCATGAACACAATTCTTGGAAAGGTAAAAACCAAACAACAAATCATAATAGAAAATGTTATAAAAAACTGATGGTTTTTAGGTCACTTGAGTAAACTCAAGTGACCTATTGCATTTGGTCTGCATTCGTCGTCATCCGTTGTGCATTTACAATGGAACATTTTTAACTCTTCTTGATAACTACCATTCCAATTCTTTTAAAATTTGGTATGTAGTATCTATGGGACAAGGGGAACATATATTGTAAATTTCAGGACTCTTACACCCTTGGGGGCAGGGCAAAAACTGCTAGAAATTGACCAATTTTTAAAAATCTTCTTTACAACCACACACGTGTAAGAAAAACTAAATACATGGTAATGTAGAGCAGGAAGGCCTCTACCAAAATTGTAAATTTCATGATTCCCAGGGTAGAGGTTCTTGGACTTTGTATGCAAATCAGTTTATTCAATCTGTCTACATCAAACTAAATACTTGAAATATTTTTCAAAATAGATCTAGAATGTTCTTATCATCTCACCTTTTTCGTCAGCAAAAAACATTTAAGCCTTCCGTTTCAGAAACTGCCAGGACGTCACAGTGATCTGATTTGTAGCTGTATAGGAAAACAATTAGCTTTATACTTCTGAGTCATATAGAATAGAAATAAAGTTCTTGTTTTTGTGAATGTTGCAGGGTAACTTTGTTGGTCTCACTAACACCTCGGATTTATTTTTCAAAACAACATTTCTGGACCTCAGAGTTTATCCTGCAACATACATGAAAATGTGATCATTATTTCTTACATATGCAAGCTGTTACATGTACCAGTACCATTAAAAAAGCATACTGTTTTAACCTAATCAGCAGTACATAGAATTAGAACCCTCCAAAGATTTCCTAAATAGTGTTAAAACAGATTATTATATTTACTGGAGTGTTCCTTGTCATTGATATACATAGACACTGCAGTAGGAGTTTAGTTGATAGACAATAAATTATTTCAAAATGTATGCATACATTTTAAGCAGTGAAATTATTTAAAGGTATATGTGCCATATTAAACAAAGCATACCGTGTATTTGTCAGTATTATAAACTACAAAAAGTAGTATGATTTGAGGATTTTCACAAATTATATATGAGTGTAGAAGAGGTGCTGGTGTACTCAATGTAAGGGGAAAACAGTGATTTTCTAATGCATATTTATGAAGGAATGAATTTATGGTGGATGTGTGTAAGTGTGTGAGGAAAATAGAAATTCCCTCTGCAGCTCGGAGAATACATGATTAAATAGGAAATTAGCTTGATTTCTATGTAATCCAATTGAGATATATTGCATAATTTGCGTAAAGTGTATAGCTTGACATAAAACACATGCTTTTTTATTCTTTCGATAATATTCAAAGATTATGGCATATAAAGCTTTAAATTCATAGGGGCCAATTTTTTTTGTGTTTCAATCTTTTGTGTATGTATTGCAATCTTTTTAGTTTGTCAAAGATGTATTTTTTTCCCCACAGAACACTAAGCAATAACTCTTGTTGAAGCAAATTATCTTTCTTTACTTCAACTCTTTTTTTCCTGTATGAAGGTCTAGCATTTTGTTAGAATAGAAAACATTCTAAATTAATTTACCTGAAAGTAAAACTACTTCACATTTTAAAAAAAGTCTACATGTGCCTTGAAGGTGTAATATGCTACCTGGGTGATTGACACCCACACCAGTATGTCATAATGCTTTGATATGAGAATCTGTCCTATACAAGTATTTAAAACACTGTATTTTGATTGTATAGTTAAGACAATGTATCCAAAACAGTTACAAACACTATTTTGATTGTAGAGTGTGTTTCAATGTATGGACCACCACCAATCAGAAAATATTTTTGCAACATGTGGCCAGCAAGTGGACATTTGGAAGGAAGACCGATCAGAACCAGTAAGGAGCTTCACCTGGGGAGTAGACAGTACACACCATGTCAAATTCAACCCAATAGAGGTGAGGCCATTCAAACCAGCAGAGTTTAAGGAATTCAGTCCTCAGTCTTACAGAGTTTAAGGAGTTCAGTCCTCAGTCTTACAGAGGTTAAGGAGTTCAGTCCTCAGTCTTTCAGAGGTTAAGGAGTTCAGTCCTCAGTCTTTCAGAGGTTAAGGAGTTCAGTCCTCAGTTTTACAGTGGTTGGGTGATTTAATCTTATGGAGGTTAAGGAATTCAGTCCTCAGTCTTACAGAGGTTAAAGAGTTCAGTCCTTAGTCTTACAGAGGTTGGGTGATTTATTCTTATGGAAGTTTAGGTATTCAATCTTTCAGATACTAGGTCATTCAACTTTATAAAGATAGGAAAATTCAACTGTATAGAGGTTAGGATGCTAGACTCTGCATTCAGCGTTATAGAGGTTAGGGAATTTAACCATATAAAGGGTAAGGCATTAGAATTTGTACAGTGTAGATACTTGGGTTTTCAACACTCTAGAGGTTAAAAAATTCAGCCTTAATAAATGTTAGAAATTTCATTTTTATAGAAGTTAAAGCATTCAGCCTTATCAATGTTAAAAATTTCATCTCTATAGAGGTTAGGGCATTCAACATCACTTTCAGCCTGTTCAGTCCTGTAGAGGTTAGGGCATTTAACCATATAAAGCTTAGAAAATTCAACCCTATAAATTATAGAAATTTCATCTTTATAGAGGTTTGGGCCTTAAGCCCTGTAGAGTTGAGGGCTTTTAACCCTTTAACAGTTGCTGTCTTCACAAAAACTTTTAAAACTTTGTGGCCAGGAAGACCTATCAACTGTCTCAATTTACTGGCCCACAGTGAAATTTACTGAACAACCCCCCCCCCCTAATTTTTATACTACAACATGCACGTGTTTATTTGTATATCATGGAAAGAAAAATTAAATACGACACTTATAAATAAAAATTTATAAAACATTGATTAATTGAACAATTAATTTACTGAGAATTTAGCAAATAATTGAAATATGAATATTATTCACATTTATATTCTATGGTCATATTTAATAAAGTGTTGTTTTCTCTTTCTGTATGCTACCTTACATTCTTGTACCTGCCTGACACCAAATTCTGTAGTTCAACATGGTCATTTTTTGGTTTAACAAGTTGTTCATCGAATGTTCACACAATTTATGTACAAGTTATTTTAACAGTTATAAGTACTGTTATAGTCATGCTTTCTGTACTAACATTTACTGTAGGTGTTATTTATCAGTTTATTTTGATTCTGATTCTCAAATTAGACAGCTAAAATAACTACATACAATATTTTATTTATGTGACTTTAAAAAAATTTTTCAAGTTTGATGGATTTTTAATTTTCACTAACACAACCTTAAAATTCTTCGGATGACTGAGTTTTTGTGAAGAATGCAGTTGAGACATTCCGTTCTATAGAGGCTAGGGCATTCTGTCTGAGAAGCCAGTGTTTTTCTAACATACCCAGATTTATATATAAATTCACTCACACTCATCCCCTTACCTGCTTGGGTTCCAGGTGATGACTTCAAATAAACATTGACAAAAAGTAAAGATTTCCTAAAGTGATATTGCTGCTTGTATATCATTAATTTTTGTGCACAAGTATAGGTACTGTGTTTATCCTTTTTGCATAATATGTGTAACACTCCTATTGATTACAGCACTATATCAGTCTGGGGCATAATGCAAACACATCATTTGAAAAATAATGCACATAAGTTATTTTAAAGCACATATCTTGTTTTGTGGGTCGAGTGGTTAGAGCATCGGGCTCAAAATAACAAAGCCTCTCACCTCTGTTGGTGTGTGTTCGAATCTCGGCCGCGATGTTATGTGAGTAAGATTGCCAGTTTACTTGCGGAAGGTCGGTGGTCTCTTCCCAGGTACATTGTATCTGGTTTTTCTCCTCCACCAACAAAAACTAGACGCCACCAGATAACTGAAAAATTGTTTGAGTGTGGCGGAAAGCAATAAATAATCAATCATATACTGTTTTAAAAAATAATCCATTATGGTTATTTTTTCAATCTTAGGTTGTCATTTATTTCATCATAAATCTTTGATCTGTTGTATTTCCTGCTGATATATATTGCATTCAGAGATTCCAGGTGTAAAAGTAGATGCAGTTTGCAGACTCCAATAAACAGTTTGAGTGGAAGACATGTAGCATGTGTATAGACTAGTTGTATTTTACTTGTTAGTTTGAGGTGTTATTTACATTTTGATTGAAATTTTTTTATTGACAAATGAACAATTTTTCACACTTTTCAGAAGACTTTGAATACTTTTCCTGGATAATCAAACTTTTAAATAAAACAAACATTTATTTTTTTGGTGCACAAGTAAAAATCTGTGGTATGAAGTGAGGGGGTTTGACACAAAATAACAATAATAATAATAAGTTGACTAAAATAACTTGTTTGATGTATTACTGAAGGAAAGAGTATTTATTATTAGTGAAGGTCAGGAGTGGTTGAGGGCAAAGTGAGGTATCTCATTATATAAATGACAAAGTGAGGTATCTCATTATATAAGTGACAAAGTGAGGTAACTCATTATATAAATGATGAAGTGAGGTTTCTCATTATATAAATGACAAAGTGATGTAACTCATTATATAAATGACAAAGTGAGGTAACTCATTACATAAATGACAAAGTGAGGTTTCTCATTATGTAATGACAAAGTGAGGTGACTCATTATATAATGACAAAGTGACGTAACTCATTATATAAATGATGAAGTGAGGTTTCTCATTATATAAATGACAAAGTGAGGTAACTCATTATATAAAGGACAAAGTGATGTAACTCATTATATAAATGACAAAGTGAGGTTTTTTCATTATATAAAGGACAAAGTGAGGTAACTCATTACATAAATGACAAAGTGAGGTTTCTCATTATATAATGACAAAGTGAGGTGACTCATTATATAATGACAAAGTGACGTAACTCATTATATAAAGGACAAAGTGATGTATCTCATTATATAAATGACAAAGTGATGTAACTCATTATATAAATGACAAAGTGAGGTAACTCATTACATAAATGACAAAGTGAGGTTTTTTATTATATAAAGGACAAAATGAGGTAACTCATTACATAAATGACAAAGTGAGGTTTCTCATTATATAATGACAAAGTGAGGTGACTCATTATATAATGACAAAGTGAGGTGACTCATTATATAAAGGACAAAGTGATGTATCTCATTATATAAATGACAAAGTGATGTAACTCATTATATAAATGACAAAGTGAGGTAACTCATTACATAAATGACAAAGTGAGGTTTTTTCATTATATAAAGGACAAAATGAGGTAACTCATTACATAAATGACAAAGTGAGGTTTCTCATTATATAATGACAAAGTGAGGTGACTCATTATATAATGACAAAGTGAGGTGACTCATTATATAATGACAAAGTGACGTAACTCATTATATAAAGGACAAAGTGAGGTAACTCGTTATATAAAGAACAAAGTGATGTCACTCATTATATAAAGGACAAAGTGATGTATCTCATTATATAATGACAAAGTGAGGTAACTCATTATATAATGACAAAGTGAGGTAACTCATTATATAAATGACAAAGTGAGGTAACTCATTATATAAAGGACAAAGTGATGCAACTCATTATATAAAGGACAAAGTGAGGTAACTCACTATATAAATGACAAAGTGATGTAACTCATTATATAAATGACAAAGTGATGTAACTCATTATATAATGACAAAGTGATGTAACTCATTATATAAATGACAAAGTGAGGCATATAAATGACAAAGAAATAACTTATTTGAGTTATTTTTGAAAATAACATACTTGCAGTATGCCCTTGACTGTATGTGGTATGTAGTATGTGATGTATTAAAGAGGAATGTATAAAATGCAATAGATTTGCACTTGTGGTCCCATGAATCTGCAATCAAATCTCCAGCCCCACCCTCTCAGAAATGTTTCAAATGGAATCTAAACCATATAAGTGTAATGATGTACAATAGAAAGAGACATTTCTAGTCCAACCTATCAGAAATTATTAGATTGTTTGTGAATTGTTCAAGATAATCATTGAAGTGAAAGATCTACAGATATTTTGTTGTAAACCAATATATATATATATATATATATATATATATATATGATGGGGCTTGATAAACATCTGTGATAAAGATTTTTGTCTTCCTTTTCCAGACACACTTACTTGGAGCCTGTGCCTCAGATCGTAGTATATTACTGTATGATCTACGAGGTTCTACACCATTACGAAAGGTAAATCTTTTTTACTAAGTAAAACTAGTGAGACATCAAAAGTTTATCTATTCAAAACAGAAGTAATAAAGTAGGTAAAGTTCTACTGAATTAAGTATGTGTGTGTATGAAACTTTTATAAACATTTTTGCTGCATTTGATGATTGTATTGTTTATTTTTAGCTCATCTGAGCCAAAGGCTCAAGTGAGCTATTCTGATCAAAATTTGTCTGTGTTTGTAAACTTTTCTTATTTTTACCTTCTTCTTTACAACCCCCAGGCCAATTTCAAGCAAACTTGGCACAAATCATCCTTCAGTGAAGTTAATTCAAGTTTGTTCAAATAAAGGTCCATGTCCCCCTTGAAAGGGGAGATAATCAAGGTAGTTCAAGTTTATTCAATTCAGGGGCCTTAGGGTTAGGGTAGGGCCACAATAGGCAATCAAAGGATTATATGGGAATATACAAAAAATCAATTTAAACAAATTCTTTTCAAGAGTTGGTTGTTTGTTTTATGTCCCATCAAGAATCTTGCACTCATAATGAGATGTCATAGTTGTAGGTGAAGTACCTATGCTTAGTATTTTTGGCTATAGCAATGAGAGTTCTTTTAACATACCAATACCAACCATGGCATGGAACCTCCATTTTTAAGGTCATATCTGAAAGATCCATGATTGTCATTTCTAAATGTAGAACATTTGGTGAAGGAGCTATCACTATATATGTTTATATCTTAGGTTTATGTGGTCATGGCATGAGTTAGGCTCAAACTGACAACCTCCAAGTTACCATTCGAATGCTCAACCACTGACCATTGGAGTTTGACCCAAATTGAAAACTTTAATCTTACTCATAATTTTTTAATGATAAGTGATAGGGCTCTTAAATTCCAACTAAACACCAGCAGAGCTCACTTGGGTGAGCGATGTGGCCTCTTGTTTCACAAGAATTACATTTTGCAGGTAATATTGTCACTTAAATCTAATGCAATAGCCTGGAATCCCATGGAATCGTTTGTGTTCACAGTAGCTAATGAAGATTACAAGTAAATAAAAATATACATAGTTTTAGTCAAATTGATGTGGAGATGATATTAGAGAGGTTTCACAGACCAATGTGTAAATGTTCATGTGTACCTAGTGAGATTGAGCATACTGAAAATATCCTGGCTCCATGACCATAAAATGAGAAAAAAGTGTGTGTGTGTGTGTGTGTGTGTGTTCAAGTTATAGAAATACTATACTTTCTTATGAATCATATTTAAAATCTAATCTTAACATGAATTTTGTTAACTTCTCTATATTATATCAATATTATATGAAATTGATCTATATCAGAATTTGATTATAAAAAGTCTTTTTTTTCAGTTTATGGTCATGGAGTTTGGATCCCCTTCACTAATACCATAATTTGTATAGTACTGAACCAATCATATACCCATACTGAGGATCTCCTCACTATCATGCATCTGTACTGAGGATCCCCTCACTATCATGTACCCACAATGAAGATTCCTTCACTGTCATGTACCTGTACTGAGGATTCCCTCACTATGATGTACCCATACTGAGGATCCCCTCACTATCATGTACCCACAATGAAGATTCCTTCATTGTCATTTACCTGTACTGAGGATTCCCTCACTATGATGTACCCATACTGAGGATCCCCTCACTATGATGTACCCATACTGAGGATCCCCTCACTATGATGTACCCATACTGAGTATCCCCTCACTATCATGTACCCATACTGAGGATCCCTCACTATCGTGTACCCATACTGACCCGTATTGAGGATCCCCTCACTATCATGTACCCATACTGACCGGTATTGAGGATCCCCTCACTATGCTGTACCCATACTGAGGATCCCCTCACTATGCTGTACCCATACTGAGGATCCCCTCACTATGATGTACCCACACTGAGGATCCCCTCACTATGATGTACCCATACTGAGGATCCCCTCACTATGATGTACCCATACTGAGGATTCCCTCACTATGATGTACCCGTACTGAGGATTCCCTCACTATGATGTACCCATACTGAGGATCCCCTCACTATGATGTACCCATACTGAGGATTCCCTCACTATGATGTACCCGTACTGAGGATCCCCTCACTATGATGTACCCATACTGAGGATCCCCTCACTATGATGTACCCACACTGAGGATCCCCTCACTATGATGTACCCATACTGAGGATCCCCTCACTATGATGTACCCATACTGAGGATTCCCTCACTATGATGTACCCGTACTGAGGATCCCCTCACTATGATGTACCCATACTGAGGATCCCCTCACTATGATGTACCCATACTGAGGATCCCCTCACTATGATGTACCCATACTGAGGATTCCCTCACTATGATGTACCCGTACTGAGGATCCCCTCACTATGATGTACCCATACTGAGGATCCCCTCACTATGATGTACCCATACTGAGGATCCCCTCACTATGATGTACCCACACTGAGGATCCCCTCACTATCATGTACCCATACTGAGGATCCCCTCACTATCATGTACCCATACTGAGGATCCCCTCACTATGATGTACCCATACTGAGGATCCCCTCACTATGATGTACCCATACTGAGGATTCCCTCACTATGATGTACCCATACTGAGGATCCCCTCACTATGATGTACCCACACTGAGGATCCCCTCACTATGATGTACCCATACTGAGGATTCCCTCACTATGATGTACCCGTACTGAGGATCCCCTCACTATGATGTACCCATACTGAGGATCCCCTCACTATGATGTACCCATACTGAGGATCCCCTCACTATGATGTACCCATACTGAGGATCCCCTCACTATCATGTACCTATACTGAGGATCCCCTCACTATGATGTACCCATACTGAGGATCCCCTCACTATGATGTACCCACACTGAGGATCCCCTCACTATGATGTACCCATACTGAGGATCCCCTCACTATGATGTACCCATACTGAGGATTCCCTCACTATGATGTACCCGTACTGAGGATCCCCTCACTATGATGTACCCATACTGAGGATCCCCTCACTATGATGTACCCATACTGAGGATCCCCTCACTATGATGTACCCACACTGAGGATCCCCTCACTATGATGTACCCATACTGAGGATCCCCTCACTATCATGTACCCATACTGAGGATCCCCTCACTATCATGTACCTATACTGAGGATCCCCTCACTATGATGTACCCATACTGAGGATCCCCTCACTATGATGTACCCATACTGAGGATCCCCTCACTATGATGTACCCACACTGAGGATCCCCTCACTATGATGTACCCATACTGAGGATTCCCTCACTATGATGTACCCGTACTGAGGATCCCCTCACTATGATGTACCCATACTGAGGATCCCCTCACTATGATGTACCCATACTGAGGATCCCCTCACTATGATGTACCCATACTGAGGATCCCCTCACTATCATGTACCTATACTGAGGATCCCCTCACTATGATGTACCCATACTGAGGATCCCCTCACTATGATGTACCCACACTGAGGATCCCCTCACTATGATGTACCCATACTGAGGATCCCCTCACTATGATGTACCCATACTGAGGATTCCCTCACTATGATGTACCCGTACTGAGGATCCCCTCACTATGATGTACCCATACTGAGGATCCCCTCACTATGATGTACCCATACTGAGGATCCCCTCACTATGATGTACCCACACTGAGGATCCCCTCACTATGATGTACCCATACTGAGGATCCCCTCACTATCATGTACCCATACTGAGGATCCCCTCACTATCATGTACCTATACTGAGGATCCCCTCACTATGATGTACCCATACTGAGGATCCCCTCACTATGATGTACCCATACTGAGGATCCCCTCACTATCATGCACCCACACTGAGGATCCCCTCTTTAATACCAAGGGTTGATATAATACTGAACCTATCTTGTGCCAATTCTAAGAAAAACTCTACTGGCTCTTACTCTTTACATCAGTGTTGTTAAAATGGTCATAAAACATTTCTTAAGCAAATAATCTTATCTTTATTGACAGGATTAGAGTCATAATAATTTTATGTGTATTTAGGAATCTACAGTACATGTGTGTAATGATTTTGCACTCCTAATGTAGAGTAGGAATGAAAGATGTACAATGGCTTTAATGATTAATGAAATACTAGAGGGGGGAGGTCTGGATTTTGTATACCAGTAACAGGTCATCAGTTCTATGATAATTACAATTAATTTGCTTACAATGGGATTTATAATTGTGTAGATCATTTAAGAAATGGCACTTTCATGAATAAAAATCTTACAGGTTCATGACAATCAAAGTTTGCATATAGTGTAAACTTTCAAAGTGCTCATACTTTTTGGTTTGCTAAAGCTCTCTATTATTGTTTCCTAGTTCCCAGTTTGTTTGTTGTGGATATGTAAAGTCATGTTGAGGAATACTATATTTTATAGTAATTATACACATAGAGTTATGTATTTATTTACTAAAATTTTAAGAAGTATTTTCTGGTTTTGTAATAAGACTTTATGAATACATTGTATTTTTTCTACATTGTAGTCTGTACACCTTTGACATGCGAAAATTGTCTGCTCCAATCATGATGCACATGGATCATGTAGCAGCTGGTAAGTTTAAAACCATAGACAAGGACTTTAAGAAAGGGGGGAGGGGCACTTTTCACAGTTTGAAAAATAAAGTACAAGGAAGGATAAGGGCCTTATAAATCTACATAGTCATGATCATGAATGCACTTACATAAAGCCACTAATTCATCATAAATTTTAGCAAAATTTGGGTTTCAGAGAAAAGTTGCAAATTTTATCTTTGTACCATTTTTAACCAAAGTTGCAGCTTATATGTGTGTACAAATTGTGTAAGTGTGAGAGATAGGAAAGTATGTGCTTGATATCTTCTCCTTTGTAGTGAAATTTATCCAAGAGTATGCTTTGACACTCCTTCTTCCACCTTGAATAGGCCTGTAGTTATAAATGTAACCAGATGGTAGACACCAGACAGTCTGGGAGCTATAGATTTTAATTTAAATTATTATATGAAAACTTGAAATAAAATAATTAGAAATATGTTTTAAATATGATAATAGGTATCACAATTAATAGAATATAAGTTATAATAAATTAATATTTACCAAACACCGGTACATATATTCCCAGTATTAGGAATATGGATATTCTTAGCAAGCTTAGCTGAAATTATGTCAGTTCCCTTTAAGGGTAGCACCGAGAGTTTGTGCCCTGGGTTAGAAAAAGCTGGAAATTTAGTGAGTATGATAAATCTGTTAAATAAGTATAAAGAAGTCCAGCAATAATCACACACACACACACATGGCCTGTCACACTTAATCACATAGATAAAACAAAAAAAAAACATTTACACAAATGCATCATTGACAATTTATTTACATAGGTTACATAAGTCAGCTGTGAATCTGCTGACTGGATTCACATATATTATACATTGTCTCTGAATAATAATTTAACTTTTTATTTTTAGTGATGGATGTGGATTATTCACCAACTGGAAAAGAGTTAGTATCAGCAGGATATGACAAATGTCTCAGAATCTTTAATGTTGACACAACTCGCAGCAGGTAAGTTTGTGGATGTTCTACTGAAGTTTGTGAAATTCATTTCTCCCAATATCAACTTTATTTCATCACTCTTGGTTTTACTAACTTGTTATGAAATTCATGGGATGACTCTGATTGGTTGTTTTTAATTTTTCAATCTTTGCACTTTTCCTTTTCATTTATTTCATTTCAACAGATCATCAAGAGCATTTTTGTTCTATTGCATGTAAATGTATATTTCAATAGAGTGGACATCAGCTGAAGGAAAGTTGATCCCAGGGATAGGGGGTACCAGGGTGGGTCTAAAATGGTCATAGTAATTATATGTCTTATCATTTGAAAGACTTCTTTGATTTGGATGTATAGGAAAAATAGAATGGGGATGTACTGAAATTGTGAATTTCACAAACCAGGTTCTACCTCTAGAATGGGTCTAAAATAGTCATTAGTGTTAATATAAAATGTATTGTATAAAGTCTTTCATCAATAAGAGCAATGTCTTTTAAGAACACATCTTGTTTATACTACTGCTAAATATTAGAATTTAGCTTAGATATGCAGAACAGGAAAATTATTGAAGATTTCATAGCCCTTGGGGCTAGTGATACTTTAAACTAATACTCAGCCAGGTGACTGGTGAGGCCTGCTGGCCTCGATTAATTTTCAGGAAATACTCGGGAAGCCTTGTGTCTCTTGCAAATGAAAAAAAATCAAGGAACTTAACATTGAGAAAAAGTGGTTACCAACTTGCACTGGTTATGAAAACTACATATTTCTCACATGACTGAGCTGTTGTATGTTTATGTTACCGTGCCCAGACACACCCACCCACACATTACTTCTACCACTGTGGAAGGAACAAGTCATCCTGTTTTAGTGCTTTATATACACACGCAGATAATGTGTCCTGTGTTCTGTAATTACAGATTTGATAGGTCAGTGTTATATTGAATTATTTGGTGGCCAAGAAATGCTGGAACCTTAGCATAAGAATACCATGGATGAACTATTCATATTTTTCTGAGTGTTACTAAAGTTTATATACCATATATACTCACCAGTAAGTCAATCCACCTATAAGTCGGCTATATTTTTTTAGGTTAATTTGGAGGGATTTGCCATTGACCCAACTATAAGTCGGTGCAATTTTTTGCCAGAATTGGTCAACAATTTTAAATCAAAGTTCTTCTGGTTTTACCTCATTTCAAATTCTATTTTGTGCAATGACACCATATTTTGTGTTTTTTTAACAATTCAATTTCATATCATTGCTGAAATGCATTATTCGCACGTGTTTTACAACTCAATAAACCTTCTCCACTTTGTCCATGTTTTAGTTTTAGAGTTATATCCCTTGACTAACATATTTTGAACACCAATCTCGATTTTTTTTTTTCTACCGCTTTCTTGCACAGTTCATGTTCTTCGTAACTATACCAAAAAATAAAATATATTAAATTTAGAGTTTTATTTCATGAATGAAAATAAAAGCATCCATAGTTATTGTGTTGGAATCATATGCAGATCTTTGTCACTTCAACATGGTAATGTACAATATAATAAAATTTTAAAATACCTGACAGGTGGTAATTATGAGAGGTGGATAATTACAAGACATAACTGCTCTTGTGTACTTTAACCTATCAATGCCTCTTAAGGTATTTTGATTAATCTTTCCCATGTTTATATAACAATTATCATCTCCAGCTCATCTCAGAGCATTGAGACCCTGTGTTTTCTTGGTGGTAAGTGCTTCAAGAAAATTGCAAACATATTGTACAATTTATTTTCCATCAGTTGAAGTTTAAGAGAGTCAATAATTCTGTTATAAATTTTCTCTTTATTATTCTTCTAAAAATATATTTGTCAGCATTTTCAATATTCAGTCAGATTCGCAATTCTATCTTATCGATAAATGATAGAATTAGTTACCGCTATGTGAGTCATTTAAAAAATATATAATACACTTAATTAGATCCAAAATGCTACTTTTTGTCTTGTAGAAAAATACCAATATTCTTAGAACTCACCTATAAGTCGGACATAGAGTTTTGAACCAAAATTTGACTCCCGAAAACCCGACTTATAGGTGAGTATATACAGTATTTTATGTGATATTTCAGAAGTATTTTCAATTCATTCTTTTTATTTTACAGAGAAGTTTATCACACAAAAAGAATGCAAAGGGTTAGGGTGGTGAAATGGTCTCTGGATAACAAATACATCATCTCAGGATCTGATGAAATGAATATTCGTGTGTGGAAAGCTAGGGCATCAGAAAAACTGGGAATGGTATGACTAGAAATTGAGAACTTTGTTCTATAGTTCTATATGTTAACATACATGAACATATACAGATAGTATAGAAAACTTGTTGAGGTGAATTGTTCATTATGTACCAGCTTATTGTGATGAAATAGCTTGAAAATGAAACATTAAGAGGGTTCTATTATACTGTACTTATCAGATGAAAGTGTTGAAGTAATGATTTGTGAGGTTTTTCTCTGTTGAAATATTAATATGATATCTTTTGACCCCCTTTCCAAAAATACTTACGGCATTTCCCACTGAATTTTTCTGAGCCATCATTTTGTAGATAACCACAAGAGAGAAGGCATCCATCAATTACAGTGAGAAGTTGAAAGATAAATTCATGCATCACCCACAAATCAGAAGGATTGCCCGACACAGACATGTGCCCAGACAAATACACAGTCTGTCAAAGGAGATGAGAATTATGAAGGAATCACGCAAACGAAAGTGAGTCACTAGCAAAGCGTATTTCTTTGTGAAACGCTATGATTGTGTCAAAGTCCATTTATGGAATTTTGTACCTCTGACCATGACATTTTTCACTTTATCTGTCAGAGACCTGACCTAGACCGTTTAGTTCACCTTTTTGAGTCTCTGACTTGAATAGTTCACAAGTTATGACCAAGGTTAAAGTTTCAAACATACAGTCTGTTACTGTGAATGTAGTTAATTAAAGTACAAATACCTCAGTATTCAAAAGTAATTGGGAAGATTAAAAATTACTCAGTTTTCAAAAGTAATTAATAAGATTAATGATTACAGTGTTAATAATAATCCTGATTATTGATGACAACAATTTAGAATGAAAATTGATTTTGAGTGTGATATATGCTAAGTATTCATGTAAATGAGTCAGTTATATATAGTTCACCTGAGCTGAAAGCTCAAGTGACTTTTTCTGATTACTTTTTGTCCATAAACTTTTAACATTGTCAGCTTCTTTGGAACCACAGAGCTAATTTCAACCAAACTTGCCACAAAGTATGCTTGGGTAAATAGGAGTTAAGTTTGTTCAAATGAAGTGCCACACTATCTTTAAAGTGGAGGTAATTAAGAATTAGTAAAAAATTTGTAGCATCTTTTAAAATCTTCTAAGGAACCATGGGTCTCATTACAATTCTTGGTTAAAGAGAATTCAAATTTGTTCAAATAAAGTGCCATTTTCCTTCCAAAGAAGAGATAATCAGATAGGGTAGGGTCTTTTGAAATTGTTCTTCTCAAGAACGACTGGGCCAGAAAAGTTGATATAATGTAGATTGAATTTTTTTAGTCCCCTACCAGCTTTGCTGAAGGGGACTTTTAGTTTACCCTTGGTCTGTCTGTCCATCTGTCTTTTTGCCATTCCACTTGAGTTTTACTGGACTTTTCTCCACATTGAATGAAGATATTCAACTGAAATATCATACATGGCTTTGTCTTGGATAGTTACAGAATGCCTTTAAGTTTTTTTTTTACACATGACCTACTTTTGACTGAATTATGCTCCTTGATGAATTGCAAGAATAAGTTTTCTGAACTTTTCTATGCAGTGGATAGAGATATTCAATTGAAATTTTATACATGGCTTTGTCTTGGATGGTTACAGATGTAGTTTGAGTTTCATTACACTTGACTTACTTTGACTGAATTATGCCCCCAGATGAATTTCAAGAATCAGTTTTCTGGACTTTTCTCTGCATTGGATGAAGGTATTCAGTTGAAATTTGATATGTGGCTTTGTCTTGGATGGTTACAGATCAGGTTTGAGTTTGTTATGCTTGACCTACTATTGATTGAATTATCCTACATGTATTGCTTTCAATACACTTGGAATGCTAATTTAAATCATGGACCCTGGGGCACAATAGGGGTTCAAAGTTTCACATGGGGATATATAGGGAAAATATTTAAAAGTTTTCTTTGAATAAACTTGAATCTACACTACACTACCTGAAGATGCTTGCATATGAGTAATCGTGGCCCTGTTGTTCAAGATGTGCATAGTGCAAGGATTTTGATTCTGAAAATTTTAAAATTTTCTTTGATGTTTAAAATATTTACAGGCTGTTGAAATTGTTAAATTTGGGGAAATAGTTTACAATAATAATGTTATCTATCTTCCTCCTGTACACAATTTTAAGCAAGGACCTTTTATTTATGCAATGCATAGAAAGTACATGTCACTTACCTGCTACATAAAGGGGCTTCAATTTTTCTCAAACACAACTTTTATTATTATCAAAAGTTGGTGAAAAAATATTTTAAGTATGATTCTAACGATAGTTGTAGCACTGTACCCATTCTGAATACATATTCATATAGGTCAATATTGATTTCTATGTAATTAGAAAGTATTAGTGGGCAATTTCAAAAGTAATTTATAATATTAAATTACATGAAATCAGAAATTTTCCTGCAAGAATTTCATTTTGTCATTTTAAACATCAAAATGTGTGTAGAAAAATACTTTGCAGACCTCTTATTCAAATTATTTTATGGTATTACTGATATTCATTGTCTCTACTTCAGTGAAATTTTACTTGGGTCTGTCTGCTCATCTATCTTTTGATAATGCTTTGGTTTCTAGATGAAATTTCAAATCTAATGAGTTTTAAAAGTGAAACTTCACATGAGGAGTCTCTATGTTAACTCCATGTTAAGTCTGAAGTTCAAAAGTCACAATGTCATATTTGAAAGAAAGAGATTCTATGTGATAGATATATCTCAGATAGTGTGTGTCAGCAATGAAGCTCACAAGGCATGACTTACGGACAACCTCTATTGTTTACAAGGTCAGAAAATCAGAGTTCTGGGTCACATATTTCAAAATCTGTTTTAAGCATTTTGCAATGAATCTTCACCTGAAGAATTCTCATGACTGAAGAATAACCCCTATTGTTTTTTAGGTAAGGTCACAGTCACTAGATCAATTTTATCTCTGAAACTTTGTAAACAGATTTGAGATATCTTCCCCAACCCCCTTTTAAAAAGAACAAATTAAATGAATAGAGCTTTAAGCGGGGTACATGAGTTCACAGAATTTGCTTGTTTATGTATTTTACATCTACCTTTCTCTCTGCAGGGAGTCCAACAGAAGAAGACACAGCAAACCAGGAGCTGTTCCATTTGTTCCAGAGAGGAAAAAAGCTATAGTGAAAGAAGTGGAATAATCACAAATGCATTCATCGTATTGGTGCTGGTATTGGTGTATTTTTGGAGAGCATATATTCATTTATCCAGGGTGAAACGGACACAAGTTTGTGATTGTGTAATTTTTATTTTTGTTTAACATGGTTAATGAAATAAAAGTTCTGAAGGAGATGGAGATTTTGTGCAAGAGTTTCTTGGATAAGAAGTACCATGATAGTGAAAATTTAAGACTGCACTGATTAATATTTGAGGATCATTTTAAGACTTGATATAATTTATCTGTTCTGTGTCAGTGACATTCAACTTTAGATGTTCCATTTAACTAATGTAATAAACTGTATCACATTGTTATTCAACAAACAGTATTTGACTTCATGAAATAAAGTTTAAAACTCAGGAAAATCTTTATATTATTGATAAGATGAATAATCAAACATTGTTACATGTTTCTAGGATTTTTAATACATATATATGAAGGGCTGCATAGTGATATAGTAAAAGCGCCATCTGTCTGCCATATCTTTTCTGTATATGGCTTATAACTTGGACACTTTGAGACCAAGATCCACCAAGTATTGCCAGTTGATGACTTTTAAGGGGAAGGTATGTCATGACTTAAAACTAGGTCACAGTAACCCAAATTATGAATGATTAGTAAAACTCTATCCTCCTCAAAATTTTGATACTGTAATGTCTTGTTGCATAAATCCTTATCTATTCTGGTTGACAGACATCAAATACACTCAGGTTAGGTTGTCTTTTTGACTACTTAATGCAGGTTATCCTTACCCTAATATTTAATCAATAATTATGATAAGGCTGGTGTCAAGGTTAGCTGTGTGTTGTAAATTTATCTGTTATTTCATGAAGCACAACCTGATTGGGGTAATATGTACCCTGATTGCAAATTTACTAGCTCACTTAAGTCAAAGGCTAATACTTTTCTGATTTAAATTTGTCCGTTGTCTGCTGTTATCATTGTTGTAAACTTTTCACAATTTCATTTCTTGTCCAGAACCACTCAGTCAATTTCAACCAAACTTGGCACAGGGTATTCTTGGGCGAAGGGGATTCAAGTTGTTCTAAGAGGGGATAATCAAGAAAACATTAGGGTAGGGTCATTTGTATATCTTCTCAAGAACCACTAGGCCAGAAAAAATGAAATTTATGTGAAAGTTTCACGACGTAATGAAGATTCATGATAATTGTCCAAACCATGTCCCCCCCCAGGGATTGGGTGGGGCTGCAATAGATAATTGAAGTTTTGCGTAAGGTTATATTGTTGAACTTTTAAAGTATATTTTTATCCAGAACATCAGGGCCATGTTTAGTAGTATTAATATGCAAGCATCCTAGGTAATGTGGATTCAAGTTTCAAATCATGGTCACTGGTGGTATGTTAGGACTACAATAGGGGAACAAAGTTTTATATTGGAATATATAGGGGGAAAGTTTTTAAAATCTCTCTCATAAGAGCAGCAGGGCAATGATTAGTCATACATCTTCAGGAAGTGCTGATTCAAATTTGTTTAGTTTGTGACCCTCAGGGTTATGGTGATAAGTTGATAGGCAAGCTTCCTCAGGTAATGCAAATTCAAGTTTGATCAAATCAGTAGGTTTGAACCACAATGCAGATTTAAAGTTTTATATGGAGAACATTTTTAAAATCTTTTCAAAAAAAAGGGGGATGAGAAATATCGGTTATCCTCAGGTAGTGCAGTTTATTACACACAAAATGGATTTTAAATGACATTTAAAAACAGTGCAAAGTTTTTAAAAGCATCTTGACAATATTATGCAAGGAAATACTCCCATTAGAAAGATATAAATATTAATTGTCTCAGACACAAGTGAGCTTTTCTGATCAGATTTTGTCTGTTATCATTGATGTACACTTTTCGCAGTTATGATTTCTTTTTCCAA
The DNA here is from genome assembly GCA_024699665.1 of Ostrea denselamellosa. Lineage (NCBI taxonomy): Eukaryota > Metazoa > Mollusca > Bivalvia > Ostreida > Ostreidae > Ostrea > Ostrea denselamellosa. Next base: position 3,279,951 of record JAMZEH010000064.1, on the reverse strand, counting down.
TCCATTAAGCCAATTTCAGTCAAAATTGGTACAAAGTATCAGTGGGTAAAGGATAGAGTTTGTTCGAGTGAAGTATCATGTAGTGAAGTTTTAGGTGTGGTGTTTAAACAATCTCAAGAATTATTAAACCAGAAAAAACCATGACATTTTTGAAAGGTCTTTTAGGAAGAAGTTAAGATTACAAACACTGATCTAACTCCTATAAAGAGTGCAAACTAAGAGTAGTAGAAACATGGATGCCAGGACATTAACAGAAGTAGGAACATATACCTAGGAGGAGTAAGCATCCCCAGTTGACCAGTCATACCTACTGTGATCCCCATATCTTGATCAGGTAAATAGAGCAATCGTTAGTTAAATCCATGTGCAAAGAACAGCCTCAATTGGTATGAAATATGTCAAACAGCATTTGACCCATTGAGAAGTTGTATTGGTATAATGACCATAATGAAATGGCAAAATGCTGACTTTAAATAAGATTGTTGAAACCTCAGTAACATCAACTTATTGATCAGCAGCCTGCCTTCATTTAAAAAAAGACCATATGTAGAACAAGCTCTTGCATATGGAATCAGTTGAGAGATATGAACACTATATTTAAGTGATAATGGAATATTGTTGCATGCATTTGGGAAGTTGATTGTGAAAAAGCTGAAGTCACTTGTTTGTCACAATTTTCAGTTGGTAGTTAGGTAACATCTATGCTCAATAAATATCTAAGTACAACAGATATGGAAGACCCTGTGGTGTCCTCCATCAAGAGCCCACTGGGACAAATTGACTCAGTATATGAATAAAAATGGTTATTAATAGATAAAGTCACAATATCAAAATGTCGAGTAGAAGGCACAGCGAGAGATTTTTATCTTTTCATTAAAAAGCTTTTGTATAAATTCTGCCTCATGAGAATTTAAAATCAAGTCAGCTAATGAAAGAGCTCATTTCATGTCCATGGGAATTCCTATGGCTATGATTGTTGCCTAATCCTGTTCAGTTATTTAATGAATAAAATATCATATAAACTTATCATTCTCTGAAGAATCTTCCTAAGAACAACAAGGATACATAATGCCTGCATCCAATTCACTTTGTTTACTCCAGGCAACAAGAGAGATTTCAAAATTTTGCAAAGGAATATAATATGAAAAATTATTCTTTAAAAATCAATTCAATATGCAAGCATCCTCATGTGGTGTAGATTCAGATTTGTTCCTCTTGGTGCAAGAGCAGGATACAGTTGGAGTTCAAATTTTAATTACAATAATTATGCAGGAAAAATATTAAATTATGAATTGTTTCTCTATTTCCCTTCTATGGCCCCACTCTGGATCTGGGGGTCATGATGTAAACAAACTATTCCTTCGAAGGTTTTTATTTTCTTTCTTGCTACAATAGCCTAAGTAGTCTCAGATAAGAAATGAAGATAGGTCATTAACTCATTACATTGCATTATGAGATAGCATATAATTTATGATTTTTTATCACAAAGTTTCACTTGAGGAAATATGCGATGTTTCTCAATAATTTATATTTTTTTGTGAAATTTTACGTACAATTCACTTGCATTCATCTCGTTTCTACCCCAAAAATTGGGGTATGTTACCATGTCTATTTTGGAGTTAGTATAATTTGATAGATCCTGGTTGTTGCAAATGAAAATGTAAAATCAGTGGGCATTACCATAGTAATGAAGGATAGAAAAATCTTTGGAACAATGGGGTATCGAACCCAGTTCCCTTACATTACAAGTTAGGTGACTTTGCCTCTGAGCTACCCAGTACTTTATATAACACTTTGTAATATTACTATATTACAAAATCTAAACCAAGAACTCTTCAAATCAAGGAGATGAAAAAATAATTTTATAGGAAATGTTGCATATGTCCTTAAAGGGATATGGACATGACTTGAAGTGAAAATTTTTAAAATTTTATTTTTCCATTTTTAGTGTTTGAAATACTTAACTAAGGTATTTCTAATGGTCAACCAAAATGAATGTCACTTGTTACAAGTGAGATACACTATATGCATTCACAATTAATTCTTTGTTATGTATAAACAAGGGTCTTGGCATGCTTCTCTGTTTACATATAGATTGCTTCACAGAAAATATCATGTTTAAAACCAAATGAGATGTGACAAACATTAAAAACCATTTAATTGTCTTCAGAATTAAATTGTAAACTGAAAAAATAAATCTGCTTTAAACAAAACATTTACTAGTATATTTAACCTGTGTAAACAGATACATGACATGAGCCTTGTTTACTGTACATGGACCTCCAAATCAACGTAAACTCAAATAATAATAATTGAAGAGATCTTTATTTAGTTGAAGATATCATCAATTCATTTGATGCACACAATGATTAAAGACCTCTTCAATAATTAATGATATCTTCAATTCTGAATTACTGTGCTCATTAACTGAATTGATGATAGCATCTATACTCTCCTGAAATAATACATGCTACATGATTGAATTGTTGCTCTCTTCAGTTGATGATATCAACAATTGAATTGATGTGTGCTACAATAATTCAAGTAATGCATGCATCAATTCATGTGAGCAATAATTCTTGGTTAGGTGGTTGTATATTGCTTAATGTCCCACTCGAGAATCTTTCACTCATACAGAGATGCCCAGTTGCCATTGTTGGTGAAGGGCTACAAAATTTAGGCCTATTCTCAGCACTTGCAGCCTTTGAGCAAGGAGGGATCTTTATCCTGCCACACCTGCTACAACATGGGACCTTGGTTTTTGCAGTCTCATCCAAAGGGCTAGACTCCATTTAGTCACCTCTTATGACAAGTAAGGGGTACTGAGAACCTATTCCAACCTGGCTCCCTCTGGGATGCAAGCAATAGTTGATTGCAATCTAATTAAAATTAGATCCTTTGATCTACTCGCCTACAATGGATACACTTAATGTAGCAATCTTAAGAATGATCAATCTTCAATTGATATCATTAATTCATTTGATGCGAGCAATAATTCTTTTAGGATAATTAGAGATATCTTCAATTCAACACATCCACAATTGAATTAATGATCTCTGTAACTGAATTGTTTCTCTCTTTAAAATAACTGATGTGCCCATTAATTTCTTATACAAAAGCATTGTAAATAATTTAAAGATATCTTCAATTGAATCATACCAAGTTCTAAATTAATTTTCCACCGCGATGGTCTCAAGAATAGAATTGATGCGTGCATCAAATCAATTATTTTTCTTCATTTAATGTGTGCATTAACTCAACAGACCAATAATTGAATTGAAGAGTGCATTAATTCAATTGATGAGCACATTTAAAATGATTTAATGAAAGCATTAATAGAATGTTAATGAGAGCAATATTTGAAATGATGATATGTAAACCAGATAAGATTGGAGTTTTACTTTGAAACAAACATTATACACACACAGAGAGAGAGAGAGAGAGAGAGAGAGAGATACTGTAAACATAACAAAGTTCTCTACTCTATCAATTGTTCTCATTCAGTGGCAGATCATCCTATACAAAATATCAACATTACTAAACCCAATTTTACTCTACTGAAGGCTAACTATGCAAACTAGTCTCTCCAAAGTGGGGTTATTTTAGCACACATGAAAATGAATTTTTATTATTATTTCATAATTTTTATTGAAATTTTTTCTTTATCTTTTAAAGATTTTCTTTTTATTTGATATATTTAAATTTCAGTTGAAGTTTTTTGTCTATTTGTTTTTGTTTTATGGTGTTTTTTTTTAAATTTTGTTTACAAGAAGTGATACCATTTTTACATTTGGTAAGTTATTAGTCTTTTATTTGATATTTTTGTTTTAATGTGTTTTTTTTGTTTTTGTTTTGTTTTGTTTCTTTGTTTCTAAATTAACACTACTATGGGCTTTTGTACTTTCATATCCAGGAGCTTACACCCTTATTGACTACCAAAGAAGGAAAGGGGGGCTAACTAGATAAAGGGTACAACCTCTTTGTACTTGCTCTCCCTACCCTATTTCCTCACTCATCGGTCTTCTCTATAATGATATCCCCTCCTTCTCTCTCCTCTTGTTTAAAAATATAAATATCAATATAAACTTTCAAAATATATTGATCATTTGGGGGGGGGGGGGGGGGGGGGGGGGGGGGGGGGGGGGGGGAGAGACCGGTCAAAAACATGTTGGGCCTAACAAGGTTTTATTCCAGATTTATATTTAAAGCTCGTTTTTTTTCCTTTATTATAATATTGTTGTTTTTGAATGTGTTACATGGGCAGATGAACACAAGCGGTATTCTCGCGAGATTATACATACTGGGGTGAAACATCACCAATAAACAATATATTTCCGGAATAATTATAATTAATAATAAACCGTAACAAACTACGAAAAATTAATCATAATAGTTATTTACATTAAATATAAAATGCCTTATATATTTAATTACATTATACCAATTTTTTGAGATACAACTGGAATGAAATTACACATTATTTGGATAGGCTATTTTTTTTTCTTTAATCATAAGGTAGATCTTTTATATATATATATATATATATATATATATATATATATATATATATATAAAAGGAAGTTTTCAGAATTTTAACTGGACTTGTTTTGCACATAACATAAAGAGTATCAAACACAGAGCGTTGTGTTTTTATATTTTTTTTTCTGAAAGGTGGTGGGGGGTGAGAAAGATGTTATCTAAGATTCTTGACATTCAAAAGAAAAAAATTAGGACCAAAATAATAATAGTAATAAAATAAAAAATAAATAAACACAAAAACAAATTGTTCTCCATTCCAAACTGCAAAATATTCAATAGACCCCAATTCATCAGTTCTACAATGATGTGTCAGCCAATGTATCTTACTTTAAGATGTAAAGTAACTAATGAATGAAGTAAATAAAAGAAAAATTATGGAAAATCAACTTTATTAAAATCAAGTGTCCCCTCTCTGGTTTAACATACCAGAGTACAAGATATCTTATAAGGATTTTGAATGGGAATGGGACAGTAACTACTTAGTAAAACAAATTTTTAGGAGACTAACAACAGTTTACTTTTAGGTCCATGCTATGTGCAGTATGATCATACCGTTATGAATATTAGTATCTCACCGTTATGAATATTAGTATCTCACCAGTGGTCATCTCAAAAGCTTGCAGAAATTAGAAACAGACCATTCAGAATGATTTATGAAGGTGATCAGTGGGGAAATCACCTATTTTGAAATTATAATTGGTGCTAAAATTTTTATTGGGTAGACGGGAAAAGGGGTATGCAAGTAAAATCTATACCTGCTATCCACACTTCAGGTGCCTGTGCACTAAACTACTCCTGGCACCACACAAGTACTGGTGTCTGTGACAGTTTTACAAGAACATGGAAAAACTGCATGGGAGATAATGGCATTGATGTCACCAAGGAATTATGATGTCCATCTGCATGCATGGAGTGGAAGAAAGGACTGTGCTACGGGTGTTCTACCTGGATGTGGCATGGAGGTTGTGAGGACATGTCCTGATGCTATTTGTGCAACAGAATGCGGTACCACATGACCTCTGCCCTTGTTAACCTAGTACACAGATTCCTGAATGACAGTTGGATCTTTGCTTTTCACTAGATCAATGCTTTTAAAGACCATCAATTTTTTCATAGCAACTTGCAAGAAATGTAATAAAATGAGAAAGTCTAATAAAATGAAATGCACATGAATCTATATACTGTAATCATGATGAAGTAAAGCTTGTTTATAAGGAATTCCTTGGGAGACACAAATTCAAAAATACTTTTAATCTTTAACCAAGAGTCCTTATAGCAAGATTTTTTAAAGTTAAACAAGTTCATTATAACATGCAGTGAAGTTTCTTAACAAATTAACAAACTCCATAACATATAATAAACTTGCTGCTAATGACAATAACTCCTGAATTAGGTTTGGGGAATTTAATACCACAGCACAGAATATTGTATTGTAAAATGTACAGATGTAAAGCCCTGAAATAGATTTAATATAACAATAACAGGATATCACTAAGTACATTAATCAGTAATAATATTGCAAATGGTTTCACCCTGTTTAAAATTCTCACTGACACAGAAGTATTAAAAGAAAGATAAAAGAGAAAATGGTTTTGCCCAGTCTTAACTTCACCCACTGACAACATCAACACAATAAAAGGGATATTTTTGTGTATATAATACATGCAGTTCAATGAATGATATTCAAGGGCAACAATTCTTCAAGATACACATTCTGTTTTGAACATATTTTCTTCCATAGTCACAAGATATACATCATTAAAACTAATGTGCTAATATGTGCTTATCTTGGAAAAGATTTCCACACACATATCACAACCTAATAAATGTTCGGGGACTCTGTAGTTTAGATATATTTTGTCTAAAAATACCTATTCTATGAAATCAAACTCATTAACACTGAACAAATTAATCGAATAATGAATACTAATAACTGTGAGCATAAAATGACACCAACTTTTCAATGAATATGAGAAAAATCCACCCTTAAGGTGGTTACTTACATGTATGTTTTCATATATATGTACTGGTTAGAGAAATAAAGTAGTGGATTGAAAATTTTCAATTGAAATAAATTGAGATACATACTTTGTTAAGTATAGATTTAATACACACTATTGCACATACACTTTTTCATTAGGTTCATTTGAGCTGTTAATAAGTATAAGCAACAGTATAAATACAAGTTTTTCATAGCAAAATATAAATCTATTAAAATACATGATGGTCTTAGTATAGTTTTTCCATGCAGGGTCCAGCACATCCATTCATATTATTGGTCATCCCATTTCCAACAATCTAGACATTACTAAGCACTTGGTTTTCTGCACACCAAAAGGCACATAAGGCTACTATCTTGACCTCATTCCATCTTCTCCATCCTATACTTCTTTCTGCTTCTACTCTCCTTCTCCAGGCTGTTTTTGGTCTCTTTGTGCCCATTTCCTTTCTGGTGTCCACACTAATGCTATCTCACAGATGTGGTTGTAAATAATGCACTATCAATGGATTATCAATTTAGTTAATGCAAATATCAAGAATTATAAAATGCGTACACAATTTGTTCTCTGTTGGTGGGCATATATTTTGGTTGTTGGAGAGGAACCAACTGCAATGGCGGATATGATGCTACTGATCGAGTGATGAGACAGTCCTGCTGTGTCCACTTTCCCAGATGTTGGATTTCTTGTCTCCCATTTCTGTAATTTACAAAAAATGATAAAGAAAATCAAAGTTTTATGACATTGCATTCACTAAATAATTCAGTAAATTTTTCTTTCTAGATATTTCAGCATATATTTTTTTGTAATTAAAAAAAAAGACTTTAGAAGTTCTTTAAGACCTCTTCTTTTGCTTTTTACAGTGTGCCCCCCCCCCCCCCCCCCCCTTCTCCTTTTTTTTTTTAAGTGGAAGGAAATCTGGTTTGCATTCCCAACTATTTCTTTATTGATCATCAATTTTCGGAAATGTTATTTGGAAGGTCAAGAGGCTTAATCACTTTGTTTCCTGAAATTAAACTTCAAAGTTAAAACCTGTTCAGAATTTTTGACTTTAAAACATTTGAAATAAATAAATACTTATATTGTTTAAGTGACATTACAAGGAGCGAGTGTGGAATTTTTATATACTTGGCTGTCACCTTCCCATTGCATGCTTCATGGATGATTTGTACAATACATAAGCTGCTGATTTGACAATGCCCTTCCTTGTTTTTCTTTGGTATTTTGAGTTGCAGTTTGAATTACACTGGTTTCCACCTGTCTGAATATTGAGGCTGTCCTCTGATTTCACATATAAGCAAAGTGTGGATATTACTGGAGGATTTTTTTTATAATTTTTTTTTCATATCAACATGCCTTGAAAATGCAGTGACTTTGTGTTTCCATTATGACCTTGACCTTCAATTCTTATTGAATCTTATCTGGGTAGATCTAAAGATCCTTTCTTTGTCACAGATTTATAATAACTTATTCCTCTTCATTACCACAAAATATTAATGATTTGCTGAGGTTGCCCACATTTCCATAAGTAGTGATTGGGTTGTAACATGTATCATTACCAACAATTTCCAGGATATTAATATCTAAAGTTGAAATAATTTTGAAACAAACTTAAATTTCCATTCCACAGACATATTTCAGTGTTAGAGATGATGTTTATTCTGATGAAAATGAAGAGAGAAACAAATACACTGGACAAGACAGTTACAATCTCCTGCTATGAGATTTCTTTGTACACCAAATTATGTAAAAATACCTATTTTGTTGTTCATTTTCCTAAGTCGAAGTAATGTTTGTCTTTCATGTTGTTTTTAAAAAAAATCATCAGCCTTCATGGAAGATCAAATCATTAAAATTGCATGTGATGCACATTATGTACTTAAAATTAGATCTCCTTTAAAAAAACAACTTCAAGTCAAATGCCATGTTAAAAAAGCAATATGGTAGATACTTGATAGTGGGTCCAAAATAGCTTATTTACCTTCTTCATGTTTAAGGAAACTTTCACCAAAACAACTTTATCATGCTGGAATTTTACCAAATTTACTTATTATATTTATAGGTTAATATAATCTTTAACATGATTAAAAAAAAAACTTGCACCTTTTTTCTTTACAATTATATTTAGTACCTTAATTTGTTAATTCAAACTGCTCAAACACACACAAGTAGATACAGCACCTGTGCATTTTATAATTAGTTCTGGTATAAACACTTATTGATCAATTGGATTTAATCTAATTGTTTAATTATCACTATCATTATACTTCCTTTCACCAAATCTAATCAAGCAGTGCATTCCTCCTATTTTCATCATAACACTACCGGTACCCACTCCGGCCTTAACCCCACTCCCCTTTCATGTATGTCAATTTAATAAAAAACTTTACAATATCAAGTTTGGGATGTACAAAATTATAATGACCATTTCAATGTAATGGAGTTGTAATACACCTAACTGCTTTAGATTTGCATATTTCATTCAAAAGAATAGATAATGGTAACAGTCACATATCTGATCCCACCTCTGGTGTGTCTAGGGGTCCATGCCCCTGCCCAATATTAAAAAAAAAATCAGTATAGTAAAATTCACATATAGTATAATGTATAATTATTTTTAAGCAGAAAGTTCATTTCATTCAATGAGACTCAGAATCAGTCAGTGTGACTGTCCTTTGCCTTAAATTAAAAAAAAAATATGAAAAGCACTTAATGCTTTAACACTTCTTAGGGCATCATCCAAAAGGTTGTAATTGCAATTGTAATTCAATAGATTTATATAGCACTCTATTGACTTCCATCTTCTAAAGCGCTTTACAGATAATATAATAAAATATATGTGAACATACGTTATACATGTGAATAGAATAAAATTTAGCGCCTTATGTAATGAAATGATTACCATGCATAATAACATATAAAACGATTTAAAACAACCCTTAGGAATAATTAAATACGTATAAAGGATATGATCATAATACTAAACTACAGGTGGGGGTTTTTTTTTAAGTAATCCATTTGAGTAAAACAATCACAAATTAAAAGCTAATCTAAAAAGATACGTTTTGAGATTAACTTTAAAACTTGACAGTGAAGTACTAACACTGCAACACTCTCATTATCCTGAACAATTTCTGTCACATAGAACAGATACATTTTACAATACAATATTGTAAGTATCGTGGACAATTTCTGTCACACAGAACAGATAGATATTATAATACAATACTGTAAATATCCTGGACAATTTCTGTCACACAGAACAGATACATGTTATGCTACAAACTGTAAGTATCATGAATAATTACCGTCACATGGAACAGTTACAGGTTGTACTACGATATTGTAAGTATCCTGGATAATTTCTGTCACATAGAACAGATACATGATACATTACAATATTGTAAGTATCATAGACAATTTCTGTCACGTAGAACAGATACATGTAATACTACAATATTACAATATGCCTGGACAATTTCTGTCAAATAGAACGGATACATGCTACACTACAATACTGTAAGTATCCTGGATAATTTCTATCATGTAGAACAGATACATGTTGCAATACAATACTGTAAGTATCATGGACAATTCTGTTGCATAGAACAGATACATGTTACACTACAATATCGCAATATGCCTGGATAATTTCTGTCACATAGTACAGATACATGTTATAATACAATACTGTAAATATCCTGGATAATTTCTGTCACACAGAACAGATACATGTTATAATATAATACTGTTACAATGCTGGGCAATTTCTGTCACATAGAACAGATATATGTTATAATACAATACTGTTAGCTTCCTGGACAATTTCTGTCACATAGAACAAATACATGTTATACTGCAATGCTGTAAGTCTTGTGGACAATTTCTGTCACATAGGACAGATACATGTTACACTACAATGTTGCAATTAGCCTGGACAATTTCTGTCACATAGAACAGATACATGTTATAATACAATATTGTTAGCTTCCTGGACAATTTCTGTCACATAGAACAGATACATGTTAAACTATGATACAATAAGTATCCTGGACAAATTTCCATCACACAGAACAGATACATGTTACAATATAATATTACAATTAGCCTGGACAATTTCTGTCACATCGAACAGATACATATTATAATACAATACTGTTACAATGCTGGACAATTTCTGTCACATAGGTCCTACAATTGGTGATGTATCAATATGAGTGAAAAATTCTCGACGGGACGTAAAACAAACAAACAAAATTCTGTCACATAGAACAGATACATGTTATAATACAATACTGTTAGATTCCTGGACGATTTCTGTCACATAGAATAGATACATGCTACACTACAATATTGTAAGTATCCTGGATAATTTCTGTCACATAGAACATATTCATGTTTTAATATTATGCTGTTTGTATCCTTGACAATTTCTGTCACATAGAACAGATAAATCTTACATTACAATATTGTAAGTATTGTGGACAATTTCTGTCACATAGAACAGATATATGTTACACTACAATACTGCAAGTATTGTGGACAATTTCTGTCACATAGAACAGGTATATGTTATACTATGATACAATAAGTATCTTGGACAATTTCCGTCACATAGAACAGATACATTTTATAGTACAATATTACTACGGTATCCTGGACAATTTCTGTGACATAGAACAGATACCTGTTACACTACAATGTTGCAATTAGCCTGGACAATTTCTGTCACATAGAACAGATACATATTATAATAAAATACTGTAAATATCCTATACAATTTCTGTAACTTTAAAGTGATACATGTTACACTACAATACTGTAAGTATCCTTGACAATTTCTGTCACATAGAAGAGATGCATGTAACAGAACAATCCTGACCAACTGCACATGTGAAGGAAAAGTTGAATGCATAATGATGTAAAGCAGGATGGCCTCTACCAAAATTGTAAATTTTATGATCCCTGTGGTAAAGTTCTGACTCCAGAGCAGGACCAAACTTTGTATATAATATTTGTGTAAAACATTTAGCAAATATCTTCTGTAGCGTTATTGATATTGAATTGAAATTGAATAGATATATGTTATGAGCAGGTAGCTGTCACAGTAAAAATCTTTTATCTAAAGGTTCTCAATCGAACACGTCAGCAATTTTTTATTTGGCTGTGGTAATTCTCTGATTTTCACCGGGGACATTTAAATCCAACCCGTTTATACCTCTAAACACTTGGCCTTTAAAATCTTGCCGAGTCCGTGCTGAATTCAGTTTGGGACACAACAGTCCTGGGAGATGGACGTATTTATACTTCTCCTGTAGTAGCTATGGCAGACAATTGAGGGTATTTCAACCCAGCACTTTAACAGCATTTATTGGTCCAACGTCTTGGAGGTAAGCCTTGTTTTATTTTACCTTTTAGTACTGCAGTATATTAAGCTGTAACTGTCTGAAAACACCCAGTTACAGAATGACTAAATTAGTTAATGTAAACTTACTTTGCTGAGTGATATTTATTACTCTTTAGATGTTAATTCATTTTTTATTAACTGATGTGTTTCAAGTAGTAGTTATAGTAGCCTGTTTGTGTCTTTATATTCTGTATTCCCTATGTTCCTTGCTAACCCTTGCTAGAGTATAGTAACGTGTAGTAAAGCATCATTATGCTGATGTACGTCATTTGTACATTTATACACTGTATGTGTAATGTGTATATCGTCAATTGATATTATACTGCGTATTATTGACAGGTCTTATCCTAGGTCTTATCCTGTATGCTGGAATGTAGTATGCAGTGTGGATGTTCGGCACCATATACCGGTTCCAAAATTTCACAAAGTGTATGTAGTCTTGGGCACAAGACGTGTATGTGTGTAAACCTCGTCACTGGAGAGAGGGAGTAAGCCTCCAAGCAGTCTGGAGCACTGATAGTGGGAAAAGAGGACACGGATATTGGACACAAGAGACTGGCTAACACATTGTTTTATTGTATATTTGTAAATTAAAATTGTAAAGTAATTGAAAATAGCACTTGTTATAAATTAAAGGGTGAGGTTTGGACAACTGTTCCCAAACGCAAGGTCAATATTTTGACAGTAGCCCTTTAGAAAAATTATAAATTTCACGATCACAGGGGTAGGGTCTATGGTATCAGGGTGGGGCCAAAAATACATATGTTAATGAGTTAACATTTTCAACTTCTTGATAACTTTCATTCTGTCTTTCAAATTGGGCATGAAGATATCTTTGGGATAAGGGGGACATAAATTAGAAAATTTCCAAACTCCTGCCCCCTCTGGGCCTTAGGGACAGAACAAAAATTGACAAATTTTCAGAAATAGTATTATCTACAACTGGATATCTCAAAGAAAAAATAAATGAATATTGATGTAGAGCAAGAAGGCCTCTAATAAAATTGTGAATTTCATGATACCCTGGATAGAGGGTCTGACTCCAGGGGAGGTCCAAACTTGGTGTATATATATATATATATAGAGAGAGAGAGAGAGAGAGAGAGAGAGAGAGAGAGAGAGAGAGAGAGAGAGAGAGAGAGAGAGAGAGTAAAACATTTAATGCCATGGATACTAAATTGAAACTAAATAGATATTTTAAAGGAATAAATAGTCCTTTTCCAAATTTGTAAATTTCATGATCTTAGGAGGTAAGGATGTAGCCAAAATTATTATTATAGTGATTATTGTCTTTATCATTTGAAAGACTTCTTTATGTTTGCTGATACCATATCAAAAATAAATGCATATTAGGAAAAGGATGTACTAAAATTGTGAATTTTGCAACCCCAGGGTTTTGAGTGTAGGATGTGTCCAAATTTACCATGTCATTTTTATGATACATATGTTATGTAAAGTCTTCTATTGGTATAGACACTTTCAAGAGCATTTTAAGATTTAAGTATACACCTTCTTTTATACTGTTGTTGAATATTACAATTTAGCATAAATATTCAGATCAGGAATAGTTTAATTCTAGATTCCATAGCCCTTGGGACTATTGATACTTTTAACTAATACTCAGGTGACTGATAATGCCTGTGGGCTTCTTGTTCTCATTCCTATTTTTACAGTGATGTATATTACTCCTTCAAATGACATCACTTCATTCACTTACATATAGATATGTTTCAATGTTTCTTTATGCACCATTTATAAACATGATAAATAAGAAACATTTCAGAAAGACAGCTATATACATAGCAATGAACATTCTTTGAGCATGTTTGAAAATGAATATTGATGATGTTGGTAAATATATTTGTTGATTTGCAAGTTTCAACAATTATCCCTTTATTTAATACCATGAATATTTATACACATTTAGGAATGAATGCTTAAATCATCAATTTTTTAAATTCTTCTAAATCTGAACTGATTTTTCTTCATAGTTGATTCAGAAGGTGTTCAGAGAGTAGAGGAAAATATGGAGGAAGACTTGGTGGTTGCAGGGGATGTGGAGGTTGATATAGCAGAAGAGGAAAGTATAGCAGAACAGGAGGGTCTAACACACATCAATTGAATTGATGAGAGCAATAATTGATTTAATGTGGGCATCAATTCAATTAATGCTCTCATCAATTGAATTGATACATGCATTAATTCAATTAATGAGAGCAATAATTGATTTGATGCATGCATCAATTCAGTTATTGCTGTCACAATTCAATTGATGAGAGCATCATTGTGGTGGAAATATTGTTTGCAAAAATTGATTTAGAGCTTGGTATAAATGATTTGTTGATCTCTTTGAAGTCATCTTTAATTAATTTGCAATGCTTTTGTGTAAGGAATTAATGCACACATCAATTCTTTTAAAGAGAGCAACAATTCAATTAAAGTGATCATTAATTCAATATTGTATATGTTGAATTGAAGATATCTCTAATTATATAGTTGCTCTCTCTAAAAGGATTATTGCATGCATCAAATGAATTAATGATATCATTAGTTCAATTGAAGAGAGCACTAATTCAATTATTGCTCACATTAATTGAATTGATGCACACATTAATTGAATTATTGCTCTCTTCAGTTGAATTGAAGCATGCATCAGTTCAATTGTTGATATTATCAATTCATTTGAAGAGACAATTATAGTGCCCATCAATTCAGCAAAATAATTAATGCTATCATCAAATCAATCCAATTATTGTGTGCATCAAATGAATTGATGATATTTTCAAATAATTAAAGATGTCTTCAGTTATTTGGGTTTATGTAAATTTGGTGCTCCATAGAACAGGAAGGTGTAGCAGAAGGGGAAGAGGAAGGTGTAGATTTTCTGGAGATCTAGAGAGTAATTATTTTTGTTTGAAAAGTCATGCCAAAAGTTTGGGGGTTTTTTTGCACATTGCATTGAAGCATGGCTAAGAGTTTGCTAAACCATTACTCTACATTAAACTACCACATTTATTTTCCATATAATGTTGATATATACCTGGTATTTTATATGTGCAATACTAAAGAACACCAAATTAACATAAAGTCAAATTACTGGTTAAGTAACTAATGTCCTGAAGTAAATCAATGGTAAAGAAATTTATCTGTTTGGTTCTCAACTTCTTTGATTTAAAAGTGATCCCAGATCAAGAAAAACCTGTTAAGTATAACTAATGTCCTAAAGTAAATCAATGGTAAAGAAATTTACTTATTTGAATATCAAAATGAAAGAACAGAACATAATAAACAGTGATATAAGCAGGGGATTCCAGTAAGCAATGGCTACTTCAATGTGCATCTTTGGGGAAAATATAAGGTTATTACTTGGTACAAAATATTAAACAAATACAATATTTCAATCTCTGTGTCTGCCCTACAATAAGTGCATTGTTTATTATTTTGTTTAAGATTATTCATGAGTATTTGGTTGGTGATTTTGTGTGTGTGTGTGTGTGTGTGTGTGTGTGTGTGTGTTTCTTTTTTGGGGGTGGGGTCCTCATTATCAGTCACTTGGATCAGTATTTAGATATCAATGATTTTGATTAATCTTTAGCGTAGATTCATAATTTTATTTCAGGTGAAACCAGTCGCGGTAGCTCAGTGGTTAGAGCGTTCGCTTCGTAACCGGGAGGTCGTGAGTTCGAGCCCTACTCGTGCCATGGCCGCGTCAAACCTAAGACGAAAAATAGGTAGTGATTGCTCCTTCGCCAAACGCTCGGCATTTAGAAATGAGAATCACGGGTCTTTCGGATATGACCTTAAAAACGGAGGTCCCGAGTCACGGTAGGCGTTGGCACATTAAAGAACCCTCATTGCTACAGCCCTGAACGCTAAGCATAGGTCTAAATTTGTGGAACTTCACCTACAGCTGGTGATGTCTCAATAGGAGTGAAAAATTCTCAATGGGACGTAAAACAAACAACAACAAAAACACAAAAAAATTTCAGGTGAATGAGTATTTATGCATTTCCTATGTTTCCATGCATGGGAAGAACTGCTCAAAAACATGGTATTTTGTTATTATTTAGGTCAGAAAAAAATTTCTTGGATGCAAATCCAATGGGAAGATGTACCAATAAACTGAATGGACATTTAACCACCTTAAATTGTGATTCCACAGTATTTTCTTTCAGAATTTGAATTTTCTGTTACAGTAATACATTTGATGATGTCCACATGCAATGCTTTGTCGTTTCAGTGTAAGGTGAAATATAAACTTTATTTAAACACAGTACCTGCTATTGTTCATGAAAGGAAATTAGATTATGTGTAAATACATGTCTATCATACATGTAATACCATTTTTTGTGAAAAAGTTTTGCAGCAAAACTTTTAACTTAATCATTCATATGGCTGAAAAATATAAGTAAAAATATGGCTGGGAGTTTCTGTCCTTTAATATATTCTTACATATACTTTTATGTTATTTAGAGCTGAAAATCCTGCTCCTGAAAATGTCGGCTGTTTTCTTTGATGCAAGTATCTCTCTATCTCAACTCTATGAATATGTGGGTGGGTGTTATGTTGGTATGGGGTTGTCATAATTGTCATACAGAATATAGGTTGCTTATAACATATTTTCAAGTACACTGATGTAATAGCATGTTTACAGTCAACTGCATGTTTGTTTATATACTGGTAATTTGCACAGTAAAGTGTGGTTCCAAATATCAATACTCGCACTTAAGTACTTTAGGAATATGCCTCTGTATATATATCTATAAATTTTATATTTTATGTATTTCCAGACCTAAAAAAGTTTGTGAAAGAAATGAGTCATCACCTCCAAGGAAAATGTTTTAATTACACCGTGCATGTGTGTGTGTGTGTGGGGGGGGGTTGGTTGCTTAAATTCTTAGGTCTTTTCGTCATTAAAAGACAGAGCTTCAGATGAGGTATGACTAGTGTTCCAACAAATCTGGGATTATGCTGATTGTATTAAAGTATCACTATGGGAAATACATGTACATTTCATCAATGCTATTGCTATATGCCCATCTTCAGAAGGGATGTATTATGGTACAGCCATGTCTGTATGTCCGTCTGTCCATTTGGGGTTTTCTGTTTCTATTTTCCTTTCTCTTTCACATATCAAGCTGAAACTCGCTATGTAGCTTCTTTATGGGTCACTCCAATTCATATTGCAATTTTGATCCAATTTGACTTCTCTTGCCTGGGTTTTGCCCCCTTTTTTTGGAAATCAATGCTTTATGGAGGGTACATGATTTGTTTTCATGTAAGGACCTTCATATTTTACTGAGTGTTTATATGGGTATTGATTGTTTGATTGATTGATTGATTGTTTATTGTTTTCTGCCACATTCAACAATTTTTTGGTTATCATTTATCAGTTTTTATTGGTGGAGGAGAAAACTCAGATACAATATTCCCGGGAAGAGACCACCGACCTTCCGAAAGTAAACTGGCAAACTTTCTCACATATATCAGCATGAGCGAGAATCGAACCCGTGCCAACTGGAGGTGAGAGGCCTTCTGATTATGAGCGCTATGTTCTAACCACTCAGCCACGGAGGCCCCTATGGGTATTGAAGGTGTGTATATGCAAAGGATTTTGATGTTCTTTAATTTTTTGAGAAAATTACACGATGTTGAACTTGGTCAGTTTTGAGGAAATATTACATACAGAGTATATGATTTGTTTAACTCCTACATAGTTTTCAAGTGAGAATCTTCTTATTTTACAGGGTACTGTATGGGTATTGAAGGTGTGCATGTGGCAAGGATTTTGATTTCCTTCAATCTTTGAGAAAATTATAGGTTGTTGAACTTAGTCCATTTTGAGGAAATATTTTATATAAAGGACTTTGTCCTTTTAATCCTCTCACACTTTTAAAACTAGGGCCTTTGTAAATGACTTGGAGATGTGCATAGTGCAAGGATTTTTATTTTTCAATAATTTTTAATTTTCTTTGATCTTTAAAATATGTACAGGTTGTTGAACTCATATATGCACTCTCTTTTGAGAACAAAGAAGGTAAGAAAGAAAGTTGATTTAATTTAATTATTTGATCTTTTATGCTTTTAAAACATGTATTAACTGATGTATATGCTGTCAACTATAGTGTACCTATAGTAATGATTAAAATCAACTACTGATTTTATCAGACAGTGGATTTATATTTAGCATTACAGTATATATTATGAAATGAAACACTTGTAATATGCAGTGCTGTTGTTTTGTTTTGTTTTTTATCCACATATTACAAATTATTACTGATTAATATTTACAACAAAATTCTATGAACAATTCTTTTCAATTACTTGTACTTCCATATTTTATACTATATGTTATGGTATGTATATGTATACTTGTGTAATGAAGCTTTTATAGATTTTATATGTGAATTTTATTTTTTATTTAGGTTGGAATATGATTATATAAATGGTACAGTCCTCGTTATGTTACTGCATAAAGGAAATCAGGATAATATTGCTGATGTAAGTCTGTCAAGTCTATCAAATTCATTTAATTATACAAAACTTCAGTAGCACAAAAATAACAATATCACAATTATTGGTATTCAATATGATCGAAAGTTTTTAAAATATCCCATGCAAAAACAGCATCCCCAAAGCTCTCCAAAATCTGTTTCAAATACATATATATTGCTCATAATGGTACTTTGATATTTTTATAACAGAAGTAAGTGTATTTATAGAAGGTTTCACAATTATAATTTTTTGTGAAATTATTAAATTATTGAAACACATGATTACTAGTAATCAATAAAATGCACTATATGGAATATTTTTCATTATGAAATTTCATCACCACTCTTGATGGGATTTTACAACATAGGCAGAAGGCATTAAATTTTTATTGTGAGTATGAATATTCACATGATAGTTTATTTTTTCACTTGTGTAAGCAATGTCATGTATGCAATTTTATTTCTTCACTGAAATAATCATTTAAAGTATTGTAGAGGTTGTTTAAATCTTAATGAATACTGTAAATTCCTAATTATAATTTATCATCCAACTAATAAAATTATTTGCTTCTAGTTTTAAATTGCTAAAATACATGTAAAAACTGTTGATCAATAGAGCACTCATTAATTTTATGTTTTCCAGATTTGATGCATAAAAGTCGTTTCACTATATTAAGTACTTTCATAAAATAAGGAATTTACAGTAACATATTCATTGTGGACTCATTATTAACTAATTATGTTTATTATTTTCAGATGATTTCTTGTGGAGCTTTATTTTTTCATCTGGCAGATTTGAGTCTACAAGGTATACCATTAATTTTCATGGATAAATTTTTGGTGAACTATACCATGTATACATATACTGATGTGCCTGAATTTAGCAATTTTTATTTTGAAGCATCTTTGAAAACCACCAGAATTATATACCTGGTACCCACCCAGAAAGACTGTTTATTTTGAAGTATTGAATAGAATACTGTAAGGAGCTTTAATTCTACAGTGCTGAAATTTCACAATTTGTTACAAGGAGATAATTACAATGGTTTTAGTTTTACATTATAAATTTTGATTATGAAATTTTTTCAATATATCTTTCACTATAGGTTTATCTTGGCAGGAAAATGATAAATTGTGAACATAGTGAAATTAAAACTATAGTGTTAATTTCCCAATCTACAGTAATAATTGTCCTGTCACAAGAAATTTGTGCATGGAGACCTCAGATTTTGGGAGCATAGTTACAGCTGTTTTTGTTGTGAATGGTTTGTTAGTTTCCCAGTGATTCTCACGCTAGCTGCAGCATTTTACATAAGTCTTTCCTCAAAGATTGTGAGTAAATGAATTCATTAAAGATGTAGGTGATTAAAATAATCTCATGGAAATGTAATTATAAATATATTGACTAGCTCAAAAGTAGAGCAATCAAATATTACATTTATTTGATGGTTCCAGGTGCAAGTCCTGGGTTAATAACTTGCATTTTCATTGGATTGAAACAAAAATTACATAAATAAGCCTACCACACAGTGACATATATTGCACCAAAATGTCTATGAGTGAAAATGGTGTGAATTCTTTATAAAAAAAAAAAATCCAGAGATATGTATTGCAGGGAAAAGAATATATGTTTATCAATGTAATGAAAAG
This sequence comes from Ostrea denselamellosa, assembly GCA_024699665.1. Classification (NCBI taxonomy): domain Eukaryota; kingdom Metazoa; phylum Mollusca; class Bivalvia; order Ostreida; family Ostreidae; genus Ostrea; species Ostrea denselamellosa. The sequence goes on along the minus strand of JAMZEH010000064.1, from coordinate 3,259,861 downwards.
GTTATTCATAACATGCAGGAAAACAGGGGTGGAAAATCCAAAATCATTGCAATTCAGGATATTTATCATTTGGAAATATTTCATGCTTCATGGGCAAAGATGAATACCAATAGATCAACGTGTTTGTATGTGTGCATGTGTGCATCTGAAAAATTGACATCTGCATGACACTATTGTCATATAAACAGTTTGAATATTCTCTGTCTTGGAGATCGGTTAATAACTTTGATTGTATATATATGCATTTATTTTTTGTTTTATTGACAGGTGATGACACTTTACTTAGCCTTTGCAAAATTTGCTGAAAAAAATGAAAGCTTGAAATGAAAAATTGGATATATTAAGTGGGTACTGTTCTTCATCTGTTTTAATGTAAGATAGATTAAACAAAACACAAGTATCTAATGTGAAAAATATACAATGAATTTGAATGGTTATAATACATTCCAGAATATGTTTGAGTATGTTTTTAAATTCTTAATCTGTCATTATTCTTTCAGGTTGGTTGTGATGACTGTGAGCTTTACTGGTGCCATTTTAAGTGCATGGAAATGTCATAACCATATAAAGACTTGGTTGCAAAGAAATGGTCATGCTACACATGTGCTAGCAAATCATATAACCTTTCTTATATCTTTCTTTTTATGGCAGATTTCTCATGTAACATGGTTTTCATAGTGTTTGAACTGTATATTACTACAAAGTGCCTTATTTAATAATGGAAGTAGGCTACTCAGCTCTTGAGCACTACCAAGCAGGATGCTGTAATTGTGTAATAGTACTGGTTCATTACTTATTGCATTGGTTCATATATATTATACATTTATTGCTTAAACCTATTCAGGTGAAAATGTTTATATCAGTTCAAATTTTGAAAGGGTTTGGAAAAGATTACATTTGTGTTTGAAGGATTGTTAAATTAAAAAGATGTAAATCTACATAATTTGACCACTTCTATCATTGTTATTGGTACTCCTTGAGGTATATTTCAATTTCATAATTTTAGAAATTAGTAGAGACTTGGAAGGAATTCAAATATTGTAATTCATGAATTTGGTTCATTTTACCTTGAAAAGTACGTTGATTCTTGAAAACCTTCATATTATTAATTTGCCCAAACGTAGGAAAATTTAGTAGATTGCCTAATAATTCACAACTATTGCTCCTACTTTTTAAAGTTCTGTTTTGAATTTCAAGGCAAGACATTATAACTTAAGTAGAGATTTAACTAACAATACTCATAATGTATCATTTTTATCTCAAACTCTATATATATGTTTATACAAGTACTGATTATTGTATCCAGTTCTCTTGTAAATTGGATTTGATGTAAATGTCAGGTCTTTGTTTTTATAAGTTGTGTTGCATATGTATGTGTTGACAATGTATTGCTCAATTTTATTGGAAATGAAATTCCAAATAACAAATAAAGTACGTAAACAAATGGTTTTAATGTTTCTTGTGAGGATGGTCAATGTACTTTCACATATGTAGGTATTGATCCAAAGTATTGATTTGAAAAATGTAGTAAGTTCAGAGCCAAGACAAGTGAATTGAAGAAAAGAAATGAAACTTAGACGAGTGTTGTGACTCATAATTCATAATTCAATCTACTATTGAATTAGGACTCCAATTGGTTGTGAGTGATTAAAACCTTCTAGCACTGATAATTTGACAAGGGGGAACAGTAAAAATTGGAACATGTAAACAATCATAAGACACTTAACACCGCGGATGTAGGTAGAAACACCAGCAACCTATTTTCATCAATGGCAATGTAACAAGCACCAAATTAACTGAAATATAAATAAATGAGTCATTGATTATGTAAAGATATCATTTATTCAATTATTGTGCTCAGTAATTTAATTGTTGCACTCGTCTATGGAAATAGCCAGATTAACGTAAATGCAAATAATGAACTTCAAGCACATTATGCTATGCTGCTGTTGTCTTAATTTTGTCTTTGCAACTCCTGAACCCTTTGGGGGATTTTAATAAAACTTGGTACAATGAATGAACACAATGTGTAGATGTACATATTACAAGGGGAACCCTGTCTAATTTTTATAGTTATGGCACTTTGACTTAGTGGGGTTTTTTTTTTCTATGCAAAATGCTTTGTCTTTGCAGCTCCTCCTAAACCTCAGGGAGGATTTTAATAAAACTTGGTACAAAGAAAGATCACAGTGTGTAGATGTGCATATTTTTGAAGGGGTTATGGCCCTTGGACTTAGATTTATGAGGTCAAAGACATATTTGGGCACATCATGTACTGGTTTAGCAGTGCTCTATTTTTTAAAGATATCATCAATTTAATTATTGATTGCAATAATTCAATTGATGCACACATCCATTAAATTATTGATGAAAGCAATAATTGATTTGGAGCTTGCATTGGGTTAGTTGATGCAAGCAATGATTGATAAGATGCATGGATTAATTCAACTGATGGGAGCAATAATTGATTTGATGAGTGTATCAATTCTATTATTGCTCTCATTTTTTCAATGATGTGCGCATCAATGCAGTAGAATTATTGCCCACAAAATTTAAATTTGGAGCTTTATATAAATGATCTGATGATCTCTTTAATCCAGTTAAAGATATCTTTAATTATCTACAACAATTCAATTAAAAGTCATTAATCATATGGTTGCTCTCTCTTGAAGGACTTTTGCGCACATCAATTGAATTAATGATGTCATTACTTCAATTGAAGAGAGCATTAAAACAGTTAACTGGATTATTGCTCTCTTCAATTGCATTGTACCACGGTTGTTGACATTACCAATTCATTTTAAGTAAGCGGTAATTCAATTATATCACTCACCAAATCAGCAGAACATATCAATGCTATGAACAGTACAATTACTACCCGCAATGATTTAGAATTGAAGCAGTAATTCAATTATATCACTCATCAATTCAGCAGAATATATTATTGCTATGAGCAGTTCAATTACTGTCCGCAATGATTCAGAATTGAAGATCATTGATTATTTGCAGAGACCTTTAAACGAATTGTTGCGCGCATCAAATGAACTGATGATATATTCAAACAATTGAAGACATCTTTAATAATTTAAGTTTATGTTAATTTGCTTCTCCATACACATCAAATAAAACATTGCGATCGTCAGTTGAATTGATATGTGCATCAATTTAATGATTCATTTGATGAGAGCAATAATTAATTTGACGCGCGCGTCAGTTGAATTATTGCGCACAAAATTTTGGATATGTGAGCGCATATCTCCTACTATTTCCTCCTAGTAAAATTACTGCGCGCATCAATTAATTTAATGATATCATTAATTCAATTACTTCTTTTAAAAAGATCTTTAACTGAATTGTTGCGTACATCAAATGAATTGATAAATAATTAAAAACTTCAGTTTGTGATAATTTGGTGGTTTATAGCTATGTGTCCGTACGTGTCCGGTTTTATGACATAAAATCATTGTCGCTGTTAACAATATGCCATGAGAGACACCAGATGCACACGATAGCTTGTTGTTATCTGTTGTGGTAGGGAAGGGCTAGGTTTCGAATGTTTAATCCCTCTGGGGTAGGGATGGGCGGTAGTGCACAGGAACCTTTAGTTTTAATATCTGTAATAATATAATAATAGTTATTAGGACCATCGCCCCCTGTATTTTGTGACAAAAACATTGTATGTATGAGGGTGGATGGGAGTGTGGTTAACCTTTTAGCTTTAACTTTTGGAATATATACACATGATTAATAATTCTTATGATAAAACAAATTTTACCAGTACATTCTCTAGTATAGGTACATTAAGTATAGATGCAACAGTAGAAAAGGGTGATCATTAATAGACTGAAAAACGTTTATTTCTGAAACACGGCAGGTATAGGGAGTTTGAACGATACTGGCAAGAGATTAGTGATAAAGTGAAGTTTTATACTTTTTTAAAAACCTGTTATTGAATGTTTTATTAAATTTGAACATATATTCAGCGAACATTTAATTACTTTTTTTGCCTTCACATTAATATGTGTGTATTCTTTTCTAGACAGTGTGATGACGTCTTCACTTTACATAGAGAGAGAGAGAGAGAGAGAGAGAGAGAGAGAGAGAGAGAGAAAGAGAGAGGTTTTAGTCAGATAAAAGACAATAATATCAATAAAAGTCTCGACGACAAACACTCTAACAAACACTCGTGGGTTGCATCCATTCATATACTGCTAGGCAAATAATCTGAATAACGAAATACTGGCATCTGAAAGCTCATTAGAAAAACGTTATAATGTACCACAAGACGTTGATGGAAAACTTATGTTGAATGTTAATGAAGTTTATTCGCTGAAACTTCAATGTTTCTGAAGACAGTACAATAAAAAAGTAAGAATACGCGTATTAACAAGCACATGCACGTACTCGTAACTGCGTTCTTTTCACGGACTATATACGCAGCGTAAACTGATTAATCATAACTATTATAACGTTTATGACGATTTCTTATATACCCTTATAAAATAATTAATGCGATACTTGTGTATGTTTATAAGCTGTACATTCCATGGAGCGCCAACGTAACATAATTCAATAATTGCAATAATTTGATGTGCGCATTCATCCTACTTGTGAGCCAGTAATTGATTTGATGCGCGTATCAGTTCATTTCCTGCTCTGTCCAATGCAGTTAACACGCGCATCTATGCTGCAGAATTATCGCCAGCTTATTTTAATTGGAGCTCGGTATAAGTGACTTGACTGTCTCTTCAATTCAAATGAATTTATCTTTGATACTATAATATAAATTTCAAAGAGTTATCTTTGATAATGTAAATTAGATAGCAACTCTCTTTGAAAGAATTCCTGCGCAAATCATTTGGAAGAGAGCAATAATTCAGTTACTGCGCGCACTTGTTGATTTGATGCGCGCATTAGCTGAATTATTGCCCCCTTCACTGAACTGCAGCGCGGATCAATTCAATTGTTGATATCAATTCATTTGAAAACAGCACCCATTTAATTATTGCGGGCATCAATGCAGCAGAATAATAAATGCTATCAACAATTCAACTAATGTACGCAATAATTCAGAATTGAAGATATCACTCATTATTTGAAGATACCTTTGATTGAATTGTTGCGTGCATCAAATGAACTGATTTCATTAAAAGACATCTTTAATTATTTGAGCTTATGTTAATTTGGTGCCCCATAATACCCCTCGTTTCATTTTAAATTTGAGTGGAACATAAGTAAACGTGAGAGCGCCTTGAAATACCAGTTATATAAAACTGGTGGAAACACAGATTAAATTTTGCAAATTGCGTTGTCTTGTTTCAGTTTTTCTTGACCAACAACGTAATGCATTGAAATCTTTCAGGTTAAGTATTGGAAATGAAACTCTGGTTTTACGGGCTAAAAAAAAAAAGACATATAAACTTTATGATTTTTTTAAAAATCTAATTGAGTCAGTCTCTAAACATTTCGATCATACCTATTGGAAACTAATATCCAAATTTTTGACATAATGATAAGTTTTCACTATGAGGCACTATAAACGGATACGACAGGTTAAAATACTTCACGATAATAATAAACCAGCTTTTATGCCGTTCACTCTATAAGAGAGAGAGCATATATATGGGTAACTATTACTGTGCATTCTATCAGTGAAACAAGTGCAATATGTTTTTCAAAAACAAGACCTGTTTGTTAAACATTGTGCCCGCATATGTAGCATTTCAATATAATGGTCTCAGGGGTATTACTCCTTGAAATTTGCTTGCGTTGGAGGGAATACTGTAGTTTGCCTATCTAGAACTCCACCCATGACAAAGTCTTAGACAATTTTCAACAGCCCAGAGAGGGCAGAGGCAAGAATGGCCATTTAAAACCTCTAATGTATGTTCGCCACAAGTTTCTTGTGTATCCATCCACTTGCTTCTTTATCATTGCGACTATCACAGCCAACACTTCCAGAAAAACACCATAAATGAAACTACAGGTGCCCATGCTTCACATCACTTAATAACATCTTTCATCATGAAAACTGTGCTTTGCAATGTTTCAGAATAAAGTACTGAATAAGAAAAAATATCTAGATGATGTTTTTGTCAAGTATTATCTGTATGTTACGGTTGCTAACTATCAATAAAACTTCCAAATCGAGCATTGATATTTATTTATTAATTCATTGTAGTAGTGATAATACATTTGTAACAATAATATCAATATTGATCACTGACAAATGACATTTACAGAAACAGGCAAGGTCATTACACTCAAATAATCATATACCTTTAAACATATCCCCCCCTCTCTCTCTCTCCACATGATAATTATATATTCAAGTGGTTTATTATTTATACAAAAACAACTAAAAATACATAAATAAATAACCTTTGATGATGAAGAAATGCTACATCTATACTACAAAAGTGACTGTCATGTTTTCCCCCTAATGCACATATCGATGTATTAAACTGTTTCTTTTTTTAAATTCTATCTTTTTAAAGAATTCAATTTTCATTCTCCTGTTCCATTAACATAATTTTCTTATTCTTTAATTCTTGTAAAAATTAATGGATATTGGCTTTCCTTAAATCAATATTTTACTTAATTTCAATTTAAAACTATATAAAATGAAAGGAAAAAACACAGACAATACAAAATATGACATAAAAACAATATATAATAAGATACATGTCATTGTTAATATGGTTTAAATTAAATAAATATATTTCAATGATCCCTGTTTCTTGTTAGTTGCAAAATTATCAGCAGTCATGCTTAAAAAGTAGAGCAACATTTTTTGTTTTTCTTCGCAACATCTATAAAGTACAGAAAAAAAAAATTCCAGTACATATTTTACATCAAGTCATTTAAAGCAGCAATAACAAAATGAATATTTTATAACAATTGACCATTTTGGAGATATACGAGCTTCTTACAGACAGAGAAATGTCCCATACAAAGCAGAGCAACTCTTTGGTTAAGGAGGGAGCCTATATAAGTAATGTTTATTGTCAATCGTTTTGATATAGAAAAACAGCAAAAATTCAAATAACCAATAGCAACATTCACGAATATCACAAAACAGGTTGCTTGAATTCACTTGATAACAACCTGTAATCTACATTTGATCATTTTGTAAAGAAGTGAGCCTTGCAATCTTGGTACATCACCCTTGGGTGGAACTAGATAACTAATAATCTTGCAGTGTTCAATTATCACCATAAAGAACTAACATGTGAGATTCATTTTGTCAACTCATACAATAAGAATGTCAGTAAAACTGATGGATGCCCCTGACACTGCATCTAACCAAAGGCCTATTTCATATGATGAAAGACTCGCACAATGATCAATAACTGTCAAAATATTGTTGAAACAAAGTTTCCTTGACCTTTATAAAATGACCCTCAGTGACATTTGTCTGAAAGACATTTGCATATTACTTATTTGTGCAATATTTGATAAACACCTGTTCAAAAACTGCTGAAATAGGAACTTTTTCCTTATATAAGATATATGTCCTGAGTGACCTTGATCTTTCCAAAATAACCTTCAGATACCTTGGTCCAATATATCAGTAACAATTGAAATATTGCTGAAGTCAAGGTTTTCTTTTATATAAAATGTTTATGTTCTGTGTGACTTTTACTTTTTACAAAATGACCTTGAGTGACCTTTGTCTGAAAGCCATTTGCTTGTTACTTACTTGTGTAATACATGATCAATAAAGTTGAGTTTATAGTACATGTAGCCCAATTCTTATATTGATGACATCCTTAAAATTTTTTTAGTGTTCCATAAGTAAAATGTACAATGCATCATAAAATTATGATCTTTTATCCTTTTCAATCCTGCATCGGTTTGTTCATTGTACTGGCTGTTTATAGCACAAACCTGTGGATACAAAGACAGGTCATATGCAAGGGTACTAGCTGAAATGAAAGAAACACCAACATTACAATAATGAATCATCAAATAATGAAGATTTTCATAACAACAGTGAATGCATATTTTGAAGGTATATTTTGGGGAGAATCATATTTCTAATTAGGGCTCAAAATAAGAACTTGTGTATGCATAAACACTCACAGTAGGTTTACTGGGTCAAAAATGAATTGTTAAATAATCTAAAATTGATATCGAATTGGCCAATAATGATGTATATTTTGTATATCCTGGAAAAAAAACTTTGGTACATACCATTAAGATTATCTCAGTGCAGTCTGTCAAAAAATTCTAATTCCTTGAAAAACAAAGGGTCTCTGCTGATACAGTACTGCTGTAATATAAAAGCATTATCATATATATAATGTACTTGGGTGCTAAAAAAAGTATAGAGTGTGTATACATAAAATTATATCAAGGTCTTATTATCATTGATATTTCCCTAAATTTGCAGCCCTTCACCGGCAATGGTGACGTCTCCATATGAGTGAAATATTCTTGAGCGGAACGTTAAACAATATTTAATCAATCAATCAATCATTGATATTTCTGCATTATGCACATAAATGTAAAGACTGTTACTTTATGTAACATATCCACTGTAAATATTAATACCAATATCAACATTTTATAACATAACTTTTCTAAATAATCATTCTTAAAATTGTAAATGGCACATTTGGTGACCCATGGGACTCCATGACTTGGAAGCCAAAGCAAACACCTAAAAATGAAACTTAATAATTTAAAAAAAAAAAAAAAATAAAATAAAATAAATGAAACTTAACAAAAATTAATATGTACTGATGGCACCCATTAAAAGAGAATAGTAGGATGTTTTAAATGAATTTTAGTTTGAATAAAATAACATTCAATCTTTACATACAATGTGGACAAAATATAGTGACAAATCCTGGCAATAAACAAGGGTATCTTGTAAATTTCTTACAACAACTATCATCTTTCTTCCCCTTAACACATTTTGTTGTATTTTTATTCCATTAAAAAAAACCCACCCCTGTTTGTACAAATGTATATTTCTGAAGGGAAACAAGATCACCATAAACAGTACATAACATATACGAAGGTTATATATGGGTCAACTTTTAATCCATGAATCATAGATTTGAATATCATAGAATTAGAATTGTTTAATATAACAATAAAATGTACTTTTGCAAGAGTTTATATAAATTCTATTACAACAGTACAATATATTATGAATGTAACACTGAATGGAACCAAACACAGATATCCCTATATTTTATTACACCCTGCAAAATGACAGATGTATAAGTTTAGAAATGAATTAATTCTTGCATTATAGAGCATTAAATAATCTGTAATAAACACATAATCTAACAATAAATGTAGTTAGACAGACAAATCCTGTACTATCTTTGAAATATTTCCTTAAAACTGACTAAGTTTAATAACATGTAATTTTCTTGAAAATTTAAGAAAATCAAAATCCTTGGCACATGGCACATACACATCTTCAATACCCAAACAAATACACATTATAATAAGAAGGTCCTAACTTGAAAACTATGGAAAAGGAGTTTGCTGGATAAATTATGAACCCTCTGCATAGCATTACTTTCTAAAAAGGGGCAAAACTCTGGCAAGAGAATTCAAAATGGATCAAAATTGCAACATGATCTACAGTGACCCATAAAACTACATACCAAGTTTCAGCTTGATATGTGATGAGAAAGGAAAACAAGAAAAAAAAAACCCTGAATGGACATTTGACGGATGTACACAGACATCGCTTTATCACATTATGTCCCATCTGAAGACGTGCTTATAAAAAACTAAATTATTCAACCTCCAAAGTCTCTTCACTGGAAAGATCTTTTGCATCCTCAGATGGATCTATGGTAATCTCCCATAGTTCTGCTATCTTAAGCAAAATTGAATGGAGTGGAAGAGATATCTTTTGGATCCCATTCAGCAGACATTTCTTGTCTTTATCAATCGGGCTGGTGTTTCACTCCTCCAAGAACTACTCCATCTGCTGAACACCTCTTTGAAAGCTTTTGAAAATCCACAATGGGTATGAATGTTCAACTGAAATGCCTGTAAAAAGTAATAAATGAAGTTTGAAGATCCCCCTAAAGTAAAGGGAAAGATTTACATGCATGTAAACTTTGTACTAATGTACAAAATTATGAAATAAGACAGACCCACTTACTTTGACGAATACAAGTGTTAAACATTCTTAACAGTATCCTTTTCTTCCCAATCCCACATGTGTCTTTGAAAAGAAAGTGTTGTACCATCACAAATGATGGTTTCAGGTGAGTCATCACTTCCACGACACGGACTCGAAAATCTATTGTTAAAATCAATCTTTCGCAATAACATAAAGCTGTGCCATTCATTGTAGTCTCTGGTAAGAGAAATCTTTAATGTCAGCATTACCATAATTCAGATGAACATTGCATCAGGTTTGGTAAAATGTGTACAACAGTCTCCTACAATTATCAACAGAAACAACATTAAGTACAGTGTTGGTAAGAATGTATATTCATCAAAGTAGTTTATAAAACAATAGGTCCATGGTTTATAATAATTATATCATATGATTTTAATCACATAATCTGGTTTGGTATTAAACTCATTTAAGATAATTCATATCTTAATCATTTGAATAAAAACTGAAATATTTAAATAAATAAGAGCCCCAGAAGGCAGAGCATATCCCCATGCAATGAGTGAAGTCCTGTTGTGACTTTAACCTTTGAACTCTCATTCCACAATGAATAGGGTTCATCCTCTCTACATGTGAAGTATCACATTAATCAAGGAAACAAAATGTGACCTTTAGTTATCCAAGTGTTACACATTCGAGCTGAAAATCTTCAAATTTTATTTTTCAATTTTTAATGTTTAATATGCTTAACTAAGGTATTTTTAATAGTCAGCAAAAATCTGAATGTCAGTTGTTGAGTTACATGAGAGATACAGAGCTCACAATTCTTTGTTATGTAAACAAGACTGATGCCATGCTTTTGTTTATATAGGTTAAATAAACCAGTGAAGGTTTCACTGAAAGCAGATTTTTAAATTTACAAGTTAATTCTGAACACAATTAAATAGTTTTTAGTGTTTGTCACATACTTATTGTATCATAATATATTGTGTATCTGTTCTATGTGACATAAATTATGCAGGATACTTATAGTATTGTAATATAACATGTATTTGTTCTATGTGACATACATTGTCCAGGATACCTACAATATTGTAGTGTAATATGTATTTGTCCTATGTGACAAAAATTGTCCAAGATACTTACAGTATCATAATGGAACATGTATATGTTCAGTGTGACAGAAATTGTCCACGATACTAACAGTATTGTAGTATAACATTTATCTGTCCTATGTGACAGAAATTGTCCAGTATACTAAGAGTATTGTAGTATAACATGTATCTGTTTTACATGATAGAAATTGTCCACGATACTAACAGTATTGTAGTTAAAATGTATCTGTTCTATACGATAGAAATTGTCCCAGATACTTACAGTATCGTATTATAATATAATTACTATATTGTAGTGTAACATGTATCTGTTCCTTGTAACAGAAATTGTTCAGGATACTTACAATATTGTAGTTCAAAATGTTATCTGTTTTATGTGACAGAAATTGTTCAGGGTTATGAGAGTGTTGCAGTGTTAGATAAACAGTAATTTCTGTTTTAGAAAATACCAATGTACTATAGTATCATAATATCAACAGTATTGTAGTGCTTTCTTCTTAAAAACACACATGTTCTAGGCCTATCTTTGTAGCAACTTCCAGTCATGTAAAATGAATATAACGTGAAAATATGGTCCTGGTTTGATTACCAAACCCGGTCTGTAATCACCAAATTCATCTGCAATATATCAATGTGTATGTAACTACATTATAGTCATATTGTTTGGTGATTACCTCCTCGTGCAATCGTGCTACTTCATATTGTCCACTTTTTCGAATTTCCCTGCCCAAAAACATCGAAGTGCGCATGCGCACCCTAAAACGTCACTGTTCTATGCATTCCATTTTGACCAGAAATTTGTCCACTTATGTACCTCGGTATTCTCTCAAACATTTGACGTACTTGGGTGAAATGTCACCAATAAACAACATTTTTCCGGAATAATTATTAACGTATTTTTAAAGGAACAATTATTAATGATAAAGTCATTTCTGTTAGACACAACTGGAATGAAATTACACGTTATTTTGGTAGGCTATATCATAGATCTAACTAAATTAAAACAAAATATACTTTTGTTGGTTTTTTTCTTCTTACCCTTTTTAGCAAAAATTTTCTTACGAATGGGAGGAAACCCTTGGACACCCCCCCCCCCCTCACTCTTTAAATCCACCACCGGAGAATATAGATAGCTAGGTGTTGGATCTTTGATCAGAGGTATCTCAATTTTAATCAATAAATAGATTAAAGGAGCGGGGAATCTATGTATGCATCTATATATAGAGAGAGGTTTTTTCCTCTCTTTTTTCTATTTATATCTATTCATTGATTTAAATTCGGATAACTGTGCTTGGATCCACCTACTTGTGACTCAGGTTTATAATGTTGGATTCGCCGTGTTTGAATATCACGTGACTGGGTGTACAGGTGCCAAAGAGTGAGTTGTATTCATATCGGCACGATATCGGGGTCCATACTTGCACACATCGTCAAGGTGGAAACACGCAAAATTATGAAGATGCATGTACAGAGTGATGTAGACTGGTAATGATTGATCAATTTATCAGCTGTTTATTATTATATTGATAATTCATAGTTTAATCCTATACATTTAATTAATATAATCATTTAAAAAGTTAAGTTCGGTTGCAGAGCGTTCGTTTCCTAACCAGGAGGACGTGAGTGCCAGTCCTGCTCGTGGCATGGCAGCATCAAACCTAAGACGTAAAGATAGGTAGTGATTACTCCTTCGCCAAACGCTCGGTATTTAGAAGTTAGAATCACGGGTCTTTCAGATATAACCTTAAAAACGGAAGTTCCGCGTTGCGGCAGGCGTTGGCACTTACTGCTGCGGTCTTGAGCGCTAAGCATGTCTAAATATGTGATGTGGTGACATCTCAGTATTAGTGATAAATTCTCGATGGAACGTAAAACAAACAAATCAAACATTAAGGTAATTCGGTGTATCTGAAGTTTGAGAATACGTGTAAGGTGTAAATGTTCAGTACGTTGTATGGATGTTGCGGGGTTGTCCCATACAAACAAAATCTTTTAAAACCAAATCTACCGACGGGCGTAATATTTGTTTGTTTGTTTTACGTCTCGTCAAGAATTTTTCACTCATATTGAGACGTCACTAGCTGTAGGTGAAATACCACAAATTAGACCTATGCTTAGCGCTCAGGGCCGTAGCAGTGAGGGTTCTTCAATGTGCCAACGCCTACCGTGACACGGGACCTCCGTCTTTAAGGTCATATCCGAAAGACTCGTGATTCGCACTTCTAAATGCCGAGCGTTTGACGAAGGAGCAATCACTACCTATTTTTCGTCTTAGGTTTGACGCGGTCATGGCATGAGCGGGGCTCGAACTCCCGGTTACGAAGCGAACGCTCTAACCACTAAGCTACCGCGACCAGTACGGGCGTAATATAATATAAACGTGGTGAAAACTAGTCAGTAATCACGTGATTTCTAAACCCGCGACAATGTCAAGCGACAATGATTGTGAGCATTGCATTTTTTTCTTTTTCTATGAATTTTTACAGCAACTGAAGACTTCTGCGTTTGTATTGAGAGTCGTCACGGTATCTGTACATGTTAAGAGGAATACTGGAACTTCCAACTGCATTATTAGAAGACATCTAACGAATTCAAGATGGAGATGACATCAAAGGTAAGCATTATTTAATTTATTGATGTTAGGTGCCTTTTTTTTTAAGCTCACCAAATTTAATTCACAATTTAATCACTGGGTCAAATTTAATCAAATTTGCCACAAATCACGCTTGTGTAAAGAGATTTCAAATTTGTACAAATGAAAGGTAATACCCCCTGCAAAAAATAAGGTGGGGTGATTTAAGTCATTTTATCAAGAACCACTGGCAACCAAGGTTGAGCAGTGTTTGAAATAGGGTAGGGTCATATTTAGAGTGCCAAATTACCAGAACCTTAAATAATTATAGATATTATTGTTTGAAGGTATCATAATTCAATTATTTCTCTTGTCATTTGAAATATTGCATGCATCAAATCAATTATTACTCCCTTCAATTAAATCTAATCCACTTCAATTCAGTAATTACTCTCATTAATTGAATCAATGTGCTCATCAATTCAATCCATGAGAACAATGATTGATGCGAGCAATGAACCGAAAATTTTATTAAATTGAATCCCTATGTCCAAGGTAATTGTTTGTGTTAAGATTTTTTTTTTTTGTCTAACGTACACATGTGATTGAATCTTTTGAAAATTAATGTTTGTGTAAGGTGGAATGATATACCTAGTGATTTTTTTTCTGTACCAATTTCTCAAGCATTTATTGAACCATCTGTAATGACCTAAGATCATAATTAAAGTTATCATTAATTATTTAAGATATCATAAATTCTCTAATTGCACTTGTCTTTCATTTGTAACAATTTTTTTAAAGAAAATTAGATTTCATCATTTTTCAATTGTATGCTATTTTTGTCTGAGATAATTTTGTTTGTAGACCATATCTGATTTAAAATATAATAAAACAATTTAAATCATCATACATTTTAATCATATCAGAAAAAAATGGGTTTATTGCATGAAACTTGAATTTCTTGACAACTGTTGGTAAAATCTGTATCAATGTGTATAAATAGAACATGTACATTATTGATATGCTTAAGTCAAATATAAAAAAAAAATGAATTTGAGCCATATATGTATTTTTTTAAGTCTTGGTTTAGAAATTGGGAGCATTAACTTTCTTAGAATAGCAATACCAAAACAACCTAATACTTTTTTGCAAGACGGTTATGCAATGAATAAATATTTTTGTCCAAACTTTATATTTCTTAGTCAGATAAGTAAGAAATGACATCGAATTAAATTAAATGTTAATACAGTAATGTATCTTAATATGATTTAGCATACAAGTAAACACTACACAGTAATAAACACACAAATAAATACTACACACAACAATACACACCAATAAACACTACACACAGTAATAAACACACAAATAAATACTACACATAACAATACACACAAGTAAAAACTACACAGTAAACACTACACAGTAATAAACACACAAATAAATACTACACATAACAATACATACAAGTAAACACTACACAGTAATAAAAATACAAATAAATACTACACATAACAATACACACAAGGAAACACTACACACAGTAATAAACACACAAATAAATACTACACATAACAATACACACAAGTAAAAACTACACAGTAAACACTACACAGTAATAAACACACAAATAAATACTACACATAACAATACATACAAGTAAACACTACACAGTAATAAAAATACAAATAAATACCACACATAACAATACATACAAGTAAACACTACATTGTAATATACACACAAATAAATACTACACATAACAATACACACAAGTAAACACTACAGTAATAAACACACAAATAAATACTACACATAACAATACACACAAGTAAACACTACACAGTAATAAACACACAAATACTAAACATAACAATACATACAAGTAAACACTACACAGTAATAAACACACAAATAAATACTACACATAACAATACATACAAGTAAACACTATACAGTAATAAACACACAAATAAATACTACACATAACAATACATACAAGTGAACACTATAAAGTAGTAGTAAACACACAAATATATTGATTGATTGATTGTTGTTTAAATTCCCGCTCGAGAATTTTTCACTCATATGGAGACGTCAGCATTGCCGGTGAAAGGCTGCAAAATTTAGGCCTATACTTGGCGCTTATTGCCTTTGAGCAGGGAGGGATCTTTATCGTGTCACACCTGCTGTGACACGGGGCCTCGGTTTTTGCGGTCTCATCTGAAGGATCGCCCCATTTAGTCACCTCTTACGACAAGCAAGGGGTACTGAGGATCTATTCTAACAGACCCCATACCAATACACACAAGTAAACACTACACAGTAATAAACACACAAATAAATACTACACATAACAATACACACAAGGAAACACTATACACTGTAATAAACACACAAATAAATACTACACATAACAATACACACAAGTAAACACTGCACACAGTAATAAACACACAAATAGTCCCATGGAGATCCGGGTTGTTAGAATGGATTATCAGTATCCCTTTCTTGTCGTAAGAGGCGATTAAATGGGTTGTTGTTTCGGATGAGACTGCAAAAACCGAGGCTCTGTGTCACAGGAGGTGTGGCACGATAAAGCTCCCTTTCTGCTCAAAGGACATAAGCACTGAGCATAGGCCTAAATTTTGCAGCCCTTCACCAGCAATGGTGACGTCTCCATATGAGTGAAAAATTCTCGAGTGGGACGTTAAACAATACATAATCAAGCAATCAATACTACATATACCAATACACACAAATGTACACAACACAAAATAATAAACACACAAATAAATAATACACATTGCAATACACATAATTGAAGACAACACAGTAATAAACAAATAAATACTACACATAACAATACACACAAGTAAACACTACACACAGTAATAAACACACAAATACTACACATAACAATACACATAAGTGTACACACAACACAGTAATAATCATAAATACTACACATGTACATAACAATAAACATGTGAACACTACACACAGTAATAAACAGTTTATAAATCTAAAATCGGAAACTCGAGTTATAATCCGAATTTTCAATGAATATATGATTTTCATAGGTGGTGCACCCCACAGTGTTAGTCAACCCATTTTTGGCAATTTGATTAAAACAATACCCTTTTCCGTAGGAGCATAAGGAGAAGGAAGGACCAGACTGCATTTTCAGCGATAAAATAGATACGCTCCGAATTAATAACCATGTAAAAGTGAAATTACACTATTGGAAAATTCTATCATAATAATTGTCTTATGTTAAGACCTGGTTTATGGTATTCAAATTTTGTCATGCGGATAATTTCAATTGTCGGTATGATTGTCGTGCAGATAAAATCCGTATTTAGCATGACCTAAAAAATAGAATATCTGTAACATTCTTACCTACATTTTGATAATCCTGATTTTAGGTATTCGATAAGTTATTTTTTAATAAATTCAAACTCATCCCTTGATTATAAACACATTATACTATTGTAAAACCATTATTTTCATTACTTTGGGTTGTATAGTGTATGTTTCTTCAGAACAGAAATGCCTGGAAAAGGTCCAGTTTTATCATTGTTGATTTCTTAAATGCTGGGCAAAACTCATCTCCACCGTATTAAACCTAATAAAGCAGATGTTGACATTTTGGGAACATACTTTGTGCTGTCAGTAGAGAAAATTTCCAAATGTAGATTTTCAATTGTTACATAGAAAACAAAAACAAAGTTCCCTGTAAGATCACAACCAAAGAGGATGCTTACAAACACTATGAGCCTTTGACCAAACAAACGAGGAACTAACAGAATTTATTTGAACTTTACAGAGCCTGCGGAGATGAAGACTGGACACTTTCACAATGCTTAGAAAATTAGTAGTCCTCAACAGGCGACCTGATCACAGGAACATTCCCTGTATCTCGCAGCAGAAGAAGAGGGTCCCTCACTGCATGATTCCTCTCGGGAGACAGCGTTTATACGGAGCAGGTACATTTTTTTTATCTGTATGCCCATATTATAGGGCAGAAATCCCTGGGTATTACATGTCTCTCTTAGACTTTTCATGTTACGATATTTTTTATTCTGTTGTACAAAGGCGGATCCAGGAATTTTTGAATGAGGGCGTTCTACCGTTAAATTTGGTTATCAAAGTGCATTGATTTACTTTTTTAGCAAAATAATCTGACAAAAAAGGGGGGGGGATCCAACCTTCAGCCCCCGCACCTGGTTCCGCCCCTGCAATGTTCTTGTATAAGGGAGGGGGTATTTAAGTTATCTCGCCTACGTCAGCACAGTATTAGGAACCGTTAAATTCATTAGATCCCTACATAGTACCTCTTTCTTTCTTACTCTCACAGAAGTATGTTATTTAGACTCCTGAATTTTTCTGGTTCGTGTCATGTTTTTGTTTACATAGGTTAACTATTTTTTAAAGCAATTTTTGGAAGTCGTAAGTTCATTCTGAACACTGTTAAACATTTTTTTAGTGTTTGTCAATCTCATTTTGTTTTCAATATAATATATTTTCTGTTAAGTCATCTATATGTAAACAAAAACATGACACAAGCCTTAATTGATTACATAACAAAGAATTGGGAGTGCTGTCTTGCTTGACTGACATTCAAATTTTTGATGACCTTCAAAAATATCTTAGTTAAACACTGACAATGTTAAAAATGGGGGAATGAAATTTGAAGAAGTTCAGGCCAATGCCTCTTTAATTGTGTTTCACACACAGAGCAAGAGGATTGTGAGGTTTTTCGTTAACGCCTTGCCCCATTCCAAAGGTCTTCATGATGTGTACAAATTTAATTCTACACTTCATTTCAATGTTTACGTACCTCCTTTTTAATTAATAATAAAGATATTCCCTATGAAAAAAATCAGATGTATTATGATAATAATAATTGGTGGGAAAATATTTCAGTAGTGTCGAGAACTGAATGAATTGTTTCCCCTTTTTTGAATTCATTTATCTTTATTTTTTAGCTGAGCAGATCAACGCTGGAACTGAGATTTCGTCTTTGAGTCGGAGTGAAATTGCCATTCTAAGACAGTCCCCATGATGTCACAAAGAGTGAAACGAAAACTTGTTCTGCACTTGTTTATTGAGGAAGTAGGCTTTAACGTCTTGAAGTTCAGTGTTAAAGTTAGGATTTATTGAAATTTGATTAGAGATTGTGTCCATGTGCTTTTCAATAAGTACCTTAGTTATGAAAGTTTTTGGACTTGTAGTCAGAACATTTTGATGAATTCAGACTTGGAATTATTTTGGAATTTGAGTTGGAAATCTCAAGGAATATAGCCAGGAATTTAGTAGAGGTGCATCAATTTTAGTAATGGTATTTTAACTTTCCTCCTGAAGGATTAGGAGAAAGTTTTCTAAGAAGGCTTTAGTCTGGTTTTTACTTTCCAACGTAAGAGTTTTTGATGGAGCTGGCTAGTGATTACTGACTTAGACTAAACTGAGACTTCATAGTTGTTAATATTTGCTGTTTTTGAGATTACAATATTACTAAATGGTAAACTTGAGATGTGAGTCTATGTTTTGGTTGGGAATCTGACAGTTTTTTTAATATATTCCCATGTTATTCGTTTGACCTTTGGTTAGTGGGCGTGTTTGGCTTTGATGTTCCTTGGCGTCATGATTGTGGTGAGCATTGCTTTGGGATGGACAAGTTTCTGATTGGGAGAGCCTCCCTGCATGTTGAAGGGGGGAGGGAGTGGGGCCCTTAGAGAGAGTAGGACCCATAGAGAGCGTGGGGCAGCGTTGGAGAGTAGGAGAGAGGGACGGCTGCAGAAATCCCGGGGGCAATGGCCCTTTGACTGCGGGGTGGTGACCAGGGGAGGAAGTGTCTGTTCCACCACGACAGCATCGGGGTTGTTTCTAGGTATCGTCAGTTGGATTTGTAATTCAGATTAAGGTGAATTGGTGCCACTGGTCTGGTGAAACTTCTCTGATGTCTGCTGGAGCTGTATGAATTTCAGCAGCCGAGTGTTGGTGCTGTGGGTCCTGTGAGTCAGACAAGTAACCAAGATGAAGAGGAAGTGGGCCTCTAGAGGGCAGGTGGTCATGGTGAAACAGGCCAATTTGTAGGTTTACAGACTGAGATATCTCATGGAATTCAGACATTGTGAACCCATAGCTGATTGATTTGGATCCTCTGAGTGAGATGGGATCCCTGGTGCTGACAAACTGTAGAGTCAAGGTGTTAAGGCTGAAATTTGTTTAGGGAGTTACCCATTGCCACCATTCATCATAGAAGGAGCAGAGCGACCTATTGTGGGAGGGGAGGGTCTGGTGTCATGCTTTGGAGGGAGAAGTCCGTAAGGTCCAGGTTCAGGAGAGCCCTCGGCTCCATCTAGACATCCTTCAAACGATGCAGGAGGTGATTTATCTGGCATTTATGGTGTGGTCGACGGAGCGTTGATGGAAATGAATGGCCATATAGTGTTGGCTATCTGGATGACTTTTGAGGGGTTGGTTGGTTTCCAACAGTCTGGACGCTCTGAGTTCAGGGATGGTTCTGTGAGTGGGAGTACTTATGATTGTCTTGCGTGTAGCATGGTGTGGTGGGTGCCGGTTTTATTCTGGAATCAGTGGAATCCTCCTTCATCTTCAGAGGAGGAGGAGCCAGAACACTGCTTCACGAAGGTCATCCAGCAGCTGAGGGTCATTCAGCAGTGTTAGCATGCAGGCCAGTGGGTTCTGTCGGCTGGCACTCTGAGGTTGGGGGTCCAGCCTGAGACTGTTGGCATTTGCGGCGGTGGCTGGGGGAGGGGAAGTCTAATGCAGCAGACTTGGGGCAGTGGCTCACATTTGGCAGTGGATGCGGGAGGGGGGGCTGAGTGAAATCCTTCCGGGGTTGCAGGAAGTAGCTGGGGAGTTGTGTGTGGGTAGCTATCTGCCTCTGTCCTGAGTAACTGCAAATACCTGTTAGGGGAACTACATGTTGGATTTGGCTAGGTTGGGGCTGCCAAGATGAACATCATGCAGTTCGCTCAAGGAGGCCAGCAGCTGGAGAACTAGCGGAGGAACCTGCTGAGCAGTTTCAGTTACATGGGGGGGGTCTGTGGAAATAGAGGTGCTTCGGTTGGACGTGAGGGCCTGCTGGTGTAGTTCCTTCTTGCACTTCCCGATTACGTGGCAAGAGTCTGTGGTTGGCCAGGGGACCATGGGTCATGGAGAATGCTGTGTGTTGTGTGGTGTGTTATCTGGATACCATATGATTTCCTTGCATTTGGAAGGGTATCGATGGGGAGGGGCGGCGGAGGACGGAGGAGGGGTCTTGATAGACGGGGTCCAGATGGGAGGGCGACTGGATCAGCGGAGAAGTGGCACGCAGGAGGAGGTTCTGTTCAGCATGAAATTGGGGTGGATGCTTTCTGCACTGTTAGTCATGATTCAAGTGGTAGGGATTGGATGAGCCGGTTGTCGGCTCTTGTTCAGCAGATGCAGTTTGGTGGGAAGTCGACTTGTCCCAGTCGGTGGCCGACCCAGAAGAAAGGTGACCCTGTGCTGATTGTCAGAGCCATGACTGAAGGTGAGGCAGACTCTCAGGCTTCAGGTAGGCATTTGAGATGTCAGTCATGAGGGGTAGATGGTGGAGTTTGCTTTGCCTACGGGCAGTGTGTGCACTTCACCAGGGACTCTCCGGAGAGTCTTGCAAGAAGCTCTTTGAAGTGGGGGGACTACAACAGGACTCTTTGGCGTTTTTTTCGGTTGTCATCATCAACCATCCAGTAGTGTCGTATGAAGTGAGGAGAAGACAGTTCTTCCAAAAATAGCCTATTTATCTGGTTTGACTCCTGCAATTAGTACATTTCAATGTACATTATTTTGGTTATTTGGAATTCACATAGGAGTTGTGATGTCCTCAGTCATTGGTAGTTTACATTCTCGTTTGATACACTTGTTGAGAGATCTTGGGGTCTAAACACACGTAGTTTTCTTGCTTTTTTCAATAATGACCTATGAGTTGAGCCAACCAGTGGGTTCATCCACTTTTCTAATGATACCTTCTGTTCCATTGTATCCAAAGTTTTGCTCAACGTACTTCTCAGAGTAATTGGAATATTTTATTTTGGAAGATGAATTACTGGATTGAAAGATTTGTCTGACTTTATGTTGTGGGTTTTTTGCCTAAAACATCCCTGTCCTTTGAATATTATAGAGAATTCTTTGGTTAGGTTTTATAAATTGGATTGTACAATCATTGCCACTTCGAGGAGTCCTACGTCATGAGATGCCTTGAATCCAAGCAATTGACTTTGGTTTGTGTCAGTTATATAAAGGTCTAGGTGTTTGTTTTATAACTTTGTGACATTTCCCAGTAACTTTGATTTTGTCTCCCGGGTAACTTTTGATGTTTGTTTTGATGAAGTAATGCTTTGCAGTTTTCCTTTTTGGTTTTGTCAATGATGAGAGTAACGCTTTGCAGTTTTCCTTTTTGGTTTTGTGAGTGACACATCAAGGTACAAGTTCATTGTTATTTCTATCTCTTTCATTTTTCAGAGAGGTTTTCATCATGTGAGAAATCCATTTCTTGGGGTTGCTTAAAATGACCAGCCATTTTTCACTTTTCTACTCCAAATAAGAAATCGAAAATTTAAAAATCCCCAGATATATGTCATAGTCACAATAATTCTGACACCATGTTATATTTTCATTATATATGTACGAATACATAAAACCAAGATCGTTATACTTCAGTAAAAACAAAAGCAACAAAGCACATCAATACACTGTAGGCAGTAATTCATACAATAACACTAAATAAACATTAAATCACTACATTGACTTTGTTGCGATTATTGTATACTATAAACAATTGTTGTGAGAAGAAGGAGGGTAGTGTACCATACCAAAGACGTTATTAAATAGTGTTATTTTATGCAGAGTTTTTGAACTTGATAGTGCATATCTATTATTAACAGTTTGTATGTAATTAGGTGTTATTGACACTTGTTTTTCAGTGATTTGTTTCATCATTTTATGTGGTTTAAAGATGCTCTGATATTCATTAGTGATGTGCAATATTTTGTGCACCTGTTTCGTGTGTGTGTTGGGATCATCTGAACATAGCTGATAAGTTGCAGTATATTTTTGAGTTTACTAATCATATTTGAGATCTTCCAGCAATATTCTAATACAGATACTCTAGTTTCATATTGGTAGTCTTGCTTACTTGCAGTTTAACGTATTTCCAATTTAATTATTGGATTATAGGATTTGTAATTTTGGTTGTTTGTTAAGGATGTCGAGTTTGATAAGAAAGTTCTCGGAATTGGAGATGGTGTGTTTGGGGGTGTAAAGGCGTTGGAGTGTTACCTTTGAGCATATCTTGTTATGAAATCTTGGGTTGTTGGATGAAACAGTAGTTCTGGGGTAATTAGCAGCTGCAATAGACTTTCTTACTCTGCAATGCAGAAGAGTTCAGTTGTTGATGGAAGGAAAAAAATCAATGGAATCTAAGTGTATAGAGGTTAGAACAGGTATTTTGGGCCAACTTTGCAGTGATAATTTGGGTGTTTTGTATTTGGACTTGCAATGAATCATTTTTGAGTCTAATTCTTAAAGAGAGGTATTTTTTGGAAATTTTGTATGAGTTTGATTTTATTGGGAATTTTTGTCATGATCTGCAGTTGTTTACTACAGAAGTAAACATTGTTGGAAGCTGGTCTTGGAAATTATTGATGATTTTGATGAATTTCAGACTAAGAATTAGAAGGTTAATTCGTTTGCTACTAATAGATTATTATTTTTCATTCAATTCCCAACACTACAACAAATTGAAAGAGCTGACAAGCTGGATCAAATGGTAAATGAAAACTAACAACAAGTGAAATGGTATAAGGAATAAAGTCTTAGTGTAAGTAAATTTCTTATGAATGCAGTGTCTAGATATCTGGAACTCAAGCACACACCGTTATTTGGACATTGCAGTCATGAGAATCTGTGTTAAAATGTGCGATGATTAAATTGGTATAGTAATTACAAAACAGAATGCTATCAAATGGTGAATGAAAGTAAAATGGTATGATAAATAAAATATATATAAAATCTTACAGTAAACTAATTTCTTGTGAATGCGGTGTCTGGATATCTGGAACTCAAGCACACACCGTTATTTAGACATTGCATTTATGAGAATCTCTATTAAAGTGTGCGATGATTAATTTGGTATAGTAAATACAAAACAGAACGCAATCAAATGGTGAATGAAAACTAACAGCAAGTGAAATGGTATAAGGAATAAAGTCTTAGTGTAAGTAAATTTCTTATGAATGCAGTGTCTAGATATCTGGAACTCAAGCACACACCGTTATTTGGACATTGCATTTATGAGAATCTGTGTTAAAATGTGCGATGATTAAATTGGTATAGAAAATACAAAATCGAATGGAATCAAATGGTGAATGAAATATATCAGTATGTAAAATGGTATGATAGATAAAATATATAAAATCTTACAGTAAACTAATTTCTTGTGAATGCGGTGTCTGGATATCTGGAACTCAAGCACACACCGTTATTTAGACATTGCAGTTACGAGAATCCTCTTCTATTAGGTGTTAATATTGTACTATGATTAAATTAGTAAACACCAAATGCAGTTTCAATATTAAAAGAAGTGAAGCTCTTTCACACTTCTGTGTTCTCCTACTGTGCTGAGTCTCTCTTAATCAGTTTACTGTAACGCAATGCTTACTATAACCTAGATTCCAAAGAAATCATCAAAATCACGCGTCTCTTCATAAATGTTCTCAACTGAATTTACCGCACTTTTTTGTGGGAAGATATCTATAAATTCCTAGGTTCCTTACGTAAGTTAAATTCTCAGATTTACCCAGTAATAATGAAATTCATAGACATCAAATACTAATAACAATGAAGGCTAGATTATGTCAGCGGACACTTGTCAGCTCTTTCAACCCTTCCCCGTGTGGATCCGGGATGTTAGAATAGATCCTCAGTACCCCTTGCTTGTCGTAAGAGGCGACTAAATGGGGTGGTCCTTCCAATGAGACCACAAAAAACCGAGGCCCTGTGTCACAGCAGGTGTGGCACGATTAAGATCCCTCCCAGCTCAAAGGCCATAAGAGCCGAGCATAGGCCTAAATTTTGTAGCCCTTCACCGGCAATGGTGACATCTCCATAGGAGTGAAAGATTCTCAAATGGGTTGTTAAACAATGTATAATCAATCAATGAACCCCCTCTCTCACAACATTTGTTTGTGATACTTTAAATATTCTGTCAGTCAGTTTGGTCTGCAAGTGTCAGAGATTTGCAGGCCATTTTTAATATTTCTCAGTCATCAACAAAATAAGTTTTTGTTTACATGTACTTATACACATTTTTTTAAGTGATATACAAAGCTAAAAATGCTAGAAAAAAAATTGTGTTACTGATTATTACAGAACTTTTATCAGACATTTACAATTTTTGCCAGTAAATCCAACAAACCTGGCAAGTTTCACAAACTCTGCCATAGTTATGATAAGGTCCATGTGACAATGTACATCAGTGAATGCATACATGTTAAGACATTGATGCTATCATTAAAAAATCTTACTATAATGTACAAGTAAAGTTCTGAAATGAAATATAATGATAATATCAATAATGAAAGGAATCACCACAGTTCAGTGTGAGATTCACACACACATACACTCGCACAGAAACACGCACACTGAGATTGAATCTGAAACCTGACTTTCCCCGTTTCTCTTGGAGGTTGGTCATTTACACTGGTTAACTGCAAGTGTGGTCGTACATCGATTGGTCACAAAAGGCATTTTTGTTGGTTGGTTTGTAGCGTTGGATTGCTCCTGTACCAGTTTCTTTGTGGGTCACTCCCCGATCAACGAGAGTGACTCACTCTAGTTTGACAATGAGTGGGTCAGAACTGGAGGTGAGTTTCGATTGAGATCTGCCTCATCACCAGTTCATAGAATACTCATTGATCATTGTTGGTGGCGGTAGGAAAATGTTGGGGAGTCCTCTTGGAATCTTCCCTCACTCTATCGAGCTTCCTGCAAGTTTTTATTTGGACAGTTTCTGGCACAGGGCATGTATTGGTTGCAAGCAAAGCACATTCTGTCATTTGCTTCGCTTGGTTGATATTTTGGATGTTTCCCAGGTGCTTGTGAGTTTCCTTTATTTTCAGGTATGGTTCTGGTATTCTGCATAAGGTTATTTCTCTCCTGAGAAAGCCATTGATTAGGAGAAGTTGATTTCTCATTAAATTGAATCTGCTGGACAAGGGCAAATAACTGGTTCACCAACTTTTTGCTGTCTGAATTATAATTGGTGGTATTGGATGCATCTACTCCAGGTTTGTACTGAACAGAGTTCCCTCTTGTGTGTTGCTTTTCTGCTGGTTTAGTCAACTTCTTGTCAGGATTCTGTTTATCTGGACCGTTTTCTTGTCCTGTTGTTTTCTGGTCCTTCCTATCGACACCTTCCCGAATGTGAGGATATCTTGTGGTCTCTAGGTAATGCACTACATAATGCACAGCTTCTTCTATGGTCTCTGGTTCCTTGTTCAATTTTGCATGGACTCTTGCCTTGTGGTCACCAAGTCCAAGAAGGAACCTTCATAGCAGGTCATCCTGTTTAATTGAAGCACTTCTGTTCTTGTAGGTCTTGTCATCTGACTGTTTCAGTTCAGCAGCACATTCCTCTGATGGCTCCCCTAGTTGTTAGTTTCCTTGAGTGAATTGGATAATGTACATCATGGAAGTTTCAATTTTGCCAGACTGACTGTGTAGTTTCTTAAGCAGGAATTTGTATTACTCGGTACAGAGGTACATAGCTTCCTGTATGCAAACTCACCAGCTACTCCCTGTAACCTTGGAAAGACTTTACACATCTTTTCCTCATGTGTCTACTGGTCAATGTTGGTTTCTGCCTCAGGTCTGTTGTACCAGACTTCCCATTTCTCAGCTGTAGCTGTGAATGTTGGTAGCTTCAGGCTGGACTTTTAACTTTGGTGGGTTGGTTGCCAGACCTCATTGGTTTGTATGCTGGTGTTGCTGACTGACCTTTGGTTGGTGGATGATGTTCTGTGAGGTAACGATCTGGTTTTTCTTCTTCTGAAGATGAAGGAAGCTTCCGTTGATTTTGGGGTGAAATTGACACCTGTTGCATCTGCTTGTTGCAAGGTAGTCAGAGGTTCTCCCACTCATAGCACTGTTCTTGAATTTGGAATGATCAGGTTGCTGATGGCTAACCAATCCTTCAGTTGCCGTCTGGATAGCCGATACTGTCTGGCTGGTCATTTCCATTAATGTTCCTTTGACTCCACTATAGATACTAGATGATTTGTCTTCTGCATCATTGGAAGGATGTCTATTTGAAGTTGCGGGTTCTGTTGAATCTAGGTTTAACAGACTTCTCCTTCCAACGTGTGGCAATGGACTTGATCTTCTCACGGTAGGTAGTTCTGCTTCTCCAGTGATAAATGGTTGTAGTGGGCTACTCCATAAATGAACTTCACCTCTAACATTTTGAATCTGTGGTCTGTCAGTATATGGGATTTCATTTCCCTCAGATGATTCAAATCATCAGTTGTGGTTTCATAATGTCCGATTTTTAAGAGAGCTCTCATATGTAAAATCTGTAAATTGGTGTGGTTCACTATGGCTTGTTTTCTAGTGGTTTTTCTTCTTTAACATCTTGGCTATTTGTCCGACTCACTGTATCTGTAGTAGTATCACGAGTCCGATGGAATTCATTCCGTTCTAGCAGTAACTAGAGAAGTTCTTTTCACTGGATTTATGGTATTAACTAACCTCGGTTTGAATTACAAATCCTACAGGTGACACCAAGAATTATCCCCTCTGCTGTTGTGACAAAATGGACCCTGCTTCCCTTCATCACTTCCCTGCAGTTAAGGAGCCAACGCCTCTCTGGGACCCTCGCTGGTAGGTACCACCATGCGTGTGGAGGTGCAGTCATCTCTCTCCCTTATTCCTTCTATGGCTCCCCCATGCTTTTCAACTTTTGAAATATCCATTCAATATGCCAGTGTGGAGACGCTCTAGGTATACTATTTTGTTTACTTTCAAAAACTGGAAGACATTTTTTAAATAGCTCAAAGCAAGATAAGCATTAATTGTGTCCTCTTTTCATTTATTCACTGTTTTTGAGTGTTTTTTCAGAGAGATTTGTGCATTAGAGGCAATATCCAAACACATGGAGGAGGAGGAGGAGGAGGAGGAGGAGGATGGGAGAAATGATGGCATTGCATGGAATGGAGTAGAACAGTGAATAAAACAGCACAGTGAAATAGCTAAGTAAACTAAATAGTAAATTATATGACTCAGTACTACAGTCAAGTAAATAGTAAATTATATGACTCAGTAATACAGTCAAGTAAATAGTAAATTATATGACTCAGTAAATGAATAAGGTCAGGAAATCTTGAATTTGTTTGGTACTACTATAGATTAAGACATCGGATAATAGTAATTTTTGACATTACCAATTTTATTATTGCTACCTCTGGGTATCTGGAATAGTAATATACCGATACTAGTACTTGTTTTCCTGTTGGAAATGGTCCACATAAATTCATTCCAATTTTTTCCATGGTACCTCTGGCAGTTTTGTCATTGTTATCGATGGTTGTTGATTTATTTTGCACAGTAACTGGCAAGAGTGAAATAAAAAAGTTTATTTCCACTCTGCATCCATTTTTGGCCACAATACTTTTTCTCATAGTAATGCATTTGATTTAATGACTCTTTGGAGCATTTTATGTGCAATATCTAAGTGTTCTTTTTTTTTGTAGACTCAGGGTAATGTAATTCAGTTCAGTTTCAAAACTATTGGCCCTGGTACTGACACTTCTCCACAGATACTGTAATATGGTTGAATTTGACGTGATTTGTTCCATGTTTCGGAGATTGTATTTTTGTGGACTTGCTGCAGTATCTGATATTTAATGTATTCTTTAATTTCATCCATAGATTGCATTTGAGTACTGAATGTCCTATCAGAAAACTAACATATTCCTTGGTGGTTGAGTTTTCAGTATTTACGTTATTGGTAAGGGCTTTCTAAGCTCACTTGAGCTTCTTAAAAAGCTTTTAATTTTTTGGGGGGGAATTGACTTTGATACCGTCTTTTGACAGTGTGTGTATTTTAGCTCCAATCTATAGAACTCGAATTTTTTCAAAGTTCGGAATTAGATTACTCTCCCAAAATTTTTCAAATACAGCGTACAGTGCATTGACATGATTTGATTTTGTTTTATCAAACATGTTTATGTTGTCTATAGGACTTGCTGAAATATTCGTTGGTATATCACAGTGGTGGAAGAAACTGCAATACAAGACACTTTATGGCAGACAAACATCGTAATATATCTTGAATTCTCATCCAAAGAATGCAGGTTTGAATAACAAGTGGTCCCCCATTCATATAGTGTTTCCTTGATATTTGAAATCAGGAATCTCTCATATTTTTGCATTGTTTGCTTGTCAACGCAAATTCTCACATTTTTGGTTGGCTTTCGAAATGTACACCCAAGGTGTTGGTCCCTCAGCATTTTCATTTACATCAAGCATTTCTAAGCCATTTATTTTCCTTTCTACGGTTTCAAACATGTGGTAGGGTAGGTGTCACATTGGTTGTGCCACTGGATTAACAGTTTCGTCTATGTGTAGCTTCAACTGGTAATGTTTTTGTTTAGCTTTCCAATCCCAACAAAACTATCTTCGTATTTCTGAACGATTTTGCATGTTGCCTGATTAGTTGATTGAACACGTTGCAGATCAATTCTAATCATTTTCAACCATTGGACGGTGTTTTTGCTGCTACATTTTCTGGGAATAACATGGCAATATGTTGTTTTTGAGTTGTATTTTACATTCACTTGTATAATTCCCCGTTGTTTCAAAGTTATAGCAGACTCAGATGCAAATATTTAAGAATTTGATTGTCTCAGATTTTTCTTTCCCAAGAATAATTTTGGAAAGCATCGCCATCTAAGATGTTAATACTGGCTCATGTGTCAATAATAACATTTGCAATTTGATTGTTGATTTGCTCCCAAGTCCTTTGTGGTAGAAATTTTGTGTTTTATCATACCGAAAGCAAATTCCTGAGTTCTTCATTCATTGTTTCCACCAACAAGATTTAGTTGCTTAGTTTTGCACATTTTTATACTCCCTTCATTAATGATGGGATGTATTATGTTAAGGTTCTGTCCATCCATTTGTCTGTACAGTAATATAATAGAAAATAGTACATTCAATGAAATATTACATTAAGTTTTATGATGAAGTAAAACATATAGCACAGTGTTTATAGTATATTTATATGACACATTTATACAAGTCCTTTTTAGTCTTCCATCTAAAATCAAGAAGATTATTAAGGCATTAAGTATTTTATGTATTCTGTATAATTTTGATTTGCGTTTTAGTGTAGTGTAAAGCGCTTTAGAGTATATTTAGATAAGGCACTATTTTAGTGTAGCATTATTATTATTATTATTATTATATTGTACACCACAGGGATGATACATGTTTCTGAAACATTTCTTGTTCATTCATATTCATCTATGGACTTCTCTTTTGTAATAGTTAAGAATTAAAATCTAGTTTCATTCATCTATTTATCAAGTTACATACATCTATACTGGGTTTCCTAATGATACGATAAATTTATTTTTTTATCTCTTTAGACATGAATGACCTTATTAACCTCAATCCTTCCATTGATGTTCTCTTTCTACTCGCCATTTCTTTCACCTTCTCCTTTGTGTAATTTCCAATACACAACAAGTCACATCTATTTTGTATTTAATAATGATAGGATAGTTTTCTTAAATTTTTATCACTCTGCTTCACTAGAAACATCAGCTATGTTTCCAAGCACATTTTCTGATATTTCTGTTCATGTGAATTATTTTCCCGTATGTATAATGATTGTGTAATTTTAAGGTTGCCGAATGACAGGATAAGTTTAGGAATTTTGTAAATTTTTGAGTTATTGTATAATCTTACCGAAGTTTATTTATAAATATGAATAAGTAGGTGTACAAATATATATATATACAACGAAAATTTTCTTGGATACCAGACTTAAAAACGGTGTGTGCATACAGTTGTTTTGAGTTCCAGATTTTAAGTCTGTGTGTTTCTGAGAATTTTCAAACTATGAATGTGTTGTCTTTTTGTTGCTAATTAAAGACCCCATCTCACATTTCCAATTATATCCCCTCCTCCCTATTTTACAGTACATATATTTTTTCCTTTTCAATTTTAGACCACAGGGGTCAAACACTGAAACATGGTCTGAAACATTTCATTCTCTTTCATATTCATCTATGGACACCACCACCCCTCACAATTGATCAGAAAATTTTGCTTAAAAAGGTCAAAGTAATGCTTTTGAGGGTTGACCACCACCACCACCCCTTGAGAACTAAAAGTAATTGTAGAACCTCCCTTTCAAAAATTCCAGGATCCCCACCTGTTAATAGCCTTGATCCTCCCATTAATATTCTCTTTTCTCCTCAACCTCTCCATCACCATCTCCCTCATGTGTAACTTCATTTTTTTCAACAAGTTACATATATTTATATATTTTGTATTTCATAATGATAGTGTAACTTATAATTTTATTCATTTGCTTAACTAGTAGCATCAACTATATTCTGATATTTCTGAGAAGTGTAAAAAATTTCCTTTGTGTATTTGTGAAAAGGATTGAGTAATTGTGAGGTCGTGGAATGACAGGAAAAATTTAGGAATGTTATGGGTTTTCGAGTTACTGCATAATCTTGTGGAAGTTCATTTATAAGTGTACATGGGATACTGTTAATTAGGAGAGAGTAATATATTTATACAGTGACTATTTTCTTGGGTACTAAATATAAGAAAGATATATATAAGTCTTGTGATGTAAAATGATTTCCAGTTCATGATATTTGGAATTTGATATATATCAATAAGTACACAAAGGGATACAGTTAGTAACAAGAGAGTGATATATTTACACAATGGAATTTTCTTGGATACCAGACTTAAAAACGGTGTGTGCATACAGTTGTTTTGAGTTCCAGATTTTAAGTCTGTGTTTCTGAGAATTTTCAAAATATGAATGTGTTTCATAATGGTAGGGTAACTTTTTTTTATATTTTCATCCATTTGCTTTACTAGAAACATCAGCTATATTTCCAGAAACATTTTCAGATCTATCTAGTCAAGTGTAAAACAAATTCCTTTGTGTATTTATAAAAAAGATTGTAATTTTGA
The DNA here is from genome assembly GCA_024699665.1 of Ostrea denselamellosa. NCBI lineage: Eukaryota > Metazoa > Mollusca > Bivalvia > Ostreida > Ostreidae > Ostrea > Ostrea denselamellosa. Next base: position 3,227,799 of record JAMZEH010000064.1, on the reverse strand, counting down.
GGTTGCTGAATGGCAGGATAAGTTTAGGAATGTTTTCAGATTATTGCGTAATCTTAATGAAGTTCATTTATGAATATGAATAAGTGTACAAGCGGATACTGTAAATGAGGAAAGAGTAATATGTCTATACAATAACCATGTTTGTATACTAAATTTAAGACAACTAAAAAAGGTTCCTATGTAAAAGGATTTCAAGTTCATGATGTATATAACTAGATGCACAAAGGGACAATTAGTAACAAGACAGTGATATATACATGTATATATACAATGAAAATTTTCTTGGATACTAGACTAGATGCTAGATACTGTGCTTACAGTTGTTTTGAGTTCCAGATTTTAAGTCTGTGTTTCCTAGAATGTTAGCTTTTTGTGCCATTTTAGTTATGTTGGATCTATCAGCAGCATTTGACGTTATAGATCACAAGATACTCTTCCACTGTTTAGAATATTCCTATGGCATTCCTATGGCATAAGTGGATCTGCTTTAGCATGGATAAGATCATATTTGACAAATCATTCACAACATGCACCAATCAGATCCATCTGTTCAAATGAAATGCATCTCAAATACGGAGTGCCCCAAGGATCTGTGTTGGGCCCAAGACTTTATTTTCTATTTTTGAAAGGGATTGCTGACAACACGGTATGGAATATCACTGCTACGCAGATGATACTCTAGTAAATCTTGTGATTGAACCACTAGATAGTTGGACTGACATATTAAGTCGCATGGAAACAAGTTTGGACGATATCAGTGACTGGATGTGATCAAATCTTCTGAAACTGAATCAGGATAAGACCGAATTGATTGTTTTCACCCCTAAACACCAGTGGAGAGACTTTTCGAACTGTCATCTTTATTTCATTGGTACTGTTGTCAGCGATGTTTCCTGTGTCAGAAACCTTAGTGTTATTTTTGATAAGACATTCACTATGGAGAAGCAAATAAGTACCACCGCTAAATCGTGCTTCTTCCACATTTGAAATATTGGATGCCTACTCTCATATATAACGAACAATGCCTGTAAAACTTTAATCAACTCACTGGTCAGTTCAGGATTAGACTATGGAAATGTGATGTATGGACTGCCAGCCAACACAACAAATTACATGTTCAGAACACAGCAGCTCGTGTTATATCTAGAACTAAGAAACATGATTAGATCACTCCCACGCTTGTTACTCGTCATTGGCTACCTGAGCGCTACCAATACCAGTATAAAATTCTGATGTATGTTTTGAAATGTCTCCATGGCAGTGCAACAACTTATTTACAAGACTTAATTCATGTCTACCAACCAACACATTCACTGTGATCAGAGAACTGTGCGTTACTAGTGTAAGCTCACATTCGCAACAAGACGTATGGCGAAAGGCATTTTGACAAATCAGCTGCCACACTGGAACAACTTGCCAATGGAACAACTTGCCCAGTCATTTGAGAAATGAACAATCTTTTTGTGTTTTTAAGAAATCTCTCAAAACACATCTTTTTAGACTGGTATATCAAGATTCTTAATTGTCTTTTATCGTGTATGAATTACTATTAAAACTCATCTTTATATGATTATGATTTTAAGTTATGAGCAGGTTTTATATGTATTGGATATTTTTTTTTTTATAGAAGTATAAGGAAAAAAAATGGAAAAAAAAAATGAAAAAAGAAAAAGAAGGAAAAAAAAACGAGAAAAAGAAGAAAACAAAACAAATAAGCAAAAAAAAAGAAAAAGTAAGGTGTGATGTATATGTGATGTGAAAATTTAAAGTATGCTTAAATGAACCATGTTATTCTTCTTATTTATCTTTGTGATATTAAATCTAATGCTCCATTAAGCATTTTATGTGTAACTTTGCTTTGTTTGATGTGATATATTGTTTTATGCAAGTGCTTAGATTAATAGTTGTAATGTTAGATAATGTGCTATATAAATACTTTGTAATAGTAATAATAATAATTTTGTCGCTAATTGCTCATATTTCCAACTATATCCCTTCCTCCCTATTTCACAATTACATGTAGCACTTGAAATAGAATAGTAGTTATTTAAAATAGAGTTCTAGTAAATAAAATGATACATTAAGAATAGTGGTGACCAGTAGAGTTAATGCATTGGGTGAAATATTGAGTAAATGAAATACTGTACAGTAGCAAATATACTCGTCATTTTTTTTTTTTTTTTTATTATTATTATTATTTGTGGCCTTTTTGCTCTCGGTGTCAATGAATGAATTCAGGACTACATGGGTGAAACTATTTTCTCTCCTTGAAGATTTTTCTACTACACTTTTAAGATAGAGATATAGTTCTGTAATTACTAGCAACTTCCTTCGACCCTTTTAGTGTACTAGTATTGCATTAGATACTTTCCATTAATTGTTAAAGTGACAAATTGAAAAGTGTACTAAATGAAGATGTGCAAGTACATGAGAAGCTTGAATTAAGTGTTGGGTTAACATTGTAGGAACCAGCTGCTTTATTGGTATTGATGATTTGTAAAACATTTTCGTCTTGGGAAGAAATTCATATTGTAGAAATTGTCGGAATTACCGTTGTGTACAGAAGAGAGGAAGTCAGTATTTGAGTCATCGACAACCGATTGAAAACAAAAGTATATACTGACTGATTAAATAGTTTCGTTGTTCAATGGCAGGCAAACTGATTTATTAGCAACTATCAGTGAAGGATATATACTCTGTTTTTTTAATATATTTTTTTTTATATTTAATTATTTTTTTATTTTTTATAATTTTTTTATATACTAAGTTTTTTTGGTGTTCGTAATTTTTTGCAACGAACACCGCCAAAATTGTCTTGGAGAAAGATTGTTAGATGGTGGTCTGCTCCAATGAAGTGTACAGGTGGCCAGTTTTTCCAATGTATTGAACATTTTGGCATTTAATTCCATCCATTATTGAAGTACTGTTGCAGTGTAAGATTTGTGTTACTTAGAATTTTTTGTGGAAGAAATTTGGATGTTTTTAATATTCCTGACAAATAGGTATATTTGGCAATTCTCGTACATGGTTAGCTTCCAGCTTCCAGTGTTTGGAGTAGTATTATTCAATTTGGAATGCACCAGGGTGATTTTTAAGTTGGGGACTCTTCTGTATGCTATGATTATTTTCCTCATTAATTCCTTTGTGTCTGGGTCCCCCCCCCCCCCCTCCTCCCTAAGATTGTGCTGAATTTGTTAATGTTTGATCAGAAATCTGGTTTTAACTTGTTGAACATGGTCACTAAAGGTATTTTTGTGATTTATTGTTTTCGGTGCATTTGTGTTATGAGTGTTTGTGCATATTACAAGGAAAATGCTGTCCCAAACTTTTTCAAGGAGTTATGGCCCTTTAACTTAGATTTTTTGATTCAATTACGTATGCGGGCGTATAATGTACCGGTGTGGATTGCCATGTTTCTGTATTTTTGGAAGCATGTAAAACACTGATGTCCATATTTGTTATCTGGTGTGGTGTCTGTTGAAAATTTGATGTCATTGATATTATTGTTCAATTTTCCATTGGCTTTTGTAATAGTCTTTCAGGTTCATAATTACAATTGCCCCACCTTTGTCGTCAGGTGTAATGATGTCTGGGTTGATTGTGGGGGTGGATAGGGCTTGGTATTCTTCAAATGACAGGTTCTGGTATGGAGATCTTTTGTTTTTCATTGTTTTGGGTACATTGATGGATTATTATGTTAATAAATGAATCGAAAAATAAGTTTTGCCACTTGGTGGTGTCCATCCTGATGCGAGGTGGAAAGGATTGATATTATATTTTATAGAGCCTTTTACTTGACAAACATGAAAGGCGATACATTGTAGGTAGAAATGACCCCTATTACTTTCGAGGTCATGGGTCAAACTAGGAATAGTAATATATTATGTCTTCTATGTATTAAGGATCATTTGCTTAATCAACACCAAACTTGGTACATTAGAACCTCTTAAGAAGTACATGACCCCATTTTATTTTGAGGTCACATGGACAAGGGTCAGTACACTCTGGACATAGAACATAGAATGATAGTCTTTTCAATATCTTGATATCCGTTTCCCTGACAGACTTTGTACACTGGTCCATCCTGATGTGTGTATCTTTTTTTTCTTGATAATTTCAAGACTTAGTAATTCATTAATATGAATGACACAGTGCATAGGGGAGATATAGTTAGTGCCATAACTGTGAAAATTTTTTTTGGATACTATTAAGAAAAGCTTGTGATACCATTTGTTTTGAGTTCCAGATTATAAGTCTCAGTGTTTTTTAGAATTCAAACCATGCATGTCTTGCCAACTCCCCCCCCCCCCCCCCCCCCCTCCTCCCTATTTGATATTTCAAAACTATTACTGAAGGAATAGTGCAGGTAAAACATGTATGAATTTGACACATCTTTGATAGGAATGAAAGGGATTAGCATCCTTAAGGGTCCATTGAGGTGTCTGCACATATTATTGTTACTCTGATTAAGATGAGCTTTGATTAAGTGTGGGCTTTTAGAGTTCCAACACTGGTGGCCCTACCACCTGTGATTGAGGTTTTTCTAGAGATTGGAGTCCACCAGGAGACATGGCATTACTTGTTGGAGGATTGTGGGAAGACAATGGGTTCATCGGGAGACCTGGCATTACTTGGTGAAGGATTGTGGGAAGACAATGAGTTCATAGGGACACATGGTATTACTTGGTGGAGGATTGTGGGAAGACGAGTTCATCGGGAGACGTGGCATTACTTGGTGGAGGATTGTGGGAAGACAACGAGTTCATCAGGAGACCTGGCATTACTTGATGGAGGATTGTGGGAAGACAATGAGTTCATAGGGACACATGGTATTACTTGGTGGAGGATTGTGGGAAGACGAGTTCATCGGGAGACGTGGCATTACTTGGTGGAGGATTGTGGGAAGACAACGAGTTCATCAGGAGACCTGGCATTACTTGGTGGAGGATTGTGGGAAGACGAGTTCATCAGGAGACATGGCATTACTTGGTGGAGGAGTGTGGGAAGACAACAAGTTCATCAGGAGACCTGGCATTACTTGGTGGAGGATTGTGGGAAGACGAGTTCATCGGGAGACATGGCATTACTTGGTGGAGGAGTGTGGGAAGACAACGAGTTCATCAGGAGACCTGGCATTACTTGGTGGAGGAGTGTGGGAACGCAATGTATCTGAGGTACGTAACTTCGAAATGAGCAAACAATATATAACACCGAAGGTATCCATGGCAACCCCGAAACGGTCATAATTACACCTTAGTGTGATATTGTACATATTGAAATTCCATGTACTGATCTAAAATATTTAGAACTAAATGTATTGAGATTTCTTTGATACAAGTAAAATAATCCATATAACGTTGAAGTGAAATGCCAGGACTGTCCATTAACTATTCATCATATTCTGGATAGGTCATTGAACAGTCTATGTGGAGTTGGTTAGTATATTTTACCTAAAGTTGAAGCTTATTGTACATGGTTTTCTACTAAAAGAAAAAAGCACACTTGGTATTGTAATTAGTATTTTGATCTGTATGGATTGACGCTGTAATGCTTATTCATAAAATATGAATTGAATTGAAACACCAATTTCAGTGAATGACTTTGTTTAAACTAGTGTACAGCAGACTAAAAATCTGTCATTTATATCTGCCATGTAAGCAACTGAACATCTAGAGGAAGAAATAGCTAGAAATATATACTAGGAAAAATATCAATTTTGTTATGATGCAATATGGTTGGCTTGTGGAGTGTCAGGTTTGTGAGGGTTATCTGTAAATAATCCTAGATAGAAACAAGTATTTTACTAGGTAAAAACTGTATGAATTTTTACACATCTTTGATAGGAATGAAAGGGATTAGCATCCTGTGTTGGTCCAATGAAGTGTCTGTACATATTATTGTTAATCTGAGTAAGATGAGCTATGATTAATTGTGGGCTTTTAAAATTCAAACACTGGTGGCCCTGCCACCTGTGATTGAGGTTTTTCTAGAGATACGAGTCCACCAGGAGACATGGCATCATTTGGTGGAGGATTGTGGGAAGACAATGGATTCATCAGAAGACCTGGCATTACTTGGTGGAGGATTGTGGAAAGACAATGGATTCATCAGGAGACATGGCATCACTTGGTGGAGGATTATGGGAAGACTGAGTTTATCAGGAGACATGGCATCACTTCATGGAGGATTGTGGGAAGACAATGGATTCATCAGAAGACCTGGCATTACTTGGTGGAGGATTGTGGAAAGACAATGGATTCATCAGGAGACATGGCATCACTTGGTGGAGGATTGTGGGAAGACTGAGTTTATCAGGAGACATGGCATCACTTGGTGGAGGATTGTGGGAAGACAATGGATTCATCAGAAGACCTGGCATTACTTGGTGGAGGATTGTGGGAAGACAATGGATTCATGCATTTTACATTCACTTGTATAATTCCCCGTTGTTTCAAAGTTATAGCAGACTCAGATGCAAATATGTAAGAATTTGATTGTCTCAGATTTTTCTTTCCCAAGAATAATTTTGGAAAGCATCGCCATCTAAGATGTTAATATTGGCTCATGTGTCAATAATAACATTTGCAATTTGATTGTTGATTTGCTCCCAAGTCCTTTGTGGTAGAAATTTTGTGTTTTATCATACCGAAAGCAAATTCCTGAGTTCTTCATCATTGTTTCCTCCAACAAGATTTAGTTGCTTAGTTTTGCACATTTTTATACTCCCTTCGTTAATGATGGGATGTATTATGTTAAGGTTCTGTCCATCCATTTGTCTGTACAGTAATATAATAGAAAATAGTACATTCAATGAAATATTACATTAAGTTTTATGATGAAGTAAAACATATAGCACAGTGTTTATAGTATATTTATATGACACATTTATATAAGTCCTTTTTAGTCTTCCATCTAAAATCAAGAAGATTATTAAGGCATTATTAAGTATTTTATGTATTCTGTTTAATTTTGATTTGCGTTTTAGTATAGTGTAAAGCGCTTTAGAGTATATTTAGATAAGGCACTATATAAGTGCATTATTATTATTATTATATTAGTTGTACACCACAGGGATGATACATGTTTCTGAAACATTTCTTGTTCATTCATATTCATCTATGGACTTCTCTTTTGTAATAGTTAAGAATCAAAATCTAGTTTCATTCATCTATTTATCAAGTTACATACATCTATACTGGGTTTCCTAATGATATGATAAATTAATTTTTTTTATCTCTTTAGACATGAATGACCTTATTAACCTCAATCCTTCCATTGATATTCTCTTTCTACTCGCCATTTCTTTCACCCTCTACTTTGTGTAATTTCCAATACACAACAAGTCACATGTATTTTGTATTTAATAATGATAGGATAGTTTTCTTATATTTTTATCACTCTGCTTCACTAGAAACATCAGCTATGTTTCCAAGCACATTTTCTGATATTTCTGTTCAAGTGAAAAATTTTCCCGTATGTATAATGATTGTGTAATTTTAAGGTTGCCGAATGACAGGATAAGTTTAAGAATTTTGTAAATTTTTGAGTTATTGTATAATCTTACCGAAGTTTATTTATAAATATGAATAAGTAGGTGTACAAAACTATATATATATATATATACAACGAAAATTTTCTTGGATACCAGACTTAAAAACGGTGTGTGCATACAGTTGTTTTGAGTTCCAGATTTTAAGTCTGTGTTTCTGAGAATTTTCAAACTATGAATGTGTTGCCTTTTTGTTGCTAATTAAAGGCCCCATCTCACATTTCCAATTATATCCCCTCCTCCCTATTTTACAGTACATATATTTTTTCCTTTTCAATTTTAGACCACAGGGATCAAACACTTTTCTGAAACATTTCATTCTCTTTCATATTCATCTATGGATCAATTGATCAGAAAATTTTGCTTAAAAAGGTCAAAGTAATGCTTTTGAGGGTTGACCACCACCATCACCCCTTGAGAACTAAAAGTAAATGTAGAACCTCCCTTTCAAAAATTCCAGGATCGCCACCTGTTAATAGCCTTGATCCTCCCATTAATATTCTCTTTTCTCCTCAACCTCTCCATCACCATCTCCCTCATGTGTAACTTCATTTATTCAACAAGTTACATATATTTATATATTTTGTATTTCATAATGATAGTGTAACTTTCTAATATTTTTATTCATTTGCTTAACTAGTAACATCAACTACATATATTCTGATATTTCTGAGAAGTGTAAAAAATTTCCTTTGTGTATTTGTGAAAAGGATTGAGTAATTTCGAGGTCGCGGAATGACAGGATAAATTTAGGAATGTTATGGGTTTTCAGGTTATTACATAATCTTATGGAAGTTCATTTATAAGTGTACATGGGATACTGTTAATTAGGAGAGAGTAATATATTCATACAGTGACTATTTTCTTGGGTACTAAATATAAGAAAGATATATATAAGTCTTGTGATGTAAAATGATTTCCAGTCCATGATATTTGGAATTTGATATATATCAATAACTAAGTACACAAGGGATACAATTAGTAACGAGAGAGTGATATATTTACACAATGAAATTTTCTTGGATACCAGACTTAAAAACGGTGTGTGCATACAGTTGTTTTGAGTTCCAGATTTTAAGTCTGTGTTTCTGAGAATTTTCAAACTATGAATGTGTTGCCTTTTTGTTGCTAATTGAAGGCCCCATCTCACATTTCCAACTGTAACCCCTTCTCTCTATTCCATGGTGATTCAGTAAATATAATAGTAGTACATTCAATAAAGTTGTAGATTCAGTGATACAATAAAGTACAAACAACACACTGCATATAACACATCAATCAATATAATACATTTGTATAAATCCTTTTCCATTGTACACCAAGGGGATCATACACGTTTCTGATACATTTCTTGTTCATTGAAATTCATCTGTGGGCATTGTTTGTAACGGTTAAGAATTAAAATCTAGTTTCGTTCATTTATTCATCTATATATTGAGTTATACATATCTATATTGGATTTCCAAATGACGGTTAAATTTAGTTTTTGATTTCTGTAGACATGAGCAACCTTAATGATCCTAATCCTTCCTTAAATATTCTCTGTTTACTCACCACCTCCTTTACCTCTCCCTCATGTGTCATTTCACTTACTTGACAAGTTGCATATATTTGTATTTCATAATAGTAGAGTAACTTTTTTGATATTTTCATCTATTTGCTTTACTAGAAACATCAGCTATATTTCCAGGCACATTTTCAGATCTATCTAGTCAAGTGTAAAACAAATTCCTTTGTGTATTTATAAAAAAGATTGTAATTTTGAGGTTGCTGAATGGCAGGATAAGTTTAGGAATGTTTTCGGATTATTGCGTAATCTTAATGAAGTTCATTTATGAATATGAATAAGTGTACAAGCGGATACTGTAAATGAGGAAAGAGTAATATGTCTATACAATAACCATGTTTGTATACTAAATTTAAGACAACTAAAAAAGGTTCCTATGTAAAAGGATTTCAAGTTCATGATGTATGTAACTAGATGCACAAAGGAACAATTAGTAACAAGACAGTGATATATACATTTATATATACAATGAAATTTTCTTGGATACTAGACTAGATGCTAGATACTGTGCTTACAGTTGTTTTGAGTTCCAGATTTTAAGTCTGTGTTTCCTAGAATGTTAGCTTTTTGTGCCGTTTTAGTTATGTTGGCTCTATCAGCAGCATTTGACGTTATAGATCACAAGATACTCTCCTACTGTTTAGAATATTCCTATGGCATAAGTGGATCTGCTTTAGCATGGATAAGATCATATTTGACAAATCGTTCACAGCATGCACCAATCAGATCCATCTGTTCAAATGAAATGCATCTCAAATACGGAGTGCCTCAAGGATCTGTGTTGGGCCCAAGACTTTATTTTCTATTTTTGAAAGGGATTGCTGACAACACGGTATGGAATATCACTGCTACGCAGATGATACTCTAGTAAATCTTGTGATTGAACCACTAGATAGTTGGACTGACATATTAAGTCGCATGGAAACAAGTTTGGACGATATCAGTGACTGGATGTGATCAAATCTTCTGAAACTGAATCAGGATAAGACCGAATTGATTGTTTTCACCCCTAAACACCAGTGGAGAGACTTTTCGAACTGTCATCTTTATTTCATTGGTACTGTTGTCAGCGATGTTTCCTGTGTCAGAAACCTTAGTGTTATTTTTGATAAGACATTCACTATGGAGAAGCAAATAAGTACCACCGCTAAATCGTGCTTCTTCCACATTTGAAATATTGGATGCCTACTCTCATATATAACGAACAATGCCTGTAAAACTTTAATCAACTCACTGGTCAGTTCAGGATTAGACTATGGAAATGTGATGTATGGACTGCCAGCCAACACAACAAATTACATGTTCAGAACACAGCAGCTCGTGTTATATCTAGAACTAAGAAACATGATTAGATCACTCCCACGCTTGTTACTCGTCATTGGCTACCTGAGCGCTACCAATACCAGTATAAAATTCTGATGTATGTTTTGAAATGTCTCCATGGCAGTGCAACAACTTATTTACAAGACTTAATTCATGTCTACCAACCAACACATTCACTGTGATCAGAGAACTGTGCGTTACTAGTGTAAGCTCACATTCGCAACAAGACGTATGGCGAAAGGCATTTTGACAAATCAGCTGCCACACTGGAACAACTTGCCAATGGAACAACTTGCCCAGTCATTTGAGAAATGAACAATCTTTTTGTGTTTTTAAGAAATCTCTCAAAACACATCTTTTTAGACTGGTATATCAAGATTCTTAATTGTCTTTTATCGTGTATGAATTACTATTAAAACTCATCTTTATATGATTATGATTTTAAGTTATGAGCAGGTTTTATATGTATTGGATATTTTTTATTTTTATAGAAGTATAAGAAAAAAAAATGGAAAAAAAAAAATGAAAAAAGAAAAAGAAGAAAAAAAAACGAGAAAAAGAAGAAAACAAAACAAATAAGCAAAAAAAAAGAAAAAGTAAGGTGTGATGTATATGTGATGTGAAAATTTAAAGTATGCTTAAATGAACCATGTTAGTCTTCTTATTTATCTTTGTGATATTAAATCTAATGCTCCATTAAGCATTTTATGTGTAACTTTGCTTTGTTTGATGTGATATATTGTTTTATGCAAGTGCTTAGAGTAATAGTTGTAATGTTAGATAATGTGCTATATAAATACTTTGTAATAGTACTAATAATAATTTTGTCGCTAATTGCTCATATTTCCAACTATATCCCTTCCTCCCTATTTCACAATTACATGTAGCACTTGAAATAGAATAGTAGTTATTTAAAATAGAGTTCTAGTAAATAAAATGATACATTAAGAATAGTGGTGACCAGTAGAGTTAATGCATTGGGTGAAATATTGAGTAAATGAAATACTGTACAGTAGCAAATATACTCGTCATTTTTTTTTTTTTTTTTTTATTATTATTATTTGTGGCCTTTTTGCTCTCGGTGTCAATGAATGAATTCAGGACTACATGGGTGAAACTATTTTCTCTCCTTGAAGATTTTTCTACTACACTTTTAAGATAGAGATATAGTTCTGTAATTACTAGCAACTTCCTTCGACCCTTTTAGTGTACTAGTATTGCATTAGATACTTTCCATTAATTGTTAAAGTGACAAATTGAAAAGTGTACTAAATGAAGATGTGCAAGTACATGAGAAGCTTGAATTAAGTGTTGGGTTAACATTGTAGGAACCAGCTGCTTTATTGGTATTGATGATTTGTAAAACATTTTCGTCTTGGGAAGAAATTCATATTGTAGAAATTGTCGGAATTACCGTTGTGTACAGAAGAGAGGAAGTCAGTATTTGAGTCATCGACAACCGATTGAAAACAAAAGTATATACTGACTGATAAAATAGATTTGATTTATCTGTTTCGTTGTTCAATGGCAGGCAAACTGATTTATTAGCAACTATCAGTGAAGGATATATACTCTGTTTTTTTAATATATTTTTTTTTATATTTAATTATTTTTTTATTTTTTATAATTTTTTTATATACTAAGTTTTTTTGGTGTTCGTAATTTTTTGCAACGAACACCGCCAAAATTGTCTTGGAGAAAGATTGTTAGATGGTGGTCTGCTCCAATGAAGTGTACAGGTGGCCAGTTTTTCCAATGTATTGAACATTTTGGCATTTAATTCCATCCATTATTGAAGTACTGTTGCAGTGTAAGATTTGTGTTACTTAGAATTTTTTGTGGAAGAAATTTGGATGTTTTTAATATTCCTGACAAATAGGTATATTTGGCAATTCTCGTACATGGTTAGCTTCCAGCTTCCAGTGTTTGGAGTAGTATTATTCAATTTGGAATGCACCAGGGTGATTTTTAAGTTGGGGACTCTTCTGTATGCTATGATTATTTTCCTCATTAATTCCTTTGTGTCTGGGTCCCCCCCCCCCCTCCTCCCCAAGATTGTGCTGAATTTGTTAATGTTTGATCAGAAATCTGGTTTTAACTTGTTGAACATGGTCACTAAAGGTATTTTTGTGATTTATTGTTTTCGGTGCATTTGTGTTATGAGTGTTTGTGCATATTACAAGGAAAATGCTGTCCCAAACTTTTTCAAGGAGTTATGGCCCTTTAACTTAGATTTTTTGATTCAATTACGTATGCGGGCGTATAATGTACCGGTGTGGATTGCCATGTTTCTGTATTTTTGGAAGCATGTAAAACACTGATGTCCATATTTGTTATCTGGTGTGGTGTCTGTTGAAAATTTGATGTCATTGATATTATTGTTCAATTTTCCATTGGCTTTTGTAATAGTCTTTCAGGTTCATAATTACAATTGCCCCACCTTTGTCGTCAGGTGTAATGATGTCTGGGTTGATTGTGGGGGTGGATAGGGCTTGGTATTCTTCAAATGACAGGTTCTGGTATGGAGATCTTTTGTTTTTCATTGTTTTGGGTACATTGATGGATTATTATGTTAATAAATGAATCGAAAAATAAGTTTTTGCCACTTGGTGGTGTCCATCCTGATGCGAGGTGGAAAGGATTGATATTATATTTTATAGAGCCTTTTACTTGACAAACATGAAAGTCGATACATTGTAGGTAGAAATGACCCCTATTACTTTCGAGGTCATGGGTCAAACTAGGAATAGTAATATATTATGTCTTCTATGTATTAAGGATCATTTGCTTAATCAACACCAAACTTGGTACATTAGAACCTCTTAAGAAGTACATGACCCCATTTTATTTTGAGGTCACATGGACAAGGGTCAGTACACTCTGGACATAGAACATAGAATGATAGTCTTTTCAATATCTTGATATCCGTTTCCCTGACAGACTTTGTACACTGGTCCATCCTGATGTGTGTATCTTTTTTTTCTTGATAATTTCAAGACTTAGTAATTCATTAATATGAATGACACAGTGCATAGGGGAGATATAGTTAGTGCCATAACTGTGAAAATTTTTTTTGGATACTATTAAGAAAAGCTTGTGATACCATTTGTTTTGAGTTCCAGATTATAAGTCTCAGTGTTTTTTAGAATTCAAACCATGCATGTCTTGCCAACTCCCCCCCCCCCCCCCCCCCCCCCCCCCCCTCCTCCCTATTTGATATTTCAAAACTATTACTGAAGGAATAGTGCAGGTAAAACATGTATGAATTTGACACATCTTTGATAGGAATGAAAGGGATTAGCATCCTTAAGGGTCCATTGAGGTGTCTGCACATATTATTGTTACTCTGATTAAGATGAGCTTTGATTAAGTGTGGGCTTTTAGAGTTCCAACACTAGTGGCCCTACCACCTGTGATTGAGGTTTTTCTAGAGATTGGAGTCCACCAGGAGACATGGCATTACTTGTTGGAGGATTGTGAGAAGACAATGGGTTCATCGGGAGACCTGGCATTACTTGGTGAAGGATTGTGGGAAGACAATGAGTTCATAGGGACACATGGTATTACTTGGTGGAGGATTGTGGGAAGACGAGTTCATCGGGAGACGTGGCATTACTTGGTGGAGGATTGTGGGAAGACAACGAGTTCATCAGGAGACCTGGCATTACTTGGTGGAGGAGTGTGGGAACGCAATGTATCTGAGGTACGTAACTTCGAAATGAGCAAACAATATATAACACCGAAGGTATCCATGGCAACCCCGAAACGGTCATAATTACACCTTAGTGTGATATTGTACATATTGAAATTCCATGTACTGATCTAAAATATTTAGAACTAAATGTATTGAGATTTCTTTGATACAAGTAAAATAATCCATATAACGTTGAAGTGAAATGCCAGGACTGTCCATTAACTATTCATCATATTCTGGATAGGTCATTGAACAGTCTATGTGGAGTTGGTTAGTATATTTTACCTAAAGTTGAAGCTTATTGTACATGGTTTTCTACTAAAAGAAAAAAGCACACTTGGTATTGTAATTAGTATTTTGATCTGTATGGATTGACGCTGTAATGCTTATTCATAAAATATGAATTGAATTGAAACACCAATTTCAGTGAATGACTTTGTTTAAACTAGTGTACAGCAGACTAAAAATCTGTCATTTATATCTGCCATGTAAGCAACTGAACATCTAGAGGAAGAAATAGCTAGAAATATATACTAGGAAAAATATCAATTTTGTTATGATGCAATATGGTTGGCTTGTGGAGTGTCAGGTTTGTGAGGGTTATCTGAAAATAATCCTAGATAGAAACAAGTATTTTACTAGGTAAAAACTGTATGAATTTTTACACATCTTTGATAGGAATGAAAGGGATTAGCATCCTGTGTTGGTCCAATGAAGTGTCTGTACATATTATTGTTAATCTGAGTAAGATGAGCTATGATTAATTGTGGGCTTTTAAAATTCAAACACTGGTGGCCCTGCCACCTGTGATTGAGGTTTTTCTAGAGATACGAGTCCACCAGGAGACATGGCATCATTTGGTGGAGGATTGTGGGAAGACAATGGATTCATCAGAAGACCTGGCATTACTTGGTGGAGGATTGTGGAAAGACAATGGATTCATCAGGAGACATGGCATCACTTGGTGGAGGATTATGGGAAGACTGAGTTTATCAGGAGACATGGCATCACTTCATGGAGGATTGTGGGAAGACAATGGATTCATCAGAAGACCTGGCATTACTTGGTGGAGGATTGTGGAAAGACAATGGATTCATCAGGAGACATGGCATCACTTGGTGGAGGATTGTGGGAAGACTGAGTTTATCAGGAGACATGGCATCACTTGGTGGAGGATTGTGGGAAGACAATGGATTCATCAGAAGACATGGCATTACTTGGTGGAGGATTGTGGGAAGACAATGGATTCATGCATTTTACATTCACTTGTATAATTCCCCGTTGTTTCAAAGTTATAGCAGACTCAGATGCAAATATGTAAGAATTTGATTGTCTCAGATTTTTCTTTCCCAAGAATAATTTTGGAAAGCATCGCCATCTAAGATGTTAATATTGGCTCATGTGTCAATAATAACATTTGCAATTTGATTGTTGATTTGCTCCCAAGTCCTTTGTGGTAGAAATTTTGTGTTTTATCATACCGAAAGCAAATTCCTGAGTTCTTCATCATTGTTTCCACCAACAAGATTTAGTTGCTTAGTTTTGCACATTTTTATACTCCCTTCGTTAATGATGGGATGTATTATGTTAAGGTTCTGTCCATCCATTTGTCTGTACAGTAATATAATAGAAAATAGTACATTCAATGAAATATTACATTAAGTTTTATGATGAAGTAAAACATATAGCACAGTGTTTATAGTATATTTATATGACACATTTATATAAGTCCTTTTTAGTCTTCCATCTAAAATCAAGAAGATTATTAAGGCATTATTAAGTATTTTATGTATTCTGTATAATTTTGATTTGCGTTTTAGTATAGTGTAAAACGCTTTAGAGTATATTTAGATAAGGCACTATATAAGTGCATTATTATTATTATTATATTAGTTGTACACCACAGGGATGATACATGTTTCTGAAACATTTCTTGTTCATTCATATTCATCTATGGACTTCTCTTTTGTAATAGTTAAGAATCAAAATCTAGTTTCATTCATCTATTTATCAAGTTACATACATCTATACTGGGTTTCCTAATGATATGATAAATTAATTTTTTTTATCTCTTTAGACATGAATGACCTTATTAACCTCAATCCTTCCATTGATATTCTCTTTCTACTCGCCATTTCTTTCACCCTCTACTTTGTGTAATTTCCAATACACAACAAGTCACATGTATTTTGTATTTAATAATGATAGGATAGTTTTCTTATATTTTTATCACTCTGCTTCACTAGAAACATCAGCTATGTTTCCAAGCACATTTTCTGATATTTCTGTTCAAGTGAAAAATTTTCCCGTATGTATAATGATTGTGTAATTTTAAGGTTGCCGAATGACAGGATAAGTTTAAGAATTTTGTAAATTTTTGAGTTATTGTATAATCTTACCGAAGTTTATTTATAAATATGAATAAGTAGGTGTACAAAACTATATATATATATATATACAACGAAAATTTTCTTGGATACCAGACTTAAAAACGGTGTGTGCATACAGTTGTTTTGAGTTCCAGATTTTAAGTCTGTGTTTCTGAGAATTTTCAAACTATGAATGTGTTGCCTTTTTGTTGCTAATTAAAGGCCCCATCTCACATTTCCAATTATATCCCCTCCTCCCTATTTTACAGTACATATATTTTTTCCTTTTCAATTTTAGACCACAGGGATCAAACACTTTTCTGAAACATTTCATTCTCTTTCATATTCATCTATGGATCAATTGATCAGAAAATTTTGCTTAAAAAGGTCAAAGTAATGCTTTTGAGGGTTGACCACCACCATCACCCCTTGAGAACTAAAAGTAAATGTAGAACCTCCCTTTCAAAAATTCCAGGATCGCCACCTGTTAATAGCCTTGATCCTCCCATTAATATTCTCTTTTCTCCTCAACCTCTCCATCACCATCTCCCTCATGTGTAACTTCATTTATTCAACAAGTTACATATATTTATATATTTTGTATTTCATAATGATAGTGTAACTTTCTAATATTTTTATTCATTTGCTTAACTAGTAACATCAACTACATATATTCTGATATTTCTGAGAAGTGTAAAAAATTTCCTTTGTGTATTTGTGAAAAGGATTGAGTAATTTCGAGGTCGCGGAATGACAGGATAAATTTAGGAATGTTATGGGTTTTCAGGTTATTACATAATCTTATGGAAGTTCATTTATAAGTGTACATGGGATACTGTTAATTAGGAGAGAGTAATATATTCATACAGTGACTATTTTCTTGGGTACTAAATATAAGAAAGATATATATAAGTCTTGTGATGTAAAATGATTTCCAGTCCATGATATTTGGAATTTGATATATATCAATAACTAAGTACACAAGGGATACAATTAGTAACGAGAGAGTGATATATTTACACAATGAAATTTTCTTGGATACCAGACTTAAAAACGGTGTGTGCATACAGTTGTTTTGAGTTCCAGATTTTAAGTCTGTGTTTCTGAGAATTTTCAAACTATGAATGTGTTGCCTTTTTGTTGCTAATTGAAGGCCCCATCTCACATTTCCAACTGTAACCCCTTCTCTCTATTCCATGGTGATTCAGTAAATATAATAGTAGTACATTCAATAAAGTTGTAGATTCAGTGATACAATAAAGTACAAACAACACACTGCATATAACACATCAATCAATATAATACATTTGTATAAATCCTTTTCCATTGTACACCAAGGGGATCATACACGTTTCTGATACATTTCTTGTTCATTGAAATTCATCTGTGGGCATTGTTTGTAACGGTTAAGAATTAAAATCTAGTTTCGTTCATTTATTCATCTATATATTGAGTTATACATATCTATATTGGATTTCCAAATGACGGTTAAATTTAGTTTTTGATTTCTGTAGACATGAGCAACCTTAATAATCCTAATCCTTCCTTAAATATTCTCTGTTTACTCACCACCTCCTTTACCTCTCCCTCATGTGTCATTTCACTTACTTGACAAGTTGCATATATTTGTATTTCATAATAGTAGAGTAACTTTTTTGATATTTTCATCTATTTGCTTTACTAGAAACATCAGCTATATTTCCAGGCACATTTTCAGATCTATCTAGTCAAGTGTAAAACAAATTCCTTTGTGTATTTATAAAAAAGATTGTAATTTTGAGGTTGCTGAATGGCAGGATAAGTTTAGGAATGTTTTCGGATTATTGCGTAATCTTAATGAAGTTCATTTATGAATATGAATAAGTGTACAAGCGGATACTGTAAATGAGGAAAGAGTAATATGTCTATACAATAACCATGTTTGTATACTAAATTTAAGACAACTAAAAAAGGTTCCTATGTAAAAGGATTTCAAGTTCATGATGTATGTAACTAGATGCACAAAGGAACAATTAGTAACAAGACAGTGATATATACATTTATATATACAATGAAATTTTCTTGGATACTAGACTAGATGCTAGATACTGTGCTTACAGTTGTTTTGAGTTCCAGATTTTAAGTCTGTGTTTCCTAGAATGTTAGCTTTTTGTGCCGTTTTAGTTATGTTGGCTCTATCAGCAGCATTTGACGTTATAGATCACAAGATACTCTCCTACTGTTTAGAATATTCCTATGGCATAAGTGGATCTGCTTTAGCATGGATAAGATCATATTTGACAAATCGTTCACAGCATGCACCAATCAGATCCATCTGTTCAAATGAAATGCATCTCAAATACGGAGTGCCTCAAGGATCTGTGTTGGGCCCAAGACTTTATTTTCTATTTTTGAAAGGGATTGCTGACAACACGGTATGGAATATCACTGCTACGCAGATGATACTCTAGTAAATCTTGTGATTGAACCACTAGATAGTTGGACTGACATATTAAGTCGCATGGAAACAAGTTTGGACGATATCAGTGACTGGATGTGATCAAATCTTCTGAAACTGAATCAGGATAAGACCGAATTGATTGTTTTCACCCCTAAACACCAGTGGAGAGACTTTTCGAACTGTCATCTTTATTTCATTGGTACTGTTGTCAGCGATGTTTCCTGTGTCAGAAACCTTAGTGTTATTTTTGATAAGACATTCACTATGGAGAAGCAAATAAGTACCACCGCTAAATCGTGCTTCTTCCACATTTGAAATATTGGATGCCTACTCTCATATATAACGAACAATGCCTGTAAAACTTTAATCAACTCACTGGTCAGTTCAGGATTAGACTATGGAAATGTGATGTATGGACTGCCAGCCAACACAACAAATTACATGTTCAGAACACAGCAGCTCGTGTTATATCTAGAACTAAGAAACATGATTAGATCACTCCCACGCTTGTTACTCGTCATTGGCTACCTGAGCGCTACCAATACCAGTATAAAATTCTGATGTATGTTTTGAAATGTCTCCATGGCAGTGCAACAACTTATTTACAAGACTTAATTCATGTCTACCAACCAACACATTCACTGTGATCAGAGAACTGTGCGTTACTAGTGTAAGCTCACATTCGCAACAAGACGTATGGCGAAAGGCATTTTGACAAATCAGCTGCCACACTGGAACAACTTGCCAATGGAACAACTTGCCCAGTCATTTGAGAAATGAACAATCTTTTTGTGTTTTTAAGAAATCTCTCAAAACACATCTTTTTAGACTGGTATATCAAGATTCTTAATTGTCTTTTATCGTGTATGAATTACTATTAAAACTCATCTTTATATGATTATGATTTTAAGTTATGAGCAGGTTTTATATGTATTGGATATTTTTTTTTTTATAGAAGTATAAGAAAAAAAAATGGAAAAAAAAAAATGAAAAAAGAAAAAGAAGAAAAAAAAACGAGAAAAAGAAGAAAACAAAACAAATAAGCAAAAAAAAAGAAAAAGTAAGGTGTGATGTATATGTGATGTGAAAATTTAAAGTATGCTTAAATGAACCATGTTATTCTTCTTATTTATCTTTGTGATATTAAATCTAATGTTTGTTTGAAATACTCCATTTAGCATTTTATGTGTAACTTTGCTTTGTTTGATGTGATATATTGTTTTATGCAAGTGCTTAGAGTAATAGTTGTAATGTTAGATAATGTGCTATATAAATACTTTGTAATGGTAATAATAATAATTTTGTCGCTAATTGCTCATATTTCCAACTATATCCCTTCCTCCCTATTTCACAATTACATGTAGCACTTGAAATAGAATAGTAGTTATTTAAAATAGAGTTCTAGTAAATAAAATGATACATTAAGAATAGTGGTGACCAGTAGAGTTAATGCATTGGGTGAAATATTGAGTAAATGAAATACTGTACAGTAGCAAATATACTCGTCATTTTTTTTTTTTTTTTTTATTATTATTATTTGTGGCCTTTTTGCTCTCGGTGTCAATGAATGAATTCAGGACTACATGGGTGAAACTATTTTCTCTCCTTGAAGATTTTTCTACTACACTTTTAAGATAGAGATATAGTTCTGTAATTACTAGCAACTTCCTTCGACCCTTTTAGTGTACTAGTATTGCATTAGATACTTTCCATTAATTGTTAAAGTGACAAATTGAAAAGTGTACTAAATGAAGATGTGCAAGTACATGAGAAGCTTGAATTAAGTGTTGGGTTAACATTGTAGGAACCAGCTGCTTTATTGGTATTGATGATTTGTAAAACATTTTCGTCTTGGGAAGAAATTCATATTGTAGAAATTGTCGGAATTACCGTTGTGTACAGAAGAGAGGAAGTCAGTATTTGAGTCATCGACAACCGATTGAAAACAAAAGTATATACTGACTGATAAAATAGATTTGATTTATCTGTTTCGTTGTTCAATGGCAGGCAAACTGATTTATTAGCAACTATCAGTGAAGGATATATACTCTGTTTTTTTAATATACTTTTTTTTTATATTTAATTATTTTTTTATTTTTTATAATTTTTTTATATACTAAGTTTTTTTGGTGTTCGTAATTTTTTGCAACGTACAGCACCAAAATTGTCTTGGAGAAAAATTGTTAGATGGTGGTCTGCTCCAATGAAGAGTACAGGTGGCCAGTTTTTCCAATGTATTGAACATTTTGGTATTTAATTCCATCCATTACTGAGGTACTGTTGAAGTGTAAGATTTGTGTTACTTAGAATTTTTTGTGGAAGAAATTTGGATGTTTTTAATATTCCTGACAAATAGGTATATTTGGCAATTCTCGTACATGGTTAGCTTCCAGCTTCCAGTGTTTGGAGTAGTATTATTCAATTTGGAATGCACCAGGGTGATTTTTAGGTTGGGGACTCTTCTGTATGCTATGATTATTTTCCTCATTAATTCCTTTGTGTCTGGGTCCCCCCCCCCCCCTCCCCAAGATTGTGCTGAATTTGTTAATGTTTGATCAGAAATCTGGTTTTAACTTGTTGAACATGGTCACTAAAGGTATTTTTTGGATTTATTGTTTTCGGTGCATTTGTGTTATGAGTGTTTGTGCATATTACAAGGAAAATGCTGTCCCAAACTTTTTCAAGGAGTTATGGCCCTTTAACTTAGATTTTTTGATTCAATTACGTATGCGGGCGTATAATGTACCGGTGTGGATTGCCATGTTTATGTATTTTTGGAAGCATGTAAAACACTGATGTCCATATTTGTTATCTGATGTGGTGTCTGTTGAAAATTTGATGTCATTGATATATTGTTCAATTTTCCATTGGCTTTTGTAATAGTCTTTCAGGCTCATAATTACAATCTCACCACCTTTGTCGTCAGGTGTAATGATGTCTGGGTTGATTGTGGGGGTGGATAGGGCTTGGTATTCTTCAAATGACAGGTTCTGGTATGGAGATCTTTTGTTTTTCATTGTTTTGGGTACATTGATGGATTATTATGTTGATAAATGAATCTAAAAATAAGTTTTTGCCACTTGGTGGTGTCCATCCTGGTGTGAGGTGGAAAGCCTTTTACTTGACAAACATCAAACTTGATACATTGTAGGTAGTAAATGACCCCTATTACTTTCGAGGTCATGGGTCAAACTAGGAATAGTAATATATTATGTCTTCTATGTATTAAGGATCATTTGCTTAATCAACACCAAACTTGGTACATTAGAACCTCTTAAGAAGTACATGCCCCCATTTTATTTTGAGGTCACATGGACAAGGATCAGTACACTCTGGACATAGAACATAGAATGATAGTCTTTTCAATATCTTGATATCCGTTTCCCTGACAGACTTTGTACACTGGTCCATCCTGATGTGTGTATCTTTTTTTTCTTGATAATTTCAAGACTTAGTAATTCATTAATATGAATGACACAGTGCATAGGGGAGATATAGTTAGTGCCATAACTGTGAAAAAATTTTTTGGATACTATTAAGAAAAGTTTGTGATACCATTTGTTTTGAGTTCCAGATTATAAGTCTCAGTGTTTTTTAGAATTCAAACCATGCATGTCTTGCCAACTCCCCCCCTCCTCCCTATTTGATATTTCAAAACTATTACTGAAGGAATAGTGCAGGTAAAACATGTATGAATTTGACACATCTTTGATAGGAATGAAAGGGATTAGCATCCTTATGGGTCCATTGAAGTGTCTGCACATATTATTGTTACTCTGATTAAGATGAGCTTTGATTAATTGTGGGCTTTTAGAGTTCCAACACTGGTGGCCCTACCACCTGTGATTGAGGTTTTTCTAGAGATTGGAGTCCACCAGGAGACCTGGCCTTACTTGTTGGAGGATTGTGGGAAGACAATGGGTTCATCGGGAGACCTGGCATTACTTGGTGAAGGATTGTGGGAAGACAATGAGTTCATAGGGACACATGGTATTACTTGGTGGAGGATTGTGGGAAGACGATGAGTTCATAGGGACACATGGTATTACTTGGTGGAGGATTGTGGGAAGACGAGTTCATCGGGAGACCTGGCATTACTTGATGGAGGATTGTGGGAAGACAACGAGTTCATCAGGAGACCTGGCATTACTTGGTGGAGGAGTGTGGGAACACAATGTATCTGGGGTACGTAACTTCGAAATGAGCGAACAATATATAACACCGAAGGTATCCATGGCAACCCCAAAACGGTCATAATCGCACCTTAGTGTGATATTGTACATTTTGAAATTCCATGTACTGATCTAAAATATTTAGAACTAAATGTATTGAGATTTCTTTGATACAAGTAAAATAATCCATATAACGTTGAAGTGAAATGCCAGGACTGTCCATTAACTATTCATCATATTCTAGATAGGTCATTGAACAGTCTATTTTGATTCTGCATTCCACAGTAATATTTTATGATCTACAGTGTCTGTTACCTTGCAAATTGTTTTTCCAATGACATACTTAGATATATTAAATACAATTGAAAAAAGAACACTTTTCTTCAAACCATCTCTTCAACCTCTAGCATGGTTGCAGTGAGATATATATGATAAACTATGCTGACATACCAGAGCTGCGTAAACCAGTCCAGTGACCAAAAGAGGATGATCAAAAAGATTTATGAGGCAGCAATGCCCCCTTCTCTTCGTCTTTATTTGATACGTAATTTGTATGTGCTGTTGAGTTGGTTAGTATATTTTACCTAAAGTTGAAGCTTATTGTACATGGTTTTCTACTAAAAGAAAAAAGCACACTTGGTATTGTAATTAGTATTTTGATCTGTATGGATTGACGCTGTAATGCTTATTCATAAAATATGAATTGAATTGAAACACCAATTTCAGTGAATGACTTTGTTAAAACTAGTGTACAGCAGACTAAAAATCTGTCATTTATATCTGCCATGTAAGCAACTGAACATCTAGAGGAAGAAATAGCTAGAAATATATACTAGGAAAAATATCAATTTTGTTATGATGCAATATGGTTGGCTTGTGGAGTGTCAGGTTTGTGAGGGTTATCTGAAAATAATCCTAGATAGAAACAAGTATTTTACTAGGTAAAAACTGTATGAATTTTTACACATCTTTGATAGGAATGAAAGGGATTAGCATCCTGTGTTGGTCCAATGAAGTGTCTGTACATATTATTGTTAATCTGAGTAAGATGAGCTATGATTAATTGTGGGCTTTTAAAATTCAAACACTGGTGGCCCTGCCACCTGTGATTGAGGTTTTTCTAGAGATACGAGTCCACCAGGAGACATGGCATCGTTTGGTGGAGGATTGTGGGAAGACAATGGATTCATCAGAAGACCTGGCATTACTTGGTGGAGGATTGTGGAAAGACAATGGATTCATCAGGAGACATGGCATCACTTGGTGGAGGATTGTGGGAAGACTGAGTTCATCAGGAGACATGGCATCACTTGGTGGAGGATTGTGGGAAGACAATGGATTCATTAGAAGACATGGCATCACTTTGTGGAGGATTGTGGGAAGACAATGAGTTCATCAGGAGACACAGCATCACTTGGTGGAAGATTGTGGGAAGACAATGGATTCATCAGGAGACATGGCATTACTTGGTGGAGGATTGTGGGAAGACAATGTATCTGGGGTACTTGTTTACATATATTAAATACAAATAATTAAAATGATAACACTTTTCTTCAAACCATCTCTTACAACCTCTCGCATGGTTGCAGTGAGATATATATCTGATAAACTATGTTGACATACCAGAGCTGTGTAAATCAGTCCAGTGAGCAAATTAGGATCATCAGAAAGATTTATGAGACACCAATCCCCCCCCCCCCCCCCCCCCTCTCCTCCCCTCTCTTTGTCTTTATTTGATATGGAGTTTGTAGAATAGCTTGTATGTGTTGTTGAGTCGGTTAGTATATTTTACCTAAAGTTGAAGCTTATTGTACATGGTTTTCTACTAAAGTAAAAAAGCACACTTGGTATTGTAATTAGTATTTTGATCTGTATGGATTTACGTTGTAATGCTTATTCATAAAATATGAATTGAATTGAAACACCAATTTCAGTGAATGACTTTGTTAAAACTAGTGTACAGCAGACTAAAAATCTGTCATTTATATTTTCCATGTACGCAACTGAACATCTAGAGTAAGAAATAGCAAGAAATATTTACAAGGAAAAATATCAATTTTGTTAAGATGCAATATGGTTGACTTGTAGAGTGAGTGTCAGATCTGGAAATAATCCAAGATAGATATTTCCATCTCAAGATAGATATTTCCATCTCATTAATGACGAGTGCTGACATGCAGACTGTCTCTGTTGTAGTTTCTACAGCACTCCTTCAGAAGAAGGAAAACTGCATTGTCAAAGATGACAACATTTACAACAGACAAGACTAAATCAGGTACATTTCATGAGTGCTAGTTGGTACTGTAAAAATATTTAGAATATTTCTCTACTCAGTTTTATTTTCTCGTTTTAGCTCACCTGTACGGAAGGGTCAAGTGAGCTTTTCTGATCAAAACTTTCCATTGTCCATCATTGTTGTCATTGTAAACTTCATATTTTTATTTTCTCCAGAACCACTGGGCCAATTTCAACCAAACTTGGCAAAAGTAATCTTTGAATTAAGGGGGTTCAAGTTTGTTCAAATGAAGGGCAACATCTTTTTCCAAAGGGAGATAATAGCAAATAGCGAAAGTACAATAGCAATTTTAAAAATCAAATTTGGTATAGTCCTTTGGTAAATGTGATTCAGGTTTGTTGAAATGAAGGGCTGTGCCCCCTTGAAATGGGAGATAATCACAAAAATGTCAACAACAAAAAATGGGTGGAGTGATTTGAATTTCTTCTACTTAAAATCCACTGGGCTGGACAAATTCAAATTTACATGGAAGCTCCTTTATGTAGTGGAGATTCAAGTTTGTGAAAGTCATGGACCCCAGGGTTAGGGTGGGGCCACAATAGGGAATCAAAGTATTTCATGTGAATATATAGGGAAATAACTTTTGCATCTTAAGAACTACTGAGCCAGACAAATTCAAATTTACATGGAAGCTTTCTGACATGTTGCAGATTCTAGTTTGTTAAAACCATGGCCACGGGGTAGGATGGGGCCAAATGGGGAATAAAAGTTTTTGCATACTACTATACAGGGAAAATCTTTCAAAATCTTCTCAAGAACTTCAAATTTATATAGTAGATTCCTGACATAATGCAGATTAAGTTTGTAAAAATCATGACCCATGTTGGAAGGCTGGGGCCACAATAGGGAATCAAGGTTTTACTATACATTCATATATATAGGGAAAATATCTAAATACAAGTCAAGGTGACTCAGATGAGCGATGTGACCCATGGAGCTCTTGTTTTTCATCTACAGTGAATTTGGAACGAAGTGCTGTAAACACAATTAGATGATATGAAAATTAGACTGGGTGCTGAGAGCAGAGTTACCTGTTTTGTGTGCAGTGCCTTTCAACAGAATTCGCATTGACTGGAGTTTGACACAGGGGGAGGTAAAAGTTTTCTACTTAAAAACCCTTTCATTAAAAAAAGGGAAACAGCACTCCATCCTTGGGTCCTTAGTTACAAAGAGACACTTTATCGATATATTTTATCTACATAATGACTACTTAATTACTTCTAAAAAGTAATCATACTATAGTTCAGCAAAGCTATGTTACAAACAGTTGATAAATACATGAGGAAAATCTTGGTCAGGAAGTTACATGTGTCAGTTACGTATTTATAGAACCAGTAGTGTTAGCTGTGGCCCTTTTCCTCCTGGAAGACTGGCTATATGGTGCCTCCAAGCTGTAATATTTTCCTCACTAGAAAGCCAAGCTCTCCAAAGTTAGGACCAAATCATCTTGGGGAAAAATCTGCTATAGAGTAACCCACCCCCCATTTAGTAGGATAATGCCGATTCCATTTCCTGCAATTAATGTTAGATTTGCAAAGGGGTTTAAATAAAGAGATGTTCAAAATGATGTGAATGGAGTTCCCACAAAATGTCAGGTTTTATACATTTTTTCGTATTCCTTAAACACAATTTTACACCCCTACTATAAACCACCACAAATGGTTTCAGTTAAACGTGGGTATCCGGGTTAGAATAGGTCCCCAGTAAGAGGCGACTAAATGGGGCGGTCCTTCGGATGAGACTGTAAAAACCTAGGCCCTGTGTCACAGCAGGTGTATCAAGATAAAGATCCCTCCCTACTCAACGACCATAAGCGCTGAGCATAGGCTTCAATTTTACGGCCCTTCACCAGCAAAGTTGACATCACCATATAAGTGAAATAATTCTTTTAAACAATATACAACCAACCAAATGATATCAAAAAAGGTCACTGCAAACAAGTCATAATATTTAATACCACCTAATAAAACAATATCGAAATACAACCTAATAAAACCGATATTATACACAGTTGCTGAAATTCTGTCGCCAGTTGAAAGACTGCTGTTCACTGAATTTAGGAACTTTTAGTATATGTGGTCTTTATTTTTAACTATATCAACATTGCCATTAGTGACATGTCCAGCTGGACTATAGTTAAAAGAAGACGAAGAACAAGAAAACGTAGGTGGATTGAGTATAGGATGGTGTATATCTAGGCACTGCAAAGTTTGTTGTAGTTAAAAAGTTTGGATGCGATAGTGGAAGTATATTTGCAGGAAATACAAGGTGTAGACTTGGAACTTGGTATATTTTGGAATACAAGACATTTTTTCATGATGAAGAATGTTGCTTATGTTGACGGCATCAATTCTTTTGTTAGTAAATTTGAGTTTGGGGAACTCACGGCTTGATTTGAAAGTAATCTCATCCAAAACCTGTGGTGGTTTAAAGAGCCTGTGATGAACAAAATCCATAATGATAGAATTCAGTCTATATTCTGGTGTGGAAAAATTCACGTACTGACTAGTTTTGGTTTCGAAGTATATTTTTGTGTTTATTAATATCTTCTATTGCATAACTAATGCTCGTAAATGAAGAAATACATTAATTAAATCATAAAACTCCCGAAACCCCCTACCAAACTAAAGATTTGCAACCCTTCTGAAATTCATTAAATAAACAAGCATTATTAGAGTATTGCAGGCAATACAAAGTCCCCTACCGAGAGGATTATTCAGTCCAAAGTAGGTCAAGCATAACGAACCTCAAACTTGATCTGTAACTATCCAAGACAAAGCCACATATAAAATTTCATTTGAACATATTCATCCAATTCGACGAAAAGTCCGGAAAACTGATTGGAAATCACTGACAGACAGACCGACGATAAATGGTAGGGGACCAATAATCTGCTGCAAGAATATTTACTGGAATTAGGGTAGATTTTCCTAGAAGTTTAATATCTAAGGAATTTGGAAGAAAATTCATAAGTTTAGTTTCATTAAATTGTCTATCAAAATTAAGATAATAATATTGAATTAATAATCATGGTTTTCATTCCTTCAAAACCATACTTGACTGCTTTGGAAGATAAACGCACGGCAGTGATGGATTTAGAGGGGACCAGTCCCTTGTTTTAGCTACAAATTTGCAAAATAACATTAGTGAAACTTCAGATTTGGCAACGAAATTGCTGAATATTTTTACCGATACTTGACATTCACAGGTTCCCCCTTTTGAAAATCTGGATCCGCCACTACACGGTATATAAGTATTTAGAACAAAACCACAACACCGAGATTAAGATATCTTATGTATTACTAACACCGAACGCTGCTATTTTCCCCAAGTTTTCAACATCTGAACAAAATATGATAGCTTAATGCTGAAGTATCTAGGAAAAGATAAATGTCTGGTGTAATCTTAAGATCAGTTCAATAAATTTCTATATAGGTGTACATTTTATCCTTTTGTGGTGTAAACAGAATTTTTATCACTTGCAGTTCTTTACCTCTTTCCATGTTGTATTCTTGCAACACTTTTACCCTTTCCATATTGCATTATTCCTTTCCATATTGTATTCTTGCAGTACGTAACCTCTTTCAATAATAACTATAGATGTGTATGTATTCAGCAATAAATGTTATCTCCGTGTCTCTTTTTCTCTCCAGCGTCTGATTGTATATTTTGTCATATTGCTTGAATTCAATTCTTTAAAGATTTATGGAGAAGTTTCGGCATGGTTATATATACTACAGCTAGATTCATAACCTGTGTAATGCAATATTAAAGATAACTAATTGACATTTTTCAGACTCCGAGGTGACCTGCCAACAAAAATTAAGCGGATACAATCTTCTTTAACGAAGGAACAGCTTCATATACCTCAAGCCAACTTTTGTACTGAAAGCAACCCAGACAACCAAGCATTGAACAGAATTGATCTTAAAGCAGAATCAGTAGACTTGTAGCCAAGCAAAAGAAGCAACCATTGTACATCAACAAGGCATCTCCACTTGACAGTTGTTGTGAGTGTTAATACAGTGTTATTATTGTTACAAAAATGAAGCATGAAGTGCGACTGCCCAGAAATCTGAAGTTACAAGTTATATGAATATTTATTATTTCTTTGTTGCAGCTCATGTTCAATGACCAAGTGGACGAGAGTGCCAGTTCAGCGATTCTGCAGTTGTGAAGTTATCCCAGTTTGAGCTGCGTGGCCGTATTTCCGTGGATTGTGAAGGGTGTACCGTCAACAGCGTGTGGACCTATGACGTTCATTCAGAACTCTTACGGGATAAAAGGTCATAATATTCACCTTCAGCGACCATGGGGATTTGAAAGTAACAAAGGTTACATCCATGGCACACAGAGGATCAGTTCGTAGAATACCGTGTGTAGATATACTGAATATGAAAATAATCATATATTAAGATTTGATATGCTATTGACTAAGTGCTTCCCATGTATTTGAATAGTCTTTTAGCACACACATGGGTATGTTTGTGTGTGTATACGTTACTTAGCATCTCATTCTGTGCTATTTATAATTGCATACATTTTATTATTTATTTAGCCTTTCATTTTTCTTTCTACCTTTTGATACCAATGGAAGTTAAGGTAGCTCACTACACCAAGACTTATACTCTTTATAACACAACGTCACAAGATGGCGATTTAATTGTTTTGTGAAATTGTATGTATCAATCGATTTAGTTGCTTGCCGAAGTCCTATGATACCGCGATACTTAAAAATTTCAATTCATTTTAATATCTGTTGGCCACTCAATTGTTAATGTTTTGTAAATACCTTATAAAACTGTTTTTATTCATATAAATAAACAAACAGATATAAATGTAATTGCTTGTCGATTGTGAGGCCATACCTGTATACTTTTGAAAACGAGGGTACTACGATACCGTGCTATTTACAAAAATGCAGCGAATGATGTCCTAATATTGCTTCTTTTGTTTAAAAGGATGTCATTTTGTGAAATGTTAAATCGGGGTAAAGTTAATAAACGAATAAATAAATTTCAGCAATTTTAATAGAGTGAAATAAAATGTTCCAAAATGTAAAAGAGCAAAAATTAAGAAAAGTGACTTTAAAAATGTTGAATCTTCACTCGTTTTAAATTCAAAGACTGTATTTTCCAAAATTTTAAACATTTTTATTATATGACTTAAGGGCCTCTTGTTCTTTTTTGTATTGCAATTCACTATGTTGTGAATATATTTATTTTTACATATTTTATCGTGTACATTTTTTTTTTTTTTATCTATTTACAATTTCTATACAGAGTTACATTTACAATTACAGAGTTTCTTACACTCGCATTCATGTACACCGAGCTCTGTGAATGTGTCTGGTTTTTCAAGATTCTTGTAAAATGACACACAAAACATTTTTAATTGTGTGGAAATACGAATACTTGTAGATGCGCTAGGTTGGTATGCATTGTAATGGAAATTAAAAACTACAAGGTAATTGCCCTTCATTTTCTTATTTTCTATTTCTTAGTTTCATTTTATTAGCCATAAATATTTTATATTTTCCGCGGTACGGAGATTAGCGGAAAATAATTGTCTTTTAGATTCGGAAATAAATAGTTTTCATGAGTTGTATTTATAAGTCACGTGGTGACGATTTTTTGTTTTCGAGGGGTGCTCGTTTGGAACGAGTCATCAGTTCTAGCCCGTCCTCAGACAAAGAAACACAAAATTTTTGAATTTAGAATTATTTATGTATGTTTATCATGTTTCATATTAATATTTAGTCAAAAATGCAAAGTCCCTGCATTACATGGAGACGGCGCGCATATGCGATTTTGACATGGTATGGGACACAGGTTTCCAGAATTTTTTCTTATATAAGAAAGTTTTTTATTTCTGGTTTTTCCTGGCCGGTCACGTCGTCATGAAAGGATAATTATTCGAAATGTATTACTTTTAATTCATGTACAAGTATCATATTTTGTTACAATATATATTGTTTTGATAATTTTTGTTGGCTGTAATAAACTCCTGACTTCCCTATATGCTCCCTGGGCTAGTCAGCAAATATATTAGCTTGTTATTTTGTGAGAATAGAGAAGACTCAGATTTTAACACGAAATAACTTTTTTTTTTTTTTTAGTCGTTGACAATAGGTACATGCGAGTGTAAGGAACGATAACTCTGGTTATGATCCTGAAACTAAAGTGACTTAATTTGATGTCATGGAATTCAATGATGTTTTAATTTTTGATGCATTTATCATGAACCCTCATTATTTTCAGACTGTTAAAAAAACATTTGTTGATATTAGGCTGTGTTGATCAACAATCAATTACAAAATCATTCAGCATAGTTCATACTAATATTGTCTGCAGTTTACTTTGAATGTTGATCTGTTACCTGGTGTGATTACACACCTTGATGAATCTAAAGGTAATGGTGTTCTTGCTGCCCCCTTGTCTGACTATCACCATTTTCTGTAATATGTATCTGTACTTAGAGATGAATTTAGTACCCCCCCCCCCTTTTTTTTCATACGGAGGAAGTGTAGAAAATTTGAATATTTAGTTTTTTACCATAGCGAATGCCGAAATATTCTAATATCTAATTATTGTTTTTCAATTACCGATTAGAACTGACAATAGTAAAAGACATAAATATAAATACGGACATCCTTTATTTAGGTTTTTAGTCAGATGTCTTGCATGTATTCATTTTTTTTAAATAACAGGCGTGCAGTGTAGTACGCATTAGTGGTTATAATATAGGTACTTATCGTATTCTATCTCTCCTGCTTCCTGACCATTACTGAATATTGATCAACAGTAGCTACGTTTCCTATTGTAGGAACGATCCTTACAGTATTATGAAATGATTTGATAATTTCATTAGCATCGGGTCTGCTTTTGATGAATACTTTTTGTATCTTGTTGCTTTCAGTAGACAGCAATGCGATGATAGTGCTAAGATTTTTTTTTTTTATGGTTTTTGTTTTTTGAATGCATGTAATGTCATTTTATTGTTCACGACATTAAGTTTATTAATTATTCATTGCAGTAGTATGAAGTGGTGTTGTGAAGGGACAATGAATCCTCTTGATGTTATGTTTTTCCTATTTACATGTAATGTGTTTTAAATGATAGTAATGTATTTGGATACGGCCTGCTTTTAATCTATATTTCACACCACCTCGATGTTTGCAGACGAATTATAAAATCTTATCTTGTTTGTAAAATAAAGTGAGAAAATGAATTACAATCATTATTCTTGATTTATTTGAGGCAACGGAAATACTATAGATAGAATTGAATTGTCGACCGAGGTTGCTAGAAGTACAATGATCTAACAAAGTGATCCAATAAAGAAAAACGCGCACAAAAAAATAATAAAATACCCCCCCCCTCCACCAAAAAAAAAATAATAAAAAAATACAAGAACGCTTCAGTTTGAATTGGCCTAACCGCCGGGAACAACATTCTGATTAGCGAACATGGACGCCCATAAATACAGTCGGTCTGAAATACAAGATATAAAATTGGCCATAGCCCAGTCAGTTCTCCATTAATGAGTGACACTTTGGATAAATGAATTTGGAGGTATGAACTATAAGAGATGTTTTTTATGATACATTTGATTCCTTAATTCAAATTTTTCAATAGCAAGGTGCATGTACTGAAAACCACAATCTGAAGTGAGAGACCAAAAGAACTTTAGCTTGGACTCTGACAAAACTCTCAGGATCCACTCCTATGCAGTAATGTTTTGTGTGTACCCTAGACCCCCATAACAGCAAAGAAAGAAACCTCAGAAAAAATTACGACTTTTACTCCCAAGAAATCAACTTGACGCAAGCTGCAAAGGTATAAGGTCGCAGAAGATACGAAAGAAATTATATTCTATTATCATTTAGATCGGACTGACGATATGAAGTTTGTACGTAAATTCCTTCGGGATGAAGAGTTAATTGTAATGTCATCACGTCATACTTTAATTAATTAATTTAATTAGTTCTTATAGTAAGCAAAATTCGTCGGTAGAAACAACTTTACAGAGGATAACGACTTTAAAAAGAGTTCTCATGCACTTGTCTTGACTCAACTCCCTTTATCACCTAAAGATCAATTCCATATATTACTAGTTGTGTGAAATCCGCATAAATAGTCTTGAATATACAAAAGACTGCAAACTCTTTTCGTATTCCATACAAGTGAAATAAATTGAACCCGAAACAACGTAGTACAAATTGACAACTATAATGTTCATTGCATTTTAAAGTTAATTTTAAATGAATGTGTTACACGGACAGATGAACACAAGCGGTATTCTCGCGAGATTATACATACTGGGGTGAAACATCTATATATTTCCGGAATAATTATAATTAATAATAAACCGTATCAAACTACGAAAAACTAATCATAATAGTTATTTACATTAAATATAAAATGCCTTATATATTTAATTACATTATACCAATTTTTTGAGATACAACTGGAATGAAATTACACATTATTTGGATAGGCTATTTTTTTTTCTTTAATCATAAGGTAGATCTTATATATATATATATATATAAAAGGAAGTTTTCAGTATTTTAACTGAACTTGTTTTGCACATAACATAAAGAGTATCAAACACAGAGCGTTGTGTTTTTATATTTTTTTTTTCTGAAAGGTGGTGGGGGGGGGGGGGGGGGGTGTGTGTGTGTGAGAAAGATGTTATCTAAGATTCTTGACATTCAAAAGAAAAAAATTAGGACCAAAATAATAATAGTAATAAAATAAAAAATAAATAAACACAAAAACAAATTGTTCTCCATTCCAAACTTCAAAATATTCAATGGGGGGGGGGGGGGGGGGGGGGGGGTAGCTTCATAATTCAATTCATCAGTTCTACAATGATGTGTCAGCCAATGTATCTTACTTTAAGATGTAAAGTAACTAATGAATGAAGTAAATAAAAGAAAAATTATGGAAAATCAACTTTATTAAAATCAAGTGTCCCCTCTCTGGTTTAACATACCAGAGTACAAGATATCTTATAAGGATTTTGAATGGGAATGGGACAGTAACTACCTAGTAAAACAAATTTTTGGGAGACTAACAACAGTTTACTTTTAGGTCCATGCTATGTGCAGTATGATCATACCGTTATGAATATTAGTATCTCACCGTTATGAATATTAGTATCTCACCAGTGGTCATCTCAAAAGCTTGCAGAAATTAGAAACAGACCACTCAGAATGATCTATGAAGGTGATCAGTGGGGAAATCACCTATTTTGAAATTATAATTAGTGCTAAAATATATTTTTTTTCATTGGGTAGACGGGAAAAGGGGTATGCAAGTAAAATCTATACCTGCTATCCACACTTCAGGTGCCTGTGCACTAAACTACTCCTGGCACCACACAAGTACTGGTGACTGTGACAGTTTTACAAGAACATGAAAAACTGCATGGGAGATAATGGCATTGATGTCACCAAGGAATTATGATGTCCATCTGCATGCATGGAGTGGAAGAAAGGACTGTGCAACGGGTGTTCTACCTGGACGTGGCATGGAGGTTGTGAGGACATGTCCTGATGCTATTTGTGCAACAGAATGCGGTACCACATGACCTCTGCCCTTGTTAACCTAGTACACAGATTCCTGAATGAAAGTTGGATCTTTGCTTTTCACTAGATCAATGCTTTTAAAGACCATCAATTTTTTCATAGCAACTTGCAAGAAATGTAATAAAATGAGAAAGTCCAATAAAATGAAATGCACAAGAATCTATATACTGTAATCATGATGAAGTAAAGCTTGTTTATAAGGAATTCCTTGGGAGACACAAATTCAAAATACTTTTAATCTTTAACCAAGAGTCCTTATAGCAAGATTTTTTTTTAAGTTAAACAAGTTGATTATAACATGCAGTGAAGTTTCTTAACAAATTAACAAACTCCATAACATATCATAATAAACTTGCTGCTAATGACAATAACTCCTGAATTAGGTTTGGGGAATTTAATACCACAGCGCAGAATATTGTATTGTAAAATGTACAGATGTAAAGCCCTGAAATAGATTTAATATAACAATAACAGGATATCACTAAGTACATTAATCAGTAATAATATTGCAAATGGTTTCACCCCGTTTAAAATTCTCACTGACACAGAAGTATTAAAAGAAAGATAAAAGAGAAAATGGTTTTGCCCAGTCTTAACTTCACCCACTGACAACATCATAATAACTAATAAGTATAAGCAACAGTATAAATACAAGTTTTTCATAGCAAAATATAAATCTATTCAAATACATGATGGTCTTAGTATAGTTTTTCCATGCAGGGTCCAGCACATCCATTCATATTACTGGTCATCCCATTTCCAACAATCTAGACATTACTAAGCACTTGGTTTTCTGTACACCAAACGGCACATAAGGCTACTGTCTTGACCTCATTCCATCTTCTCCATCCTATACTTCTTTCTGCTTCTACTCTCGTTCTCCAGGCTGTTTTTGGTCTCTTTGTGCCCATTTCCTTTCTGGTGTCCACACTAATGCTATCTCACAGATGTGGTTGTAAATAATGCACTATCAATGGATTATCAATTTAGTTAATGCAAATATCAAGAATTATAAAATGCGTACACAATTTGTTCTCTGTTGGTGGGCATATATTTTGGTTGTTGGAGAGGAACCAACTGCTATGGTGGATATGATGCTACTGATCGAGTGATGAGACAGTCCTGCTGTGTCCACTTTCCCAGATGTTGGATTTCTTGTCTCCCATTTCTGTAATTTACAAAAAATGATAAAGAAAATCAAAGTTTTATAACATTGCATTCACTAAATAATTCAGTAAATTTTTCTTTCTAGATATTTCAGCATATATTTTTTTGTAAAAAAAAAAAAAAAGACTTTAGAAGTTCTTTAAGTCCTCTTCTTTTGCTTTTTACAGTGTGCACCCCCCCCCCCCCCCCCCCCCTCCTTTTTTTTTTAAGTGGAAGGAAATCTGGGTTGCATTTCCAACTATTTCTTCATTGATCATCAATTTTTAGAAATGTTATTTGGAAGGTCAAGAGGCTTAATCACTTTGTTTCCTGAAGTTAAACTTCAAAGTTAAAACCTGTTCAGAATTTCAAGAGGCTTAATCACTTTGTTTCCTGAAATTAAACTTCAAAGTTAAAACCTGTTCAGAATTTTTGACTTTAAAATATTTGAAATAAATAAATACTTATATTGTTTAAGTGACATTACATGGAGCGAGTGTGGAATTTTTATATACTTGGCTGTCACCTTCCCATTGCATGCTTCATGGATGATTTGTACAACACATAAGCTGCTGATTTGACAATGCCCTTCCTTGTTTTTCTTTGGTATTTTGAGTTGCAGTTTGAATTACACTGGTTTCCACCTGTCTGAATATTGAGGCTGTCCTCTGATTTCACATATAAGCAAAGTGTGGATATTACTGGGGGATTTTTTTTATCATATCAACATGCCTTGAAAATGGTGTTTCCATTATGACCTTGACCTTCAATTCTTATTGAATCTTATCTGGGTAGATCTAAAGATCCTTTCTTTGTCACAGATTTATAACAACTTATTCCTCTTCATTACCACAAAATATTGATGATTTGCTGAGGTTGCCCACATTTCCATAAGTAATGATTGGGTTGTAACATGTATCATTACCAACAATTTCCAGGATATTAATATCTAAAGTTGAAATAATTTTGAAACAAACTTAAATTTCCATTCCACAGACATATTTCAGTGTTAGAGATGATGTTTATTCTGATGAAAATGAAGAGAGAAACAAATACACTGGACAAGACAGTTACAATCTCCTGCTATGAGATTTCTTTGTACACCAAATTATGTAAAAATACCTATTTTGTTGTTCATTTTCCTAAATCGAAGTAATGTTTGTCTTTCATGTTGTTTTTAAAAAAAATCATCAGCCTTCATGGAAGATCAAATCATTAAAATTGCATGTGATGCACATTAT
This sequence comes from Ostrea denselamellosa, assembly GCA_024699665.1. Classification (NCBI taxonomy): domain Eukaryota; kingdom Metazoa; phylum Mollusca; class Bivalvia; order Ostreida; family Ostreidae; genus Ostrea; species Ostrea denselamellosa. The sequence goes on along the minus strand of JAMZEH010000064.1, from coordinate 3,190,407 downwards.
GTACTTAAAATTAGATCACCTTTAAAAAACAACTTCAAGTCAAATGCCATGGTTAAAAAAGCAATATGGTAGATACTTGATAGTGGGTCCAAAATAGCTTATTTACCTTCTTCATGTTTAAGGAAACTTCCACCAAAACAACTTTATCATGCTGGAATTTTACAAAATTTACTTATTATATTGATAGGTTAATATAATCTTTAACATGATTAAAAAAACCAAACTTACACCTTTTTTTTTTTTTTACAATTATATTTAGTACCTTAATTTGTTAATTCAAACTGCTCAAACACACACAAGTAGATACAGCACCTGTGCAATTTATCATTAGTTCTGGTATAAACACTTATTGATCAATTGGATTTAATCTAATTGTTTAATTATCACTATCATTATACTTCCTTTCACCAAATCTAATCAAGCAGTGCATTCCTCCTATTTTCATCATAACACTACCGGTACCCACTCCGGCCTTAACCCCACTCCCCTTTCATGTATGTCAATTTAATAAAAAACTTTACAATATCAAGTTTAAGATGTACAAAATTATAATGACCATTTCAATGTAATGGAGTTGTAATACACCTAACTGCTTCAGATTTGCATATTTCATTCAAAAGCATAGATAATGGTAACAGTCACATATCTGATCCCACCTCTGGTGTGTCTAGGGGTCCATGTTTTCCCTACTCATAATTTTGTATTCTTCATGGGATTTTTGCGATTGATCACTGTTCGTCATTTTCATTTTTTCATCCACCATAGCATTATGAAAGAAAGGAAAAGAGTTTTTCCTTCAACGTCTCCGCTTCGTTTGTTTTTGCCGCCATTACGCACTAGCATTCCGGAAAAATTGTATTTACAGAATACGTCTCTTTCATTTCGTCCACTTCGCGGTTGTGTTAATCTGCCCGTGTAGCACATTCGTTGTTTTTCCGGTCGTCTGCTACAAAAGAAGGAAGAGAAAGTAAAAGAAGGAAAGGAAGACCGAAAAACGGCATAAGTGTGTTTTTAATTCAACTAACCTAAATAAACTCAAAATTTAGCATAACGTGAACATTTGATCTTTGAGCCTCTTATTGTTTACTTATTGCATTAGGAGACAGTCCGAAAGTCACCAGACCACTAGACATATATGCAAATCTGGTTAAATTAAGATTTGCTTCGGTCAGGTAAATATTTCAACTTGTTCCCAGATAGTTAAATAAAACTTTCAACAAAATCACAAAAATGTATTATAAGTTTTCTAAACTTTTGGTGTTTATATTAGACCCACTTTTGTCTTCGTGAAGAGTTGTGCGTTTGTTTTGTCCACTAGGTCTATGGTTCAGTCATACGTAAAATCGCGGGGATTTGTCACAATAATAAAAATACATCACAAACGGGGCGCAATGTTTCATGTTAGTAACTTGGTCGATTTTCGCTCATGGAAATCGCAGCATATTACGAATGAAGTTGCACATGATCCAGTCCAGTGGACGGATATTTAAATTTATACATTTCAAATACCATGCATGCATGTTATTTTAATATAGTGAACAGATGAAAGAAAAATATTGCATTCCTTTTATTCCTTATTTTGCATTCACATCGGGGTCGATGTTGAATTTTCATTATGACGTCAGAAATTGTGATGCATGGCGCCAAGAAACGAATATAGAGAAGCCTTGGCTGTTTTCGCAGTTTAATGAAATACCATGTCTCATTTATTATCAACTTATACAAAGAGCGGCGATATTACAGAACTTGTTCGAAATTATTTTACAGTCCCAGCAGGTGAGATATATATGAAGTATTTTTTAGACGGCTAATAGTTTACGATGGTTGGAATATTCGTGGTAATTTTAGAAAGCACAAAAAGAAGTTCCTGAGAATTAATCAATTTAAAGATCACTTGCGGCAGTTGTATTTGAAAAGCTTTTAAGCTGATCAAGTTTGTGAAACCAACCCGTTTCATTACCAGAGAAATCAGATATGAATGGAAAATACAATAATATTTTAAAATTGAAAATGTCAAATTTAGTTTTTAAAAAATATATTGCAGTTTTAGTAGAATGTAATCGGTGGGGGGGGGGGGGGGGGGGGTATTAAAACCCCTGCTAGATGTAACTTGCCATCAGCAATCAACACATTAACATACTAATCTACCATGGTACCAAAGCGGGCAATTAAATTTAAAGGAATATACAAGTATTTATGATATTTAAATTTTTATTCGTGTTTCAAAAGGAAGTCGGCCATTATGACAATAACTATGTATTATTCCTCCTTAATTATTCCAGGCATACCCGCCTTCATTATCTGAACATTTGTTATCCATCATGCTAAATGACATTGCCTGTGTACCCATTTGCATTTAGATTTTTCTTTTTGTGGATGGGCATACTATTGCTTTCATACAGCTTTAAATTTTGGTACTCAGGACTTTTTAATTATTAGTTATTACTAAGGCAACGGTACAATTGCATGACTATGATAGACATCATATTGTGTGTATAAGGATAGAATACTTGAGTGCAGGCACATTTTTTTTTTCACTTCCAAAATCAAAGAATTTCATAATTATACAGTTGAAAATTTTTTTGTACTTTTATGTGTCAATGACATGAATTTTACAAAAACAATCGCAATGCATGTATTAATATAATATTCAATTAAATCCATTACTTCTTTGCTAGCCAAGGGTGGCAGTTCATAGTGTTTCTGTAGAGATGACTATTACTCATAAATAGGCAAATTTTCTGAAGTGTTTGTATGCTTAAAATAATTTGTGTAAATTCAACAACTGATTAATCAATGTATTTTAGCTATTCCATATGTACCACAAAAAATATGGACCAAGACAAAGAAGTTTGTGATATATGAGAGACCAGATGCTCTCTGGGAAAAACATTACACAAGGAGGAAAGAAAATGACAGGAAAGGTTACCAAAGTGTCATAGGAGAAAAATACAAACCAATAGGTGATGAAATTATCCTTGACACATGTGATCTTGTGCTTAACACAATGTCAAAATGTTTGGATGCAAAGGTAAGTTATTAAGTGTTGCCTAAAAAAATCATTTGACATTTAAGGATTTTCTTTCATGCTCATAATGTTTTGATGAAAGTTGCCAATATAAATTTGTTAATTTTTAGATAAGAAATCAACTGCTGTTTAATGATCATAGCAAAGGAAAGCCTGAGAAGAACCATACAGCAACATTAACGCCAACATTCCACAAAACATCAGCTCCCAAGGTACTTTGTTATGTGACATTATGATAATAAATTTGTGGTGCCAATAATCCTCAGAAATTAAGAAGTATGTATATCTAAGAGGAGAGTTTCAAATTGCTGCTGGAACACCATTCCCCCATCCCCACACATGCTTTTACAATTTGATAGCCCTGTGAATTTCTGGTTTCTTGCAAGGTCATTCTAAGTGGAAGAAAATTAAAGACATGACATATTTTTATGCTTTAAATGTACCAGAGCTTAAACAAAATATACATTTCCAAAAATGGATATTACATATACCTCAGTTTGCAAGGTGGAATGGAACTTGATCATGAACACACCTAGTCTACACTTTACTGAAATTATTGTTCTCTGTATTGAAACGCAGATATATTGCAATATGAATATTTCAAAAGAAAGTGTTAGAAATTGCAGATCTTTTGTTTGATTCAACTTTACTCAGATTATGTGATCCAACTAACTAAATTAACTTGACTGGGTGTATGTCTGGAGATCTTTTGTCTTGACCACAGTGTTGCATCAGTGTCACACTTTAAGAAAAAAATATTAACCTGGGCTATATCTTTTCAACCAAGAAGGATTGGGCTTTGATATTTATATATAGATAACCAGACCTTTCATTTGGTACCCAGACTTTTGACCTTGTGAACTTTGTTGTGCACTTTGACCTACTTTTCAAAACTTTTAACCTTGGCTATATCTTTTGAACCAAGGATGTACTTTGATATTTCACATATACCAGTAGATGCCTCATGAAGAGACATTTCACTTTCGACTTTCACCTACTTTTTAAAAACTTTAACATGGCTATTTCTTTAAAACCAAGGGAGTGGTGATTTTATATTTCATATATACACGTAGATGTTTCATGACAAGGCTTTTTGTGTAGTACTTTTCAAAAACTTTAACCTAGGCTACAACTTTCGAACCAAAAGGGTGGATCTTTGGTATTTCAAATTTAGATGTCTCATGACCAGGCCTTTCATATAGTACCAAAACTTTAGACCTAGTGAACTTGGGCTTTGATGTACTATTCAAAAACTGTAACTTTTTGAACTAAAGGGGATAGGTTATTTAGTTTCATGCTTCTTGTGTCCTCATTAACCTGATGACACAATGTTATATAAAACAAAATGTCAGCTGTGCATTTTAATTTACATATCATGCAATTGTAAATATAACAAAACAGCACAGATCATGTTGATAATTTTGAATAGATAGATCCTCAGTTTAAACATTTAATATGACTTTCCAAGTATTGACAGTTCTGTAGCCCTTCAAAAGTAGGAACAATACAGTTTAACTTTGCCTCTACACCGGCCATAGATCGCCATTGCATTTGCTGCTGCAATGAACACAGATCACTTTTACAAATTTCATAATTTATCATCCCCTTCTTTCTCTTTGCAAAGTTACCAGGGGAATGACTGTTGTCCTGTCACTTCTTCTCCACCTCCCTTGCCGCCACTTCTTTCTTGTTTTGGCGTGATGGCCTGTCAGTATCATATTGAATCGCTTTTTGAGAACTCATACTATAAATAATCATCTGCATCAAAGCATCAAGGATTTTCAAAATCATGTGACTGCAGTGAGTAAATTCAGAATAAAATGGTGTTCTAACAGAACTCGAAACTAATATTTAATGCATAACTGTGTTTGGTTAATTATGATCTCTGTATATGTGTAACAAGAAAACATTGATGTTTCCATCAATATTGTCAACCAGAGAAATTAAAGTGTCAACATTTTGTTAATAAGATTGAATAACAAAAGACCCATTGCCCACATCGCTCACCAGATTCACCTTTGCTCTTGTTCAGTGTGTTTTAAAAGATTTTTTTTCAATATTTATTTCCTCAAAATTTTTTAGCCCCATATTGTGGCCCCAACTCAACTTCAAATGATCATGACATAACCAAACTTGAATTCACACAACATGGGAATACCTCAATAACAATATGACTAACTTGCTGTTAATGGAGAAATTTTCTTTCCTGTATACATGCATTATGTTAAATTTAATCAACCCGAATTTTAATTTTTTTTCTGTACATAAAGATGTAAAACTTTGATCCCCTATGTGGACTTACCCTACCCCTGAGGGTCATGATATGAATAAACTTGAATTTACACTTTGTTAGAAAGCTTTCATGAATTCATTTCCATTTTATCTGGTTCTTGATACTCGTAAATGACCCCACCCCAATTTTTTTTTTTCTTTACTCGATTATCTCCCATTTGAAGGGGCATAACCCTTCATTTGAATAAAGCTGAATACTTTTTACCTGAGGATGATTCGTGTAAAGTGTGGTCGAAATTGGCCCAACAATTCTTGATGGAGAAGATGAAAATGTGTTGTTAAAAAAAAAAAAAAGTTTACTGACAGATGGACGGACACTGGACAAAATGTGATCAGAAAAGCTCTCCTGAGCTGAAAGATCTTTTAGCTCAGCTGAGCTAAATCACTAGCTCTTAAGTTGAATATTATGTGAAAATTATATACTTAATACTGGGGAGACATTGATCATATAAAAGGGAAAGCTGTTGGGAGGGGGAGGTGGCCTGTGTCCATTAGGATTCTGTGTTCTATAACCAGAATTATGATTTTTAGTTGATTCAACCATTCTGTAAGGCAGAACAAATATTCCATTTTGTCTACATTTTCTTCCTTCACTTTCAGTTCTTTCAATAGTGCAAGTTTAGATATAAATTATGTAATGTCTTCCACTGATGAAAAATTCTGACTATAGTCCAGTCAAATTAGCCCCAAAAAGGGTCAAACTTGCAACTAATTGCAAAAGAATCGTTTTCAATGATTTTGACCTCGCTAATATGTGTACTAAAACATATAAAAAATCTAATGTTTCAGTTGAAGTGGAAATACCATTTTTTGGGGGTCAAAAACAGAGAAAAAGAGAAAAAACGACAAAAACTGGAAATTAGCTTTCCATCATTACCTATCAAATAAGAATGCAGTTTCTTGATTGGCATTTATAAATTTTTGTAAGAAATAGAAATTGTAAAATTTCCATGTAATAATTTCACCTTTATGCCCAGCTGCAGCAAAATAGGGAAGCATTGCGTGTAGAGTTTGTATATGGAGTAACCAATTGCCTGTTCTTTCAGCTGTGATAAAAGGTTTTAAGAGACTTATCATTTCTAAGTACTGAAGCCAAAGGGCTGCTGTTCTGAAGCACTTGAGAGAGGATTTTGTATCCGCAAGTTTCCCCAGTACTTGTGTAATGGTAGAATTATTGCACACGTCTTGTGCAGTAGCATCTCCCTCTAGCAACTGGTCATACAAGGCAGCAGCTTTCTTCAGCAGATGATCTTCTTCCAGTTGGGCTGTGGAAACGTCTGCAGATTGAGTAAGGACGTGATCAGGGGCCTCGGTGTCAATCAGTGTTACAAGATAACCTGAAGATATATTTTGGGGCACATCATTATCAGGCAATTCGGCACCAAAGGTTTTAGCCACGAGCAAGGCATGAAGGGCTGTATCAACTAGAAAATGGGCACGGGTTGCTCGAGCTACTGCTTTTCCACTAAGAATATGGCCAACTGCATTTGACGCATATACAGTCTCTAAAATATCCTGCAATTCCGATTCTCTCATAATGCGCCCGATACATCCTAAAAAGCTCATTTGTGTGTGAAACCCACCTAACCTGAGTATAATGGAGCTCAAGTCTTCACACTGTGACTCATGAGTGACAATTGTAACTGCTTTCATGTAGAGAGGCTGGTCAAATGTCAGAATTGGAGTTGTACCATATTTTCTAGCTTGGCGAGACACAAACTTCAGTGTAGAGTAGATACATGACATATCGCTTGCGTCCATATCTATCATCGGCAGAAAGGTGATGGTGGACTTCCCAGGGTAATCTCCATTTTGAGTACACTGCATCAGTCCTGACCAACTTGGAGTTGGAGATCGAAGAGGCCATACAGCCTTTGAAAGAAGATCTAAACTCAAAGATGGATCTGGTACTTTCTGTTCTTTATTAATTTTGGCGAATTTCATCTGCAGTGACGATTTAGGTGGTTGCTTGTAGAAATGTATATTAATTTTCCCAGCAGTGACCAGGTCAGCCGATGAAACGTTCAGTTTAGGGACCAGTTTGCTAACCTTTTTACCAGGTGTAGAGCCTACAATAATGCCCATGCCATGGAATGTACCATACCCATCAAGTGTGCGCACATTGTGATCCACTTTGTTAGCAACGAATTGCAGAAATTGTCCATTTTAAGAGCTTGGAATATTTGTTCCTTGTGAAATGGCTGCACTTGTTTCAAAACGTTGTATCTCCGAATATGAGGAACAAAATCCTAAGGAATTCAACGTATCAATAAGAAATTTTGATGAAAAATGGTGATGAAGCTGCACTCCTAAACCTATTTGTAGTGGTGCAAAATGCATACGTGGCTTAGCCATCTGCATAATTGTCTGTCCAATCGATGCAATTTCAAGTCAGGGTCCTTTTCTCGGACGAGAATTTTCAAAAAGTTTGAAGACTTTCAGGAACGTACTGAAGATTCTTTTCAAGTGATTCAATATCTGACGACAAAGGGTACAGATCAGAAGCTAGATGAAGGGACAGGATATCAGATTTTATCAACTTAGCAGCAGTTGTAATGATGTTGAGTTTCTCCAATGTCTGGTCCACTGTTTTAGGCCGATTGTAGAAGCTCTGAAGAATTGATCTTGCCGTTTTTCGTACCGTTATTACAGTTGATTTTCCTTGTTCTTCTGTCATGATTTCATCCCCAAAACGCTCATACAATTTCTTTTTCAAGTAAACAGGCGAGTATGCATCATCACCACAGTGGTCCTTCATTTTAGCAACAAGATCTAACAGTTGATGTTGTTTGTCATCATTCTCCTGCAGATAATTCACCACTTTAAGAAATGCGTCGGTAATATCACTGTCAACAGGTCTGCCTCTCTTGGCTTCCGTCGAAGAGGGTGAGAATATTTTAGGTATGTGTTTGCCGGTGCGAAAGTTTACGTTACAAGTTTGATGATAGATGGCATCAGCAGCATGCAAATCATTTACAGCTTCTAGTCTACCATAAATTTGGTTTGCCCAAGCGTCTTGTCTTGTAGAACAGACGGATTTTATACAAGCCTGAAAATCATGAGTTCGCACAGGAAAAACATCATGCTCTCTTTTACTTTGATTAAGTTTGGCAGTTTGTCCACAAAAGAGGCAGTGGTCACGGAATGAAAAGGTCTGTTTTGATCTAAGAATTGGTGTACTATCAGCAGGAGGAATTGGCTTGCTTTGTTCTTTTTCCCTCAGATATTTGCTAATTTTAATCGCATTTGTAAATAGACGCCTACATTCGGTGTGCACATATTGCCCAGGATGTGTGCGAAGATTGCCACCCCTTTTCTCAGCAGCAGTATTGATACCTGTGCTACCCTTCCCACGAAGACAAACTAGACCATTCTTGTCCCCCGATTCACAAATTACACAGTCTTGTAATCTTTCCATATTCAACACAAGGTTAGAACAGATATAATTAAAATGGAAGAAATTTTCTACTAACACAACATAAAAGGTTAAATTAAATTGGTATCGTATTAGTTTTACATATTACAGAAACCGCATTCAAGTTGCAACTAATAGCGTCACTTCAGGAGAAAGATTTACTCCGTCGGATGGGATGTTAAAAGGTACCCCAATCAATAACGAGAAAGATGGCTTTGTAACGCGAATGGGTGTCCTTACATAGAAAATAGAAATAAGCAGTGCAGTATAGAAAAAAGCCTTTTCACTTTCTTACTTATTAATTTTACCTTGAAGAAATGATGCTCTGCGACTATTTAGTTTAAAAAAATGTTATTTTCCGTTACATTACGGCACCTTTCCCAAATTTTGAATGAACCCAGTAGGCCTATACGTCTACATGACGACACGTGTTGTGACTTTACCAACCTGTTTTTTTTTCTAAACTTTTGAGAAGCTTTAGAACGTCTCGTTTGTAAATAAATTTATAGTATTACACCTAGGCTATATTGATTCAAGCGCTTACACGCTTGTATGAACATATGTCATAAAATTCGAGCAAAGACTGATCAATGTCTACGTAATGATAATGTATACGTCACGATTTCGGTGAAAGCACGCTATGATAGCGCGGCGGTGACATGAAACAAAGGGAGCTATCAGCAAATTTGATGCATCAAAATATATTATTTCTGCACATTAGATAAAATTAGATTTTTTATATGTTGTTTTACTGATACTAAGGAATACTTTACAAAAAAAATTATTTCTTTTGCAATTAGTTGCAAGCGAAATCGTAAATTGACTGGACTACTATGATGTTTTTCTGTATATTGGGTATTTACGTTGTGTAATCAACTCCTCACTCACCTCAAGCTCACATTTCCCAAACTTTGCACACTTGTTATGGACACAATGAAGATTGTACATGTGACCTTTTGGAAGTGCTCAGTCATTATTTGAAAAATTTACATGTAGTTTTTTCAGCATAGACGGTATCTACTTTGTGTAATCAACTCTTCTCACACCTTTAGGTTGACATTCTCCAAACTCTGTACAGTTATTACTAAACATTGAAGATGTGCATGTGACTTTTTGGAAATGCTCTGACAATTTTCGAAAATTTACGTATAGTTGAACTTCGTCTATTTTTTCAGCATCTTTTAAATAGATGGCACCCACTTTGTGTTAACAACTCCTCTTGCAGCTTTGACTTGGCATCCCTCAGACTTTGTGCAATTGTTATAGACACATTGAAGATGTGCAAGTAACTTTTTGAATTTGCCCAGTCTTTTTAAAAGAAAAATTACAAATAGTTGAACTTGTCATTTTCTCTGCATACTGTGCTTAGGTGGACCTACTTTGTGTATTCACTGCATACTGTGATTAGATGGTACCTACTTTGTATATTCAACACCTCTCACAGAATTCCCCCAGTTTTCTAAGAAATGTCAATCACTTTTACAATCATGACCCCAGTTATGCATTTGCAGGATTGAACAAAATTCACTTTATGCACATGAAAACAAATTAATATCAATTTTTTTTCTTACTCTATTGTGGACTTTTGATTGGGAAGAAAGATTGAAAATTGGGAAATCATAGGTATATAATCAGATTCAGCATCCAAATCATGATTATTGTACATATGCATCCATATATACAGTGTTTCCTTGATATACTACTGCCCCCCCCCTCTCTCTCTCTCTCTCTCTCTCTCTCTCTCTCTCTCTCTCTCACTTGCCACACACACAAACACACAACTTAATGCCTGAAAAATAAAAAATGAAATTAAAAAAAACAAAACCCTAGATTTCTCATGATGTTAACAACCATGTTAGAATGTCATCCCCACATAATACCATATGCCTCTGATTTTCACAAACAAGTGGTCAAATTTTATTTTATAGGGTTTACCCTGGATAATAATGCCAATTACCTCACACCCATCCCTAATCACAACTGTACTTTTAGAGTGGTACAGTGAAGTGTGATGGGCTGGACAAAGTAATCAGGAGGTCAGGTTGCAAATTACAAAGAATTGCTGAATAAAATCCAAGATTGTTTTCACAGAATGTAGCCCAATAAATTATGTAACTGGTTTTCTTTTGACTGTACAGTGAATTTTCAGTAATGGTCAATTCCTTATATTGCCACCACTGCTTTATTGCCCAAATGGGTCTTGAACAAAAGTTGGCAATATATCAAGGGAGCACTGTAGATACATCATCCATGCAAGTTTGAATTATGTGGGATCAGTAGTGTCTTTCACAGAAAATGGATTATTTTATAAACTTTAATATGGCTGTATAAGCCATCCAATGCTAATTTAAGGACACTAATAGGATGATGATAACATTTGAATTCTATGAATATTCATTTGTCTCAGCAAACTGAAATTGTGAACATGTAGTAGGCCTCATTGTTTTTGCAAATGAGAAAATACAGAGCAAGTTTATTTATTCAATGAATGTAAATGTGTGTGGTTGCTTTTTTTAATTATTATTAATGGTCTTTTGACAGCCAGGTATTGAAAAGGACAGTTCATCATTGGATTTAACAGTTAAACAATTTCCAAAAGTTAACAGTTACCAAGAGATCAAACAGTACTTAGATGAAAGTAAGAGCATTGTTCGTAGAGTCTATGCTGGCCTTTCATATGAAGAATATGTTAGGAAGCGTCTGGAAACAAATTGTAACAAACAAAAGGACAGCACCATGAAAGAAAATGATATGGTACTGATGTCTCTGACAAATTTACAATTGGGTCTGCCAGACATTTACACACAGAAAGTGGAAACCAAAGACAAAGAAGAGATCAGAAGCAGTAGTAATAATTGGATGTCATATATGATTGACCCAGATACAAACAAGAGGGTGCCAGTAGGTAAGCAAACAACAAATGAAGCATTTAAAAAAAATTTTTTTTACAATTAATCTTTATTTCAGTATTCATTAAAGTTCCCAGTATAATCAGTGCATGTTAATTCTGTTTGAATCGTAATGTGTTTTACAGGATACCCCATTTGTCGCCAAGTCTTGTTGTTGACCATTAATACTGTACCTTGCACCAACAAAGTCTTGATGTTGAATTTTCAGGTGACTAATGTATCATTCCAAAGATATTAGAAAGTCCAGCAAGCTCAAAAAATTAAGAAAGAGAAAAATTGAATCTACACATATGTACACTGAATTTTCAACATCAAAGAAAAACTCCCATAATCCTAATGAACATCCTTATATATTTCATGGAGTCACACTTTGTTGATGTAAAATTGTGAAATAGTGTAGTTTTTCTAAAATTCATTCTAAGTCTTATGGTCCCCATCAAAATGCAGTGCACTGCATTAGGCCCAATGTATAATGAAAAATGAAGCACACTACTACATCACTTACACACAATGGAACAAAACGATTCTTGCATGGAATGGTAAACAGTTTGCACGGAACCCTGAACGGTCTACATGGAACGCTGATGGTCTGCACAGAAAGCTGAGTGGTTTACATGAAATGATTTGCACAAAACACTTCTCATTTGTTGAATGGTCTGCATGGTTTGCATGGAACGGTAGATGGGGCTTGCAGGCTTTTCAATGGTTGAAAGGAAATGGTAGGCTTGGCGTGCACACTTTAATATTTGGGTCTTTACAGAATTATTAAATAATGAAAAAAAAAATTAGATATAATAATAAAGTTGGGGGGAAAATGGTTAAGAAAAATAGAAGGTAATTGTCTTTTTTTTTTTTTTTTTAATGAATATTATACCTGCTCCACATGGTATTGCTTTTGTTTTAATTTCAAGTATTATTTTAAAATGAATAAATATGAATTAAAGACTGTCAAAAAGCAAGTAACGAAATACACCAGAATAAAAAAGAGAAAGACAAGCAAAATTCGCATCATTTTAGAATGAGAATTAATAAACTATATAGATAATTTATATGTTGCCAAATCAGTCTGTCTGAGTGATTATAGCATTAAGACATGTACAATTTGTATATTTCAAAACACATTTCTAAATAAAAAGGGAAACTAATTACACTCTCCTTAATGAAAGAAATTCAATAAATACAAACAACAGATAAAATAATGTATAGTAAAGATAAAGTAATGCAACAGATAGAAATAGTTTTTCGTCAGGCCATATGATAACTGGAACAAATGAATTTATGCATGGTGCATCAGTTTTGGAGGATTTGGAATAATCTTGAGTTTTGATGTGTGTTTGTGGCCTTTTATTTTTCTTATATTGGTTGATCAATAAAGTAAAATGAATATAAATTTGGGGTTATCGAAAAATTAAAATAGAATTAGAAGTGTATGTTAATTTAAAGTTGCCCATAGAACTACAGTGTATCCATTGGTTAAATTGTTGAAAGAAGACAGCAGAAGTGGTGTACTGACCTCAGTACACAAGGCAGGATGAGGTGATAATGGTCATTGTGAAGAGTTCTGTCAACACCAAGGCTTCAATACCCCTGCATCATTGACAAGTCTATACCAGCAAGGGAATATGTATGTTAAAACTATATTGCACAATATAAATCTCAACCAATGTTTACTTTGAATTATACAAAGTGAATGGAATTGAGCAGTGACCAAATAAATAACAAAAAGCATGCATGGTATATACATGTAGAAATGGAGAAAAAATACATACATATAGCACAAAAAATAGACAATATATTGATTTTGTCCATAAATATAATTTAGGTGTTTTACTTAGTTCAAACAGAAAATGTTTGAAAACCCAGAAATATGCTGCTGATCAGGGGAGAAAAAACCCACTTCCTTTATTTTGAATAAGTCAAGGAAATGTTCTTTTAATACACAAACACTTCATATGATTTTTTATGATAATGGTAATAGTGTATTTACATATGGTGACAAAATTTGGGAATTTCATAAAGCACAAGCTGTAAAAAGGTTCATAAACTATTGAAAAGAAAAAACAAAAAAACAGAAAAACAAAATACTTGATGTAACAAATATATATTGCTAAAGTTAAATGATTTTGGTTATTATTGGTTATTATTAATACACATCTTCTACTTTGGGGTGGTAATGCCTTATCTACCAAGCTAAATAATTGTATTTTTTCTTATGTTCACACATATATTCATGAAACTAAAAGATTCAACTGATGTTCATATTGTACTACCTATCTGTAGAATATACCTACATTTACAAAAGTTGTATTCTCTGTATGCTAATTTTCAATGACAATTATTATGTATTATTACATTTTAAGGAGAAGAACTTGTAAGTTGTACGAACTTGCTTCTGATCCTTTTGTATATATTATATACAATAAAATATGTTCAAATCAAATCAACAAATATGGTTGCATGTAGAACTTGGCATATTTCCTCTGTGTATTTCATGTAGATTAAGAATTCTAAAATACTGACATAAAGTTAGTTGATCGAATAATTGTATTTTACAGTCTTCAAGAATTATATTTGATAGGTTTAGGTCATTTTTGGGATGAAGTGAATCTAGATCTTTTAAATTCTTATAAAATAATTGAATGTTTGACATTGAAAACGAAAATATGTTTGCATCGATTCTTGCACGAAAGGGTTTGCATGGAACAAAACGATTCTTGCACAGAGCAGTGAACGCTTTGCATGGAACAATGAATGGTCTGCATGAAATGCTGAACAGTCTGCATGGAACGCTGACTGGTTTGCTTGGAACACTGAATGATTTGCATGGAATGAAAAGAAATGCTTTGGAGGTGTAGTAGCACACTTCAAAGGTCTGTAGCTGGTGCAAGACAATAGATGTGTGATGATAGTGTTTGTGTTTTGTCAGCATAATGAACTGAAGCAGAGACAGATCTAAATAAGGAGTTTGTTTTTCTGCATCTGAAAATAGCAAGCATTCACATTGGTTAGTTTGACATGGCATGCATCATGGCAAAACATCAACCTTGCCAGTTTACTTACTGTGACAGAGAAATTGTATTTATGATAATGTATATAACAAAATATAACTGTAAATTGACATCAGATGAATCTACATTTATTTTTGGAGATGTGAATGCTGAAATACTTAATCAGTGGGTGAAAAATTAGGATCCTGTACCATGTGATATTGTTCAAATTTGTTCAATAAAGAATATGTCAATACTATATGGGAATATTATATATGTAACAGTTGAGAATAAAACTACTTTGACATTGAATAGAGATTCATGAAGATTTTTTTTATTCAATTTTGCAATCTTCAATACATTATAGAGTTTTCTTTTTTGTTCAATTTATTGGTAAAGGCTATAAGTGTGCATATCTAGAGGGAAGAAGGGGTCGAGTATAACACACCCCCCCCCCCCTCCACTCCTCCATCTAGAGGGAGGAGAGGGTCTATCACACACACACACCCCACCCACCTAACCTTGGTAGAAAATAAATTTATTTGCCTATTAGTATGCACTTCCAGTTGAATTGTAATATACTAAGTCCTGATGAGAATAGATTGGGAAAAATTGCATGTGGTCACTCCCCATCTCCTTGTCTCAGAGTAAAGGTTCTAGATTCTCTAATGTACATGTTGTTGTACCTGTGATCACCCTAATGGTAGCACCAACAATTTAGAATTATAGTATTTTGATAGATTGTATCAAGTATCACAAACTTTGTAGATCTAGTGAGTATAATTATTCTCAGCACATTGATTTTGATTCTGACCTTAATTGGTTTTGATAAGTATCAGACAGCACAGAAGGGCACACTTAGCAACAGATCATCTGAGTGAGTGTGTAACAGGAAGGGAGAAATGCAACAGACTAGACTGGGATTTAAACCTGGGCCCCCAGCATTACTAGTCAGGTGCTCTAACCACTGAGCTACCCAGGTCGATATCCACGGTCCATATAGCCCTAACTACTACAAATGTAAGACTAGTAAAAGAAAATTTTCAAGATATTATTACAGATGCTGAATGTTTATGCTCTCCATGAAAGTAGGGACATTTCAGTTTGCACCCTTTTATCAGTTGGTAAACCAAGTATTGTCTGCTCAAGAACTTAAGAATTTTAAGAACCCTTTGCTTAATAGACTTGTTAATTACCAGTTTCATCTAAAGAGTACATGATCCCTATTGATTTTGAGTTCAAAGGTCAAGCATCAATTTGTTCTGGCTATAGGAAGATATTGTGTGCTCAATATATTGTGAAAACCCTTTGCTTTTTAAGTCACAAAGTCAAATTTCTTTGAACATAAGGAAATATTGTTCGCTCAGTATTTTGAGAACCCTGCATGATAAAACTTGGTAGATGTGTAAATTTTAAGAAGTAGATAGTCATTATTGATTTTGATATCATAACTTCAAAAGTCAGGTTGTACTATTGCACATAAGAATATAAATATTGTTTGCTCAATATTTTGAGAACCTTTGCAGGACAGACTTCAAACTTAATTGGCACGCTGTTACCCCCTAAAGAGTTGATTGATTGATTGTTTGTTTGAAGTCCCATCGAGAATTTTTCACTCATATTGAGACGTCACCAGCTGTAGGTGAAGTACCACAAATTTAGACCTATGCTTAATGCTCAGGGCCATAGCAGTGAGGGTTCTTTAACATGCCAATGCCTACCATGACACGGGACTTCCGTTTTTAAGGTCATATCCGAAAGACCCGTGATTTTAAATTCTAACTGCTGAGCATTTGGCGAAGGAGCAATCACTACCTATTTTTTTTGTCTTTGGTTTGATGCGGCCATGACAAGAGCGGGGCTCGAACTCATGACTTCCTGGTTACGAAGCGAATGCTCTAACCACTGAGGTACCGCGACCGGTTTAAAGAGTTGAACATAGATTTTTCTACATGCAGCCAATTTCGATCTAAATACCGGTCCCTTCTCCTGATTTTTCAAAATTAAAGTCACCTCTCCCCCCCAAATTGGTTGTTGTTTTTGTTAAATTAACTGAAGTGTTAGGGAAACAAATGTAGAACTATGACTGTGTTCATTATTTTATTACAGCAAATTGATTGAATAAATGGTGTTAAAAGTACTTACATATTGTATTTTACACCTCCATTAAATTAATTACCATATAATTGATATTTCCCAATTTGATAAAAATGTTGATGATTTTTCCCAATCATAAAGGTTTCATGTAAAAAGTACAAAAATTATGACCCTTTTGATTTTGCAACTGCTCCAGACATATATAAGAAAATATTGTATGCTCAATATTTTGTGAACCCTTTGCTTGATACACATCAGATGTGGTATATTGGTATTCCCATTTCTTAAGTATCATTATAGAAATTCAAAATTTAAAGTTGACCCCCTTCAATGTTGACACATGTAGGCATATATTTCTAAATCATTTCTTTGTTTCATTTATTTTAATAGATCCCTTAACCTATAGTCTGATGAAGGAGGAGTTGATTGCTCACAGAAAGACCATGAAAATACCAATGAACAGATGCCTGATGACTGAGAGAAGTCTAAGGCAAAATATTTTAACACAAGAACAGAACTGCTGTGATCAGCTATTTTCAAATCCAGGAGTAATGTAAGTTCTTGACAACTATTATATACTATTCAAAACAAATAGGGGGATATTGGATTTACAAGGACAATGAAATGCAGATCATGAGATCAAGAAGGAAACAAATGACAGAAAAACATTAAGGAAACATTTGTCAATTTATTCAAAACCCTGTGTACAGTCAGAAAAGGACAGATTCTACAGAGTAAGGGTCGACACCAACACAGGGTCACATAGCAAATTTACCACCATCGTAAAACAAAGTCAGTAGCGGATAAAACCCTCTCGGTTGGCCAGACAAGCTCAGATTCGGCGTGGCATATTAATAATGAGACGTCCCAGGTCATTTTGGGGAAGGTTATTCCATTCCTGTTGCAATGATGCAGCAAGTTCTTGGACATTGGCGGGAGGTTGTCGATGTTGGCGTAGCCACTGTCCAAGCATGTCACTGACATGCTCGATGGGAGAAAGGTCCGGACTGAGTGCAGGCCATGATAATGTGGTGATATTCTGTTGTTGGAGATATCTGTAATGATCCTGGCCCTATGACATCAGGCATTGTCATCTTGAAAAATGAAACAGCAGCCATAACGATATGCAAACGGCACAACATGGGGTGCCAAGATATTGTCCCGGTAGTACTGCCCTGTGACATGTCCAGCAACAACATGCAAGTCTGTTTTGCCAGCAACAGTGATGCCTCCCCACACCTTTACAGATCCACCACCATACCGATCATGTCTAATGAGGTTAAGGTCATGGAAATGTTAGTTACGTCAAACCCTCCTGCGTCTATCCAGGAAGTCCATAGTGAACCTCGACTCATCTGAGAACATTACGTGGTTCCATTGGCGATTATCCCAGTGCTGATGGTGACAACACTATTGGAGTCAGGCCCAAATGTGATGATATCTGTGATTGTGTGGGAGGCATCCCCAAAATGACCTGGGACGTCTCATTAGGAATATGCCATGCCTAATCCAAGCTTGTCAGGCCAACCGAGGGGGTTTCACCCGCTACTAACTCTGTTTTACGATGGTGGTAAATTTGCTGTGTGACCCTGTGTTGGTGTCGACCCTTACTCTGTAAAAGCTGTCCTTTTCTGTCTGTACACCGGGTTTTGAATAAATTGACAAATGTTCTTAATGTTTTTCTGTCATTTGTTTTCTTCTTGACCTCATGATCTGCATTTCATTGTCCTTGTAAATCCAATATCCCCTATTTTTTTTAATAGTATATGTACAAAGTATTACGACAGAAAACATTTGTCCATTGAAATTTTCAGCAAATTGTATATTTGTATTACAAGTATTCATTGCTATTTGATATATTGTCTGTTGTGCGAAAAGTTTTCTTTATTTTGTAGATTAATCATGTTCTTAAACAATCATACTGATTAAAGGATTTTCTACAAATGGTTTCATTCATCATCACAAGTTAAGGGTTGTTGATTCATCACCTTGCACGAATCCTTGATGAATGTCAATGTCAAAAAGTTGGGCTTGTGTGTTTTCTGATTATAGTTCCACACATCAAGTATGGAACCAACTGGAATCTAGTTCTATTGATAACAAAGTGACTTGAGAGATTCAAATGAAAATGTGTATTTATAAATACAGTTGTGGCTATTTCAATTGTTTTAGTACTCGAAAGAATAAAACATCTTCAATAAGATGGTTTCCAAACTTGATCTACCATCAATTAACAAGTATTACAATTGCAAGTGTTCATCAACGCAGATTTATGAGATCACTTTCCCGTCTCCATTTTCAGGCAGTTCATTTGTATCCATGTACGACAAAACAAGTTTGCAGTGCAGCCATTTATAAATAACATATCATTTTTAAATTGTAGTTCGTAAAACCTTTACAAAGTTGAGCTTATCAGAGTTCATTGTGTCATACATGTGATAATTTTTCAACCACAGATCTGTATAATGCCTTTAAAAAGTGTGATTTTTAGTGAAAAATCTGTACAAGTTTGAAAAATTTGGTAGTAAAATCTGTACAGAATACCAGATAAATTCCATAATTTGATTGTTGTTGAGACCTATAAATATTTCATCATTTCTAATCAGATGCATTTGTGATAGTGAATATTAGAGAAAATTTTCTGATCACCTTTGGTGACATAATCAACATACAATTAATGTGATCAAGAGTTTTCATCAATTATTCCAACATAAAGACTGCTATTAGTTTGTTTACCTTTAATGCATTTGAAATAAAATAAGATTTCAAAGATGCCAAGTTGGCTTGGTATCTTCTTAAACTAATACATTTGTTTGACCTATTTCTGACCATAGTGCAGAGCACTTTTGTTGAGATCTGCCAAGCATATCGATTCAAAGTTCAGTAATAGAAAATTGACATGTCATGTATTCAAAACAATGGGCTTAAATTGGATTGAATCAACTTTTAGACTGGATTTATAGGACTTTAAGACCTAAAAATCTGTACAATTTATCATTTTGAGTGAATTTTAATATACAGGCATGACAACGTGAAAGGGGTTGGAAAAGTCAATAATTTTGTGTACTGTGACTGTACATATCACATGTGTGATAGGTTGAATGCTGTCTGATGTTTTCATACCAATAAATGTTGGACTGTTCTTTACACATTGAGTTTGACTATGGATTACAGCATTTACCTGATTAAGACATAGGACTCATGATTGGTGTGACCACTCACCAGGGGATGTTTACTCCTCCTAGGCACCTAATCCCACCTCTACTGTGTCCAGGGGTCTGTGTTTGCCCTATTAAATTTATATTCTTTATAGGATTTGTAATATTTATCAAGGTTTGTCATTTTCAATTTTACATCCAAGACAAAAGAACACCTTTCAATTTATGCTAAAATTTTGAAGCTTCCAGACCCCCATGGCACCCTGACACTCACTTTGTCACACTGTTCATAATTCAGATCTATGATAAATTGATACAATCTATCTTATCAATTACCATCTCAGCAAAAGGCATAGGCTTTGTCTACTAGGTCCCCTCAGGTCAAGCAAAGTAAGCATAAATGTGTACATTACTTATAATTGTAAATTACATTGATTTTAGGGATCAGATTTTCAGTCAGAAAATTTTATTTCTTTCTCTATGATAAAAAAATAATGGCTGCCCAAAACTTAATTTTCTTTAGACTTGTTTGTATATTTATGCCCCCACTCCCAAAAACAGTTTGGAGGGTACCTTAGGAATCCCCATGTCTGTCTACTTACCTGTATCCCTCAGTTTTTGTTTGGTTCATAACTTTGTAAAGAAGAGGATTGGAAGCTCGTACTTTGCACAGATGTTGCTTGTAGCCAGATAGTGTGTCATAATGGGTCGAATTGTGCAAATGTTTTAAAACATAGCATAGAGTAAAAAGTGAATTTATGTAGAAATTTTCTATTTTATTGTCGTGAACAAAAGAATGCGAAAGGAAAGACTACGGAGGGACCATCTTCAGTATCTGCAAGCTCTTTCCATGATTCTTACTTCAATTAACAATATGAGGACTACAGATATTAAGACTAAGGTAAGGTAATACCAATAATGTACACTCAATCTTGTAATATGATTAGGAACACCTGAAAGAAAGCTTTGGTTATAAGGAATAAACTGTATGCCCATATTTGAAAGCCTGGCTACAAAGTGGTTTAAACTGTCTGAACTTACCTTTATATCTGAATATCATATAAAATAAGTAGGGTAAAAATTACTTCATTCCTTATGATTTATTTTTAAAAACACATTCAATGTAATTTCACAAAGAAATAGTGCTAATTGTAACAAGTTCCCCAAATGTCTCCCCATCTCCCAAGTGGTACATTTTATTTGAGTAAGTCCAATTGAATCATTCAATCACTACACATATTATATTACAAAATGTATATATTTCACCCTATTTCCTTCATTTGTAAGATAATTATACAAGTTAAAAAAGTTTTGACCAATCAAAATTAATCAAAGAGGCATGTGCATGCTTGTCAGTTGTCCAGAGTATATCAATCTCTAACACCGATGAACAGATTTGATTCAAACTTTATGTATATCTTATATGTATAATGAAGTTGTGCACCTGCTATTTTGATTGAGATTTTTTTTAACATTCAAGGAAGTTATGAATCTTTTTTCCATTCTGAGTGGGGTTGTCAATGTCTGGAGTTTAATTTAACCAGTAACTAGATTTTATTCAAACTTTGTGTATTATGTATATAATGAAGTTGTGCAAATGCCATTTTTATTGAGATTCAATAACATTTAAGGAAGTTTGGGATATTTTCATTTTACAGGTGTTTTTCAACTTTATTGTCTTGTCATTTTCTTTTAGATATTTGTAATGATCTTTCTCTCACAAAGACTAGAGGCTACTGCATAAGTTTAGGAGAGGGTCTAGTGCAATCATCAGTCCATTTGTCTGTCCGTCTGCCCATCTGTTTATGGATGATTTTGTTAATAGATGTCATTCACTGGCTTATGTATGTTGAACAGGAATCCTTGAAATAATATTGTCCCATGGGGATCTGGGTTAGAATAGGTCCTCAATATTCCTTGCTTGTTGTAAGAGGCAACTAAATGGGGCAGTCCTTGAGACCTCAAAAGCTGAGGCCCATTGTCACAGCAGATGTGTCACAATAAGGCCATAAGCACTGAGCATAGGCCTAAATTTTCCAGCCCTTTACCAGCAATGGTGACATCTCCATATGAGTGAAAAATTCTTGAGTGGGATGTTAAATAATATACAACCAACTTGAAAAAATATTCATTGTAGCTGTTAAGGTTCTTTAATGTGCCAATGCCTGATGCAACCAGGGACTCTATTTTAATATATCTGTCTTTAGATGGAATGTATTATGGTACAGCAATGTTTGTCAGTCTGTCCATTATTCAGGCTTTTCTGTTTTCTATTACATATCAAGCTGAAACTTGCTGTGTAGCTCCTTTGTGGGTCACTCTAGATCCATTTTGACTTCCCTTGGAGGAGTTTGCCCCTTTTAATATTTGAAAATTAATTTTAAATGGAGGATACATGATTTGTCCAGTCTAATTCCTCCCACAGTTTTTTAGGTCTCAGTGAGTAAACTCAGGTGACCTATTGCAATTGGTCTGCGTCTATCGTCGTGCATCGTCCATCATATGTTAACAACTAGAACATTTTTAACTTCTTCTTGATAACTACCATTCCAATTCTTTTCAAATTTAGTATGAAGCATCTTTGGGACAAGTTGTAAATTTCAGGACTCCTACCCCACTAAGGCCTTAGGGGCAGGGCTAACCCTGCTGAAAAGTGACCAGTTTTCAAAAATCGTTTTCTCTAGAATTGCACATTTTAAGAAAAATTAAATGCATAGTAATGTAGAACAGAAAGACCTCTACCAAAATTGTAAATTTCATGATCCCCATGGTAAAGGTTCTGACCCCCAGGACGGGGGCCAAACTTAGTATATAGTATTTATTATAAAACATTTAAAAAACATCTTCTTTAATGCTGTTGATACCAAATTGAAACTAAATAGATATTTAGATAGAGCAGGTAGCCCTTTACCACAATTGTAAATTTCATGATCCCAGGGGTAGGGGTTTTGGGATGGTGGAGCCAAAATGATCAGAGACTAAATGTATTAATAATTGAACATTTAAACTTCTATATAACTACAATTCCAATTCCTCCGAAATTTTGTATGAAGCATCTCTGGGACAAGGGGGACACAGATTGTAAATTTCAAGACTCCTGCTACCCTGGAGCCCTAGAAGTGGGGCAAACACTGTTGGATATTGTGATATTTATGATCACAATACTCCTTCAATACTCCTTCAAAGCCTCATGGATAGAGCCAAAACTGAGGGGGAAAAAAGTGGAAGTTTTAAAAATCTTCAACTTCCACACAAATAGGAGAAAAACCAAATGCATGGTCATTATGTTGTTGAAACCCTTTGCCAACACTGTTAAATTCATTGCACCTTGCTGATCAGATAAAAATGAGCTGATTTTAATGCTTGAAACTTCATCTTTCCTTTTGTAATTGAATGGGAATTGTATGTATATTTAGAAAAATCATAAAGCTGTGAACAAAAGGCTCCAGAATCAGGCTTAAATGCAAATACGAGACTACCCAAAGGTCTATTCTATGGGCTATGGTCATGCATATAATATTGAGCATATATAATAGATTTTCTATAAACTCTTGCAAAAGTACATTTTATTGTTACATTTAAATATTAAAATTCTGCAAGATCTAAATCTATGAACCAAAAATTTATAAGTTAACCAATATATTGAATAAGCTACCCTGAAAAAATAAGAAAATTTAAAAGACCAGGTAATATACTGCTAACCATCTTTAATTCAAATACATGTATTACAAAATGAAGTATGTCACAGTGTGATAATGGCTCAACCTCAAGTAAAGTTCTACCACTCTAATTGCTAATCAACATCACAAAATAAGCATCTTATAATAAAAACTTCCTGTATAATAACTTCAAGTGTGCATTATTGACTGTGTATGATACTCTTGTTTCCCACATGCTTACAGATATTTATTTGATATTTGGTACATGGCTTAATATGAATCAGATTAAAATTTTGTTTTTGATCCATTGATATTTTGCCGAGTTATGACTCTTGAACTTAGAAAATGAATGCAAATACTGTTCTCCACACATTTCTCTTGCAGATATTCAGTTGATATTTAATTCATAACAAGTTACAGATCAAGTTCACAGATCAAGTTCAAATTCTGTTCTGATCCATTGATATTTTGCAGAATTATGGCCGTTGGATCCAGAAAATATGAAATTTGAGTCTGGCTTTTATGTTATGGGGCCTGGTGCACAAACTGTTGATGTATGATTATCCATGTAGAATATTGCGCAGATGACTCGACTTGGGGTTGGTAGGGGACATGCATTACAAGGCAATATTTACTGAATGAGTGGTTATATGGGCATTGAAAATGGGCAAATGGCAATGAATTTGATTTTCTTGAATTTTTAGTCAATTATAGGTTGCTGAACTTAATCACTTTTAAGAAAATATTGCAAAGTGAGTACATTTTTTATCTGTCTCACTCCTTTTACAGTTTTCAAGCTATGGAATTTGTTAACAACTTGAAAGGATTTTCATTCTCAACAATTAATTTCCTAACTTTCTTTGATGTTTGAAAAAAAATGACAGGTTGTTGAACTTAGTCAAATTTTGGGAAATATTTAATACTTAGAGCTCTTAATTTGCCCATTTACGTACTGTTTTCAAGCAACAGACCCTGAAGCGTACTACTACACCACTTGCACAGAACGAAACGATTCTCGCACGAAACGCTTCCCATTTCTTGAATGGTTTGCACGAAACGGTAGGCAGGGCTTGCACTTGAATGGTTGAGATGAAATGGTAGGTGTGGCCTGCACGCTTCAATATTCGGGTCTTTACGTTACCATTAATCCATAAAAAACAAATAAATATAATAATAAACTTGGGGGGAATGGAAAAGGAAAAAAATAATCCGTTTTTAAATTGAATATTATACCTGCTTAACGTGGTATTGTTTTTGTTTTGACTTTTTTTTAAAGGTGAAACTCGACGTTATAATGTTTCACTCGGAGACACAGCCTTCATTCACGCTGTTCACTTCTTTAAAAGCAAAAAAATCTATGTCAAGAAAATTACTATAGAAATATAAAATTGTAGAAAATGTGACACTGAAAATATGTACACTTTGAATTCTTTTGAAAAAGAAAATAAAAATTCGTACTGCACCTATGCCACCTTTCAATGCCATGACACGTGCTAAAATACACGAATATAGGTTAGACAATTATTTCCCACTAAAAGGTTAGTCTTCTATTCTTAACGCTTATTAATGATTTTTTAATGAAATGCAAATGTGAGATTTTGAAACAACTTTTCTTGCATAAATGAAATAATGAGACGAGATGCGACCACCACATGTTTTACGATGCCATTGTTGTGTACACTGCGCTTTTACCTTAATTTTGGCAGATACCCCCCAGGATAAAGAAATATCCTAGAGTATTTTTGTCTCACATTTTGTTACATGAATTGACATGCTGCCCGATTTTCACGAGCCAGTATTTATATTTTTTGTCATACATAACTGGTATCAGGGTATACGGTACCCAGCCTCATTCAACTTTATTTCTCTAAGCATTTTTCTTGCAGGCAGAACACTCGATATTTATAGCACCTATGTCTTTGATCACAATCATTTTTATAATTAACTAGGGGGTAGATCAATCCCACCTTTGTACATCGTAGTGGTACTTGTGTTGATTACAATAAATTAAACACTAGTTAAATATTTTATTTTCATATTATCAAATATTTAATTGATTTCAATTAAATTTCAACACAGGAAATATTGAGTCTGTTAAAACTTTAACGCTACAAAATCTCGTGCTTTGCAGAAATATACATGATGATTACCCATGTATTTCCCCCGAAGGCATACAGTGAAGATCACTGCAGATGACTTTTACCTCAGAATGCAAATTCTTATTATTTCCACAAAAATATTAAGTGAAAATTACCGCAGATTACCGCTTGGTCAAATTTTTGCTGCATATTACACACAATTTCCAGGTCAAAAATGGGGGGGGGGGGGGGGGGGGGGGAGGATTATTTTAAACATAAGTGTGTATTGTATTCGGCAAAATACGGTATTAGATTTTAGGTCATTTTTGGGGTGAAGGAAATTTAGATTTTTTAAAATAATTCTTATAAAGTAATTGACGAAAGAATATTTGATAAAGAAAACCAAAGTATGTTAGCATTTATCGGACTTGCACTCTTTGTAAGTTTGTAGGGGCGTGGCTTGAACGGTTCTACCGCACGAAACGTTTCTTGCATGGAACGAAACAATTCTTGCACGGAATGGTGAACGGTTTGCACAGAACGTTAAACAATTTGCACAGAACGAAATGAAACGCTTTGGAGGTGTAGTAGCATGCTTCAGGGTCTATAGGACCTTGTATTCATATGATGCAAAATAAAGTATGTTGAAGCTTTATGATGGTTGCTACTGTCTTCGGTAAAGTTCTACAACTCGTTGCTTAAGAAAAACACCTTACATAAGATTGTGATGGGTGTATAATGTACTGTTTCTGGTACTCTATGGGTGTATAATGTACTGTTTCTGGTACTCTTTTATGACATAGAGTTTTGGTTCTATGTATTTTATTTTACAAATTTAAATTGGCAAAGAGCTTTTCAAAATACAAACAAAAACACAGCAAATACAATGTTTCTTTTCGAAAAATATACATCATATTAAATATACAAATAAATGTTTGGAAAAGTAAAGCACAATTACATTAACATACCCAGAATATATGGCAGTGCCACACCCAAACTCTCTCCCCAGAACAAGGGATATTCTAATACAAATAAATAAGATTGTATAAACTCATTGTTGAAATTATTTTAAAAAGATTTCATAATGAAATATTGATATTAGTTTATCTAGAATAAAATATCAAAAACACTAATTTGCTTACCAATACAAAATGTAAACTAGCCTGAATTCTAATCGAACATAGCTGTGCAAAGGGGGGCATTTGTAAGGCCTACACATAGTAAGCGAGTCATAAATAAGCTTACAAACTGGTTTATCCTTCAAATAATAAACGCTGTTTGTAAAATTCTTTATCATCTTGACTAATCATATAAACAAAAAATATTGATATTAAATTGCATCTGAGCTTAAATATATATTTTACATGGTGTATTTAATCTCAAAGAAAATGATACCTATAGGGATATAAATAGCGCATATCAATTCACAATTTGCGTTTAAATTCCATAGAAAGATTTATGCGTCACACTTGTTAAGTTCATCATTCATATAATGTTTGATTTGTTTGCTGTATGTCCCTTCAAGAATTTTTCACTTATATTAAGATGTCATTAGCTGTATGCAAGTACCACAAATTCAGACCTGAATGCTTAGTGCTCATGGCTGTATTTTAAGAGTGCCAACACATGCTGTGGCATAGAACCCCGATTTCTAGGTTATATCTGAAAGATCCTGTTGTTTTTGTCCTGTCTCATTCTGTTGGAAACTTTAAACTTCCTAATAACTTTTGAACAGTAAATACTAGTGCTTTGACATTGCACATGAGCATTCATTGTGACAAGGCCTTTCCTTTAGTACCAAATTATATGACCTTGACCTTGGTGTTTAACATGCTTTTAAAAACTTTAACTTTAGCCATAACCTTTAAAAGGTAAGTACAAGGGCTTTCATATTTCATATGAATATTCCTTGTGACAAGACATTTCCATTACAATTTTGACTTTATGACCTTGGCATTTGACATACTTTTTAAAAACTTGAACATTGGCATGACCATCATTAGAATTTGCCATTATCAGAATATGTTTCACAAATACATCTTGTTTCAGTTTGGTATATTAGGCCACCTGAATCACTCAGGTGACCTGTTACTGTTGGTCTTTGTGCGATGTAGTGCATTGTCTGTGAACAATTTTACAATTTTTAATTTCTTCTTAAAAACTACAAAGCCAATTGTTACCATTTTTTGTGTGAAGCTTCTTTAGGATAAGAGAAATGTGAATTGAGAAGCGAAATTTATTCAGAGCTTCATGGGTGAGACCAAATCTCCAAGCAAAAAAAAAAATGCCACCAAATTTTCAAAAATCTTCTCTACTCTCACATATGGTTATATTATAGTAAATATGTGTTCTATTTTAGAAAATCTAATTTACTGTGCATTGTGGGTATGTAGCAATACTTAGAAATAATATAAAGCTGTGTATTTAAATTAGAAATTTCATGACTCCTGTGGCAGGAGTACTGAATTCCAGGGGGAGGGGGAAGACAAAA
Organism: Ostrea denselamellosa; assembly: GCA_024699665.1. Taxonomy (NCBI): domain Eukaryota; kingdom Metazoa; phylum Mollusca; class Bivalvia; order Ostreida; family Ostreidae; genus Ostrea; species Ostrea denselamellosa. The sequence goes on along the minus strand of JAMZEH010000064.1, from coordinate 3,162,293 downwards.
TGGTCATAGAGTATTTTATACTTTTAAAATGCTGAAGAAATCTTCTTTTCTCCTTCTGATGTTAAATGGAAAATGAAAGCACATGTAGAGGAGAGGATACAGCTGTCTACCAAAATTACAGATATAATTCATCACTGGGAGGGGGGTGAAAAAGGGCTGATTTTAATGCTTCAAACTTTATCTTATCTTCTGTTGTAATTGAATGGGAATTATATGCAAATTTAGAAAGATCATAAGCTGTGCACAAAGGACTCTAGAATGAGGTTGAAATACAAATATGAGACCCTTCGACAGGTCTCTGTATGGGTTATGGACTCTGGTGGCCGTTAAGGCTTGTTGGCATCTAGTTTAGGTGCAATTATCCATTGAACAAAAAAATAACATTTATATTGAGTATTGTACTTGAATTTTTATTTAATTGTCATATAACTTTATGTTGCCATTTGTAAAGATATGTATCTATTTACAGTTGTGTACTACATGTACCAGCAAGTGTAATAGACTTAAAAAAGATGATCATTGACATGCTTAATTGTTGCAGATTCCATTAAAGCTGGATGTTGTTCAAGCCTTGAGAAAAGAACAAACCACTGAATCCAGTAGGAGAGAAAGCAAGTAAGCACTCATCTGAATGTAAATAATATATAAAATATACTGACGGAGATGATTAACATATATTGAAATTCAGGGGACCAACCTTTTTCTTTCAATATAACCGAAGTTCAAAGTAAGCAAATCTGAAACATTGGCCGTATTGGAAGCTTTTTTTTTTTTTCTTTTTTCTTTTTTTTTTTCATAATTATTCATGTAATATTGATCCCGATTACAATGCATATTAATTCCATAATCCTTTACTATTCAGATTTTCAGTTTCAAATTCTTCTCTAATGCAGTTATTAATTCAAATTTTGTGTCCAGAGACAAAGTTTTTCCTTTTAAGGGGTAGCCAATTGTGCTAATGATTATCACATCCCATCTGCAATGTCTTAAACAAGGCAAACTTCACTTTTAATTTATTCTTATAAAAACATGCAGTGAAAACTAATCAGGTGAGAAATAAATCAACAGACACCCTAGCATCTACCTGTGCAATTACGAAGTTACTGACCATGACGATTGCTGACTTGTAGGACTTCAGTATAACCATTATAGAAACAACACATCACCTCAGCAGACTGAACATTGGTTGCAAAATAAGTGACATTTCAATACAAGCAAATAAGCAACATTTCAATACAAGCGATTTCAACATAACCAATATTTTACTACAAAGAAAATGAGAGACTGGGGTTGGGGATTTTATTTTATTTCAAAATAAGTGATATTTCACGTGGAGTAAGCTGTATATGGATCAGACATTAGAAAAGTTATTTTAACATGTGAAAAATGTGACTACCTGTATCATTGCTGGTATTTAATGCACAAAATAAAATATGGTTGATTATTGTAGATTCCTTATTTTACACAAACACTTAATATCCTGAAATGATACATGGAGGTTTGCAAGTGGACTGTTGATTATTACTCTTCAACAATATAAAAGTAATGGGTAGTAATTCTATTTCATGATTGGTGTTTCTTGCTAAATTACACAGTGATAAATTCTTCATGTATAGTACAGTTGATGTTAGATTCATATGGAATGGTATAGATAGACAATTATAATGGGACATACTGTAAGAGTTTTTGCACTTTCCTAAACAGTGATATTTAAGTCGGCAGTCATTGAGGTGCTGACAAAGAATCAGTGACTAGCTATGCTTTGCAAAAAACCTACCCCCAGCCACTTGAATGCACTTTTCAATATCAAAACTATTACATGTTTCAATCAAACATTTGCGAGTTGTAATATTCATTATTACTTTATTTTGTTTAGGAAAGATACTGTTCACAGTTATTTTTTGCCATGAGAATATTTCTTTTTTCAAATATTATAAATACTCTATAAATTCATGCTTTAAATTTCAACATTTATTCAATTTTTTTTATGTGAAGTAGCTTAATTCATGGTACATGTATATAGGCTTAACAGACATTTTTCGTTGAAATGGACACTTTCAAAGAAAAGCAATGGACATTTTCTGATGAAACTGCTGTTTCCACTTAACACACTCACCTATCTATATTTAGAATTAAACCTTTAATAAACCTATGAATAATGCTTTCCATGGAATATTAATCTCAAAATTGAAACTGATTTGTTTTCATAACTATATCCTGGTAATTTTATAATTTCAATCCTGCGCATGTGACACACTGGCTTTTTCTCACATTTTGGACAGAATTTGCAAATTAATTGGCATTTCTGTAGTTTCGACAGGTGTATTATATGGAAAATAAATATATCGATATGTATGCTTACAATATTTTTGCTGAAAATTCTGTTTTAAAGCCACTTCATGTAATTTATTGACAGTTATAAAAGAACGAATTTTTAATGATTTTGGCACCAGACACTTTCAGATCTTCATTTAATGTATATTTGTAGTTTCAAATTCTAAACATATCATGCCAATTCAGTACCAATCTAGTACCCCTTGGTAGTCATAAGAGGTGAATATATGGGGCAGTCCTTAAAACTGAGGCCCTGTGTCAGAGCAGGTGTGGCATGATAAAAATCTTTTCCTGCTCAATGGCCAAAAGCACTGAGCATAGGCCAAAATTTTGTATTTGTACACTGGCATTGGTGACATCTCCATATGAGTGAAAATTTCACAAGTGGGATGTTAAAGAATAAACAACCAACCAACTTTAAATATATCATTTCTGTTGTTTTGTTTTTTCCATATGTAAACTAGGTAATGCATTGAGGTGAGATGTGTACTGTCAGAAAGGATGCTCAATATTTCCCTAAATACTAGTACTTGTAATTTTATGCAAACAAAGAAGCATACTGTTAAAAAATTCAATATTTTGTAGTGTATTGATTTGATTGGTTGTTTTTTTTTTTTTTTGTTTTTTTTTTTGTTTTTGGTTTTTTTGTTTTTTTTTTGGATGCATCTAAACAGATCATATGTTTGGAAGAATCTAAATTTTACTTTCTTGCCACTTCTAGCAGCAACCTAAAGGAAATATTTTCCAACTGAAATTACTGTTTTGAAATTTGTTAGTGTTCTTAAGAAAATATCAACATCTTCTATCATGATATAAGTTGATGTTAAGGGGTTTGTACAGCCTCATCTAAAGTCAGCATTTCACATTCTATGGTCGTTATAACAATCTAGTTTGCCAGTACAACCTTCTGTTAGGTCAAATTCTGTCTGACATGTTTCATATTAATTGTTAGGCTGTTCATGGCACACTGATTCTGACTGCAGACTACTCCATTTCCCTGATCGAGATATAGGGCTCACGGCCGGTGTGACCGGTCATCAGGGGATGCTTATTTCTCCTAGGCACCTGATCCCACCTCCGGTATGTCCAGGGGTCTATGTGTGCCCATCACTCTGATTTGTATTTTCTATAGGAATTGTGAAATTGAGTACTGTTCGTTACTATAGACTTCATATTACCAATTTAAACTAAATATCTTTATTTTATATGGTCATTGTCTAATTGACAACATGTTTGGTCAAATTATAATGTGCAATAGGCAAAAATTAACAAGTGCCTGGCAATAAACAGTACCTCCCCAATGTAGAATGATATCACAGATATTCCATACAAGTCTAGTTTTTAAAAAAACTTACCGCTTCCTTTTTCAACAAGTCTTCATTTGTGGAGAACTTCATTTTTATTTTAGAAATTCAGTGGAAAGCTCTGAATGTGCCCATTTCAACAAAAAGTATCCATTATGTCTATACACCATGTAGTTAATCTGGTGCAAGTGGAAGATTTTTAGGTAATCCACACCAGTTAACCCCCAAAAAATACACTGAACAATTTAACGCTACTCTTTCATAATTTACTTGATTTCCTTCATTTACTTAGTTTTAATACATTAACTCATTGGGAATAACTTTATTACTATTTGTTATTTGTGAACATTAAATTAAATGCTGATTTAATGGTTGCAAACACCCATTCTACCTGCTCTGCTAACACATTGCAGGTAAAATTCGGTTTGCAACCATTAAATCAGTATTGATGGTCGCAAAATAACAAATGAGAAGATAGTTATTCCTAGATTCAATAATTGTTGATCTGCATTTTACCAGCTATGCATGTATTTATAAATGTTTGTAAAATGCTAGATTTTATCAAATTCTCTTTGATAGAAGTCGTCTTCAGACTCGATCTCACCAGTTACCAGTTGGCCTTCATAGGGATGTGTCTAAAGGACAAGATATGTTGGAGCATCAAGTGAATGGGAGCTCTGTTATCACCACTAAACTAAAACAGTAAGTACAAATCACTAATAACTTGCACAAATGAATTCACAGAATTTTTCATTGCATGAATAGAACAATTTGTTTCAACAGCTAACCAAGGGTTTAATTTCAACAATGATGAACTCATAGAAATATAGTGTTGAATATGGAATATTATTTTTTATATTGTATAAGCAGTATTTTTAGTGAAGACTTAATTTTGGCATTATTAGCGAGAGTGATGAGATCACTGAAATTGAATATTGCTAACAATTTATTCCATATCAAAGGTAATAGTTATCTTTCCTGAAATTATAAAGTCGCTAAAATTAACTCGCACTAAATATATATACCCATTTTTATGGAAAAATCGCTAAATTTGTGTCTTGCTAAAAATTCCACTTACGCAGTACTTTGTTGAGATATGAGTAGAATAACTTAGAAATGATTAAGAGGCATTAAGTAAAATTTCTTAAGAATGTCCAAGTGAATCTGTTTTGCAGATTGAGTAGCAATCCTTCCTCTCCTCCTATACATTGAAGATGCCAAACAGCATATTATCAAAGAATCATTGCAGTCAAAAACTGCAATTTACAATTTGAATTTAAGCATGAAAAACTTTATTATAGTTTAGTATTTTGCAACTAACTCCTGAAGCTGTTGATAAAGATGCTGTCCATTAAAAATGATGGCAGGTTGTTCTAAAAGTGAAAACCTTGGTGAAATATGGATGTTAATAGTCCAGATTTGAATTATCATATTATGGCATGATTCTAACATTTATTTTGTACTTGATGTGGACACATCAGCATCTAGTTTTCAGCTTGAATTTTGAAAGTTTTAAAGTACCAGAATTAAAGTGTTTTTTACAGGGGATGCATGTCACTTTTGTAAAAAGTATCACTTTTTAAGACACTAGGTAAACTTGCAGCAGAATCTAATTTAATGTTGTTAAAGAGTTTATGTTCTCTTTGAAGTGTTTACCCTATATCTTCTCATATATGTTGGTGTATTCACATGTATAGATAAACTGCTTTGAAATATGAATTTAAAATATTATGTAGATATAATGTACATATGTAGGGTCTGGTATCACATAGTATTTGTCTTTAAAAGAAGAAAAAAGTCAGCATTGGTGATTCATTGAAGTCCAGTATATTAATGAGTGAAACATTTCAATAAAAAATGTATTTTACAGTTTCTTCAATGTATTCCCTTTTGATTGTACAGCTCTTGAAAAATTTGTTTGTGTATTGAATTTGTACATGATGAGTATAATGTATATATGATATTATGTAAAGTCTTTCATCAGAATGGGCACTTTCAGGGACATTTGTGTTTTTTAAGAACACATCTTGTTTATATCAAAATTTAGCATATATATGCAGAATAGGAAAATTATTATTGACTTCATAGCCCTTGGGCTAGTGTTACTTTTAACTTATTCTCAGGTGGTCAATAAGGCCTATGGGACTCTTGTTAACTTCTCAATAACTACAATTCCAAATCTTTTCAAATTTGGTATGAAGTGTCTTTGGGACAAGAGTGACTTAAATTATAAATTTTAGGACTCCTGGAGCCCAAGGGACAGAGCAAAAACTGCCAAAAATTAAATTAACCAATATCAAAAATCTTCTCTACAAGCACACATCAGTAAGAAAAACTAAATGCATAGTGATGTAGAACATGAAGGCCTCCACAAAAATTGTAAATTTCATGATCCCTTAGATAGAGATTCTAACTCCAGGGCAAAGCCAAACTTGGTGTATTGTGTTTATGTGTAAAACATTCAGATTACATCCTCACTTAATGTAATTGATATTAGTCTGAAACTAAATGAATGACTAGAAGAAGTAGCTGTTTACCAAATTTGTAAATTTCATGATACAAGGGTATCGGTTTTGGTCCAGGGTGAGAACAAAATAAAATGGTCAGTGATAAAATGTTTGTTAACAATTAGAACATTGTTAACTTCTTGATATCTGCCCTTCCATTTCATTTTAGATGATGATCCCAGGGGTAGGGGTTTTGATTCCAGGGTGGGGCCAAAATTATTATAGAGATTATTGTATTTACCATCTGAAAGACTTTTTCTTTACTTTTGTTGATACTGCATAGAAACTATATACATATTTAAGAAAAGCAGAAAGAGATGTACTGAAATTTTAAATTTTGTAACCCTAGGGTTCTGACTGTAGTGCTGGTCCAAAATAGTCATATAGTATTAATATGACATATATTTCATTATGTGAAGTCTTTCAGCTAGATGTTCAGAACAAGAAAATTACCATAGATTTCATAGCCCACGGAGATAGTTGTACTTTTAACTAAAAAAGTCTTCTCCAGAACAGCAAAGTCATATTAGTCATATTGGTATTGAGGAATCTCCATGTTGTGTGAATTGTTTTCAGTTTAGTGACCCTTTGGAGATTATTTTAGACTTAGGGCACAATATTGAGTCAAAATTTTTCATGGAAGTAAGGATTGAAAAAAAATCTTTTAAATATCACAAAGTGATTCAGGTGAGTGATTTGGCCCATGGGCTTCTTATCAATTTGTGAAAATAAACTGGAAACTGTATGTAAATGTAATAAAAAATGAGGTTTAAATGTCCTCTTTTTTCTTGCATTACCTGTTTGAGCTTTTCCCACCCAATATGGAATTTACTGATCATGTATAAACCATATTAGGTCAACTAAAAACCATGTAACATATATGTATATATATATATATATATATATATATATATATATATTTATATATATACACACACACACACACACTTCAGACAAGTTTTGATATAATTGCATTCAGTTATTTTGATATTATTGAGTGCATATTATGCATCATATTAATAATTTCCCAAGGACTGGTACAGGAAAAATGCACCAGCTACAAGACTCCATTGAGGAGACATCAGAAGATCTTGTTTATAACCAGAAAGAGCCAGAAAAGATAATGGATATACCACTACAGTCCAAGATCATCATGAAAGCTTTGTCATGGAAAAGGTAAGAAAATATAAACAATATTTGTGAAAGAGACAGGGTGATGATCATTGCTGATCAAAATTTGTCCATCTGTTGTCATAAATTTTTCACATTTTTATGCACTTCATAGATGGGTCATACTATGGCATGGCACAGTATATCTGTCTGTCTGTCAGCACCTTGTAAGTCAAATTAAAACAATACTTGTAATGGTCAGATCTCAAGTTTGGTACACATTTTCCCAATGCTTGAAGGAAAAAACCTTTTAATTTTATATTCTCATGGGTAATCCTGAAAGAAAAGCAAACAGAAAAAGGCTAGGATCATGAAACTTTGTGTACATGCTCTTGTGTACAAGTAATAAGTTTGGTTCTATTTTATGCTATATTAGAGTGAAATCTTTCTCATTTAATACTTAACAAAGTTATCTATTTTATCAATACTGTGATATCAGAGAGAAAGTGTGGAAAGAACATGATCAGAAGCAATTTTTGACCAAAGAATGGTTTATTTGGATATTAGTTCTTCAATTACTTCTGAAGTACTGGATGTATTGCAAAGGTGTATTTTGCTCTTGTTGATTTCTTTGCCAGAAACAGTGGGCCAATTATGACCAAATTGAGCTCAAAGTATTAGAGGTGAAAAGAATTCAAGTTGGTTAAAATTAAAGGGCCATTTCCCTTTCCAAGAGAAAATATTTGGAAATGGTGTTTGAAAAATCTTATAAAGAATCATTAAACCAGAAAGACTTAAAAGAAAGCTTTCACATACCTAGTATAAAGAAGGTTCAAGTTTGGTCAAACCTAACCAAGGGAGTTATGTCCAAAATGATATCGACAATATCAGTATGATATCAATTATTTTAACTATACGGGGTTTTGTACTGAGGCTTTAATCCTAAGGGTTTGTATAGTTGATATCGTATTGATATGGAATCACAATTGCTGAGGTTTTCTGTCTTGTGGATATCATTGATATAGACAGTATCATATTGATCTTTGGCAATGATTTCAATCATGCATTCACATTTCAATACTTCTTGTCAATATCAATGATATTATATCGATGTCGAATTATGTCTGTTGATATCTTCCATTTTGTTGATATTGACAACATCATATTGATATTGAATCATGTGGACTATTATAATAATCATGTAATTTTTGTTTGAGATATTTTTTCTTGTAGATATTGACAATATCATATCAACAATATCATATCAATATTAATTCATTACTATATTGACTATGACTCCATATGCTCTTTTAGTCTGAGATATACTTTCCTGTGTTGTGAATAGAATATAAATGTTAAGGAGGTAGGAAAATGTAGTTTGAGATATGTGGACATTGGCCTGGTAGATAAGTGGTTAGAGCACCAGACTTGTAATGTAGGGGTCCTGGGTTCAATTCACAGTCCAGCCAGAGATTTTCTCTTTTTCTATATTACACTTACAAGATGTATGAGGCTAGAATCATTCACGTTTCCAATGATAAGAGGAAGAAACGTATTGTAAGGCAGTACTTATAAAGTTAAGTTATTCAAAAATGGTGTATATGTTCCCCATGGTGATGGTGAAGGATATATTTTGATCATTATGCTTCTCATACTTTCTTCAATTTGATGATTGATTGTTAGTCTTCTTAGGATTAACATTTTATTAATTCTGTTTTATGTTAGAGGATGTGTCAAAAGAACACTATCAGAACCATTCTTTGCCCAATGAATGGATTATTGGTGTGTAAAATTATGACTTTCTTTGATTATTACTGCATTTCTGCATATTTTGAAAGGGGATATTTTGCAGCAAAAGCATTGCTCTTGTTTTGAAAATTGACATGTAGAATTATTTGAGTAAAGGGAACAAAAATTGTGAATTTCATCCACTGCCCCTTTGGAGGCTTATACTTTGCCAAAACTGAAATCTTTTTAAAAAAAAGTTTTACTATCGTACATCTAACCAACAAAACTGTGTCCATAGTCCAAGTCATGATGAATAAGGAAGCCATTACCAGACTTATAAAATTCATGGGTCCAGGGTCATGAGATTCTGGTCTTAGGGCTGGTCTCTGTAGCTCATTAGTGAAAAATTTGTTATTTCTTTACCAAGAAAATTTCCTTCTCACACTGCTGAACATTAAAAATTTATGTAGAATATGTAGTATTGACGAGGAAACTAAAATTGTGAAAGTCATGACCCATATGGGTCAGTGGTTGTGGTAATTTTATTTATTATCTACCAGGACAAAACATGTCGTGATACCTCATATGGATTCTACCCTTTCTGCAAATGAACATCCTGGGCTTTCCACTGCCCACATTCAGAGCAACACACTGACTGACCAACATAGAAAATCGATAGATCCTAAAACACAGACATTGTGGCAGCTGGTAGCCATAGATAAATCTCCAAAAATTCTGCAGGAGAAAATTAAAAAGTAAGATCATTATAAATCACTTGTCAGTGGAAAATAAGAGTGACAATTAAGCCTGTTCAAATGCATAGATATTCACTGATCTTTATACAATATCAAAAAAGAACGTGTCAATGATTTCCTAACTGATTTTTAATATCTTTGTGAATTTGAAGGGCAACTTTGGAACCTGAAAAAATTGTATCAAACAACAAAAGGGCCATGCTCAAAGTCAAACATGATTTACTGAAGGACTTGAAGGGAGAATTACAGAGAATAGACAGGCAAGGAAAATGATTTAATTTAAATACCTTTGGATATGTTATGAAAGATATTAAGAATAAGAGTGCATAGCCATGGTACACATAGTGCTGATTTTCTTATATTTCTGATATCTTAACCCTTTCACTGATTACTTTCCCTTGTATAATTAACACTAGGATGATGGATTTATTGAAGAAATTTCATACAATTGTATTTTATGTTTAAATGTCATAATTATTAGTGAAATAAGATATGGTATTGAGATTTGGTAAGTTGATAGAAAACATGTTAGGTGTATATTCATACTGTTAGCAAGGTCATCATGGATTAATTTGTAGGTAAATCATGTATGAAAAAGCAATCAGCAGGTAAAATCTGAATTTTTAAAACAAATCTATTCAAAACTGCAATAATTGCAAAAGATTTACTCAACAAACAATGATATCAATGCATTTATCTCAGCAGTCACAATTTTTTTTTTTGAATGTCTGTGAAAAATATATGGAAAGTTCAAAGGGAAAGAGCTCCCAACAAAATTCTTTGCCGTCCAGACCTTTCTATAATATATACAACATGGTGTTTTTGAATTGAAACTAATTTGTCTGATGAAAGTTAATATTGCAATCATATGCAGGCATAAAGCCGATGAATACGTCATTATTTTCTTCTCATTTAGGATTTGTAAAATGATATCAAGTTCCTCATGATCCCCAGCACAATATAATTAAACAACTCTCTCATCATTTTGATTCTCTTGGAAGTACTGTTAATATCTTCAATATTGTGCCTTTCATTATACAGAAAAGAATAATTTATTTGTCCTGGTTTTCCTTGGCATCAGACATACATTTAATTGAAAAACCAAGTAATCCTTAAAATTTTGTCTCAAAAAAGAGAGAAATTGGCTGTTTTCAAAATGAAGTATGGTGAGCTTCATGACCTGAGTCCAGTTTTTGAAGAGCACATGTCCAGATTTAGAAGTTGCAGCACAGGGAGGACAACTCACAGGAAAATGGATATCACTGATGTCCAGCCATCAAAATGGTAGATCATTAGCAGAATTTTTCTGTGTACAAGCAATGTATAAAATTTCTGTCCATCAGCACACCCAAGACACATGAAATTCTGTTTGGTATATTAATTTGATACATTTGCTTGTATCAAAACAAAACAAAACCAAATTAATGCCTATTTTATGGTTTTCAACAGAGCTTACTAATTTTCTTAGTATTAGTACTTGTCTGTATTAATCAGTTCTGATGGTCTAGCTAGAATTTTTGTGCATGTCATACCCAAGTTGATGCATGAGCAAGCACTGAAGACATTGTTTCCACTCTAAGGTTCCCTGCCACAGTTATATAGGTATACACCCCCAAAATGTACACCTACTTTGATTTTGCTGAGTTAATGTCTTTCACAAATCTTGTGTGGGCTATGACTTTGCTATCAGTACAGGAAATGACTTCATATTTTTCACTCACCTGGGGTGAAAACTCGAGTAAGCTTTTCTTGTCACCTGTTGTCCAAAGTCGGTCCATCTGTAAACTTTCATGTTTTGACGTGTTCTCTAGAACCACTTTGCTAATTTCAACCAAACTTGGCAAAAAACATTCTTGAGTAAAGGGGATTCAAGTTTATTCAAACAAAGGGCAGCATATTTCTCCAAGAGGAGATAATAATGAAATAGTAAAAATACACTGACAAATTTTAAAAAATCTGCTCCAGAACCAGCAGGCCTATTTCAATCAAACTTGGTACAAATTATCCTTGGGTGAAGGGTATTCAAGTTTGTTCAAATAAAGGGCCATACCACCTTCAAAGGTGAAATAATCACAAAAATGTAAAAATAGGGTGGGGGTAATTTAAAAATGTTCTTTCCAAAAACCACTGGGTCAGAAAAGTTCAAATTTATATGGCAGCTTTCTGACATAGTGCAGATTCAAGTTTCTGAAAATCATGGCCTTCGAGGGTGGGACCACAATAGGGGATAAAGTTTTACATGCGAATATGTAGAAACATCTTTGAATATGGGTCAAGGTGACTCAAATGAGTGATGTGGCCCATGGACCTCCATCGTTGCAAGACACAGACATTCCTCTCCCTTTTCACTCATGGCTCTCTGCATAAAAATTTTCTCATTTCACATAAATATGCATGGCACATTTCGACCAATCACTGAGCTTCCAAGCACAGGTTGTCAGAGATTTAAACTGCTTATAGAATGTGAGCAACTCTTGATCAATCAAAACTCTTGTTCTTCTACTTCTTTGGTAAATTAACCATAGTGTGTATACAGATGTGGCAATTTCGACATTAAACAGTTAACATTTGACATTAAACAGTTAACAAATGAACAAAGAGACGTTTTGAGATATGTGATTTCTTGTGAAAGATAGTTCCGTTGCATAAAGCACAGGTTTTCATGGCCACAGCCATCATTATTGAGGTAACATGGCTTTGCTAGATTAGATCTTCAGTTTTAGGCTAAGCGTGGATTCTATTGGTCAACGAATTACATTATTTTCATCATGCATATTTATAAGAAACAAGAAAATGTTCATGTGGAGAGCCATTGGTGAAAAGGGAGATGAGCATACATTTTAGCTGTGGCATACAACAATGATGACCTCTTGTTTTGATCAATTTATTGCTCAAGACCTAAAAATGAGTCCTTTTTTATTTTAAGCTTATGTTGTCAAATTCAAAGAGCAATCAGATGCTGATGTAGATTTGAACTTATATATAACTATGCTGTATAATCACAAAGAATGAAAATATCTTGTTCTCAGCTATGCAACAAAATTTGATACAAAGAAGTATCAATTTATTTAGTGGAAGACTTGCATGTAGTATTGCGTGATATGCATAAATATATGTAAAGAAAGCAAATGATATTTACTCAACTGTCAGCTACCTCTTTCCACAGGTTTCAAGATTTATGTGAAAAAACCAATTACATAATAGGCGAAAATAGTAATGATGAGGAAATAAATAAAATACTAAAGGATATTGGTCGATACTCCACCATTGACAGCAAGACTTTTCCATCAGCAAAGGTTAGAAATATAGTTTTTAAAGTTTTAAAACTGTTGATAAGAAAGATTTCACATAAACTCAATATTAAAATTTATTCCCTTTTATTATTATTACAGGTGACTCGAGATGGCTCGAATTTCTATCTCGCGAAATTCCCTGATCTCGAGAAGTGAAATCATGGTCGCTATTTTTCCCTCTATAGAACTAAGCAATTTTTTTTTAATCTCTCAAACGTTCAATCTCTTGGAGTGAAATTTGGGTCCCATATAACACATTTCCTTGTTTTTCACCCTTGATCTCTGGAAATGGTGATAGCATACACCCATCATCACTTAAGCATGTAATAATTTCCTCTTGGACCTTACCTGGATAATGGTTAATGCCTGGGGCTAGTTCAGATGTGTTAATTAGGTGTTTGTATATACAAAGATTGTGTTTCCTTATGAGGTTTAATTGGTTGATTTAACTCTCCCATGTGTGTTTTGTTTTCATTACAGTTCAATTATGTCCAACTCAAGACTAGTTTAGAATTAAATTTTGAGATTGTAATTTAGAGACATGCCAAGGATCATCATTACTTTTTAGAATCTGTGCTTTGCCTAAAGTGACTGAAAATAATAAACAATTGTGCTCCTTGTAGTTAGTGACTACAAAACTTCATTACAGATGAAACACTTGTCTTGTAAATATACATCTATCATAACTGGAGAAAATTTATTGCTTTCCGCCACACTCAACAATTTTTCAGTTATCTGGTGGCGTCCAGTTTTTGTTGGTGGAGGAGAGAACCCAGATACAATGTACCTGGAAAGAGACCACCGACCTTCCGCAAGTAAACTGGCAAACTTGCTCACATAACGCCGCGGCCGAGATTCTAACGCGCGCCGACAGAGGTGAGAGGCTTTGTGATTTTGAGCCCGATGCTCTAACCACTCGGCCACGGAGGCCCCCCCCCCCCCCCCCCCCCCCCCCTCAAAGTACAAATTAAAGAAGTATGTAAAGCACACAGGTAACACAATGATTTCTATAGAGCAAAATATGTACATATTGAAGTGACCATTAAGGCCCATGGGCCTCTTGTTTAAGCAGTTTATTTGTATTTTGTTATGAAACCAACATCAGTAATTATTTGGAAGCAGGCACTGCCTATAATAGTCCTCTCCATTTAATCCCCTTTCATAAACATTACAGGCCAAGCTCTGTTTGCTGCTGATGTCCCTTCCAGCATTTGAGTTATTCACAATCCCAGTACAGAGAGCCCTCAAGGTTAGTTACTGAGCCATGAATAAATTTGAATCAATGTAAGCATACACAGTTCTATGCACCAGTCTAAGTAATTTTGGAATCGGCAAATACATTTTTTTTTTTCACACAGGGGTTTCTTTATACTTTTCTAAGTTACCTATTTCTCTATATCTATAAAGTTTGACAACAATGCATTCATAGGTTACTGAACTACTCTAATTATTCTTTATAATGGAGTATTTATAGGAACCTATTGTGATTGGTGATTGTTTGTTTTGATAAAACATAAATAACACAGACTTCATTTTCATTTTATTGACCAAAAACAGTACACATATAGACTCAGATCCATTAGCATGTGTGTGTCTCTGTTTATGAGAGACAGTGACAACAGGAAATAAGGTTGGATGTATATTGCTTAACATCCTGCTCAAGAATTTTTCATTCATATGGAGATTTCATCAGTGCTGGTACTGAGGACCTATTCTAACCCCCATGAGGTGAAGTGGGGTATGTGATTAGCAAAAAAACTACAAGAGACAAATGCAAATAGAAATGAATACTAAGTCACAATGTTTAAACAAATTTAAGCAATAATATTAAAACTTGTAAAAATTGCATCATGGCATCAGCCATAGTTTCTCCGATTTTCTGCTTTGTAACATCGACAGTTCAAGATGGAGTCTTTTACAGAAATGAATGCATGTGAAAAATACACAGATTGTCACAGTCACATAAACAATGCACATTAATCATTTTATCCTTAAATGAATAAAATAAAGATTTCTCCCATGTGCTTTCCCAATGCAAAAAAACAAAAAAACAACAAAAAAATCACAATAAATCACATTTACCTTATTGTAGAGTTTTTGGAACATGCACAAGGCTTCCAAAGGGGTGGAATAGGATGAGAATATATGATATTTGAAGGAAATTTTAAGTTTTATTCTCCTGTATGTATGATTTTGTAGACCATTCACAAAATGCATTGTATAGAATTATATTGAGGTATTCTGTTAAAATTGTAATGTCAATGAAATACAACCTTTATATGATGTTTCAGCACTTTAAACTCTTGTATAATTTGTTTCTTTTTATTTTCCTGTTAAAATGTATGTACACTTGTGCTTCATGTAAGGCCTTGAATGAATAAAAAGTTTCAAGCCAGATCAAAATTGCAACATGATGTAGAATGACCCACAAAGAAGGTACACAGCAAGCTTCAGCTTGACATGTGACAGAGAAATGAAAATAGAACCAGAAAAGCATGAATGGACAGATAGATGGATGGACATTGATCACTGTGCCATAACATGTCCTGTCTAAAAACAGGCATATAAAAATCATGCACCTTTCTAATCAAAATTGTGAAATTTCCTACTCTGGACCAAGGTTCAGGCTTTAGGGTGAGGCCCAAATGGTTAGATAGTAAAACTACATTTTAGCTTTAAAAATTGTCTTCCCAATTTCATTGTTTTGTGAATAAATACTTTATGCATATGTATGAAAAGCACCTAGCCCTCTACCAAAATTAAGAACTTCCTTAAGTTTGTGTCAAGGGTTCATGTTTTAGCTATTGGATGGACCTAAATAGGTAAAAGACTTTCACATGTGTACTTTTAATGTAATGAAATCATCCACTATACTTTGGTGCATTTTGACAAAACATTAAAACAGGTTTAGAATAGGTCCTCAGTACCAGCACTGATGAAATCTCCATTGAATGAAAACACATTATGAAAAACAAAGGCTACTACAAATATTGAGAAATTAATGACTTCTTGACTAGTTACTGAGGCTTCAGTGAGCAACAATTATATAGTGAAAAATTTACTACATATGTGTTTTGAACTGCTCTTTTACTCTAGGGCATTAAACAAGAGGTCAGTGGGCCACAACACTCACCTTAGCCCATACATAGACCTGTCTAGGAGTCTCGGATCTGCATTTAAAGCCTCACTCTTTAGTCTTTTGTATACAGCTTTATGATCTTTCTAAATTTGCATGCAATTCCCATTCAGTTACAACAGAAGGAAAGATGAAGATTGAAGCATATAAATCAGCCCTTGTTCATTTGCCCCATCCCTCCCCATGATATCTGTAATTTTGGTAGATAGCTGTATCCTCTCCTCTAAATGTGTATTCATCTTTCATTGAACATCAGAAGAACAAAAGATTTTTTAAGCATTATACACTCCTGACCATTCTGGCATCCCTCTGCCCCTGAAATTCAGTACCTCTGCCCCAGGGGTCATGAAATTTCCTATTAAATAGACAGCTTTATCATCTTTCTAAGTATTGCTACAAAACTACAATGCACAATAAATTAAAGTAGATTTTCAAAAATATGAGGGCGAGTGAATAAGTAACCAGCCTAACTTATTTCTGGTTGAGATCTTTTTTGATGTAATTGCCCTTTAGTGTGATGCACTAAGACCAACAGTGTTCAAGTGCCATCAGCTCAGAACTGAAAAAGTCAGGGTCCTTTCCATTAACCCACTCCTCAATTGCCGTCATGACTTCTTTGTCAGACCGGAAACGACGTCCATGGATACTTTTTCAAGTTTGGTAATAGGAAGAAATCACTAGGAGCTAGGTCAGGTGAATAGGCAGGATGTGGTATTAATTTATACCTGTTTTACTCTACAGCATCCATTGCAACTTTGCAATTGTGGACTCTCGCGTTGTCCTGTTGCAGCAAAACACCTTTAGAGAGTTTACCTCGTTTTTTTTCACAGGTGGTGGTTCTCAGCTGGTTTAGTAAGTTTGTATAGTAACTCCAGTTATTGTACTTCTCTTCGGTAAAAAGTCCATCCCAAAATACTGTGGCCATCACCTTGCCAGCAGATGGTTGCATCTTGAACTTCTTTGGCCTTAGGGACCCCGGCCCTACCCACTGACGACTCTGAGCTTTATTTTCTGGCTCATAGTAATGAACCCAAGTCTCATCTACAGTCACCAGATGAAAAAAAAAAAAAAAAAAAAAAAATAATGAAGTCATCTTTTGACCTAAAACACTTCAACAAGGCGCTGCATACTCTGGTTGCCATTTGCTCATCGCTAAGGGATTTGGGGATCCAATGGGTTGTTAGCTTCCGCATACCTAAATATACATATAAAATTGTTGAAATGCTACCATGTGAAATGCCTAATGCCTGTACTATTTCTTCAGCCTGAATTCACCTATCAGAGTATACCAGATCCCAACTTTGTTACACATTTCTTTGTCGATGGCATCCAGTAGGCGTCTGGACCTGACTTCATCTTTTAAAGACTTTCTACCACATTTGATTCCCCTATCCAGAATTTTACCTGAGCATAAGATGGTGTAGAAGACCCATAAGTATTGGCTAACTCACCGTGTATTTCCTTGCCTGTTTTACCTTTTAAATACATGTACCGAATTACAGCAAAGTACTCAACTTTAGATGAAAAGCATGCCTTTGCATCACTAGCCATGTTTGACATTCAGTATCTTATTAAAGAATGACTTGATACGCGTGTAATTTTGTACCCAGGTATAAGACGTATTGAAACAAGGTATGAAAATTGTGACCATCTCAGTTGACTGGAAATAAGTTGGGCTGGTTACTTATTGACTCACTCTTATAGAACACATATTTGCTATAATATGCCAAGTTAGATCCTCCTCTTTCCCTCCCCCCAAGTATCATCTGACCTGACCATTAAGGCCATGGATATTGTCACAGTCATTTATGCAACAAAGACTACTTTTTCACTACTCTGGAAGAAAAAAAAAAAGATTTCTTTCTAAGATTTTAATGCATTTTTTTTAAACTATACATGGCCATACTGGCTCCACCCTAGGGCCTAAACCTTTAAACCAGGTGCCATGATTTTCACAACTTAGGTAGAGGGCCTCATGGACATCATAACTATGCATTTAGTTTTCCTCATATATATGTGGGAGGAGAGAAGATTTTATAAGATTTAAGACATCTCACTGTATGATCATACTGTCCCCACCCTAGGACTTGAATCTCTGACCCAGAGGTCATAAATTTCACAATTTAGATAGAGAATCATAGATATAACCATGCTTTTAATTTTTCTCATGAAAGTCCAAGAGTAGAGAAGATTGTATAAGATTTAATACATTTTCACTAGAGAGCCATACTGGCCCCACCCAAGGGCCTAAACTCCTTACCCAGGGACCATGATATGCACAATTGCAGTTGAACCTTATTATCTCGAACTCAATGAGACTGAGAAAAAACTTCAAGATATTCAAGTTTTAGAGATATCAAGGGTAAAATACTTAAAGAATAAGTTGTTGGGACATCTGAATCACTTCGATATATCCATTGTATTCAAGATATCAGTGTTCGAGATACCGAAGTTCAACTGTATGTAGAGATCTTCATGGACATTATAACCATGCATTAGTTTTTGCTCACACATGTCCAAGAGTAGAGAAGATTTTCTAAGATTTACTATACTATTCAAAAAAAGTAGGGGATATTGGGTTTACAAGAACATTGAAATACAGATCATGAGGTCAGGAAACAAATGACAGAAAAACATTACGGAAACATTTGTCAATTTATTCAAAACCCTGTGTACAGTCAGAAAAGGACAGATTCTCCAGAGTAAGGGTCGACACCAACACAGGGTCACACAGCAAATTTACCACCATCGTGAAACAGAGTCAGTAGCCAAATTTACCACCATCATGAAACAGAGTCAGTAGCCAAATTTACCACCATCGTGAAACAGAGTCAGTAGTGAGTAAAACCCTCTCGGTTGGCCAGATAAGCTCGGATTCAGCGTGGCATATTCCAAATGAGATGTCCCAGGTCATTTTGGGGAAGGTTATTCCATTCTTTTGCTTTCTCTTCAAAATCTTCCTTTAGAGTGGCTCTAACCTTCCAAATCAGAGGCATCAAATTTGTGGCACAACACCCTTGATCATCAGTAGCATCCCGTGCAGATCATGAGTGTGATTGATGTGTTTGGGTGATGAATTTCTTTGGAAATGCTTCCTCGTTAAGGAACTATACAACATAGTTTTGTATCCCTTTGTATATGTGAACATTTTGATCACAAAATACAGTATCCCCTTCTTTTTTTGAATAGTATATATCTTTACTATATGGCCATATTGGTCCCACCCTAGAGATTGAACCCCTGACCAAAGGGTCATGAATTTCACAATTCTGGTAAAGGGCTTCATGGACGTCATAGTCATGCAATTTTTTTCCCCCCACACATATGGGAGTAGAGAAGATATTTGAAAATATTGCATTTTTTGTTGTTGCAGTTTTGTCTCCACCCCACCCATGGAGCCCTGGGGGAGCAATGATTATAAATCTCAGTTTTCATTCCTCTTATCCTAAAGAAGCTTCACACCAAAAATGGCAACAATTGACCTTGTAGTTTTCAAGAAGTTAAAAATGTAAATTTGTTAACGGACAATGCATGATGACAGATGAAGACCAGTGGCAATGGGTCACCTGAGTGACTCAGGTGACCTAAATAAAATTTTTAAAAAAGACCCCAAAAAACTTAAATCTACACAAATTGGGAATGTTTGCCTAGTATGATTTAGTTTGGTCCACCTACTCTTGAAATGATTTTTTTTTAAAAATTCTGACATATTCTCATTTAAAATTGAATCCTTGTTTTAGTCCCACTCTAACCCCAAGGACTGTCATTTGATGAATTATGAATATTAAGATGATTCATAATGGTCAGTGATTATTGAGAAGCTTTTTAAAAGATTTTTTATATACCCTTGTTAAATTCTGAAACTCCAATATTTGCCCACCATATCTTCTGGGACCATAATTTACATAAACTTGAATCTCCACCATCAAAGGATGATTGCATGCCAATCTGCCCTGTTGTTCTTGAGAAAATTTTTAAAATTTCCTCTCAATCTATTCCTATATAATCTTTTGAATCTATATTGTATCCCAAACTTACACCTGGTGCATTGATTTGTAAAAAACTTGAATCTGCACTCTCTGAGGATGCTTGCATATTAAGGGCTAATCTTGGCCCTGCTGGCCTTATGAATAAGATTTTCTCCAATATTTTGTGTATTGTCATGTGTACATTATTGTATTCTTTTTTATTCTGAGTTTTAATGGGTTATTATTATTAATGGGTTCTACTGTGTTCCATGTATTCCTGGTATTATAATTTCTGTACTTTCCCTATATTTAGGGAGGGGCTGAAAAATGTAGATCATTGCTTCTTCCTATCAGGTTATGTATTTTAATTGTTGAAGGATAACACTTAACGCAGTAATTTCAACAAAAAAAAATATTGAGGCCCCATCCTGGGTGGTGGGGGTGCTTTTCAACAAACTTTGAGTCTTTACTGACTGCAAATGTTGGCATATTAATATGAAAGATTTTTTTTAATATAATTTCCCATATATGGCCATGTAATAAAAAACTTGATCCCTTGTTGTGGTCCCACCTTATCCCCCAGGGGCAATTATTTTATGAAACTTGAATCTGCACTACCTGAGGATGCTTGCACATTAATGACTACTCATGATTCTGTTATTCTCAAGAAGACGATTTTTGAAAAAAAAAAAAATTTTATTTATTCTATTGCAAAACTTTGATCCTTATTATAGTCCCATCCTATCCCTTAGAACCATGATCTGAGTAAGTTAGAGAATCTGCTGGTGGACTAGGACAACGGGTTATTAAATGAACTCACTTAAACTTGTAGCTGTAGGGATCCCCCCTCCCCTCCAAATGAGACTGAATCTGGAAGGCCTCTTATTTACTTTTGGTGTTTAATATCATGCTGGAAGTAAGATGAAAGAATGGAAAAAAATAAGACCAATTTTACTATCCATTGTATAATGCTTTTTTTTTTTTTTACAAGAGATTAAATTGCAGTCATTTGACTTCTTAAATATGTTAATTTTCACATCAAATTCTACTGGCAGCATTCAGTAAGAACTATCAAATCATTTTCATTCTTCTTTGAAAACAGGCATAAACTTGACTCTAGAGGGTAAACTTGATTCTACTCATTTTTTTTCTTTTTCTTTTGCCTACTATATGTGAATCATTGCAGAATTATTTGATTAAAAAAGGAAGAATTATTACCAGTATTCAGTCACAATATGAATTTTATTTTTTTGTTTTGTTTTATTTACCAGCAATACTGTAAACGTGTTCAGTATAACATTGATACATTAATAATGATTTTTATTCGTTGTTTGTTTATTGACCAGTTTGTCCTGGAGGCAATATTCCAAGGAGAAGAACACTTACTGAGGGAGTGGTTTCAACACAGAAAAATACCTTACTTCATCAAGGAAGTTACCACTTCTTGAAATATGACAAATTACTGAAAAGTCACATTCTTTTCTTGCAGACAATGATAAAAATGTATCAATTGATATCTGATTTTTTTGTTGTTTTTTTTTCAAGAATATGTACATGTAAGTTAATTCATTAGATTGTGCTGTGTCAAACTGGAATTAAATTACTGGTATGTGTACAGTTATATTTGATATCATAAATATAAATTACAGTATTATTGCTAGTATTGCAAAACTAAAATCATTGAAATGAATTTAAAAATGTCTGCTTTGTATTAAACATTCATTTGCAACATGCAACTTTCACATGATCAATTAAATAAGGGAGAGGACTGAAGTAAGCTGTGCCTGCTTCTCAAACCCATTCACTTATATGTGAAAATATTGATTAAATTAAAATCAAGATATAGAAAATGGCTACTAAAGTCAACACAAGGGAAAATTCAAATGAGTAAGTCATACCTTTATCAGTAATGAGTTGTCATATAACTTGTATCAACATTTGACACTAGAAAACTGACAAGTCAGAATAGGCCCACAATAAATCAGAAAATTGAAAAGGGTCTTTATATGTATATAATAAAAATATTCCTTAGGAAGCTTGAGTCATCATGTGCCACAAAGAATGTGAATAGGAAGAGTTATTACATTTGGGATCTGAGCATTATGATACATTAAATTCCTTTCACCTGAATAATCCTACCCCTGGAATCATGAAATTTATAAATTTGGTAAAGGACTACCTGTTCCTTTTGAATGTCCATTTATTTTCAATATAACATCAATTGTATTAAATATAAACACTGTATATATACCAAGTTTGGCCTCCCACCCTGAAGTCAGAACCTCTGCCCCTGGTGATCATGAAATTTACAATTTTGGTAGAGTCCTTCCTGCTCTACATGACTAAGAATTTAGTTTTTCTTACACAAGATTTTGAAAATTGGTCAATATTTTTGGCAGTTTTCCTCCTGCCCCTAAGGTGCCGGGGTTTAGGAGTCCTGAAATTGACAATTTGAGTTCCTCTTGTCCCAAAGATGCTCCATACCCCCAAATTTGAAAAGAATTTTAATGGTGGTTATCAAGAAGTTAAAATGTTGAATTGTTAAAAGATGCAAACCAATTGTAATAACTTGAGTTTACTCGGATGACCCCAAAATGAAAAATTGTTAACACACATTTAATCACTATGACCATTTTGGTCACATCATACCAAAACCTACCCTGAAATAATGAAATTTACACATTTGGTAAAGGTCCACAGGTTACTCCTTCCAAATATTAATTTCATTTCAATTTAATATCACAAGCATTAAAGAAGATGTTATGCCAGGTTTGGCCTCGGAACCTATAACCCAAGAATCATGAAATTTACAATTTTGGTAGGGACCTTTCAGCTCTACAAGACTCCATTACCTTTTTTTTTTTATAGGTGTGCAGTTGTAGAGAAGATTTTTAAAAGTTGGTTTCCCCCAGTGTCAGACCGTCAATATATACAGAAATTTTCATAAAGTTGTAATATTAAGGACATGTACGATGTTTCCAACATTTTCTCTTGAAATTATTTTTTCATCCTTGATATGAAGAGTTTTTTTTCGGAATAGGTTTAGATTTTGTAATGTAGTATTACCACATGTTTTATATCATCCTGGGGAGGTCAAGGGTTGGGGTCACCTAATTTGTAATGAAGGAATCTCGGGTTCAATACTCCATTGTTCCAAAGATTTTTCTCTCCTTTATTAAAGTTATGTGTATTAATTTTTATGTTTTTACGTGTAACAAACAGGAATTATCAAAATATACTAACTCTAAAACAGACTTGGTAACATACCACAATTTTCTTTTGTAGAAATGAGATAGAATGCAAGTGAATTTGATGTAAATTTCATGAAAAAACATTTATTATCAAGAAATGTCGTGTATGTCCTTAGTGATTTTTGACAAGATTTTATTAACTTATCACCCTATTTTAACTTTGATCTATAAAACGATGATTTTGTATAAAGTTCATTAGAGGGGCCTCCGTGGCTGAGTAGTTAGAGCATCGCGCTCAAAACCACAGGGCCTCTCGCCTCTAGTCGGTGCGGGTTCGAATCTCACTCGCGTCAATATGTGAGAAAGTTTGCCAGTTTACTTTCGGAAGGTCGGTGGTCTCTTCCCAGGTACATTGTATCTGGGTTCTCTCCTCCACCAATAAAAATTGGACGCCACCAGATAACTGAAATATTGTTGAGTGTGGCAGAAAACAACAATCAATCGGTTGAAATTGGCCCAGTTCTTGAGAAATTATAAATTTCAATAAAGGTGACCTAAGATGAATAAAGTCAGATTTGGCTGGCCTTTCTTTAAACCTTTAAAATGGGAGCCAAAAGACTGTCATCATATAGATCTTTTTAGTCTGGTAACAAGTATTCTGAGTGTGTAGCAGGCAATACAAAGACCCCTACCGGTAGGATAATTCAGTAAAAGGTAAGTCAAGCACAACAAAACTCAAACTTGATAGGTAACTATCCAAGACGGCCACATATCAATTTTCAGTTTAATATCTTCATCCAATATGGAGAAAACTCCAGAAAACTGATTCTTGCAATTCATTATAGGACATAATTCAGTCAAAAGAAGGCCAAGCATAACAAAACTCAAACTTGATCTGTAACAAGACAAAGCCATAAATAATGTCTTCATCCAATGCAGAGAAAAGTCCGGGAAACTGATTTTTGCAACATATCAAGGGGAATAATGCAGTCAAAAATATGTCAAGTGTAACCAAACTCAAACTTCATCTGTAAGTATCCAAGATAAAGCCACATATCAAATTTCAGTTGAATATCTTCATCTAATGCAGAGAAAAGTCCGGAAAAATGATTCTTACAAGGGGCATAATTTTGTCAAAAATAGGTCAAGCACAATGAAACTCAAACCTGATCTGTAACTATCCAAGACAAAGCCATAATATAAATTTTCATCCAATGAGGAGAAGTCTGGAAAACCTCAAGCATTCAAGGGCATAATTCAGTCAAAAGAAGGTCGAGCATAACAAAACTCCAATTTGAATTGTAACTGTTGAAGGCAAAGTTGTATATAAAATTTCAGTTGAATATCTTCATCCAATGCAAAGAAAAATCTGGAAAACTGATTTGGAATGACAGATGGACCGAGGGTAAACTTTTTAAGTTGAATAAAACACAAAGTTAGCAGTACTATTTAATAGAAAAAATACTGTGAATTTTAAAGATCTTGAATGCATGGATTATAAACAACAGTACTGGAAACAGTACATAATATATAGCCATCACATGCTTATGTTGATTGTTTTTCTTGAGCCATTAGTTGTAGAACTTTACTTAAAGTAGTATCAGCCATCATCAAGCTGAGATATACTTAAGAAATAAATTTCACTTTCGAAAATTCATGAGAGTATGAACTGGTGTTGAAAGGTAAAAATAAATTTCTTGTGGATTTATTTTAAAGAATATTGCAGAAAGTAGGATCAATTGATCTTAAGTTGGTGTCACAAATGTGTATAATGATCTAACTATTGGCTGTTATTACAAGGAATAAATTTTATTTTTAAAATAATTCATATATTTTCAAAAGTGAAATTATTTTTCCTATTTACATTCTGCTTTCATTTCTGTCAGAATTCCCAGTAATTAAATAGATGTCAGCTGTACCACATTCACGAGTAATTAATGTGTATCATTACAATGGTATCAAAGGTTAAAAAACAAATTGGAAGTGTAAATATTGAATTCGTACAGGGTTCCTATCACACTTTCCAAAAACACTTGAAACTTTTGAATCACAGCAGGGTATCTGAGAATGCAGTCATGGTATTTCTTCAGAAGATTTGGATTCTCTTTCTTGTGATGAAATCCAGCGTGTAACAACCATCTCCTACAAAAAAGGTGTTAATTAAAAAATGTTATGCAATTTCTCTGCTGTGTTTGCAGCCTTCATATCTCACCTAACAACACAAAAACACATTTTATTATTTAAAGAATCAGACAATATGAAGCATATCATGTACATTTTTCATGTGATGATAGTAAAATAAAATTACAACATATTTACAGGGACTGCACAAAGATATATGAAGTGTTAGTATTTACAGTACAAATTAGGAGAAGCTTTCTAAGTAGAGTAAACCATGTCTCCCTTTCAACATACAAGTTGTTCTTATGAACACAATGGATCTAAACATGACCTGTCCTCTTGAGATAAACCACTGGTTGGCTGAGACTCCAGGCACTGAATGCCAGAAATCTTGAATTGTTATCAATGCCTTGCAGTAATATACTATGAATTGTCTTTGATGAAAGCAATGTCAATTTCAAAAGAAATATGAGAAAAGATTCTGTGAATTTAAATATTGTGCATTTTCTAATCCTTGCGATAAATGTGTTATTCAAAACCTAATGGATGGAGGCAAACAAATTTTATCAAGGCCTATCAAGAGGAAGGAATCAATTTCTTCAGCTGTTTTGGAGAAGATGATTTATTCTGGGAAAGAAAACAGAATTTTGATTTATATCACATGAGGCCACGTGAGAACAGCAACTATGTTGTTAACCAGTTTTACAAGTTTTCAAACATTTCTGCATGAATATTTTCATGGAGCCACCTTTCTTCAGAGCTGAGGTACATATGTGTATATAAAAAGAATGACATGGATTTACTCGAGGAGTCTATACCTTCAGTGAGATTCAGAATTCCAGCACCAAAAGTTATCAAATTCAGGTCACCTTTTTTGTCTATATGCACTTAAATATTTTTAAATCATAAAGTTTATGAATTTCACTGGCAACAGGGTTATAGTTTTTTTTTTATTAGATGATCTATTTGGCAATAACACCGTTTTTCTCATTTTTGTGGTCAATTTTGACAGTACTTTTCTTTCAAAGAGCATGATGGTAGTTGTGCCCATGGACAAATTAAACATTTTCAGACTTGTTGTGAATTGCAGATTCATTATCACAATGAAATTTCATGGGCACCACTGCCATGAGGGTGAAAATATTTGGGAAAAAACCAAATTTAACATCAAATATATTGTGTGTCCTGTGGTGCAATAGGTAGCATGGGAGTGTTTTCACCAATGTAGGACCTTTTTGCGGGAGTTCAAGACCCATCAATGGTGATGGGTTTTTTTTAAAAAATTTATTTATTATTATTCGTTTTATTTTTTTTTCCATGATCAAATTAAAGTACAAAAACATAATAAATGAAAGGAGAAATGGATTCACTCAAATGAAATGGGTTTCTATTCAATGTATAGACCAGGCCATACATCATTTTAACGGTGTTATTCGACACAGATGCTACAATTTAATAATGATGCCATACAAATTTTATTGTTGATAAACTTCACCAGCAAAAGGTTTGTATGTTGGTGGGGTTCTTCAAAGGATGACAAATTGTGTCATTGGGAAAAGGTGTGGGGTAGGTAATTTTGTCTGTGATAATGCAGGAGATAAGGGGGTTGATTGATTGATTATATATTGTTTAACATCCCACTTGAGAATCTTTCACTCATATGGCAACGTCACCATTACCAGTGAAGGGCTGCAAAATTTAGGCCTATGCTCGGCGCTTATAGCCTTAGAGCAGGGAGGGATCTTTAATGTGCCACACCTGCTGTGACATGGGGCTTCGGTTTTTTCAGTCTCATCAGAAGAACCACCCCATTTAGTCACCTCTTACGACAAGCAAGGGGTACTGAGAATAAGGGGCAATGAATCAATAACCAATAGATGGCTCTAAAGTTGGAGAAATGGGAATATCTTCAGATATTGCACAGAGAAGACCGGTTTATACATACCTAAATATAGGTACATATACGGCCGACTGTACCTGCTAGATAATGTCAGTGCCCGTCAGTATTTTTGAAAGGAGATTGAATAGTGTTCCTGAAGGGTCTTCAAACATAGATGAAGGTGGTGAGGTATCCGGGGTATCAATAGGTCAAGATATGAGATAACTAGTAAGGCAGAACATGTAGAACATGAAATTCTGGTATCAATTAACAGTATTTAACTTCAAATTATTTCCATTGGCAAAACGAGATGCATCTGTGTTATCTGCAGAAAATCCTCTAAATTTCAAGGAATTATTCCAAATAAGGCAAGAAGTATATTTGGCAAATATCACTGCCTTCTCATTCACAAAAAAATATTCATTTGTTGTTTTGTTTCATTCCTGTATTAACTATTTATTTGATAAATGCATGTATAAATTTAGATGGCTTTTAAAATGTTCAATAAACTCCGGAACCAGTTTTGACTTTTATTTTATACATCATGCATAATATTTAAAACCCCTGTGGGCCTTTACTTTTGTTCTTTCCATATGATCCTTTGTCCTATGAAATGGTCACTATTTTGTTTAATAAAGCACTTGTAGTAGAATGCTTGTACTAGTAGTTACCTTGATCTTGAATTGGTGGATGACCCTTGGAGATGCCATCATATCTGATTCACTAATGCCCTGAGGTTTAACTACATAGCAGATCATCAGTTCCTACAACAGAAAGCAATGACCTGGTGAAAAGTACATTCTTCAATCAATATTTTGATATTTGGTTCATTACCAAGATTTAAACATAAATATTAAATGTAAATATGAACAGGTTTAAGTGACTCACCTTGGCTACATGTTCAGTTAAGCGATTCAGTCCAGCTAACTGAGTCCAGGTTAATGATCGTGAATTTTCCTCTTCTGTTAAATTGTCCTCTTTCACCATTTTCACCATGACTGAGTAACTTCCATGATAAAAAGGTGGCCCTTCCTTGTAGATAACTGTATTGACACAGAAAGCCAAAAATTTTTAATAAATCAGTACCATTATTCTGGTTAGTTTTAGATATATCTTGTAGCTATTTTGAGAGATTTTTTAATACACTTTTTGAAAATATGAATTCTTAGAAATATTTAACAAGTCCTTTAACAACAAAGCAATAATTCACAAAATTCTATTACACATATATAGATATACACCAATTTTTGCAAATATCAGATTTGTGCAAAAATTTCCAGAATTACGGCAATATATTTACTGGAAAGATCTCTGCTCTGCAGTTGCTAAGTTGGGTGCTAACAATTCAATTAGCCCTGAACTTGGGGTCATCAAATTACCCTAGAAATAAAATTTGGCAGCCATTTTGAATTGGTGGCCATATTGAAAATTGATTGTTCCCCCTCTCATGACCAGCCAATGAAGTGGATCTATTGAAGCACTTTCATAATATTATGCAAACAAATTTCTCACTAAAGAAGATGAATAATAATAAGAAAATAATAATAATTATAAAAAACAGAGCAAACACAATACATCCTGATACTACATGTTCGGGGATATAATGACTTAGATAGCCAAGCCTTGGCATTTGATTAATAATCATTAATTTATTAATAATCATCGTTAAACTCTAAACAACTTCTTGATTTATCCATTTATTAAGCCATACAGCTTTTAATCTGGTGATTAAATATACTTGTTTTTTTTCTTAAGGCTCACCTGATTATAAAAACATGCAATGCGAGGAAAACATCCCAGACATTTCAAATAAATCATGCATCTTTCACTCATTGTCCATTCACCAAATGCTAAAAGTTATCTTTGCACTCAAGTACCCTCTGCAGTCACTCACTGTTCACTCTGCATTCATCTACTGTTCATTCACCATTCACTCTACATTCATTCAGCATTTATCCTATATATACATTCACTCCATGTTCATTCAGCATTTGGGGGGGCCTCCGTGGCCGAGTGGTTAGAGCATCGGGCTCAAAATCACAAAGCCTCTCACCTCTGTCGGCGCGTGTTCGAATCTCGGCCGCGGCGTTATGTGAGCAAGTTTGCCAGTTTACTTGCGGAAGGTCGGTGGTCTCTTCCCAGGTACATTGTATCAGGGTTCTCTCCTCCACCAATAAAAAACTGGACGCCACCAGATAACTGAAAAATTGTTGAGTGTGGCGGAAAGCAATAAATAATCAATCAATCAATCAATCAATCAATCATTCAGCATTTGCTCAATGGAAAAGTAGAACATTTTAGGGGCTGTACATATATATTTAAATGATCTTTCAATAAAATAGATTTCTTTAAAATAATACACACTGAAGTCTGTTCCAAATTTGAGTCCAGATTTTGGTACCCATCCTTTACTTCTGAAGTAATGGTACACTGCATAAAGGGAGATAAATCTGTCTTGTCGTTGACAAAATGTTCTCCACATTTCTGTTAGATTTAAAAGCTGAGAAAAGAAAATTCACTAGAATTACATATTTTTGTAAACAACTGTATATGCTGTTTATATATAATAAATGCACTGCCATGTCACATGATACACCCGTTATAAGTTTATTCATTATAAACCGATGAAAGTGCATGACACAAAATCATGTTGACCTTAATTGGTACAAAGATTGCACCAATGTCTTTGCTTTTAAGTCTTAGGCAAAATGAAGATCCTTGTAATGTGTCTATTGCACATCAAAAATGACTTGTCAATATATCTCTTTAATTGTTCCAATAACTTACTTATTTGGGTTGTACAAAGAAATGCTCCAGACAGCCTTCTTACATTATACTCATTAATTAATCTTTAACTGGACAGATGTAATTTAGTTCTTATAAAAATGATCTTTGAATCTCCAGCTGAACTCTGAAATACTATGGCTTACTCCCAAGGGGCTAATGAAAAGAGAGATTAACTGCTGAAACACAGCTTAAGAAATGGTCATTCCTATGTTTTGTTATGTGTTTGTGAAGTCTTCACAAATTTTGTAGTACAGTACTGCATATATTTATATCATTAATGTTAGAAACAAAACAAGTACTCATATCAATTGTTATGTAGCCAAATTTTATGACAGAAAGTGTATTTTTGATGTTATAACAACTAAACTGAGTAAATGCATCACTCTCATACAGGGGGGCCTCGGTGGCCGAGTGGTTAGAGCATTGGACTCAAAATAACAAAGCCTCTCACCTCTGTCGGCGCGTGTTCGAATCTCGGCCGCAGCGTTATGTGAGGAAGTTTGCCAGTTTACTTGCGGAAGGTTGGTGGTCTCTTCCTGGGTACATTGTATCTGGGTTCTCTCCTCCACCAACAAAAACTGGACGCCACCAGATAACTGAAAAATTGTTGAGTGTGGCGGAAAGCAATAAATAATCAATCAATCAATCACTCTCATACATATGTAGGGATTACCTCCCTTAAAGCAATATAAGCTGCCAAAATTGCAATTTTTTATAGTGGCATTAAAAGAGGTTAAATGAACGTTGATATGATTGAAAAAAAGAACTGCATCGAATTTCCTCTCTTATGCATCGTTTACACACCTTTACGTGATGAAAAATATATTCTTCGACATTCCATTTGACCCTTACAACGGCAGCTGATTAATCGTCGGCGACAATCCCGAAGATAACCGATGTTGACACGAATGATTCTGATCGGGTTGTATACGGGTCATTAAAATATGGACGGCGAGGTGAGATAAAATTCATACTCGGTACCAATGTAAATTCTATTCTTATTATTCTTTGCATTTATTTCCGTTCGTCGTCTTTTTGGTCCCGAATCAGTCAAAGTCGGCTTTCTCCCTCGCTTCGAACCTTTCGTGTCAGACATCTTTCGTGCTTACCGGAAATATTGCGCTTGCGAATTTGATTTTGCCGAATGAGTTCAATTTTAGGTCATTGCATACGGAAATAATGTCGGAAAAATTAAGGTACGGGAAGACTTAATTTCAACTGTCGAACAATTTTTACATTTAATGCAAAAAATACAACATGTCAAAAGTTTAATTGATAAAATCAGGTATTAGAAGGTAGATGTTTACAAAATTTTCGATTAAATTTTAGGGACCCAAAATAACAATTTTGACAGCTTATATTGCTTTAAAACATTGGTTTTTTTTTTAATGCTTAACATTTTAAAAGTTTTAATGACCTGATTTTAAACTACAATTTACATTTCTATAAAGATGCACAAATTGACAAAGTTTGTTGATTCTACTACTCGTATCTACTAGACCCCAAAAAAGGGTTATGCCATATATGGCCACATCACCTTAATTATAGGTCACAGTGACCTTGATTTTCATTTATCCAATATATTTTTTCAAATGTGTACTTTTTTGGTAGCTTCATGCAATTTTAAGCTTATCTTAGTGTCTTATTCTCTTTCTTATAATTGTTTGATTTGATGTGAACATTTTAGTCCTTTACCATGTCCACTATGTCATTAATTGGTCATGTGATATAATTTTTATTATGTTTAGTGTCTTATGTCATTAATTGGTCATGTGATATAATTTTTATTACGTTTAGTGCCTTATGGTAAAATGACTTTTATATAGTGTGCTATATAAATACATATTATTATTATTGATTTAGGGTGTGACACACCTTCTTCCAAAGATGTATCAACTGACCAGGATTTTGCCATATCATCTTAATCATAATATGTCACAGTGACCTAACTTTAAAGTGCGACCCACCCTCTGCCCAAGATGTATCATCTGACAAAGCTTGATGATTATAGGTCTCATAGTATACAAGTTATGAGCCGGACACGAAGCAGGACAGACAGACAGACGGGGATGATCACCATAACATAATACGTCTCGTCTAAGATGGGTGTATAAAAAAGACTAAGCAGAATAGATTCATACAGCAGTTATGGATTAAATTACAGGAGTTTCTAACATACCTGTCCTTTTTCATACACTCGTAGGCACCCAAGACCATAGGCCAGAAAGAAACTCTACATTAATAAAAAGAATTTTAGTTTTGAATGCATATTTTATCTATAGAGTGCTGCTATCCTATATTCCTTGACATTATGTAAAATTTAAATAAACTGCAAAAGATCTTACGTAATAGTCAAGGAAACTACCATACATTATGGAATGTTTATATTTTGTGGCACATAAGCATATAATAGCCATATGGCCATAAATTTTATTGAGTGTGCCCAGCTTTTACTTAACTTACAAGCCCACACTGTAAATGTTTAGGGATTACTCTAACTTACTTGTGATGTCACTCCTGCTTATATAACTCAATGATTGTGATGTTACAGCTATTTACAAATACCCAGTTAATATTGTACATAAACAACTTGTCTGCACAGAAAATCTAAACAAATATTTTCCTGTAGAATTATAAGTGCATATAATTTTTAAAAAATATTCCTGCCTTGGTCACTACGTCCCACTGGATCTTCAGTTTGAAGGTTCATTTGCTGTTTTTAAACATAAACTCAAAACATACCTTTCTAAATTTGCATTTAAATTGTAATTTGACATTTATGTAAACAGTTGTTTAAAAAAAAAACTTTACTCTTAGTTACTATGTTAACCTCAATTTAATATTATTTCATGTGCTATTTATATATTTACCGTCCTTAATCTTTTAGTTTGTTTTACAAGAAAAGTGCTTTAGGATAATTATGTTAATAAAGTGCTATATAAATGTAGTAAAATGATATTACAATAATTGAATAGAAGCAGAGTTTGCAAGCTTGGCTCACTTTACACACACCTTTGCATTTCCCCAATATTCAGTCAGTACCTTATAGTATAGTCTCCTTGACTTAATTTTCCAAGCAGACATATCAAGGAAATCAACTAAACTACAGATAAAGTCTACCCCAAACTAGAATTCTTATTTCAGGATATTTCAAAAATAAACATTTATATTGATAATTTGAAGATGTGAAATTTGTTCAAATAAATAATCTCACATCATGGATAAATCATGGATTTACACCAAAATCCATCTAAAATATATTTCTGAATGCAGTTGACAATAAAAATGAGTGAGAGAGAGATTTACATTTACTATCAGAGTTAAAGCAACCTCTTTTGGACTTTTCTGGATCTGTGTTCTTATAACATCAGTACTACTGCTGTTGGTCTCCACTACATTATATAGTAATAGGTCATATTCCCACAAACACTGTTTCCATCCTCCCCATTTTCATCACAAATTAACTGCTGTCAAGTAATTCATTATTCTTTAAATCAAGATTTAGTCTAGCTGCTAAAAACATACCTTTGCTGTAATGTATTTAGAATTGTGCACGGTTTAAAGTATATTTGGATAATTGACTAAAGTAATTACAAATGAAAGACATCACTATTCCATTGAATCCAAGAGTGTCCACATACAATTTAATATTTTATGGAAGTGTCTTTGGTTTTTTTTAACAAGTATGCTCAAATATAAAATTTAGTTTGAGTATTCTAGATTAAAGTCAACACTGATCATTTGTCTTTGCCAGAAGAATTAAAGACGTTGAAATTGCTGTAAAATCACATTATTTACAACATCACAGTAACACACAATTCACAGCTTCATGACCCCTACTATTATCAGTATAGTTAACATATGGTTGTTTCGTTGGTTAAGTCCTTGAACAACTACTCACTGAAAACAACATTTAATTATGCACAGTGATAAAAGTTCTCTCAGTGGGGCACAAGTAGAATTGACCTGTATTTAATAAAGCAATTAAATCAGCATAAATTAACTGAATCTTATGGACATCAAATCATGCTGCATCTACCTAAATAATTATAAGAAATTAATACATTTTTACAAGCACTGAACAACAATGCATTTATAAATAACTTTTTACTCTACAATTTTTCATCTGCAGTTAGATGATTTTTTTCCAACTAGAAGTTTTTA
Source organism: Ostrea denselamellosa (assembly GCA_024699665.1). NCBI lineage: Eukaryota > Metazoa > Mollusca > Bivalvia > Ostreida > Ostreidae > Ostrea > Ostrea denselamellosa. The sequence continues at coordinate 3,128,016 of JAMZEH010000064.1, read as the reverse complement.
CACACTTAATTGCATATCACTAAAACTCATGATTTTACTAGTAACACAGTAGCAAACAAGCTGTCCTAAAGGAATTAAACAACACCGCAGCCCCAGGAACACATTGCATGATTGGAAATAGTGACTTTGTGCTCATTGAAGATAAAATCATTTCAAGATATACTCTGGACAATGACAAAATAGCCCTCCCCCCAAAAAAAGCTGTCAATTGTGTTGTAAAAGATTTACTCTGGACAAATCATGTTGATGGAAAAGGAGACATACAGAAAGGTGATACCAGTACACCCTCACCAAACTTCATTTAAGGGAGATATAATAATGTCAAAATTAAAATTATAAATATCTTCACAATAGCAACTAATCCATTTAGACTTCAAATATATATAAAAATCTGAAATCCACATATTATATCACAACTTAATTTAATGGAGAAAAAATATGAAATTCAATGAATCTATCTGCTTTGATAAATCATGACCCCTGATAAGGCCTCTTAAATGCCTTGCATGCATATAATTAGATGTTGCTTTTTGGCTAGTAGCCATTCAGGAAACTCACTGTGTCTTTGACAGATAAAATGAAATAAATGGTACACTATCAATAGTTAGTTACCTCTTCAAGGGTAAGATATAGAAACTCTTTGATATAGTAAGGATCTTCTTTTACTACTGGCCTCCATGATGGTTCTTCCCACTTTCTCTTTCTATTTCCACTTTGATAGTCAGAATCCTCCATCACAAGCAAGTTTCCATATTCCTCTTCAGATAAGCACAATGGATCAGTTACACGTAGCTGTGTTTTTTCCTTTTCATGTGGAATTGTACTTATTAGATCAGCATGAGTACACGTGATGTCTTTTTGTTGTGTTTCTGTTGCTTCAGATACAATCTCATTAAGAAATTCAGTTTGTTTGCTATTTTCATTAACAAATTCATCCTTATGGTTTTCAACATATGGCACAGATTTGGAATGTTCTCCTATAATTTGTTCTACATTATCAGAATTCTTGTGCAGTGCCTTTGATGGGATATTTTCACTTTGTGAACCTGAAAATGAATCTAAATTTTTACTTGGGTTAGAGTCTCTAAATGAAATCTCATTACAGCTGAAGTTGACATTAGCCCCAGAGCATTCCCATTCATCTATCCTTTGTCTTTTTTTTGTTGCTATACATGTTGAGGAAGGACCTTTGTCAGTTTTTTCAGATGGATCTATCCCCCAGAAATCTTCATCTGCCTGAGCATTGTCCCATGATTCTATAGCTGCTGTCCAATCATCCCTTGCAGTCAACTGGTTGGTCTCTTCAACTGATTAAACAAAATCACATAATGACACTTCATTTACAGCAATTTTTTTCACTTTAATTTGGATGCAAAGAATTCTGCTATTCTCTTTACATTAAAAAAATAAAAGTTTCACAACACTTGCAAGTTAGTTACTGGTTTATCTTCAACTCAGGTTCAGAATTTTTGTATTTACAATATACATGAGACTTGCCGAGTATTTTTTGTTATCTAATAATAAGAGTTGGAAAAAACTGATAATTAACGAGCTGAAAATGTGGATTACATTCTCTAGATTTCAGAAATATTTAATGTGGGGTCAGAGAAAAAATAACACAATCCAGAATGAAATCATATGAAAAAAACCAGACTGTCCAGTAGAGGTGTAACAATACGACAATTCACTGAGCGCAAGTCAGACATTCATATTATCAGGACGATATTGTGATATAGTTGTGTAAGTTTATATATTCTGTCATTAATCTGGAATGATTCTAGGTGTAGCATAAATTTAAAAGTATTTTTAAGCCTTAATATTCTAATAATTTTTATTTGTTACTTTTATTATGTATTTAATGAACTGTATCTCAAATACAGTACATCTCATGATTCTTACAAGTACCTTGGATATAATTATGAAATATATTTCATTTTTGAAAATACATGTGGATCGGAATTGTGATATGCTTCTTCATATCAGCATAATTCGTGAAGCATATTAGTATATTTCATACATTTACATGTTGAAATTCCCAGCCATTAAATAAGACTAACTATATCTTTCTCTATTCATAAGCACATTGTTTACAACTGCAATGTATTCATAAGGAAATGGCTATCATTACAATTTGTAGCGATATCAAAGGCAAAATCATTGGAAATGTAAATATTACTAAATACATGTACTTACTTTCCTCATGAACACACTGCAATTGTAAAAAATGCATATATATAATTTGATATGATAAGAACTACTTGATAGTTCATCCGTTTTAACAGCTGGGAATTAATGCACTTCATGAAGTATACTGACATGAAGCATCACAGTTCATACCCTCATGTATTTTCAAAAATGAAATTTATTTCTTCAATGTACTACCACTACAAAATAAATGCCAGAAAATTAAGAAATCATAGGTCATTGAAGTCATGAATATGTATTGCAATATACGTCATACTGCATGTTGATGTATATCGTATCATGAGGTATCCCACAATTCTCTGTCTGGCAGTGAAGTAGCATACAGCAGTAATGGAAAAACACATTCTATTTTATTAGAATCAGAAATTTACAGCAATGCTCATTATATGCTTGTTTAACTGTATTTGTGCAATGAAAACAGGAATGGATTGTAAACCTAGAACTAAGAATGTGTGATGTTGACAAACATTGTATTCATATTTCCTCTGTGTTTTTGATTCCACTTGATATGATATACTTTTTGTGTCAGTTTCCCCTTCATCTTTTTCCTTGATATTTAATGATAATTCTGATTGAACAACATCGTCTGGTTTTTCCTCCACATGACTTGTCTCATCTTCCCAGAACTCCACTTCCTGTGAGCTATCATATTCGTCACACTCTAAGTCACCAGATTTAGAATTCTGCCAATTCAACCTCCTTATGTAGCTAAAATGGTAAAACTGTGAGTATATATTTAAGATTTACCTGTATCCTCTACAAATAAAAGACTCAATATATAATATTCATTTATTACACAGAAAGAAATAGTTATTTTTTTTTTTTACACATTTACAATGAAGCCACACTTATAACAACATGATTTTTTTTTTATTTTCCATGTGCAAAATGTAAATAATGAAATATCAAAAAATCACATTCATGTACAATGAATCTAAATTAGCTGCCTCTGTCACTTTGCTGTAATTGTGTTTACAGTATCAGCATTTTTGAAGGATAATAAAACAACAAAAATTTATAGCATTATTTCATTCACAATGTACAGTACTACTTGATCTGACCTTACCTTCCCCTGGACATCACTCTATATGTGTTGGTTTCTGCTTGAGACATAGGAAGAGCCACCACCTTGCATCTTTGGTTAAACTCTGGCTTACTTCTTGACAGCGATCCCTTCCCAAAGAATCCCTAAAAGGAAGAATTATAATCCTGGAAATGGACTTCATCTGTTAACACTATACAGAACACTGCCAATAAGAACTGCTGTGCCCCTAACCGTAATCTTTGCAACCAGTTCACAAAATCTGAGTCTCTATTGTGTATACTTATTTCCAAATGACCAATATTGAAAGCTAGTGACACAAAAATAAAAAATAGAGCACCACAAAACAGGTACATGATACACCCACATACGTTGTTGACCAAAACAAATAAAATCTAAGTTCAAGGACCATAATTCCTTCAAAAATTTGGGACAGCATTTCCCTTGTAATATGTATATTTACACATTGTGATCTTTCTTTGTACCAAGTTTCATTAAAATCCCCCCTCCCAGGGTTTAAGAGGAATTGTGAAGATAAAGTATTTTGCATAAAAAAAACCCCAACTAATTCCAAGGGCAACAACTCCTTTTACAAAAACTGGACAGTGTTCCCTTTGTAATGTGCACATCTACACATTGTGATTTTTGTTTGTACCATTAAAATCCCCCAAGGGTTTAAGAGGAGTTAATTGTGAAGACAAAGTTAAGGGGACAGATGGACAACAGCGGTATAACATAATACGCCCACATTTTATGCGGGTGTTTAAAAAAACAAAACAAGAAATGTTTCTGAAACATGTACATGTTGCCTTTGGTGCAAAATTGAAAAGGTTTATACACTTGCATCATTTAATTGATAGTAGTGCCAAAACAATGCAAGATTTTGAGCAGATAATACCTTCCTATGTCCAGTGTATTGACCTTTGACCATGTGACCCAAATAATCAATAAGGATAATCTACTTCTTGTGATGCACAAATGTACCAAGTTTCATGTCAATCAAGAAAATGATTCTGAAAGTATAGGAGACAATATATTACTATGTCCATTTTGCATGATTGGGGGCAAGTCGGGGCTATAGAGAGGCCAATCGAGAGGGATAATGTTGTTTGCAGCCCAAAAGTCCCGACAGATTCTTGCGACATGGGACTGGCGTTATCCTGTTGAAAGGTCAGATTGTGCTGCTGGACGAAGGGAACTGCGCATGGCTGGAGGACCTCATCCATATATCTGACAGCAGTCAGATTCCAAGCGATGACAATGAGGGGCGTCTTTAGTCCATGGGAGATCCCTCCCCAAACCATCACTGATCCTCCTCCGAATCTGTCCTTCTCCACAATGCAAGCATCATGGAAGCCTTCTCCAGGTCGGCGGTAGACACGATGGTGGCCGTCGGCTCGAAACAGGACGAATCTTGATTCATCTGTGAACAGCACCCGTCACCACCGTCTCATGGTGAAGCGCCGTGGAGCATGTGCGTTTGTCCAGTTCATTCAATGGAGTCGGTGTTGGGGAGTCAGGCATGGGCCAACGTGTGGTCGACGAGCTCTCAGATTTCCTTCTTTCAGTCGATTCCGCACGGTTTTCGGATGGATTGGGCGATTGTGGACACCCAGGGTGTTGGCTGCGGTTTCTGATGCAGTGAGATGTCGATTGCGCAAGTGTGACAGTTGAATAAATCTGTCCTGACGTTGGGTTGTCACACATGGTCGTCCCGATCGAGGCCGATCTTGGAGTCTTCCAGTGACTTGCAGACGCTGAATAAGGCGGGAAATCGTCGATTCATGCACTCCTAGGTGCTGGGCAACACGTCTCTGCGACTGGCCTTGCATAAGGAAGGCAAGAGCACACCCTCTCTCTACTTCATTTAGCCGTGGCATTCTTGGTTTTACAGAAATGGCGTTATGAATGATGGAGAAAGGCTTGTGTTTGTCCAGCGCACACTGTGTGATCACTTTCAGACAGTTCAGGCAATTCATTCGCCCAGCGCACGTGCATGGCGCTATTTTCGCTTCGACCCATTTTACTCACTGTTTGTCACGGTTCATCGAATCTCATCCTGCAGCAACAATGGGACTGCTTTAGCAAACCATTTCTCAGTTACAACATTTGATGACTTTGTGGGATCAAATGGTAGCAAAAAGAAAAACTTGCGTTTCTTAATCCCTTCAGTATATATCAATGTACTCAATACTCCACTGTATAGTGACACATATAATTGTCATACTGCAAGCCGGCACCTACATGTGCTTGTATTCCATTTGTGTAACTCTATTACTATTATATTCTTTGTGATATATTCTATTATTGTATTTTCATGTATTATATTAATATTGTGATAATTTGACCTATGATCAATGGAGAGGGCTTACATAGGCAGTGTGCCTGCTGCCAAATCCTATTTATGTATATTTATTATATGTACATGAATAAAATATTGTTCCAAAAAAAAAATCTCTTGAATGAGTGAACAATGCTATGTCTAATGCAAATATACCTCAGAAACTTGTACATTATAACAACAGTTTTCATTGCCTTTCTACTTTCACATTTTCTGTAGACTTTTGTAGGATGAAATTAATCTAAAAAAAGAAGGAAGTTTGTTATCTTTGCAGTATTTCTGTATAAATTTAACTGTAAACATGAGAAACAAAATTGTCAGTTCAGGTCTTGGCACATCAAAGGGAGCCTATTTTGGAAATTTCACTATTGTTTAAAGAACTGTATGGTTAGCGGAAGCAAACAGGTACCAAAAATATCACGATCATCAATGCTTTTGTAACGTTGTAATTGTGTAATAAATTGTATTTTTTCATATTACAATATTAATTTAAATATTTCATATTTCATATAACACTTTCTTGAACTCTAAAATAAACAAGAGTCTATACATTTTAGCACATTGTGAAAGAAATAAGAAGGTAAGGTATATTTTCCTTTTTACCAATTGACAGTACATGTAAGATGTCATATTACATTAATTGCAAACTTTACAGTGCCAACCTGAAGTAATTATTTTAAAGGTCCAAAATTCAGGGAGTCCTGCAGCAAAGCCGGCAGGGGGATAAGAAAAGTATGTACCATCTAATCCTTCTGTATCTAGTAAACCAGAAGTAATGAGAAGAATTAGATAGATTACAATAAGAATATGTATTGGTGTCTGCTGACAAAGCTTGTAGCAATTCTAAGACTCACGATTACACACTGTATTTTAAACAATTCCACATTTGGTAATCCAGCTTACACTCCAAGTTCCCTTTCCAAACACGAAATTCTTCACAGTCGTGCTTCAGTTTTAAACACATTTGATAATTGGATATCGTAGTTGGTGCACTGGGGCTCGTCACAAACTTTTTGTCTCATGAAAATTAACAGCATTTATATCTATAGATATAGAATAGAGAGAGTCAATTCGTGATGAGCCCCTATGGTCAGTGGAACAAATAAACAATCAAACTAAAATACGTGTACAACGTAACTAATTAGCTCACCATTTTGTACATGAAGTTCATGTCTCCGGAGTGACGGATAATAACCTGGTTGTCCAACAAATTTCCTGTGTAGTAAAGCCATTGTTTCTCTGCAGATTGTTCCCCCGTAATGCTTGCTATAGGAACAGGGAATGGCGAATCTTTTGTGGCAAATACCCGCCTCTTCTTTTTCGGATTCATCAATTTAGAATAAGACATTTCTTTTTAATCCTGCGGTACTATATTTAAATTATGTCTATGGTTAGGAATACAAATTACAGACATATGTACAGTTATGTCATTAAATTTATAAAACGGCTTCAACTTTTTTCTCCCTAACTCGTAACCTACAGACTAACAGTCTTTAAACAGAATATTCGTGTGACTTCTAATGAAGGCAGCCATCTTTAAGCTCAATCTAATTGACGGTAAATAAACATAAATAAATAAAAATAAAACATTTTGCATTTTTTTACTCCCAATAGTCACTCTAAAAAGGTTTCGTAAAGCTAAAGATATGAAAAGGATATTTCTTTTAATGCATTTTATATTTCATATGATTTGTATCAGAAATAATGTTTTCTTTGTAGTTATCTCATGCTGTTAAGTCCGAACATCGTGTTTGAAAAACATCTATTTTATTTATTCATTCATCCAATATCTAAGCTCTGTCGGGCATACAATGCATAAAAATGACAGACAAAAAGACACGGAAAGAAATTCTAAAAAGAGTTGATTACGAAATAAAAAATATATATTGTATATGTATACAATGTAGGACAAGATATTATATACATTTATAGAAATTATAACGTTTTACACTGTTAGTCTATGTTTATTATTTCTTAATTTGAAGATGTTGATTAAAAATTGACCCAGCTTAATTAACCACCAATATACTGTAGTGAATAAAGAATTATTGCTTATCAGGATATTATACCGACCCGTTGTAGTGAGCGTTCGTTAGTTCTTGAAAATGCATTATTTCACCCGTAGCAGAGATTGTCACGATGAAAAACATAAATAAGGCGGTGTCTTATAAATTGTTTTATATATTACTATACTTTAAATACTGTTTCTACTTTGAGACTTAGATGACTTTTTAAATCATAATCTAAAATATAAGGACACCTCCCTTGAGTGCACTCGATTGGCAGTTATATTTTTTCTTTTTGTTAGAATCAACTTGTTAGAATCAACTGGCGAAAGGGGTAGATTCAAATTAGCGGCGGCAGTGTGTAAACAAAATGTAATATCACGTTTACAGTGAGGAACGTTTCAATATTGTCACAAAAATGCGCTCTTATGATATGCTTACTGGGGTAAAATATTTCTTAATTTCAGGAAACAATTTGCATTTTGCTAAATATTCAAATATTCTTGGGGATTTCTATCATCGTCTTTTAATACATATCATATTTATTTTATTGATTCGCGGAACAATTCGGGCTTGCGAGTTTCGAGTTTGCAAAAGAAACGAGTACGCTCCCAATATACCGGAAATTATAAGACCACGTGCTTTATTTGTGTATTAAAAATGTAGGTCAATAGTGCAATACATACAGGTAGGTAACACCAGCTTATCAAACTATTGTTGACTTGCGAGATTAAGTCGTTACTGATCAATATTTTAAGGTATTACAGCTATGCATAAATGTTGGACTGGCGGGTATTTTAATTTCAAATGCATAATATCGCAGTAGACCTAGTCAATATAAGTTTATTGATGATTTATGGAAATCTTTTTGATATGAATACTGATCACTTAGGCCTACTGATGATGCCACAATTAGAAATTTTATTTATTGATTGGATTGGATTACAAGACCGACCTTAAATACTTTTTAATGGTCTGAGTGTGAATTACTTTTGATAGTGAACTTTATTTTTGCATGAATTAGTGTGGTTAACTTGATGTAAAAATAATGTCATAAACACTTTCATATATAGATATGGATGTATGAACTGATTTTTATGAAGTATTTTTTTCCTGGCATTAAATCTGCATATATGATCAGAATGTGAAATATGATTTACAATTAACATGAGTTTTGTATCATATACCCCTTAAAAACATTGCAGGAGTTTTCACTCTCATTAAACAGCTCACACATCAACAAAGTGGCTGGATTTTTTTTTTCCCTTTTTTGCATGATCAAAAGTATTTTATTCTAAGCATAATGAAACACATACTGCATCATCTTATCATCATTAAATGGGTTGACCCATTTAGTCTTATGATCATATAGGGTGTCATGGTGATAAGATCAGGATTATGTTACATTCTCCATGTATTGATTTGAAGAGAAAACTTGATGTAGTAAATTTATGATGAAATTTGAACAGTACAGAATTTAATTATTTATTCCAATTGTTCCATTTAGAAAAGAGTTTGTTAATTACAATATACATGTATATTAATTGTCTTTTATGGATAACTCTCTGTTGCAGAAAATAATAATAACAGTATTAATAAATGATATCGATCATTTTAACATAATTCTTTTTACAGAAAATACTTAGCTGCAACATGGCATAACAATGAATACCCACATTGATATGATCTTGGAGGTCTCTAGCCAACTCCATGTCAGAACATCCCAAGCATGACATCAGTTTCATCATTTGCAATGTGTATTGGAAATGATTATGTTTGGTAAATTTTCGGGAAAAAGTAATTTACCAGTATGGCATTTCACATCATCATCTCTATTTTGGTGTTTCTTCAGACTGTTGAAAATGTAAAATCTGCATCTTGTTTTATGAATGTGACATCCTGTGAATCTCTATCAAACACCACCACTTCCACATGTTTGGGAACATTGCTGTCACATGCTGGGGTCACCCAAACCTCTTTTATTTTTGCCAATGATTCTTTAACACTTGATGATGTCAATGAGAAGCTGAAGTTGTGGAGTGGTCTGAAAGCAGCTCCTAAATGTTGGGAAGTCATTCAACCTTTTTTGTGTTCTGTGTATATGCCGAAGTGTGAGAATGCTACACTTTCTGTTGAAAGACCTACAAGAGAATTGTGTCTGAAAACACGGGCTCCATGTGACATTGTAAGGAAGATAAGTGGTTGGCCTCTTTTTCTGGATTGTGATCAGGATATCTTTTCAACTTGCACGGTAAATTTTTCTTTACACAATTACTTTATAATGTTGACAATGCTCAAAGTAAGTATGATTGTCGGATTCTGTAGGTTTAGATACTTTTTTTGTTTAGAAATTCAAATTTATGTATTAATTTAAAATGTGTACACTAGTATTAGTTAAAGCTGTAAATGAATGTTCCATCTCTGTGTCATTCAAATATATTTAAATTATATTGCAAATTTATTTTAACATGGTTGCCCTGGTACACTCTTAATTTTGCTCTGGAATTGCACACATGAAGCTGGGTGAGCCATAATAGATAGCAGACATATAGTGGAAGCAGAAAATCACAACAGAAAATGGAGATTGCTCTTTTGAGTCTGTCTGTTTCAAGCATTAAAGAAGGTCTTGCTGCTTTTTAAAAATTTGAATGTGGAATCAAAAGTTTGCAATCACTGATATCAATATACTGTGATTGCTAAACCTACCAATTATGTGATAAAATGGCATTCCTGATTAATTTGTTTAGAATAAAAGTTCTAAATGTACTTTGATGCAACTTGCTTTAAAATGATTGTTAACCAATATCCCCATGTCCATTTGATATCCCAGGAAAAATGCACGTGTCTGCTCTCAAGTTTTGAAATTGAATTGAATTGAAAAAAACAGATAAAAGAAAAAGTTGAAATTATGCCTTTTGTGTGTTCTAGCTTTCACCAATCTGTTAAAATTCAGTATTTGATCACCAAGTTTTAGAGCATTTAAATCTCACAAACAATACTCCTTTGACAAAATGGGATGAGTTAATAATAGACCTCCGATGTGCTTGGTGATAGGCAGAGTTCCTCAAGTTCAACTGAGTCACTCCGTTTCCATAGATCTATCTATATACCTACCTACATCAAGTCCTGACACAAGCCAAAATAGCAGGAGTGACATCCCTTTGTTTGTACCACAAATATTTCAACTGATCCAAATAAAGCACTATTTGATTGACACATTGAATAGTGTCATGATGAGGCAAATAAGACATTTTGTAAAGAGATAATGATTCTTAAATAATTTCAGTAAGCAATATGATACAATATAGTACAACACCACAACATGATCAAGGTGAATGTATGTGTACTTTGTTTTGTGTTGAAAATTATCAATAAAAAAAATCATTGTTGCTAGACTACTTTGCTAGATGTTGAAATACAATCTGTATTTGAAGACTGCAATGGCTTTGAAGTTTAATTTCAATATAACTATGCTGGTATTCCTGAAAATTTGTAGCTTTTTAAACTATAATCTAAAAATATTGATTTTCTTTTACCCATTTTCTTTTTGAAGATATGGAAAACTTTAGAGATATATATTTCATTTATCTTTAAAACTCTTTTTTGTTCACATTAATAGTCACTCAAGATATTAATTTAAGAGTTTTAGGCAAAAATAAACAAAAAGCAGATGATTTAATACTTGTAAATAAATTTTCTTGTCAAATCACAAGAAAGGGCACAGAATTGGTTGAATATATTTCTGTGGTATCATTACACATATTTGAAAAACATGCCTAATATTTTAAGGACATGTGCGACATTTCTGACCTTTTCTCTAAAATTATTTTTTCATCTCCTTGACATGAAGAGTTCTTGTATAATAGGTTTAGAGTTTGTAGTGTACTAATATTACCCAAACTTTTGTGTAGGCATAGGTAGCTCAACGGTCAGATCACTTGATACCCCATACATTCTTCCAAAGATTTTTCTCTATGTTTTTATTATAGTCATGTCCTACTATACAGTAGAGCTGAATTTACATTTTTCCTTTCCACAACCAGGAATTATCAGAATATGGTAACTTCTAAAACAGACATGATGACATGTATAGCCCAATTTCCCAATTTCTTTTTCTTTTTTTCTCTCTTTTTTTTAGTAGAAACGAGATAGAATGATTGATTGTTTAGGGTTTTACGCTGTTTTGGCAGTATTTCAGCCATATTACGGCGGTTAGCTTACTGAAATATTTTTGGTCGTGAATGTTGAACTTTCCTCGATGGCCCTCAGTGAGCCTACTCTTTTTCGAAAGTCAGGGAACAATTTTTTACGTATGTGTAAATATCAATTGTAGAATGTTTGGATTGTTTTATTTCAGATAATGTTTGCTTGAAAACATGAAATGTGCATGAAATTTCACAAAAATTATATATTAAGAAATGTCAGATATGTCCTTAAATACCAATTTACATATCTTTAAAGGTCAAATTAGACCACACACACACACACACACAGATATATATATATATACACACACACACATACACAGTTGAACTTCAGTATCTCAAACACAAATGTTTCAAATATCATGGATATGTCAATTGAAAGTGATTTGGACGTCCCAACCATTTACTCTTTAAGTATTTTACCCGTGAATCCTCGGATATCTTGATGTTTTTTCTCAGTCCCATCGAGTTTGAGATAATGAGGTTTGACTGTATATATAATTAAAGATAATTGTGAATAAAATAATGAATACATACCACAGCTCAAGTACAGCTTTATATGGATTTACCAAAAGAAAAAAAAAACTGCTTTGCACCGCCATATTGATTTCTTTCAAAAATAAAGATTATTGATAAACTCTACATTTCAGATATGCATTATTGTACTATACATATCGACTGTTATCAATATATAGAGTCACACATATGAAGGAGTCCATTTCAATACCACTGGGCAGTGTAATGCACCACTAGTCAGAACAGAGAACCAGAAGAGTTGGTATAGTGAGGTGGAAGGGTGTGGAATCCAGTGCCAGAATCCACTCTTCACTGAAGACGAGCATGAGGAGATCCACATCATTATTGCTGTGTTTGGTTCCCTTTGTATCATCTGTAATCTTTTTACCATGGTATGTAAATCGCAAAGAAAAGTTGTTAATGAAGGTTGAATGTCTAGCTGGATGCTAAAAGTTTAATGTTCATTATATGTGATTTCCAAAAGAGGTTCATTTTCAATATAATGAGGGCATGAGCTGCAGTGCTTTATGCCAGAAGCATGTTAGCACTTCATGAAAAGTATGCTGGCATGAAGCAATACTGTTCATACCATATTACCATTATTAAGCATTTTCAAAAATGAAATATTCTTTTTATATAAACATTTTGCTTTCATTTTTCTCAGAATATTCACAGCCATTAAAATAGTCATACTATATGTATTAAAATTCATATGCACATCATTCACATTTATGAGGAAATGAATATCATTTCAACTGGTAAAGATATCGAAGGTAAAACAATTGGAAATGTATACATGGTAAATATATTATAATAGATATGTAAATTATCTTATAGGCCAGGAAAAATTAATTTTTTGATTCTTGTATCAAAATTTTCAAAATTTTATTCACATCCTGCAAACTTTTTTTTATGCCACTCTTTGAAAAAGAGAAGGCGTATTGTTTTGCACGAGGAGGCATATTGTTTTGCACCTATTGATTAGTCTGTAGACCAAGTCTTGTGCACTCAATTTTATAATAATAATAATGTGCGGCATTTATATGGCGCATTATATAATTTCATAATTACTCTAAGTGCTTTACATCACATATACACCTTAAAAGATAGCTACCAGAGGTGTCATAAAGAACAATGTAAAATGTAAAACAAGATAAGATTAATTAGAGCATAAAATATAACATACAAATAAAATAATCTAAATACTACAACAGACCAACCTTTCCTTTAAGAATAGATGTATTACAAAATATTGCTAAAAGCTTTTCTCAAAAGATATGTTTTGAGGTTTGTCTTGAAACGTTTGACTGTGCCACGCGAATGGATGTCTGTTGGTAAACTATTCCATAAGGTGGCAGCTGTTACATCAAACCTTCGATTTCCATAGGTCTTTGTTCGAACACGGGGTTTTTCTAGTTGATATGAATTGCCTGAACGCAGGGATCGTTTTGGTTCATACACATTGATGAGGTCTCTGATATAGGATGGTGCCAATCTGTTTAGTGCCTTGTATGTGTACAAAAAAATCTTGTATTCGACACTAGAATCAAATGGAAGCCAGTGATGATGACACAAGTACCGGTGATATATGGTCATGCTTCCTGACTCGGGCAACAAGTCGAGCTACTGAATTTTGGATTGTCTGTAGCCTGCTAAGATCTGTTTGGGGTAGCCCTTTAAATAGTGCATTTCCGTAGTCTAAGCGTGTTAACACAAGAGAACATACAAGTGTCTTGCAGGCATCATCATTGATGAGAGAACGAATCCGTGCTATATTCGGTATATCTAAAAAACTCTTTACTTGACAGTTACCAAACATAGTGCAGTGGTTTCTCTTAAAAGTATTGAATTTTTAGGTCACAGGGTCAAGGGTCAAACTGGATATAGTAAGATATTGTCCACTCAGTATTGTGAGAACACTTTGCTTTACAGACAGCAAATTTAGTACTTTAGATTAGATTACCCCTATAATTTTGTGGTTGGTTGTTGTTTTATATCCCATCAAGAATTTTTCATTTGTACTGAGATGTCACAAACTGTAGGTGAAGTACCACATGCTTAGCACTCAGGGCTGTAGCATTGAGGACTCTTAAACATGCCAATGCCTGCCATGACACAGGACTTCCATTTTTAAGGTCATATCCAAAAGACCTGTGATTCTCAATTCTGAATGCTGAGCATTTGGCAAAAGAGCAATCATTACCTATGTTTGACATGGCCATGGCATAAGTGGGCCTTGAACTTACGACCTCCTGATTATGAAGCAAATGCTCTACCACTGAGCTACCGTGACTGGTATAGATTTTGAGATTGCAAGGTGAAGAGTCAAACAGGACATAATAAGATATGGTCCATTCAATATCTTGAGAACCATTTGCCTGACAGACACCAATCTTGGTGCACTGGTTCCTCTAAGAAATAGATGTCCCTTATTGAGTTTGAGGTCACAAGGTCAAGGGTCAAATTGGATGTAGTAAAGGTATTGTCTGTTTAGTTTCATGAGAACAATTTGTGTGACAGTCATCAAATTTAGTACCCTGGTTCCACCTAAGGAGTAGATGACTATTATAGATTTGGTGATCACAAAGTCAAAGGTCATCTGTGGATATAGTCAGATATTTTCTGCTCATTATTTTGAGAATCCTTTGCTTGACAAACTTGAAACACTGGTACATCCTTAGGATTAGATGACCCCTATTGATTTTGAGATCATAAGGTCAAAGATCAAGGGTTCAACTAGATATAGTAAGATCCTGTCAGCTCAAAATCTGAAGAACCCTTTCCTATAAAGACATCAAACTTAGTACATTGGTTCCTCTTAAGAAATAAATGTTCAGCTGAGGTATCAAGCTCAGACATAATAAGATACTGTGTGCTAAATATCCCGATACCCTTTTTTGACAGACATCAATACTTGGTAAACTGATTTTTCCAAAAAAGTAGATGACTCTTATTAATTTTAAGATCACAAGGTCAAAGGTCAGTGGTCTAACTACTGTGGACATAAGATATTGTTTGCTCAATATCTTGAGAACCCTTTGCTTGACTGATATCAAACTTGGTACACTGGTGCCCACTAAAGAGTAAAGGGTCCCATTGGTTTTCAAGTTACAAGGTCAAAGGTCATGACTCAAATGACTGGTTATTTGGATATGTCTGCTCAATTGTCTTAAGAGATCAAACTTATTATTATGGTTGTCCCTGACTAGTACATTGTACTATTACCCATATGAATCAAGATCTACTTTTACAAGTTAAAATCTTGTGGAATTTGTCAAACTACCGGTAACTGGTGTTGATATCTTATCTTCCAAACTAATTAAAATCAGACCTTTTAGATCCGCTCCGAAGATTGCACTGGAAAAAGGATCTGACAAAGCTGCATTGATTGTCTATATGAACTTCAATTTTAGCCAATCAAAATGCCACTGTATAAATCCTGATGGATTATTCAGCATCACATTGTGCTTACACATCCAAACATAGATTTGAAAGACACATATCAATTGGTCAATTTTCCTACTATATCTTCTAAGCTTTGGGTCATATACACAACCTTATCAATGCGGCTTTGTCAGAACTTTTTCCAGTGTAATCTAAGGTCTGATTTTAATTAGATTGCTTATCCTGAAACCATTCACAATGTGTTCGAACAAAAAGAATTCAGTCTGATAGGAAGGCTGTAAGCATTGGAGTTCCACAGGGCTCTATATTGGGAGCTGTATTTTTCATTGTATTTGTACACAACTCTCCAGACTGTCTTGATTTTTTATGCTAATGTGTAAACTGATAACACAACTTTGGATTGATTGATTATATATCGTTTAACGTCCACTCGAGAATTTTTCACTCATATAGAGATGTCACCATTGCCGGTGCAGGGATGCAAAATTTAGGCCTATGCTCAGCACTTATGGCCTTTGAGCAGGAAGGGATCTTTAATGTGCCACACATGCTGTGACACAGGGCCTCAGGTTTTTGTGGTCTCATCCGAAGGACCGCCCCATTTAGTCGCCTCTAACGACAAGCAAAGGGTACTGAGGATTTATTCTAACAACCCAGATCCCCACAGGGCATCAACTTTAAACGTTTTGGGCAAATGTGTTAATGAAATTCAAAATAGGTTATATACTGAATTGTTGAATGTTAAATGAATGAGATGAAACCAATTTACAAAATTTAATCGTAAGAAAACAGAGTATATGTTGATAGCTCAAACTCAAAAAATGTCAGAAAATCAGAATCGTGTCATACAAGTTGGCAAGGCTGTTATTGAGAACAGTTCTTGTGCAAAAATACTTGGTATCAATATAGATGTGTTTCATAGGTGGTCAGTGCATATAGACATTTTGACAAGGAAACTATCCAGGAAATGAGGATTTTTATGCATTATGCAGTGCATTCATTCAATGTCAAATGAAGCATTACTGAAACCTTTCAACAGTTATTTCCCTTATTTTAATTATTTCTGAAATATTTTACTTATAGAAAATTTATTTTTCAAGAAATATTTTATTTTTAGAAAATTTTATTTTTTAAATATTGCACAATTTGACATAAGATTTTTTGTCAATATTTTAGATATGTTTATCAAGTAAGTAAAGATCTACAAGATGAAGTGTTAGGAATGCTTTGTACATTCAAAAACCATCACAGAATATTACAAAAGATCATATGTCAGATTTTATTAGAAATAGTACATGTTGACAAGTTTAAATTTGTGTACCTTCAAAAATTTTCTATCTTAAATGTGTGATACCAATAGATAATGATTGACACTATTTTAAATTATATTCCTAGTTAAGAGATATATGTAGACATTGTTTTGTTGATGTATGTGTGTGTGTGTACTGTTTCTTTCCTTCTGTTTGTATATATGTCTGTAAATTTATTTTACTGTACCATAATGTAAACTAGTGAAAACTAATTATCTAATACAGATAAAGGAAATTATCATTATTATTATTATTATTATATAAAAATTATTATTTAAAAACATCATATGTCCATCATTGCTAGCCACACTTACTGAGTACCCTACCTCAAACTGTGGCTGTATGATCACAAAACCAACGATTTTCATGAATATTTATTTAATGACACTATCATTTTTGACCAATCACAATCACGATAACAGATTTCGATATTTTGATGGCTGCACCCACTGGTAAAACATGTAGCATTTGTTCACAAATAATAACACACAAGAAAACTGATCACTATTTTAGAAGCAACCCTAGTACATAGCTATATATTAAATTAAATCTGCCTTAACAACAGAGACTATGCTTGCAAATTCTGTATCAATAAACTTAATTTGATTAGCTATTGTGTCAGATTTTTCCCATTCAACAATCCTCATATTATTCTGCTACAAATCACAAGATGATCTCTATGTGGTTTTTTTCATCCCAAAAACTTTTGGGAGGTCCCCAATTGGTTAATATATGAGCATATATATTCATAAAGTTGAGGGCTTTTTTAATCATACAACCATGGCTATGACATAGTGTGAACGGAGACAATAGGTGTGCTTTACGACAATGTTGTATGGCATGATGCAGTGCACTTAAGCCATTTTAGTATCTGGCCTTAACTTACTCATGTCAAACCTTTAGATATGAGACTTGTACTGTATTGGATTACAGTGTATTATGTATCACATAATTCTGGAAAAGCCACATACGTTATCACACAAAATATGTCACAATAAAGTAGATTAGATCTCTGATGTATGTTTTACAAGTATTAGATTGTGAATAATGTAATTTGTAATGCAAAATTTTTATTTCTTCTCTGCAACAAAGATGGATGGGTGGGTATTTTAAAATGTATTTTATTTCTTGTTCATTGATGCATATACTATCCATTTCTGTCTCTGTTCATAGTTTACTGATACCAGAATGGTGAATGTTTATTTTCAGTTTTCTTACACCTATTTCATTAGCAACATTCAATTATTTTGCTCTTAAATTGTGCATGTTGCTTAACTTGTGCGATTGACATTGGTCACTACCAAATTACTAGCAAGACAGTATTCAGATCCTTACATACTTTCCACTGTGTCTATAACTGCATTTATGCACAGATTACTCTGAAAATTGAATAGGCTGTATCCAGTCATCATAGCCAATCATTTGTGAAAATTTGAATGAAATCCATTCAGTAATTTGTATGTACATGTAATGGAGGTAATTAGCATGAGTATACAATTTGAACAAATATTGATTCCACAACTTAATGATTATCTCTTAAAGAGATCCTCTTATTAGATTGCCTGAGTTACTTAGGTGACCTATTGCTATTGTTTTGTATCCATCATTGTGTGTCATCTATTATGCATTAATAATTGAACATTTTCAACTTCTTGATAACTACTGTTCCAATTCTTTTCAAATTTGGTATAAAGTATCTTTGGGACAAGGGAGACTTAAATTGTAAATTTCAGGAATTCTATACTTCAGGGCCAAAAGTTGAAAAAAAAAAATTAAAATCTTCTCTACTACCACATATGTGTAAGAAAAACTAAATGCATATTATGTAGTAGAACAGTAAGGCCTCTACTAGAATTGTAAATTTCATGACCCCCAGGGTAGAGGGTCTGAATGCAGGGCAGAGCCAAACATGGTATATAGTATTTATAAGTATAACATTTAAAACACTTTTTTTTTTTACTTCTGTTGATACTAAATTGAATCTAAATGTATATTTAGAATGAGCAAGTAGCCTTTTATCAAAACTATAAATTTCATGAGCCCAGGGGTAGGGGTTTTGCACCAAAATATTATCAAAATGATTGTCTTTATCATTTGGAAGACTTCTTTTTTGATTTTGCTGATACTGTATAAAATCTAGATGCATATTTGGGAAAAGCAGAAATGGATATATTCAAAACTGTCAATTTCACAATGCCATGGCTCTGACTCGAGATTGGGTCCAAAATCGTCATAGAGTGATAATATAACGTATTATGTAAAGTCTGTCATCAGTATGGGCTCTTTTGGGGGTATAAATTGTGATTTAAGTACACACCTTCACTCTTGTTTTATACTGCTGCTGAATATTTGAATTTAGTTTCATTATGCAGAACAGGAAAATTGTTACAGATTTCATACCCTTGGGGTTTGTGATACTCAGGTGACTGATAAGGCCCATGGTCTCTTGTTTAATTAATGCATGCAATTGTCATTTAAAAACAGCACATCAATAATTTTATTATAATATGTATATGTCAATCTTGCTGTCCATATTTCCTTTACTCTGTGAAAGTATTTAAGTACATAAAATGCATGTTACCTTCCTGCCTTTGTCATGTTTATCAAAGAGCATAAACAGTGGTATATGAAAATGGAATAGAATAATTATATTTGTGACTGAATTTAGCATTTCTCATATTTTGAGAATGAGTATGACCTAGTTTTACACATTAATTGACAGCTGACCTTCATCATTGATTGGAAAACAGCAAGTCGTTACCCTGCCCTCATCCTTTTCTTCATCAATGCCTGCTTCTTTCTGGGCAGTATTGGCTGGATGGCTCAGTTCTCTGGCAGTGCTCGGACAGACATTGTGTGCAAGGCAGATGGCACAGTACGCAAGGGGGAGCCTGAATTGGGGTTAGTACAGATATAGACAATTTGGTTAAAAAATGACATTGATTTTGACACCAAACCATATTATACATCAATGGAATAATTCTATACAACATGCTATGTGATTGGTATAGACAGTATTATGCAAGGGAGTCAAATTTCACGCGTATTCTTGGAAGTTGGATATCGAGGGGGAGAATAGGACTTCCAAATACAACAACATGGCCTAGTACTGTATCATATGTTCATATTCGTTACATCTAGAATGGTTCTAGTTTACTGTTTGCACTTTAATTCGATGAATATTTCGACCTCTTTTGCAGGAATTTTGTCTCCTTCTTTGATTGATTGATTGATTGTTGTTTTCCACCACACTCAACAATTTTTCAGTTACCTGGTGGCGTCTAGTTTTTGTAGGTGGAGGAGAGAACCCAGATACAATGTACATGGGAAGAGACCACCGACCTTCCAAAAGTAAACTGGCAAACTTTCTCACATATATCGGTGCGAGCGAGAATCAAACCTGTTCCCACTAGAGGTGAGAGGCCTTGTGATTTTGAGCGCATTGCTCTAACCACTAGGCCACGGAGGCCCCCTTCTTTGAAAATTAATGTTATATGGAGGGTACATATACATAATTTGTCCCGCAAACTCTTCCTGCAATTTGCTTGTTTCACAGAATATGGGTATAATATTGATGATATGCCTGTGACAAGGATTTTGATTTTCTTCAATTTTTCAGAAAATTACACATTGTTGAACTTAGTAAGTTTTGAGGAAATATTACATAGAGAGTACATAATTTGTCCGTATCTCCTCCCACAGTTTTCAAATGAGGACCTTATTTTATAAAATATTTTTATGTATGTGGAAAGGATTTTGATTTTCTTCAATTTTTTAGAAAATTACAGGTTGTTGAACTTTGTCCATTTTGAGGAAATAGGTTGAATAAAGGACATGGTTTGTTTATTTAGCGTATTTAAAATTTGGTGCAATATGATTTGATGTAACCATGATTTAGCGCTTGTTCTGTGTTTAATAGTGTGTAAGTACAAAGTACAACCATAAATTAGCATTCAACACCAAAGACACTAAAATACAAATTCTACTAAGATAATGCACATACAGCACTGTACAACATCACAAACATATGGATTCCCCCATCCTCTATTGACTTTCACAGGGCTGAAAATCAGTACTTTTGTTGTTTAAAAAGTGGGCACCATGCACGAATTTTTTACTGATTGTCTCAGTATGGAAATTACAGAATTTTACATCAGTTGAATAAAGATAAAATTTCAGCTTTCATCAACTCCAGTCATTGATTGCCTTTTTTCTGTATATAACATTTGTTCATTAAGACAAAACATTTTTAGTGTTACCCATGGGGAATATGATTTTTCTGAGTTGAGTAGATCTTCATATTTCCCAAGCATTCATGCAATAAATTGTTTATTATACCAAAACAAAACAAGATAACAGAAATGTACGTGTAATTGTAGTATGCTTATTTTGTATATAGAACTCTGAGTTTGTCCTAACTGTAACATTGTGTTGTCCATATTACAAGGTACAAGCAATGAAATAAAGTGATATGATAAGGTTCTGTTTCCTTTTATTTTCCTTTTTCCTTAAATGCTGATTACTTACATGGTTTTTGTATCAACCAAAATCAGGTGATTTAGCTGTGTATTAGAAACCATTCATTCTGTGCCTTAATATGAACCATGAAAGTTCACTTACTTGAAATAACTTGGATTTATTGTGACTTGACATAAAATTTATGGAAAAAGCAAGAGGTTCCCAAAGGGATGAAATATGATGTTTGAGGGAAATGTGAAGATTTATTTCCCCTTGCACATAACTGTATAGACCAATCAGATAACATGTTGTATATAATTATCATAGTGAGCCCAGGTCATTTGTCATTATGGGGCAAATTAAGTATTTGTGTATGTCTGAATCTATGAGACCACAGTTTTGTAGTAATGTCCATATCTTTGTGAAACAGATCTTGTAAATCATAAAGAAAACTCCATCTTGTTCTGTTGTAGAAATGGAGAGACTGCATCTTGTACCATTGTGTTTATTCTGGTTTACTACTTCATGATGGCTGGTGCTGTTTGGTTCGTGATGCTGGCCTTTGCCTGGTACCTGACTTTCAGAGCACTTGGAACACAGAGGGATGATCTCAAAAACAAAACTTCCTATTTCCATATTGCCAGTTGGTGTATTCCTTTGGTGCTTACCATAGTCTGTTTGTCTGTATCAGAGGTGAGTCATGATAAGCATTTCAATATGCATTTTAGAGAAATTATCAAGAAAAAATATTCAAGAGTTAGTTGATGTAATTTATACTTTGTTGTTACTAGAATGGGATCTGCCCTGAAATAGCATAAACACTTTTGTATTGTTGAAGAAGGTAGGATTAGGGTTAACATATATGACCCCCATTTTGAGAAGTCATCAAGAACAAAAATATAGATCTAGATCATTATTTACTATTCCAGATCATGTCTGTCTTAAAATAAGTATCAGTTTTCACATGGCATATTTCAAGTTTACAGAGAGGTCACAAAATTAATGAAAATACTGAGAATTTCCTCATTTTTGACTATAACTAAATAACTAATTTGAAGCATATATTGCTTCAGAAAATATAGAGCACACACTTTCCACCCTTGAATAGTTGTATATTTCGTGTACCTATATCAGCTGCAACTTTAAAAATGGTTTTAAAATGGTACATAGACAAATGTACCTTATGTTTTCCAAAGCAAAAGGTAAGTGAAAATATCTTTAAAATATGTCATTTTCTTTTTAAACTCCTAGTTGCAAGTTTGTGACAACCTTGTCACTTTATACATACATTCATGAATTTACTTAGGCACCATCTTGAAATCAGGTTTTATTAGGTTTCATAGCTGTAAGTCTGTTTCGAAATTTATGTGAAAATGGGACCACATAGAATCCTTATCCTACCTTGTCTCCTAACAATACAATAGATAACATTTTTGAGGATTTTAAAAAAATATAGTTATTTTGACAGGGAAACATCGTGTTTGTGCTCCAATACCATTTTTTAAATAAAACCACTAGTTTTTAAGGAAAATGTTTAGTGTATTTGTATTATGGAGGTATGAAAACAAGAAGTAATTTTGATTTGATGACCTTTTAGATTGAATTTCGTCATATTTGATTGATCTTTATGCAGATTGATGGTGATTCACTCAGTGGTATATGCTTTGTTGGGGCCTTTAACAATGGCTACAGAGGAGGCTTTGTCTTGGCCCCCATTGGCCTTATACTAATTATTGGACTTGTCTATCTCACATTAGGTAAGATATTTTATTTTGCAGAGATCTTATTTTTTATACACCCATCTTTAGACAGGTCTTATTATGGTACTGTCTGTATGTCCATCCATTTGGGGTTTTCTGTTTCAATTTTCATTTCTCTTTCACATATCAAACAGAAACTTGCTGTGTGGCTTCATTGTGGGTTTCTCTAGATCAGGTTGCAATTTTGATCCATTTCAACATCTCTTGCAAGAGCTTTACCACCCTTTTTGAAATTTTAATGTTGGTACATAACTTGTCCATCTAACTCCTTCCACAGTTTTCAAGTGAGAATCTTCTTGTTTTACAGAGTGTTTGTATAAGCATTGAAGATTTGCATGTGGCAAGGGAGCTTTTCTGAACAAAATTTGTGTTGTCATCATTTTTTAAACCATTCAAATTTTCATCTTCTTCTCCAGAACCACTGGGTCAATTTCAATCAAACTTTGTATAACTCATTCTTGGGTGAAGGAGATTCAAGTTTGTTCCAATAAAGGGTCATGCCCCTTCAAGGAGAAATAAATCAAGGAAAGGCAAAAAATAGGGGTGGAGCCATTTAAAAATCTTATTAACAGAGCAAAAGATGCATCCAAAATCCTGTGTATCCAATGATATTATAACAAATTTTAAAAATGCTGTTTACTTGGGATTTTCTATTATTATATCTCCCCTTTTCCAGGGGGAGACATTATTTTTTGTACTTTCACTCCTTCTGTCTGTTACAAAGTCTTGTGAATGCTTCTCCTCCTGTATGGCTTATCAGATAGACTTGAAACTTTGTACAATGCTTCACTGCACATTTGTAGATTTGAATATAATTGGGATGTGAGGATTCTATTATTATACAAAAAGTTGTAGTGGATCTAAGAGGGGTGAGGATGTAAAATAGATTGTGAACACTTCACCTATATGATTTATCAGATGGACTTGAAATTTTGTAGAATATTTCATTGCCATTTGCAGAGGACTGGAGGATCCAATTTTAATACTCAGTTATAATGGATCTAAGAGGGTTGCAAGGTTTAAAATAGCTTGTGAACACATCTCCTATATGACTTATCCAATAGACTTGAAATGCATATTATTGGGACAGGAGGATTCAATTGTTATCCTTAAAGTTATAGTGGATCTAAGAGGAGTGGAGGGTGTGAAATAACATGTGAACACTAGGAAAAATTGTCTTAAATTAATGACAAGCATAAAAATAAACCAAAAACAAAACCCCAGAACCAAAATCTACATATTTTCCCCCAAATATGAAAATTTAAATTGGGTGTGTGGGCATCTTTTATTTCATGGCTTCAATTCTACTTCTTCAATTCAACCTTACATTCTTACCATTAAAAACTACACCTACATAATGGGGGATGGTCACCAAATATATCTGATTATGCATGTAAAAATAATAAAGGAAAATGAACATAGTAAAAAAAAAAAAAGGAGGGGGCATGCCCCTCTAATCCTCCCACCCTCACCCCCCTGATTTTACACCTTGTATAACATTTATATAGTGGACTTTCTGTCCTATCATTACCTTTCTAAAAGTGGTTAAGTTCTCGACATTGGAGAAAATAACAGACCAGGAGATCGTTCTCTAGTTACGAGAATAATTCAGGTAAATGAATAGTCAAAAATATTACTGGCATAAATCGCTGCTGACAAAACTGATCTTATTTTCAGATAAGACTGATCAGAGGCTTTTTGTTTCATTGTAGTTTTGAAAACATTAATAAAGCTGAAAAAGGAATCTCCAGATTATATAAGTATCAAAGCGCTGTCTAAAATAAAGGAAACTATCATCAGATTAGGTAAGAATGTTCATTGTCTTGAAAATGCTATGTCATATTTCTCAACAAACCAGGTCATTCATAGATGCTGATGATTTGTTTAAAATTTGTAATTTTGTAAACCATTGGCACCAGATACTTTGAGCAGTATTTCTTTATGAAAGAAATGATTGTGCTGAATTTGTGGAATGGAATGCAGAATTATGTTTACACATTATTATTATTAGATTGCCTGAGCCGCTCAATTTCTGATCAGAATTTGTCCACCTGTATATGTTTATCATGAATATTCATCTTGTTTTCCAAACCCACTTGGTCAATTTCTACCAAACTTTGTACAAAGTATCCTTAGGTAAAGGAAATTTATGTGTTTACTAATGAAGGACCATACTCCTTTCCAAAGGGAGATAACTGGAAAATACATATAATGGAGTGAAGTTGTTTAAAATCGAAAAGACAAATTTCAATTATAAGTTTCCTTACATTTGTTCAAACCATGACCTCCAGTACCAGAATGGAGGGAGGGGGAGAGGGAGGGGGAGAGGGAGGAGAAGGCCACAATTGGGAGTTTAAAGTTTTATACAGAAATATTTACATTTCCACTGTTTTTGCGTATGATATTTATACATATTGTAATGCTCGCCATTTCCTCATGAATGTGTTGCAGATGTGAACAATGCACGTATGAATCTTCATGGCAATTTAAAGACATATGGTGACAGTTGGTTTTTAGGCATTTGGGGAAGGTAATTAATGAAAATTTTGAAAAGCCTGAGAAATTGTGACCCATGTGTGAAAGGGGATCTTAAAGTGTGAGACTCACATAAAACATGAGATATTACAAGTATGTTCTTTTAAGGAGATAACTGCAGATCTGTATCTCTTGGAGACAGTCCAGAGAGCTATAAATCCACCCCTTATAAAAACATTTGATTTATGGTGCAGAAAAAAAAATGCTCATAGTTTAGGCCTTGTATCATATTCTTGCATCACTGTCTCAAAAATTTAATATATAAAAAATTCCAAACATATTTTCCCACTATCTATACCTGTGTTCAAACATACCTTCAAACATTCATGAAAGCCCCATGCAACTAAAAAATTCACAGCTTCAAATGATTTCATTTGTTGACCTTACCATGTTAGATACCCGTCAAATTTGGTTAATCAGTTACAAATTTTTTAACCGGTTGGTTTTTTTTTTTGGTTTTTTTTTTTAAATGAGTAATTGGGTAGCTGGCTAATTGTTGCCATCCATAATATTTAACTTGTGCATTGCCACCATTATAAACCAACCAAATTTTGGATACCATCTGCACGAATGGCAACTCATATAAGCAAGAATTATGAAAATCTGGAATGGTTTTGAACTAAAAGCACATATATTCAATTGTAAATTATATTGTAAGAATTAGAACAATTCTTTCTTGATATTGAGATATACAGGCACATAGCATGATTTTTCAAAATATTCTTGACAATCACAAAAAAAGAAAGTATTTTGGGTACTTCTGCAAACCTTAAAATCGTAAATTATAAGAAGGGGGAGGCCAAGTTTGATTCACCACTAAGTGCATTCTTCAATTCATCACTTCACACATCAACTACCTTTCACTATTTTATTATTACTTTAAAACAGAGGGGGGGGGGGGGGGGGGGGGGGCAGCCAATTTATTCAAACTTTGCATTTAGAAAATTTGGGCTTTGTATGTTAAAATAACAAAAAGTAAATTGTCAAAAATTTGGGGACTGTTTCTACATGCCTAATATAAAGTGTATACAATTTTAATACCACATTTAAATAAAAATATAAAACATATAAAACACCTTCAAAATCAACTTGATTGGCTTTCAAAATTATGTTTTAATGCCATTTTGTTTTGAATTATGCTTTTTCATTTTGCATTATGATTTCTTTCAAAGGCATAATAATGTTTTTGAAAGGTGTAATACTGCCTTTTGATTATTGTGCCTTATTGTGCGTTATTTTGCCTTATCACTTTGTATTGTAGTGCCCTTTGAATTGTGTTATTCTATTTTGATAAGCATTTTAACACCTTTTTGCATAATTATGCCTTATTGCGTTATAATGCCATTTTTTGCATTATAATGCCTTTTGTTTTGCATTAATATGCCTTTTACTTTGCATTATAATGCCTTTCAAATTTTTTTATTCAGTATAATCTTAATCAGCTTCCATAAAAGTGTGTCATTTAAACAATGAAATGCTCTGTGTTGTTTTATTGGGTGACAAAGGTAGCAAGCACTGCAGAAAAACTCAGCAACCTTCGCTAGCAATACATTCAAATTTTTTCTGCAAAGATTGCTACCTTCGTCACCTGATAAAACAACAAAGAAAGGCATTCTATTGTTTATATTTGTATTTTTATGGTGTATTTTTTAAAGATATAAAATAGATTTAAGTATCAAAATATCATAGTGTTGACCCATTCGTTACATTAGACTGAACAGCCAATGCACTCTTTGACCTTGACGAATCTCATATTTGGTAATGATTAGGTAGACAAGTATTTCTAGAAAACCAAATTGAACTAGTTTGCAATAAACATGTATTCCTTGTTGCAGTTGATGTCAATTTCAAGAAAAAATATAAGAGAAAAGCCTCTTGTTGCCTGTTGGATGTAAAATGTGTATACTTTTTCAGGTATCTTTACTTTATTGGATTTCTTGTTTGTTGTGATTTCGTTCGCTGTACATATCTACATCTTCACAAATGAACAAAGCTGGTCTGAAAGTTTTAAAGAGTATATCTAGTGAGTATCTGTTTGAACTTATATTTCTATCATCATAAAACTTTAAAAGTAGAGACAAATATTATCAAAATGCTTTTAATCCAAGAATCTCTCATCAAATTATGCTTGTTAATTATGTGAATTCATAGGGTGGTCATTTCACATAGGATGGTCATTACACATAGGATGGTCATTACACATAGGATGGTCATTACACATAGGATGGTCATTACACATAGGGTGGTCATTACACATAGGATGGTCATTACACATAGGATGGTCATTACACATAGGGTGGTCATTACACATAGGATGGTCATTACACATAGGATGGTCATTACACATAGGATGGTCATTACACATAGGATGGTCATTACACATAGGATGGTCATTACACATAGGATGGTCATTACACATAGGATGGTCATTACACATAGGATGGTCATTACACATAGGATGGTCATTACACATAGGGTAGTCATTACACATAGGGTGGTCATTACACATAGGGTGGTCATTACACATAGGATGGTCATTACACATAGGGTGGTCATTACACATAGGATGGTCATTACACATAGGATGGTCATTACACAAAGGGTGGTCATTACACATAGGATGGTCATTACACATAGGGTGGTCATTACACATAGGATGGTCATTACACATAGAATGGTCATTACACATAGAATGGTCATTACACAAAGGGTGGTCATTACACATAGGGTGGTCATTACACAAAGGGTGGTCATTACACATAGGATGATCATTACACATAGGATGGTCATTACACATAGGGTGCTATTTCAGCAATGCCAGTTTATTTGCTAATTAATGAATATAATAACATTACAAAGCAACTTGTATTACATATTTATTGAGAACCATCACCATTAACTTCTCATATTCACATTATTTAGAGTATCCATTCCTAAAGATGAAAAGTATGGAAACTCTACACTTACCAGAATAACTAGATTATGAATTATATTGTGGCAATGGTAAATCCATGAAATAATCATAATAATTTCCAAAATTAATATTTCACTCCAGCTGTCAAGGCAATGCTACAGTAATACAGAGTGTTTCTAACGGCACAGCCACCACCTGTCAGCTGTCCAGCCGACCCAGTGTGCTGGCCTACGGATTCCATATTTTTGCCTTTTTTGGGGCAGGGATAGCAATGAGCAGCTGGTCCTGGACCAAAGCCTCCCTCCTTGCCTGGGAAAGATTTCTTAGAAAGTATGTTATTAATATTCTTTGTAACTAAATTGTCATGATACCTATTCTAAAATATGTACACTTGTATTGGTCATTATTCATACTGTATGCAGCCTTATTTTCTCTGCATTTTCATTTTTGCCATTTTCATTGAAGAGCTAACACCATGAAATTGAAACTGCAATGAATTGAAACCATGATACTGAAATTGCAGTGGAATGAAACCGTGAAATTGAAACTGCAGTGAATTTAAACTTTGTCATGACATTTACAGTGAACTGAATTTAAAGCAGTGTTGATAAGAATCTAGACAAACAAATTGTGGGAAAAACCGTGAGTGGTTTAAAAAATGTGTACAGTATTCAGTAAATAGCTACTCTAATATGAACAGGAGGTGATCAATTATATGATACAAAGTTTTAAGAGGCTATGAGTTTGTGCAAGATTAATATATTATGATATGAATACTAAAAAATAACAGAAACTTATCTTTTATAAGTAACTTTTTGATAGTATTAATGATTCTTAACCTAAATGTATTTTGCTTACTAGTATTTATTTTTGACAATGGAAACAAGCTGAAGCATTGTTTCATCCAATCCGAATCAAACAGACTTGTTTCGATGGAGAGGATACAGCTGTCTACCAAAGTTACAGATAATTAATTCATCACTGGGGACGGGTGCAGTGAATAAGGGCTGATATAACATGTTGAAATGCTTCAAACTTCATCTTTCCTTCTATTGTGATTTAATGGGAATTGTATGCACAAAAGACTCCAGAATGCAAATATGAGACTGTCTGACAGGTCTATGTATGGGCTATGGTACTCAGGTGGTGACCATCAAGGCCTGTGGGCCTCTTTTCATGTACAAGGATATGTTCACTTTTCCTACTGGTGCTTCAGCATAACAGTCAATATTTTTGTATCACATACAACAATGACATCGGTCATGTCGATGTTGAATCTTTTCTCCATCATTTTCTAAAATACACAAAAGGCAGTTCATAATGTCTATGTTTCTGCTCATGCTTTCTCCTCCATACCATGCAGTACATTAAGAGGAGGGGTTGTAATTGGGAGCTTTTCAATTTGGGAAGCTGAAGAGACAATTCTTTTTAACAAAAACGAATTATGATTTCATAGATATTTATTTTAGATTTTCATGAAATTAAGTCTCTTGAACCTTTCTTACGTCTAAAAAACATTTTTAATTCAATATTCTTGAGACATAAAGAAATCAAATTCTCTTATTATAAATTGCATTAGTTTAATGAATTTGAAATTAAAAAGATTAAGAATTACATCAAATTTCTACATGTTTTGTTTGAAGTAAGCGTTTCTTCCTGCAGAGTTTTTAGGAAGCCTTCAAACAAACCAATCAAATTGAAGAAACACAAGGTGATAGCTAAGGCTTTTGAGAAGAGGAAGGAGCTGAACAATGGCCGGTTATCTATCAGCTTTGCCAGCACCCATGATGATCCTCTTGGTAAAATTATATTTTCTGAAATAAAAATGAATTTTATGCTCTATTTATTTGAAGGAAGCTCTTTTGAAAATTTCACACGTTTTTCATCAGGAATGAAGTTTGACCTGAACAGTGTGAGTTCCAACAACAGTATGTCTTCCGACTTTAGAGCAGCCATGCCAAAGTTGGTTAAGAGAAGGGGTGGTATGATGCACCCCACTGCTGGAACACTCAGGAAATACTCAGACTCAGGTAGGCAATGTAGTCACTTTAATGATGCATGAAAACACACTAATGAAACCTCCTCAGCATGAATGGCAAAAAGTCGTCCAAATTTTCTCTTGTCAAATTTCTCAACATTTCTAAATGACAATTATAAACTTCAGCAGCAGATGTGACAGTGGTTTATAATTCATACAAATGAATATTTTGTACATGAAACCCAGTCATCAAAGGAAATAAAATAATCTTGATCATTATAGAAAATAAAATTCTTCTTTTCATTTCATTTATTTGTTTCAATCCAATATAATATGCTCTTAAATGGACAGGGCTGAAAATTTTCAATTTTTTTCCCCATTTTTAATGTTTACAATGCTTTAACTAAGATATTTTTAATGGTCAACCAAAGTTTGAATGTCAGTTACAAATGACATACATAGCTCACAATTCTTTGTTATGTAAACATTAGGCTTGTTTTTGATTACATATAGATTGCTTAACAGAAAATATCATGCTTAAAACAAACTGAGATGTGACAAACAGTAGAAACTTTAATTTTGTTCAAAATTAACTTGTAATTGAAAAAAAAAAATCTGCTTTAAATGAAACTTTTACTTATATATATATCCACCAGTTAAATTCCACTTTTTATCACATTGTCTTTTCTTTTCTGAAATTGGAACCTTTTACATGCAACCACCATTTTCATATTTTGCATATAGATTCATTTATTAAAAGTGTGTTCGTAACATTAAAATAGTGATGGTTGTTCTCTGTAATCAATAACATTAAAATAGTGTTGGTTGTTATCAGTAATCAATAACATTAAATATGTGTAATCCATAACATTAAAATAGTGTTGATTGTTATCTGTGATCAATAACATTAAAATAATGTTGGTTGTTATCTGTAATCAATAACATTAAAATAGTGTTGGTTGTTATCAGTAATCAATAATATTAAGATAGTATTGGTTATTCTCTGTAATCAATACTATTAAAATAGTGTTGATTGTTATCTGTGATCAATAACATTAAAATAGTGTTGATTGTTATCTGTAATCAATAACATTAAAATAATATTGGCTGTTATCTGTAATCAATATGAAATTTGGAGAAAAAAATGAAACTGGCTGATTATTAGCATCATGAAATCTATGTTAGCAAGGCTGTAATCTGAGAAAAGACGCAGTGTATCAGTGTAAGATACATATGGTATTTTGTTTGTTATTGTTTATTCCATGATATCTAATGCATTGTTTATTCATACAAAAGTGGAAATGTATACCATGATTGAATGGGAATTATTTGCCAATAACCTTATATATAACTTTATGGAACCCACAGTGTGTGTTGGTTATAAACATTACACAGTAGCATAGCCCTGAACTGTATGTGTTCTCAAAATACGTGTGACACTTTCAAAAATCACAGTATATGGGAAATGAAATGAAAATACACGACATCCATTATAAGCAGATCATTTTGCAATTTTATCTGAATAGTAATTTAGAAAATATGCATCTACTTTTGCAATAATTACATATGACTATGATTATTATTTGCTATATTGTAATGCAAATAAGATATACGGTCATATTTTTAGTTCGCCTGAGGTGAATGCTCAAGTGATTTTTTCTGATCACACTTTGTCCATCATCTGTCCATCCATAAACTTTGAATATTTTCAATGTGGTTTTTTTTTTGGTATGATTAATTTTTAAATCATAAATCATGACTTACAAAGAAGTTAATGTTACAGAGGTTTCAACAGTCTTATTTGAAGTCAGCATTTCACAAATTCTGTGGTCATTACAATGATCTTATTTGCAAATATAACCTGTCATTAGATCAAATGCTGTCTGATGTGTTTCATACCAATTGTTAGGCCATTCTTTACACACTGATTTTGATTATGGATTATTCCATTTACCTGATCAAAATACAGGGCTCAATGCAAGTGTGATTGGTCAATAGGAGATGTTTGCTTCTAGGCACCTGGTCCCAGTATATAGGATAAATTGACTAATTTTGAAAAGATAATCTAATGTTGAAGAATAATTAACTTGATAAAACCATTTCATCTTTTCAGATATAGGATCTGCAGCCTCAAAGATGGCCTCTAGAAGACATTCTATTGACTCACAGATCAGTGCAGCTCAGGGCCAGTTCAGAATGAGTGATGATGATATGGAGGTTGAATATGCAAAGGCTAGAAAAAGAAGCAAGGCAAAGAAGAAGAAAAAGGCCAGAAAATTGAAGAGGAACAGGATATTGCCTGTTCTGGGACCAATCTCAAATGCCATGTCATCTGCAGCTTATGGTGGCAGACGAGCAGGCAGGCATGGCAGGAGAGGTAGTGGAAATTCCTCTGCTAGTCGAGCTTCAGCTCATGGTGTAGATATAGATGTGGAGAAAAATAGCATGGAAGCTGTCTCAATTACTTCATATTCTCATCAGAACAGTCTTGATGCTGTAACCCTTCCAGAGCCACCCAAACGTCTTGGCAAAATGACAAATTTCTCAATATTCGCAGCAAGTGCATACATGGGTGAACTTAATGCTAAGTTGAAAGAATTGGAAAGTACAGACAAGAGTGAAAGAGAGTCAATTAGATCATGGGGTGACAGGAAACGGAGAAAGACAGAGACAGGTTCAGTCAGTGGTTATGTAACATCCGAAACAGAGGAGCCCAGCACCAGTGGCCTAGTGAGATTAAGTAGCAGAAGACATGGTAGCAGCAGAAGATCAGAAAGTGGTAGCAGATATCATCATAGTACAAGCACAAGACATGACAGTGCAAGTAAACGTGAGGAGAGTAGAAGCAAAAGGCAAAGCACTGCAAGTGGACAAGGTAGTGAAAACCAAAAACAAGAAAGCAGCAGTAAAAGGCAAGACAGTGAAAGCAGACGGCATAACAGTGCTAACAGAAGACAAGATGGTGAAAGCAGACGTCATGATAGTATAAACAGAAGACAAGACAGTACAAGTAGACATCATGATAGTGCAAATAAACGACAAGACAGTACGAGCAGCAGGCAAAACAGTGCAAGTGGTTATATGAGAAGTCGATCAAAAGATGTCACTTTGGAAATGGCAGAAATGTTTTACAGGCAGCATCGACAGGCTAATTCAGCCACCAGCAGAAACAGTGGTCGCCAGGGCTCGGCCAGATCTACTAGAACATCATCAGCCAAGTCAGAAAGGTCTTTTACTAGGCAGCTTCCTGGGGAAACAACTGCTGTTGAAATTGAAGATATCCATGATCCTTATACCTCATCTAGTTGAAATCTACAGAATCCTGCCAATTTATTTTATGCTCACTTAAGCTGGAGGCTCATCTGAGCTCCTCTGATCAGATTTGTCTGGCATCCATAAACTTTTCACATTTTATCAAGAACCAATGGGCAATTTCACCTAAAATAATGGTATCAAGCATACTTGGGTGAAAGGAATTCAAATTTGTTGAAATGAAGGTCCATGTCCTTTTCCAAGGGGAGTTAAGAAATAGTATAAAGGGGTGGTGTGTTTGATTAAATCTTTTCAAGAACCAAAGAACAAAAAAACCAAAGAACCAGAAAAGCCAAAACTCTTCAAAGAAGTGTTGCTTATATACTGAAGATTAACATTTTTTATATACCATAATCCCCAAGGCCAAGGTGGGGCCCCAGTAAGGTACAGGTTTAACATTGGTTATATGTAGGAAAACACTCTGAAAATATTCTCAAAAACATGGGTTGTCAATGCAATCATCCTAATATATTGGGAGGGGATGGGGGAGGGACTAGAACAGGGCCACAATAGGGGTTCAAAATTCATAACTGGTTATAAATAGGAAAAATATTGAAAATCTTGTTTTCAAAAGGGTTCAGATATAAGTATCCACACATTGTTTTAGATTTGTTCTTACCATGATCCTTAGGGACAGGGTGTCACCACATTAAGGGTTCAAAACATAACATTTGTTCCTTTGCAAGACCCACAAGGGTAAATTTTTTTTTCAAGCAGCATTCTTATATAGTGTAATTTCAGATTCTGTCATACTATGACCTAGGAAAGCAGGGCAGGGCCGTAATAGGGGTTCATTTTAATACTGATTATATATTTTGAATTCAAATCTTTTCAATGTATGCAAGTTTCTGTAGATGTTAAATTGATATGCAAGCAACTGAAGCATGACTGACATTTTTTTTTCTCCAGACACCAAAGTGTTTAGGTGAGCAATGTAGCCCATGGGTCTCATACTTTTCAATATGCAGTCATTTTATCTCTGTGTCATAGATATACTAGTATGTGTAATATAATCCTTCTAAATTATTCTATGGTAATGCAGTATTTAATTCAATTTGGTTTTGGAGTGCACTTTACTTTCCTCTCAAAATACAGAAATATTATAGCTGATTTTGCAAGCAAGTTTTAAATTGAGATAGAAGTTTTGAATGAAAACAACATGTACTTATATATGTACAAGTAGAAATTTCTTCAATTTAACATCCAGCAAGTTGTGTGAAATCTGTTTCTGCAGAATTGTTCATTACAGATTGATTAGTTTTGTCTTCCATTCTCTTATTGTAACTGTAGAATGACTTGTTTTGTGTGGTCAGTTTTTTTGTGGTTGAAAATGATAGGCCTGTTTGTGAGGAATAGATTTCAGGGATGAAGAATTATTCCTTTTTGTCATTCAGTTAAATTCATGAAGGAATTGAATTGGTGGATATATACCATAAAAAATAAAATGCCATGAGAATTAATGATATACAGTATAAAGAGTGTTGTTATAAAGAGAAAACTATCACTTTTAATACTTAAATTTTAGTTTGATTGAAGTGTACAAAATGAATCTCATCACTTAGTCACAGAAGAATCTCTTTCATGCTGTATTGGCAACATTTAAGCATAATAAAAAGTAAATACAAGCATTTTAAAATAACAAAAAATTATATGGTAGTACATTTTTCTGTTTTGTCTATTCTTATTATTGTTGACCACTGCATTAGTTTTGTGAAACAATGATGTTAATGGGGCTATAATCATTTTTTTTCTATGCTTTTTAGCTAATGCATTTATTGACAGTATTAACTGACTTGTTGTTTACATGGTTATGTTCACCCAGCTACCTGGATTTTAAAACTGCCTGAAAAGTGTACTTTTTGTTTGTGTTTTATTACAGGTTCTGGTATTTAATCAATGCAATTTTAAATTTAATTACAACAAAAGTATATTACATAAAGCATATACTGGTACACATTTACTTATCAATAACTTCCAAATTACATGTAAAACAGGATAGGTAATAATTAACGTGGGTGAAAAGTTGAAGTAATTATATACTGCATTGTTCTGGTTTTATCTGTACAATACTATATTGTATGTAAGAGGTTATAAAATTTGTAAGTTGTTTTTTAAGAACTTTGAGTAGGTTGTGATTTTTTATAATTATCATAAAACCCTTCACTGTAACGCCTTTATTGGTTGTGCGCTTTTTTATCAGCAAATTATACATATTGCAACCATTTTTCATTGTGTTGCACCATGTTCACATATGTAGTTTGTATTATTAGAGTTTAAACACAGTGGAAGGAATGGGACAGTTTCAACCATTTATCAAAACATACATTTTACCTATGTATTTTGTAATTTAACTTGTTTTTTCATCAGTACAAATTTTTATTTTCCCAGTATACCAACAAGCAAAAGAAATGCAACCTCCAATTTTTGGTAATATTTTTATCATTTCATTCAAATATATCATTTTAATTTTTACAGCTAATAGAAGATACACATCTATTCTGCTCCCTGAACACAGTAAATTTATCACTTTGGCAAAAAATATGAAAACTAAAGATATGGTAGTCATTGAAATTTACCTACTTCAATAATGAATGTCTTTTTAGCATTTGTTGCTGCTCAAATTCTGCGTTGCAGAGAATTCATTACATGGTTGTACTATAGGGATGTTCTGCCACTCTTCCAGGAGTACCTAATGCAAAGAGGACAGAGCCTGTGGTAGATTTGGGCAGGTTCGATGACAATTAAGGGGCATTATCACTGCAACGCAATGAGGCTTGATGTCCAAAACCTCGTAAAATGAACCTGACGAGGCATTATAATTGTAACTTTTGGTT
The DNA here is from genome assembly GCA_024699665.1 of Ostrea denselamellosa. NCBI lineage: Eukaryota > Metazoa > Mollusca > Bivalvia > Ostreida > Ostreidae > Ostrea > Ostrea denselamellosa. The sequence goes on along the minus strand of JAMZEH010000064.1, from coordinate 3,091,195 downwards.
GGCCAGTTCAAGGGCATTTGACATGTGTACCAGTCAGTCTAAGTTGCCTGTAGAGACAAGATTTTTGTAAATATTCAGAGCTTTTGTCACAGTGTTTTGATTGTTTCTAACCAACAGTAACTGCACTGCCCTGTTATCATTAGGTTTAAGAAGTGAATTTCTATGTTGTACTATATTTACCAGATACCTGAAAGATGGTAAACAGGCCCAAAACACAGGAAATGCTGTCATGTGTATATCAGTGCTTGTCAGGATAGGTATTGACATCTCATGGATGTGAAAATGTAGGTTGACCGAGTTCAATCAACTGTAGATTGCTTGGTAATGTGTATAATATCAATTCAGAATGCTAACAATATATTGTTGATATGGAAATTATTGACATTTAACGGAGGTTGCTTTTCTTTTTGCATGTTGGTGTATGTTTCAATTTTTTATCTCAACTGCAACATATCACTTGTTTATTGCATTGTTTTTATCAAGAATTACAATACAATGAAATAAACTGGTACATGTAAATATTTTACTGGTGTGTAGGCCAGAGCTATAGCAGACATGTAAAGTTTTTTGGGCTATGTAGATGCTTAAACAGAAATGAGATTTACCATAAAAATGTGCTTAAAATGTAATGAAAGTGCCAATTCTTGATTGAATACCATTATGTATATTGTAGGATTTAGTTGCAGTGAGGTAATCCGGGTATTCATCTCGGTATAGGTTTAACTAAATGACTCTTCCAATGCATTGTGCGTGTATATTCTGTAACATAATGGTTCTACTCATGAAACAGTGTGATATTATGAATGTTTTGTAATAATTATTTTGACAACTTTCATTTTACGCCGAATTCTCAAAGTTTGCATGCCAGTGGTCATAAGTACATGTATACCAATTTTAGTTTTCATTAAATGACAACAGCTAGTCGTTATTTGAATTCAACGTCTTCCAACAAAAGTGCTTCAGTAATGATCAGTGCCATATTCTACACTGGGTTATTTTTACCTCTTGTAGAATCTCCGTTTTTTATTATGACATTTTATATGTCTGTTGATTGATAATTTTCAGGATTTTTTTTCCCCACTGCGTCTTTGAGCATATGTATAAAAAGCATTGGTTCATTATAAAATAGATAGTTTTAATGTTGTTTCTCTGTTCAAATAGATATCGTTGATTTACATTTTTGTTGTTATGATCACACACATTCTTGTATGCATAGATTTCCTAATAAATAGTGCAAATTTTTAGTTATAGAATGCAACATATAAAGACAAACCCTCAAATTGCGTTTTTGTAATTATATGCATGTTCTATACATAAATTATTATTATTTTTGTACAAATTAGTAGTTTTGAAGCAGAATAAAATAAAGATTTCTTTAGATACAAAATTTGGGTTTCTTTCCATTTCTTAAAGAGAGGTTTTGTTCAATATTTCCCATTCATTCTTGACATAGGTTAACATTTATATAGAGGAAGTCTTCAGTTTCAAAGGTTGTATATGTTTATCCCAAGGGTTTGCAGCTATGCCTTGAAGGTGCATTTCGTGCAATTTCTGATCACATAATTAACTGTGAAATCATGTTTAATTAAGTCACTGGATGTGAATCTTGAGTAATACCAAGAAGTCGATCATCCCGACTGAGACCATAACTGAAGGTAAATGTCCATATCAGTCCTACATACTAGCCGCTCCAGTTCTCTGTCGAGCTTCTTCCAGGACGGTCACCATGAACAAGGTTGTCTTTTTCCTTGCCTCCGCCTTTTTGGTGGCCATCATGATGATGCAGGTTAGTTCACAGTGGAGTATGAATCCTCGTTTTGCCGCCACTGGAGGAATGGGTAGTACTAACAATAATGACTACTACAGACGGTACCAAGCATACAACGATGCCCAGGAACTGAGGGTTCTGACCAAAACTGTTAATGATCTCAGCTTGTCCTCTATGCTCAGTATGGGTAAGTAACTTTTTATTACAATACCTTTATAAGCGGGGTTCCTTTAACGACAACCATTCCAGATGTTGATTGTATCAAGTATTGATTAATTCAGACGTAATATATAAAACAAATTATTAATAATTAGATAAAACAGAAACTACAGACTGCAGGATTTGTATTGATTTGGGTCTTGTAAACGTAGGGTTCCTGTCTGTCTCAGTAAGTCATGTAACGAGTGTTTGAAAATTTCCGGCCTGAGTAAATACTGTTAAAAGCAATGTTTCCTTTTCAGTTTCTCTGATCTTCCTCTCATTCGTCCTTACAAACACTACCAATACTATTGCTGGTTGAAAACGACACTGGCAGGTAAACGTTTCAAACTATTTCTGCTAATAATAACACTTTCTACTATAGATCGCTTTTTCTAAAATGTTGTTTGACATTATCGGTAACATTTAACAAGTACATGTAGATATAACATTAAAACATTGTTACAACTGTACCAGAGATAACTTGAAAGTATTTTCTCCTCTAATTTTAGGTTGCTTAGTGTTCAGATTCACGCATACCAGTTCGATCATTCGGCCGCTCAAACACCATCAACATTGTGGATGGCTGCATCTTTTTCGGTGCTTTGTTCCACCGGAGGAAATACAAATATTTATATATTACTAAAATGCTTCTTTGCTTATTTGTAATACTAGAGACAGGATACGGCCGTAACCATTTTGCACTATTTCCAAATACATGTTACAATGGCCTTTATTATCATAACCGTATAACGACATAGAGAAAATACAGAGAGAGAGAGAGAGAGAGAGAGAGAGAGAGAGAGAGAGAATATAATAAACAGAAAATATTACATGCATGTTGAAGGGGTAACAGGCGTTGACACGTTAAGGAACCCGAACTTCTACGGCCCTGAGCTCGAATCTTGGATCTAAATTTGCGGGACTTCACTTTTATGGAGTACCAAATTAACATACAGTCAAATAATTGAAGATATCCTTAATCATTTGAAGATATCAATTCATTTCATGCGCCCAATAATTCAATTGAAGATCTTTTCAAATAATGATATCCTCAATTCTGAATTATTGCGCGCATTAATTATGCTGAATTGATGCGCGCTGTAATTGAATTCCTGCTCTCTTCAAACGAATTGATAATGTCAACAATTGAATTGATGCGCGCTACAATTCAGTTGAAGAGAGCAATAATTCAATCAATGCGCGCAATAATTGAATGATTGCCCTTTTCTTTTGAATTAATTGATGTCGGTGTGTTTTGAAGTCTTAATTTCAGTTTTTGAGAAGCTCTTTCCTGTATATGTCCACTGAAACATAGTGTCCGTTTCTGGTCATTTGTCTCAATGGTTCTGCAACAGCAGCGAAGTCTGGTATAAATCGACTGATGTAATTCACAAGACCTACAGAACTGCGAACTTCAACTGCATGTTTGTTTTTTGGTTTTTGAGGGTGGTTTTTTTTTTGGTTGTTTTTGTCGGGTTTCGTTCACTGCTTAAATCTTCTCTTCTTCCAGTCCGATCCTGGTGATGACAACAAATGTCCCATGAGATTCTAAAAATACACTTCTCCTTGTTCAATGTTAGTCCTATAATTCTTGAATTCGGTACGGTCCACAGCTTGTGGGTCTTTAATGTACTCTTCGACTGATTAAGGTCATAAATGACAGTATCGTCCAGTTGGAATAAGGTGATTTTCGCATATTATTGCTTCATTTGCTCACCTCATAATA